>CM060431.1:50468057-52868057 GCA_030545235.1 Helianthus tuberosus
ATTATTACGGGGGCCCACGTAATAACGACTTGTAGTGCACAGAAATCCTGGTGGACTCTGCGGGTCAAGCTAATGAAAACCAATGTAGCAGGAAATATCTAAAACACGAATGACCAAGGCGAGGCGATGTAGCCTCGAGTTCATTCTATTACAAGCAACAAGCCAAATTGGCAAGCCTATGTGAAGGCTTAGAAATTTATTTCCCCACTCATACATTGAGTATATTTACGTGTGAAATTGGGTGATTACATGATGGCTTATGATGCTATATATCTCATAAACAATTGAAACGTTGTCAAACCCGCTTCATACCACTTCGACAGAAGAGAATGTCACCCGGACGTGACACAAACACCAGTACGTTGCCAAGGACAGAAGCCGAGCTGTAAGAACGCATCTCACAGGAAATGGCACGACATGAAGCCCTCCGCTCTAAGCACAGCGATGGCATTACTGGAAATAACCCTCCAACTGGCCGCACCTGTAAGTAGTTCCTGAACTGCAAGCCTTTGAACTTTGACGGAACAGGAGGCGCCGTTGCATTTGTTCGTTGGTCCGAAAGGATTGACTCCATTCTAAGAATGAGTTACGGTCCGCCCCAACAGAGTGTTACCTATATCTCGGGGTTATGTCTAGATGGCACACTCTCAAGATGGAACCTTCAGGTTCAGACCCTTGGTACAGATGCTGCTTATGCACTGAGCTGGGACGAGCTCAAGGAAATGATGGAGAAGAAATACTGTTCTAGGGCTGAAATCCAGAAGCTTGACGCGGAGTTCTGGAATTGAAAATGGATGGACCAAAAATTCCTGAGTACGTCCAGCAATCTCACGACTTGTCTAGGGTCATCCCCTACTTAGTCAAACCGGAGTTCAAGAGGATTGAACGATTCATTTGGACACCTGCACCCCAGACCAGGGGTATGGTTACTACCTTGAAGCCCTCAACCATTGCAGAGGCTATCAATATGGGTGGTTTATTTATAACATGAGATGTTATGTGATCGATTTATTTATAACATGAGATGTTATGTGATCGATTTATTTATAACATGAGATGTTATGTGATCGATTTATTTATAACATGAGATGTTATGTGTTGATATTGTTGTATACTTACGTACACTCTACTTACTATGACCTGACCAACGTGAACCATCTTTTAGAGGATGCCGCCGAGACGTCAAACACGAATGCCTACCAATGAGGCAGAGCTTCTGCAGGTCATCGCGGCTGCCATCGCACAATACGCCGCCTCTCAAGGAGGAACTAGCGGAAGTAATTCTGGCAATACCGGCAACAACAATCCACCTCATGGCTGTACCTACTGGCACTTCCTCAACCACGAGCCTCCAAAGTTCGACGGCACTGGAGGTGCCATAGCCTTTGCAAAGTGGATCGAAAGAATGGATTCCATCTTTCAAGTGAGTGGTTGTACGCCGGAACAAGTCCCATACATTTCTGAGCTGCTTCTAGATGAGGCTCGATTATGGTGGAATCTTCAGATTCGTATAAAGGGCGCTGCTGCAGCGTATGCATTAACATGGGGTGAGCTGAAAGGAATGATGCATAAGAGGTATTGCTCCCAGACGGAAACCCAGAAATGGGAAGATGAATTTCGGAGCCTGATGATGGAAGGTCCGAAGGTGTTGGAGTACGTGCAACGACTTCATGATCTGTCACGAATTGTTCCGTACCTGGTAAAACCAGAACTGAGGAAATTGGAACAATTCATTTGGGAACTGGCGCCTCAAGTCTTGAGCTTGATGACGACATCAACGCCACCAACAACTGATGCTGCAAGTAAGATAGGTTTGGCACTCGCTACGGAGGCACTTAGACTAAAAAAACTTACAAACCCTGCCAAGAAGAAGGAGACTCAGGTAGAGTCATCCGGAAAGAACAAAAGGAAGCTCACTGAGGGTACCCGAACGAATAATGAGAACAAAAGAAAGGGTTATATGGGCACTCTGCCCAAGTGTAACACATGCCAGCGTCATCATTCTGGCCGATGTGGACTGAAAACATGTGAAGCTTGTGGGAAGAACGGTCACTCAAAGGATTCTTGTTGGGCCACTATTGGTCAGGGAGGCCAAGGAGGATTTGGAAACAGAAACAATAATCGTGGTGGTAGGAATGGATTGGTTATCAGGCAACAAGGCTGAAATAGTTTGTCACGAAAAGGTCGTTCATATCCCGACCGAAGATGGAGAAACGATTGTGGTACATGGCGAAAAGCGCGATACGCCTTTAAGAATTATCAGCTGTCTGAAAGCGCGAAAGTGTTTGCAGAAGGGATGTGTTGCCTTCCTGGCACACATTGTGGATAAGAAGGCTGCCGAGCCAAGAATAGAAGACATCCCTGTCGTGAGGGAATATCCAGAAGTCTTCCCAGAGGACTTACCTGGACTGCCACCTCAGATACAAGTAGAGTTCCGCATTGACTGAGTTCCAGGCGCCGCGCCTGTGGCTAAGGCACCTTATAGACTTGCTCCGTCTGAGATGCAGAAACTGTCGACACAACTTCAAGAGTTGTTAGACAAGGGATTTATCTGACCAAGCTTCTCGCCTTGGGGAGCTCCGGTCTTGTTTGTCAAGAAGAAGGACGGTAGTTTTCGAATGTGCATCGACTACCGGGAACTGAACAAGCTGATAATCAAGAATAGATACCCTCTTCCAAGGATTGATGATCTGTTTGACCAACTGCAAGGCTCAAGCTTTTATTCAAAGATCGACTTGCGATCTGGATACCATCAGTTAAGGATACAAGAGGAAAGTATCCCGAAGACAGCCTTCAGAACTCGTTATGGACACTACGAGTTCCTTGTTATGCCGTTTGGTTTGACAAACGCACCTGCAGTCTTTATGGACTTGATGAATAGAGTTTGCAAGCCGTACTTGGACAAGTTCGTGATTGTGTTTATCGACGACATCTTGATTTATTCAAGGACAAAGGCTGAGCACGAACAACATCTAAGAGCTATTTTGGAGCTGCTAAAGAAAGAACAGCTGTATGCCAAATTCTCTAAGTGCGAGTTTTGGCTACGTGAAGTCCAATTTCTTGGACATGTGGTGAATGGAGACGGAATCCACGTGGATCCAACCAAGATCAAAGCGATCAAGAATTGGGAAACGCCAAAGACGCCAACCGAGATTCGACAATTCTTGGGTTTGGCTGGCTACTATCGAAGGTTCATTGAGGATTTTTCGAAGATCGCTCAACCATTGACGCTCCTCACGCAGAAAGATAAGAAGTTTGATTGGGGAATCAAACAGGAAGAAGCGCTCCAGATATTGAAGGGTAAGCTCTGCAATGCGCCAATATTAGCACTACCGGAGGGTACAGATGATTTTGTGGTATACTGTGACACCTCACGCCAAGGATTGGGTTGTGTGTTGATGCAACGCCAGAAGGTTATTGCTTACGCTTCACGTCAGTTGAAGGTACATGAGAAGAACTATACCACACATGATTTGGAACTTGGCGCAGTGGTATTTGCATTAAAGATCTGGAGACACTACCTTTATGGTACGAAGTGTACAATCTTCACAGATCACAAGAGCCTACAACACATATTTAATCAGAAGGAGCTGAATATGAGGCAAAGACGTTGGGTTGAGTTGCTGAACGATTACGACTGCGAGATAAAGTATCATCCAGGGAAGGCGAATGTGGTCACCGATGCCCTAAGTCGAAAGGAGAGGATCAAGCCCATAAGGGTTAGGGCTTTAGAAATGATTATCCAAACCAATCTTTCCTTGCGCATTCGTGCCGCGCAGAAAGAAGCTCTCAAGGAAGGAAACCTTGAAGAAGAATATCTCCGTGGGATGGAGAAGCTTTTGGTGCCAAACGAGGAAGGAACGTTATGTTTTGAGAAAAGGATTTGGGTTCCTCTGTTTGGTAGTTTAAGGAAGGTTATTTTCGATGAAGCTCACAAATCACGGTACTCTATCCATCCAGGAGCGGATAAGACGTACCAAGACCTCAAGGATTACTATTGGTGGCCTAGGATGAAAGGCGATGTTGTTGTATATGTGAGCAAATGTTTAACATGTGCTAAGATTAAAGCCAAATATCAGAAGCCTTCAGGACTTCTGCAACAACCTGAGATTCCCAAGTGGAAATGGGAACAGATCTCAATGGATTTTAGTACCAAGTTGCCAAGAACGCCGAAAGGCCATGACACTATTTGGGTAATAGTGGATCGATTAACAAAGTCAGCACACTTCTTACCTATCAGAGAGAAGGATAATACGAGCTAGTTGGCCGAAATTTACATGAGGGAGATCGTTACGCGCCATGGAGTACCTCTCTCAATCATCTCTGATAGAGACGGAAGGTTTGTGTCAAGGATATGGCAATCCTTCCAAGAAGCTTTTGGCTCACAATTAGTTCTGAGCACTGCGTTTCATCCGCAAACTGACGGTCAAAGCGAGCAAACGATGCAGACTTTGGAAGACATGCTGAGAGCGTGTGTTATGGATTTGGGCGGAGGCTGGGATAAGCATTTGCCTTTGGTCGAATTTTCATACAACAACAGCTACCACACCAGTATTGGTGTAGCGCCATTTGAAGCCCTTTACGGACGCAAGAGCCGATCACCCCTATGCTGGGCTGATGCAGGTGATAGGCAGCTTACTGGTCCCGAAATCGTCCAAGAGACGACAGACAAGATTGCGCAGATTCGAAAACGCATCGAAGCAGCTCGTCACAGACAGAAAGCCTATGTTGATCCAAACCGGAAACACTTGGAATTCCAAGTTGGAGAAATGGTTTTGTTGAAAGTTTCACCCTGGAAGGGTGTGGCACGCTTCGAAAAGCGTGGAAAGTTAAATCCGCGCTACAATGGTCCTTTCTGAATTCTGGAAAGAAAAGGACTAGTAGCATACAAGCTGGACTTACCTGCTGAACTCCAAAGTTCGTTGGAATGCTAGACATGGTCCTGAATACACCTGGGAGCGTGAGGACCGGATGAAAGTGAAATACCCCCACCTATTTCCTAAGAACCCTGCATCTACTAGCAGAACTTAAAATTTCGGGACGAAATTTTTCTAACGGGGGGAGAATGTGACAACCCTCACTAAACCAGGTATCCGTACGACTTAATTAATAATTAATGACTGCTTAATTACTGTGCTTGTTTGAAATTACTGATGAACTGCTACTTGATACTGATACATGTACTTACTTGCATCATACTTTACTTGCTGTCACTACATTATTTACATGTTGAACCTTAGTGACAAACATGATGCACAAAAGCACAGTAGCACTTTAAACGGATAACCTATGGAACATGCTGATAAGCCAGCATCAGGCAGACACTACCTCTAAGGCCTGTATGAGTCAGAAATATTTTGCTACACTAGTGGTGAGTGTAGGGATATAAGGGTTGTAGAACTGCGTCTCTAGGAATAAGTTACAATGACTGGATGTGCCTAAAACGTGCTCTACGCACAAAAAATTTCAGCACTTTACATAATAATTCAACTTTTAGCTAACTAATAAAGTGCCAAAACATGAGAAAAATATTGCTAGACACTTTCCAAAGTGTCAGAAATAAGTTGTGTCACTAAAAGGGGTATTAACGACACTTTAAAGTTTTGTTAAGCGCTTTAACGGATTACTATCCAACCGAACAACCGGACTTTACCCGGAACATGAAAATATTGTCATTTACATTGTTTATCTTTTTCTGAGCCAGTTAGGGTCCCTGAATACCCTAACACCCGCCATAAAGCACAATACATTAGTAACCGGGTTAATCACTTAACTAACCTAGATTAACCTAACTATAACTAACTAATGGTTGGATTTGAACTAGATTACCCCCCCCCCCCCTTGACCGAACTCGGTCACATTGTGACCCCCATGGTACATCATTTGAATATTTTATTTCCTTTTGTCTCATATCTAGAGAACATGAAACCCTTTGGGTATTAAGCTTGTAATTATCTATAAGATCACCCTTGTGCACATCATATCATTCACAACTCACAACTCAAGACAACACCTCTCTCTCTCTCTCTCTCTAAGAGCTACGGCCGAACACCCCTTGAGCACCCACCCATTTTCGATTTTTGATCATCACATTCCAAGTTCATACAAGTGTTAAGGATCTCGTATAAGGAACTTTGGTGCAATCGGAAGGCGAAGGACCTCACTACATTGCTTTTATCCACCCGTTTTTCGCATAGATTCTTCCCTAGCCTCGAGCTAGTAGTAAGTTGCTTAAATCACCTTCTCGAACTATTTTTAAGTGGTTAATATGATTTGTAACGGTTAAAAGTTATGAACATACAAGTTGAAGCTTAAAAGTCTACTAAAAACACTAAAAACGTTGGTTAAAAGCTCATATGTTGTGTAAATCATGTAATAATTGATTTGTGTGATTATTTGGACCCGATCTATGTTGTAGTAGCTCAGATCATCATTTAACCCGGGTTGGTCATGACCTTGGATTATGGCATAAGGTTGTTTTGGGAAGTAACAAAGGTTAAATGATGAAACTCTACCACACACGAATCATGAACTTGTGTAAAAGTGATTTTACTTGTGAAATAGTGTTTAAAACTAGTAGATCTACGGATCTACAAGCGGTATTTTCAAAGGACCGAGCGTCAAAGAAATCATGTTTTCTAAAGACGGATCTTACACTAACAAGAAGGATTTTTAGAACACACAAGTGTGTAGACACTTGTGTAACACAAAGTTTCGACAAAAAAAATAACTATTTTTGTAAAAGATGACGAGAAGTTGTAAAAACGGAACTTCCCTAAAAACGAGGTTTTTACGAAACCGGATTGGTTTATACAAAGATCCACTAAAAGAAATGAGATTTACTACATATCTTTGGAAAAACTACAAGTTCATGTAATTTATGCGATATACATATTTATTTACTAGTTTGTTGTTTTGGACATGGTTTTGATTAAATAAGGAAATTGTTGATTTGGTTTATAAAGGAAAATGATACGCTTGAAAGCGTGGCCACCTCCAGTTACAGAGGAAACTCTGGCGAAATTTTTCCAAAAACCTAACACTTAGAAATATTTTCACTATAAGTGTTAGAAATACATTTTGACTTGTTTTCAAATTATAGATTTCGCCACGACTTATTTACAAAATACCAGAGGTGGGATTTCACAAAATAAAACGTGATACATATATATATATATATATATATATATTTAGTATATATTTTTCACAACATCACTTGTATAAGTGTTTATGATTATTTTGTGAACTACGTAAATATTATTTTTAGGGTAAAAATAATATTACTAAGTATTATTTTGGGAAAATCACATGTATTAAAGTATAATATTTTTGGGAAGAATATTTATATTTTGAAGTTGGAAATAAAATATATTTTAAGTGAGACTTAATAATATATTTCGAAATTATACGAACACACATGTATTAATTCCCCCATCCTTGGGAAGGAAAAATGACTACCAAGTATATACAGAATGTAAACACGAAATAGTTGCCTAACTATTTCCCAAAAAACTTAAACCATAAAGCTAAGGCACGGCCGTCCGTCTAATAGAGTTAGTACGTGTAGGTCGTCATACAGCTGATTGATTTGGAGGCATACTTGGTAGAGACGCACCACTGTGAGTTCATGTCCCCCCTTTTCTCTAACTGTTTTCAGTTTTATAACTTCGGGGGTGAAATACATGTTACTATGATTACGAATGTTTCTTACATGGTATGGTCAGCTAAGGAAGGAACTGTTAGGTTATGTGATTGGGTAGGTGAAACCTTAAGAACATTAGTCCTCGTAGTACGATCGAGGGATACAAGTGATAGGCCTATTTGAGCATAACAAACCCCACCCATGCGCCCTAAGGTTGGACCATGTGGTGACCTTGTCTTAACATCACCCATGCGCCCGCAGGTTGGACCCTGTGGTGACCTTGTCGTAACACCACCCATGCGCCCGCAGGTTGGACCATGTGGTGACCTTGTCCTATCCCCTCCCCTCCCATGCGCTCGCAGGTTGGACCATGTGGTTACACATTAACTGATATGTTTCCTTATTTGCTTTTATACCAGAGTTTACAAAACATTCATACTTACAATGATTATAAAGGTTTATTCGCGCGCACATACTAAACACATGAACTCGCTCAACATTATTGTTGATTTTTCAACTTACATGTATTTCAGGGAATTAAAGGATCTGGCGCGGTATGACACGTTTTCCCGCTGCACTAGTTACGAGGTCATCCGAGTTTGGGGAATGTGACTCTTTCCTGGACACGTCACAGTCCTTAAACTGTGTTTATGTCATGTTGATGTTTGTGATTGTTAAGACAATGTTGTTGTATTTGGTTTTTAAAACTTAATTAAATGGATGATCTTGCATGGTTTTATTTCATATAGCTTTGTTATGGTTAAGCTATGGTATTAAGAAGTCACACCAAATTAACCACGCTTCCGCAAAGCCAGGGTGTGACATACTTTCCGGGTACAGGGGATATAAGAGATATCGGATACTCGAAAGGAAAATATTATTCACTAAATGTCCCTCTTGATGATGGCATTGATGATGAAAGTTACCAGTCGTTATCGGGAGATAGATTAGGTTGCTTTAATCCATCGATTAAAGGTCATGCTGAATATGTGAAGTATATGAGATCTTTTAATGTGCCGTTACTGTTGCTTGGCGGTGGAGGCTATACTATTCGAAATGTTTCTCGCTGTTGGTGCTATGAGGTGATTATTAATTTAATTTGATGTAAAGAATTATATTTACCAGTGCTACTTGAAACTAATAGTATGATGGATACTTTGTTTATTTGTGCAGACAGGAGTTGCGCTTGGGGTTGAGCTACAAGATAAAATGCCTCAACATGAGTATTATGAGTATTTTGGTCCTGATTATACTCTTCATGTTGCTCCGAGTAATATGGAAAATAAGAACTCGCGCCAGTTGCTGGACGAAATAAGATCAAAGCTACTTGATAATTTTTCTAAACTTCAACATGCTCCAAGTGTGCAATTCCAAGAACGGCCACCTGATACAAAATTCCCTGAGGTTTGTTACCGCAATTTTGTTTATGTGTATATATATAAAGCTACATGTACAAATACGTTTAAACCATTCAAGAGGGACTAAAACAGCAAATTATACAAACTTTTAAGATGCTTTAGGGGTAAAATTGGGAAATCCTCCTCCTAGGTTTATGATCCACAATAAATTGTCGATGAAACCGTATGAGTGTAAGTTGAACCGCTAGGTTTGGGTAGTATTGAAGATGGCAATTGAAGGATTTTGCTTCTCCCACACAACCTCCTCTTCGATCACTCTTCCAGATTCATCACTACGTCAATATTATTCATCAGCCGGTTTCTCAACACAAGAGCTAGCGGTTTGAGTTGGTTTTAAGGCTGTTGGTATTGTTTATTCACTAATAATGTACTGAACTGAAGTTTTGATTTTGAGTTCGTTTTGTTGTGTAGACTATCAGGGAAACCCTAATTACGTGGTTCGCCGGGGCGGAGAAATCAGGGTAAATTGAGATTTCCATGCTTCACTGGCCGAAGAAATCAATCTCACTTCACCGATGTCAGAGTCAAGTACCCTGTTAAGCACACATATTGGTTTGACATTTATAAGGTCTGAACTTGTCTCATTTCACTGATAAAAATTAATTTGGATATTATTTGTTGAACTAATGATTCTTTATTGGTTATGTGCAGAACATTGATAAAATTCCATTTGTCAAGTGCCATGTTCTTGTCATCCATGTAACTAGCATATTATAAGAATCTAATATTTTTTTTTTTATTATTTATTGCTGATAAATTTCTTTCCTTTAAATATTGTACATCTGACTGAACATTTGTGAGTCACTTAATGGGACCCATATTCACATAATCATATCTTCCCAAACACAGTTATAGAACTCACAAGTTAAAAATGTACAACACTAATGCACATTTTCTTATATTTATAAGATCATACTTGATTTTTAATTTTAAGAATTCCGTTGAGAAAACTGAAGTTTTGATTCAGGATTTCAATAGAAACCCCTCAAAGAGGTGGTTATGAAGGTAAGAAGGTCGAAATCAGTAATTTAGATTAAAGAGTAAAATGCCATTTTCGTCCCAGAGGTGAGGTTTGGCCAATTTGGCGACTTTCGTCCAAAAGTGTGTTTTTTCGCATCATATATATTATTTTACAATTATTGTTTTTGCATCAAACATTTGTTGTCTCCTTCTTTCTGGTGTTTGATACTTTTGGGCCATGTAGTATTTTTATAAATAAGGTTATTGAACATGTAGTGATTGCAAATCTTTGACTTTTGATGGTGTAGACCAAATGGATGAAAGATTAGCCGAACAAGTATTGTTCCTCATGGTTTACATGCTACCTTTTTAGTAAGAGATTGTTGTCAACAATCTATGAGGTAAACGGGTCAGTTTGGGTTATATTTTAACTCAACATATTTACTTGTAAAAGTGTCAATTTGGGTATTATTTTAACTCAACCTCTTTACTTGTAAACAGGTCAATTTGGGTTGTATTCTAAGACGAACTTTTTTGCTTGTAGACGGGACGATTTTGGTTGTATTATAAGAAAACATGTGTACTTATAAACGGCTCGATTTGGGTTGTATTTTAAGACAACAGTTAATGGGATGGCATGGATGAGAGGTGAAACCGGGGACCAAGGACTCAATTCTCTGAATTTTCAATCGGCCAACATGCTTCTTTGGATGCAACAAAGAGTCGACCCGTTGTTCGTGATTCCAACCAAAATCGGTAGCGCTATAATCGGAATTGGTACCCGTAATATTTTTTATGGTTCTCGATCGATCGATGTAAAACACGTTTTGATATTCTTTTTGGCGTATTACACCTTAATTTTTTTTGGATTTTTCCGTATTGTAATGAAGAACCGAAACAATGTTTTGATAAAAAATTCTAAACCTAGCTCTTTATATGAAAATCATAGACTTTCTTCGCGTGTCTGTGACATTATAGGTTCTATGACTATTTTCCCGTTGAGTGGAATAAGATGTTAGAAACCTGGAATGGGCTGTGGTTCGTAATAGACATCATATCGGGTCACCCGCCGCAATGCGCGGGCATTCCCACTGGTATATATATATATATATATATATATATATATAGGGTTGGGTTCTTTGCAGAACTCACATATTATGCAGAACTTTAAGAACTATTTTGAACCATTGATCTATTAATCAATGGTTGAAAATAGATCATGGTAAAATTGTAAATAAATGGAAAATTGAGGTAGTAGTTTTAATGTGATAAGGGTATAATAGGAAAAATAGCTGAATTCAAAATACATCTAATTTCTCTCATGTCCTATATTTACGGTGACTAGTTAGGTGCCCGCGCGATGCGGCGGGAGCGACATTTTGCATTGTAGTACTCGTTTATGGTAGTTTTCTTAATGTGGTGGATGTCCTTCATAAGCGTTACTTTATCATTTTCTTATTGTTATGGGTGTACGTCATAAGCATTACTTTTTCATAACATCAAAAGTCGTAGAAGGGTACCGGTGTTGATGATGGTTTAAGTGGCGGGCCCACATGATCCGTTCCCACATGTTGCAAAGCTTTGAGGCATAAACTGATGAGAGCACGAGGTAAAACCTCAATAATTCCGATGACCACAAAATCAATTCAACTTTACAATCAAAGTGTAAGGAATTACTCGCCACAAAGAGTTGCTACAAAATTGAGTAAACAAAATAAAATGATTGAAAACTTTGTTTATTAAAGATAAAATATATCTTTTTTGGATAAGATCAAGTTTATTTAAAATTACTTATTTAAAGTAGTTATCTAAGTTCTTATTTCCACTACAATTCATTAAAACACATGTAATCGATCTAAATGGAAAATTAACAATTTATACATGAAAATCAACTCAAGTGTTTAATAGAAACATCACAAAATAGAAATTTGAATCTTGATGCATGAAACATTACCCCCATAGCGTACATTGTCATCAGTATTGTAGTAGCGAGCTTTAAATTTCATGATATGATGAGCAACAATGTTCTTATTTTTTAGTCTGTAACAAGGACTAACATCTACATCATCACAATTTCCTGCACATTTCAATAGTAATTTCTTTGTCAATTTTACAAAATCAAAGCTACCAGAAATATTTCTGAAATGAAAAAGAATACCATTTCAATCCATGATCCTTTTTTTTTCTTTTAGAGCGCACTTCAGGAACGCGACAATACCTCTTTTGAGCTATAGCATATGTTCTTTTGTAGTTTCTGTTTTTTATTTTGTAACACAGCTTTAATGAACAACAATATTGTTTGTCTATATTGAAAAAAGGCACAAACGTCCTTAGAAAAGTATACATTTCAGATATATGTATGAGAACTAACCTAGGGATAGTGCCACGTCACCGTCGGTCATATTCTATCGCTTGTCTAAGAGCTCTTGCAAAATCTTTGAATGTGGCCTCAATTATACGGTGATAACTTTTCACAGCAAGCTGCATTCATATGTTAAAGAAAATATGCTTTAGAAAAGATGATAAAAAGTTTTCTAGACAAGTAGCAGTTCCAAACCATTTATTTATAGAAGCGTCAATCTTTGTTGTGTTTAGATCGAAAATGGGTTAAACCAAACACTCAGTCAAAAAAGAAATTTTATTCATACAACCTCCTAAATAATTTTACTCAACGATTTACCTGTTACCATAGTAATGGCCATCACCACCTACAAGAAGATAAATATCCGACATAGAAAAACAATATAATCGTTATATCTTTACTACCCAAAATTTATAGATAATAATAACTTACTCAAGCTCATTTGGATCAGCGAGATCAATGGTGTTTGGTTCATAGCTGTAAATAACACTAACTTTACATCAATCAAGAGCAAAAGTAAACTACTTCCATTTTGAATATTAAATCATTTTAAGGATACAAGTAATTAGCTTACATTTTAATGTCAGCCAACAAGAGAAAAGCTTATAATGAATGAGGGAACCAAATGAAGAACACCAACATTTAAATAACTTTCATCACAACAAACAGATACCACATAGTCACATATAGTTCAATAGTTCAATTGCAGAAGAAAACTATTGCAACGATAAGAAGCATGGTAGTTGTTCAGGTGTTGGTGTTTAGAGAACTCTACAAAGTAATTCTTGTGAGTTAAAGTCGCAATAATCAGATAATCTGTTCCAAATGTGAATCCAAACACCTCCTCGTATTCTTCATGCAAATGCATTTTTTTAAGAATAAATATGGGTAAAAGTGCATAAAAGTCATGTACATGTATTCATAAGAGTCTCAAGAAGTCTATTTTGTTCAAAGATTTAGAAATGATGTCCTAACAAAAAAATGATGCTTGCTATTAGTGACCTGATCAGATGCAAAACACATATGTGGTTGTTGGTCAGATTACTCTCCATGAAGACCATATGGTCAATGTCAATGAACAGTTCAGGATTCACCATAGCTAGTTTCATTGATAAAACCTGTAGGCAAAGAGAAGTTATAAAAACTAAAGTTTAAAATTCAAGCATTTAGTCATATCAACCAAACAAACATGAAAAGATTAATCATATGACATACGCCATAATCTACTTTTAAATCCAACTTAGACTAATAAACAAACCCGTTAATAGTGATACATAGTTTGATGGTTTCAAAGTAACCGAACAAATTAATATCATACAAAAGTTCCTTTAGCAAAAATATATACCAGCTATTAGTGAAATCCAATCCAACTACAAAAGTCAAACAAAGAACCTTCATTAAAGAAAAAGTATAATGTTCATAATAAATAAATATATATACACATACAAACAGTAACCTAAAAAAGTGTTCATCAATCATCATAATGCATAATTCATATCTCAACTGCAATAGATATACTATGTTTAGTAATTACAACTAAATTAAATAGGCTCTAATTACAACTTCAATACCTGAGAATTCTTGTGATGATTGGCTAGGCGAGAATGGCATTAATAGTGGCTGCACCCTAGAAAAATCCATAAAAATCAAACTGTAAAACACATAGTACATGAAACAGTACCTTCAAGCCCCGTTTCATGCCCCGGTTTTATCTATTCCGGTTGTTGGATATGCTCCGTCCTGACCCATTCTGACCCGTGCTCCGTTGGTACATCTCCATGAATTAGGTTTTCAACCTCCTATTTACAAAATCATGAAACAAATTCAACGAATTCTTAACAAATCAAGTCAAACAACACGTGTAACGATTAGTGCACGCTGATTTGTTCAACCAATAAAAAAAATCAGGGCTCGATCGAACGATAAATTTGGGTGTGTGTACTCTCACTAATCGAGATAGAGAATTAAGGAAGAGAAAGTATGTTTGAATTCTGATATGGGATTAGGGTTTACTGCATGTTTTGAATAGGGGATGGGAGATTTAAAAGCTTTATTAGTTGTACCTTATGGTGATGGTGATGGGGTTTCGATCGGTAGAGGGGTCTTGGAGAGAGAGAGAAAAAAAAGTAGAAAACATAGCTGATGGTTGCATTGAATGACCGGAGGTGTTGAGAGAAAAGATGATGGAGGGGGATTTAGGAGGCGTGGGTCTTTAGGGGATGAAATGTCGGGGGTTTAAGTTGAGAGAATAATGGTTTTGAATTTTAAATTAGAGATAGGAATAACCGGAATATATTGTTTCAAATGGTAGGGGAAATTCATGCCGATAGAGCTATTAATTGGAATTTTGTTAAAAAAAGGTATTGTTTATGATGGGTACGATGATTATATGCCGTTCAAAACAAAAAACTTGCACAGAGTCAGTTTGTTAATGCACGGTAGCTAGGTAATGGTCAAAGCGGGCTTTGGTAAAAAACAAATGTTGGCTTTAATCAATTGTACATTTACGCATCGGCTATTTGTACTTTATGAACGCATGGCGAAACTAAAAAAGACAACTATCGAAACGTTTAAAAAAATGTGCCGATCATCATGGTACCTTCGGATTTTTTTAAAACATTACAGGTTGTAAGATATCGCAGGAATACGTTAAAGAATTAAAGAGGGGGGAAGTGTAACTAATTACCCATAATTATGTTAAATGTCAAGGATTTAAATGTAATAGATTGAGGGACTAAAAAATAATTATGGTTTAAATGTCACACCCTGACTTTTGCGGAAGCGTGGTTTATTTGGTGTGACTTCTTAATACCATAGCAACAATCATAACAATGCTATATGATAAAATTTTGAGATGTTTGTCCATTAATAAATTTTAGAAACTACCACAATACCATTGTTTGAAAACATCAATAACAAATAAGTTACAAACCGTGACATGTTTAAATGAGTTCACAATGACTCATCAAAAGTACTTAAATAAAACTTGAGTTTAAAATTTTGTATCCTGTCCAGGAAAGGGATACACCCTCTAAACTCAACAACCCTGGATGACATCTTTTATTCAAAACGCAGCTTGACACATGCATACCTCGCCAGATCCACTAGTTCCCTGAAATACATGTAGTTTGAAAAATCAACATAATGTTGAGCGAGTTCATGTGTAAGTGAGTATGTATAAACCTTTGTAATGTGTCTATATGTATGAAAATCCCTGGTATGTAGCAATTAAGGAAAAAGAGACCACCATTGGGTTGCAAAGCCAATGATATATGTGAAATGATGCAGGAAGACTCAAACCTAGCAGATTTGTGCGTCGGGCACTTAGTCACCTCATGGTCCACTCAGCGGACTCAGGAGTGGGGCTCGCTACACCCAAATAGATCTATCACTTATGTCCCTCGGTCCTACAGCGAGGATTAATGGCCTTAAGTGTCATGCCCACCACTCACATGATCGCGTAATAAAAACCCTCCTTAAGCTAACCATACCATATAAGTAAATGTCTGTAATAATTGTAACATGTATTTCACCCCCGAAGTATAAAACTGAAAACAGTTAAGAGAAAAGGGGGACATGAACTCACAGTATTGCGTCTTCGGTACTCGTAACCCAAATCTCCTCAGCAAACACGACTACCTACAATGGTCTAACGTCTATTAGACGAACGGGTCGTGCCTTGTCTTAGTATTGATTAGTGTCTTTGAGTTACGTTTTAAAGTGTCTTCAATATTTTAGTAATAATACTTCTCATATTTGTGTATTCGTATTTCCTTCCCAAGGATGGGATATTTTACATATGTCTGTTCGTATTGGAATTATATTTTTAAGTCCCATTTTAGAGAATACATATTTAACCATATTCCTGTATAAAACCAACCTCCGATACTCCGTATTTCGTTATAAAAATTATGGCGAGTTTTATACTTGAAAAACATAGTCTAGAATATACTAGTAAACACTTGTCCAGAAAATATTTACTAAGTGTTAGGATTTTCGGAAAATTTCGCCATAGTCTCCCTTGTAAATAGAGGCGTCCATGCGTAATAGCATATCATTTTCTTTTACATATATCCCGTAGATTGTTCTCACATAACCAATCCGACAATTAGACATGCAATATACTACTTATGTCATTTCAGCTTTATTAATCAAAACTGGATTGTTTTCGAGCATTTTAATAAAATAGTTAACCTTCTCCAAAAATTCCCAAATTTTCACAGAATGCCAAATACGATCCAAGTTTTATTGTATAAAAATTTCGGGGTCCAGTTCATTACCAATATTTTATATAAATTCATTTACCGGGATGCAATCAGATTTGTCACTTTCTGACTGCAGTCTACGGAATAATTCACTAAAAATTAATCGTAAGTCCGATTGATGAAATTCCAGTGGGAGAATTACGACGACAACAGTGACCATCTACAGTAAAAATTCCATGAGCTAAATCTACTCAGTTTTTAAGTTATGACTCCGAATACAACACACTTTTTCAGCAGTAAAATCGCAGCTTGAGCTGCTGTCTAAAAACAGTTCCTTAAAAATAGTAAACGACCTCGAAAAATTACGATTCCAGTGCCATTTGATCCGTTTTTCAAAAATACATAATTTAGGCTTCAGAAAGTCAGTTTTTCGATTTATAATGACCCAGTTACAGCCTGTTGAAATTGGCTGAAAATACCAATCAGCATGCGTTTTAGGGTGTAAATGTTACTAAAACGCGTCAACAATTGTTCTAACAACGGGTTTATCGAGAAATCAATGATCAAACAACATGCATGCTTATACCAACATAATCCAACCAGATTTTATCATTATATAAGTTCATGCTTAGGTTCCTTATTCATTTTCTCTTTGTGTCCTTATTTTAGGCTTCAAACAACAATGTTTCGAACAATCAACGTAGAAGTGATTCAAGAGTTAAATCGAAGACTTACAACTAGCACAAGGGTTAGGGATGAACTTTGTGAACAAGAAATGATGATGACAATGGCGTGAGAATGCAAGGGGTGATGTTTCTTCAAGACTTCAAGCTCCAAGCTTCACAAGGTTCCTTCTATCACTTGATTTGTACTTGAAAATGGATCAAAGGAGTGAAAGTTGAAGTGGTGAGGGTGGTGGCGGATGTGGGCAGCCGAGAGGGAGAGAGAGATGGTGTGGGAGATGGAGTGATCTTTGTGAAGAGTGAGGAGTTATAGAGATTTCTTGGAAACCTTCAAGCCACCCTATATGTAATGATGACCACTATAGATTTACTTAAGCACAATCTAAACAAAATATATGGGGAATCAAGTGAGATTTGGTAATCTTGATGGTGGGCCCCCCTTGGGGCCGTAAATGGGTATGGGGGAGGGGGTAAATTGTAAAATTTGATCATATCTAATGAGACCACACAAAATCCAAGGAAGATCTAAGCATCTCTAGCAATATCTAGGGAATCCAAGCAATATCTTTTAAAACCAAATAAAATCAAGGAAAGATTTAGTAGAGATTTTGAAATCTTGGAGTGGGGCCATGTTTGTGATCGTAATATATGAGGGGGAGGGGGTCCAAGTGTAACATTTTGATGATAGTGGTTAAACACTAGTAAATTTCCAAGTATATACCTTCATGTGTTAGTTGGTTGATATCTAGGGGTGTTATGGTGTACGGGGACCATGACTATCTCAAAAATAATTAAACAATGTATTTGACAAAAATTCAGTGTTCCGGGTAATGTCCGGTTATCCGGTTAGATACCGTTCCGTTAAAGTGTTAAATTGTACCGTATAGTATAGTGTCTTTTATGCATCTTTTTGTAACGAAATTAATTCCAACACTTAGGAAAGCGTTCAGGACCATTTAGTCAATTTTATGAATAATACGAGTATGCTAAAAGCTGAATCGTTGCTGAAATTGCAGAATTCCGTACTTAAAATGAGTTTTATGCACTTTCCGGCACTCAAACTATCACCTAGTGACACAGTCTTATGGTCCTCACTTCCCTACACCCATACTAGTGTAGTACTTTGTCCGTGGCTCATACTGGCCTCAATATAGTGTTTGTCTATGTGCTGGCATTGTCATCACGTGTCTGAGTTATCCGCTCACTGTGCTAACTGTGCTTTGTGCATCAGGTTTGTCACTAAGAGTCTGTATGACATAAATGGAGCGACTGTATGTAAAGTGATGCACATGTATGTATGTAACATAAATCAGTAAGCAGTTTAAGGTGTCAGTTGTAATCAAGCACAGTCATTAAGCACATAATCGAAATTAATTAATTTGTACAGTACCTGTAATTGTGAGGGTTGTCACATTAAAAGACCACTTTACCCTCATTTTAGGGGTTTATTTATAAATAAGGGGGGAAGAAGTTCTTAACTTTTGGGAATCCTTCCCTCCTGCATTATATAATAGTAGTAGGGGAAATTCATGCCGATAGAGCTATTAATTGGAATTTTGTTAAAAAAGGTATTGTTTATGATGGGTACGATGATTATATGCCGTTCAAAACAAAAAACTTGTACAGAGTCAGTTTGTTAATGCACGGTAGCTAGGTAATAGTCAAAGCGGGCTTGGGTAAAAAACAAATGTTGGCTTTAATCAATTGTACATTTACGCATCGGCTATTTGTACTTTATGAACACACGGCGAAACTAAAAAAGACAACTATCGAAACGTTTAAAAAAATGTGCCGATCGTCATGGTACCTTCGGATTTTTTTTAAAACATTACAGGTTGTAAGATATCGCAGGAATACGTTAAAGAATTAAAGAGGGGGGAAGTGTAACTAATTACCCATAATTATGTTAAATGTCAAGGATTTAAATGTAATAGATTGAGCGACAAAAAAATAATTATGGTTTAAAAGACCACTTTACCCTCATTTTAGGGGTTTATTTATAAATAAGGGGGGAAGAAGTTCTTAACTCTTAGGAATCCTTCCCTCCTGCATTATATAATAGTATAGATTAGTTTGATTTTGCATCAGATAAAAGATTCTACTGAAATCATAAAAGCTAAAGAACACAATAAGGTCTACATACAAGCATAAATTATATTTTAGAACTGCAAAAGAAAACAAAATTGGTAAGAACACATAATGTTAAGGTCTACGTACAAGCATAAACTATATTTTACATATACGGAAATATATATTTTACATATATGTAAATAAATAGTTTACATATATAATGTAATTTAAATTTACAATTTACATATATGTATATTTGAGAAATACATATGGTAATTTGAAAAAAAAAACATATTTTTTACAAAAAAGAAAATATAAATTCATCATCAACAAATAATATATAAACTTTGCTATTATATATATATAGGTAAAGGGTAGGATACAAATCTCCTTATCGTACATTACGTACACTACAATCTCAGCCGTCCGATCATATTCCCGCATTGAATTCGCATGTTACAAAATTATCACATGCGAAATTGTTACAAAAAAACAACATGCTATTTCATCAAAATTATCACATGCGAAATTGGTACAAAAAACAACATGCGAATTCATCAAACATTATCACATGCGAAATTGTTATAAAAAAAATAAGGCCAATTGGATTTTAACACCTGTAACTTTGAAGAATTGACCGATAACACCCGCAACTAACACTTTGATATGTGACACCCAAAACTTTTAATTTCGTTTGTCATTTCACCACTCAGTTAAAAACTCAGTAACCGAGTTAGTGTTCAATCCTAGGTGGCATCCTACATGGCTTCATTAATCCTACATGGCATCCTACGTGGCTAACACATGTTATAAGAAGCAAAACACTGAACTTCATTGCATTGTTCTGTTCGTTTTGGAGGGAAAGATCAAGGGCGACTACTGACGTGGCCTAGCTTCTCAATCTATCAAGTTTAAACTCTGATCAAGGTACGATTTCACATGATTATGCAATGGTTGAAACGATTGATGTCATGCTTTGGTATGGTGGTCACATTGAGTTAGGTTTTGGTCTTCCACAGTATGTTGGGGGTGCACATAGGTTAATTAAAGTTGATATAGATCACATTTCATACTTTGAGCTAGCATATTATGCACTGGAAACGAAATGCTATAAATCAAGGAACTTTCATATGTATGGGTTGGATGTGGATGATGGTGAAATTAGGCATTTTCGTGATGATAGAGATGTGTTGGAGTTGGTTAGGAAGGTTTTTAGTTGGAGTGAAACATTTATGGAAGTATTTGTTAAAGATCGTCAATTGAGTGCCAATGAAGCCCACTCCAGTTCTAGGCCAAGTAACCTTGTTACCCAGCCCAGTAAACCTGAAGCCCAATCCAGTAAACTAAAAGCCCAATCTTCTAGGGTTTCCCCTGGATGCAGCTCTAACTCAATAGCTAAGCAAGCAGACGAGGACAGTGAAGATAGTGAGTTCAGTGTGGAAGATGAAGAGTCAAATTCTGATGATGAAGATTATGATGAACTACTTGAGGCCAGTGATGAAGAGGAAGCTGCGGATGATGTACTTGGATTAGAGTCAGACAGAGAGGATGTTGAGTGGATACAGTCACAACATGCAGTTAGAGAGGCAACCAAGATAGATTTGGAAGCAAAAAAAAAGTGCTTGATGAGGTAGTACATGAAAGACAAACAGAGGGTAATTTGCATGAAACAGAGGGTGATTTGCATGAAACTGAAGATCCAAGGGTAGATGGAAACAGTAGTTATGAGGAATCTGACGGGGACATTTTAACACCTGGTGATAGTGAGGATGATGATATCAGGGGCAAGAAGTACAAGGAAGCAGCCCCATCTGTAGGTGAACATACAAATTGGAAGAAATTTATTTGGAAGGTGGGAATAAGGTTTGCATCAAGGGAGGCCTTTAAAGAGGCAGTGAGGCAGTACTCAGTAGCTAATGGTAGGAACTTGTACCTTGCAAAGAGCGAAAAGACAGCTAATTGTGGCCGTATTGTTGTCAATTGTGTTAAAGGTTGTTCATTCTTTATACATTGTTCACTTCATAAAGGGAAAGAGTGTTACTTGGTAAAAAGAGTGAAGAATATACATACCTGCCAAAGAAACATGGTAAAGAATAGACAGCTAACTGCAATGTTCATAGCTAATGAGTTCCTGCAAGTGTTTAAATCCAAGCCCAACTGGTCGGCTAAGGAAATCATATTGGCTGTGAAACAAAAGTATAAAGTCATAATCACCAAGTGGCTGGCCTACAAGGCTAAATCATGTGCCCATAAGAAACTTCATGGATCAATGAGGGATCATAAGAAACAGGATCAGGAGATGAATTTTTTACTAGGAGGGGTAAAATAGGAAGATCCAAACAAAGGTGCACATGCTGATCACATGTCATTTTCCCCCATCATATTTAAACGACAATAACTTTTTTATACGTGATTATTTTTCGAAAAAAAATACACCATAAAACTCAGCGTTTTTTTATCTTTCCAACGAGTATACTATTGATATACTTTTTGAAAAAAAAATTAACTGGGTTTTATAGCGTTTTTCTGAACTGCGTGTTTTATGGTGTTTTAGACTAGGTATTTTCATGGCGTTTTTTTGAACTAGGTGTTTTTATGGCGTTTTAACTTGGTATTTTCATGGCGTTTTTCTAAACTGAGTGTTTTATGGCATTTTCAACTGAGTTTTTTCATAGCGTTTTCTAAATTGGGTATTTTATGGCGTTTTTATAGTACAAATTATGATTTTTCTGAGCTAAAAAAATATTAATTTAGGCGGTTAGACACATTTTTTGAGCTATATGGCTTAAAAATGGTTTTTTTTGAGCTGTTGTAAATTATAGCTCAAAAAAATAGCTTTTTTTTGTTATGGCGTTTTAACTACCGGAGCCTGGAGCTGCTAAAAAAATGGTTTTTTTGAGCTGTTGTAAATTATAGCTAAAAAATAGCTTTTTTTTTGTTATGGCGTTTTAACTGGGAGCTATATGGCTCAAAAAATGGTTTTTTTTGAGCTGATGTAAATTATAGCTCAAAAAATATTTTTTTTATGGCGTTTTAACTGTGAGCTATATGGCTAAAAAAATGGTTTTTTTGAGATGTTGTAAATTATAACTAAAAAAATAGCTTTTTTTGTTATGGCGTTTTAACTGGGAGCTATATGGCTCAAAAAAATGATTTTTTTGAGCTGTTGTAAATTATAGCTCAAAAATAGTTTTTTTTGTTATGGCGAACTGGGAGCTATATGGCTCAAAAAATGGTTTTTTTGAGCTGTTGTAAATTATAGCTAAAAAAAATAGCTTATGGCGTTTTATTTGAACGCCCAGTTCATGTGAGTGGGTTTTTTGACAATATTACCCCTTAGTGTAATTTAACATCAATGCCACATGTCACCACCAAAATCGTTCTCACCGTTCTCACACTTTTCACCGTTCTCTATAAATCCTGACCCTATATATATATATATATTATTAATAAAAAAATTCGAGCAAAACCGAGCGATCGACGAGCGAGCAGACCTTTGCTCATGCTTGGATTGAATTTGAATCGAACCGATTCGAGCGACTCATTTACAAACTGAGCGGGAATCGAACGAGCATTTTTCGAGCGATCGTCAAGCGATCCTCGATCGTCGAGCAGTTTGGACAGCTCTAGGTTACAATAAGTAGAGAGGGAGAGAAATGGTAAGGGTTAATGGTGGTGGTGGTTGTGATTATAGATTGTCGGGAGAGAGATAGGGATGATGAAGTTGCTTTTTCTTATATTTATATAAATATATATACATATATTAATAATAAATACTTATGTTTTTATTTTTTTATTGTAAAAAGATGATTTAGGACTAAAATGCCCCTCATGTGAGGTGCACATGATCAAAATTTAACAGCTAAATTGGATGGCGTTTGAGGCGGGGAATGGAATGGTGATAAGTTAAAGAGACCAAGGAGGAAAATGGCACTTTTAAAATCATTAAAACAACTAAACCACAAGAAGCCAAACGGAAGTCAACTCTTTTTCTATTGTGAAAATAGCATAGCAGATACGGTTGTATTGGGCCACTATTGGAATGTAACTCTTGTGATTTAAACAAGTGTTAAATGTAGATATGCATAAACAATGACACTTCCCTTGATATACTTTTATTGTAACCAAAAAGTGTGGATTTTGTATTTTATTGAATATGTTAATCATAGCAGTACATATTGTTTTCTAATGCATGAGTCGTATGAGAATACAGGCATACACAAAAATACGATAATAGAATCAAAAGGTGTATCATTCTTTGAAGATGTGTAAAAAAAAACACAAGTTCCTCAACACTTGTTGAGATTGCGATTGAAAGGGTTTTGTTTTAAATGATTAACATTGATATAGAAGCTACAATATATACACATATAAGTTACATATAAAGGTACCAAAAGAATTAGGGAAACATAAGATGTTACAAACTTTTAATAATCGAACTATCTAACATCCCTGCAAGCGAAAGGAACCAAGGCAAAACATCTTTCTAAAGGTAACAAATTGCGAAGCTGTGAGACTTTGAGTAAAAATGTTAGTCATTTGAAGCTTGGTTGTAACAAACATAGTAGCCAATTTCCCTGAGGAGACCAAGTCCCGTAAAAATGATAGTCAAGATCAATATGATTGGCGTGTTTATGTGAGATCGCATTTTGTGTGAGAAATGAAGCACTTTGATTGTCACATAGTATAGTATCCGGAGCAAGCCCATGGAGTTCTTGAAGTAGATGTGTAAGCCAAACAGTTTCTGTAGCAATATTAGTTATAGTGATATATTCGGATTCATAGCTTGAACGACAATATAGGTTGCTTCTTAGCAATCCAAGATATGAGGTTTCCACCCAAAAAGATAGAGTAACCATATGTGGAATGACGGGTTTCCAAGCATCAAACCGAGTCCGCATCAGAGAAGCGGAGCAGAGACGTGTGCATAGGACGATTGTAGTGAAGCCCATACGCAAGATTGCCCTTTAGATAGCGAAGAATACGTTTGACTTATTGATAATGGGCAATAGTTGGAGCATGTAAGAACCAACTGACTTGATTGGCGGCATAAGAGATGTTAGTCCTTATGATCGTCAGGTACTGGAGGGCACCTACAATGGATCGGTAGTGAGTGGTATCTGCAAAAGAATCACCTGCAGAGACAAAAGAAACACTCGTGATTAAAGGTGTTGTAACATGTTTCAGAAGTTGATGTGGAGGTTGGCGTGGAGTTGGTAGGGGACGGTGTAGTGGGGATGTTTATAGGAGGTGTGGAATGTATAGGATTAGGCGCTTGTGGTGTTTTTTGGGATTGTGAGGGGAAAAAATATTGGATGCATAGGGTAGTTGGTGAATTTATTTGAATAGTGGGTTTTTTGTTGTGAGGGTTAAGTGATGGGTGGGGTAGTGAATGAAGAGTCTAAGAAAGTGGATAATTCAAGTTCATTGAGTGGTTTGGTAGTGGGGGACGAATGGAAAGGAAAATATGTTTCATCAAAACGCCCATGTTGGGATATGTAGATGCAAGAGGTGCACTAAGCATTTATACCCTTTGTATTTGAAGCAATATCCAATAAAAATGCATGGTAAGCTTCTAGGTGCAAGTTTATTCAGTGCATAATCATGCAAAAGGGGCAACCAACAGTATGAAACAATGTATAATTTGGAGGTCGAGTGTATAGAAGTTCAAATGGAGATTTTCCATCAAAAAGAGGTGTGGGTAAGCGGTTAATGATATATACCGCTGATGAGAAAGTTTTAACCTAAAATTTTGAGGATATTTTAGCATGAAATAACATGGCCAAACCGGTTTCGACAATATGACAATGTTTTCATTCGCCCCTTTCATTTTGTTAGGGTGTATATGGCACAACATTCAATGAAACATGTCGTTAGATTCACATATTGCGCGAACCTTATGATTAGTGAATTCCGGATCTCCATCACTTTGAATGGTTCTATTTTGGTGGCGAGTTGCGTTTGAACAAATGACATAAATATTGCCAACGCATCAACAAATTCAAATTTGGTCGTTAAAGGATATATCCAAGTGAACCGAGAGAAATCATCAATAAAGGCGACACAATATGAGAAATTACCCTCCAATTTAACCAATGACGGTTCCCACAAACCATAATGAATTAACTTAAGGTGTGAAGAGGCACGTTTATTGTTGTTAGTTTGCTTACCCATAGTAGATTTTTGGTAAGATTAGGCGCAACTAAAACATTTTTTAGGATCAAGATAACCAAGGAGTTTTGTGTTACCAATATTAGAAATTGGCAAAGAGTGTCCATTACCAAAAAATACACGTTTGTTACCTCGGGCAAGAGATGAGTTCGGGACATTATTAGGGTTAAGAACCATATAATCGGATGCACCAGTGTCACAAGTACAACCATGAATGGTGGAGTTCATGTGACATTGAGCATGAAACGCTTGTGCTAATTATTCTTCATTGGGTGCCATAGAGGTAGCAAAAGTAGCAAGTTTAGAACATTGTGTGGCATAGTGACCCTGAGACAGAGCTGGCATGTAGAAGGACGTTTATTGTGATTTTGAGATAATGTGTTGGAACGGTTTGGGCGGTAGAAATTGTTAGGACTTTGGTTGTTACAATTGGGCCTGATTTGGAGATGGGCCACGTGGAGATGATGGACGGTTGGGGTGCATATTATGAGATTGGGCCGAAAAGGCAACATAAAGGGTAGAAGATCCATGAAGCGCCTTGAAAAACAATTCATAGCTTTTTGCTCTAGTTAGGAAATCCGTAAAACCTAGGAGAGGTCTGACGAAGTGAAGAGAGGTTGAAAAGCTTTCAAAGGATGGACCAAGGCTGCATAAGTACCAATGGAGTTGGTCCTTCGAATCAACAGGATGTCCGATGGCATTGAGTTGATAGCACATCGCTTTGAAGGATCGACCAAATTTAGAGACAAATTTTCACCTTTTTGAAAGGTGTGAAGGTTGTTGTGAAGGTTGTCGTGAAAGTTCTAAACGCGTTCAACCGATGAGTTGTAAAAAAAACATTCTCAAGAGCAAGCCAAATGGCCCGAGACATGGGAAGGCCAATAATCACACAGATAGGGGTTCTTCAGTAAGAGAGGCGGGTAAGGAAAACAATAGTTCTTTGTTCATCACGTAACCACACAAAATAATCCGGATTATCAACCGATTGCTATAAAGAAGTGATTGTTTGGGGAGGAGCTGATTTAGTTCCATCCACATGAGAAAGAATCTATAAAAGTGAGAGTAGTGTAGCATTTGTGTGCATACATATATTTAGAGGATGAGAGTTTCAGGGCTAGCAGAGGAGCGAGGTTAGTCATGGGAAGTTTTCAGCTAATGAAGATGATGCAATGGGAGAGGGAGAAAACCAAGAAGGATGTGAATGGGTGGAAAGCAGATGGAGAGGAGGGTATCGAAGAAGTGAGAGGAGAGAACTTCAACCACTGCAATGAATGGTTGATACCATGTAAGGGTTTTGTTTTGAATGATTAACATAGATACAAAAGCTACAATATATACACATAGAAGTTACATATAGGTACCAAAAGAAATAAGGAAATACAAGATGGTACAAACTTAAGTAATCGAACTATCTAACAACCATGATGAGTGAAAAGAACAATGTGAGGCTGGAAAGGTTGAGATGAGACGAAATAAATGATATGGATTGAGAAATCCTTTGGTCTAGACTTTGTGGCTTATTTGTTGATGATGAACCTGGGATATACTAAGAAATGGTTACCTGATCAGAAGATCAGAGATGGAAGAAGTCTCAAAGATGAAGTTGATTCTGTTTTATGGAATCATACTTTGGACCTATTCGGCCTAGTATAAAATCAATTGAAGATTCAAATGGAAAATAAAGGATGAAGGTAGCAAGTTGTAATGGAAATGTATCCTTATGCTGAGATTGTGATTGACATTAGCCCAGTTGTCAAACCAACCGCTAATCATATTGTACTTAGCTTGGCATTATCTTGCATCTGGCATACACATCTGTTGGATGCCAAAAATACTTTTCTTCTTTGGCACACTTCATGAGACAATTTATTTGCACAAATGCCAAAAAACAATCTAGACTCTTGCCATCCATATTATATATGTCACACTCTAAATGCCATTCTATGGTCTTAAACAAGTTTCACATGCTTAGTACCAATCATTTGCTACTTACATGAAATGGGTTTCATAGTGGTTGTTTTGACTCTATATAATTTGTTTACCGACATAGTCATAATACAACTTTTCTTTCACTTTATGGGGAATATGAAATTTTCACCGGGTCCTCCATTGAGTTTGTACGTCGCATTATTACTTTATGTGTGTCGAGTTTACCATGAGTGACTTAGGCTCTCTACATGATTTTTGGGAATTACAGCTAGTTGTAACAACAATAATCTGCTTCTGTCTTAAAAAAACTATGCTTGAGACGTTTTAGATCATGCAAAATGTCTAATTGTAAGCCAACTACCAATCCTGTTGACACCAAGTCTAAAGTTAGTCTGATGGGCACACCAATTTCGGATCCCATGTTATACTAAATCGATAGGATATTGTGTCTTGTTCAAGGTTCTGGGTATTTCTAAAGCTCAGTCGATTAGTGTGAATGCCTGAGGTAGGTCGGGAGGTCTTTTCTCTGTCTGGAATCCTTCCTTGTTCGATAAATCAGATATGGTTACAGATGACTCATTTATTACCGTGTCTGGCTATGTTGTGGGGTCAGGGGAATTGCTTAATGTTGCTAACGTCTACGCCCCTAGGGACGTGGTGGAAAGAAAAAATCTCTGGGTTAAGCTTTTAAGGATTCGGGCTGCTCGGGATGTCTTTGGATTCTTGTTGGGAATTTTAATGAGGTCAAGAATGAAGAGGATCGTATAAACTCACAATTCGACTGTAGAGGGGCTCTTCCCTTTAATGATTTCATTAGAGACAGCAGCTTTCTTGAATATTCCGTGTGTAACACCCCAATCGCGTAACACGCGGCAGAAATATCGGGAGTCACGTTACAAATTGCTCACAACAACTGATACTAAATTGTTGCATTAATGTGAACATTGTTTTACAAACAAAGAATACATGTAATTGTCTTTTGATTAAAGAAGTCTAAGGCCTATATGCAATCCTATGCGTTTCATGGTTGAATAATCGAAATCCTGAAACATATGTGCAAATGAGAGTCAGCAATAAAGCTGGCGAGTACATAGATTTTGTTAGCCAAATAAATGGCAAAAAGTTTGGTATTGCAATACTTTAACAACTACGAGAATTGTCAATTGAAAATGAAATCTTGAAGCCAAAGAATTAGGGGTGAGCAAGTTTAGGTCCATACCAAAAATAACCGAGAACCAAACCGAAAATATACCCAACCCGACTAGAACCCAAGTACCTAGGTATTTAGATCGGTTCCAATTTTTCATATAAAATCGGGTCGGGTCGGGTCGGTTCTCGGTTCTTTTCATGGTGAAACCCGACTTTGACCTATGGACCGGAACCGACCCTATATTTAGGGTAGTGAATCGATTCTGTATTTTATGTTTGATCGGTTCTCGGGTCGGGTCGGGTTTTTCCTTTTGCTCACCCATACAAAGAATGGCAAAAGGTTTAGTATTACAATACATTATCTTAATTGTGAAAAACTTGTGACAAGAGTTTTGTATATGGCAATATGTCTATTACTAGGTAATTTTTATGCCATTAAAAATTGTACTTTGTAATCACATTGAAATTTTCATAAAACTTGTGAGTGTGTTATTAGAAATCCAATCAAGGATTGATAATAACAATATTGAAATTTGTCATAACCTGTGTGAGTATTATTAAAAATTAAATCAATGATTTATAATAATACTTTGGATATCCTTCTAAGAATCTAACATATGAAGATATGGAAGATTCTACCAGGAATTTGATACTTGAACATTGAATCAATTAAACACATAAATCCTAAAGTGATTCAGATAACGCTACAAGAGTAATACAATAAGAACACTTATATATAGGAAGTACAAGCGGCGTATCCACCATGTTCTTATGGTATTACACTCATTTCGTTATCTAAATCACAACTAACCACATAAACACATAAATCGTCAACTTGTCATCAACTTGTAAGCACGATTAAATTACACAATGAAACCAAACAAGGGCTTCAATTATACTTTAAACATCCCACGAGTATCTAACTATGAAGATAGATAGATACAACAAGGTCCGGTTTTCATCACATCGTCTTGTCACATACGCATTAAAGTACACAACTAAATCCAATCAAGGACTTCAATATTAGCACTTTAAACATCCAACAAGAATCAATCTATGAAGATAGATAGAGGCTATAAGGATTTGGTTTCGTCACGTCGTCTTTTCAAATACGCATTAAAGTACACAATTAAATCCAATCATGGACTTCAATATTAGCACTTTAAACATCCTAAAAGAATCAATCTATGAAGATAGATAGATGCTAAAAGGATTTGGTTTCGTCATATTGAATCATAACATCCTAAATCCTAATGGTGATTTCGGATAATGCTAAGAAGGGTAATAGAATAAGCACACTTATATTTAGAAAGTACCAGCGGCGTATCCACCATGTTCTTATTGTATTACTCTTGTTTCGTTATCTAAATCACCAACAATCTGTACACATAAACAATAACCATCGTCTTGTAAAGTACTTCTTAAAAATCGCACTATGAAGATAGGAAGATCTAAGACTGTACTTCAAATATCCTACAAGAATCTAACTATGAAGATAGATAGATTTTGTAAGGATTTGGATAATCGTTGTGTTTGCCTAATCGGAATAATACACATAAAAGCACTTAGTAAACACATATATGCCATACATTTGAAAATAAATCAGTTACACATATGAATCACCCCAAAGCATTTGAAAAGTGTAAAAGAGGGGAACTATGTACTCACTTAGGATTGCGTATAGGTCTAGTTCAAATGATATAACAAAGCTCAAAGGATCAAGTGTTCACGTGTTGAGGTGGTTCCTAGTGTATCGGATACTATGTTAGTGTAACGGGACATAAATCGAGGAATGGGATAGAATGAGGTTTTGTTAAACAAATGAGTGTTCGAACTCATATGAAATGGTTTACTAAACCTAGCATTCTGATTTGGAAAGAATCCTAAGTGCTTTTGACCCGTTACGACTCGTTAAGGTAGTTTACGCTACTTTAAGGTGTCCTTTGCATAAATATAAGGTCGGGTGGTTATTTATGTTATATGATAAGTCCTATATGCCCAAACATGTTTAAAAATGTTATTATATCAATTTAGATGCCAAATATTTGATTTCATAAGCTTAAAATGATTTTATGCACAAAAAGGGCATTTTGGTCATTTTTAAAGGGCATACAAACACCTTATCAAATAACTAACCAAACAAAGTGACCATAAGGTATAACCTTAGTAGGTTATTCCCTATATAACTATGGTCACAAATATGTGTTCGGTCGAATCCTAAGATCGACCAAACGGGTCAGATTTGAAAGGCAAAGCGGTGGTCAAGACCGCTCGACTTACGACCCTATATAAGCACTAAATTAGAAGTGACGAGTTAAATATGTCAAAACATGTTTAACTTAGTTGGAAAACCGATTTTTTTGATACCCGAAAATAGTTCCGTCGTAAAATGCACATAAACATGCATTTTGACCGAAACTTTGACTCGTCACTTCGACTAGTAAACGTGGTAATCAGTAGCTATAATCGCAAGGGATTATAACCATCGTGATTATGATCACGTTGCAAAAGTTCAATTGAACTTTGACTTGACCAATTCATGGTCTAAACCAAAAGTCAAACACTATTTGACTTTTAGCTTGAAATAGCTAAAACTGAATAAACAAGACTAGTAAGAACACTCACTTGTGTTCTAGGATGAATAAAACTCAGTTAGGAAGCCTCCAACAATGTGGTAGCACTCCAATTAGAGCAGATGAAGAAGAAAGAAAGTAATGAGCAAGTTGCTGAATGAATGAAGTTGGCTATTTATACTAATCATTGAATCATAGGATCATGACAAGTGTTTATATGTTGCCCAAGGATTAATCTCATCCCTACAAGTGTTTGGACCAGGTTGCAAGCCTTGGGGAACACTTAAATAGCCCACTAGATTGCAAAAACCAAGTTGGAAATCAGTTTGCAATAGCTGGGAAGCTGTTTAGAAAGTTCTGAAAACTGGGGACTGTCGCGTGTCGCACCAGGAAAAAGGTGGGCTGTTGCGTGGCGCGAGAGCATGCATAATAGTTTTGGCAGTTTTGGCAGTTTCAGTCCCTGCAGCCTTATAAACTTGTTTTCGATGCATTTAATCCCCGTTAACCCAATTTTAAGGCTTTACAAGGATGTTAATGCATAGGGGACTTGAAATATGCTTGGAAATATCATGGATGTTGGTTTGTTTGGCTGTACGGATGCGTTTTTCGGTTAATTACGACGAAAGTTGTAACGAACGCGAAAACGATCCAAAATACGAAACGAATGGTATTTTTGCATTCCCATCACTAAAATACAATATTTTAATGATTACAAAACTTTTTGGATGTGCGTACATGGTCTAAATACAGAATATACGCGAATTTGCATACTTTCGCAGTTTTGACGCTTTTAGTCCATGTGATTGAATAAACCTGATTTTGACATACCGAACCCTCCGAAACTTATTTCTAAGTTATATTAAGGGTATTTAGGGTATGTTTATCTTATGTTCTTGTTTCGGAGTGTACGTCGCTATGAGAATTGGCAGACTTTCGTAGTTTGTCTGAAATAGTCCTTGTACTTGTATAAGCATGTTTTCGTCATCCCTAACCCTTCGAAACTTATTTCTAAATTATGTAAAGGGTATTTAGGGTATGTGTTGTTACACCCTGACTTTTTCGGAAGCGGGATTTGGTGTGACTTGGTTAATATCATTGCATTCAACCATAACAAACAACTATATGCTAAAACCAAGATGTTCATCCATAGATAGTTTTCAAATTAATACAGCCGTCATTGTTTAACATCAAACTAAGACTTCAAGTTTAGATTACATGACTACCAAAGCTTAATGTTCCATATTGGACTTCACAAAAGACACTAATAAAAGCGAGACTCTGAACCATGTATTCTATCAAGGATAATATACATGATTCAAACCCTTCAGTACTGGATGACATCTTTTATTAAAGACACAACTTGAAATCTTGAACGCCCGCCAGATCCATAATCACTTTCCTGAAATACATGTAGTTTGAAAACATCAACAAAAGTTGAGCGAGTTCATGTGTTTTGTATGTGTGCACGAACATCCTTGAAAACATTTGTAAGTATGTATGTATGTACTTATAAACTGGTATGAAATCACCAAGGAAACAGATCAATTAATGTGTAGCTAATACATTAATATGTGTGACTTGGTATAGGAAGCACTCAACCCTTTATGCGTATTTCGTACCGAGCCATCCGGCGGAACGACATAGTCACCACATGCGGTCAACTCGCAGACCCATGGGTGGGGCTCCCAACACCCAATAGATCTATCACTCATGCCCCTCGGTCCTTATACAAGGATTAATGGTCTTAAGTTAATCGCCTACCCATTCACATGATCTAGCAGTTCATTCCTTAGCTAACCATACCATTTGTAATCATCGAAACATTTGTAACATGTATTTCACCCCTGAAGTTGTAAAACTGAAAACAGTTAAAAGAAAAGGGGGACATGAACTCACAGTTTTGTGTTCTTCGTATCCAGTGTAACTCAACGCTTCCTCTAGATTGCACGACTACCTACATGCGTACTACTGTTCATTAGACGGGTGGGTCGTGCCTTGACCTTGGTTTTATTTAGTATTTTTGAGTTACGTTTCTTCGTGTCATCAATGTTTTTCCAAGTATATAATTATTTGTTAAAATAATACATATTTTAACTTAAATTATATTTGTTAAATTTTGGAATAATAGTTAAAATAATATACTTGTAACTTATCACACTTTTGTATTTAAACATGAATATCCTTCCCAAGGATGGGTGTATTTGTATTCGTATTCTTATACTTTTATATTTTTGCCATGTATTGGTGTCGTATTCCGGAGTGTATTTATACGTACGAGAATAAGTATTTTCTTGTAATTGTTAAGTATTCTTATACTTAATTTTGTATTAATTTTTCCGGAATAATATTTCTAGTAAAAATATATCAATATATATTTCCAAAATATATATTTTGAGAAGTATTACTTAGAAAAATTATTTATAATTTTTCCTTTGGCAAAAATATTTATAAATTTCATACAAGTCTCAAAAATAATATATTTCCAAGTCTAACTTAGAAAAAATATATATATAAATCCATTTTTCTTCCAAAAATAATATACTTCATGTTTGTTGAGAAAATATATATTTCTTCCAATAATAATATACTTCATGTGTTTGAAATATTAGATTTACAAGACTCACAACTCACTTTAACCATCATTTTACAAGAAGACAATATATTCTTTCAAGTTCATGTTTTTCATGAGGATGATCTATGAATCTTTAACACTTTCCTCCTCTCATCTTGCTAGACTATGTTTTTAATCATGATCTATCAAGATCATATGATGATCTACATCATTTTCATAAGCAATCAATCATCAAGTATCACAACAACACTAAACAACATGATTTCTTTAAGTTTTCTTATAATTTTAAGCTTATGTTCATGTTTCATCTTCTTATTTCTTAGTGTTCTTCATGATAATCAACATGTATCATCTTTTAACCACTTAAACAAGATGTAAAATGGAAAGATTAGTGTTCTTACTACTAGCTCAAGGCTAGGGATGATCAAGAGAAGTAATGAAGTGGATAAAAGCAAATGGTGAAGGTCCTTCAACTTCCGAAAGCTCCAAGCTTCCTTATACGACTTCTAACACCTTAATATCACTTGGGAATGGATGGAATGGAAGTGAAAGATGGTGGTGGTAGGGTGCTTGATCTCAGCCGTGAGGTGAAGGGAGGAGAGGGAGAGAAGTGTGTTGGTGTGATGAATGAGAAAATGAAAGTTATAAGCTAGTGGTTGATCTTATAATCCAACATCTCTAATTTCTCCAATGGTTTATATGTTTAATAAAGTGAAAACATGATCTAGTATTTTAATCAAATAAAATCCCAATGTGGGTCCCTTGTTGGGGCCGTAGGTATTGGGGGGGGGGGGGGGTATAGGTGTAGGTGATAACTAAGTTAGATTGTTATGGTTAGAATCCAAGTGTATAGTTAGGGATTTAGTTAGTTGATATTTATATAGTGTGTTATGATGTTCGGGGATCATAACTAGCTTGGTAATGCTAAAACAGTGCATCTAGTGAAAATTTGGTGTTCCGGGTAGTGTCCGGTTGTTCGGTTGGTTACCGGTTCGTTAAGGTACTAAACTATGCAGTTTAGTATGCTTTATGTACCCTTTTGTGACAGTTTCGATTCCCGACACTTAGGAAAGTATTCAGGACCATTTAACCATATTTCTGCATGATATAAGTGTGTTTAAATGCTGAATATGCTGATTTTCTGCAGTTTATGTGAGTTTTAGGCACTTTCCGGCACTTAAACTATCTCTAGGAAGGCAGTTTTGTGATCCTTACATTCACACTATACTAGTGTAAGACTTGGTTTCTGACCCATTCTGTGTCCCAATACAATGTCTGACTATGTTCTGAACTCTGTCAGCATTTTTCTGATTTGTCTGATAATTGTGCTGCCGGTGCTTCGTGCATCATTCGAATTAACAAAGTTTGCATGCAGTAAAGATATGTCATTTGTAATATATGATGCACATGTATGTATATGATAATAGTCAGAAAGCAATTCAAGTAATTAATTGTAATTCAGCATAGTCATTAAGCACTAATCACTGTTTAATAATTGTACAGATGTATGCAAATTTGAAAGTTGTCACATGTGTAGCTTGTGTCCTCATCTTGGTGTGTACGTCACATTAAATGGATTACATTTAAGTATTGGTTATCGAATTTGCTTTATAAGAAAAAGTTTTTGAAAGCCCGAAATTTTGCATAAGGGTTACAGTCTCCCCTACTTTAGGAAATTTCGTCCCGAAATTTTTCAAAGGAGACCGTATAGTGTAATTGGAATTATTGAAAGATAAGCAAATTGCTAGATCCCAAAGTTGTAGAGCATCGTTTGGTGTTGGAAATTTTGGGGGATTCGAATTGTGAGTAAGGATAATCAAAGTATCTTAAGGTATTTAGTCCTTCAGAACTTGTGAATCTTTAAAAGTGTCATTAAATGTATAAAAATTGTTTGTATGGCACTATGTTATACTAAACTCTCAGTGTAAATCCTAGCAAACAAAGGGGTGTACATTCAAGCCTGGCCATACGTACACGGTTTCTAGCATCCCACGAGGTACATCCAATGTACCATGAGCATCTCATACATAGGAGATGGGTCAACATACTTATGGCATCAAGAATCAAGATCGTCACCTTTAACACCATAATATACTCCCGGTCGGCTCGATTTGAGTTAATGAATGTACTCGCCATCGTCATTGCATTCAATAAACCAAATAACAAATAATCACATAATCACATAATGGTCCAAGATAACATAAAATCACCAAGTGATTCTAGTAACGTTTTGAAGAATAACACAATAAGAACACTTATATATAGGAAGTACTATCGGCGTATCCACCATGTTGTTGGTACACGAATGTCTGTTAACTTCGTCTTTATCGAGTCTTATGTCTAGACAGGTTTAGCTAGCACACAACAGGATCAAATTAGGGTTTGTGTTTGTGTTTGTGTAATTTCGCTTGAAAGTGCCTCTAGCAGTTTCAAACGAAATTAGACAATGTAATTCCGCTTGAAATGGCCATGCCACTTTCAAGCGAAATCACAACACTATATATAGGTATGTTGCTTGTTCATTTGTAACTTTTCCAATTCAGAGACGAGGTGCTTCCAGTTTGTCAAAAGATCTGTAAAAGCTTTGGAATCAATAAAAGAAAGATAATTAAGAGGAATCAAGCTGTTACACGTCTATTTCTCTGATTCCGCCTTTAAAATAGATGCTAAACTCTTCTGATTGACTCGTTAGGGTCACACGTCGATCCAACAAGTGGTATCAGAGCTCAGGATGAAGAGTTTATACCAATTCAGCTTGTTTTCATCACTTCTACTCCTTTTTTTCAAAAGTAAACGAGATTTAACGGACAAATTGGACTGATTTTCACATATATCACGTAAAACATTGTTTTAATGAATCCTTGAAAGAATTGGATCATAATTCGATCAAAATCCGGGTCAATTTGACAAATTGGAGGCCGACAGGATGATGTCCTCCTAATTCCGTTCGAAATCATCGTTGTTATTTCACACGGAATCACTAATTCCGTTTGAAAGTCCTGTTATTTCACACGAAATAACTAATTTCACTTGAAACTGCTGTTTGTTTCACACGGAATCACTAATTCCGTTTGAAATTGCCTTTAATTTCAAACGAAATCAGATTCCGTTTGAGAGTTCACACGAAATTAGCTATTCCACTCCAAAGTGACTTGATTCCGTTTGAAAACCCTATTTCGTTTGAAAAACCCTAATTTCGTGTGAGAGGAGTAATTTCATGTGAAAGGCTGATTTCGCTTGAACTGATTTCGTGTGAAACTGTCTTTGTTAAAATCCAAAAATTTTCTAAGTGTTTGTTGATTGTTTCAGATACTTGAAGATGAATGAGTTCATGAATCCGTTCTGTGATGTTTTTGCTTTCACGGGAAACAGTGGAGATGATACTTCAAACAACACAAATGAGAATGCTCTGAATGCGAGGAAAACTCTTTCTGGTGCGTTAAGTGCGGAGAGTGCTTATGGGACGTACAACAAACCTCCCAAGCTAATGGCGATTGAAGATTACAATAGATGGGCGAAAAAGTTTGAAGAATGGCTAAAAGCGTTCGCATATCCAAGTTGGAAGATGTTGAAGAATGGTTTCAGTATGGGAAGATCGGATTATGAAAATTTGATAGAAACTGAGGAGGTAGAAAGATATGTTGCTGAACAAAAGTGCATTGCATTGCTTCATCAGTCTGTGAGAGACGACATAATATCATTGATTGAGTACATAAATTCGAAAGATCTATGGGAAAAATTGAGAGTGAAATGTGTGGGTAGTGCTGAGATAGTAAAAAACAAAAAGAATTTGTTAAGAAAAGAATTTGACTTGTTTGGATGTTTGTAAAATGAATCTGTATCTAAGATGATTGAAAGATTTGGGCATTTGAAGATGGAGCTGGCAAGACACGGAATCATTTATTCTCGAGAAGAGTTGGTTGACAAACTGTTTGATTCGTTGCCGGATGAGAGAGACTGGAAATACTTTGCTTTGATGCTGAAGAATACAATTGAGTCGGATAAACTGACCGTTGATCTGTTAATCGAAAGACTGGAGAGTCATGAGCTGGAGATCAAGAAATCGTACAAAGTCAATAATTCATCATATCAGCAGAATGTTGAGCTGTATTACCGAGGAAGTATGAGCCTGAAGAATGTGTCTCCTAAGTCAGCTTTCCCAGCTGAAAGTTCGAACACGTCAAATCAAGAAAGTTCAAGCAGTGGTTTTCATAGTGGTTCATCATCAACTACTTCAAATCAATCAGTTCCAAAGAATCTGTTCCAAAGTAATATTGCTGTGGATCTGAAGATTGCACAGAACTTCAGTGAAGAATCCGCCAAGCAGCAAATGGTGTTTTTAGCGTCTGTGTTAGAATCATACGAGAGTCTTGTTGCGGGCAAGATTGGAAACACTAACCTCACCAAGGAGGATTATGATCAGATCGACCCAGAAGAGATGGAGTTGATAGATATCAGGTGGTGTATGGCTAGTGCAGTCAGACGAGCTCAAAGGTTCATGGTGATTACATGCAGACATTCTATTGGCGGACCATCCACAAAACTTGGTTTTGATAAATCAAAAGTCACGTGCTTTCGATGTAAACAAAAGGGACATTTTAAACGTGAATGTCGAAACGCAGCTGCTGATGATACTGCAAATCCATTCAGAGAAGATTACCACAAAAGAGCAATCTATCATCAGAACAAATCTGAACCTCCCAGAATGAAGCAGCTTGAAGATACCCCCAAAGAAAAATCAAGAGCTCTTGCTGTTATTCATGATGACGAGGGATATGATTGGAGTGAAGTATTACCAGAAGAGGATGCAGTGGGTTATGTGTTTGTGACAAAAATGGTTCCATTTAAAGATAGCAGAAACGAAGAATAGAAATACATCAACAGAAAGATGAAAGCCCAAGACAGAAAGATTAAAATTGGTTATATATACAAAGAAGCAAAACAGGCGAAGAGATGGGATGCTGATAGAGAATGTTACCTAGATCCTCAGGGTAACATAGCTATTGATCCAAAAACCATTGATGTTGAAACTCTCACCAAACAAATTGCTGATGAAGAAGAAGCCAGACAGAGAGAGTGGTGGGGAGGAGGAGAAGCTAAATAAAAAGCTAAAGAAAAAGAAAAGGAGAAAGAGCAGCAGTCAAAGAAAATTGATGACGGGATTATTGACACGTCACAAGAGTTTACTGCTGAAAATTTGAAGAAGATGGCTGATAAAGTGTTTGCTGCGAAAGAGCTAGAGGTAGTTTCTGGTTCTGGCACTGAGTCTAAAAGCAAGGTCAGTCAGAATGATGCAATCAATGAGTCAGGTAAGAAAGTAAAAACTGAGAGCGACTGCAAAAATTGCATGAAAGACTGCAAGGGTTGTAGTACAATTGCTTACCTCAGCGGTAAAAAGATCGATGATCTAACAGGAAGGGTCAGAGATGTTGAAAACCAGATCTTAAACCGTGACAAAATGTTAAAAGCTTCAAATGATCGATTAAAAGAATTAACTGAGAAATTTGAAAGTGATAAAAGTGATGTAGAAAGAATTAGGAAAGAAAACGAAAAGTTAATTCTTGAAAATCATCAAATTTCAAAAAAATTTGAGAAGCTAAAACGAACGGTAAAAGATTCTGATGAAAGAAATGGTAAGACATATAAAGAAAATGTGCAATTGTCAGGAGTTCTTAGAGTAAAAGAAGAGTTAATCAACCAGCAACTGGATGCGATTGCTAAGTTGAAGCTTCAGTTTCAAGAAGCTAAAATTGAAAATGAACGCATCCAGTTGAAATTGAACAGTTACAGCTCCGCAAGTTTTGTTCTTCAACATATAGTTCCTAAACCAATTGGAAAGAACAAAGCAGGCGAAGATGTATACTTTGATGGAACCGGGGTTGGATTTCATCAGGTTCCACCACCGATTTTAAATAATTTTTCAAAGAAAAAATCAGGGTTGGTTAATGATGAAGAAGAAAGTAAAGTTAAGCTTCCAGAAACGATTGATGTCACATTTACCACATCATCTGATGAAGATAGTGTCCAATCTGAAGTTGTAAAAAGCATGGTTGAAAATGTTTTAAAGTCTGAAAGTGACACTACTGAGGATGATGAATGCTTTCTGGATAAATACATTCCAAAATCAAAATCCAAAAACAACTTAAGTGAAGAACCTAATCTTGTGATGTACAAGATGGCGGGATCTGATAAGTTGTATTCGGATCGTGATTTTCCTTTGGAAAATGTGAATGTTGGTAAATTGAGAAATGTGTTCATGTTTGTTGAAATTGATGTGTCTGAGATAGAAGGTTTGAAATGTTCCATGAGGCAATTGAATTTTGAAAAAGATAAGTCTTATTATAAGAAACCTGTTATACCATTGCGTTTCTCTAACAACTATCAAAACAAATGGTCGGGTGGTTATAAGGGTGGTAAGAATTATCAAAGGAAGAACTTTCAAAACAAAAAGTTTGCTGAGAAAAAGGTGTTTGTAAAAAGCTCGAGTTCTCATTCTGAGCAAGAATCTGAGATTTTTTCAAAATCAAACAAAGAGTTCTTTGAGGAAAAGGCTTCACAGCCTCAGACCAAAGGCACAAGTCAAGTAGTTGATATTCGCACATGCTTTAAGTGCAACAAAGTTGGACACGTTGCACGAAAGTGCACCAACTTAAAGCCTAAGTCTGAAGTTGTTGAGAGTCAGAAAAGGAGAGCTGATGCAAAAGGCAAAGCCCCAATGGTTGTTGAGAAGAAATTTTTGAAAAATGAAAACATCAAAGTCAAAACTGAACCTGTTAAGAATGTGGTAACTAAAAATGAAAAATTTTACAAAAAGGTTGCTACACCTCAACAAGCATGGAAGCCAAAATCAGTTGAAAAGAAATCAAGTTCTCCAAAACCAAAGGTTTCTAAGAAAGAAAAACAATCGTCTTCTACCACTCCGGTAAAGATGGATGTTCCTTTGGATTACTATGAGAAACTTGAAAAACATGAGTCTATCACTAGTGAGAAGAACAATGTTTCAAAGAAAGTCTGGACTTCTGGTCAACCTTCTAAAAATGATTTCTTTTTATACAAAAAGGTTGAGATTGGGTCTGAAGAAAGCTTGAAGATGAATGACAAAAATTTTCCGCCACTTTACATTGCAAAAACTCACATTAATGTCAAGTTACCCGAGTCAAAAGAGGCTTGGGTGGCATCAAAATCTCACTAAATGGTTGTGATATGTGCAGGAGCTTCCAAGATCCATTTCACGATGGATTATGGATAGTGGAGCTTCTCGGTACATGACGGGGAAGAAGACCCTACTGTATGATGTTAGAGGGTTTAATGGAGGTTACGTGGGATTTGCAGGAAATCAAGGTGGTCGAATAGTTGGTGAAGGAACTTTATCAAATGGAATTGTCACGTTTGAAAGAGTAAACTACATCGCCGAGCTTGAAAACAATCTTCTGAGCATCTCTCAGATTTGTGATCGTATGTATACAACGTACTTTACAGACAAGGAGTGTTTGATCTTGAAACCAGGATTTGTTGTTCCCGAAGAGTGGGTTATCATTGGAGCACCCAGAGTCAATGATTTGTATGTGTTGGATATGAGCGTAGCTACTACTACCATGGGTCAGGCTCATTGTTTTATGTCAAGAGCAACGGAAAAAGAATCACAGTTATGGCATCGAAAGATGGGCCATATTCACTTATGAAAAATGAATCACCTGGTGCAGAATGACTTAGTAATTGGTGTTCATGTGAAAGGTTTCCATCTGGAAGGGGAGTGCATTAGCTGCATCAAAGGTAAGCAAAAGAAGAAATCACATCCTCAAAAGAAAGTCAACTCAGTTTCGAGACCGTTAGAGAGACTTCATATGGATCTTTTTGGTCCAGTAAATGTCAAAAGTATAACTGGGGATCTATACTGTCTCGTAGTAACTAACGACTATTCCAGATTTTCATGGGTATCATTTTTGAAGTCTAAAGATGAGACGTTTGAAAGTTTGATGGCGTTGTTTAAAAAATTGAAAACTTGTACCAAACCCGAATCAGAAGAATCAGGAGTGACAACGGTACTGAGTTTAAGAACAACAAGATGGATGAGTATTGTGATGAGAGAGGTATATTGCAAGAATTTAGTGCTCCTTACACTCCGCAGCAAAATGGAGTAGCAGAAAGAAAGAATAGGACACTAATTGAAACGGCTAGGACGATGCTTGCTGATTCAAAGCTACCATTCAATTTTTGGGCAGAAGCAGTGTCAGCCGCTTGCTATACACTCAACCGGGTCCTTACAGTGAAGAAATTCAACAAAACGTGTTTTGAGCTGATCAACAACCGCAAACCGAACCTGAAGTATTTAGAACCGTTTTGGTCTCCCTGCACTGTTCTAGAGCCTTTTGGTAAATTTGGTGCAAAGACCATTGAAGGAATTTTCATGGGTTATTCAAGTCCATTGAAAAGAGTCTTTGTTCCAAGCTTGAAGCGGATCATTGAAGCACACAATGTTGAATGCCAAGGTTACACAATGCCACCGCAAAACCCAGGTGACTCATGGCGTTTTAACTACGATACTCTGTGGGATTCGTTTGACATGGAAGAAGAAGAACCAGAGTTCTTTGATGAGTTGGATATTCTAAGAGAGTATGAGTCATCACATGAAAGGTTTCCAGCTGAGTATACTACAAGTCGACGACAAACTTCAAATGATCATGAAGCCGGTCCAAGCAATGCTGGATAACATGATGATATTCAACAATCTTCAGAACATGCTCCTGATAATCAGACGGCAGTCAATGATAATCAAGAATCTGATGATAGATCAATTTTTGATCATGGTGATTCAGACTCTGAGGGGGAGCAGATCCAGAATTCAAGTCAAACAATTCCAGTCAGTGAACAAGGTGCAAATCAGAATGTCACAAATTTGGAAGGCGAGGTAGATGTTCCAGGAGAAATGATGCTGAGAACTCTTTCATACCATCCAGAGGAGTTGATTATTGGAGAATTACAATCAGGAGTTCGCACTAGACGACAAATTGACCAAGGCCTTACTTGTTTTTATTCTACAGTTGCTCCTTTACAAACTGAGTTTTCACTTAGTTGTTTATTTCGCAGATCGAACCGCGAACATACAAAGAGGCGCTAACTGAAGATTCTTGGGTCAATGCTCTGCAAGAAGAGTTGAGTCAGTTTGAGAAGTTGGGAGTGTGGAAATTGGTAGACTTTCCTGATGGTCACAGGAAGATAAACACCAAGTGGGTGTTCAAGTGTAAGAGGAACGATAGAGGTGTTATTATTCGTAACAAAGCTCGATTCGTAGTCCAGGGTTTCAGTCAGCAGGAGGGTATAGATTTCACTGAAGTGTATGCTCCAGTTGCTAGACTTGAAGCTATCATAATCTTCCTAGCATTTGCATCTTGGAAAAATTTTAAAGTTTATCAGCTAGATGTTAAATCGGCGTTTCTCTATGGGAAGGTAAAAGAGGAGGTATATGTCGGACAGCCACCAGGCTTCACCGATCCAATCCACAAAGACAAGGTTTACTTACTGGATAAGGCGCTGTATGGTTTACACCAGGCCCCGAGAGCTTAGTACGAGACTTTGTCTCAACACCTGCTAGCCAACAGCTTCATCCGAGGAAAAGTGGATGCCACTCTCTTCACCAAAGAAGTCAACGGACATCTTCTGATAGTTCAGATATACATGGACGACATTATATTTGGGTCGAAAAATGAGAATTTGTGCAAAGATTTCGAACGAGTTATGAAGCAAAAATTTGAAATGTCATCAATGGGTGAGATGAAATTCTTTTTGGGACTGCGGGTTGTTCAACTACCCAAAGGAATTTTCATACATCAGACGAAATATGTTCATGATATCTTAGAGAAATTTGGGATGTCAGGTTCTACTCCAGCTTCCACCCCGTTAGCGACGAACCATGGGATAAACCCTGATCTCACCGGAGAGAAGGTAGATGAAACGTTGTATCGTTCCATGATCGGATTGCTGATGTATTTGACAGCTTCAAGACCCGATATTATGTATCCAACCTGCCTCGCAGCAAGATTTCAATCTAACCCGAGAGCTTCGCATATGGTGATTGTGAAAAGGATATTACGCTACCTGAAAGGAACTCCATCACTGGGGTTGTGGTATCCAAGAGAAGGCGATTTCACGCTCAAAGGGTATTCCGATTCCGATTTCAGATGCTGCAAAGTTAACGCTAAATCAACAACAGCGGGGTGCCAGTTTTTCGGACCACGATTGGTTACCTGGCAATGCAAAACGCAGACCTCTGTAGCTTTGTCCACATGTGAATATGAGTATGTATCTGCTAGCAGTTGCTGCTCTCAGATCTTGTGGATCCAGCAACAGATGCGAGACTATGGTTTGCAATTTCTTAACACCCCTATCTTTGTTGATAATGAGGCAGCGATAAACATCACTAAAAATCCTGTTCATCACGCTAAAACAAAACACATTGAAATTCGTCATCACTTCATTCGCGACTGTTTCGAGAAGAAGTTGATACGAATTGAGAAAATCCACACTGACGAGCAAAAAGCTGATTTACATACCAAAGCATTTGCTAAAACTCGTTTTCAAAATTTGTTAAAATTGAACGGTATGAAGCTTTTATCGGTGTCGAAGGAGATTCTTGGCGTAGATGAAGGTACCACTGTAGATGATGTTGAGAAGCAATCTGCAATGGTTTGTCGGTTTTTTACTTGTTTTGGTATTTAGGGGGAGTATAGGGTAATTTTTTCAGAAAATACAAAAACAGTAAAAAAATTTCAAAAATCCAAAAACATGAGATATTTCAAAATCCAAAAACAATAGAAAACCAGAAAAGAGCTTGTGTAAAAAGGGAAAATGATAGTACATTGGCTTGACAGTTACGGTATGCTAAAGATATGTAAAATTTAAAAGTCTTAAACAGTCTCGCTGATGATGTGCCGATAGGTTTTTTACACATTTAGTAGGTTTGTTCGGGATATAAACCTAAAATCTTTACTTGCTTATTTCGTGCGGAACACTACTTGGATATATAGGTAACCCCTGAAATTTTGTTTGAAAGATCCCTCTTTCTGAGATACTAGGTCTTTATACTCAGTGATATCTGGGGTATTATCCCGGGACTTCTGATTTTGCAGAAGCAATGGCCTAGTCCCCGTATAATACTTTATTGCTTGTTTGAAATATAGCACCGCCCTCAGCATAAAAAATGATGAAACATTGAAAAATGCAAATCATGTACTGTTGTAAAAAAGATCCTCTAAAGGGGACCCACTGAAAGACGAGCCATCATCTCTCTGCTGAACAGAAGTTCTGACCTAAGCTCTCATGGCCTCGCATTTAACCCTTTTACAGATATCATCTGTAGTATACTCACCTGTAAGACTGAATATTGAGATCTGGATACGGGAGTATATTCAAGAGGTGGGACACATGAATGAGTTTAAGTCTCTAAAACACCTAATTCGTATCCTGGACGGATTGAAATTTGTGTGAGAATTTAAGTGGATCAGTATATCGACAATCTAAGCGAATTGTTTAATTCTGAGTATGTAATTAAAGCTTAACGGTACTTGTGACTTGTCGACAGCTGATATGATTCCCTAACACGCTCACCAAAAATATGTTTGTAAATAGTTTACATGTACTGCATTTTATTTCTGTAATTCATTTCTAGTCTAGAAAATTTATTAAAAATCCAAAAAGATTTTACCTTTCTGCTTTATTTTCCGACAAACCAAAGTGGAAAGCTGATCTTCAGATTCGCAAATTGAAGCAGATGCAAGAAGTTTCTGAGCTGGAAGATGAGTTGGGAGATTATTATGATAAACTTGTGAAATTGAAAAGTCAAAACAAGTTCATTAATTTGAAACTTGTAAATTTCAGAAAATTGTTTGAACTAGTTTGTACAAATTGTCAGTGTGTTTTATCTCAGGTCAACCAAGGTCATTAAGTTGGACTTGGTAGACAAATTAAGTACAAAAGGCATTAATTTGGACCTGGATACTTAAGTGGATTTCTAAATTCTGAGAAGACTAACAAATGAAGTCAAATGGTAAGTTTGGATTGAAATTGTTATAATCATAAATCTTATATTTAGGTAGAGATTGTGCAGCTAACAGGTTTGTTATTGAGAAAACAGCAAAGCAAAATCCCAGCTAACTGATAGGGGGAGTCTAAAGACTTAAAAGTCAGATACAGATTTTGAATCTACATTCAATGGGGAGTTTGAAGATAAACTGGAAAGAGATTAAGACTAAAGACTCGACGCTGAAGACTTCGTCAACATCCAAGGGGGAGTCTGTTGGTGCACGAATGTCTGTTAACTTCGTCTTTATCGAGTCTTATGTCTAGACAGGTTTAGCAAGCACACAACAGGATCAAATTAGGGTTTGTGTTTGTGTAATTTCACTTGAAAGTGCCTCTGGCAGTTTCAAACGAAATTAGACAATGTAATTCCGCTTGAAATGGCCATGCCACTTTCAAGCGAAATCACAACACTATATATAGGTATGTTGCTTGTTCATTTGTAACTTTTCCGATTCAGAGCCGAGGTGCTGCCAGTTTGTCAAAAGATCTGTAAAAGCTTTGGAATCAATAAAAGAAAGATAATTAAGAGGAATCAAGCTGTTACACGCCTATTTATCTGATTCCGCCTTTGAAATAGATGCTAAACTCTTCTGATTGACTCGTTAGGGTCACACGTCGATCCAACACATGTTCTTATCAGATCATACTCCTCCCGTTACCTAATCACTCTAGATTTTATGCCACCCTACTTAACAAGGCTTACTATGATTCTCATGCATCGAACCTCATAATTAAGTGTGCACCCATAATTATTCGTTTCATCACATGGTCCACATAGCTCCTCTTGTTAAGCGAGGGAAAACAAATAAAAAGGTCGAACTAACATCTAAACCAAATAAGCATCGTCACAACACAACATCTGTCGAATCAAATCATGTTTCATACTAACAATGATAGCAATACTTGTTTTGCATAAAACAAAATTAGTTGCAGGTATTTCATTCTAGTACAAATGTTAATACATGTTTCATACTAAACAAGCTGGTAGTATGCAACATATACAAAGCATGTATTGCCATAATAATGTAAGCATATCGAGGAAATGTTTTCAGATCATGTGCTAGGTATGCTAAGTCAACATACTAAGGAAAATGTATTTGAAGATCGTGTACTAAGTATGTTAGGTCAACCAACATACGAAGCAAAATTGTATTTGTAATCATGTATTATACATACTAGGTAAACAAATCATGTATGGAATGTTATGAAAACAAAAATAGTAGTAGTCACATAATATTTGTAGCGATAGTGTTGCCAAGTTCGTATGAATGCTTTAGAGTGCAATCATAGTATGCTAAATTACGAGATTTAGTTCCTAAATAATGGAATCCTCGAAGTTGGCATGTAGTTGTAATCACACATAGTGTAATCACATTGGAATTTGTAATTGGAATACGAATAACAAGAATAAAGAAAAACTTCTTGAAATTTAAATTGTCATTACAAATATAGTTGAAATATGTCCATTGTTTTCGAAAATAAACAGGAAATGTAGAGGTTCAAATGATCATTAGTGCTTGATCATCAGCTTGAGCCTCATTGACATTGTACACTCGTCCATTTGCGTTAGCAAGCTTAGGGCAGTTTTGCTTGAAATGATTTAAATCACCACAATTGAAACATGCTCGAGGGTGAGTCTGAGTAAGGGCTGCTTGGTTCTGGATGTGACAGGTCGCAACTAGATGTCCAAAAAGACCAGAGATTGTACACTGGCGGCAAGGAGAGTTTGTTGGGTGGTGATAGTTGCAATGATTTTACCGAGGTTGTTTTCCATGATAGAATCCCCTAAATGGTACTGAGTTTAGTGGAATCAGTGCGGGAATTGCATAATTCTTTGAAGCCTTACGCTTCTTAGAATTTTTGGAAGATTTAGCCTTTGTTTCCCTTGGTTTCTCCTCAGTAGTTTCAGCATTTCGTTTCTTGTCTCCCTTTAAAAAAGTTTCCATTTTCTAACCTGGGAGTCGGTTAAGGTAGTGACTAATTCCTTAGCCTCCCTAAGTGTTGTAGGTTTGCTACCAGTGACAATGTCTTAGACTTGATCGGGTAGGCCATCAATGTATTTCTCAATGGCTCGATTCAAAGGTGTGACCATAGTGGGGCTGAGTAGGCTTAACTGTTCAAACCGGTCAGTGTAAGCACGGTTTTCCCCACTATCTTGTTTTAGGTAATAGAATTTGGTTTCGAGTGCCCTCATTGTGCTTCGTGGGCAGAATTGTTTCTTCATAAGATTCTTAAATTCTCCTGATGTTTGTGCCATCGCTATATCGGCACCTCGGTCTCTCATGATTCCGTTCCACCAAGTGAGCGTTCTCCTTTGGAAAACACTCGAGCCGAACTCCACCTTGCGCTCACTAGGACACTGAACGTGGCGGAATGTGCTTTCTATACTCTCAAACCATTGTAGGAGACCCATCAAACTTGAGTGGTTTAGCCGAATTGAATTTTTTGTAGTTACATGGCGTGATAACATTGTTGTTGTTGTTATTGTTGTAAATTTGATAAGCTTGGGTCACAATGTCTAGGAGTACAACAGCTAGATGCTGAGCAATCATTGCTGCCATTTCAGTGTTCCAAGTGACATCGCGGTGAGGAGGCATTTTGAAGAAATGGCTATAGTGAAATAAAAAAAGTTAGATCCATCAAATTGTCATGAGTTTGAATCATGATAGTGAATTGAAAATCTCGACTTGGTATTCGTTCCAAAATCTTGTTCTTGTATTTAGGAAAAATAGTGTTGTATATTTTGTTTTTGAAATAAGAAGTGCTTTATAATAAACTTTTGTTGTATTTGGATGAGAAAATACAAACCAAATTAATGGTTTGTGTTTTACATTCTTTACCTTTTAAAAATCTATTATTTTTAAGATAAAAATATTTTTAATTGAATTTTTAAAATAAAAAAATTTCTATGTAGAAAATTTTAAAAATTGCCATCCAATTAATAAAAATTTTGAAATTTATGGAAGACAAAAGATAGTGTTTGAAAATGAAAAAAAAAGTTTACAAAATGTCGTGAAACAAAATGAAATTTGTTTCAAATGTTTTGGATAAAAATATATCACCGTAGGTAATGGAATAGTATCGCAAAGAGAAATTTGTTTCGATTGTTGTGAATAAAAAACATATTACCGAGGGTAATATGGATGAGTAGTGTCACAAGTGTTGTAGTGCTTAGAAAGCATTCGACATGGTCACGGTGGATAGGTTTTTATAATGTTTCGAGAAGACATGCTTTAGCCTATAAGTGGACACTTACCCTAAGAGTTCCCAGGTAAGAGTGACTGGTCCGAAAATGCGGATTTGTACGAACCCTCTAGCCTTAGAAAAAAAACTCGGGGTAGCGATATCCACTCTTCCAGATTGCATGTGTTCACATTATTAAAATGCAAGATTTCGATGAAAATGTTTAAGGAAAACATTTTGAGAAACTTTTTGATAAAAATTGTTGAGATAAACAGGTTGTGAAACATTTCGACGAAAACGTTTGAGAAAACATTTTGAGAAATATTTCAATGAGAATGTTTTGAGAAAAACATTTTGAGGAATACCTTAAGGCTTAAAGCCTAAGGGTTTAGGATAAATCATCTAAGGTTAGATGATTTGTAAATCATAGAGTAGTTGTGGCAAGAATAAGGATGAGGATTAGGATAGAGATCCTAAGTCTACACATGTTTGGGTCCCTAGAAAGGTTATAGACTAGGTTAAAGGCATTCTAATAACCTAATTCCTTATAACCAGTGCTCTGATACCAATCTGTAACACCCCAATCGCGTAACATGCGGCGAAAATATCGGGGAGTCACGTTACAAATTGCTCACAACAACTGGTACTAAGTTGTTGCATTAATGTTAACATTGTTTTACAAACAAAGAATACATGTAGTTGTCTTTTGATTAAAGAAGTCTAAGGCCCGGATGCAACCCTATGCGTTGCATGGCTGAATAATCGAAATCCTGAAACATATGTGAAAATGAGAGTCAGCAATAAAGATGGCGAGTACAGAGGTTTTGTTAGCCAAATAAATGGCAAAAAGTTTGGTATCGCAATACTTTGATAACTACGAGAATTGTCAATTGAAAATGAAATCTTAAAGCCAAAGAATGGCAAAAGGCTTAGTATTACAATACATTATTTTGATTGTAAAAAACTTGTGACAAAGAGTTTTGTATATGGCAATATGTCTATTACTAGTTAATTTTTATGCCATTGAAAATTGTACTTTGTAATCACATTGAAATTGTCATAAAACTTGTGAGTGTGTTATTAGAAATCCAATCAAGGATAGATAATAACCGTATTGAAATTTGTCATAACCTGTGTGAGTATTATTAAAAATCAAATCAATGATTTATAATAATACTTTGGATATCCTTCTAAGAATCTAACATATGAAGATATGGAAGATTCTACAAGGAATTTGATACTTGAACATTGAATCAATTGAACACATAAATGCTAAACTGATTCGGATAACGCTACAAGAGTAATACAATAAGAACACTTATATATAGGAGGAAGTACCAGCGGCGTATCCACCATGTTCTTATGGTATTACACTCGTTTCGTTGTCTAAATCACAACTAACCACATAAACACATAAATCGTCAACTTGTCATCAACTTGTAAACGTGCATTAAAGTACACAATGAAACCAAACAAGGGCTTCAACAGTACTTTAAACATCCCACGAGTATCTAACTATGAAGATAGATAGTGTAGGAACGTTGTTGGACCCGAACGAGTCAATCAGAAGAGTCTTTTCTCTGTATCAAAGGCGGAAACAAAGATACAGATGCTCAAACTAATTATAATGCTTCTTTGATTGATTTAACAACGTTTACAACCTGAAGGCAATCTGGCAGCACTTCGTTACAATTTCTGAACCGTTGCCAAATGAACAACATGTGCACTATATATAGTGGAGACAGGTTCGCTTATATGGACGTCCATATGAGCGGACCTATTAGCTTATGGTTCGCTTTTATGGACAATGTCCATATAAGCGGACCTACTTGTTAATCCACCAACTTTCATTTTTCGAACCTCGTGCACTGGATATCCTATCCTATTCTATTCTATTATATGATACAAGACAAAGTCAATAGACGTAATGCACTAACAGACTCCCCCTCGGATATTGACGAAGTCTTCAGTGACTATTCTCTGTTATGACACCTTCTTCAGTCTTGATCATTCTGCATCTTCACTCAGATTGTAACATTGTAAGCATCCATCACTTATCTTTATCAACTTCACACTTTGACTCTTACACCAGGATCTCATCACTGGTTCTATCATCAACAGCTTTATCATCAGCAGGCTCCCCCTTTCGTCAAGCTTCCGTGCTATTAGGGATCGACACCTAGCTTTCCAGTCTACAAGCTCCTCCTTCTAACTTTCAGCTTGTCTTCAGACTCCCCCTTAGACTCAGCTCTCGGGATCGTAGTCTGGACTTTTCCTGCAATCACTCATACAACTATAAGTAACAACATTTTAAACTTCCAGATATCGTAATCTGACAATTCAATTTCCTCAAAATCACTTCTTATGAATTTGGCAGTTTCATCGAATCGTATCGAAAACTAGCTCTATAACAATATAAGCATCCAAATCCCCCACAGTTAATCATCCAAGTCCAAATTAATGACCTTGGAGATATCACAAACTGTTTTTGAATTTTTGATTTTAAAACTTCAAGTTTCAAATTAATGAACTTGTTTTATTTTCAGAAACACGATCAGCTTACTTCGATTTTGAAACTCATCACTCAGACATCGATTGTCGAAAATAAAGCAGAAATCAAAATCTTTTTGTATTTTCTGAAAATATAAAGCAGTAAAGAAATATGTACAAACATATTTACAAATAATATTGTTGTTTGAGTATGCATTAGAGGATCATATCAGTTTCTGACAAGTCACCAGTACCGTTGAGCTTACTTTCACTTTAAGAATTAAACAATTCACTTAGATTGTCGATATACTGATCCACTTAAATTTTCATACAAATTTCAACTGATTCAGGATACGAATTAGGTATTTTAAGAACTTAAACCCATTCATGTGTCCCACCTCTTGAATATACTCCCGTATCCAGATCCCAATTTTCAGTCTTACAGGTAATTATAACACAAATGATATCTGTAAGGGGTAATAAATTATGAAGAATCATGAGAGCTCAGGTCAGAACTACCGTTCAGCAGAGAGATCATGACTCAACTTGGGTGTGTCCCCTTTCGAGGATCTTTTTTACAACAGCATTGCTAAGCAATTTTATTGTCTTATCATATATGCTGAGGGTGATGCTATGTTTCAAGCATTTGCGGAAAGTATTATTCGAGGACTAGGTCAGAACTTCCATTCAGCAAATGTCCCGGAATAATACCCCAGACATCATTGAGTATAAAAACCTAGTATATCAGATTATGAGACCTTTCAAACGAGATTTCAGGGGTTACCTATATATCCAAGTAGTGTTTCCCACGAAATAAGCAAGTAAAGATTTAGGTTTATATCCCGAAAAAGTTTACTAAGTGTATAAAAACCTACCGACGCATCCACGGTGAGATCGTTTAACTCTTTTAAACTTTCCAATTCTTTAGCGTACTGTAACTGTCTACTGATGTACTATCATTTCCTCTTTTTACGCAAAACTCAATTTTTGAATTTTATCATGTTTTTGGCTTTTTCAAATTTTCTAATGTTTTTGGATTTTCTAATGACAATTTTCTCCCCCTAAAATGCAAAACCATTTAAAGAAAATTTGACAACCAATACTGATAGCTTTGTCTCGCCATCCATTTTCTGCTTCACATGCACTGTTTTGCAGAAAATATAACATACCCCCATGATTTACAACACATTGATATTTTACAGTTTGAAAACCGTTTTTCAATCTGATGAAAGTAATCATGTTTGTTCAGCCGTGAGGGTTTCGGCGAATTCAATCAACATACATTCAAACAAAATTAAAAACAAACATATTTTTGATTTTTAATTTTTCAAATTTTTATGGTTTTGAAAATATTGTTTATTTATATACAGAAAACAAACAAACTAAACTCCCTGTTCAGCCAAACCAGGGTTCTGCAACCTCTTCCTGTGCCAGGCTGCTCCCACTACCATTCTCACAATCTTCAGCTTCGTTGAGCACCTGCACATTCAGAATTTATCAATCATTTGAACAATTTAGCCCAGGTCTGTTGGACCTTAGGCATTTCAACACAATAATGTTCATTTAATTTCGGAAACTCTTTGTCATTTAAAACTTTTTCAACATTGACTTCAACTGTCTCATCTTTTTCCGACATCACTTGTTTCTTAGCACTCCACATTTGACCTTCCGGAGTACCTCTTTTGTAAAAGTTTGTCTCTTTTTGAACCTTTTGATTTTGAATAACATTTTTAGGTTTCCAAAACTCTTGAGGTTTTGTCATATCAACAGATGTTCTCCAACTCTGTGTTGTTCTGAATCTGGGTGTGTGAGAATTCCAGGTCTGTCTTGAATCGAACCTGTTCGGGTTTGATTTCCAATTTTGATTTGAAGCAAACTTGTTTGTATTGTACCTCCAAGTTTGTTTCGAATCAAATCTGGTTGACCTTGATTTCACATCCTCAGATTTATGTTTTTCAACATCAACAGGCTTTGGATTTGGACATTTTCGAGCAACATGTCCAATTTGATCACATTTAAAACACACTTTCTTTGAAACATCCTTGGCCTGTTGTTGTTTCTTTTTCATAGCATCAAACTCTTCATTAGACTGTTGTCCAAATTTGAGCTTTTCCTCTTCTTTTAAACTTTCCCCTTGAACAAAACTCATCCTTTGTTGCAAATTTGGTTTTTTACTTTGATTCCAATTCTGTTTCTTTTTATAACCCAAACCAGCCTTCATGTTTTTCTTCTTAAAACCAGGTTTGTTATAAAAAGATTTATGACCTTTACCAGCAAACTTTGGAATCTCAGACTTCTCAATCTCAACCATTTTAAAAACTTTATCAACCTTTTCTGAAATCACATTCTGAATCGGGAATACAACATCTAAGAATAATTTGTCCGATCCAATCATGGTATAAACCAATCCTTTTGAATCATCATTCAATTTTTTCTCGGATTTTGTGTTTTTCAGATAACCATCATAAAGATTTCCTTTATCTTCATCCTGTGATTCAGACTTACCTTTTGTAGACTCATCTTTCAAAACGCTTTCAACAACCTTACTTACCACCTCTGAATCATTAGCATCATCAGATTTGGAGTAAGTCACATCGATACTTTCAGGTAACTGGTCAACTATGTTCAAACCCTTTGCCACCTTTTCCTCATCATAAAAAGTATAATTGTTTCTCAATGGTGGTGGTACCTGATGAAATTCTGAACCAATACCCTTTTTGCAATTTTCAGTATCTTTGTCATCTAGTGTGATGTTGAAAATGCGTTCGAGAATGTTCGAAGAGTTATGATAACTTTGAAGTTTTGTAACAATCTTTTCTTTTTCAGCCAAGACTTGTTTAAGATTAGCAATTTCATCAACACACTTGTTCAATTCAATTTGCTTTTCTTTAAACTTTCTTTCATACATTTCTTTAGTGATTAAAGTTTCTGACAATCTTTGATCAAAACTTTTGACTTGGCTTTTCAAAGTATCATAAGCTTCTTGTACTCTCTGACTCGACCACTTTAAAGAATCATACTGTTTTTGTAAATCTTGAAATTTAGATTCTTTTTCAACACAATCGACACATTTTGTTGAACACATTTGTCTATACACATCATTATCCTTTTCAAGATCTTGACACTTCTGTGTCAGTTTTTCAACTTTTAATTTCAACATTTCTTCTGTTTCAATCATTTCTTTACATTTTATTTTGAAAACATTTTCAAATTTGGTTGCTTCAATTTCTTTTGCTTTTATTATGTCATCTTTTTGAATACAGGCTTTGCACATTTCTATGCAATTCCTGCACTTGTTTTCATTGTTATCAACAATTTCAACATTCGATAAGTCAGAAGATTCATTTACCTCAGTCTTTTTCAGCACCGATTCTTCTGTTTCAGCTTTCTGATCTTGCTCTTTGTTCTCCACTTTTTCTTCTTTCTGTGCTTCTTCTATCTTTTGTTCTTTTTCAGCTTTCTGATCTTCTTCAGCAGCAATCTTCACAACAGTCTTTACTTCTTCAATCATCTTCTTCAATTCTTCTTCTTTTCGCTTCTTCATTTCTACCGCCTTCGGTAGACTTGCTTCACAAACCTCTCTTATCTTCTTCTCCAAATCAGGCAGATATGCTTTATCAGATAACCTTCGTGTGTTGAAAGTATCCTGCCTTGGAACCAAATTTGTTACAGCTTCGAAATCCACTTTTGATGGGTCAACAACTGGATTACCCCGTGGATCCATGTAAGATTCCAACTCTTCATTCCATCTTTTTGCTCTCTGGGCTTCTTTGAATGGTTCGTTTAATTTTCCAATTTCCCATCTTGCATAGTCTGCTTTCCAATATCTATCAGGATCAACATCAGCCACAAATGCATATCCAATTGCATCTTCTTCAGGACATACTTGACTCCAGTCGTAACATTCATCGTCATATATAACTGCAAGAGCCCTTGATTTTTCTTCAGGCTGTTTCAATCTTGGTGGCTCAGACTTGTTCTGATGGTAAATCGCTTTCTTGTAATAATCTTCATTGAACGGGTTTGCAGAATCATCATCAGCATATGCATTTCTGCACTCGCGCTTAAAGTGACCTCTTTGTTTGCATTTGAAGCATGTCACCTTAGATTTATCAAATCCCAGTTTGGTAGATGGTCCACCAATTGACTTTCTCCCCGTGATCTCCATGAACCGCTGTGCCCGACGAACCGCACTGGCCATGCACCATCTTATATCCATTAGTTCCATCTCCTCGGGGTCTAATTGATCATAATCTTCTTTTGTCAAGTTGGTGTTGCCAATCTTCCCTGCAACGAGGCTTTCATACGATTCAAGTACAGATGCCAAGAAAACCATCTGTTGTTTTGCCGATTCTTCACTGAAATTCTGCCCATTCTTCAGATCCACTGCGATATTACACTGAAACAAATTCTTAGAAGCAGATTGACTTGAAATGTTTGAAGAAGATTCACTGTGAAAACCACTGTGAAGACTTTCATTGTTCACTGAATTTGAACTTTCTGCAGAAAATGCTGTTCTTGGAGACCCAGCCTGCGGTACATTTCCTCTATAGTAAAGCTCCACATTTTGCTGATAAGCTGGATTGTTGACTTTAGATCTCTTTATCTCCAACTCATGGCTTTCAAGCCTTTCAATCAACAAATCCACTTTCAAATCTTCAGGCTTGATTGTGTTTTTCAACATTAGAGCGAAGTATTGCCACTCTTGATCATTTGGTAATGAATCAAACAATTTATCCACCAAATCCTCTTCAGAATATGTGATTTCATGTCTGGCTAACTCCATTTTCAGATGCCCAAATCTTTCGATCATTCTACAAACAGATTCATTTTTCATACAACTGAATAAATCAAACTCTTTACGCAACAATTTCTTTTTGTTTTTGACAATTTCATTACTTCCTACACACTTTTTCCCTAACGCTTCCCACAAACTCTTTGAAGTTTTCTCTTGTTCAAGTAACGAAATAATATCCTCTCTCACTGACTGTTTGATTAATGTGATCATTTTAGATTCAGCCACAACATTTTTTATATCTATGTCTGAGAAATCTTTTGCATCTATTAACTCTCCTCCCTCTTTTACTGGTTCAGTGTATCCATCTGTCATTTTTATCCAACTTTCAGGAGCGAAAGCTTTTACCCAACTCTCAAATCTGTTTTTCCACTAGTGATAATCTTCCACTTTCATTAGCTTTGGTGGCTTCTGTTGGCTTCCATACATGTTCTCAAACTTCAAATTCTCCGAAATCTCTCTTGAATATTCTTTCATCTCAGATCTTCTATCTGACGATTCGGAAGTGAACGCTTTGTAGAATGTGTTGTAAAATTCTTCACCGTTGCTTGACATCTTCAATTACCTGAAAGCAAACGAACAAACTCAATCAGTTTAAACAGACTGAAAATGTGAAAATGTTTTGATTAGGCCACACTTTCACTTAAACCGAAAAACTCTTAACACCACAAACTCTATGATTGGGCCGTAAAATACACTAAATCCAACAGTTTCAAAAGTTCATGAATGTAATGGGCTGTACTTCACTGTGATTGGGCCGAAACTTTGACAAATGATTATTAAACCCACATGCAAACTGACACAAGATGATAAGTTTGGTATAGTGGGCTGACACTTGGTGTTAAACTATGATTGGGCCGTGTGAGTTGTGAGCTGACAACAATGATATTAATGTTCAACTGTGGTTAAGCCAAACACCCCACTAACCGACAACTCTCAATGTGTTTCAATATCATTCGACCGTTGATTTTGATCACATGCAACTTTAAATTTTCAAACAAAATAATGACTGTCTGAGCAATATTAAGTTCCTTTGTGACACAAAAGCGAAAGCCTTTGATGACTAATAAGCGAAACCAGTTGATGTCCAGATAAGTAAAAGCATGTAGTGACAAATGAGCGAAACTGGTTGGTCATATAAGCGGAACCTGTTTTGACTTATAAGCGGAACTGCAATGTTCGTTCGAGCGAACCCTTTGAGCGGACCTATGTATTTTGGAGCGAAACTAATGAAGTCCACAAGAGCGAAACACCTGTAATGTTCACAAAAGCGGACCCAACTGATTGTTACAATGAGCGAACCACAAGAGCGGACCTCAACTAAATGTAAACACAAGCGGACCTCTTGAGCGAACCTACAACAAATATGTTTCTAAAAGCGGACCTCTTGAGCGAACCCTCAACAATCAAGTCCCTATGAGCGGACCTTTAGAGCGGAACTACATCTGAAGGTTATTTTGTCCATTTTTAGGTTGAATTTTAACATGAAACTTTCAAGGGTTTGTTATTATCCACTAATACACATTCTGTGAAAAATTTGGCCGATTTTAACCGTGGAAACTTGTTCAGATTGAAAAAGAAGGTGTAGAAGACAGAAAACAGATCCAATTGAGCTAAACTCTTCCTCCTGAGCTCTGATACCACTTGTGGGATCGTTGTTGAACCCGAACGAGTCAATCAGAAGAGTCTTTTCTCTGTATCAAAGGCGGAAACAAAGATACAGATGCTCAAACTAATTATAATGCTTCTTTGATTGATTTAACAACGTTTACAACCTGAAAGCAATCTGGCAGCACTTCGTTACAATTTCTGAACCGTTGCCAAATGAACAACATGTGCACTATATATAGTGGAGACAGGTTCGCTTATATGGACGTCTATATGAGCGGACCTATTAGCTTATGGTTCGCTTTTATGGACAATGTCCATATAAGCGGACCTACTTGTTAATCCACCAACTTTCGTTTTTCGAACCTCGTGCACTGGATATCCTATCCTATTCTATTCTATTATATGATACAAGACGAAGTCAATAGACGTAATGCACTAACAGATAGATACTACAAGGATCCGGTTTTCGTCACATCGTCTTGTTACATACGCATTAAAGTACATAATTAAATCCAATCAAGGACTCCAATATTAGCATTTTAAACATCCTACCAGAATCAATCTATGAAGATAGATAGATGTCATAAGGATTTGGTTTCGTCACGTCGTCTTGTCAAATACGCATTAAAGTACACAATTAAATCCAATCAAGGACTTCAATATTAGCACTTTAAACATCCTAAAAGAATCAATCTATGAAGATAGATAGATACTAAAATGATTTGGTTTCGTCACATTGAATCATAACATCCTAAATCCTAATGGTGATTCGGGATAACGCTACGAAGGGTAATAAAATAAGCACACTTATATATAGGAAGTACCAGCGGCATATCCACCATGTTCTTATTGTATTACTCTAGTTTCGTTATCTAAATCACCAACAATATCTACACATAAACAATAACCATCGTCTTGAAAAGTATTTCTTAAAAATCTCACTATGAAGATAGGAAGATCTAAGACTATTCTTCAAATATCCTACAAGAATCTAACTATAAAGATAGATAGATCTTATAAGGATTTGGATAATTTTCGTGTTTGCATAATCGGAATAATACACATAAAGGCACTTAGTAAACACATATATGACATACATTTGAAAATAAATCGGTTACACATATGAATCACCCCAAAGCATCTGAAAAGTGTAAAAGAGGGGAACTATGTACTCACTTGGGATTGCGTATAGGTCTTGTTCAAATGATATAACAAGCTCAAAGGATCAAGTGTTCAAGTGTTGAGGTGGTTCCTAGTGTATCAGATACTATGTTAGTGTAACGGGACAAAAATCAAGGAATGGGATAGAATGAGGTTTTATAAACCAAATGAGTGTTGGAACTTATATGAAATGGTTTACTAAACCTAACATTCTGATTTGGAAAAAATCCTAAGTGCTTTTGACCCGTTACGACTCGTTAAGGTAGTTTATGCTACTTTAACATGTCGTTTGCGTAAATATAAGGACGGATGGTTATTTATGTTATATGATAAGTCCTATATGCCCAAACATGTTTAAAAATGTTATTATATTAGTTTAGATGCCAAATGTTTGAGTACATAAGCTTAAAATGATTTTATGCACAAAAGGGAATTTTGGTCATTTTTAAAGGGCATACAAACAACTTATCAAATAACTAACCAAACAAAGTGACCATAAAGTATAACCTCAGTAGGTTATTCCCTATACAACTATGGTCACAAATATGTGTTCGGTCGGATCCTAAGATCGACCAAACGGGTCGGATTCGAAAGGCAAAGCGTTGGTCAAGACCGCTCGACTTACGACCCTAAATAAGCACTAAATTAGAAGTGATGAGTTAAACATGTCAAAACATGTTTAACTTAGTTGGAAAACCGATTTGGTATCAAAACAAAGTATTTTGATACCCGAAAATAGTTCCGTCGTAAAATGCACATAAACGTGCATTTTGACCGAAACTTTGACTCGTCACTTCGACTAGTAAACGTGGTTATCAGTAGGTATAACCGCAAGGGATTCTAACCATCGTGATTACGATCACGTTGCAAAGTTCAATTGAACTTTGACTTGACCAATTCATGGTCTAAACCGAAAGTCAAACACTGTTTGACTTTTAGCTTGAAATAGCTAAAAATGAATAAACAAGACTACTAAGAACACTCACTTGTGTTCTGGGATGAAGAAAACTCAGTTAGGAAGCCTCCAACAATGTGGTAGCACTCCACTTAGAGCAGATGAGGAAGAAAGAAAGTAATGAGCAAGCTGTTGAATGAATGAAGTTGGCTATTTATACTAATCCTTGAATCATAGGATCATGACAAGTGTTTATGTGTTGCCCAAGGATTAATCTCATCCCTACATGTGTTTGGACCAGGTTGCAAGCCTTGGGGAACACTTAAATAGCCCACAAGATTGCAAAAACCAAGTTGGAAATTAGTTTGCAACAGCTGGGAAGCTGTTTAGAAAGTTCTGAAAACTGGGGCCTGTCGCGTGTCGCGCCAGAAAAAAGTTGGCCTGTCGTGTGGCGCTAGAGCATGCATAATAGTTTTCAGTTTTGGCAGTTTCAGTCCCTGCAACCTTATAAACTTGTTTTTGATTCATTTAACCCCCGTTAACCCAATTTTATGGCTTTAAAAGGATGTTAAAGCATATGGGACTTGCAATGTGCTTGGAAATATCATGGATGTCGGTTTGTTTGGCTGTATGGATGCGTTTTTTGGTTAATTACAACGAAAGTTGTAAGGAACGCGAAAACGATCCAAAATACGAAACAAATGGTGTTTTTGCATTCCCATCACTAAAATACAATATTTGAATTATTACAAATATTTTTGGATGTGCGTACATGGTCTGAATCCAGAATATACGCGAATTTGCATACTTTCACAGTTTTGACGCTTTTAGTCCATGTGATTGAATAAACATGATTTTGACATACCGAACCCTCCAAAACTTATTTCTAAGTTATATTAAGGGTATTTAGGGTATGTTTATCTTATGTTCTTGTTCCGGAGTGTACATCGCTACGAGAATTGGCAGACTTTCGTAGTTTGTCGGAAATAGTCCTTATACCTGTATAAGCATGTTTGCGTCATCCCTAACCCTTCGAAACTTATTTATAACTTATAGTAGTAGGCCCCTCTTTCGAAGGTGAGGTTACCCCCAACCCAGTGGTTTGATTCAGCAGGGATACAATCCCAAAGGGTCGAATATTGAAAGACAATTAAGTAAGTTATTAATGCGAAAAGTGGTGGGCCCCTCTTTTGAAGGTGACGTTCCCCTCGGCTAAGTGGTTTGAGTCAACAAGGATATAATCCCAAGAAGCCGGTTCAATGTATTAATAGTAGTTTATATATTAGGGGTTCAAGCTATTCGCACCCCCGCCATTCAATACCAGTGGATATTGAAGGAGGTCCTTGTAAGCTTGAACCAGGTCCTTGCAGGATCTATACACTGAACAAAGCAAGAACCTTACCAAACCATTCCCCTAACCCCCGACCAGGTAGTCAACATGCCTTTATATAGACAGTAAAGACATGAATGATGCAATCTTTTACTTTATATAGATAGTAAAGTAACTTCAAGACACCACGGAAAAATGATAAAGAAAATTCACCTTCAACATAAGAAACTAGTTATTAAAGTCATTAATACAAACCCAAATAAAAAGTGTCGAAAGATTAAAAATCAAAAGTAATACATTAAAGATTTGTGTTCACCAAGTGATATAAGAGGCTTAACCAAACATGGCCTTTGATTGGCAAGAATCCTTACAATCAATCATGGATCACGAGACTACTACACACTCTAAATATGGATGATGGATGATGGTGGTGGGTGTTGGTGTTGTAGTGGCGGCAAAGTGGGAGAGTAGCGGTTTGCGAAGGGATGCCTTTGAAGTGAGCCAAGCACCCCTATTTATAGCCTGCATAGAGCTCTGGACACGGCCCCGTGTCCGGCGGGCACGCCCCCGTGGCCAGTCTTTTCTCTTCCTTCATTAATTACAAGTGTCAGCAGAGGGCCCCACACGGCCCTGTGGTCAACTTCGTATCTGTACTATCAAGATTTATCAAGATTCAATGTATCTCTGCGTTGACCACGCCCCGTGCTAAGCTGGGCATGCCCCCGTGGTGGGCGTGGAAGCTTCTACAGGTTTGTCTTTTGTGCAGGGCCCTGACCACGCCTAATTCCCAGCTGGGCACGACACCGTGGTTAGGCTTCTGTTGCCTTGTTTTTGCTTTGGGGATGCTGCTGAGGGGTCAGGCATGTCACGTTTACTCCTTCTTTTTGTAGTTATGTTGGTTTTGGCTGCTTATTTGCTCTTTTTGTTCGTTTAAACTCGTTTGGTCCTGTAAATTCAAAAGGAAGAAAGAAACACGCTTTTTCCAACATTAGTACTAAAAAAGGGTTAGTTTTATGCCTCATTTGATGTAATTTATATGTTGCATTTTGCACACGATACCTGTACTCTGGGTTAGTGCAAGACCTTGAGAGCTCAGGTATGAACTACTATTTAGTCAAAGAGATGAAGGCTCGACTTTAGGTGTGTCCCACTTAGGGATCTTCTTTACAACTACACTTGATTCATATCTTTCGATATTTTTCAATTTTTATGCAGAGGTTAAGCTTTAAGCGCATAAAGTATTATACGAGGTCTAGGGCATTGCTTCCGCAATATCAGAAGACCAGGTATAATACCCCAGATATCAAAAAGTATAAAAACCTAGTATCTCAGAATCTGGCAATCTCTCGAACAAGATTTCGGGGGTTACCCATATATCCGAGAGATGTTCCCCACGAGATAAGCAAGCTATTGATATTTAGGTTTATATCTCGAAATCAATCTACTAAGCGTGTAAAAACCTACAGGCATATCATCAATGAGACCGTTTATCACATTTCACTTTCCATTTCTTTAGCGTACTGTGATTGTCTACTGATGTACTATTATAACAACTCTCACCAAAATTATTATTTGTTATTTTATTAATGTCCATTAGGAAACCCTAATTGAGACCCCCAAGTAGTATAGCATGACCCATAAAATTTTCAGAACAATCGGAATTAGGATCAGGGCCCCCTAAAACTCAGGGGGGGGGGGGTATCCCCTAATTGATAATTATCTTCATAATTCGCTGTAGAAAACGAATTTCGTCGAACAGTTGACTCACCTAGGCTATGAATACACGAGGCTACCCTACCACGCGACAGCCTGTCGCGCCACGCGACAGGGACCATTTTTCAGTATAAAGTCCAAGGGTTTGGCACTTGCATGGTGCTGTTGTTACGACGATCAAATTCGTTTCGTACGTTAAGATATTCACTGTTTCATTCAAAAACACACACAAGCACGAATCTTTGTTGTGATTACAGGGTAATAACTCGATCACTGCTACGATACAATGTCCGATCGATTGAAACCGATCTGATGGATGTTTAAGCGCTGCACGAATCCGGGCTATACTTTGTCATTCGTCGTGAGGCTTTTGATTTCGTGAATTTATCGTAAAAAGTTGTATTAAGTTACTGACCTAGTTTCGTGTGCATTGTTATTTAACTAGGTTACAAGGCTAAAATCAGTAGGCAAGGTTCTGTCCAACTAAACTTGCAATGTGAGTCATTCTCTTTTTATCAAATTGCTTTGCAAAACCCTAAATGTTTTCCAGTTATACTTTGCAGTGATTAAGTCTTTGCTAATCTTTAATTACTGGCAGTATGTGGGGGGTTTTGTGCAGATTACTACTAACGATTTATCACTTTAGGTGGGCGAGCCTAATTAGTGATATGTCCACGGTCATAGATTTGGTCGAGTGACAGCTGAACCAGTTAATTATATGATAGGGGCTAATATAAAAACTCTTAATGCTGTAAATTTATAACAATGTGTCTTTTGTGCAAATTAAATGACTCGCCAGTATTTCCCCGCTGATAAAATTCTTTTTTTTAAACATGTTTCAAGTGACTTACTGTGAATCAAGGAAACGTGTCACGTAGCACGAAAAAGCTTGAAGAGGTGGCTCAGTAAAATAAATAAACATGTTTTGTAAAACAAGGGATTTCGTGGTGAAATTTCCTTTATTGTAAACTATGGGGTTTGTCCCAAATTGTGAAATAAAATAATTGGGCGTTTTCAGTTTAAAAGATCCTGTCAAATATTTCCGCTGCCAAATTAAATAATAAATACCACGGGTTTCTGTCCCGCGGCCTCTGGACCGGGTAAAACCGGGCCGAGGGCCGTGACAACTATCATTTCCTCTTTTTACACAAAAACTCTTTTTGGATTTTCTATTGTTTTTGTCTTTTTCAAATTTTCAAATGTTTTTGTATTTTCTGAAATTTTACCCCCACAAAATCTAAAACATTTAAGGAAATTTGACAACCCGATGCAGATAGCTTTGTCTCGCCGCCCATTTTCTACTTCACATGCTCTGTTTTGTAGAAAATACCCCCATGATTTACAACACATTGATTTTTAACAATGTTAAAACCATTTTCAATTGTGAAATAATCATGTTTGTTCAGCCGTGAGGGTTTCGGCATATTTAATCAACAATTTTTTAAGATTTTTGATTTTTAACTAATTTAAAAACAATATATTTTTTGATTTTTTCAATTTTTGATAAAATAAAACATATTTTGGGTTTTTTGGTTTTTCAATTTTTAGGGTTTTCAATATGGTTTATTTATGTATAGAAACGAACAAACTCCCTGTTTCTCAGTTGCAGGGTTCAGCCTCCTCTTGTGCCAGGCTGATCCCTCCTTCAACTTGACATTCAGCTTCTTTCTGGAGCAGCGGCACATTCAACTCATTCAATTATTTGAACAATGCAACCCAAGCCTGTTTAGACTCAGGTAGCTGAGCATAAAGCTTTCCAGGTAAAACTGGATAGTTTTGTTCATTCTTCTTAAACACATTCTCATTCTGATTATCACTCACAGAAGTCTGTTTCTTGACCACCCAAGTTTGTCCTTTTGAAACATTCCTTCGATACAATTTTGAATCATTTTGAATGTTATGTTTTGACAAATCATTTTTATGTTTCCAGATTTATTTTGTTTCTAAAACATTTACTTTTTGTTTCCAAATCTGTTGTGGCAGAACTTTAGGTGTCATAGGTTTTGGTTTCCAAGTTTGTTTTGATTCAAACTTGGTTGACTTCTGTGTTTCAACCTTTCTTTTCTTGACAACATCAACAGGTTTCGGATTTGGACACTTGGGACTAAGATGTCCAGTTTGATCACACTTAAAGCATTTTTCTTGGAAACATATTTAACCTGTTGTTGTTGCTTTTTCTTTTGAGCATAGAACTCTTCATTAGACTGTCGTTTAATTGGAATTCTTTTTCTTCCGCAGAACTAGTTCCGTGGAAACTTCTTATAACGATTTATCACTTTAGGTGGGCGAGCCTAATTAGTGATATGTCCACGGTCATAGATTCGGTCGAGTGACAGCTGAACCAGTTAATTATATGATAGGGGCAAATATAAAAACTCTTAATGCTGTAAATTTATAAAAATGTGTCTTTTGTGCAAATTGAATGACTCGCCAGTATTTCCCCGCTGATAAAATTCTGTTTTTTAAACATGTTTCAGGTGACTTACTGTGAATCAAGGAAACGTGTCACGTAGCACGAAAAAGCTTGAAGAGGTGGCTCAGTAAAATAAATAAACATGTTTTGTAAAACAAGGGATTTCCTCGTGAAATTTCCTTTATTGTAAACTATGGGGTTTGTCCCAAATTGTGAAATAAAATAATTGGGCGTTTTCAGTTTAAAAGATCCTGTCAAATATTTACGCTGCCAAATTAAATAATAAATACCACGGGTTTCTGTCCCGCGGCCTCTGGACCGGGTAAAACCGGGCCGGGGCCCGTGACAGAAAAAGGTGGTATCAGAGCCACTGATTTAAGCCAATTAAGTATTTAGAAATACTTAATTTTTTGGATTGCCATTTTGTGATTTTGTGAAAACTTAATTTACAATAAATAAAATTTTAACTTAAATTTTGTGTGTGTCTTCATGTGTGCTAACAGCATGAATGAACTGTCGGAGGTACTCCGAAACTTTACTATCCATAGCACCGATATGGATACTACCGGCACCTTCACTGGCTACCAGGCTGATACTGAAGAGCCAATGGTGTTCCAGCCCCAACCGCAGGAGAAACCCAAGCCGAAAAAGAGGAGGAGAATCTTGGACTGGAAACGTGGGTGTAGGAAGAAATCAGCTGCACAGAAGGTTAAAAAGACTAAGGATCCGAAGGATAAAGGGAAAGGAAAAGAGATTGAGGAAAGTTCCTGGAAGCCCAGGAAATGCCACCGTGGGAGGAGCTGGATCGCAAACTAGCAAATTGTGACCTTATCGAACCTGCCGATGAAAACCTCTTCAGTTACCCCGCAGAATCCCAACTCCCAGTTAATTTGGAACCTGCTATCCCAGATCCTATTGTCAACCCCTAACCTGTTATCGGCCAGCTGGAAGAGTGGTGGACGAGTGACTGGCAATTTCAGAATTTCATGAATAACCCCAACGCCTATTTCCCCCAGTTTGACCCTGAACCTACACCAAACCCACCGATGAGCACATAAAACTTAGCCGAACTCCGTCACTATGGCGAAGAACTGGTGGACGTAGGAAATCGAATCCGGGAAGTGGGAGAACAGATCTCCTGTAAGTACGACGAGAGGGAGCGTCGTTTCTGAAATGCCAGCTGACTGTGGTTGTGGGATAGTGTGGTTATGTGTTTAATAATAATAAAATAATAATAAAATATAATCATGTAAAATAACTTAAAATAAAACTTTGTAAGATAACTGGTGTGTATCGATGCATAATAATATATATAAAAATATGAAAGTCGCAAAGTCGACAATTTTGGCTATACGTGTTAACTTGATTATGTGTGAATGCTTTAGTATGTTTGGTTGTTATTTATTGTGTATCAATAATTTATAATTATATTATTAATTATTATTCTGATGGAAAACGCGGAAAACCAACCAGTCAACGAGGTTAATCAATCTGAACAAAATAATGAAGATCACTTTCTAAATCGGCAAGATATATAAAATATCATTGCCCAAGGTATAGCCAATGCTATCCCAACAATCGTCGCCGCTGTTAAAAGTCCCGTTGAGCCTTCGCAAGCTAACCCCAGTAAACGCACGCGCGATGATAATTTTAGTAACAGTATAAATGGAGGCGACAACAATAATAATAATGTGATTCAAGTCCCAATACTCAAGAAAATGAAAGTTGCAACACCTGGTTGCACTTATAAAGAATTTCTTGCTTGTAAACCTGTTGAATTTGCAGGCAATGAAGGGGCAACTGCTGCACTGCGTTGGTTGGAAAAGACCGAGGCAGTAATTAAAATAAGTAAATGTGCCGAGGAGGATAAAGTCATGTATGCTTCTCACCTTTTCAAGGAAGAAGCATTAGAATGGTGGAATACGGTGCTGCACGCCAAGGGAAGTGACATGGCTTATGCCATGGATTGGGAAGAATTCAAGCGATTGGTGGAAAGGAAATTCTGTCCTGAGTATGAAAAAGAACAAATGGCAAATAAATTCCTGAGCCACCGGATGATAGATGTGGACTGTAGAGGGTATACTTCGAAATTCTTCGAATATGCCCGAATTGTACCAACTCTGGCTTCGCCAGAACCGGTACTGATTTCTCATTATATTTGGGGCTTAATTAGCGAGATTCGGGATATCGTCAAAGCTGCAAGGCCCCTTAAAATTGACGATGCAGTGGAATTAGCCAACACTCTGACTGACGGGCTGGTGCGTACGCGAGAAGAAAACAGGAAAAAGGAGTTAGCCCAAAAGATTACCCCAGGATTTCATGTGGGTAATAATAGCAACTTCAAGAAAAAGGGAACTGGGTCCTCTTCCACCCCGCCATTTTGCGGAAATTGCAAAAAGAAACATTTTGGAAAATATAGAGAAAATTGTAATTTCTGCAAAATTCCAGGCCATCAGGAGGAGGAATGCAAGAAGAAATTAAAGGTCTTCTACAACTGTGAGGAAGCTGGGCATTTCAGACCAGAATGCCCTAAATTGATAAAGCCAGTGGATAATAAGGCCAAACCTACTGAAGGAACTAATAAGAAGAACGCAAGAGCCTTTCAGCTGACAACCCAAGAAGCCGATCTGATTCCAGATGTAATAGCGGGTACGCTCTTAGTTCACAACGTTTATGCGAAAGTATTAGTTGACTCTGGTGCAAACCAAAGTTTTATAAATACTTCGTTCTGCCAAGCTCTTATCTACCTTTAACCAGGCTTAAGCAAATTTATTCGGTAGAAACGGCAGATGAAAATTCTGTTAACATAGATACAGTGTTGCAAAAAGGAAATACAGAACTTTCAGGTCATCAATTTTCTGCAAACCTGTTACCTATGAATTTAGCTGGATTCGATGTCGTATTAGGAATCGATTGGTTGGTAACCAACCATGCTCGAATCCTCTGTGATAAGAATACCATAGAAATTCGTGCGCCATCAGGAGAAATAATCGTGGTTGCAGGAGATAAGCCACATAAGCCAATGAAGTTCATTTCTGTAATGAAAGTTGCAAGTTATGAACGAAAGCAAGGAATAGTGTATATGATTTCCGTAATCATTAGCACTAAGGGTAAGGAACTTAAGGAAATTCCTCTAGTATCAGAATACCCGGATGTATTTCTGGAAGAGTTACCAGGATTACCTCCGCATAGGGAAGTAGAATTTAGAATTCATCTAATTCCTGGAACTACACCCATAACCAATGCACCCTACCGGTTAGCACCTACTGAGATGTTAGAACTGAAAAAGCAGCTAGATGAATTGCTAAGTAAAGGATTCATACAACCTAGTTCGTCCCCTTGGGGAGCTCCAGTGTTGTTTGTAAAGAAGAAACATGGTTCAATGCGAATGTGTTTTGATTATAGGGAATTGAATAAGGTTACAATTAAGAATCGATACCCATTACCCAGAATTGATGATCTCTTTGATCAACTCTAGGGAGCTAGATATTTTTCTAAGATAGATTTACGCTCCGGATATCATCAGTTGAAGGTACAAGAAGAATATATATATCTAAAACCGCTTTCAGAACTAGGTATGGTCACTACGAGTTTACAGTTATGCCATTTGGATTAACAAATGCTTCTGCAGCATTCATGGATATGATGAATAAGATATGTAAACCGTATTTGGATAAATTCGTAATTGTCTTCATTGACGATATACCTATTTATTCCAAAATTCCGGACGAGCATTGTAAACATTTGCATGCACTCTTAACCCTGTTAAGAAAGGAAAAGCTTTACGCCAAATTCTCAAAGTGTGAATTTTGGCTGCAGGAGGTACAATTTTTAGGACACATGGTGAATCACGAAGGTATTCACGTCGACCCCTCCAAAATAGAAGCAATCACCAAATGGAAAGTCCCGCAATCAGCTATGGAAGTTAGAAGTTTTCTAGGATTAGCTGGATACTATAGGCGATTCATTAAGGATTTTTCCAAAATAGCGGTGCCATTAACTAAGCTAACCTGTAAAACAGTTAAGTTTGAATGGGGCCCTAGACAAGAGGAAGCTTTTAAGGTTTTAAAGCAAAAGTTAACAAATGCCCCAATTCTAGCATTACCCGAAGGAACAGAGGATTTTGAAGTTAACGGTGATGCTTCTAAGCTAGGATTAGGATGTGTGCTAATGCAACGCAAAAAGGTAATTGCGTATGCCTCAAGGTAATTGCATTTAATGAAGACAGAGAAGGATGTGGACACGGGGCCGTGCCCACTGGACACGTGGCCGTGGCAGTGCCCGAGCTTCTGTTCAGCCTATAAATAGGAGTGCTTGGCTCAAGCTCAAACCATCCCTTGGCACACCACCTCTCTCACACTTCACCCACCACCCACCACCACCATAACACCATCATCCACCACCATCATCCATTGTCCATCATAGAGTGTGTGAGTCGTCTCGGGATCCAAGATTGATCGTAAGAGTTCTTGACAATCAAGGCCATGTTTGCCTAAGTCTCTTACATCACTTGGTGAAGACAAGTGTCTAGTGTAATACTTTTTATTTCTAATCTTTTCGCACTTTTTACTTGGTTTTGTATTAATGACTTTAATAACTAGTTTCTTATGTTGAAGGTGATTCTTCCGTATCGTTTGTCCGTGGTGTCTTGACATTATTTTACTGTCTATATAAAATAAAAGATTTTCACCATTCATATCTCCACGGTCTATATGGAGGTATGTTGGCTACATGGTCGGGGGTTGGGGGAACAGTTTGGTAAGAGTCTTGCCATTGTTCAGCGTTTAGAGGTCCTGCAATGGACCTGTGTCAAATTTAGTAGGACCTCCTTCAATACTTAACGGTATTGGATGGCGGGGGTCCAAACTCTTTGATCCCCTCATAAGTTAACTACTATTAATACTATAACCCGGCTATTTTGGACTGTATCCCTGCTGACTCAGACTACTTAGTCGAGGGTAACGTCACCTCCAAAAGAGGGGCCTACCATAATTTGCATTAATAACTTAATTAATTATCTTTCAATAATCCGACCCTTTAGGATTGTATCCTTGCTGACTCAAACTACTGGGTTGAGGGTAACGTCACCTTCAAAAGAGGGGCCTACTACAATAACTAAGATAATCTCTTAAATAAGTGCAAAAGTGCGGAAATAATCAAAGGTTACACTATACACGCGTCGGAACCAAGTGATTCATCTTGTCTATCTGTTTTTCTTTTATTTTTATTTTTCAGCATTTTTAGTTAGTTTTTATTTTTCTTAGATTAAAACATTTTTCTAAAACTTACTTTTTGATTTGATTAGACGTTGAGGATAAACCGGTACTAAAAGCTCTCGTGTCCTTGGACGACCTCGGTATCTTACCAACACTATACTACGCTCACGATGGGTGCACTTGCCCATATGTGTGTCCAGTGTTAGTAAATATCGTGTTTTATAAATTTAAAACTTGACTAAAAAAGTGTTAAAGGGGCTTAAAATATACACCTAATATATATAACACTTCACACCCATCAAGTTTTTGGCGCCGTTGACGGGGACACAAGGATTTTAAGAAAGTTAGGAATCAACGGCCTAATCGTTTTTTCTTATTTTTCGTTTTTTTTAGGATTTTTTTTAGTTTTTCTGTTTCTGCACAGCTCAGCACGGACCGTGCCTGGTCAGACACGGGTCGTGCCCAGCACTATCACTGGCAGTTTTTATTTTCCGAGTTACAGAGAGCTGAGCACGGGGTCGTGTTGGTGCAACACGGGGCCGTGTCCAACTCCCAGTAACAGGGATCCGGAAAACAATTACTGTAAACTTGACCACGGGCCGTGTTCGCTGAGCACGGGGCCGTGGTGAACCTTCTCACCAACATTCTTTTTTGTTTTTATCGCAGGACTTGGAACCTTGGCACCACATTTGAACTTCCTACGTAGTGCATGAGCTCCAGTTCTAGTAGAGACATAAAAGAACCTCTAGAAGAACCCGAACGCTTTCTCAGAAAAAGACTCAAAGCTAAAAATCAGGAGAAAGTTTCGGGGGACCCACTTCCAATGGCGGACCAACGTACCCTCATGGATTACATGTGGCCCACCGTAGGTAATCTCGGCGCCGCTATCAATGCACCGAATGTCGAAGCCAATAACTTCGAACTTCGGCCACATTTGATACAAATGCTTCAAAACTCCGCAACCTTCCATGGGCTCGCGGACGAGGATCCCCATCTACATATTACTAATTTCTTAGAAATATGTGATACCTTTCGGATCAATGGAGCATCAAATGACGCCATCCGCCTTCGAATGTTTCCATTTTCACTAAAAGACCGAGCTAAGGCTTGGCTTAATACCCTCCCAGTTGGCTCGGTAAACACCTGGGTTGAACTAGCCCAAAAGTTTCTATATAAGTATTTCCCTCCTGCTAAAACGGCTAAATTAATGACTGAAATTAATACATATTCACAAGAGGATGGAGAATCCTTATATGAAACTTGGGAAAGGTTCAAGGAGCTACTAAGAAAGTGTCCTCATCACGGTCTTGGGGTATGGCAACCAGTATCCACTTTCTACAATGGGTTGTTGCCACACACAAGACAAACACTTGATTCTAGCTCCGGGGGACTTTTAGGTAATCGTCGCCCGAATGAAATATATAATCAAATTGAGGAAATTGCTCAAACCAATTTTCAATGGCACACTCCCCGAGGTAATAAATCTATTGCCCCGGGCGCCCATAAGGTTGATGAAAGCACCTCTTTACAAGCCCAAATCGAGGCCCTCTCTTCGAAAATCAAAAAGCTAGAAATGACAAAAACAGCCTCGGTTATTGCTTGTGAAGGGTGTGGTGAGCAACATGAAAATTGGAGTTGTATGAAAGAATTAGATGAACAATCAGAAACGGTAAACTACATTGATAATAGACCTAGACCGTCGGGTCCTCCAACGGGTACCTACAACCAAGGATGGCGTAACCACCCAAATCTTGGTTGGAGAGATCCCGGCAATAGTAGTAACCAACAAAACCAACGAACTAACTTTCAACAACCACAAAATTTCTCTCAACAACAAGGTGAAAGAGAAAGGTTTGAAGATACTGTATCTCGCCTCATCTCCGACACCGAAAAGAAAAACTCGGATCGATTTCAACAATTGGAATCGAATTTTAGAAATCAACAAGCTAGCAGTCAAAACATTGAAAAACAATTAAATCAACTAGCTCAAAATTTCTCCGAGAGACCACAAGGCGCGTTACCAAGTAATACCGAAACCAACCCAAAGGCGCAAGTACACCTCATCACATTGAGAAACCGAACCGTGGGTCCCGAGGATGCCCCATTGTTACCGGTTGAAGGATGCCAACTCAGCCAAAGCACGACTTCACCCACACCTCAAAAGGCTTCTCCACCAAATCAAGAGCCCATCAAGACTCCTCCAATTCCGTACCCCGGTAGGTTAAATCGTCAAAAGACTAACGAGCAATTCGCAAAGTTCGAAAATTTACTAAAACAATTGCATATTAATATTCCTTTTATTGAGGTCCTAACCCAAATGCCTAGATATGCAAAATGCATGAGGGATTTCCTCACTCACAAAAGGAAAATTGAATCATTGCAATTAGTTAACTTAGGCGAAGAATGCTCCGCCTTAGTGCTCAACAAACTTCCACAAAAGAAAATCGATCCCGGAAGCTTCACAATTCCTTGTTCGATTGGGGAATCCCCCGTTCGTAATGCATTAGCCGATCTTGGGGCTACAATTAACCTCATGCCCACATCGATGTTCAAACGACTCGGCCTAGGAGCAACAAGCCCTACAAAGATGAGCATACAACTCGCCGACAGATCCGTCAAATTTCCATAAGGTGTCGCTGAAAATCTATTGGTCAAGGTTGACAACTTCGTTTTCCCAACCGACTTTGTCATCCTAGACATGGAAGAAGACACCGATGTCCCTCTCATCCTCGGGAGGCCATTTCTAACCACCGCCCAAGCAGTGGTGGATATGAATGATGAGACGTTAACATTGAAGTTTGGGGACAAGGAAGTGAAGTTTGAATGTGGAAAGAGAATAGAGGACGAAGACCCGGTCAACTACATGAAGGTTATAGACTCAAGCTTGGACGACGCTCTCCGACGGTGTAACATGGGATGCAATACATCCCACTTGGGTAACATATGACCAGGCTTTGGGTCTAGCCAAGGACCCTTATAAACGTGGCGCACCACTGAGGCATTCCGCGGAACTATCCTTAGTTTAGTTTAGATTAATTTTCATGTTTTCTAGTTAGTTTTAATTTTCAGGAATAAAACACACTTGAGATAGCAAAGGAAACGAGGGAAACTTGAACCAGCACCCCATGCAGGAAAACAGAACCGTCCGACGAAATTCTTCGTTTACAGTAAGTTCGGCACGGGCCATGTCCGCCCAACACGGCCCCGTGCTGCATAGTCTGCAGAAAAAGACCCAGTTCAGGTAACTGGACACGGGCCGTGTTCACTCAACACGCCCCCGTGTCCAGGCTTCTGTTTCTCTTGATTTAATTTTGTTACTGGCACTTGAACACGGGGCCGTGCCCGGACAACACGGGGCCGTGTTCAGCGCCCAGTAACACAAGATTTTTGCTTTTTATACCTTTTTACACATTCAATCAACCTAAAAACTTATTTTTGGGACACATTGAGGACAATGTGTAATTTAAGTGTGGGGGGGATGCTAAAACCTTGAATCTTGTAAGTCCTAAATACAAGCCTTACACAAAACTCTATTGGAACCGCTAATCACCCCAAACTTTTTCAAATTTTTTTTTCATTTTTTACTTGTCTAGGTTTAACTCGGGAAATTCAAGTTCTAAAAAAGGTTATATTTTTACGAATTTACAACCGATAGCGTCGTGATAAAAAGAACCAACATAAGAAAATTACGAAAAGGCATGACAAGCTTAGTTAAAATTTGATTATATATACTTGATCACATAAAAACCCATTCCAACAAAAGTGAGTTTTGAGCCTTTATTGAGCATACAATTACATATCATTAGACTAAATGCTCATTTTTCGTTTCTTGTGTGAATAGCCGCTTGGTACTTACGACTCTAGAACTTGCCATGACGATACATTCCCGGTCCTTATCAACTTAAACCCGAGTAAGTAAATGATGGAGGCATTAGGACTAACCCTTTTTATTTCTACACCATTTTTTTTACCACCTACCCAAAATCCCCCTAGTTAGCCCCTTTGAGCCTAAACCTTTTCATTTCATAACCCAAACCAAACACCCTTTTTCCCACCAAAACCTTTTTCATTTTTAACCCTTTGTTTTAGTAACTAGCTCGGTCTTTCGGATGACTTTTCAAAAAAAAAAAATATTTGTTGATGATGAAGCAAAAGAAAATAAACAAACAAGTTCATCAAAAATAACTTTGTTTGAATAATAGCTTCATCCAAAATAAAAGTTACAAAAATAAAAAGTCTTACGAAAACCGACGCTTGTTACGCTTTTCGTCATTTTTCTACTAACTACTAACCACTAACCCAACCACCTACCTTTAACCCAAGCCTAACCCTTCACCCAAAAGTCCTCTTGATATTTACAAAGGTATATAAGTTAAAAAGGAGGAGGATTGATTGCTTGGCAAGCCTATGGTAGGAGTAAGTTCCATGCCGCTCTCGAGTGATCCACAAAAATACATCTTCGGCCGAGTGTTGAGTGATCCCCGTGAGGTATGTGAACTTGTATATAAATAGAATTTTAAAGAGGCATGTTATGCCCTAATAAGTAATTTATCTTATGAAAAGTTTTAAATAAATCATGACGAATAGGAGTGTAAATAAATAAAAATAAAACTAAATAAAGAATCTTGGAAATCCCGACACTGTATGACAAGCCCAAAAAAAAAACCTTCTTCTCTACCCATTCCATTTGGGAGTGTAATAGCCACATATTAAAGAGTTTTGCTTGAGGACAAGCAAAGATTCAAGTGTGGGGGTATTTGATGTGTGCAAAATGCAACATATAAATTACATCAATTGTGGCATAAAACTAACCCTTTTTTAGTACTAATGTTGGAAAAAGTGTGCTTTTGTCTTCCTTTTGTATTTTCAGGATTAAATGAGCTCAAATTAACAAAAGAAGCAAAAAGACATGCCCGACCCCACGACAGCATCTTCCCAAGCAAAACAAGATAACAGAAGACTGAACACGCCCCGTGCTCAGCCAGCACGGGGGCGTGCCCAAGTGTCAGCAGAAAATACAAAGTGGTAGAAGCTTCTATTGCCCACCACGGGGCCGTGCTCAGCGGACACGGGGCCGTGGTCAACTATAAGATTCACACAATCCAGGCAAATCTTCATAGTACAAAGATTCTTCTGCACACGGGGTCGTGCTCAGCGGACACGGGGGCGTGGTCAACTAATAAGACAAGCTGCATTTAATGAAGACAGAGAAGGATGTGGACACGGGACCGTGCCCAATGGACAAGGGGCCGTGCCCGAGCTTCTGTTCAGCCTATAAATAGGAGTGCTTGGCTCGAGCTCAAACCATCCCTTGGCACACCACCTCTCTCACACTTCACCCACCACCCACCACCACCATAACACCATCATCCACCACCATCATCCACCACCATCATCCATTGTCCATCATAGAGTGTGTGAGTCATCTCGGGATCCAAGATTGATCGTAAGAGTTCTTGACAATCAAGGCCATGTTTGCCTAAGTCTCTTACATCACTTGGTGAAGACAAGTGTCTAGTGTAATACTTTTTATTTCTAATCTTTTCGCACTTTTTACTTGGTTTTGTATTAATGACTTTAATAACTAGTTTCTTATGTTGAAGGTGATTCTTCCTTATCGTTTGTCCGTGGTGTCTTGACATTATTTTACTGTCTATATAAAATAAAAGATTTTCACCATTCATATCTCCACGGTCTATATGGAGGTATGTTGGCTACCTGGTTGGGGGTTAAGGGAACAGTTTGGTAAGAGTCTTGCCATTGTTCAGCGTTTAGAGGTCCTGCAATGGACCTGGGTTAAATTTAGTAGGACCTCCTTCAATACTTAACGGTATTGGATGGCGGGGGTCCAAACTCTTTGATCCCCTCATAAGTTAACTACTATTAATACTATAACCCGACTATTTAGGACTGTATCCCTGCTGACTCAGATTACTTAGTCGAGGGTAACGTCACCTCCAAAAGAGGGGCCTACCATAATTTGCATTAATAACTTAATTAATTATCTTTCAATAATCCGACCCTTTAGGATTGTATCCTTGCTGACTCAAACTACTGGGTTGAGGGTAACGTCACCTTCAAAAGAGGCTACTACAATAACTAAGATAATCTCTTAAATAAGTGCAAAAGTGCGAAAATAATCAAAGGTTACACTATACACGCGTCGGAACCAAGTGATTCATCTTGTCTATCTGTTTTTCTTTTATTTTTATTTTTTCAGCATTTTTAGTTAGTTTTTATTTTTCTTAGATTACTTTTTGATTTGATTAGACATTGAGGATAAACCGGTACTAAAAGCTCTTGTGTCCTTGGACGACCTCGGTATCTTACCAACACTATACTACGCTCACGATGGGTGCATTTGCCCATATGTGTGTCTAGTGTTAGTAAATATCGTGTTTTATAAATTTAAAACTTGACTAAAAAAGTGTTAAAGGGGCTTAAAATATACACCTAATATATATAACACTCGACACCCATCAGTACCTAAGCAAGGAAATTTAAGAGATCAGATATTAGAGGAAGCCCATAAATCTAGATATACCATGCACCCGGGAAACAACAAGATGTACCAAGATTTAAGAAATAATTTCTGGTGGATAGGAATGAAAAAGGACATAGCTAGATATGTATCTAAGTGTCTGACCTGTTCACAAGTTAAGGCAGAGCACCAAAAACCTTCAGGGTTACTCCAACAATTAGAAATGCCTGTATGGAAATGGGAACTAATAACAATGGATTTTGTTACTAAGTTGCCCAAAACAAGGAAAGGTAATGATGCAATTTTATGTAATTGTAGATAGATTAACCAAATCAGCTCATTTTCTACCCATGAAGGAAACTTTTAGCATGGAAAGATTAGCCAAGTTATACATAGACGAAGTAGTATCCTTACATGGAGTTCCACTCTCCATAGTATCAGATAGAGATAGTCGTTTCACTTCACATTTCTGGACCAGTTTCCAAGAAGCAATGGGGACCCGACTGAATCTAAGTACTGCATACCATCCCCAAATAGACGGACAAAGTGAAAGGACACTCCAAACCCTGGAAGACATGCTCAGGGCATGTGTAATAGACTTTGGTGGAAACTGGGATGACCACCTACCTTTAATCGAATTCTCCTATAACAATAGTTATCATGCAAGCATCGAAGCTGCCCCATTTGAAGCACTGTATGGACGAAAGTGTAGAACTCCGGTTTGTTGGGCAGAAATAGGAGAAAGTCAATTATCAGGTCCTTAGATTGTACAGGAAACCACCGAAAAGATAACTCAAATCAAAGAAAGACTGAAGATAGCTTGAGATCGCCAGAAGAGTTATGCAGGCAATCGACGCAAGCCACTGGAATTTCAAGTTGGAGACCGGGTACTCTTGAAAGTATCTCCTTGGAAAGGAGTAGTTCGGTTTGGTAAAAAGGGAAAGCTGAGTCCAAGATACATAGGACCATTCCCAATATCCCAACGAATAGGACCAGTTGCCTATAGCCTATCGCTTACAACTACCAGAAGAACTAGCTGTGGTACATGATGTGTTTCATGTATCTAATCTCAAGAAATGTCTGTCTGATGAATCCCTGATAGTACCTCTTCAAGATATAGAGGTAAATGAGAAGTTAAAATTTGTGGAGAAACCACTTCAGTTAGAAGACATAAAGGTCAAGTTTCTCAAGCACAAAAGACTAGTGCTGGTCAAAGTTAAGTGGGATTCAAAGTGAGGATCGGAGTACACTTGGGAACTAGAATCAGAGATGAAGCGAAAATATCCCTATTTGTTCCAGTAAATCTCGAGGACGAGATTTTAAATAAGGTGGGGAGGATGTAACAACTCTCGCCAAAATTATTATTTGTTATTTTATTAATATCCATTAGGAAACCCTAATTGAGACCCCCAACTAGTATAGCATGACCCATAAAATTTTCAGAACAATCGGAATTAGGATCAGGGCGCCCTAAAAGTCAGGGGGTACCCCCTAATTGATAATTATCTTCATAATTCGCTGTAGAAAACGAATTTCGTCGAACAATTGACTCACCTAGGCTATGAATACATGAGGCTACCTTACCCTAAAAAGGGCGTCGTCGTTCCACGCGACAGGGACCATTTTTCAGTATAAAGTCCAGGGGTTTGGCACTTGCATGGCGCTGTTGTTACGACGATCAAATTCGTTTCGTACGTTAAGATATTCACTGTTTCGTTCAAAAACACACACAAGCACGAATCTCTGCTGCGATTACAGGGTAATAACTCGATCACTGCTACGATACAATGTCCGATCGATTAAAACCGCGATATGTCGGACCATTCGAAATTACCGAAAAGATCGGTAAGGTCGCTTACAGATTGAATCTGCCTGAAGAACTGAGCGCTGTGCACAACGTCTTTCACGTGTCTAATCTGAAGAAGTGTCTGTCAGATGAAACACTCATCATTCCTTTCAAGGAACTTACTATTGACGAACAGCTACACTTTACTGAGGAACCGATTGAGATCACGGATCGTGAGATCAAAACCCTCAAACGTAGCCAGATACCTCTCGTGCGAGTTCGTTGGAACTCGCGGCGTGGCCCAGAGTTTACCTGGGAGCGGGAAGACCAGATGAAGCGCAAGTATCCCCAGTTGTTCCCTAATGAAACCCCCAGCACTGAAGCTACAACCGAATTTCGGGACGAAATTCCAAACTAACGGGGGGATGATGTGACACCCCGTTGAAACGCTCTCACTCATAACTAGCTTGACAGTGGCTGCCTTAACTTTCGGGACAAAAGTTCTTAAAACTTGGGGATAATGTGACACTTCAGGTTTTTTTTTTCCTGAGCAGCCTTTTTGAATTAACATTTCGTGTACGTATACATATATCTATTATTAAACGAAAGCTGTGGATTATCTTGTTTTGCTATGTGCTGTATGTATGTATATAATATGTATATGTGTATATGCGTGAGCCGATACAACAAGGTCTCGACTCGAGACCGCCTGGTCTCAACTCGGGATCTGCTCGTCCAAAAACGTATGGGTTGCGCATACCTAGCCCGGCCCAATTCTGTTTCAAGCCCACCCGAAGCCCTTAGGGTGCACCCACTTGAGACGGGTATAAAACCTTTAGTAGCAGCCAACTTTCCTCTTTTTGTGTCAAGACAATCATCACCTCCAATCCCCAAAAACATTCTCTTATCCACACTCCCTCCCCACTCATCTTTCTCTCACTAAAAACCCTAAACCAAGCATCCTTCTCCTCTCATTTCTCGGTTCAACCGGTGGCATCAAGGACTCTCGGACCAGCTCATCAACTCTCCGCATCCTCACCATTCGGACATCTAACCGGTTAGTGTTTTGATTGTTATTAGGACTATTGGTTATGTATAGATAAATAAACAAGATGACTATTTGATTGAAAGGTTGCTCTTTGTTAAAGATGATGTGAGTAGCTTAATGAGTTTATAATGTATAGTACAAATGTTGTTTTGATAATGCTATGCAAGATTTTCTATAACAAATACATGTGGTTGGTGATGAGCCGATGATTATATGCTAGACATAGGGCCAAGGATGATATCTAAATTGTGTATTGACTTAGAATGTATAACTAGTGTGCCAACATGTTCTCGGATGTATTTGGTTGATGATGATGATTGGTAATTCAGTAAACTAGGTGTAATATGCTAGTATAAATCGGTTTTTAATGAACATGTTTGTTATAATGAAAACCCTAAAGAAGAACAACTTGAATGTCATGAAAATATTTGAAAAACTTGTTGTTTGATCTGTTTTGATTAAGATTTAGGCAAGAAAACATGTTTATGCATTTTAATTGGATAGTACACAATCTCATGAACATGCAATTCTATTGGATAGTAGTACTAATACTGGCAGAAGGTTCTAGAAAGTTTCCAGCCAGGTTGCGAGTCGAGATCGAAGGTTGCTACTCGAGACCGTCAAGTGGACAACTCGAGACCAGGACATGCGCTTCATGAGTCGAGACCAACACGGTTGCGACTCCTGATCTCGACTCGAGACTGAACTCGAGACCTTCGAGGTTGCGACTCATGCATGCACCGCTCGAGATCTTCCGGTTGCGACTCGAGACCTTATACTCTCGAGTCGAGACCACCTGGTCTCGACTGGGCTGCCTGTTTTCGTTATTGGGCCAAAGTGTATGAACTGTTCATGCTTGTTACTGTTTAAGTGGGCTATGTGTTAACTGTTATTGTTTAAGAATTTGACATGCCCAATAACTTAGAGGATAAATATATGTTATGCATGCTATATGTTAAAATACGTGTGCCATATACGTGATTACTTGTGTCCGACCCTGACCTGTACTGGTAACCATTTAGGACGTGGTGACCAGCATACTTGACCAAGTAAACTAAATTGCCGAGCAACCAAACGTGAGTTCACAACTAATAAAGCATGCGTTCCCGGTGGTTGGGAAACGGAAACTTAAACAACGCTATCCCCTCGTAAGGGATACAAACCTACTTCTCTCCCCTTAAATGGGACTTTTAGTTAATTACTATTTATACTGGATGCAACAAGCAACACTAAACAAAACTCTATCACTCAAGTCCTCACTTCTTAATACCGATTAGTCGCCGGGGTCAGGCGAACGGGTTATTAGTTGATAACGCTATTTAGGTCTCACCAACCTCACACCGTGCCCGCGTATGGGATGGGGCGTGAACTAATGTACCCTGGCAACCGTCAATGATGATAGAACATTGACAAACGGGGCACTCTACGGAAACGTATGGATGAATAGTATTCGGTATTGTAAAAACAGTTTAGTCGCTTACTTATGGGGTAGCTCCCCATCGCATGTATAAACGGATAAATTAACTGGTGAAACAAGTTTTTGGTAAATAAAACTGGACAACTCGTGGACTCGCCAACATTTTTGTTGATACCCTACTGCATGCTTTGCAGGTACTCAGTGACTCAGGAGCTTGCAGCTTGGGAATGTGTAGTGGTCGTCTAGCCCCTGTGTTGGGTTTTAAATAATCTTGAACTATGAACTTTGTTTGAAACTGTTTGGTCTATGCTTCCGCTGTTTACTTAAACTATTATTCGAACTTAAACCTTTAAAACTTAAAACTATGATGTTTACTAACTATTGTGGTTGGTGAATATTTTTACTATTAATCAATGCTCAGTATGATTGGTGGCTGGATCCTGGTCAGTCACGCCTCCAAGCGGTGGTACTCCGCATGTGGATTTTTGGGGGTGTGACAGATTGGTATCAGAGCCATTGGTTATAGTGAACTAGGTTTTAAAAAGAAAGTCTTTTTGAGAAAAACCAGACTATAACCCGTGACTCGTGACGACACTACACTCCAAGGGCAAGACTCAACGTATTAGACCTCATAGCTCGGACTTGTGTTTACTTGCTTGTTTACTTTATGTTGTTGCTCTACTATACATATTAGCGTGCCTAATTAGATAGATACGTATTCATCCTCTACCTCATTCTCGCTACATTACGACATCACACTCATACTGTGTTTTCTGATTATGAAGACAATGAGTGGACGCGGAAGAGGAAACGTTAACATGACTCAGGCTCAGTTCACTAATGTCACACCCCCAAAATCCACCTGCGGAGCACCACCGCTTGGAGGCGTGACTGACCAGGATCCAGCCACCAATCATATTGAACAAGCATATAAGTAGTTATAAAAATCCAACCAATACAATTGGTGTTCAAACAAAACATAGTTAAGTTGCAAGCGGAAGCATAAGTCTTAATTCATAACATAAGTTTAATTGTTTCAAAGTTTAACATGGCCATTGTTGTTGTTGTTCCCATTGTTACCATTCCCCTGATTGTTGTTCTGGTTCCTGTTCAGTTGAGGACAATCTCTCTTGAAGTGGCCCTCAGCTCCACACTGAAAGCACCCTTTGTTATCACCCTGTTGCTGTTGCTGGCGCTGGTTCTGTTGAGCTTGCTGACGATTCTGGTTGGCGGGGTATAAGCTCCTACAATCCTTTGCAGCGTGACCAGGCTTGTTGCACCGATGACAGTTGCCCCTGGTGCATGGTCCGCTGTGGTGCAGGCTGCAGCAATTGCATTTGGGGTGATTTCCTTTGTATCCGCCACCAGACGATTGCTGATTAGGGCTCTTGTAGTCCTCAGTCCTTCTCTGCTGAGACTGGGACTGAACAGAAGCCGAACCCTTACTCGAAGTTCCATCCCACTTCCGTTTGTTGTCACTAGAGGTACCAGAAGTAGTTGCAGTACCTATGCGTTTTGGTAACTTGTTCTGCTCCACCGCCTGATCCGTGAGACGGTGAGCCAACTGTACAGTTTGCTGGTAGGTAGCGAGGTTCGCTGAAGTCACATGACTTTGGATTTCTGGCACTAAGCCCTGAAGAAATAGTTCGATGCGTTTGATGGGAGGATCCACCATAGTAGGGCACAGAATTGCCAGTTCGTTCGACCTTTTCACATAAGCTTCAATTTCCGACCCCGTCATCTTGAGGTTGAAGAACTCCACTTCCAGTTTGTGAATCTCATCGCGACTGCAGTATTCCTCTTTGATCATTTCCTTAAAAGTTTCCCATGGGGTGGCGTTGGCAGCAACTAACCCTAGCATCTGAACTTGAGCGTTCCACCATGTGAGGGCTAAACCCTCGAGAGTACCAGTAGCGTACTTCACCCTGCGCGCCTCAGGGCATTCACACATTTCGAACACAGATTCTAGCTTCTCAAACCAGTGTAGGAGACCTACTGCTCCTTCAGTGCCGCTAAAAGTAGTTGGTCGGCAGTCCATGAAAGTCTTAAAAGTGCACACGGGTGGCTGAACATGATGACCTCCTGCGTGTGCAGCTGCGAGTGCTGCGGCAACTCGTTCGTTGATCAGAGCCGTCAACTGGGCTTGTGTCATGTTAACGCGTCCAGACATGATCTTCATACCAAGAAGAACGTGAGTGAGAGGGGTTCGCGATAGTACGACGATAAAATGGAGCAAGCACGCACGTGTTCATGCAACAGTAGTTATACTAACCAAGCATATCATAAGCAATGTACTATGTAACTAACAAGTAGGCAATATATACACAGATCATATCACCTAGAACGTCGAGCCTTGCATGTGGAGAGAAGCGTCGTTGTGGACCGTTGAGCACTGTACAGGTTATAGTCTGGTTTTAACAAAAAACGTTTCCCCTTTATTAAAACCAAGTTCTCTATAACCAATGGCTCTGATACCAATCTGTCACACCCCCAAAATCCACCTGCGGAGCACCACCGCTTGGAGGCGTGACTGACCAGGATCCAGCCACCAATCATATTGAACAAGCATATAAGTAGTTATAAAAATCCAACCAATACAATTGGTGTTCAAACAAAACATAGTTAAGTTGCAAGCGGAAGCATAAGTCTTAATTCATAACATAAGTTTAATTGTTTCAAAGTTTAACATGGCACACAGCCGTCCATGTCCCACAACGATCCTCCTCCATGCAAGCTCCAGCTAAGAAACCTAAGGACCTGCAAAGCATGTAGTAACGAGTCAACAACAAGTTGAGTGAGTTCACGGTTGGGTGTTCGTTTTAAGCGTTTCGAAAACAGTTTCCTTTAGCTGGCATCCTGCCGTGGGGGTTACCCCATAGTTGAAAACGTGACTTGTTTATTCCCGGTTACTCTGGCAATCCTGCCGTGGGGGCTACCCCGTGTTAGTTATCTGGCATTTCGGCCGTGGGGGCTACCCCATGTATCTACTAGACTCGTTACCATATCGACTGCTGACTGTAGTCATGTTTATGTGCCCTGAAACTGTCAATGTCTATCATCATTGACGTGCCCCAGATCCATTAGTTCACGCCCGTCCTCTGCGGCACGGTGTGAGGTTTGTCAGACCTAAATAGCGCTATCTAACTAATGACCCGCTCGCCATTGGCCCGGCGATTAAGTCGATATAAAAATGAGGGACTTCGTGATAGAGTTTTGGTCTAGTACGAGTTATCTGTCCGTGAGGACGAGGAATTACATTCCTGAACCTTTGCTGTCCTACCCAAGGAGGACGAGGAACCCAGTTCCTTAACCCCAATTCCCGACCCCTGGGAATCCCATGCTTTGTAGAGGGTGTGAACTCACCTTAGTTTGCTCGGTAGAAACACAGAAAAGTCAAACAAGCAATGTTGTGGCTACTCACGTCCTACCATAATTGTATCATACCATCAGGTTCGTATTCAAGTAGTGCACGTATGTTTCTAGCATAATGTACTCAAGTAACGTTCATGGCATTCATGTTTAATCATGGCAGATTCACGTTCAACAGTTAACATATAAGGTCTGTGCATTCGGGCCCAAGAGTTCGGCCCAAACAATTAAGTCCGAAATGAGGTGTAAGCCCAAACAGCGTGTATCTGTGTATAATCCTGAGTCGCAACTAGGCGTTTGCGACTCGCAACCTGAGTCGCAACTACGGTCTCGGTTCATGCTGTTTTGGTTACGAGTCGCAACTGGACTCGCAACCGGGGTTTCGAGTCAAACGGTTTATGTGCTGATCACTTGTGGTTTCGAGTCGCAACCAGGTGTTTGCGACTCGCAACCGATGTCGCAACTGGGAGATTTCGACTCATCATGCATGGTTTCGAGTCACAACTGGAGGTCTCGAGTGGACAACTGCTGATTCGGAACAGTGTACTACCCAATGAGAATTTGATTTCAGGAAATGGTTTGTACTATCCACTTAAACCTGTTTATTTGTCTAACAATTACCATTTTGGATCAAACATATCAGAATTCAAATATTCAACCATGTTCATAACATATTCATCATGTTCTTCAAACATTCAAGTAGTTCATATTGCTTATTCAAACTTGTTCATCTTATTTCCGGGTTTTTATCCTTAATCACAACATATAATCATGAACAACAATCAAACATTTGAACATATTCATCTAATGGTTTCAAGACATCCAATAACGTCCCCAAATCTACCCTAATCCGATTAATCATGATGCTCTCTATACACATATGCAAGCCGGTTTCATGAACATTCACATTTAATGATTTGAATCACATTTGGACATAAGATATTGTGTGTTCATTATGCAACCTATCCGAAATCAAAACATATTATCCGATTATCAACAACATACATATCCGGTTCACAAAATATCATCAAGCATACAACTACACTAGTTAATCATATCATTCATACCATTATTAAACAACAACAAACATCATAAAATCACTAACAAACATCATAAACACTAACCGGTTGTGAGGTGGTGAAAGATGAAGCTTCGTTTGGTGTGAACAAGCAAATCCGAGAGGTCCTTTTGTGGTCGGTAGGTTGGATCCGAGAGGAAGGAGGAGAGGTGATGTTTAGTGTTTAGGGTTTTAGTGTGAGAGAATGGAGAGTGTGTGTGTTGGAGAGTATGAGTGGATTGTCCAAAGAATGGACTAGTTTGCTAGGAGTATGATATATATACTAGTCCTAGCCGGTTTCGTGTGGGTTAAATGAGGTGCGGCCCAACCGGCCCATAGGTCATCGTTCACTCGAGACCACATGGTCTCGAGCCGGGTTCGTGTCGTTTCGGTTCATATACATACTCGCATACATACACATAAGCACACATGTAACCTAACACATAATCATATAAAAGGTTGTAGCTTATCATTAATCCCATAAGTTTAACTATTCACACGTTTAAGCATACAACGAAAGGTTCTAAATTTCGAGTTGTCACATCATCCCCAAGTTGAAAGAAATTTCGTCCCGAAATTTGGTAGGCACTCACTGAGGAAGCTAGTTAAGTTGCATGGTTTTCCCGGTTTTCCTGGGGTGTCACATCCACCCCCCGTTGATCTGGAATTTCGTCCCGAAATTCCGTAGCTTCGGCCTCAGTAGTGGGTGTACTGTTTGCGAACAGTTGGGGATACTTTTGTTTCATCTGATCTTCGCGCTCCCAGGTGAACTCTGGGCCGCGACGTGAGTTCCAACGAACTCGAACGAGAGGTATTCTAGTGCTCTTGAGGACCTTAACATCCTGGTCCGTGATCTCGACTGGTTCCTCGACGAATCGTAACTGCTCGTCGATCGTGAGTTCCTTCAAAGGAACTACGTGGGTCTCATCTGACGGACACTTCTTCAGATTCGACACATGAAAAACGTTGTGAACTGCACCGAGTTCCGCTGGTAAGTTGAGTCTGTAGGCCACCCTGCCTATTTTCTCAATGACCTCGAAAGGTCCAACGTATCGTGGGTTTAGTTTACCGCGTTTACCAAAACGAACCACACCCTTCCAGGGTGAAACTTTGAGTAGTACCCGCTCCCCAACCTGGAGCTCAAGTGGTTTCCTGCCCATGTCGGCGTAAACTTTCTGACGTTCGCGAGCGGCCATCATGCGTTTTCGGATCTGAGCGATCTGCTCGGTTGTATCTACCACATATTCTGGACCAGTGATCTGACTTTCTCCCACCTCTGCCCAGCAAAGAGGAGACCGGCATTTACGTCCGTACAATGCCTCAAATGGAGCAGCTCCAATGCTGGTGTGGTAGCTGTTATTGTACGAGAATTCCACAAGTGGCAGGTGCTTTTCCCAGCGGTTTCCAAAGTCGATTACACATGCACGAAGCATGTCTTCCAAGGTTTGAATAGTGCGCTCGGACTGCCCGTCCGTCTGAGGATGGTACGCTGTGCTCATGTCTAATCGCGAGCCAAAGGATTTGTGCATTGCTTGCCACAGCTCGGAAGTAAATCGTGCATCTCGATCCGAGATAATAGAGGTGGGCACCCCGTGCCTCGAAACGACTTCCTTGAGGTATATTTCTGCAAGAGTGGAGAACTTATCCGTTTCCTTGATAGCCAGGAAGTGTGCAGATTTTGTGAGTCGATCCACGATCACCCAAATAGTATCGTTCCCGCGCTGGGATCTAGGTAGGCCAGTAACAAAATCCATGGAAATTTGCTCCCATTTCCATTGAGGTATCTCTGGTTGTTGGAGCAGGCCTGATGGTTTCTGGTATTCCGACTTGACTCTCGCACAAGTCAAACACTTGCTGACGTAGGTTGCTATGTGGGCCTTCATGCTAGGCCACCAATACGTAGTTTTGATGTCGTGATACATCTTATCTGATCCAGGGTGTACTGAGTAGCGAGACTTGTGTGCTTCGTCCATCACAAGTTCTCGTAGGTTGCCATAAAGTGGGACCCAAACGCGTCCCGTTACGTAGTAAGCACCGTCTTCCTTCTGTTCCAATCGTTGCCTTGATCCGCGTAGGGCTTCAGCCCTGACGTTTTCTGGTTTCAGTGCTTCTATCTGAGCAGCTCGTATCTGGGAAGGGAGACTAGAGTGGATCGTGAGTTGTAAAGCTCGCACGTGCTTAGGTGCAGCGTCCTTCCGACTGAGGGCGTCGGCCACAACATTGGCCTTGCCCGGGTGATACCTGATTGAGCACTCGTAGTCATTCAGTAGCTCGACCCATCGTCGTTGTCGCATATTCAGTTCTCTCTGCTTGAAGATGTGCTCGAGGCTCCTGTGGTCGGTGTAGATCGCGCACTTGGTACCATACAGGTAATGCCGCCATAACTTAAGTGCAAAAACAACAGCTCCCAGCTCTAAATCGTGCGTAGTGTAGTTCTTTTCATGAACCTTGAGTTGGCGTGAGGCGTAAGCTATAACTTTATCTCGTTGCATCAACACGCAACCAAGACCTTGAATTGATGCGTCGCAGTAAACCACGAAGTCGTCTGTGCCTTCCGGCAAGGAAAGGATAGGTGCGCTACAAAGTCTATCCTTTAGGTGTTGAAATGCCAACTCCTGTGCGTTTCCCCAGTGATATATAACGCCCTTCTGCGTTAGTGAGGTGAGAGGCTGTGCAATCTTAGAAAAATCCTTTATGAATCTCCGGTAGTATCCAGCCAAACCCAAGAATTGGCGAATTTCCTTTGGTGTACGAGGTGCAGGCCAGTTCTTAATCGAGTCTATCTTGGATGGATCAACGTGAATCCCATCCTTGTTCACCACGTGGCCTAGGAAATGGACTTCTCGAAGCCAGAAGTCACACTTCGAGAACTTTGCATAAAGCTGTTCTGTTCGAAGGAGTTCCAGAATAAGTCGCAGATGCTGCTCGTGTTCTTCCCGACTTTTGGAATAGATCAGGATGTCGTCGATGAAGACTATAACGAACTTGTCCAGGTAAGGCTTGCACACTCGGTTCATCAAGTCCATGAAAACCGCAGGTGCGTTTGTCATCCCAAAAGGCATGACCAAAAACTCATAGTGCCCGTATCGGGTTCTGAAGGCTGTTTTGGAGACGTCCTCTTCCCGGACTCTCAGCTGGTGATAACCCGATCTCAAATCAATCTTCGAATAGTAGCTCGACCCTTGCAACTGGTCGAACAAGTCGTCGATACGCGGTAGAGGATAACGATTCTTCACCGTCACCTTGTTGAGTTCTCGGTAGTCGATGCACATTCTGAAAGTACCGTCTTTCTTCTTCACAAATAATACTGGAGCTCCCCAGGGCGATGAGCTTGGGCGGATAAAGCCCTTATCTAAGAGTTCTTGTAGTTGCGTGGAGAGTTCCTTCAACTCTGATGGAGCTAAACGATAAGGTGCACGAGCTATAGGCGCAGCTCCAGGAGCTAGTTCGATCTGAAACTCGACTTGGCGATGAGGCGGAAGACCAGGTAATTCCTCAGGAAATACCTCTGGATAATCGCGTACAACTGGAAAATCTTCTATCTTCTTCTCTTTTCCTGAGGTGTCAGTAACGAGAGCCAAAATAGCAGTGTGGCCCTTTCGCAAGCACTTTTGGGCCTTAAGGAGAGAAATGACGTTCTCAACAGCACTCCTCTTGTCGCCATGAATCATGAGAGGTTCACCACCGGGACCTGGAATACGGACAACCTTCTCGTTGCAAAGAATCTCTGCGCGGTGTCGGGATAACCAATCCATCCCAATGACAACGTCGAAACTACCCAAGACAATAGGAATGAGGTCGATAGAGAAGGTCTGGTCAGCGAGAACAAGTTTACAACCCTTGACTACGTGTGTGGCTTCTAAACTCTTACCATTTGCTAGCTCTACGGTGTGCTTGTTGTTCAAAAGTGTTGGAATACGCTTAAGCATTCGACTAACTTCTAGTGACACGTAGCTAGTATCGGCACCCGAATCAAATAAAACTGAAACATAAAAGTCGTCGAGAAGGAACTTACCCGCCACAACATTGGGGTCATTCCTTGCTTCACCTTGGCCGATCACAAACATCCGCCCCCTGGCGCCATTGTTGTTGTTGTTCCCATTGTTACCATTCCCCTGATTGTTGTTCTGGTTCCTGTTCAGTTGAGGACAATCTCTCTTGAAGTGGCCCTCAGCTCCACACTGAAAGCACCCTTTGTTATCACCCTGTTGCTGTTGCTGGCGCTGGTTCTGTTGAGCTTGCTGACGATTCTGGTTGGCGGGGTATAAGCTCCTACAATCCTTTGCAGCGTGACCAGGCTTGTTGCACCGATGACAGTTGCCCCTGGTGCATGGTCCGCTGTGGTGCAGGCTGCAGCGATTGCATTTGGGGTGATTTCCTTTGTATCCGCCACCAGACGATTGCTGATTAGGGCTCTTGTAGTCCTCAGTCCTTCTCTGCTGAGACTGGGACTGAACAGAAGCCGAACCCTTACTCGAAGTTCCATCCCACTTCCGTTTGTTGTCACTAGAGGTACCAGAAGTAGTTGCAGTACCTATGCGTTTTGGTAACTTGTTCTGCTCCACCGCCTGATCCGTGAGACGGTGAGCCAACTGTACAGTTTGCTGGTAGGTAGCGAGGTTCGCTGAAGTCACATGACTTTGGATTTCTGGCACTAAGCCCTGAAGAAATAGTTCGATGCGTTTGATGGGAGGATCCACCATAGTAGGGCACAGAATTGCCAGTTCGTTCGACCTTTTCACATAAGCTTCAATTTCCGACCCCGTCATCTTGAGGTTGAAGAACTCCACTTCCAGTTTGTGAATCTCATCGCGACTGCAGTATTCCTCTTTGATCATTTCCTTAAAAGTTTCCCATGGGGTGGCGTTGGCAGCAACTAACCCTAGCATCTGAACTTGAGCGTTCCACCATGTGAGGGCTAAACCCTCGAGAGTACCAGTAGCGTACTTCACCCTGCGCGCCTCAGGGCATTCACACATTTCGAACACAGATTCTAGCTTCTCAAACCAGTGTAGGAGACCTACTGCTCCTTCAGTGCCGCTAAAAGTAGTTGGTCGGCAGTCCATGAAAGTCTTAAAAGTGCACACGGGTGGCTGAACATGATGACCTCCTGCGTGTGCAGCTGCGAGTGCTGCGGCAACTCGTTCGTTGATCAGAGCCGTCAACTGGGCTTGTGTCATGTTAACGCGTCCAGACATGATCTTCATACCAAGAAGAACGTGAGTGAGAGGGGTTCGCGATAGTACGACGATAAAATGGAGCAAGCACGCACGTGTTCATGCAACAGTAGTTATACTAACCAAGCATATCATAAGCAATGTACTATGTAACTAACAAGTAGGCAATATATACACAGATCATATCACCTAGAACGTCGAGCCTTGCATGTGGAGAGAAGCGTCGTTGTGGACCGTTGAGCACTGTACAGGTTATAGTCTGGTTTTAACAAAAAACGTTTCCCCTTTATTAAAACCAAGTTCTCTATAACCAATGGCTCTGATACCAATCTGTCACACCCCCAAAATCCACCTGCGGAGCACCACCGCTTGGAGGCGTGACTGACCAGGATCCAGCCACCAATCATATTGAACAAGCATATAAGTAGTTATAAAAATCCAACCAATACAATTGGTGTTCAAACAAAACATAGTTAAGTTGCAAGCGGAAGCATAAGTCTTAATTCATAACATAAGTTTAATTGTTTCAAAGTTTAACATGGCACACAGCCGTCCATGTCCCACAACGATCCTCCTCCATGCAAGCTCCAGCTAAGAAACCTAAGGACCTGCAAAGCATGTAGTAACGAGTCAACAACAAGTTGAGTGAGTTCACGGTTGGGTGTTCGTTTTAAGCGTTTCGAAAACAGTTTCCTTTAGCTGGCATCCTGCCGTGGGGGTTACCCCATAGTTGAAAACGTGACTTGTTTATTCCCGGTTACTCTGGCAATCCTGCCGTGGGGGCTACCCCGTGTTAGTTATCTGGCATTTCGGCCGTGGGGGCTACCCCATGTATCTACTAGACTCGTTACCATATCGACTGCTGACTGTAGTCATGTTTATGTGCCCTGAAACTGTCAATGTCTATCATCATTGACGTGCCCCAGATCCATTAGTTCACGCCCGTCCTCTGCGGCACGGTGTGAGGTTTGTCAGACCTAAATAGCGCTATCTAACTAATGACCCGCTCGCCATTGGCCCGGCGATTAAGTCGATATAAAAATGAGGGACTTCGTGATAGAGTTTTGGTCTAGTACGAGTTATCTGTCCGTGAGGACGAGGAATTACATTCCTGAACCTTTGCTGTCCTACCCAAGGAGGACGAGGAACCCAGTTCCTTAACCCCAATTCCCGACCCCTGGGAATCCCATGCTTTGTAGAGGGTGTGAACTCACCTTAGTTTGCTCGGTAGAAACACAGAAAAGTCAAACAAGCAATGTTGTGGCTACTCACGTCCTACCATAATTGTATCATACCATCAGGTTCGTATTCAAGTAGTGCACGTATGTTTCTAGCATAATGTACTCAAGTAACGTTCATGGCATTCATGTTTAATCATGGCAGATTCACGTTCAACAGTTAACATATAAGGTCTGTGCATTCGGGCCCAAGAGTTCGGCCCAAACAATTAAGTCCGAAATGAGGTGTAAGCCCAAACAGCGTGTATCTGTGTATAATCCCGAGTCGCAACTAGGCGTTTGCGACTCGCAACCTGAGTCGCAACTACGGTCTCGGTTCATGCTGTTTTGGTTACGAGTCGCAACTGGACTCGCAACCGGGGTTTCGAGTCAAACGGTTTATGTGCTGATCACTTGTGGTTTCGAGTCGCAACCAGGTGTTTGCGACTCGCAACCGATGTCGCAACTGGGAGATTTCGACTCATCATGCATGGTTTCGAGTCGCAACTGGAGGTCTCGAGTGGACAACTGCTGATTCGGAACAGTGTACTACCCAATGAGAATTTGATTTCAGGAAATGGTTTGTACTATCCACTTAAACCTGTTTATTTGTCTAACAATTACCATTTTGGATCAAACATATCAGAATTCAAATATTCAACCATGTTCATAACATATTCATCATGTTCTTCAAACATTCAAGTAGTTCATATTGCTTATTCAAACTTGTTCATCTTATTTCCGGGTTTTTATCCTTAATCACAACATATAATCATGAACAACAATCAAACATTTGAACATATTCATCTAATGGTTTCAAGACATCCAATAACGTCCCCAAATCTACCCTAATCCGATTAATCATGATGCTCTCTATACACATATGCAAGCCGGTTTCATGAACATTCACATTTAATGATTTGAATCACATTTGGACATAAGATATTGTGTGTTCATTATGCAACCTATCCGAAATCAAAACATATTATCCGATTATCAACAACATACATATCCGGTTCACAAAATATCATCAAGCATACAACTACACTAGTTAATCATATCATTCATACCATTATTAAACAACAACAAACATCATAAAATCACTAACAAACATCATAAACACTAACCGGTTGTGAGGTGGTGAAAGATGAAGCTTCGTTTGGTGTGAACAAGCAAATCCGAGAGGTCCTTTTGTGGTCGGTAGGTTGGATCCGAGAGGAAGGAGGAGAGGTGATGTTTAGTGTTTAGGGTTTTAGTGTGAGAGAGTGGAGAGTGTGTGTGTTGGAGAGTATGAGTGGATTGTCCAAAGAATGGACTAGTTTGCTAGGAGTATGATATATATACTAGTCCTAGCCGGTTTCGTGTGGGTTAAATGAGGTGCGGCCCAACCGGCCCATAGGTCATCGTTCACTCGAGACCACATGGTCTCGAGCCGGGTTCGTGTCGTTTCGGTTCATATACATACTCGCATACATACACATAAGCACACATGTAACCTAACACATAATCATATAAAAGGTTGTAGCTTATCATTAATCCCATAAGTTTAACTATTCACACGTTTAAGCATACAACGAAAGGTTCTAAATTTCGAGTTGTCACAACTAACTTGCTCAACACGGTGGCTGCAGCTTTCGCAGCTCACCCTGGAGGTAAACTCGTTACTTTAGGATGTCCAGATCCTACCCCACATCGTCTTTTCACCTCTAAACCTATTCGCTTCGCTTCTCACAACAGGTCAGCCTGCGCCTGCGCAACCACGTGTTTGTACTTTCAAAACCTTCATGGATGGCAAACCTCTTCCTTTCAACGACACTGAGGGTGCCATAGGCCTTTTGCACTGGATTGAAAAGGCCGAAGTTGTCTTCGCTGTCTGCGAGTGTCCCCCTGCTAACTGGGTTAAGTTCGCGACTGGTATGCTTGAAGGAAACGCGCTTTCATGGTGGAAAGCACAGATTCAGATGCTTGGTCTGGAAACTGCTAATGCTACTGCGTGGGAAGATTTCAAGGACATGATTAAAGAGGAGTACTGTCACAGGGATGACATCCACAAACTCGAGAACGAGTACTATGAGCTCAAGATGGTTGGATCAGAGATTGAAACCTATACCAAGCAGTCCAACGACTATGCTGTACTCTGCCCAAACATGTCCCGGCCTATGTATCGAAGGATCGAATTGTACATCAAGGGTTTGGTCCCGGAAATCCGGAGCCATGTAACCTCAGCCAACCTTAATACCATACAACCCATGGTCCGTCTTGCTCACAAACTCACCAATCAGGCTGTGGAAGAGGGCAAGCTGCCCAAGAGGATCAGTGCTACTACTGGAACTTCTAGCGATAACAAACGAAAGTGGGATGGAAGTCAGGGAAAGGATGCTAACCCCACTCAGGCCCCAGTTCAACAAAGGAAGACTGAAAGCAACAAGGGCCCTCAGCAACAGGGTGGCTATCGAGGAAACCACCCCAAGTGTAACAAATGTAACCGACACCATAGTGGGCCATGTGGCAAAAGTCAGTGTCAGCGATGCAACAAGATGGGGCATGAAGCCAAAGACTGCAGGAGCCCGCTTCCAGCTAGGCAGAATCAACAACAACCACAACAGCCACAAGGAAACAACCGTGGATGCTTCAAGTGTGGAGCAACGGGGCACATGCGAAAGGATTGCCCTGAACTGAATCAGAACAACAACAATCAGGGTGCTGGGAACAATAACAACAATGCTGGAAATGGTGCAAGAGGAAGGGCTTTTGTGATTGGAGCTGGGGAAGCTAGGAATGATCCCAACGTTGTGGCGGGTAAGTTCCTACTTCATGACCATTATGTTTCCATATTATTTGATTCTGGAGCAGATGCTAGTTATGTATCCCTACGTATTAGTAAGAAGCTTAAGTCCACTCTTACGCCGTTAAGCTCTAAGCACATCGTTGAAATAGCTAATAGTAGAAACCTCGAGGCCTCACACGTTATTCGTGACTGCAAACTAGAATTGTCCGGTTAGACCTTCCATATCGATCTCTTCCCCATCGTTCTCGGAAGCTTCGACGTCATCATTGGTATGGATTGGCTATCCAAGCATCGAGCTGAAATCCTCTGTCAAGAGAATGTTGTTCGTATTCCCCGACCTTCTGGCAAACCCCTTATCGTCCAAGGCAACAAAAGCGGAGAAGTCACGGGCATCATTTCATTCCTAAAGGCCCAGAAGTGTTTACGAAAGGGACACACTGCTATCTTAGCACTCGTTGCCGACACGCAGAAAAAGGAAAACAGGATTGAAGATTTTCCAGTTGTACGCGACTACCCTGAGGTATTTCCTGAAGAACTACCTGGACTTCCTCCTCACCGTCAGGTCGAATTCAAAATCGAGCTAACTCCCGGAGTGACACCTATAGCTCGTGCACCTTATCGACTTTCCCCCGCTGAACTAAAGGAACTTTCTACTCAACTACAAGAACTATTGGACAAAGGTTTTATCCGTCCTAGCTCATCACCCTGGGGAGCCCCAGTGCTCTTTGTCAAAAAGAAGGATGGCACATTCCGAATGTGCATTGATTACCGCGAACTGAACAAGGTGACCATCAAGAATCGCTATCCACTTCCCCGTATCGACGACCTGTTCGACCAACTGCAAGGGTCGAGCTATTATTCTAAGATCGATCTGCGATCAGGCTATCATCAGCTGAGAGTCCGCGATGAGGACATCTCTAAGACCGCTTTCAGAACCCGTTATGGTCACTACGAATTCCTTGTTATGCCTTTCGGAATGACCAATGCACCTGCGATCTTCATGGATCTCATGAACCGAGTGTGCAAACCTTACCTCGACAAGTTCGTGATTGTGTTTATTGACGACATCCTAATTTACTCGAAAAGTCAAGAGGAGCATGAAAAACACCTGCGTCTTATTCTCGAACTCCTTCGCAATGAGCAACTGTACGCCAAATTCTCGAAATGTGATTTCTGGCTTAGAGAAGTCCATTTCCTTGGGCACATAGTCAACCAGGATGGGATTCATGTCTACCCCGCTAAGATCGAATCCATTAAGAATTAGCCTACACATAAGACTCCGACCGAAGTTCGCCAATTCTTGGGATTGGCAGGATACTATCGAAGATTTATCAAGGGATTCTCTAAGATCGCTCAACCACTTACGACCCTCACTCAGAAGGGTGTTGCTTATAAGTGGAATGATGCTCAGGAGTCTGCCTTTCAGGAACTAAAGAAGAACCTTTGTAGTGCTCCTATTCTTTCCTTACCTGAAGGTACCGATGACTTTGTAGTTTACTGCGACGCTTCTATTCAAGGATTTGGCTGTGTGCTGATGCAACGCGAGAAGGTCATTGCTTACGCTTCGCGACAACTCAAGATCCACGAACGGAACTACACGACACATGACTTAGAATTTGGAGCTGTGGTCTTCGCGCTCAAGATTTGGAGACACTACTTGTACGGTACCAAGTGCACGATTTACACTGATCACAAGAGTCTCCAGCACATAATGGAACAAAAGGAGTTGAATATGCGGCAACGCCGATGGGTCGAACTCCTAAATGACTACGAGTGTGCAATTAAATATCATCCAGGCAAGGCTAATGTGGTAGCCGATGCCCTCAGCAGAAAGGAGACCAAACCCAAGCGTGTTCGTGCCTTACAGCTCACTATCCACTCGAACCTCCCTAATCAGATCCGAAATGCTCAGGTTGAAGCATTGAAAGCCGAAAACATCAAGGCTGAGTCCCTACGAGGATCGAGACAACGTTTAGAACAAAAAGAAGACGGTGCTTACTACGTAGCCGGGCGCATATGGGTTCCCCGTTATGGAAATTTACGTGCTCTCGTGATGGACGAAGCCCATAAGTCCCGTTATTCGGTACATCCGGGTTCAGATAAGATGTACCACGACTTAAGGACTACCTATTGGTGGCCTGGCATGAAGGCCCACATAGCAACCTGTCAAACCCCCAAAATCCACCATGCGGGGTATCACCGCTTGGAGGCGTGACCTGACCAGGATCGAGCCACCAATCATACTGAACAACGTACTTAAGTAAATAAAGACAACCCCAATACGATTGGTGACCAAAAGCTAGTTAACCAAGTTTTTTTTAATTTAGACAGCGGAAGCAATAACGTAAAGTTCAAAACATAAGTTCGCAGTTCATAAGTTTAAAGTCCAACACATAGGTTTAATAAGTTCATAATGTTTTAAACATTAAACACTGGACATAACCGTCCACACACCACAACGACTCCTTCCTCGTGCAAGCTCCAAATGTTTAGCGACCTGTAAGGCATGTAACAACGAGTCAACAACAAAGTTGAGTGAATTCACAGTTGGTTGTTTAGTTATAGCATTCATTTCGTAAATTATCTGTTCGTTTTGAAAACCATGTATCAAATAAATTCGTATCGCGGTCTTTCTGACATGTTTGCGAAGATTAGTGGGGGTTTCCCATGTATTACTAGACCACGCGTATCGACTGCTACGAAAATGTAAGAGGTGCCCTAAGTCAATGTCTATCAGCATTGACCATTTGCCCATAGTCCATTAGTACACGCCCGTCCGACTGGCACGGTGTGAGGTTTGTTAAACCTAATAGCGCTATTAACTAATGACCCGCTCGCCATAGGCGTCGGCGATTAAGTCGATAATTGAGGGACTTAAAGTGATAGAGTTGATGGTCTTATGATCGTGTACGTAGGTTTTACGTACGTGCCCTTCAATCCGAGGACAGTAGTAAGTATGAGTGTACGTAGGTTTTACGTACGTGCCCTTCAATCCGAAGACAGTAAAAAGTAGTTTAATAGTAATGATAGTACAAGTAGTTATTCAATCCCATTCCCAACCCCTGGGAACCCCATGCCTTAGAAAGAGTGTGAATTCACCTCGGTTTGCTCGGTTAGGTTCTCAAATATAGTTAACAGTCAAGGTCGGTCAATCACGTCCTAATAAGGTACGGATAACAATCAGTTTCTCATGCATAACACGTATCCTACGTATGGTTTATTTGCACATTACTTCGTCCACATAACAGGTGCACACTTTAACGATTTATGCCCATATAAACTTCCCATCCATTCCCCACTCATAAACAAACATACGATATTGCACGTAACACATATAACATGTTAGATAATTCACCGATAGCATACTCGACATTTAGACACGCAAGTCACAACTTATGTCAATTCAGCATTAATATTCGAAACCGGCGGTTTTCGGACATTTAAATAAAATAGTTAAATTATTCCAAAAATTCCCAAATTTTTACAGGATGTCTTAAACGTTCCATGTTTTATTGTGTAAAAATATCGGGATCCGGTTCATTATCAAAAATTTATAGAAAATTGTTTACCGAACTGTGATCAGATTTGTTACATTCTGATCACAGTTTACGGAATAATTCGTCAAAAATTCCTCGTAAGTCCGTTTATCGAAATTCCAGTTCGAGGGTCACAAATACATCCGTGACCATCTTTGATAAAAGTTTCAGGGGCTGGTTTGGTTCAGGTTTTAAGTTGTGACTGAAAACGTAAGACCCATTTTACTGCAGTTAAAATCAGCCTTAGCTGCTGTCACGAAAACAGATTTTTAAAATATTAACCGACCTCAGAAAAATAAAATTCCAGCGCCATTTTCTTCGTTTTTCGAAAAGACACGATTTAGGCTTTTGAAATTCCGTTTTTCGAGTTTTTAAAGTCCGTTTACAGCCTGTTGAAGGCGGCTGGAAAAGTACATCAGCAAGTTATTTTAAAGTTTAAACATTACTAAATCGCATCAACGAGTGTCCGAACAATGGATTTAGCAAGAAAAAAACTTTTAAACATCGAGTATGATTTAACCAACCCTCAAACCAACAAGATTCCGCTTCAAAATTCAGCCACAAGTAAACTTTTATGTAGCTTATATGTTCATAACACATGTTTCATATTTTCTAGTATCCTTGTAATTTAGTGATTTAAACAACAAAACATCATACTACATATCATAATTTTCGAACAAGATGAAATCAAGTGTGAAGAAAACTTACTACTAGCTTATAGCTAGGGATGATTCTTGTGTGAAAGTGATGAGAAAAAGATGGTGAGAAAGGCTAGAACAATGCTCCTATGATGGTTCTTCAAGATGCACCTTCCATGGATGGATACTAAGCTTTGAATGGACAATGTAATGAAGAAGATGATGATGTTTAAGGTGGTGATAGTGTTCTCGGTTTTGGGCAGCCGAAAATGAGAGAGGAGAGTGAGGTGAGATATGAAATCTAGTGAAATGATAAGAAATCTTGGTGCCATACTATATATAATTATCTCCACATATCTTGGCAACTTCAACAAGCAACATTAACTTAAAATATTAGAATTAAATCAAATTGGGGGATTTGAAGTATGGGGGTGGGTCTCCTTGAGGCTGATTTCAGTTGGGGGGGGGGTATAATTGCAAAAATTGTAACTAGAATGTAAGTGTAGTTAGATGTAAGAGTGGTGATGATATAAGGGTAGTTTGTTTATTTTTAGTGGGTGTTATGGCATACGGGGATCATGACTAGCCATAAATAATAAAACAATGTGTCTGCCAAAATTTAGTGTCTCGGGTAATGTCCGGTTATTCGGTCGGACACTGTTCCGTTAAATTGTTTAATTGTTCCGTAAGACGTCTTATTTATATATTTTTGTAACGCAATTTATTCCTAACACATAGGAAAACATACCGGACTTTTTAGTAACTTTTCTGTATACTATTAGTATGCTAACACGCACATGTAAGTATAGCTCAGTAATCAGAGAGCTGTTAAATGATTCAGCACAGTCATCAAGCACTTTAATTATCATTTAATAAATTGTACGGATTACATGTAATTTTCGAGGGTTGTCACATTCTCCCCCTGTTAAGAGAATTTCGTCCCGAAATTTAGCGCGTGATTACTGAGGAAGCTAGTTAAGTTGCGTTGTTTTCCTGATTTTCCTGGGGTGTCACATCATCCCCCCGTTGATTTGGAATTTCATCCCGAAATTCTGCAGTAGCTTCAGCCTCAGTAGTGGTTGCGTTTTTCTTAAACAGTTGGGGATACTTGAGTTTCATTTGGTCTTCTCGTTCCCAGTTATACTCTGGGCCACGACGAGCATTCCAACGAACTCGGAACAGAGGTATCCTGGTATGCTTGAGGATCTTAACATCTTGATCCGTAATCTCTACTGGTACCTCGACGAATCGCAGCTGGTCGTCGATAGTGACTTCCTTCAGAGGAACTATGAGGGTCTCATCTGATAGGCACTTCTTCAGATTCGACACATGGAAAACATTGTGAACTCCGCTGAGTTCTTCAGGTAGATCCAACCTGTAGGCGACTTTGTCAATTTTCTCAATGACTTCGAATGGTCCGACATAACGCGGATTGAGTTTGCCTCGTTTGCCAAAGCGGACTACACCTTTCCAAGGTGAGACTTTGAGTAGCACTCGATCCCCAACCTGGAGCTCGAGTGGTTTTCTTCCCTTATCAGCATAGCTTTTCTAACGGTCACGAGCTGCCGCCATTCGCTGTCGTATCTGAGCAATTTTCTCGGTGGTATCTACCACAAGTTCTGGGCCAGTGATTTGGCTGTCACCAACTTCTGCCCAACAGAGAGGTGATCGGCATTTGCGTCCGTACAATGCCTCAAACAGAGCGGCTTGGATGCTGGTGTTGTAGCTGTTGTTGTACGAAAACTCCACTAACGGGAGGTGTTTTTCCCAGCCATTGCCGAAGTCGATTACGCATGCCCTAAGCATGTCTTTAACGGTTTGGATGGTGCGTTCAGATTGCCCATCCGTCTGCGGGTGATAAGCGGTGCTCATATCTAAACGTGAGCCAAAGGACTTGTGCATTGCTTGCCACAGTTCAGAAGTAAAACGTGCATCACGATCAGATATAATAGAGGTTGGCACTCCGTGCTTTGATACCACTTCCTTTAGGTAAATGTCTGCAAGAGTAGAAAACTTATCCGTTTCTTTGATAGCCAGAAAATGTGCAGACTTGGTTAGTCGATCTACGATCACCCAAATGGTATCGTTTCCGCGTTGAGATCTGGGCAGGCCGGTAACGAAATCCATGGAAATTTGCTCCCATTTCCATTTCGGGATCTCCAGTTGTTGAAGTAGGCCTGATGGTTTCTGATATTCAGACTTGACTCTCGCACAAGTCAAGCACTTGCTGACGTAGGTTGCTATGTGGGCTCTCATGCCAGGCCACCAGTATGTGGTCTTGAGGTCGTGGTACATCTTGTCCGAACCAGGGTGTACCGAATAACGAGACTTATGTGCTTCATCCATCACAAGCTCGCGTAAGTTGCCATAGAGTGGAACCCAAATACGCCCTGTTACATAGTAGGCGCCGTCTTCCTTTTGTTCTAGCCGTTGTCTCGATCCTCGTAAGGATTCAGCCCTGATGTTCTCTGCTTTCAATGCTTCGACCTGGGCATCTCGAATTTGAGCGGGAAGGTTGGATTGGATGGTAAGCTGTAAAGCACGTACACGCCTAGGTATGGTATCCTTTCGACTGAGGGCGTCTGCCACCACATTGGCTTTGCCCGGATGGTACCTGATCGCGTATTCGTAATCGTTCAAGAGCTCAACCCATCGGCGTTGACGCATGTTTAACTCCTTTTGCTTGAAGATATGCTCGAGACTCCTGTGATCGGTGTAAATGGTGCACTTGGTACCGTACAGGTAATGTCTCCATATCTTAAGCGCGAATACCAGTGCTCCCAGCTCCAGATCGTGAGTAGTGTAGTTTCTTTCGTGAACTTTAAGTTGGCGCGATGCGTAGGCAATGACCTTGTCACGTTGCATCAATACGCAACCAAGTCCTTGGATGGAAGCGTCGCAATAAACCACGAAATCGTCGTTGCCTTCGGGCAATGAGAGGATAGGCGCGCTACAAAGTCTATCCTTTAGATGTTGAAATGCGGACTCTTGTGCATCACCCTAACGATAGATGACACCTTTCTGAGTCAGTGAAGTGAGAGGTTGCGCAATCTTGGAGAAATCTTTGATAAACCTTCTGTAATATCCTGCCAAACCCAAGAATTGGCAGATTTCTGTTGGTGTGCGGGGTGCAGGCCAGTTCTTGATTGAGTCAACCTTGGATGGATCCACATAAATCCCATCCTTGTTTACCACATGGCCTAGAAAGTGGACTTCGCGAAGCCAGAAGTCACATTTTGAAAACTTGGCATACAACTGCTCCTTTCGAAGAAGTTCAAGCATAAGTCGCAGATGCTGCTCGTGTTCCTCCTGACTCTTAGAATAGATCAGGATATCATCGTTGAACACAATAACGAACTTATCCAGGTAAGGCTTGCACACTCGGTTCATGAGATCCATGAAGACTGCTGGTGCATTCGTCAGCCCGAATGGCATAACCAGAAACTCGTAATGGCCGTAACGAGTTCTGAATGTTGTTTTGGAGACGTCCTAATCCCGGACCCTCAGCTGATGGTATCCCGATCTCAAGTCAATCTTGGAGTAATAGCTCGACCCTTGCAGCTGGTCGAATAAGTCGTCAATACGTGGAAGAGGATAACGATTCTTCACAGTCACCTTGTTAAGCTCGCGATAGTCAATACACATTCTGAAAGTACCATCTTTCTTCTTTAGGAACAAGACTGGAGCTCCCCAGGGCGAAGAGCTAGGATGAATAAAACCCTTTTCCAAGAGTTCTTATAGTTGTGTGGACAATTCTTCGAGTTCTGATGGAGCTAGACGATATGGTGCTCGAGCTACTGGTGCTGCTCCAGAAGCTAGCTCGATTTGAAACTCAACCTGGCGATGAGGAGGAAGACCAGGTAATTCCTCAGGAAATACCTCGGGAAAATCGCGCACAATAGGAATGTCTTCAATTCTCTTTTCTTCCGTTGATGTGTCAGTAACGAGCGCTAGAATGGTAGTGTGGCCCTTTCGTAGACATTTCTGGGCCTTAAGGAAAGAGATGATGCCTTCGACAGCACCACTCTTGTCGCCACGAATCACAAGAGGGTCTTCACCAGAAAGAGGAATGCGGATGATTTTCTCCTTGCAAACAATCTCCGCTTGATACCGAGATAGCCAATCCATTCCAATAACGACGTCGAAACTACCCAGTGTGATAGGAATAAGATCGATAGGGAAAGTCTGACCAGCTAAGACGGGGCTACAACCTTTAACTACATGTGTGGCTTCAAGACTTTTACCATTTGCTAGCTCTACCGCGTGTTTGATGTTTAAAAGTGTTGGAGTGCGCTTAAGCATTTGACTAACTTTTAGAGACACATAACTGGTATCGGCACCCGAATCAAATAAAACAGTAACAAAGAAGTCATCCAGAAGAAACTTACCCATCACAACGTTGGGATCGTTCCTTGCGTCACCTTGACCAATCACGAAAGCACGACCCCTTGCTCCATTACCATTGTTGTTACCCCCATTGCCGCCTCCATTGTTGCCTCCATTGTTATTCCCATTGTGGTTCCCATTTCCTTGGTTATTGTTCTGGTTTTGGTTCAGCTGGGGGCAGTTCTTCTTAAAGTGGCCTTCAGCGCCACACTGAAAGCATCCTTTATTTCCCTACTGATGTTGCTGCTGGTGGTTCTGTGGGGCTTGTTGTTGTTGGCGATTCTGATTCGCAGGACGCGGGCTCCTGCAATCCCTAGCTTCATGACCCAACTTATGACATCTCTGACAACGACCTTTGTTGCACTGACCACTATGGTGTCTGTTACATTTGTTGCACTTTGGGTGGTTTCCTCGATACCCACCCTGTCCTTGATTACCGGAGGATTGCTGACCAGGACTCTGGTAGTCGTCAGTCCTTCGCTGCTGAGACTGACCCGAAGCAGAACCCTTACTGGAGTTTCCATCCCATTTTCGCTTGTTGTCGGTAAGTACATCAGAAGTAGCTGTGGCACTGATACGTTTGGGTAGCCTGTTTTGCTCCACCGCCTGGTCGGTGAGACGATGAGCCAACTTGATAATTTGCTGAATGGTACCCAGATTGGCTGAAGTCACGTGACTTTGAATCTCTGGTACAAGGCCATTGAGGTACAGCTCGATTCGTTTGATGGGAGGGTCCACCATAGTTGGACACAGGATGGCCAGTTCGTTTGACCTCTTAGTATACGCTTCAATCTCAGACCCCGTCATCTTTAGATGGTAAAATTCCACTTCTAGTTTGTGGATGTCATCCCGACTACAGTACTCCTCCTTGATCAGCTCTTTGAAACCATTCCAGGGTGTGGCATTAGCAACTGCCAGTCCTAGCAGTTGAACCTGCGCCTTCCACCAGGTTAACGCAGCCCCTTCAAGTGTTCCGGTAGCATATTTCACCCTACGGTCTTCGGGGCATTCGCACATCTCAAAAACTGACTCAAGCTTTTCAAACCAGTGAAGAAGGCCCACTGCTCCTTCGGTGCCACTAAAAGTGGTAGGTCGGCAGTCATGAACGTCTTGAACGTGCACACAGGAGGCTGAGCATGTTGACCTCGTGCAGGAACAGCTGCGAGTGCCTCAGCAACTCGTTCGTTGATCAAAGCCGTTAGCTGGGCTTGAGTTAGGTTCAAGCGTCCACTCATGATCTTCACAACGAAACAACGTAGGTGAGAAAAGTGTCGCGAAAGTGCGTAAGTGTGGGACGATAGTAGAAAGTAAGCACACATGGTTCAAATAGCAATTATCACATTATCTAATGCACAGTGAGAACTATCTAACCGACAATATAACATAAATCATACCACTTATGGTGTCGAGTCTTGCACGTGGAGCGAAGCGTCGTTGTGGATCGTTGAGCACTGTACAGGTTATAGTCTGGTTTTATCAAAAAGATTTTCCCTTTTTAAAACCAAGTTCACTATAACCAATGGCTCTGATACCAATCTGTCACACCCCCAAAATCCACCATGCGGAGTTCCACCGCTTGGAGGCGTGACGTGACCAGGATCGAGCCACCAATCATACTGAACAACGTACTTAAGTAAATAAAGACAACCCCAATACGATTGGTGACCAAAAGCTAGTTAACCAAGTTTTTTTTTTTAATTTAGACAGCGGAAGCAATAACGTAAAGTTCAAAACATAAGTTCGCAGTTCATAAGTTTAAAGTCCAACACATAGGTTTAATAAGTTCATAATGTTTTAAACATTAAACACTGGACATAACCGTCCGCACACCACAACGAGTCCTTCCTCGTGCAAGCTCCAAATGTTTAGCGACCTGTAAGGCATGTAACAACGAGTCAACAACAAAGTTGAGTGAATTCACAGTTGGTTGTTTAGTTATAGCATTCATTTCGTAAATTATCTGTTCGTTTTGAAAACCATGTATCGTATAAATTCGTATCGCGGTCTTTCTGACATGTTTGCGAAGATTAGTGGGGGTTTCCCATGTATTACTAGACCACGCGTATCGACTGCTACGAAAATGTAAGAGGTGCCCTAAGTCAATGTCTATCAGCATTGACCCTTTGCCCATAGTCCATTAGTACACGCCCGTCCGACTGGCACGGTGTGAGGTTTGTTAAACCTAATAGCGCTATTAACTAATGACCCGCTCGCCATAGGCCTCGGCGATTAAGTCGATAAGTGAGGGACTTAAAGTGATAGAGTTGATGGTCTTATGATCGTGTACGTAGGTTTTACGTACGTGCCCTTCAATCCGAGGACAGTAGTAAGTATGAGTGTACGTAGGTTTTACGTACGTGCCCTTCAATCCGAGGACAGTAAAAAGTAGTTTAATAGTAATGATAGTACAAGTAGTTATTCAATCCCATTCCCAACCCCTGGGAACCCCATGCCTTAGAAAGAGTGTGAACTCACCTCGGTTTGCTCGGTTAGGTTCTCAAATATAGTTAACAGTCAAGGTCGGTCAATCACGTCCTAATAAGGTACGGATAACAATCAGTTTCTCATGCATAACACGTATCCTACGTATGGTTTATTTGCACATTACTTCGTCCACATAACAGGTACACACTTTAACGATTTATGCCCATATAAACTTCCCATCCATTCCCCACTCATAAACAAACATACGATATTGCACGTAACACATATAACATGTTAGATAATTCACCGATAGCATACTCGACATTTAGACACGCAAGTCACAACTTATGTCAATTCAGCATTAATATTCGAAACCGGCTGTTTTCGGACATTTAAATAAAATAGTTAAATTATTCCAAAAATTCCCAAATTTTTACAGGATGTCTTAAACGTTCCATATTTTATTGTGTAAAAATATCGGGGTCCGGTTCATTATAAAAAATTTATAGAAAATCGTTTACCGAACGGTGATCAGATTTGCTACATTCTGATCACAGTTTACGGAATAATTCGTCAAAAATTCCTCGTAAGTCCGTTTATCGAAATTCCAGTTCGAGGGTCACAAATACATCCGTGACCATCTTTGATAAAAGTTTCAGGGGCTGGTTCGGTTCAGGTTTTAAGTTGTGACTGAAAACGTAAGACCCATTTTACTGCAGTTAAAATCAGCCTTAGCTGCTGTCACGAAAACAGATTTTTAAAATAGTAACTGACCTCAGAAAAATACAATTCCAGCACCATTTTCTTCATTTTCGAAAAGACACGATTTAGGCTTTTGAAATTCCGTTTTTCGAGTTTTTAAAGTCCGTTTACAGCCTGTTGAAGGCGGCTGGAAAAGTACATCAGCAAGTTATTTTAAAGTTTAAACATTACTAAATCGCATCAACGAGTGTCCGAACAATGGATTTATCAAGAAAACAACTTTTAAACATCGAGTATGATTTAACCAACCCTCAAACCAACAAGATTCCGCTTCAAAATTAAGCCACAAGTAAACTTTTATGTAGCTTATATGTTCATAACACATGTTTCATATTTTCTAGTATCCTTGTAATTTAGTGATTTAAACAACAAAACATCATACTACATATCATAATTTTCGAACAAGATGAAATCAAGTGTGAAGAAAACTTACTACTAGCTTTATAGCTAGGGATGATTCTTGTGTGAAAGTGATGAGAAAAAGATGGTGAGAAAGGCTAGAACAATGCTCCTATGATGGTTCTTCAAGATGCACCTTCCATGGATGGATACTAAGCTTTGAATGGACAATGTAATGAAGAAGATGATGATGTTTAAGGTGGTGATGGTGTTCTCAGTTTTGGGCAGCCGAAAATGAGAGAGGAGAGTGAGGTGAGATATGAAATCTAGTGAAATGATAAGAAATCTTGGTGCCATACTATATATAATCATCTCCAAATATCTTGGCAACTTCAACAAGCAACATTAACTTAAAATATTAGAATTAAATCAAATTGGGGGATTTGAAGTATGGGGGTGGGTCCCCTTGAGGCTGATTTCGGTTGGGGGGGGGGGGTATAATTGCAAAAATTGTAACTAGAATGTAAGTGTAGTTAGATGTAAGAGTGGTGATGATATAAGGGTAGTTTGTTTATTTTTAGTGGGTGTTATGGCATACGGGGATCATGACTAGCCATAAATAATAAAACAATGTGTCTGTCAAAATTTAGTGTCTCGGGTAATGTCCGGTTATTCGGTCGGACACTGTTCCGTTAAATTGTTTAATTGTTCCGTAAGGCGTCTTATTTATATATTTTTGTAACGCAATTTATTCCTAACACATAGGAAAACATACCGGACTTTTTAGTAACTTTTCTGTATACTATTAGTATGCTAACACGCACATGTAAGTATAGCTCAGTAATCAGAGAGCAGTTAAATGATTCAGCACAATCATCAAGCACTTTAATTATCATTTAATAAATTGTACGGATTACATGTAATTTTCGAGGGTTGTCACACAACCTATGTCAGAAAATGTTTGACTTGTGCAAGAGTCAAGGCTGAGTATCAGAAACCATCGGGCCTACTCCAACAACCAGAGATCCCACAGTGGAAATGGGAGCAAATTTACATGGATTTTGTTACTGGCTTGCCTAGGTCTCAACGCGGAAATGACACCATTTGGGTAATAGTGGACCGATTAACTAAGTCTGCACACTTTTTGGCTATTAAAGAGACAGACAAGTTCTCTACCTTAGCAGAGGTATACTTAAAGGAAGTGGTTTCGAAGCACGGGGTGCCAACCTCTATTATTTCCGATCGAGACGCGCGTTTTACTTCTGAGTTGTGGCAAGCTATGCACAAATCTTTTGGCTCACGTTTAGACATGAGCACCGCTTACCATCCACAAACGGATGGGCAATCTGAACACACCATCCAAATCCTCGAAGACATGCTTAGGGCATGTGTGATCGATTTTGGCAAGGGTTGGGAAAAGCACCTACCGTTAGTGGAGTTCTCCTACAATAACAGCTACCACACCAGCATACAGGCAGCCCCCTTTGAGGCATTGTACGGTCGTAAATGCCGATCGCCTCTCTGCTGGGCAAAAGTTGGTGACAGCCAGATCACAGGACCAGAACTTGTGGTAGACACTACGGAAAGGATTGCCCAGATCAGACAACGCATGGCGGCAGCTCGTGACCGTCAGAAGAGTTACGCTGATAAGGATAGGAAACCGCTAGATTTCCTGGTTGGTGACCGGGCACTACTTAAAGTCTCACCCTGGAAGGGTGTGGTTCGTTTTGGAAAACGGGGCAAGCTTAATCCGCGATATGTCGGACCATTCGAAATTACCGAAAAGATCGGTAAGGTCGCTTACAGATTGAATCTGCCTGAAGAACTGAGCGCTGTGCACAACGTCCTTCACGTGTCTAATCTGAAGAAGTGTCTGTCAGATGAAACACTCATCATTCCTTTCAAGGAACTTACTATTGACGAACAGCTACACTTTACTGAGGAACCGATTGAGATCACGGATCGTGAGATCAAAACCCTCAAACGTAGCCAGATACCTCTCGTGCGAGTTCGTTGGAACTCGCGGCGTGGCCTAGAGTTTACCTGGGAGCGGGAAGACCAGATGAAGCGCAAGTATCCCCAGTTGTTCCCTAATGAAACCCCCAGCACTGAAGCTATAACCGAATTTCGGGACGAAATTCCAAACTAACGGGGGGATGATGTGACACCCCGTTGAAACGCTCTCACTCATAACTAGCTTGACAGTGGCTGCCTTAACTTTCGGGACGAAAGTTCTTAAAACTTGGGGATAATGTGACACTTCAGGTTTTTTTTCCCGAGCAACCTTTTTGAATTAACATTTCGTGTACGTATACATATATCTATTATTAAATGAAAGCTGTGGATTATCTTGTTTTGCTATGTGTTGTATGTATGTATATAATATGTATATGTGTATATGCGTGAGCCGAGACAACAAGGTCTCGACTCGAGACCGCCTGGTCTCAACTCGGGATCTGCTCGTCCAAAAACGTATGGGCTGCGCATACCTAGCCCGGCCCAATTCTCTTTCAAGCCCACCCGAAGCCCTTAGGGTGCACCCACTTGAGACGGGTATAAAACCTTTAGTAGCAGCCAACTTTCCTCTTTTTGTGTCAAGACAATCATCACCTCCAATCCCCAAAAACATTCTCTTATCCACACTCCCTCCCCACTCATCTTTCTCTCACTAAAAACCCTAAACCAAGCATCCTTCTCCTCCCATTTCTCGGTTCAACCGGTGGCATCAAGGACTCTCGGACCAGCTCATCAACTCCTTCTTCAACTCTCCGCATCCTCACCATTCGGACATCTAACCGGTTAGTGTTTTGATTGTTATTAGGACTATTGGTTATGTATAGATAAATAAACAAGATGACTATTTGATTGAAAGGTTGCTCTTTGTTAAAGATGATGTGAGTAGCTTAATGAGTTTATAATGTATAGTACAAATGTTGTTTTGATAATGCTATGCAAGATTTTCTATAACAAATACATGTGGTTGGTGATGAGCCGATGATTATATGCTAGACATAGGGCCAAGGATGATATCTAAATTGTGTATTGACTTAGAATGTATAAGTAGTGTGCCAACATGTTCTCGGATGTATTTGGTTGATGATGATGTTTGGTAATTCAGTAAACTAGGTGTAATATGCTAGTATAAATCGGTTTTTAATGAACATGTTTGTTATAATGAAAACCCTAAAGAAGAACAACTTGAATGTCATGAAAATATTTGAAAAACTTGTTGTTTGATCTGTTTTGATTAAGATTTAGGCAAGAAAACATGTTTATGCATTTTAATTGGATAGTACACAATCTCATGAACATGCAATTCTATTGGATAGTAGTACTAATACTGGCAGAAGGTTCTAGAAAGTTTCCAGCCAGGTTGCGAGTCGAGAACGAAGGTTGCTACTCGAGACCGTCAAGTGGAAAACTCGAGACCAGGACATGCGCTTCATGAGTCGAGACCAACACGGTTGCGACTCGAGATCTCCTGATCTCGACGCGAGACTGAACTCGAGACCTTCGAGGTTGCGACTCATGCATGCACCGCTCGAGATCTTCCGGTTGCGACTCGAGACCTTACACTCTCGAGTCGAGACCACCTGGTCTCGACTGGGCTGCCTGTTTTCGTTATTGGGCCAAAGTGTATGAACTGTTCATGCTTGTTACTGTTTAAGTGGGCTATGTGTTAACTGTTGTTGTTTAAGAATTTGACAGGCCCAATAACTTAGAGGATAAATATATGTTATGCATGCTATATGTTAAAATACGTGTGCCATATACGTGATTACTTGTGTCCAACCCTGACCTGTACTGGTAACCATTTAGGACGTGGTGACCAGCATACTTGACCAAGTAAACTAAACTGCCGAGCAACCCAAGGTGAGTTCACAACTAATAAAGCATGCGTTCCCGGTGGTTGGGAAACGGAAACTTAAACAACGCTATCCCCTCGTAAGGGATACAAATCTACTTCTCTCCCCTTAAATGGGACTTTTAGTTAATTACTGTTTATACTGGATGCAACAAGCAACACTAAACAAAACTCTATCACTCAAGTCCTCACTTCTTAATACCGATTAGTCGTCGGGGTCAGGCGAACTGGTTATTAGTTGATAGCGCTATTTAGGTCTCACCAACCTCACACCGTGCTCGCGTATGGGATCGGGCGTGAACTAATGTACTCTGGCAACCGTCAATGATGATAGAACATTGACAAACGGGGCACTCTACGGAAACGTACGGATGAATAGTATTCGGTATTGTAAAAACAGTTTAGTCGCTTACTTATGGGGTAGCTCCCCATCGCATGTATAAACGGATAAATTAACTGGTGAAACAAGTTTTTGGTAAATAAAACTGGACAACTCGTGGACTCGCCAACATTTTTGTTGATACCCTACTGCATGCTTTGCAGGTACTCAGTGACTCAGGAGCTTGCAGCTTGGGAATGTGTAGTGGTCGTCTAGCCCCTGTGTTGGGTTTTAAATAATCTTGAACTATGAACTTTGTTTGAAACTGTTTGGTCTATGCTTCCGCTGTTTACTTAAACTATTATTCGAACTTAAACCTTTAAAACTTAAAACTATGATGTTTACTAACTATTGTGGTTGGTGAATATTTTTACTATTAATCAATGCTCAGTATGATTGGTGGCTGGATCCTGGTCAGTCACGCCTCCAAGCGGTGGTACTCCGCATGTGGATTTTTGGGGGTGTGACAATGGATGTTTAAGTGCTGCCCGAATCCAGGCTATACTTTGTCATTCGTCGTGAGGGTTTTGATTTCGTGAATTTATCGTAAAAAATTGTATTAAGTTAGTGACCTAGTTTCGTGTGCATTGTTATTTAACTAGGCTATAAGGCTAAAATCAGTAGGCAAGGTTCTGTCCAACTAAACTTGCAATGTGAGTCATTATCTTTTTATCAAAATGCTTTGCAAAACCCTAAATGTTTTCCAGTTATACTTTGCAGTGATTAAGTCTTTGCTAATCTTTAATTACTGGCAGTATGTGGGGGGTTTTGTGCACATTACTACTAACGATTTATCACTTTAGGTGGGCGAGCCTAATTAGTGATATGTCCACGGTCATAGATTCGGTCGAGTGACAGCTGAACCAGTTAATTATATGATAGGGGAAAATATAAAAACTCTTAATGCTGTAAATTTATAACAATGTGTCTTTTGTGCAAATTGAATGACTCGCCAGTATTTCCCCGCTGATAAAATTCTTTTTTTTAAACATGTTTCAGGTGACTTACTGTGAATCAAGGAAACGTGTCACGTAGCACGAAAAAGCTTGAAGAGGTGGCTTAGTCAAATAAATAAACATGTTTTGTAAAACAAGGGATTTCCTCATGAAATTTCCTTTATTGTAAACTATGGGGTTTGTCCCAAATTGTGAAATAAAATAATTGGGCGTTTTTAGTTTAAAAGATCCTGTCAAATATTTCCGCTGCCAAATTAAATACTAAATACCACGGGTTTATGTCCCGCGGCCTCTGGATCGGGTAAAACCGGGACGGGGGCCCTGACAACTATCATATCCTCTTTTTACACAAAAACTCTTTTTGGATTTTCTATTGTTTTTGTCTTTTTCAAATTTTCAAAAGTTTTTGTATTTTCTGAAATTTTTACCCCCCCAAAATCTAAAACATTTAAGGAAATTTGACAATCCGATGCAGATAGCTTTGTCTCGCCACCCATTTTCTACTTCACATGCTCTGTTTTGTAGAAAACACCCCCATGATTTACAACACATTGATTTTTAACAATGTTAAAACCATTTTCAATTGTGAAATAATCATGTTTGTTCAGCCGTGAGGGTTTCGGCATATTTAATCAACAATTTTTTAAGATTTTTGATTTTTAACTAATTTAAAAACAATATATTTTTTCATTTTTTCAATTCTTGACAAAATAAAACATATTTTGGGTTTTTTAGTTTTTCAACTTTTAGGGTTTTTAATATGGTTTATTTATGTATAGAAACGAATAAACTCCCTGTTTCTCAGTTGCAGGGTTCAGCCTCCTCTTGTGCCAGGCTGCTCCCTCCTTCAACTTGACATTCAACTTCTTTCTGGAGCAGCTGCACATTCAACTCATTCAATTATTTGAACAATGCAACCCAAGCCTGTTTAGACTCAGGTAGTTGAACACAAAGCTTTCCAGGTAAAACTGGATAGTTTTGTTCATTCTTCTCAAACACATTCTCATTCTGATTATCACTCACAGAAGTCTATTTCTTGACCACCCAAGTTTGTCCTTTTGAAACATTCCTTCGATACAATTTTGAATCATTTTGAATGTTATGTTTTGACAAATCATTTTTATGTTTCCAGATTTATTTTGTTTCTGAAACATTTACTTTTTGTTTCCAAATCTGTTGTGGCGCAACTTTGGGTGTCATAGGTTTTGGTTTCCAAGTTTGTTTTGATTCAAACTTGGTTGACTTCTGTGTTTCAACCTTTCTTTTCTTGTCAACATCAACAGGTTTCGGATTTGGACACTTGCGACTAAGATGTCCAGTTTGATCACACTTAAAGCATGTTTTCTTGGAAACATCTTTAACCTGTTGTTGTTGCTTTTTCTTTTGAGCATAGAACTCTTCACTAGACTGTCGTTTAATTGGAATTCTTTTTCTTCCTCAGAACTAGTTCCGTGGACAAAGTTCATCATTTTATGAGAATTTGTCTTTTCATATTGTTTCTGATTTTGTTTCTTCTTATAACCGAACCCAACCTTCATGTTTTTCTTTTTGTAACTAGGTTTGTTATAAAAAGTTTTCTTGCTCTTTCCAGCAAATTTTGAAATTTCGGATTTTTCAATTTCTACCAGTTTGAAAACTTTGTTGATTTTATCTGAAATCACATTTTGAATTGGGAATTCATCATCCAAGAATAGTTTGTCTGATCCAATCATTGTATAAACCAATCCTTTTGAATCATCATTCACAACTTTCTCAGATTTTGATTTTTTTTTCAAATAACTTTCATGAAAACTCCCCTCATTTTCATTAGGTGATTCAGACTTATCTGTATTAGTAGAATCCTCTTTGAGAACACTTTCAACAGCCTTACCAACCACCTCTGAATTATCAAGATCATCTGATTTGGTGTAAGTCACATCGATGTTGTTAGGTGATTGGCCAACCATGTTAATCGCTTTTTCCACCTTTTCGCCATCATAGAATGTATAGTTATCCTCCAACAGTGGTGAAACCTGATGGTATTCTGACCCAATTCCCTTTTTGTTCTTTTCAGACTCTTTTCCATCGGGTGTGATTTTGAAAATATGTTCTAGAATATACGAAGAAGCATGATAACTTTGAAGTTTGTTAACCAATTTTTCTTTTTCAACTAATTCTTATTTTAGTTTAGCAACTTTATCAATATAGTTATTTAAAACTTTTTGCTTCCCTTCATATCCAGCTTCAAGAAATTGTTTTGTTTCTTGACATGCTGACAATCTATTACCAGACTTGTGACTTTACTTTTCAAAATTTAATGAGATTCTTTTACTGTGTGATATGACAATTTCATTCCATCATATTCCTTTTGCAACTGCTGAATAGTTTTATCTTTTGGAATACATTCGTTGCACTCTGCTAAACACTGTTGTTTCAAAATTTTGTTTTCTTTCTCAAAATCATCACATTTTTGTGTCAGATTTTCATTTTCTTGTTTCAAAAACTTTTCATTTTCTAACATTTCATCACATTTTTCTTTGAAAATCTTTTCTATTTTAGTGAACTCAACATCTCTGGATCTTAGACTATTATCCTTTTCAGTACAAGCTTTGCATGATTCCATGCACTTCTTGCACTGTTCATCAGTTTTATGATCAGATTTATCTAGCATTTCAGAAGATTCAGATTGAGTTTTTACCTCAGTGTTATGCATCGTGGCCTCTTCTGCTTTCTGATCGGCTTTATTCACTTGCTGTTCTCCAGCAACAGCTTCATCTGCTTTTTCTTCACCAGCTTTCTCTGCCTTTGCATCTGCTTTCTTCACCTCCTTCACCAGCTTCTTGCTTTCATCAACAATTTCCTCCACTGTCTTCTTCTTCTTCTCCAAACTTGCATATATCACCTTGTTTATTTCTTCCTCGACCTTTTCTCTGTAGCGTGGAATTTCTCTGAGCCCTCAACGCTAAACACCAATAGTTGGAATTGCAGCAACAAAGGCTTCAAAATCGACCACGTCAGGATCAACTATCGGGTTCCCTTTCGGATCAACATAGCACTCTCTTTCTTTACACCATCTATTTTCCTGTCTAGCTTCTTTATAAGCATCGTATACATGGCTCAAATAACATCGTGCCTCTCTTCCTCTCGACTTCTTTTGATCTCAGCAAAAAAAAGCCTTTTTCTCTTTTCTTTCATCTTTGATGTATTTTCCCCAGTCAAAACCTTCATCTTCTTGAGGTAACATACTGGGTCTAGAACTCTCTTGAATCATCAACATGGCTTGTTTCTTCTCTTTAGACGATCCTTCTTCAATCTGCTTTCTTGTTTGTTGTTCGTTGTTGCGATGATAGATAGCTTTCTTGTAGTAGTCATCGTGAAAAGGATTCACACTATCATCAGCTTCACGATTTGAGCACCCTCTTTTGAAGTGTCCCTTTTTTTGCACTTGAAACAAGTGACTTTGGCTTTGACGAATCCCAGCTTCATATCGAGACCTTCCAAACACTTCCTACCAGTAATCTCCATAAATCGTTGAGCCCTCCTGATAACGCTTGCCATGCAGCAACGAATATCCATGAGTTCCATCTCTTCCGGATTGACCTGATCATAATCCTCTTTGGTCATGTTAGGATTACCGATCTTTCCTGCAATTAAACTTTTGTAGGACTCCAGAACAGACGCCAAGAAACTCATGTACTGTTTTGCAAAATCTGAGTTCAAATTTGGAGAATTTTTCCAGCTTTGATTCGGACTGGATTTTGATGATGTAGACGATGAATGATAACCCGGATCATAACTTGAAGACTTTTCTTTTGATGAGTCACCAGCATTGTCAGTGCTAAATGTTGTGCCGATCTCTGGTGACTGACTGTTTTGCAGCAAACTTCTTCGATAGTATAGATCAACATTTTGCTGATAACTGGAATTAGACATTTTATTTTGTTTCTGTAACTGCAAATCATGTCCTTCCAGTTTTTCAATCAAACCATCCAACGTCAATTCTTCAAACTTTGGATCATTTTTCAGAACAATCACAAACGTCTTCCAGTCATCAACCTGCTGTAATGCCTCGACAAGTTTATCAACAATCTCTTCTCTATCTTTGTTGATTCCAAACCTATCTAACTCGATCTTGAGATGATAAAACCTTTCAATCATCTGTCGAACAGTTTCGCCCTTTATACAAACAAACAAATCAAACTCTTTTTTCAACAGAGATATTTTGTTCTTCTTAATATCTTTGCCACCATCGGCTTTCAGCTTTAAGGCTTCCCACATTGACTTGGATGTTTCACCATGTTGTAGCAAAAACAGAATATCCTCTCTAACTGAATGTTGTAATAATGTTACCATTTTTAGTTCATCAGAATGTTTTTCTTTATCGACTTTTGAATATTCTGGAATTAGAAGTAATTCATTTTCTTTGGTTACAGGTTTTTTATATCCATAAGTCATCATTATCCAACTCTCATAGGCATACGCCTTCACCCAGTTTTCAAAACAAGTACTCCACCAATGGTAATCTTCTATGTTCATTAGTTTCGGTGGTCATTGATGATTTTTCTGTACAAAGTATCATTCTTTAGACTTTCAGAAATAGCACTCGAAATCGTTTTAGTTGAAACTGGGATTGGTTCAGTTGATGTTGCGAATGTATACGCGTTGTAGAACATGTTATAGAATTCTTCAGCCATGATCACTGTAACACCCCGAAAACGGGTTTGGTAATTAAACCCCGTTAATACTAAAGAGCTGGTAGAATACCGTTAGCAGAAAAGATTAACCCGGAAATTATTAGGATTCAAATAAATAAGCCTAATAATAAATAAAAAGAGAGCAAACGACTTGAGAAGACAAAGTTTATAAGGCCCGAGTTAACGGGACTTAAAATAAAACGGGTTATAATTTCCCGAACCCATTAATATAACTAGGAATAAAAATAACCTAGTTAGAAAGAAGCCTTGTAGTAACCTAGTTAAAACAAACACCTAAAATAAGAACCTAATAATAGTTTGGGGACCAAAGGTGTTAAGTTTGAAACTAATATTATTAAAACAAAAAAAACACCAAACACACATGTCTGGTTCGATCAAAATCACAGGGGCGACCAAACATCCTCCACCAAACCCTAGTTCATGCAAATTGTCCAAATTGAAGGTCCAAATCAATCCCAAATCAAAATCTGAGCACGAATTAGTGATCTCCACTGAAAAAGGAGTCACAAGGTATGTAAATTTCATGAGAAATCTCTAGTTGAATTTCTAAGTAAACCTAGAGAATGCAAAAATTGTTGATACATGCTTGTTATATGGATGAAATAGGAACATTGTAGTGTTTAGGAGTAAACCCTAGACAAGTATATATTGAAATCATGCCTAGCTCAAGTAAATTCAGATTTTGTTGATGCTAAATTCATGTATGAGATGCTTTTAGGGTTTTGATTGCTAAAAAAATAGTGTTATGATGTCAAGCTTAAATTGAAAGCTGAATTCAAACGGCTCTTTATCAGAATTTACAGCCGACTTGTATTGGCTGTAACCGGTACAAAACGTAACAAAAACATGTGTTTCTTAAGTCTAAAATGTAATTCCAGGAAATATCTTTAAAACCCCACTGGAATCGCATATTTTTGACGAAAATTGAGCGTTTTATGAATTTTTCCGTATCAAAGGTTCAAGCTGCGTTTTCTGGCAAAATTTGCAACACATTACGAATGTCATAACTCAATTTAGGAATTGAGTTAGGATCTCAAATTCTTACTGTAGAAAGTTTTAATTGATTAAAACAATCGCCAATTGGAATTTCGTCAATCAGATAAACGAGGAATTTTTAATGAATTTTTCCGTAAGCTGCAGTCAGAAGTGACGAATCTGATTGCAGCTTAGTAGATGAATTTTTACGAATTTTTGGTAAAGAGTTAGATCTTGAAATTTTAACACAGGGTCTAACCCTCCGAGAGGTACGTCACATAAAAAAATCATAATTTTTAAAGACTTGTAAATAGGGTAAACAGGTCACCAAAAACAGCCTATTTTTAGTGATACGAAACTTGATTGTTGATGTTATAAATTATGCCCACAATGTTCATATGTTGAAATTATGAATCGAACGCGTAATTTCCTAGTTCGACTAATTATGTGCAATGTGGGGTAATACAAATTTTAATTATAAAGTCGATTTAGCTTATATGCACATATCATATAATTAAGGGTAGTTAACTTTTGAAAAGTTAAACTAACCATGGACGGAGTCGAATAGTAGTTTTGACATAGAAAATACGTAAGGCGGAATAGTCGTGGTTATAATGACTAATCTAACCACCTTGTGAATTATGATGATAGTTTGACTCTTGACAAGCTAGATGGAGGCTTGGGAATGAAGCGGGTCAAACGGAGCAAGTACGAAAAGGAAAGCGTAATTTGGATGCGAGGTAAGTAAAAGGTTACACCCTTTTTAGTAAACATCAGTTGTGTGTATTGAAAATGAATAAGGAAAAGTCAGTAATAGAGTTATAATGTTCCGAAGCAAATAATATGAGTCGGAACAAGTGCAATGGTGAGAAATCATAAACAATGGCAAAAAAGGGGTAAATAGGTAAATTAGTCATGTGACGATGAACTAATAAGAAATTTTGAAACATTACGTTATGGTGTAAACCGGAATGGGTAAAAGGGCGAGATGGTAACTAGATATCATCTCATAATGAAAAATGGTCGTTCGGACAAAACGGGTCAAAAGACATTGGCAAGGTCATTTGACAATATTAATTGATGATCGCTTGTTGAGTTTTGTGATTACAGGAAATATCATACGGTTCGCGTTGGTATTAATTAGAAATTAATAGTGAGAGATATTTAAACGGGTCAATCCTATGACTCGAGCCAGGTACGCATATTTAGAAATTATTGTTAAAGGCGATATTTTTGGTCAAATATTAGTGAAAGTCCTTCGTCGTAAAATGAAGGACTAAAATTGACCAAAAAGCCCTTGATGGGAAAACCGGGCAAACGACCCTTAGAGGTTGTTTAGGAATTTGCATTAAGATTACGAAATATAGGTAGATACCTTAATGTAGTAAAATGAGGGGTGAAAGGAGTGTGAAATTTAAAGTAAGATGGTAAATCCCTCTAACGGGTCAAAATGAAGTTTTACGCATAACTCAACCTTTAGTGGTATAATGTATGAAAGTTTTAGACTTACGAGTTGATAGTTTTGAGATAATAAATATTTCAAAAATTTGCAATGATTTAAACAAAAGTGGTTTAATGAATCATGAAACGAGTCAAAAGTGTTAAAAAGGAATTTCAAGCATAGAGCTTGAAATCTGAATTTTTGAAGTAGTTGAATATCAGGTTTTAACTCCATAAGATGGAGAATTAAATTTCGAACGCGTAGGAAAAAGAATCACGTAAAACGGACTTCTAGATCAAAAGTTATGGCCTTTGAAAGTTTGATTTTTGATAAATAAACATAGCTAGAAGAAATGCAGGTCCCAGATGCGGCCCTGCTGGGAAACAATCTCCCCCGCGGCATGCGAAGGAGAACCGGGCATCGGGCGCGACACGCGGGTGCTGTCGCGGCACGCGAAGGAAAAGAAGGAGCCTATCGCGTGGCGTGAGAGGCAAAATTCCGAAATTCTATTTTTATTTTATTTGTTTGTTTATGAAACTTGTTTATACATGTTTATAGGTGATATCAAGTGTACCCGGATGGAGATCAAGCGATGGCAAAGGACCAAACACACGAAAAATGAAGCTTCCGCAAGTTGTTCCGTCGTTATTCTAAAACGATGAATTAAATCACATTATGTTGTATTACTTTAAATTGTAAAAGTTTTTAATAAACCCGTATTTTTCATTGTAATTGTAACCGTAATTACATGATTATGGACTTAAATTATACGAAAATCGTTAAATAATAGCAAGGGTGTTACAAGTTGGTAATCAGAGCTCATGGTTAAAGAATAAAGTGTGTTCGGTTCGAGGCTTGATCGCAAATCCGGTAAGTACATTTATGTTAATAGTTTAGTAGGATTAAAGTGTTGTGAACAAGACATGGGGTATCGTGTAATACACGTTACACCAACGGAAATGATTAGTATAGTTAACGAAATCACGTGCAGTAAAAATCCTTGTATTACAATACGTGCATTTATTAATGTTGAAATTACTAACTTTTGTAAATGTTTAGTTGAAGGATACTCACATCTGAAGATGACGAGAGTTGAACGAATCGTGGATATGACAGTGGAACGGTCCGAGGTATGACAAGCAGAGCATACTCATCAAGGACCTAAATCGCGTGACGATCGCGAACAAGGTTAATGACATGGAAAGCCCGATAGGGCAAGCATATACAGGTGCACATTTTAACTTTATTGCACGTATAGTAATATGCAACAAATACGTAGAGACTGACCGTTGCATATGTAATTAAAAACTTGGAAAAAGGCTGAATAGAATACCTATCTAGGATATTATTTCCAAGAAAACTAAATAGAGGCGTTACTTACATGGGATGTAATGTGAAAATTATAAAAGGGCATGTATATCAAGTGTTGAACGCTTACTCTGGCGAAGTAAGTAGTGAACACGTGGTACCATGAACTTTCATGATGAACATACTTACATTCGATGTAGTAAGGACGGGGTGAATGAGATAAATTAAAAAGATACCCAAATGAATCAAATAAGCAAAATATTGATGATAAACGTAAATGCAAGTCGGATGACGGAAGCATATTACGTTAGAATAACGAACCCGAGAGAAGGGTCAAGGAACAAAGTAAATGAAAATACAGACCAACTAATAGGAATGCTAAGGCATAGAGATAAAAGTTTGACTATCACAAGTGATGAAATTCACACGGACAAGTCAAACGAATTAAATAAAGAATAAAGGACTTGATTGAATAAAAGTGATATATTTCTCTAAGATGACCAAATAAATTAAAACAAGGTCTTAATACATTCCGGGACGGTTGCTTTAATAATGACTTTGGTAAGATACCCGATAGATGGGTAAGATTTTAAGAATATGTGTAAACCAAGAGACGGGAACGCGGATTAGAACGTCAAAAGACTCGGATTATGGGCCATGACTAAAAGACGATAAGATTTTGCAAACAAAAAATTTTGATAATTACGTTCAACTATTTTAAAGTAAACGGGTCGAACAAAGAACGAAGTTTGACGTTCATAAGTGACGAAGTTTCACTCAAACAAGTCAAACGAGATTAATAAAGAATAACGCTGGAAAATGAAAGTAAGCGCAAGCTGGATAATGAAAGCGCGGAATATTAATGAACCTATGTGATAGGTCGTAAAAGAGTATAGAAAGGAAAATGCAAACCAGTGAAACTGGAGTGTTAAAAACAATAAGATAAGGAACCCGGGTAACGGTTCGAAAGGAAATAGAGGCGTAAACTGAATAATGATAAGAGTGGGACAAACCGAAGTGTAAATGACGGAAGAATTCATAGAGTCGGAAAAATAATTCGAAGGAAAACAAATGTAGCCTTAGACTACGGTCAAGGTCAAATGAAATAAAAAAGCGAAAATAAATGATTCTAAACATAAAAAGGGTACCTTGACACCCTAATTATATATACAGTTAAAAAATCTAAATAAATAGCCTTCGAGGCTAAGTGAAAGAACCTACGGGTCATATGGGTTAAGCGTGGGAAATAGTTATAATTCCCCGCATTAAATAATAATGGAAATGAATAGATCATCGGAAGTAACATTCCTAAAAATGAGAGAAAGAGGTAAGACAAAGAGGAAACGTAAACTAAAAACTTAGTCTTTAGTCAAAAGCAATGTTTTAACAAAACATAAGTGGTATGAGGTGGTTTAGAAAATCTTACAAACACATAAGGCCGATGATGGCGAAATAGTATACCCGGGTGACGGGGTATGAAGTGAAGGCGACTAATTAGTCTAGCCGGTAAAACCATTCGAAGTCAAAATAAGATTAGGAATTATGCAAAGCGCTCATCAATATAAGACTGGCGTGAAGTAAAAATATTGAAAGACTTAGTGACCGGGTGATCAGATGACAACTCGGTCAAATAGACAACAAGGATAAGAAATACATGATAAAAGTTACAGCCCATGAGGCCATACACATGTAAGACGCGCACATCAATACAAATGATCATTATAGACCGAAGAGAAGGAAAACCTTGAAAACGAAGCTAAGTTCGTTTGGTTTAATCAACGAACTACATAAAGAAGGTTTCGGGGACAAAACCTCTTTAAGGGGGGGTAGACTTCTAACACCCCGAAAACGGGTTTGGTAATTAAACCCCGTTAATACTAAAGAGCGGGTAGAATACCGTTAGCAGAAAAGATTAACCCGGAAATTATTAGGATTCAAATAAATAAGCCTAATAATAAATAAAAAGAGAGCAAACGACTTGAGAAGACAAAGTTTATAAGGCCCGAGTTAACGAGACTTAAAATAAAATGGGTTATAATTTCCCGAACCCATTAAAATAACTAGGAATAAAAATAACCTAGTTAGAAAGAAGCCTTGTAGTAATATGTTAGAAGGTTAAAAAAAACACCTAAAATAAGAACCTAATAATAGTTTGGGGACCAAAGGTGTTAAGTTTGAAACTAATATTATTAAAAAAAAAACACCAAACACACATGTCTGGTTCGATAAAAAACACAGGGGCGACCAAACATCCTCCACCAAACCCTAGTTCATGCAAATTGTCCAAATTGAAGGTCCAAATCAACCCCAAATCAAAATCCGAGCACGAATTAGTGATCTCCACTGAAAAAGGAGTCACAAGGTATGTAAATTTCATGAGAAATCTCTAGTTGAATTTCCGAGTAAACCTAGAGAATTCAAAAATTGTTGATACATGCTTGTTATATGGATGAAATAGGAACATTGTAGTGTTTAGTAGTAAACCATAGACAAGTATATATTGAAATCATGCCTAGCTCAAGTAAATTCAGATTTTGTTGCTGCTAAATTCATGTATGAGATGCTTTTAGGGTTTTGATTGCTAAAAAATTAGTGTTATGATGTCAAGAACATGCTTAAATTGAAAGCTGAATTCAAACGGCTCTTTCTCAGAATTTACAGCCGACTTGTATTGGCTGTAACATGTACAAAACGTGACAAAAACATGTGTTTCTTAAGTCTAAAATGTAGTTTCAGGAAATATCTTTAAAACCCCACTGGAATCGCATTGTTTCGACGAAAATTGAGCGTTTTATGAATTTTTCCGTATCAAAGGTTCAAGCTGCGTTTTCTGGCAGAATTTGCAGCCCATTACGAATATCATAACTCAAATTAGGGATTGAGTTATGATCTCAAATTCTCACTGTAGAAAGTTTTAAGTGATTAAAAGAATCTCCAATTGGAATTTCGTCAATCGGATAAACGAGGAATTTTTAATGAATTTTTCCGTAAGCTGCAGTCAGAAGTGACGAATCTGATTGTAGCTTAGTAGATGAATTTTTACGAATTTTTGGTAAAGAATTCGATCTTGAAATTTTAACACAAGGTCTAACCCTCCGAGAGGTACGCCACATAAAAAAATCATAATTTTTGAAGACTTGTAAACAGGTTAAACAGGTCACCAAAAACAGCCTATTTTTAGTGATACGAAACTTGATTGTTGATGTTATAAATTATGCCCACAATGTTCATATGTTGAAATTATAAATCAAACACGTAATTTCCTAGTTCGACTAATTACGTGCAATGTGGGGTAATACAAATTTTAATTATAAAGTCGATTTAGCTTATATGCACATATCATATAATTAAGGGTAGTTAACTTTTGAAAAGTTAAACTAACCATGGACGGAGTCGAATAGTAGTTTTGACATAGAAAATACGTAAGGTGGAATAGTCGTGGTTAAAATGACTAATCTAACCACCTTGTGAATTATGATGATAGTTTGACTCTTGACAAGCTAGATGGAGGCTTGGGAATGAAGCGGGTCAAACGGAGCAAGTACGAAAAGGAAAACGTAATTTGGATGCGAGGTAAGTAAAAGCTTACACCCTTTTTAGTATACATCAGTTGTGTGTATTGAAAATGAATAAGGAAAAGTTAGTAATAGAGTTATAATGTTCCGAAGCAAATAATATGAGTCGGAACTAGTGCAATGGTGAGAAATCATAAACAATGGCAAAAAAGGGGTAAATTGGTAAATTAGTCATGTGACGATGAACTAATAAGAAATTTGAAACATTACGTTATGGTGTAAACCGGAATGGGTAAAAGGGTGAGATGGTAACTAGATAGCATCTTATAATGAAAAATGGTCTTTCGGACTAAAGGGGTTGAATGACATTGGCAAGGTCATTTGACAATATTAATTGATGATCGCTTGTTGAGTTTTGTGATTACAAGAAATATCATACGGTTCGCGTTGGTATTAATTAGAAATTAATAGTGAGAGATATTTAAACGGATCAATCCTATGACTCGAGCCAGATACGCATATTTAGAAATTATTGTTAAAGGCGATATTTTTGGTCAAATATTAGCGAAAGTCCTTCGTCGTAAAATGTAGGACTAAAATTGACCAAAAAACCCTTGATGGGAAAACCGGGCAAACGACCCTTAGAGGTTGTTTAGCAATTTGCATTAAGATTACGAAATATAGGTAGATACCTTAATGTAGTAAAATGAGGGGTGAAAGGAGTGTGAAATTTAAAGTAAGATGGTAAATCCCTCTAACGGGTCAAAATGAAGTTTTACGCATAACTCAACCTTTAGTGGTATAATGTATGAAAGTTTTAGACTTACGAGTTGATAGTTTTGAGATAATAAATATTTCAAAAATTTGCAATTATTTAAACAAAAGTGGTTTAATGAATCATGAAACGGGTCAAAAGTGTTAAAAAGGAATTTCAAGCCGAGAGCTTGAAATATGAATTTTTGAAGTAGTTGAATATCAGGTTTTAACTCCATAAGATGGAGAATTAAATTTCGAACGCGTAGGAAAAAGAATCACGTAAAACGGACTTCTAGATCAAAAGTTATGGCCTTTGAAAGTTTGATTTTTGATAAATAAACATAGTTGGAAGAAATGCAGGTCCCAGATGCGGCCCTGCTGGGAAACGATCTCCCCCGCGGCACACGAAGGAGAACCGGGCACCGGGCGCGACACGCGGGTGCTGTCGCGGCACGCGAAGGAAAAGAAGGAGCCTCTCGCGTGGCGCGAGAGGCAAAATTCCGAAATTCTATTTTTATTTTATTTGTTTGTTTATGAAACTTGTTTATACATGTTTATAAGCTATCAAAACTAACTTTTAAGTTGGTTTAGATCATAGGTGATATCAAGTGTACCTGGATGGAGATCAAGCGATGCCAAAGGACCGAACACACGAAAAATGAAGCTTCCGCAAGTTGTTCCGTCGTTATTGTAAAACGATGAATTAAATCACATTATGTTGTATTACTTTAAATTGTAAAAGTTTTTAATAAACCCGTATTTTTCATTGTAATTGTAACCGTAATTACATGATTATGGACTTAAATTATACGAAAATCGTTAAATAATAGCAAGGGTGTTACAATCACCTACAAACACACAAACACTTGATCAAACTTAAAAATCTCACAAAAGAAAATATTTGGTTCCAATGGACCCGTCCGGATGAATTGGTCCGGATGAATATTTGGTCCGGATGAGCACTTTGGTCCGGATGAACAACTCTGGTCCAGATGGGGATCGTCCGGATGGACTCTTCCGGATGAACAATTTCTAGAACACAACACTTACGAACTGTCTATCCGTCCGGATGGACTACTCTATCCGTACGGATGGACGATGATGTCAGCACACTTGGTTTCAAAGTTCATGATTTTGACAAATTTGAGTGCAATTTTGTTTGAAATTTGATCTGAAACTTTGTAGGGTTTGTTAATTTGGTTAATTTTGACCGTGAAATCTTTGTGAATCCGAGATTTAAGTTCAAAATAGAAAAGTAGAAGATGAGTAGAAGAAGAAGATAAAGATTTGTCTCTGAATCTAATGAAATTGATGAATCTTCGTGTCTTCAATCCTTGCAATCAAGCACCTCGCTCTGATACCACTAGTGAATTCAGGATCAGATGAATTCCTTTGACCGTTGACTGCGTACCGACACGTGAACTGTGCGGAATCCAATCACGTGTGTGGACAGAATATGAAGTTGTAAATATAAACTATTTTCTATTGATGATTTAACAATTTTTACACCACAAAAAACAATTGGACAGAGTTTCCCCACTCATGTCACACCCCAACCGATGGCGGAAACATCGGGGCATGGCACTGAGCAAAACAGATTGTCCAGAAGTTTCCATAACAATTATCATTACCAATCAATTTAAAGTAACATGTCCCATACCATGTCTCAAAAGGTAAACAAATTATTACAGACAAAAATCTAGGCAAATAGTTCTGTTCCGACAACTCAGATTTTTAAAATAGAGCAATTGTTTATCTGCTTCTAGAGACTCTTGATTTAATTTGTACAGACAACTATTTGTTGGCCTCTAGAGCCTTATTCTAGCCTCGATTTCCTAGTAGATGTGCATCCTAAGCACCTGTCACATACGTTAAAATAAAGTCAATACATATAATGTAAAGGTGAGCATACAAGTTTGATACTAGCATATAGAGTTCGAAATTCGTTTACGCATAACCAGCACGTACACATAGTGAAATGAAGCACGTTAGTTATCGACATAGATCTATCGATACCAATGACTGCGGGTTGACTGCCTGAGGCAGTTCGTAATACATGATTACCACCGTAATCCATGCAAGTAATTGTCCTTAACAACCCCTGCGAACAGGTGCTGAGTCCAAACTATAGTACTTTCGTTGCTAAGGCAGGTAGGCAGCATTCCATGTGTAAACATAACAAACAAGCATTCATAAGCCACGTATAACATGCATTAGCAGTTAACGTTCAAATAGTATTGGGTAGTGTGTTTATCGTGATTTGAATATTCGTAACGAATGTAACACCCAAAAGTGCGTAAAGCAAAAAGGGATCGAGTATACTCAAAGCGATGGATGGATTGAAGGGAGCACTAGAGAGTAAGATTAGCCTGATCAGAACGATAGCATAACAATAAGTGACGCGTAAAACGGTGCAAGGTGTAAGTGGCTCGGACAGCAGTTCGGTCGGATGGCAATCCGATCGGACGGCCAGTCGTGCGGGTGACAATCGAGTGGATTGTTTCTTCCTATGAGAAGGATGTGTTTGTGTATGATGGCTTGTCTTTTGAAGTTTTCGTTGTAGCATTTTGAAAACATTGAAGTATCTCTTCCTTTCAAGTCGGTCGATCGGACGGTCAGTCGTGCGGATGACAATCCATTCGGATGGTCATCCGATCGGACGGTTGTTCGGTCGGACGGCGACTCGAGTGGTGAGGTTACTTAGTGAGAACAAATCCACAGTAGGTTGTCACTCGATCGAACAACAGTCCGGTCGGGTGGCATCCTTAGTGCATTGAACATGTTGAAAATTGTTCGAGTGTTAAAGTCCAAGTATCTCATGATCCAAAGAGTAATTCGGTCGGATGGTAGTCTGATCGGATAGCAATTCATTCAATACTCAAACTTCAGATAAAGTTGGTCAAGTGTGGGACCCAAGGTGCAAGTCGCTCGGACAGCCGGTCGCTCGGATGGCTTATCCGTTCGGACAGTAGTCCGGTCGGATAACACTCCGTCTCGGTTGTTCCGTTCATCTTTCACTTGGTCGTTTTGATTGTTTGTCATTTTATCGAGATGTTTTGACAACGCGTTAAACAACAGAACTCCATCTTGACCCAAGTAACCCGATCGACCCGGAATCACCCTAGTTCGACCAGTTAACCGGTTCGAGATGGTTGTTCTTGGTTAACCAGAAATCAGTGGTCTCGTGAGTAGAATCCAGATCTTGAGCTAGCACACCACTGAGAATGAGTAGGAGACTAGATCAAGGCCCGATCCTATCGGTTTTGAGTGCATTGAGTGTCAAAGAGTTGAAAGGAAGTTAGAAACCATCTTTCAATCCTTTTTCACCATGAATACGTTTAGATCTATGCAAGATCTTTGTTTATTTGTGTGGAAATCGGTTGGATCCAAGTTGTTCTTGGTGGATTGAAGCCAAAACATGAAGTTCATATGAACACCATGATGACGTCATCTTAGAACACCTCAAATCTAGTGATTTCACGGTTAAAAGTTTAGATTTAAAAGATAGAAAGGTGTAGGAGTGCGTGTAGATCAAGGAAGTACAAGATTTAGGACGAGATCTTACCGGAATCGAGAGAAATCGAAGAAAAGGTGGGGAGCATGAGTTGTTCGGACGTAAGATGCCAAAAGTAGAAAGTTTGAGAGTGACATGGGGTATTTATAGAGTTACCCAAAGAGGAAATGGTGGGTAGATCGGATGGCAGCCTGACACCAGATCAAGTGGCAGCCCGGTCGGATGGCAATCCGGCCGGATGGCACTTGGTTCGGGTATTCGGCGTGATGATTTTTGCTGTTTCGATTTTGATTGCGAGCGATGCGAATGCGAGAGAGTTTCCTATTCAAATTACTTTTAATCCCAACCATTCATATCTCACGCTATCTCTTCTCCACTAATTATCATAGTTCGATTTCGATTGAGTTCGATTGCGTTTCGATTGCGATTTGATTGCGTTTCGATTGATTCCCACACATACATAAATTAAACACGCACAAGTAACACATAAGGCACACACATGTGACAACTGCCACTTTCGGGTAATTTACTTACATTTAAAACAGTGATTTACATTATACAAGCATGTGTTTTGAATATTCTGACTGCATGATTACATGGTATACATCTTAGAAAACTCATGGAATATTCATTGGTTATTACACATGATTCATTTTTATTGGGTACATTTGAAATAGTGCAAACAATTCATCGAAACAACTAGAGTAGTGCCTAGTGAACTAGAGTGCTGACGAAAACTCCGGATCCGCAGAAAACATCTAAAATGACATCTTTAGGACTCGGATGAGAGTCCAATATCAATTATATATTAAACCCTATATGGGAATACAAGAGTTCGGTTAATATTCTACCAATGCCCGGTAGCACTAAAAACTGTCCGAAATACGCTAAAAATGACCATTTCATTAATTTTCCGCAAAATTCAGCAATTGTATTTTTAATACAAGATGCAAAAATTGATGTTTAGGCACCAATTTCATATAAAAATACTTATGGAATATCAATTTTACACCTTTCGGAAATTTTCCCTATAACTTCCATAAGCGTACCTTTCGACTATTTACTTGCGAAACGAGCGTTAAACAACTAGCCGAACCATGTTTTGGCACAAGTAGCGAACTAGTGAACATTATTTTTAGTTTTGTGAAGCTAGTTTATGATCTTTTTAGGTCAAGAAACATCTCGGAAAATTTGCAAAACCTAAACACCTAAATGTTTACATCTTATACTACATTTGAAACCTTAAAAATAACTAAGTTATTTTTACCACATAAGACCCCCCCCCCCCCCCCACTTCATGACCGTGAACAAGGGGTCCCACCCCCTTGTTTATTATGGTAAATATCTAGATATTATTTATCTAGTTACTAGTGGATGAAATGGATGATTAATATTAACACTTCTTCACTAAGTTACTACCACTTTACACCATATCTTACACACACATAAGAAAACTCTCTCATCATCTTCATCTTCCATCAAGAACACTTCAAAAACCCAATTATTTTTATCATCTTCTTCATGATCAAGATGGATTTCCAAGTAACATAAAGTGATCTAAAGCTCTTGGAAGTGAAAGGAAGGATTTTTATTCATACAAAAGTGTTCTAACATCAAGATCATCATCTTCCTAGTTCTTAATAATCTCTAAGATCATCCCTAGCCTAGTGCTAGAAGTAAGCTTCTATTTTTTTTTATATACATATTATGTTTATGATTGTTATTATAACTAATAATAACTATATAATCATACATAATAAACAAGAAAAATACAAAGAAGCAAAGATAAAAATCATGATATAATTATGTTTGTTTATATTGTGATCTTAGACTTGTTATATGCATATTAGATCTTGTTATGATGATTATGATACAAATAAAGTGTTAGAAGATGTTGAAAGATATGATCTAAAAATTATACATGTTTATGTTAAAGGGTTTTAACATAAAGGATTAAAGGGATGATCATATCTAGTGATCTTGTGAAAGTATTTAGGGTTTTTATTTAAAAACAAGACTTTCACAAGATTATAAAAAATAACATACAACTAAAGATTTTTATAAAAGTTGTTAAAACTAGAATTAAACTTGGTTTTTGAACTAGTTAACATGTGAAAGGATCATGTTTAAAACCCTACATGATTTGCATATCATCTTGATAATTTCATGTTATAAAAGTCTCATAATGTTTAGTTAAGATGTTGAATAAATTGTTGTTGATTTAATAAAGAAAATGATATGTTTAATGAAACATGGTTAAGATAAAAATACAAAGGTTATATGACCAATTTTTATAAAAACTTTATTTTATAAAATAACAACATTTTTGGGTAAATCTCTACAAGATTTAAAAAGGTTATTAAAGAAGGGTTTATAAAATAAAAGACAAGAAAAATATATATTTTTTTTAGAAAATATATATTTGGTTACTTTAACAATTTTTGTGTGATATATTACTTGGTGTATTAGTTATATATATCATTGTAGGAACTTGAATCTCATGTCATCTTTAAACTCAAAACACGTTATAACAAAAGTCCTACGAGACTTCACATAATTACGCCTTAAAACGAGTTACGGACAATCCGAATGTGCGGACACCATTTATGGTCAAAACGGACGACGGACGAATCCTTAAATGAATCACAAATTCAAGGAGTTACTACGACGTTTAGACGATCTTTCGACATGAAAATATACATACACTATCGATAACAAATTTCGGATGTTTATAAACTTATAAAAACTAGTATGTTTTATTTACTAACAAGTGTACTTAGTAAATTTTTATAAAAAGGTTTTTATAAAAATAAATGGGCTTATTATACTAATGGGCTATTTTATTATAAATGGGCTTACACTTTACTAGACTATTTTTATTACAAATGGGCTTAATATACTTAATAGACTATTTTTACAAATGGGCTACTTACACTTAATGGGCTTAGTTTTCTTAATGGGCTTAACTTCATTATGGGCTTAACATAAATTCATGGGCTAAGCCCAAACACCAAACATATGGGCCAAAGCCCAACACTATTCAAGCCCAACACCATTCAAGCCCAACACTATTCAAGCCCAACACTATTCAAGCCCAACACTATTCAAGCCCAACACTATTCAAGCCCAACACTATTCAAGGCCAACACTATTTGAGGCCCAACACTATTTGAGGCCCAACACTATTTGAGGCCCAACACTATTGAGGCCCAACACTATTTGAGGCCCAACACTATTTGAGGCCCAACACTAGTTGAGGCCCAGCACTATTTAAGCCCAATAACTTGAAAACATGGGCTTGGCCCAATGATACTATTATTGGAAACACAACTATACAAGTGATACATACAAGACACGAGATTCAGCGGACGAGATCCGACTATACAACTCATTCATAGAATACACAGTTAACGAACATTTGAACAACTCATTCATCGAATACACAGTTAACGAACATTTGAACAACTCATACATCGAATACACAGTTAACGAACAGTAAAGACATACAAGTCTTACACATACTCAAGACAAAAGACTTGTACTCAAGTTATTACAAAGACCGAAGTGTCTAACAAAAATAAGAACATTTGTAGGTCGCCACGCTATTCAGGACGACCGCACGTGAGATCTTATTTTCATCTATTCACAAGACGCAATACTGTGAGTTCATGTTCCCCTATTCATTTAAACGTTTTATAACTTTACAACTATCGGGGAAGATACATGTTCAGAGTATGTTAAAGTTAGGTAATGAAACACCATAGATCATGTGCGAATTAGGGCCATACTATAAGCACCATTAATCCAGTTTGGACCAAGGAACAAAGGACTAGATCTATTGGGTTTTGGCGAGCCCCACTCTTGGTCGTGGACCCATAGAGAAGAGTGCGTTTGTGTCCCAGTCGATAGGAATCGGCATAAAATCGTCTAGGGTTGGTTTGCTTCCTATTTCGTCACACATATTAATGTCCTTGCAAAACATTAATGATCAACGATTTCATTGACGCTTTACATACTACAACTCACATTTTTCATACATCGTTTACAACTAAATTGCATGAATTCACCAACTTTTGTTGATGTTTTCCAAACTTAACATGTATTTCAGGGAATTAAAGGACCATGTCGGATTTCCCAGTCAAGATAACAAGTACAGGAACTCCATGCCATCTTTTGAAGGGTTTAACTATTATATTCCGCCTCTTTGCGGAAATATGATGGTTTAAACCTTTGTAGTTTATTTCAAGATTAATGTATGAAACAATAACGCTTTATTTTCATGTTAATGGTTTGTAACCGACACACTAAACTTATGTTGTAATCTTTTGAAACACTATGTAATGGCAATGGAGTATGTTTTATTCATATAGTTTGTTCATGTACATCGATATTTATGCAATGAAAACCAGACAGATCACACCTTGCGTTTCCGCTATGAGCGGGTGTGACAACTTGGTATCAGAGCATCGATTGTAGTGAACCAGGATTCTTTATTGAGTCTAAGTCTACAATCACTAGGGATCTCTCATGAAAACCATCTAAACACAAACACATGTTTTCATTTGCATAAACATTTTTCATGGTCCCTTTTCAACAAGAATTCATCTCATAACAAATCAAGCAAGGACATTAGTGTCTTAGTCATCTAAATGGTAGACATGCAACTTTAAGTTAATCCACACAACTCAAGTAGGATAACTTAAAATGAACCTTATGTGAAAAATACATTTCGTGTATATATGTAAAATAACAAATGCTCATACGTGTCGAACAACTTATTTCTCAGGATATCATGTCTTCCTCTGAAGGAAGCAACATATACGACGACGTAGACCCGATGGAGCTATCCTCCGACGACGAGTATGTACCGGCAGTCCAGGTCAATACTTTCAGCCATTCGCGATTGGTGGTGACATTATCGACGCTGATATGTTAGGAGACATCATTGATGATGATGTGCTAGATGTGCCCCCTCTACTCAACGAGGTTGTTATCATGGGTCACCCGGAGGGTGAACATGTGGTCGAGGTTATACCGTGGGATGTTCTTCCCCTTGCTATTATGCCCTTCATTGACGACCTCGACGAGGAGGACGACGCTGTAGTTCCTGTGATTCCCGTGGAGCATTTGGATGACGAGTTGGGAGACGGGGATGTTCATGACTTGGTTATTTTGGAGGTCGCTGCACCGGTAGTCCCGGTTATTGTCATTTCTTCTGACTCCGATACTGATTCAGATGCTTCTTCTTATGCATCTGTTACTTCCTCTGCACTGCAGGCCATTGGCCTACAGCGCAATGCAGACATTGAGCTGGATGATGTCATACCTGATGAGCCAGTTGTCCCTACACATGATCATGTTGCTCCTATTCTACCACATGTAGACCATACTGACGAGGCAGGACCCTCAGGACACGCCCATGTACCACCCGGGGACATGGATCTATACCCACATGATATGCCTATTACCGATCCATACCACCCAGTGCATCACCCAGCTGCTACTATCGAGTTACGTGCTCGTGTTCAGACACTTGAGCATCAGATAGACTTTGTTATACGTCGAGTTAGCGAACTCGAGGATGAGCTTACTCACCTCATTGGTATGGTACTTCATGCTCCACCACCACCACCAGGGTCACCACCTTTACCCCCACTACCACCGCAGATGCCACCGGTGGATATACCACCAGTGGATCTACCTGCCCGTGTTCTGGCGCTCGAGCAGCAGAGTGTGTTCCTTCACCATTTGGTGCTTGATTTGGAGGGTAGGGTTTCTGATGTTCGCAGGTTATTATTCCCTATTCCACCACCGATATTTCCCCCACCATAGACTATGTTTGCAGGTATCGTGCTTTTGGGACGGGTATATATATCCGTTTTTGTGTACATATTGATGCTCCACCAAGTTTGAAGACAACCAACATACAGCGGATCACACAGTTGGAAGGAAGATCTTATTATCTCTTTTGTTGTACTAGACTAGTATGACCGGGTTATGTAGCCCGAGTCTATTTTTGTTCCTTTCAAACGATTATGTAACCGGTTGACTATATATATGAAAAACTTGGTGTTATCTATTAAATGCATATGAGTGGTCTGGTTGGACATCTCTTATCGTTTATATTAACTTATTTACTCGCATTATATGTTTGGTTGTAAGTGCAGTTCCTGCCGGGTAACTGTCGCTTATCAGTTCTGGTCAACCAAAACAGAAGTCCAAGTTAAAGTCATCGATAATGAAGAATTCAAGACCACATGAAGACCAAAGGGAGTTTGTTAGTGCACTTTGGGTGACAAGTGCATGCTTTCCAATTGTTAGGGTCTTTATTGTACAAGTCTTGAAAGTTAGTCCTAGTTTTATCCCAGGGAAAGTTGTCCCAACTTTATCCTAGGGAACTTTGTCCCAAGTTTATCCTAGGGAACTTTGTCCCAAGTTTATCCTAGGGAACTATTGTCAGAGGTTTATGCTAGGGACAAGAATTAGGGTTGTGTGGAGATTGTTTGTCAGTGTTTTGTCCTAGTCTATATATATATATGTTGTATAGGATTAGGGCAGTGATTCCCCTCCATCCATGGAGGCGGGCAACTCTTGTAGCTTGGTGCACCTCTCCCACTCGTTCATCCTTCTATGTGAATTCTAGAGAGAGAGAGACTATGTGTTAGTGAGAGAAAGCTAGGGTTTAGATCTTTGTGATCTAAACCAGCTTGTAGATGATGTTTACTCCTTTGGTATGTAATCTGTGATGAATGATTCAATATAAAGGGTTCATCTTCTAGATATTTCTATCTTGTTCTTCATATTTTGTTCTTCATGTCTTGAATCAAGTGCAATGTTTGATGTTCGTCATCGATCCGGTGCTTTCACAGTGGTATCAGAGCTACAACACTGTAGTCTATATATATATGTGTTGTATAGGATTAGGGCAGTGATTCCCCTCCATCCATGGAGGCGGGCAACTCTTGTAGCTTGGTGCACCTCTCCCACTCGTTCATCCTTCTGTGTGAATTCTAGAGAGAGAGAGACTATGTGTTAGTGAGAGAAAGCTAGGGTTTAGATCTTTGTGATCTAAACCAGCTTGTAGATGATGTTTACTCCTTTGGTATGTAATCTGTGATGAATGATTCAATATAAAGGGTTCATCTTCTACATATTTCTATCTTGTTCTTCATATTTTAAGCTACAACAATTTGGGGCACCCATTCATCAATTGTTGATTGATTATTCTTGGAGGCTCACATAAAAAAAAAAAAAAAAAAAAAACCCGGATTTTATGGGTTTTTCGGATTTCTTTGCTTGTTCTGAGTTTCTTTGTACTCTAAGTACTATTCCAATGATCTGATTCGAGGTTTCAAGAGCTTTCGGGTTTTACGAGTTCCGAATTTTCTAGAATTCCGGGTTACCTGGGGTACCGGATTTTTAACTAAGTTTAGAAGCTTGTGTAGTTCGGAAGTTTCAAGTTGTGCATGATCCGAGTTTTTCTAGTTATTCCGGGTTACCTGGGGTACCGGATAACTAACTAAGAGTCAGAATTTTGCGTAGTTTGAAGACTTGAAGTCGGTTTCGGATTATCGAAAAGTTTTATGGTACTTATGTTTTCCGGATCAAGTGAGGAGGTGAAGAGAATAAGATTTTCTTGGATTTCTGTATTGTTTACAAAGAAATAGGGGGAGTAAAAAATTTTGTGAAATTCCTGTTTTCTTTGTAAATCAAAAGGTTTGTGGTGCTACATCGAAACAAGTTCATGTCTACTATCTTTGAGATTAACTTAGTGTTAATCTTACCGGTGGCGAAGTGCTTATAACATGAAGCAAGTGTATGATTGAGTTCTGTCAAGTTTGTTCGAGGTTTAATCAAGTGTTGACGTGATGAAGCAAATTGCTCGTTTGGCAAGTAGTTGAAGGTCAAGCCTTTATCGTATACCGGTTAGAGTAGAGATGATTAGTCTTCTTGTTCTCTTTTCCAAGTTGGTGACTGATCGGATTCTCGAAATAGGGGTTCTTACATTGAGGGGGAGATTGGAGACGAAAGTCATCGGGTAATTGGTGGATTCGTGAAGATACGAGATTGGATCTTGAAGATTCAAGATGAAATGATTTCAGACACTCGGTTGAGGACTCTGATCAAGATGGTGGATGTACCTTTACAAAGTTCAGTTTTGTTATTAACTTATCGAACTGAGCTTCATGTTTTTGGGATCTTGAAGTGTTTGGTGTTGGGCATTGGAAATCCGACGTTTCGTTCTTCTACCGGTTAAGTTTGAAGATTAATGTATCGAGCGATATTCTCACATGTTGTTGTAAGTCGGTTCGCGTTAACTTGATTCGGGAGTAGTTTGAGGGGGAGGATCTACAGTGTTTGATGTTGGATTCTTCGGGTTTCTCAAAGCGACATTAAGTGATCGTCAGCAAGTCTTTAATTAGAAGGGTTGAAGATCGCTGTGCTCTGCCGGAAAGATCAAGTCTCAGCCAAAGTTAAAAGCAACCATGATATCATCAGTCAAGGGGGTGTCTGTAAGTGCAGTATCCGGTGACTGAAGATTATCGATGCCACACAGAACTGATGCAACAGTTAAGGGGGAGACTGTAAGTGCAGTTCCTGCCGGGTAACTGTCGCTTATCAGTTCTGGTCAACCAAAACAGAAGTCCAAGTTAAAGTCATCGATAATGAAGAATTCAAGACCACATGAAGACCAAAGGGAGTTTGTTAGTGCACTTTGGGTGACAAGTGCATGCTTTCCAATTGTTAGGGTCTTTATTGTACAAGTCTTGAAAGTTAGTCCTAGTTTTATCCTAGGGAAAGTTGTCCCAACTTTATCCTAGGGAACTTTGTCCCAAGTTTATCCTAGGGAACTTTGTCCCAAGTTTATCCTAGGGAACTATTGTCTGAGGTTTATGCTAGGGACAAGAATTAGGGTTGTGTGGAGATTGTTTGTCAGTGTTTTGTCCTAGTCTATATATATATGTGTTGTATAGGATTAGGGCAGTGATTCCCCTCCATCCATGGAGGCGGGCAACTCTTGTAGCTTGGTGCACCTCTCCCACTCGTTCATCCTTCTGTGTGAATTCTAGAGAGAGAGAGACTATGTGTTAGTGAGAGAAAGCTAGGGTTTAGATCTTTGTGATCTAAACCAGCTTGTAGATGATGTTTACTCCTTTGGTATGTAATCTGTGATGAATGATTCAATATAAAGGGTTCATCTTCTACATATTTCTATCTTGTTCTTCATATTTTGTTCTTCATGTCTTGAATCAAGTGCAATGTTTGATGTTCGTCATCGATCCGGTGCTTTCACAGTGGTATCAGAGCTACAACACTGTAGTCTATATATATATGTGTTGTATAGGATTAGGGCAGTGATTCCCCTCCATCCATGGAGGCGGGCAACTCTTGTAGCTTGGTGCACCTCTCCCACTCGTTCATCCTTCTGTGTGAATTCTAGAGAGAGAGAGACTATGTGTTAGTGAGAGAAAGCTAGGGTTTAGATCTTTGTGATCTAAACCAGCTTGTAGATGATGTTTACTCCTTTGGTATGTAATCTGTGATGAATGATTCAATATAAAGGGTTCATCTTCTACATATTTCTATCTTGTTCTTCATATTTTAAGCTACAACAATTTGGGGCACCCATTCATCAATTGTTGATTGATTATTCTTGGAGGCTCACATAAAAAAAAAAAACCCGGATTTTATGGGTTTTTCGGATTTCTTTGCTTGTTCTGAGTTTCTTTGTACTCTAAGTACTATTCCAATGATCTGATTCGAGGTTTCAAGAGCTTTCGGGTTTTACGAGTTCCGAATTTTCTAGAATTCCGGGTTACCTGGGGTACCGGATTTTTAACTAAGTTTAGAAGCTTGTGTAGTTCGGAAGTTTCAAGTTGTGCATGATCCGATTTTTTCTAGTTATTCCGGGTTACCTGGGGTACCGGATAACTAACTAAGAGTCAGAATTTTGCGTAGTTTGAAGACTTGAAGTCGGTTTCGGATTATCGAAAAGTTTTATGGTACTTATGTTTTCCGGATCAAGTGAGGAGGTGAAGAGAATAAGATTTTCTTGGATTTCTGTATTGTTTACAAAGAAATAGGGGGAGTAAAAAAATTTGTGAAATTCCTGTTTTCTTTGTAAATCAAAAGGTTTGTGGTGCTACATCGAAACAAGTTCATGTCTACTATCTTTGAGATTAACTTAGTGTTAATCTTACCGGTGGCGAAGTGCTTATAACATGAAGCAAGTGTATGATTGAGTTCTGTCAAGTTTGTTCGAGGTTTAATCAAGTGTTGACGTGATGAAGCAAATTGCTCGTTTGGCAAGTAGTTGAACGTCAAGCCTTTATCGTATACCGGTTAGAGTAGAGATGATTAGTCTTCTTGTTCTCTTTTCCAAGTTGGTGACTGATTGGATTCTCGAAATAGGGGTTCTTACATTGAGGGGGAGATTGGAGACGAAAGTCATCGGGTAATTGGTGGATTCGTGAAGATACGAGATTGGATCTTGAAGATTCAAGATGAAATGATTTCAGACACTCGGTTGAGGACTCTGATCAAGATCGTGGATGTACCTTTACAAAGTTCAGTTTTGTTATTAACTTATCGAACTGAGCTTCATGTTTTTGGGATCTTGAAGTGTTTGGTGTTGGGCATTGGAAATCCGACGTTTCGTTCTTCTACCGGTTAAGTTTGAAGATTAATGTATCGAGCGATATTCTCACATGTTGTTGTAAGTCGGTTCGCGTTAACTTGATTCGGGAGTAGTTTGAGGGGGAGGATCTACAGTGTTTGATGTTGGATTCTTCGGGTTTCTCAAAGCGACATTAAGTGATCGTCAGCAAGTCTTTAATTAGAAGGGTTGAAGATCGCTGTGCTCTGCCGGAAAGATCAAGTCTCAGCCAAAGTTAAAAGCAACCATGATATCATCAGTCAAGGGGGTGTCTGTAAGTGCAGTATCCGGTGACTGAAGATTATCGATGCCACACAGAACTGATGCAACAGTTAAGGGGGAGACTGTAAGTGCAGTTCCTGCCGGGTAACTGTCGCTTATCAGTTCTGGTCAACCAAAACAGAAGTCCAAGTTAAAGTCATCGATAATGAAGAATTCAAGACCACATGAAGACCAAAGGGAGTTTGTTAGTGCACTTTGGGTGACAAGTGCATGCTTTCCAATTGTTAGGGTCTTTATTGTACAAGTCTTGAAAGTTAGTCCTAGTTTTATCCTAGGGAAAGTTGTCCCAACTTTATCCTAGGGAACTTTGTCCCAAGTTTATCCTAGGGAACTTTGTCCCAAGTTTATCCTAGGGAACTATTGTCTGAGGTTTATGCTAGGGACAAGAATTAGGGTTGTGTGGAGATTGTTTGTCAGTGTTTTGTCCTAGTCTATATATATATGTGTTGTATAGGATTAGGGCAGTGATTCCCCTCCATCCATGGAGGCGGGCAACTCTTGTAGCTTGGTGCACCTCTCCCACTCGTTCATCCTTCTGTGTGAATTCTAGAGAGAGAGAGACTATGTGTTAGTGAGAGAAAGCTAGGGTTTAGATCTTTCTGATCTAAACCAGCTTGTAGATGATGTTTACTCCTTTGGTATGTAATCTGTGATGAATGATTCAATATAAAGGGTTCATCTTCTAGATATTTCTATCTTGTTCTTCATATTTTGTTCTTCATGTCTTGAATCAAGTGCAATGTTTGATGTTCGTCATCGATCCGGTGCTTTCACAGTGGTATCAGAGCTACAACACTGTAGTCTATATATATATGTGTTGTATAGGATTAGGGCAGTGATTCCCCTCCATCCATGGAGGCGGGCAACTCTTGTAGCTTGGTGCACCTCTCCCACTCGTTCATCCTTCTGTGTGAATTCTAGAGAGAGAGAGACTATGTGTTAGTGAGAGAAAGCTAGGGTTTAGATCTTTGTGATCTAAACCAGCTTGTAGATGATGTTTACTCCTTTGGTATGTAATCTGTGATGAATGATTCAATATAAAGGGTTCATCTTCTACATATTTCTATCTTGTTCTTCATATTTTAAGCTACAACAATTTGGGGCACCCATTCATCAATTGTTGATTGATTATTCTTGGAGGCTCACATAAAAAAAAAAAAAAAAAAAACCCGGATTTTATGGGTTTTTCGGATTTCTTTGCTTGTTCTGAGTTTCTTTGTACTCTAAGTACTATTCCAATGATCTGATTCGAGGTTTCAAGAGCTTTCGGGTTTTACGAGTTCCGAATTTTCTAGAATTCCGGGTTACCTGGGGTACCGGATTTTTAACTAAGTTTAGAAGCTTGTGTAGTTCGGAAGTTTCAAGTTGTGCATGATCCGAGTTTTTCTAGTTATTCCGGGTTACCTGGGGTACCGGATAACTAACTAAGAGTCAGAATTTTGCGTAGTTTGAAGACTTGAAGTCGGTTTCGGATTATCGAAAAGTTTTATGGTACTTATGTTTTCCGGATCAAGTGAGGAGGTGAAGAGAATAAGATTTTCTTGGATTTCTGTATTGTTTACAAAGAAATAGGGGGAGTAAAAAATTTTGTGAAATTCCTGTTTTCTTTGTAAATCAAAAGGTTTGTGGTGCTACATCGAAACAAGTTCATGTCTACTATCTTTGAGATTAACTTAGTGTTAATCTTACCGGTGGCGAAGTGCTTATAACATGAAGCAAGTGTATGGTTGAGTTCTGTCAAGTTTGTTCGAGGTTTAATCAAGTGTTGACGTGATGAAGCAAATTGCTCGTTTGGCAAGTAGTTGAAGGTCAAGCCTTTATCGTATACCGGTTAGAGTAGAGATGATTAGTCTTCTTGTTCTCTTTTCCAAGTTGGTGACTGATCGGATTCTCGAAATAGGGGTTCTTACATTGAGGGGGAGATTGGAGACGAAAGTCATCGGGTAATTGGTGGATTCGTGAAGATACGAGATTGGATCTTGAAGATTCAAGATGAAATGATTTCAGACACTCGGTTGAGGACTCTGATCAAGATGGTGGATGTACCTTTACAAAGTTCAGTTTTGTTATTAACTTATCGAACTGAGCTTCATGTTTTTGGGATCTTGAAGTGTTTGGTGTTGGGCATTGGAAATCCGACGTTTCGTTCTTCTACCGGTTAAGTTTGAAGATTAATGTATCGAGCGATATTCTCACATGTTGTTGTAAGTCGGTTCGCGTTAACTTGATTCGGGAGTAGTTTGAGGGGGAGGATCTACAGTGTTTGATGTTGGATTCTTCGGGTTTCTCAAAGCGACATTAAGTGATCGTCAGCAAGTCTTTAATTAGAAGGGTTGAAGATCGCTGTGCTCTGCCGGAAAGATCAAGTCTCAGCCAAAGTTAAAAGCAACCATGATATCATCAGTCAAGGGGGTGTCTGTAAGTGCAGTATCCGGTGACTGAAGATTATCGATGCCACACAGAACTGATGCAACAGTTAAGGGGGAGACTGTAAGTGCAGTTCCTGCCGGGTAACTGTCGCTTATCAGTTCTGGTCAACCAAAACAGAAGTCCAAGTTAAAGTCATCGATAATGAAGAATTCAAGACCACATGAAGACCAAAGGGAGTTTGTTAGTGCACTTTGGGTGACAAGTGCATGCTTTCCAATTGTTAGGGTCTTTATTGTACAAGTCTTGAAAGTTAGTCCTAGTTTTATCCTAGGGAAAGTTGTCCCAACTTTATCCTAGGGAACTTTGTCCCAAGTTTATCCTAGGGAACTTTGTCCCAAGTTTATCCTAGGGAACTATTGTCTGAGGTTTATGCTAGGGACAAGAATTAGGGTTGTGTGGAGATTGTTTGTCAGTGTTTTGTCCTAGTCTATATATATATGTGTTGTATAGGATTAGGGCAGTGATTCCCCTCCATCCATGGAGGCGGGCAACTCTTGTAGCTTGGTGCACCTCTCCCACTCGTTCATCCTTCTGTGTGAATTCTAGAGAGAGAGAGACTATGTGTTAGTGAGAGAAAGCTAGGGTTTAGATCTTTGTGATCTAAACCAGCTTGTAGATGATGTTTACTCCTTTGGTATGTAATCTGTGATGAATGATTCAATATAAAGGGTTCATCTTCTACATATTTCTATCTTGTTCTTCATATTTTGTTCTTCATGTCTTGAATCAAGTGCAATGTTTGATGTTCGTCATCGATCCGGTGCTTTCACAGTGGTATCAGAGCTACAACACTGTAGTCTATATATATATGTGTTGTATAGGATTAGGGCAGTGATTCCCCTCCATCCATGGAGGCGGGCAACTCTTGTAGCTTGGTGCACCTCTCCCACTCGTTCATCCTTCTGTGTGAATTCTAGAGAGAGAGAGACTATGTGTTAGTGAGAGAAAGCTAGGGTTTAGATCTTTGTGATCTAAACCAGCTTGTAGATGATGTTTACTCCTTTGGTATGTAATCTGTGATGAATGATTCAATATAAAGGGTTCATCTTCTACATATTTCTATCTTGTTCTTCATATTTTAAGCTACAACAATTTGGGGCACCCATTCATCAATTGTTGATTGATTATTCTTGGAGGCTCACATAAAAAAAAAAAAAAAACCCGGATTTTATGGGTTTTTCGGATTTCTTTGCTTGTTCTGAGTTTCTTTGTACTCTAAGTACTATTCCAATGATCTGATTCGAGGTTTCAAGAGCTTTCGGGTTTTACGAGTTCCGAATTTTCTAGAATTCCGGGTTACCTGGGGTACCGGATTTTTAACTAAGTTTAGAAGCTTGTGTAGTTCGGAAGTTTCAAGTTGTGCATGATCCGAGTTTTTCTAGTTATTCTGGGTTACCTGGGGTACCGGATAACTAACTAAGAGTCAGAATTTTGCGTAGTTTGAAGACTTGAAGTCGGTTTCGGATTATCGAAAAGTTTTATGGTACTTATGTTTTCCGGATCAAGTGAGGAGGTGAAGAGAATAAGATTTTCTTGGATTTCTGTATTGTTTACAAAGAAATAGGGGGAGTAAAAAATTTTGTGAAATTCCTGTTTTCTTTGTAAATCAAAAGGTTTGTGGTGCTACATCGAAACAAGTTCATGTCTACTATCTTTGAGATTAACTTAGTGTTAATCTTACCGGTGGCGAAGTGCTTATAACATGAAGCAAGTGTATGATTGAGTTCTGTCAAGTTTGTTCGAGGTTTAATCAAGTGTTGACGTGATGAAGCAAATTGCTCGTTTGGCAAGTAGTTGAAGGTCAAGCCTTTATCGTATACCGGTTAGAGTAGAGATGATTAGTCTTCTTGTTCTCTTTTCCAAGTTGGTGACTGATCGGATTCTCGAAATAGGGGTTCTTACATTGAGGGGGAGATTGGAGACGAAAGTCATCGGGTAATTGGTGGATTCGTGAAGATACGAGATTGGATCTTGAAGATTCAAGATGAAATAATTTCAGACACTCGGTTGAGGACTCTGATCAAGATGGTGGATGTACCTTTACAAAGTTCAGTTTTGTTATTAACTTATCGAACTGAGCTTCATGTTTTTGGGATCTTGAAGTGTTTGGTGTTGGGCATTGGAAATCCGACGTTTCGTTCTTCTACCGGTTAAGTTTGAAGATTAATGTATCGAGCGATATTCTCACATGTTGTTGTAAGTCGGTTCGCGTTAACTTGATTCGGGAGTAGTTTGAGGGGGAGGATCTACAGTGTTTGATGTTGGATTCTTCGGGTTTCTCAAAGCGACATTAAGTGATCGTCAGCAAGTCTTTAATTAGAAGGGTTGAAGATCGCTGTGCTCTGCCGGAAAGATCAAGTCTCAGCCAAAGTTAAAAGCAACCATGATATCATCAGTCAAGGGGGTGTCTGTAAGTGCAGTATCCGGTGACTGAAGATTATCGATGCCACACAGAACTGATGCAACAGTTAAGGGGGAGACTGTAAGTGCAGTTCCTGCCGGGTAACTGTCGCTTATCAGTTCTGGTCAACCAAAACAGAAGTCCAAGTTAAAGTCATCGATAATGAAGAATTCAAGACCACATGAAGACCAAAGGGAGTTTGTTAGTGCACTTTGGGTGACAAGTGCATGCTTTCCAATTGTTAGGGTCTTTATTGTACAAGTCTTGAAAGTTAGTCCTAGTTTTATCCTAGGGAAAGTTGTCCCAACTTTATCCTAGGGAACTTTGTCCCAAGTTTATCCTAGGGAACTTTGTCCCAAGTTTATCCTAGGGAACTATTGTCTGAGGTTTATGCTAGGGACAAGAATTAGGGTTGTGTGGAGATTGTTTGTCAGTGTTTTGTCCTAGTCTATATATATATGTGTTGTATAGGATTAGGGCAGTGATTCCCCTCCATCCATGGAGGCGGGCAACTCTTGTAGCTTGGTGCACCTCTCCCACTCGTTCATCCTTCTGTGTGAATTCTAGAGAGAGAGAGACTATGTGTTAGTGAGAGAAAGCTAGGGTTTAGATCTTTGTGATCTAAACCAGCTTGTAGATGATGTTTACTCCTTTGGTATGTAATCTGTGATGAATGATTCAATATAAAGGGTTCATCTTCTACATATTTCTATCTTGTTCTTCATATTTTGTTCTTCATGTCTTGAATCAAGTGCAATGTTTGATGTTCGTCATCGATCCGGTGCTTTCACATTGGTGGTGATATTGCTATTAATGTTATGAATTTTTTTTTTTTTTACAAACCAAATCAACGTCTAATCTTATCCTATTTCTCCTTTGAAAGAATCATGCCACCAAGGAGAATCTTACGTTCACGGACTAATCCACCCCCACCTCCACCAATGCCTACGACCGAGGCGGAACTGAATGCACTTATAGAACAGAGAATCGCTCAAGCTATCGCACTGTATGAGGCATCCCGTGTCGAACAAAGTGGAGGCACCGACGGATCGGGAGGCCAGGGTCCAGGCGGTACTACAGGTGGAACCAATAATACGGGTAACATTTAACTGTTTTGTTACAACTTACCAAATTTCTTTCTTAATCTATTCGTGCGATTCACTGTTTACTCATTCAAAATCCGTTGTCCAATTTCAGGGTGCACATTCAAGCAGTTTCTAGACTGCAAGCCGCTTAACTATGATGGCACAGGCGGTGCTGTGGCTTATGTGAGATGGACGGAGAAAACGGATTCCACTATAAGAATGAGCAGATGTTCCGCTAATCAGCAAGTCACTTTCGTTACTAGCTTGTGTCTCAACGAGGCTCTTACATGGTGGAACTTACACGTGCAAACTTTGGGTGAAAACGCTGCTTATGCGTTAACTTGGGATGAACTGAAGGAACGTATGAGGGATAAATACTGTTCTCGTGCTGAACTCCAGAAGTTGGAGAACGAGTTTTGGAACCTTACCATGGTCGGAGCTGATATCACAGGATATACTCAAAGATTTCACGATCTGTCCCGTGTAAGTCCTTATCTTGTAACACCAGAGTACAAGCGTATCGAACGCTACATCTGGGGACTTTCTGACAAGATTCGAAGTCTGGTTACTGCCGCTAAACCCACGACCATTACTCAGGCTGTGACTATAGCCGTGAGTCTTACTGAAGACGGGGTCAGGATGAAGATATTCACTGAGAAAGGTGATGACAAAAAGGAAACACATGTTGAGTCTTCCAACCGTGGGAAGAGGAATTACTCGAATTTCAAGAGGGGAACCCGTAGTAATAACAACAACAGTAACAACAACCACAACAACAATAACAATAACCCCAGCAACAACAACAGCAACAACAACAGACGACAGAATAACCCGCAAAAGGATGCAAGGGTGTTTGTAGCCACAAACGACACTGGTCCTAAGAAGTACGCTGGTACTTTACCTAGGTGTGAACGATGCAAATTTCATCACGTGGGTGATTGTCGGGTTGTCAAGTGTGACAAGTGTGGCAAGCTTGGCCACCGTACCGAGTCATGTTGGGGAACGGGAAATAATACTGGATCGGGAAGTGGATTTGTTAACAGGAATGGAAACGGGAATGGTCGTAATCAAGGATGTTTTGGATGCGGAAGCAAAGATCACTACAAGAAAGACTGTCCTAAAGAAATTCAAGCTCGTGGTCGATCTTTTGTGATTGGAGCCAAGGATGCGCGCCAAGACCCTAATGTGGTCACTGGTACGTTTCTCCTCAATGATCATTTCGCATCCATATTATTTGATACCGGAGCCGATTTTAGTTTTATCTCTATAGAATTTAAAAATATTCTGCGCTTGGAACCTAGTAAACTAGATGTTCCATATTCTATAGAATTGGCTAACGGTAGACTAATAGAGACGGGAGAAGTTGTTAAGGAGTGTACCTTAGAACTTGGTGAACAAAAATTCAATATCGATCTCTTACCCGTTGAATTGGGTAGTTTCGACGTAGTGGTTGGCATGGATTGGCTATCCAACAATCGAGCCGAAGTCGTTTGCCACGAGAAGATCATTCGCCTACCACTACCGAACGAAGAGACACTTGTTATACATGGAGAGAAGCGTGACACCCCATTGCGGATCATCAATTGCATGAAAGCACAGAAATACTTACGGAAAGGTTATATTGCCTTTCTAGCGCATGTTGTAGACAAGAAGGCCGATGGGCCGAAGTTGACAGATATTCCGGTAGTAAAAGAATTTCCTGAAGTCTTTCCTGAAGACTTGCCAGGACTACCGCCTTATCGACAAGTCGAATTTCACATCGACTTGGTACCAGGAGCTGCACCTGTAGCCAGATCTCCATATCGATTAGCACCTTCTGAAATGCAGGAATTGTCCACACAACTTCAAGAGTTGTTGGATAAGGGATTCATCAGACCGAGTTTCTCACCTTGGGGAGCTCCAGTTCTTTTTGTGAAAAAGAAGGACGGGACATTCAGAATGTGTATCGACTACAGAGAATTGAATAAACTCACCATCAAGAATCGGTATCCACTACCGAGGATTGACGACTTATTCGATCAACTTCAAGGGTCGAGTTTTTATTCAAAGATAGACTTACGATCGGGGTATCATCAGTTACGAGTTCAAGAAGAAAGCATACCGAAAACGGCTTTTCAGACTCGTTACGGTCATTACGAGTTTCTCGTTATGCCTTTTGGTTTAACGAACGCACCGGCGGTCTTCATGGATTTAATGAACCGCGTGTGCAAGCCGTATCTCGACAAATTCGTCATAGTGTTCATTGACGACATCTTGATATACTCATGATCGGCAGACGAGCATGAACAACATTTGAGAACCATCTTAGAACTACTCAAAAAGGAGAATTTATACGCGAAGTTTTCCAAATGTGAGTTTTGGATTCGTGAAGTACAATTTCTCGGGCATATAGTGAACGAGAAGGGTATTCAAGTAGACCCGTCGAAGATTGAATCGATTAAGAATTGGGAAGCGCCCAAGACTCCTACTGAAGTGCGACAATTTTTGGGCTTAGCGGGATATTATCGGAGATTCATTGAGAATTTCTCAAAGATTGCTCAACCGCTAACTTCTCTTACACAGAAAGACAGGAAATTCGATTGGGGAGAGAAACAAGAAGCAGCATTTCAACATCTTAAAGACAAGTTGTGCATTGCACCAGTCCTATCATTACCCGACGGTACCGATGACTTTGTGGTATACTGTGATGCTTCGCATCAAGGTTTGGGTTGTGTACTCATGCAACGTAAAAAGGTTATCGCGTACGCGTCCCGCCAACTGAAAGTTCACGAGAAGAACTATACCACTCACGACCTAGAGCTAGGCGCGGTGGTATTTGCTTTGAAAATTTGGCGGCATTACTTATATGGTACACAATGCACTATTTTCACAGATCATAGGAGTCTACAACACATATTCAACCAAAAAGAATTAAATATGCGTCAACGACGTTGGGTTGAATTATTGAACGACTATGATTGTGAAATCAAGTACCATCCGGGCAAGGCAAACGTTGTAGCAGACGCCTTGAGCCGCAAGGAACGAGTTAAAACACTAAGAGTGCGAGCACTAGAAATGACGATTCACACAGATCTTACCGCACGAATTCAAAATGCACAACAAGAAGCGCTCAAGGAAGAACATATTCTAGAAGAATCACTTCGAGGCATGGAAAAACAGTTAGTACCAAAGGAGGATGGAACTTTATACTTTGCGGGTAGAATTTGGGTTCCATTCTTTGGAGGTCTCCGAGATCTCATTTTTGAGGAAGCACATAGGTCAAAGTACTCGATCCATCCTGGATCAGATAAGATGTACCAAGACTTAAAAGAGTACTATTGGTGGCCTAACCTCAAAAAGGATATTGCTAGCTATGTTAGAAATTGCTTGACCTGCGCGAAGGTCAAGGCAGAGTATCAAAAACCATCAGGTTTACTACAACAACCCGAGATTCCCGCTTGGAAATGGGAACAAATATCGATGGACTTCATTACGAAGTTACCCAGGACCTCGAAAGGTCATGACATGATATGGGTAATCGTCGATAGATTGACAAAGTCCGCACACTTCTTACCGATTCGGGAGAAGGATAGTACTGAGAAACTAGCGGAAATCTATCTCAAAGAAATAGTGGCTCGTCATGGAGTGCCTATTTCAATCATTTCGGACCGAGACGGTCGTTTTGTTTCAAGAATATGGAAATCATTTCAACAGGCCTTTGGATCTCAATTGAATCTAAGTACGGCCTTTCATCCACAAACTGACGGCCAGAGCGAACGGACAATCCAAACACTCGAAGATATGCTTCGTGCATGTGTTATGGATTTAGGCGGCAATTGGGATAATCATCTACCTCTAGTTGAGTTTTCCTACAATAATAGTTATCATACAAGTATACAAGCTGCACCGTTCGAAGCTCTTTATGGTCGAAAGTGTCGCTCTCCGCTATGTTGGGCGGAAACAGGCGATAGTCAATTAATTGGTCCGGATCTAGTCCAAGATACTACGGATAAAATTTTTCAGATCCGAGACCGCATCAAGGCGGCTCGCGATCGACAAAAGATCTACGCAGATGGAAAACGAAAACAAGCATCTTTCGAGGTTGGAGAGAAAGTTTTGTTGAAAATCTCACCTTGGAAAGGCGTAGTAAGGTTCGGTAAACGTGGGAAGCTTAACCCGCGTTACATTGGACCATTTGAAATCTTAGAAAAGATTGGCACTGTTGCCTACAAGTTGAAGTTACCTGATGAACTTAGCAGTGTACATCACACGTTTCATGTGTCGAATCTTAAAAAGAGTCCAATACAAGTAACCGTTGCCATTCCTGTGGATGAAATTCACATTGACGACAAACTCCATTTCACTGAAGAACCTGTTGAGGTCACGGACTGGAAGGTCAATAAAACACGGAGAAGTCGTATCAAATTAGTAAAAGTTCGTTGGAATTCTCGTCACGGACCCGAGTATACTTGGGAACGTGAAGACCGAATGAAGGAAAAATATCCTCACTTATTTCCGAAAACTCCTGCAAAGAATAACAAAGCTAGAATTTCGGGACGAAATTCTAAATAACAAGGGGAGAATGTGACAACTGCCACTTTCGGGTAATTTACTTACATTTAAAACAGTGATTTACATTATACAAGCATGTGTTTTGAATATTCTGACTGCATGATTACATGGTATACATCTTAGAAAACTCATGGAATATTCATTGGTTATTACACGTGATTCATTTTTATTGGGTACATTTGAAATAGTGCAAACAATTCATCGAAACAACTAGAGTAGTGCCTAGTGAACTAGAGTGCTGACGAAAACTCCGGATCCGCAGAAAACATCTAAAATGACATCTTTAGGACTCGGATGAGAGTCCAATATCAATTATATATTAAACCCTATATGGGAATACAAGAGTTCGGTTAATATTCTACCAATGCCCGGTAGCACTAAAAACTGTCCGAAATACGCTAAAAATGACCATTTCATTAATTTTCCGCAAAATTCAGCAATTGTATTTTTAATACAAGATGCAAAAATTGATGTTTAGGCACCAATTTCATATAAAAATACTTATGGAATATCAATTTTACACCTTTCGGAAAATTTCCCTATAACTTCCATAAGCGTACCTTTCGACTATTTACTTGCGAAACGAGCGTTAAACAACTAGCCGAACCATGTTTTGGCACAAGTAGCGAACTAGTGAACATTATTTTTAGTTTTGTGAAGCTAGTTTATGATCTTTTTAGGTCAAGAAACATCTCGGAAAATTTGCAAAACCTAAACACCTAAATGTTTACATCTTATACTACATTTGAAACCTTAAAAATAACTAAGTTATTTTTACCACATAAGACCCCCCCCCCCCACTTCATGACCGTGAACAAGGGGTCCCACCCCCTTGTTTATTATGGTAAATATCTAGATATTATTTATCTAGTTACTAGTGGATGAAATGGATGATTAATATTAACACTTCTTCACTAAGTTACTACCACTTTACACCATATCTTACACACACATAAGAAAACTCTCTCATCATCTTCATCTTCCATCAAGAACACTTCAAAAACCCAATTATTTTTATCATCTTCTTCATGATCAAGATGGATTTCCAAGTAACATAAAGTGATCTAAAGCTCTTGGAAGTGAAAGGAAGGATTTTTATTCATACAAAAGTGTTCTAACATCAAGATCATCATCTTCCTAGTTCTTAATAATCTCTAAGATCATCCCTAGCCTAGTGCTAGAAGTAAGCTTCTATTTTTTTATATACATATTATGTTTATGATTGTTATTATAACTAATAATAACTATATAATCATACATAATAAACAAGAAAAATACAAAGAAGCAAAGATAAAAATCATGATATAATTATGTTTGTTTATATTGTGATCTTAGACTTGTTATATGCATATTAGATCTTGTTATGATGATTATGATACAAATAAAGTGTTAGAAGATGTTGAAAGATATGATCTAAAAATTATACATGTTTATGTTAAAGGGTTTTAACATAAAGGATTAAAGGGATGATCATATCTAGTGATCTTGTGAAAGTATTTAGGGTTTTTATTTAAAAACAAGACTTTCACAAGATTATAAAAAATAACATACAACTAAAGATTTTTATAAAAGTTGTTAAAACTAGAATTAAACTTGGTTTTTGAACTAGTTAACATATGAAAGGATCATGTTTAAAACCCTACATGATTTGCATATCATCTTGATAATTTCATGTTATAAAAGTCTCATAATGTTTAGTTAAGATGTTGAATAAATTGTTGTTGATTTAATAAAGAAAATGATATGTTTAATGAAACATGGTTAAGATAAAAATACAAAGGTTATATGGCCAATTTTTATAAAAACTTTATTTTATAAAATAACAACATTTTTGGGTAAATCTCTACAAGATTTAAAAAGGTTATTAAAGAAGGGTTTATAAAATAAAAGACAAGAAAAATATATATTTTTTTTAGAAAATATATATTTGGTTACTTTAACAATTTTTGTGTGATATATTACTTGGTGTATTAGTTATATATATCATTGTAGGAACTTGAATCTCATGTCATCTTTAAACTCAAAACACGTTATAACAAAAGTCCTACGAGACTTCACATAATTACGCCTTAAAACGAGTTACGGACAATCCGAATGAGCGGACACCATTTATGGTCAAAACGGACGACGGACGAATCCTTAAACGAATCACAAATTCAAGGAGTTACTACGACGTTTAGACGATCTTTCGACATGAAAATATACATACACTATCGATAACAAATTTCGGATGTTTATAAACTTATAAAAACTAGTATGTTTTATTTACTAACAAGTGTACTTAGTAAATTTTTATAAAAATGTTTTTATAAAAATAAATGGGCTTATTATACTAATGGGCTATTTTATTATAAATGGGCTTACACTTTACTAGACTATTTTTATTACAAATGGGCTTAATATACTTAATAGACTATTTTTACAAATGGGCTACTTACACTTAATGGGCTTAGTTTTCTTAATGGGCTTAACTTCATTATGGGCTTAACATAAATTCATGGGCTAAGCCCAAACACCAAACATATGGGCCAAAGCCCAACACTATTCAAGCCCAACACCATTCAAGCCCAACACTATTCAAGCCCAACACTATTCAAGCCCAACACTATTCAAGCCCAACACTATTCAAGCCCAACACTATTTAAGGCCCAACACTATTTGAGGCCCAACACTATTTGAGGCCCAACACTATTGAGGCCCAACACTATTTGAGGCCCAACACTATTTGAGGCCCAACACTATTTGAGGCCCAGCACTATTTAAGCCCAATAACTTGAAAACATGGGCTTGGCCCAATGATACTATTATTGGAAACACAACTATACAAGTGATACATACAAGACACGAGATTCAGCGGACGAGATCCGACTATACAACTCATTCATAGAATACACAGTTAACGAACATTTGAACAACTCATTCATCGAATACACAGTTAACGAACATTTGAACAACTCATACATCGAATACACAGTTAACGAACAGTAAAGACATACAAGTCTTACACATACTCAAGACAAAAGACTTGTACTCAAGTTATTACAAAGACCGAAGTGTCTAACAAAAATAAGAACATTTGTAGTTCGCCACGCTATTCAGGACGACCGCACGTGAGATCTTATTTTCATCTATTCACAAGACGCAATACTGTGAGTTCATGTTCCCCTATTCATTTAAACGTTTTACAACTTTACAACTATCGGGGAAGATACATGTTCAGAGTATGTTAAAGTTAGGTAATGAAACACCATAGATCATGTGCGAATTAGGGCCATACTATAAGCACCATTAATCCAGTTTGGACCAAGGAACAAAGGACTAGATCTATTGGGTTTTGGCGAGCCCCACTCTTGGTCGTGGACCCATATAGAAGAGTGCGTTTGTGTCCCAGTCGATAGGAATCGGCATAAAATCGTCTAGGGTTGGTTTGCTTCTTATTTCGTCACACATATTAATGTCCTTGCAAAACATTAATGATCAACGATTTCATTGACGCTTTACATACTACAACTCACATTTTTCATACATCGTTTACAACTAAATTGCATGAATTCACCAACTTTTGTTGATGTTTTCCAAACTTAACATGTATTTCAGGGAATTAAAGGACCATGTCGGATTTCCCAGTCAAGATAACAAGTACAGGAACTCCATGCCATCTTTTGAAGGGTTTAACTATTATATTCCGCCTCTTTGCGGAAATATGATGGTTTAAACCTTTGTAGTTTATTTCAAGATTAATGTATGAAACAATAACGCTTTATTTTCATGTTAATGGTTTGTAACCGACACACTAAACTTATGTTGTAATCTTTTGAAACACTATGTAATGGCAATGGAGTATGTTTTATTCATATAGTTTGTTCATGTACATCGATATTTATGCAATGAAAACCAGACAGATCACACCTTGCGTTTCCGCTATGAGCGGGTGTGACAACACACACATATAACAATAACCAAAATGCATAATTCGAGTTGCGAGTGAGATCGTGATTCGATGTCGATTTGATTAGCATAGTTTGATTATCGTTTAGTTAACTTTATCGCATTGTTACTTCCTATAGTTCACAGTCGTAAGTTGATTGAATGGCGAATAACACACGTCGATTATTGTAATTATTGACACTTACTCCACATAATACAACTAAAATACACACATAAAAGAATTTCACTGCAAGTCAGGTTGCGCGAAATCAGTCGTTGACTTTGACCTTGACTTGACATTGACTTTCGAAAACACGGGGTGTTACAGCCTCCCCTTGTTTAGGGAATTTCGTCCCGAAATTAGGCCGAAGCCTTAACAAATAACTACGGGTACTTCGCCTTCATGTCGCTTTCGAGTTCCCAAGTGAACTCTGCGCCTCGTTTACCTTCCCATCGGACCTTCACAATAGGAATGTGCGAGCGTCTGAGCTGCTTGGTTTGGCGATCCATGATTTCGACAGGCTTCTCCATGAAGTGTAGTGTTTCGTTTACTTGTTGTTCGTCGAGGGGTACAATTAAATCATGCTCAACCAGACACTTTTGGAGGTTTGACACACGGAAAGTCGGGTGGACGTTACTGAGTTCCTCCGATAGTTCGAGTCTGTAGGCAACTTTTCCGATCCTTTCCAGAATCTTAAAAAGTCCAACATATCGAGGCGCTAGTTTCCCTTTCTTGCCGAATCTGACCACACCCTTCCAAGGTGATACTTTTTGGAGTACGTAGTCGCCAACATCAAATTCAAGGGGCTTGCGTCGTCTATCGGCGTAACTTTTCTGTCGACTTTGAGCTTTCAACAAGTTTTCTCGAATTTGGAGGACTTTGTCACTCGTTTCTTGCAATAGCTCAGGACCGGTTATTTGCGCGTGACCGATCTCGTGCCATACAATAGGCGATCGACATTTTCTTCCGTATAAGGCCTCGAATGGTGCCATTTGAATGCTGTAATGATAACTGTTGTTATACGAGAATTCGACTAACGACAGGTATTTATCCCAATTACCACCGAAGTCTATGACACACGAACGGAGCATGTCTTCAAGAGTACGAATCGTTCTTTCAGTCTGACCGTCGGTTTGAGGGTGGAAAGCGGTACTTAGATTAAGCGATGTACCGAGAGCCGTTTGAAACGTTTCCCACAGTCGCGAGGTAAACCGAGCATCACGATCAGAGATGACGTCGTGAGGCGTCCCATGATTACAAATGATCTCGTCGGTGTAGATTCGGGCTAATCGTTCTACCTTGTAGTCTTCCCGTATTGGCAAGAAGTGAGCTGATTTGGTCAAACGGTCAACAACAACCCAAATGCTGTCGTGACCTGATGACGTGTGCGGAAGTTTTGTTATGAAGTCCATGGCTATACTCTCCCACTTCCACATAGGGATCGGCGGTTGTTCGAGTAAGCCAGAGGGTCTTTGATGTTCAGCCTGACTCTTTCACAAGTTAGGCACTTTCCAACGTAGAGAGCAATATCCCTTTTCATTCCCGGCCACCAGTACTTATAGCGAAGATCCTGGTACATTTTGTCGGCACCGGGATGAATAGAATACCGGGATTTGTGGGCTTCGTCCATCAAAATCTGTTGCAAATTGGTCCGTTTGGGGATCCAAATTCGGTCCAGAAAGTGGAATATTCCATTCGACTTGTTCACAAGCTGGGCTCCATCATGGTAGATTCTTTCCTTCTTCAGAGTGCGTTCATTAAAACATGCATGCTGAGCTTCACGGATGAGGGTTTCGAGGTCGTATTGGGCTTGGACGTTACGAGTGCTAAGCAGATAGCTTCGTCTGCTGAGTGCATCGGCAACAACATTTTCTTTGCCTGGGTGATAACAAATCTCACAGTCGTAATCGTTGAGAAGTTCTACCCATCGGCGTTGACGCATATTAAGTTCTTTCTGATCAAAGATATGTTGTAGGCTCATATGATCGGTGAAGATCATACACTTTGTACCATACAGGTAGTGTCGCCAAATCTTTAACGCAAAAACAACTGCGCCTAGCTCGAGATCATGGGTTGTGTAGTTCTTCTCGTGGATTTTCAGCTGACGAGATGCGTAAGCTATAACCTTGTCCCGCTGCATAAGGACACAACCGAGAACGAGGTTGAAAGCTTTACAATAGACAATAAAATCATCATTTCCGTCGGGCAATGTGAGAACAGGAGCATTGCAAAGCTTGTGCTTGAGGGTTCGAAAGGAAGACTCTTGTTCAGTTCCCCAAACAAAAGGCTTGTCTTTATGCGTGAGAGCGGTAAGTGGCACAACGATCTTTGAGAATCCTTTGATAAATCGTCGATAATAGCCCGCTAGTCCGAGAAAAGAACGGACTTCAGATGGGTTCTTAGGTGTAATCCAACTCTTGATTGCTTTGATCTTCGCTGGATCGACGTGAATACCCTGACTATTGACAATATGACCCAGAACCTGAACTTCCCCCATCCAAAATTCACACTTGGAGAACTTAGCATAGAGTTGGTTCCCCTAGAGTAGCTTGAGTACCAAACGTAGATGTTGCGCGTGATCGGCTTTCGATTTGGAATAGATCAAGACATCGTCGATGAATACGATGACGAAACGGTTGAGATATGGTTTACATACGCGATTCATTAGATCCATGAAAACCGCGGGTGCGTTGGTTAAACCAAAGGGCATAACAACGAATTCGTAATGGCCGTATCGACTGCGAAACGCGGTTTTGGATATATCCTCCTCTTGAATGCGTAGTTGGTGATAACCTTAGCGTAGATCGATCTTCGAGAAACATGTAGCACCTTGTAGCTGATCAAACAAATCATCAATGCGGGGTAGGGGATTGCGGTTCTTGATAGTTAACTTATTCAATTCCCGATAGTCGATGCACATCCTGAACGACCCATCCTTCTTTTTGACGAAAAGGACTGGCGCACCCCAAGGAGAGGTGCTCGGGCGAATGAAGCATTTCTCAAGTAATTCCTGGAGTTGGTTTGAGAGTTCACGCATTTCGGATGGTGCGAGTTGGTAAGGAGCTTTGGCAATAGGGTTGGCTCCAGGAATGAGGTCGATACGAAAGTTGATATCATGACTTGGCGGAAGTCCGGGAAGATCCTCAGGAAAAACGTTAGGAAATTCTCGAACCATTGGAACATCGTTTACATCAGGTCTTCCTTTCTTTTCCTTCTCCGCTACTACAATGTTAGCCAAGAAAGCTCTGTATTCCTTGCGGAGATACTTGCTAGCTTGGACACATGACATGAGTTTGAGACCTTTCGAAGCAGTTTCACCATAGACACACAATACATCACCATTCTGGAGCGAAAATCGAATCATCTTGTCGAAGCACACAACTTCAGCATGGTTTTCGCGAAGAAAGTCCATGCCTACTATGACATCAAAACTTCCGAGTTGCATCGGAATAAGGTCGATTGGGAAGATGTGATTGTTGAGCTCAAGAGTACAATCACGGAGAACAGAATTAACGGCGACAGTTCTTCCGGTAGCGACTTCAACATCGAACGTCGAAGAGAGTTGGGAGCGCTTACGATTAAGGAGCTTCTCGAATTCGAACGACATAAAGCAGTTATCGGCTCCAGTATCAAATAAACACGAAGCATAAATACCATTCACAAGGAACGTACCATTGACCACGTTGTTGTCGGCTTGGGCTTGGCGCACGTTGATGTTGAAAGTTCGTGCGCGTGCTGCTTGTTGCTGTTGCTGCTGGTCTTGCTGCTGCTGCAGAGGTTGCTGCTGCTGGGGCTCTTGTTTCACAACCCTGTTTGGGCACATGTTGGCGAAATGGTTAGGATCACCACATGCGAAGCAGGCTCTGGCGTTGACCGCGGGTGCCGGAGGAGCTTGTTGACCCTGAGGGGCGTGAGTAGAGCTTGATGAGCAGGAGCTTGTCGAGCACGGCAGTTGGTAGTGAAATGGCCGTACATATTGCAATGAGCACAAAGACGGCAAGTGATGGTAGTCGGGTGGTGGTAGGTACAAGTAGGGCAAAGCTGGTGTGGCCCAGTGTATGCACGCTTAGGAGGCGGTGCGTTTGCCATAGGCGCCGCTACTTGACGTTGTTGGGCTGGTACAGCTTGTATCGGTGCAGCTGTGATCGTACAGTTCTTGTTGCTGGAGCTGTTCTTTCGCTTGTTCTTCCTCTTGTTGCTTGATGCGGTGGTGGTTTCAGCAGTTGGTGCGGTGGTGGTAGCTTGATGCAGGTGCCTTGAAGTTTTATTCCAGACACCAGCCTTGACCCGCTTGTCGTTGATTTCAGCGGCCAGTAGGTAAGTCTCTTCGATCGTCTTAGTCTTAGCCGCTTGCACGAAATCTGCAACACAGTCAGGCAGGGCTCGGATATACTTCTTGATTGCCATGTCTGGAGTCTTGACTTGGTCAGGGCAGATGATGCTGAGCTGTTTGAAGCGAGCAGTGAGAGCAGCATTTTCACCTTCCTTCTGCTTTATGTGCCAGAATTCATCTTCTAACTTTTGGCGCTCATGAGGAGGGCAGAATTCTTCTAGCATGACCTCCTTGAGTTCGTCCCATGACAGACCGTAGTCTGCATCGTTCCCTCGTTTGTTTCTCTCGGCTGTCCACCAGTCTAGTGCGCGGGACTGGAAGACGCCGATAGCATTTTGAGTGCGGAGATCGTCTTGGAAATCGCTCTGTCGTAGAGTGACCTCAATGGAATCAAACCATTGGAACAACGATGTAGGGCCTTCCTCGCTAGTGAATTCCTTTGGCCCACAAGACTTGAACTGCTTGAAATTGAAGGCAGCTTTGGGGGTAGTTTTAGGAGTTTCGGTTCTCGACTCCTCAGATGATTTGCTGACGTTCTCGTAGACAACACTCACGGATTTTGCTACTTGTTTAGCGATGATAGCAGCAAGACGTTTGTCTCTCTTTTCTTGACGAGAAAGTGGTGTGTGATGGGATGATGGTCCAGTTGACATTGTCTGCAACATACATCGTCATAGGTCTCAGACACATCATAATCGAATCTCACCTCACACGCCTAACACTTACTAAAGCTTAGGAACACGCAATGTAACATGCATCACATAAACACATAGGCACATAATCACAGAGTCACATAAACACAGAAGCATATAAGCACGTAGGGCACAGAATCACAGAAGCACATAAGCATGTAGTCACAAGAGGAGTAAATAGAGGCACATAGAGCATTCTGACCACCTTAACATACAGGATCTCGTCACCCAAGGTCTGCGAGTGTTCGAATATAGCGATCACGTTTTAGTATGTCGAGTAGTGTAGTATAAGCGTATAGTATAACATAAGGTCGTCCATAATTTAGCGATTTGAGATAGAAATGCAATACGAGTCGTGCGTGTCGATTGGTGTGAAGGCATAAACCGAATAGTTCTTCCACAATTAAACACAAAATCAGGTAAACACATAAAATCGACGAATTATCAGAGTCAGCAGTTACGGGCTCAGAATCGAAACACGTAAAAATCGAGAAATAGATCGTATGCGACTATTAGACTTCGACTACCCAAAGTGATTCGACTATTCACAAGGACTTGTTGTGCACATTTGACCTTCAGGGCAGTGTCTTTGCCTCGATTGTTGGGCATTGGGCACGCATCCCGTTAGTCATATCGTGACTTCAGGTAGTTGGAGTCCGTCGAGACTTTGGTGAGAGTTTGAAAAAGAACGGAACAAGTCGTCAAGGTTAGGGTTTCACCCCTGGCTTAACAACTTCGTCCCTGTTTTGATTAAATAGAGGAGATTATTCATCAAAATGTGGATTACACTCCTGATTTGGCATAATTCTCCCCGTTTGAAAATAAAATGCGGGTTGATCAAGCAAATTTTAGTCAAGAGTTTGCGGTTTTCACACCTAATCCTGACTTAATCGCTTATTCATAGTTGAGAATTCGTGTACAGTGATAGTGTAGCATAGGCGAGAATAGCGAGAAATAGCAGTAGGCTTATGCATAATCCCTAACGGATATGCACAAGTCGGTCTGTTGGTTCCTAACTATAGACTAGGTCTCTAAGACATCGACCCGGACTAGGTCGAGTCTTGCCTAATTCCCTATAGTTATGGCTCTGATACCAATCTGTCACACCCCAACCGATGGCGGAAACATCGGGGCATGGCACTGAGCGAAACAGATTGTCCAGAAGTTTCCATAACAATTATCATTACCAATCAATTTAAAGTAACATGTCCCATACCATGTCTCAAAAGGTAAACAAATTATTACAGACAAAAATCTAGGCAAATCGTTCTGTTCCGACAACTCAGATTTTTCAAATAGAGCAATTGTTTATCTGCTTCTAGAGACTCTTGATTTAATTTGTACAGACAACTATTTGTTGGCCTCTAGAGCCTTATTCTAGCCTCGATTTCCTAGCAGATGTGCATCCTAAGCACCTGTCACATACGTTAAAATAAAGTCAATACATATAATGTAAAGGTGAGCATACAAGTTTGATACTAGCATATAGAGTTCAAAATTCGTTTACGCATAACCAGCACGTACACATAGTGAAATGAAGCACGTTAGTTATCGACATAGATCCATCGATACCAATGACTGCGGGTTGACTGCCTGAGGCAGTTCGCAATACATGATTACCACCGTAATCCATGCAAGTAATTGTCCTTAACAACCCCTGCGAACAGGTGCTGAGTCCAAACTATAGTACCATCGTTGCTAAGGCAGGTAGACAACATTTCATGTGTAAACATAACAAACAAGAATTCATAAGCCACGTATAACATGCATTAGCGGTTAGCGTTCAAATAGTTTTGGGTTGTGTGTTTATCGTGATTTGAATATTCGTAACGTATGTAACACCCAAAAGTGCGTAAAGCAAAAAGGGATCGAGTATACTCACAGCGATGGATGAATTGAAGGGAGCGCTAGAGAGTAAGATTAGCCTGATCAGAACGATAGCATAATGATAAGTGACGCGTAAAACGATGCAAGGTGTAAGTGGCTCGGACAGCAGTTCGGTCGGGTGGCAATCCGATCGGACGGCCAGTCGTGCGGGTGACAATCCGTTCGGATGGTCATCCGGTCGGACGGTAGTCCGGTCAGATGACTATTCGAGTGGATTGTTTCTTCCTATGAGAAGGATGTGTTTGTGTATGATGGCTTGTCTTTTGAAGTTTTCGTTGTAGCATTTTGAAAACATTGAAGTATCTCTACCTTTCAAGTCGGTCGATCGGACGGTCAGTCGTGCGGATGACAATCCATTCGGATGGTCATCCGGTCGGACGGTTGTCCGGTCGGACGGCGACTCGAGTGGCGAGGTTACTTAGTGAGAACAAATCCACAACAGGTTGTCACTCGATCGGACAACAGTCCGGTCGGGTGGCATCCTTAGTACATTGAACATGTTGAAAATTGTTCAAGTGTTAAAGTCCAAGTCTCTCATGATCCGAAGAGTAATTCGGTCGGATGGTAGTCCGATCGGATAGCAATTCGTTCAATACTCAAACTTTAGATAAAGTTGGTCAAGTGTGGGACCCAAGGTGCAGGTTGCTCGGACAGCCGGTCGCTCGGATGGCTTATCCGTTCGGACAGTAGTCCGGTCGGATAGCACCCCGTATCGGCTGTTCCGTTCGTCTTTCACTTGGTCGTTTTGATTGTTTTTCGTTTTATCGAGACGTTTTGACAACGTGTTAACCAACAGAACTCTATCTTGACCCAAGTAACCCGATCGACCCGGAATCACCCTAGTTCGACCAGTTAACCGGTTCGAGATGGTTGTTCTTGGTTAACCCGAAATCGGTGGTCTCGTGAGTAGAATCCAGATCTTGAGCTAGCACACCACTGAGAATGAGTAGGAGACTAGATCAAGGCCCGATCCCATCGGTTTTGAGTGTATTGAGTGTCAAAGAGTTGAAAGGAAGTTAGAAACCATCTTTCAATCCTTTTTCACCATGAATACGTTTAGATCTATGCAAGATCTTTGTTTATTTATGTGGAAATCAGTTGGATCCAAGTTGTTCTTAGTGGATTGAAGCCAAAACATGAAGTTCATAAGAACACCATGATGACGTCATCCTAGAACACCTCAAATCTAGTGATTTCACGGTTAAAAGTTTAGATTTAAAAGATAGAAAGGTGTTGGAGTGCGTGTAGATCAAGGAAGTACAAGATTTAGGACGAGATCTTACCGGAATCGAGAGAAAACGAAGAAAAGGTGGGGAGCACGAGCTGTTCGGACGTAAGATGCCAAAAGTAGAAAGTTTGAGAGTGACATGGGGTATTTATAGAGTTACCCAAAGAGGAAAGGGTGGGTCGGTCGGATGGCATCTCGCCCGGATGACAATCCGGTTGGATGTCATCTCGGTCGGATGGCAGGCTGACACCAGATCAAGTGGCAGCCCGGTCGGATGGCAATCCGGCCGGATGGCACTTGGTTCGGCTGTTCGGCGCGACGATTTTTGCTGTTTCGATTTTGATTGCGAGCGATGCGAATGCGAGAGAGTTTCCTATTCAAATTACTTTTAATCCCAACCATTCATATCTCGCGCTATCTCTTCTCCACTAATTATCATAGTTTGATTTCGATTGAGTTCGATTGCGTTTCGATTGCGATTTGATTTCGCTTTGATTGATTCCCACACATATATAAATTAAACACGCACAAGTAACACATAAGGCACACACACGTATAACAATAACCAAAATGCGTAATTCGAGTTGCGAGTGCGATTGTGATTCGATGTCAATTTGATTAGCATTGTTTGATTATCGTTTAGTTAACTTTATCGCATTGTTACTTCCTATAGTTCATAGTCGTAAGTTGATTGAATGGCGAATAACACACGTCGATTATTATAATTATTGACACTTACTCCACATAATACAACTAAAATAAACACATAAAAGAATTTCACTGCAAGTCAGGTTACGCGAAATCGGTCGTTGACTTTGACCTTGACTTGACTTGACTTTGACTTTCGAAAACACGGGGTGTTACAACTCAAGTCACGAAAAAGTTGCAAATGACAAAGACCTACTCTCCTATTTATAGGCAAGACCCATCCGGATAACTAAATGGAGCGGATGGCCTCATCCAGACGGATGGGCTTCATCCGGACGGATGGGCTTCCGGATGAACTAGTTATGTATTCGTCCGGATGGACTATATGTCCATCCGTCCGAATGGACTTCAGTTCATATCAGTGTTGCCTTTTGCTCTTTTCAGCACCAGTCTTGTATCATCTGATGAAGCTACGTTACGTGATTGACGCAAACGATAGATAAATGCATTCACAAAATACAAAGCTAATGATGACGTGCTTTGGGTTTGGGTTATTAGTGGTTTGCATTCCAATAAAAATGTCTTTTATTCATATCCGGTTAATAAAAGATTAGCTGGTATATGGAAAGATATTCAGTGTTTTGACAAAGACTTTTCTAGCTTTAACATTTCTTTGGAAAGTAGTATTAAAGGCGAAGTTGGCTCGGGGAACAACATTCGGTTCTGGATAGCTAATTGGTTGCCTTGCGGTCCGTTAAAAGATCGCTTTAAAGACCTCTTCAAGATAGCCGAAGATAAACGGGCTAAAGTTTGCGACTATGCTCAAGTGGGCGCCAATGGGTTTTCGACCTGGCCCAGAATTGGTGCAACTCGAAGAAATGTAGTCTGTTCTTGCTCTCGTATCTTTGGTGAATAAAAAGGATGAGTGGCTTTCGAATTATGGGTCAAAGGAGTGCTTTGTAGTTGTTGCAGTAAGGAAATTAATTCATGATAATGTGTATGGAGATATCAGTGGTAATTTATGGAATAAATGGATTCCACCCAAAGTTAACTTATTTGGGTGGCGACTGGCTATGCATTGCATTCCCTCTAAAGTGGGTCTCGCTCATAGAGGGATTTCGCAGGGGATCTAAATTGTCCTAGGTGCGGACTTTGAGAAGAAAGAGCGCTGCATATATTGTGGAAATGCTTGTTCGCTAAGTCGATATGGTGGACTATTTTCTCATGGCTCGACATTCCTCTTCCAAAAGAGATCGAATTGGTCCAACAACTTTTAGAAATTCCTTTAAAGATGAACGAGTCAAATGGGTGGAAGAAGGTAGTCGGCGCAGTTATTCAAGTTGCAGCGTGGGAGATTTGGAAGGCCCGTAACGAGAAGACTTTCAACAATCGACATATCCATTACAACCGAACGACGGATATTATTATGGAATACTCTTTTCTTTGGATTTCTAATAGATCGAGATTTTGTAATATCGAGTAGGATAGATGGTGCGATTTCAATGTTCGTGATGTAATCCTGTAACTGTCAGGTTTCGTTTCTTGCTGGCTCGTTTTTATATTTTATATTGAATTTTTGCCTTTCAAAAAAGAGTGCTGAAGCTGAATATCACAAAATTACGAATGTTGTTGGAACATATTGGATACATGATCTTCTTCTTGAGCTTCATTGTCCTTTAATTCGTATCTCTATCGTCTATTGTGACAACGTCAGTGCTGTCAAATAGTCAGTGTTGTCTATTTGTTCATCAACCCGGTACAACATTAACGCGCCAAACATGTTTACATTTACATTCACTTTGTTCAAGAAAGGACATGCCGTCATCTCTTCATGTTCCATTAAACTCCCAATGTGCTGATATATCACAACTGACAGAAAAAAATGCTTCCGTTGCCATTCAAAAAAAAAAAAAAAACAAAAAAAAAAAAAAAACAAAACAAAACAAATGACATGCCGTCATCGCGGGCTGTTGAACACATTTCGCTCTAGTTTTAATGGTTGTCTTCCTACCAATTTAAACAGCAGGGACGTAATAGACATTGTTGTGTATTAGGGTATCTTTGTTGTCTCTATATATACCATGTGTATCCTTTAGTGTAGATGATGTAATGTTATGACTCCTGGCTATACAAGTTTTTCTAGTTCAAATTTGTAAGTGATACCGTAAAATTACAAACTGGTGATCATCAAATCAAACCTAATAATACATAAAACCCTACACACAGATGAAATTAAAATACAATAACTCTCCTTTTTTTAATTTATTTATCTACATCACAGATAAGTTTTCTCTTCCAAAGGGCCGGGTTGTATATTATCATTAAAAAAAGTTAATCGATGTATTAAAAATTTACAATTAAATATATATAGTTTGAAATCTTTTTATAAATCATGATTTAATGGCATACAATTAAATATATATAGATTGATATCTTTTTATAAATCATGATTTAAGGGCACAATAGTTTTAATGACATATGGTGCATCCGTGCATATAGTACCCCATCTTTCATCTTTCGAAAATTAATTATGTGAACAAGGAATAGTTAAATAACATATATCTTCAATTCTTTATATACAAGCATTATCAGTAACTCTTAATATACCTAATGGCTAATTCTAACATTAATATACCAAGTACGTACAATCATGAAAAAATATAAATTAGACAAAAAAAATGAAGAAAAAGAAATTGTCGTTTACTAATACTAAGCACCACCCTCTTTATCTTTCCCTTCTAACCCTATTAATCTATAAGGAGAATACCTAATCCTGTTATGTTCTGAAATGGTCTCAAGCTTGGGTGACCATGTTTGATCCTTGGACCCAACCAACTGTTGATACACTTTCTTCAATTCTGGTGTACTACACAAGAACCCATTAGTTGCTTCACCACTTGAACCTTCATTTTCTTGATCATCATGACCACCTCTTCTCGTAAGAAGTCTTTCCATAAACTCAGATGACACCTTGATCAAAACCCGCCCGTTCGATCCCTTTATGTACTCGAAAGGACACTCTTTGAAGTTAACCGGGCCGGTTCGTGTAGGCGTGTGGCTGACCAAAGCTGATATTGAAGAAGCTGAGAGGGTTTTCGATGAGAAGATGTCGAGTGGGAGAACAAAGTAGGTCTTGCCTGGCTTGAGCGGATCGTCTATCGTTAAAGCCGGGATCACTTGGCCGATGAAGAAAAAATCTGCATCACAAACCATGCTATCCGGATGTTCAATCATGATCTCACCGGCTATCCACCGTTTTCCTGTTAGGGTTCTTATGTTCCCATCCCAGTAGATAACCTTTACAAATGAAACTTCACTTGCTAGACAACATGCAGCCATTGCATTACCCATGACGTGTTTGTGTGTGTCTGTGAGAGAGAGAGAGAGAGAGAGAGAGAGAGAGAGAGAGGGGTTGAAGAGGAAAACGGAGGTAGGGTTGTGTAGGGATGAGCTCGGTCCGGTTCGGTACCGAACCGGTACCGGTACCGAAAGAACCGGTACCGAAAATCCTCAAAAGTTGGTACCGGTACCGGTACCGAATATACCCGGTTCGGTACGGTTCGGTACCGGTACCGGTTCGGTACCGGTATTTGAGGGTAAAAACGAGCAAAATACCGGTACCGAACCGGTACCGTACCGGACCGGTACCGAACCGGTACCGAAAATGTCAAAAGTGGGTACCGAATCGGTACCGAAAAGGTACCCGGTTCGGTAAATTCGGTACCGGTACCGGTTCGGTACCGGTACCGGGTCCATTTTGCTCATCCCTAGGGTTGTGTATGTATAGAAGAGAGAGGATGGTTGACCATTTCATAAAGTCTTGGTGTGGTCGGTGGTCAGTGAAAGACGGCGTTGAACTTTATGCATATTCGTATAGTTGGCGTTTTAAACATCCATGTTGATTGTGCAAATTGAGATTTAAAACCCCAAAAGTCTGATCTACCTACAAAGTGAAATAATATCAACATTGACATTGACGTTATAAAAGATTAAAATAGTTACAATTGTAATAATATATCTAGGTAGACATCAACAAGAAACTCATTTAAATTGGTGTGAGTTTTGTGATATTTTTAATACAAACGTAGATAAACATGATAAAAAAACATCTGCAAAAAGAATTATCCAGTGGGGTTTTATAGTATTTACACCACTTAAAAAGCCGTTGAGATCATCATTTACACCATTATAAACGTTTTTTACACTAGTGTAATTTAGCATATACTATTTTTATTTTTATTATTACTTTTTTGGAAAATTTGATTTTTTATGATTTTTGGAAAGAAATTTTTTTTAAATAGAAGGTTTTTTTTGCTGAGTTGTCGAAGTTCTCACAACTCAAATGAGTTTTATGATTTTTATTTTTATATATATATAGGGGGTCGCTAAAATGAAAACCACCCCCAGTTGTAAGAACCGAGAGAACGACTTTTCAAATATTGGATCTTCAAGATGAATGGACAAGATTAAAAGTAGTTAAAAATAATATTAAGTATTTTTTGTTTTATTATGTCTTTATTGTTTTAATACAAAAGGTAGGTTTAGTAAATTTACTCAATTTTGTCTTTTTGTCTTTATTGTTTTTTTATTACCTTTTTGTATTAATATATTTGTTTTTATTTTTTAAACAAAATTATTTTATTAAAAGCATTTAAATTCAGATTTTTTTAAACTTTTTACGTTTTACGTTAAACTTTTTACGTTTTATATTAAACTTTTTAAGTTTTGGGTTTTACGTTAAACTTTTTACGTTTTGAGTTTTAAGTTAAACTTTTTACGTTTTGCGTTTTACGTTAAACTTTTTACGTTTTATGTTTTTACGTTTTTACATTTTACGTTTACGTTTTACTTTTTACGTTAAACTTTTTACGTTAAACTTTTTACGTTTTACGTTAAAAAAATTTATGTTTTACGTTAAAAACTTTACGGGTTTAACTTTTTTTTAACAAAAACTTTTTTACACAAAACGAACGCACCCAGGAATCGCAACTCGGTAGGTGTCTCAGATAGATTGTTATCATCATCGATTGTGGAAAAAAATATAAAAAAACCAACAAACAAAAATCAAAACAATGAGTGGATTCTTCAAAAAAAAGGGTTTGGCTCAGATTTTCCGATAATCAGAGGCTGCAAAGTGGGGTTGTATCTTCAAAAACCTATCCTCCACCATCCTTGCCGCGCCATGTTATAGCACCGGATCGATGACGAACATCAAACATTGCACTTGATTCAAGACATGAAGAACAAAATTTGAACAAGATAGAAATATGTAGAAGATGAATCTCTTTATTGATGAATCAGTCATCACAGATTACACAAACCAAAGGAGTATACATCATCTACAAGCTGGTTTAGATCACAAAGATCTAAACCTAGCTTTCTCTCACTAACACATAGTCTCCCTCTCTCTCTAGAATACACACAGTGATTGAGAATGGATGGGATCTTGTGAGAGGTGCACAAAGCTCTCAAGAGTTGCCCTAATCTACACAATACACACATATATAGGCTAGGGACTAAACCCGGAGAAAACACATTGTCCGGGATACAAAACAATACAATAATCCGAAACACTAGAAAGTCGTCCGGAATGCCTTCAGCAATTGATAATCTTCATTATCATTGACTTTAACTTGGACTTCTGCTTTGGTTGACACAGAACTGATAAGCGACAGTTACCCGGCAGGAACTGCACTTACAGTCTCCCCCTTAACTGTTGCATCAGTTCTGTGTGGCATCGATAATCTTCAATCACCGGATACTGCACTTACAGACTCCCCCTTGACTGATGATATCATGCATGCTTTCAACTTTAGCTGAGACTTGATCTTTTAGGTAGAGCACAACGATCTTCAACCCTTCTAATTAAAGACTTGTTGATGATCACTTAAAGCTGCTTTGAGAAACCCAAAGAATCCAACATCAAACACTGTAGATCCTCCCCCTCAAACTACTCCCGAATCAAGGTAACGCGAACCGACCTACAACCACATGTAGGAATATCGCTCGATACATTAATCTTCAAACCTAACCGGTAGCAGAAAGAAACATTGGATTTCCAATGCCCAACCTTGAACACTTCAAACTTCACTAAAACATGAAGCTCAGTTCGATAAGTTAATAACAAACTGAACTTTGTAAAAGTACATCCACCATCTTGATCAGAGTCTTCAACCGAGTGTCTGAAATCATTTCATCTCGAATCTTCATGAATCCACCAATTACCCGATGACTTTCGTCTCCAATCTCTGACCAAAACTGTCATTTGCTGAAAGTTACCTCGCGGGCCGCGTAAGCCAAGGTTAAAGCTTACGCGGGGCGCGGCAGACTAACCTGGCAGAAACATTGAATCTGGTTGAACAGCTCATTCCGATTGATTTTTACCATGGTTTTAACATACCTTGGGCTTGTTTTTGTGCTCCCATAGTATTTAAAACAATGGGCAACAAGTGTAAGGCCAAGATTAAGACTCAAAACACATGGAATGATCTTGTTGGTTCAATATTTCTATAAATAGTCTTGGGTTTTCATTCTTGTTCCTTGCTCATTTGATCTAATATGCTCTAAGTTGAAGCTCTCACTTGTTGAAAGCTTCATACTTGAGTATTTTTAGTTCAATTCTTCCAAGCTTTGACCCTTTGTAAGTTTCTTTCATGCTTGGTTATGCTTTTCAAACATGAAAGTCAAACAGTGTTTGACTTTCTACTTTGACCAGGAATTGGTCAAGACAAAGTTCGTTTGAACTTTGCAATGTGAGCGTAATCACAATGGTTATAGTCCCTTGTGACTATACCTACTGATTACCACGTTTATTTGTCGAAGTGACGAGTCAAAGTTTCGGTCAAAATGCCGATTATGCGCATTTTGCGACGAAACTATTTTCGGATATCAAAACACTTTGTTTTGATATCAAATCAGTTTTCTAACTTAGTTAAACATGTTTTAACATGTATAACTCGTCACTTTTAGTCTAGTGCTTGTATAGGGTTGTAAGTCAAGCGGTCTTGACAACCGCTTAGACTTTCGAACCCGACCCATTGGGTCAATCATTAGGATCCGACCAAGCACATTTGGTGACCATAGTTGTATAGGGAATAACCTTCCGAGGTTATACCTTTTGGTCACTTAGTTTAATTAGTTGTATGATAAGTAGTTTATATGCCTTAGGTAAATGACTAAAATGCTCTTTTCATGCATAATTTGAATTTAAGCATATGTAACTTAACTTTTAACACTTAAACTGATTATGCAACATATTTAAACATGTTAGGGCATATAATACTTGTCATAGGACTAGTTAGGCGTCTCGAACGACGCGTTAGAGTAGCGTAGACTACCTTAACGAGTCATAACGGGTCGTAAGCACTTAGGATAGGTTCCGATTTAGAATGTAGGCCTTGTTAAACCATATCACATGAGTTCCAATACTCATTTGGTTTACGAGACCTCATTCTACCCGATCTTACGATTTAGGTACCGATTATTTAACATAGTGATTCCATACTAGGTGCCACTTGATTCCTTGATTTCCGAGCTTTGTTAGGATACTTAATCAAGGATACTTACAATCTCAAGTGAGTACATAGTCCCCTGATGTTTCCGCCGTGATTTGATGTTTTACACGGTCGGGGTGTGACAACACCCCGACCTCATTAAAACAACAAAACCGCGGCGGAAACGTCGGGGAGTGGAGTAACAGAATCATCGTTTCACAACACATGGATTGGAATTTCGTTTTATTGAATTAAGTTGTTACATTGTCTTGTAATTAAAAGCAAAACACAAACATAATGTCTTTCATTATTTATTAAGTCACTAAGGCCTCGTCGGATCCTATGTGAGCATGCATCATAATCATCATAAACATCATCAAACAACACCACCTAAAACATATGTGAAAATAAAGTCAACCCAAAAATGCCGACGAACACATAGGTTTTGTGAGTGTGTCAAATTCATGGCTTGTATAAGTATTGCAATACCTCGTACGACTACTTGAGTCGATAATTGAAAACCTTGTTTTGAAAGTGTTTTGTATTGCAATATGATTAACCAACTTAAAACAAGTTGGTTATAGTTTATAAAACCTCGTTGCCATGAATCTTGACTAAAACCCTTGTTTTCGTAAACCAATAGTAAATCGTCCTTGTAGAAAACTTGCATGGTTTATATTATTTAGTAAACATCATTGTGTGTCATTGTTTGAAATCATTCGTCCAAGTGAACAAAATAACGCCACGGAATGTAATATGATAAAAGCACTTATATATAAGAAGTACCAGCGACGTATCTGCCATGTTTTTATCACATTACACCCGTCCCGTTACCTATTCACATACCAAAAACCAATCGTTCCATTGTACTTGTTCTCAATCGTTCGTGTTATAAAAACCAATCGTTCAAATCGTTCGACTCGTTCTTGTTATAAATCATCGTTCAATCGTTTAACTTGTTTGTGTTATAAACCATCGTTCAATCGTTCAAATCGTTCGTGTTTTAATTATGAAAACTAACTTTTGGTCATTCACGTTGAATACATTCAAACCTGTGTTTTGACTCGTCTATACCACCAAAGGGTATCTTTAATCGACTAACAAACCACCAAAGGGTTTGTTAAAATATTTAGGTTCTGTCGTTACCCACATTACCCCATAACCATGGCGATAGTCTGATAACGGGATTTGTCAGATCCTATGGTACCATAACATACTATTGGTCTGCTCGGCCAAAGCTAATGAATGTCATTCATGTTATGTATTAACGCACCAACAAGTTTCGTTCACAATATTGAAATCCTTGCATTTAATATAAGCCATAGTATTTGTTTTTGAAAACTCGAAATCGTTTAGCACATATGAATCACCCCAAAACAATTGAAAGCAGTAAAAGAGGGGAACTATGTACTCACTTGAGATTTCAAGGTATCCTCGATTAAGTGAACTAATAAGCTCGGGCAATCAAGGAATCAAGTGGCACCTAGTATCGGATCACTATGTTAACAAATCGGCACCTAAATCGGGAGATCGGGTAGAATGAGGTCTCGTAAACCAAATGAGTATTGGAACTTATGTGATATGGTTTAACAAAGCCTACATTCTGATTTGGAACCTATCCTAAGTGCTTGTGACCCGTCATGACCCGTTAAGGTAGTTTACGCTACTTTAACGCGTCATTTGCGTAAACGCGTGTTCGGATAGTCTAACTAGTCCTATGACAAGTATTATATGCCCTAACAAGTTTAATATTGTTTCATACTCAGTTTAAGTGTCAAAAATTTGGTTACATAGGCTTGAATTCAAATTATGCATGAAAAGGGCAATTTGGTCATTTTCCTAAGGCATATAAACTACCTTTCATAACAACTAATTAAACGAAGTAACCATAAGGTATAACCTCAGAAGGTTATTCCCTATACAACTATGGTCACAAAATATGTTTGGTCGGATCCTAATGATCGACCAAACGGGTCGGGTTCGAAAGTCTAAGCGGTTGTCGAGACCGCTTGACTTACGCCCCTAAACAAGCACTAAACTAGAAGTGACGAGCTAAACATGTTAAAACATGTTTAACTAAGTTAGAAAAATGATTTGATATCAAAACAAAGTGTTTTGATACTCGAAAATAGTTTCGTCGCAAAATGCACATAATCGTGCATTTTGACCGAAACTTTGACTCGTCACTTCGACTAGTCAACGTGGTAATCAGTAGGTATAATCGCAAAGGATTATAATCATCGTGATTACGCTCACGTTGCAAAGTTCAATTGAACTTTGACTTGACCAATTCATGGTCAAAACCGAAAGTCAAATGGTAGTCAAATTGTTTGACTTTCAGCTTGTAATTGCTGAAATATATGAACTAACCATGAAAGAACACTTACAAATGCTCTAAGGCTGAAAGATTAACTAGAAAACTCAGTTGGGAGGCCTCCTAAGAAGGTAGCAACTCCACTTTGAGTGTTTAGAGAAGAAGAATGATGATGAGCAATAAAATGGGCAGATTGAGGGGGTATTTATAGTTTTTGAGAAGCTACAAGATGGTGCCATGTGTATTGTGTGGTCTCCAAGCAAGTGTAGGATCAATACACTTTTAAAACCTTGAAATCCATTGAAAATACCCACAAGATTGATAAAAAATGGCCAAAAACAAGTGCAGCATGTCACACCCCCAAAATACCAAATGCGGTTACCACCAATCACATTGAACTAACATCAAGTTATAAAACAAAGTTTCCATTTATAATGATAAAACATTCATAAAAATAATCCAATTTTAACATGTTCAGTGGAAGCAAATAGTAAATCAATGTTTAAACGTTTCAAAACCAAATGTATGTGAAATCAGTAAACAAGTCATGCATATCCAAGCGGTGCGACCCATGACCACTCCAACATTCCCAGATAGAAAGTTCCTTGTCCAAAGTACCTAACGACCTGCGAGCATGTCACACCCTGGCTTTGCGGAAGCGTGGTTATTTTGGTGTGACTTCTTAATACCATAGCTTAATCATAACAAGCTATATGAAATAAAATTCATGCAAGATCATCCATTAAAATAAGTTTTAAAACCAAAGTAACATAACATTGTCTTGGAACTACACTATCCTAACATAAAGCATTGTTTTGAAAGACATAAACATTAACATGAATAAGACGCAGTTTAAGGACTGTGACTCATCCAGGTAAAAGCCACATCCCCTAAACCTGGATGACCACGGAACCCATACGCAGCGGGAAAACATAACATACCGCGCCAGATCTTTAATTTCCTGAAATACATGTAAGTTGAAAAATCAACAATAATGTTGAGCGAGTTAATGTGTAAGTGAGTAAATAAACCTTTGTTTGTATAAAAACCCTGGTATGTAGCAAATAAGGAAAAAGAGATCACCAATGGTTTGCAAGGCCATTGATATGTGTGAAGTGCAAGTAGGAAGACTCAAACCTAGCGGATTTATGCGTTGGGCACAAAGTCACCCCGAGGTCCGTTCTGTTTGGGCCTGGGGCTGGGCTCGCTACACCCAAGTAGATCTACCGCTCCTGTCCCTCGGTCCTACCTTGAGGATTAATGGCCTCAAGTTTCCGCCTACCCACTCACATGATCTTAAGTAGTAAACCTCCTTACGCTAACCATACCATGTATAAAGTATTCGTAATCATAGTAACATGTATTTCACCCCCGCGGTTTAGAAAACTGAAAACAGTTAAGAGAAAATGGGGACATGAACTCACTGTGGTGCGTCTCTACCAAGTATATCTCCTGATCAAGCAGCTGTGCGATGACCTACACGTACTAACTCTATTAGACGGATGGCCGTGCCTTAGCTTTAGGTTTAAGTTTTTGGGAAATAGTTAGACAACTATTTCGTGTTTATATTTTTGTAAATACTTGGTAATTATTCTCCTTCCCAAGGATGGGGGATTTAATACATGTGCGTTCGTATACCTTCAAAATATATTATTAAGTCTCACTTAAAAGTATATTTTATTTCTAACCCCAAAATATAATCATTACATTCGGTAATATTATTTTTACCATAAAAATAATATTTGTATATTTCACAAAATATCATAACATTTTACAAGTTCCGCTTATGAAAAGTATATATATCAAATATATTTTTACCCCGTTTTTATTTTGTGAAAACCCCACCTCCGATGTTTCGTAAATAAAGTCGTGGCGAAACTTACGTTTTGAAAACAAGTCAAAAATAGATTTACAACACTTGTAGTGAAAATATTCCCAAGTGTTAGGTTTTTAGAAAAAATTCGCCAGAGTTTCCCCTGTAACTGGAGGTGGCCACGCTTTCAAGCGTATCATTTTCTTTTAAGATTCAAATCAACAATTTTCTCATTCAACCAAAACAATATCCAAAGCACCAAACTAGTCAAAATATGTATAAATCGCATAAATTACATGAACTTGTGGTTTACCCAAAAATATGTAGTAAATCCCATTACTTTTAGTGGATCTTTTGTATAAATCAACTCGTTTCTTGAAAGTCTCGCTTTTAAAGGAATTTCATCTATACAACTTCTTGTCAACTTTTACAAAAATAGTTATTTTGTCGAAACTTTGTGTTACACAAGTGTCTACACACTTGTGTGTTTGCTAAAATCATTCTTGTTTATGAAAGATCCGTCTTTAAAAGTATGTCTTCTCTTGACACGTGGTCCTTTGAAAATACCGATTGTAGATCCGTAGATCTACTAGTTTTGAACACTATTTCATTAGTAGAATCGATTTTACACAAGTTCATGTTTAATGTGTGGTAGAGTTTCATCATTTAACCCTTTGTACACTTAAACAAACTCTATGTCATGATCCATGTTAATGACCAATCCGGGTTAGACGATGATCCGAGCTACCACATCATAGATCGGCACTAAATAATCACACAAAACAAATCTTACAAGATTTACACAACCCTTGTGCTATTAACCAACATCTTTAATATTTTAGTAGACTTTTACATCTCATCTTGTAAGTTCATGAGTTTTAACCGTCATATATTATTTTAACCACTTTAGAATAGGTCAAGAGTGTGTTTCAAGCAACTTACTACTAGCTCGAGGCTAGGGAAGAATCTAGTCGAAGATTGCGTGGATAAAAGCAATAGGGTGAGGTCCTTCACGTTCCGAATGCACCGAGCTCCTTTGTATGAGATCCTTAACACTTGTAGATGCTTGAAATGGCAAGATCAAAGCTCGAAAATGGATGGGTGTGGGTGTGTGTGTTCGGCCGAGAGACAAAGAGAGGGAGAGAGAGGAGTGTTGTTTAGTTGTGGTGAAATGAATATGATGGATCAAGTTTCAAACTTATAGACAAACCTTATGTTAATTACCCAATGGTTCTCATGTCACCAAGATATTAAACAACAAGATTATTATAATCTTGAAAGTACAAAGGGGTGTCCCCTTGGGGATGGTTTCGTTGGAAGGGGGGTCTATGGTTCCATTTCAACTAGATAGTTAGACATTAGCTAGATAATTAGGAGGTTAACTTAGTTACTATCATGTAGTAAGTTGTAACGGGTGTTAGGGTACTCGGGGACCCTAACTGGTTCAGAAAAAGAAAAAAACAAAGTAAATGGCAATATTTTATGTTCCGGGTAAAGTCCGATTGTTCGGCTGGATAGAGATCCGTTAAAGTGCTTAACAAAGCTTTAAAGTATCATTATTTTTTTTTTTAGTGACACAACTTATTCCCGACACTTTGGAAAGTGTCTAGTAATGTTTTTCTCATGTTTTGGCACTTTATTAGGTAGCTTAATGCTGAATTTTAATTAAAGTGCTGAATTTTGTACATAAAGTACGTTTTAGGCACATCCGGTCACTGTAATCTCATTCCTAGTGACGTAGTTCTACAACCCTTATATCCCTACACTCTCTACCAGTGTAGCAAACTATCTCAGGCTCTTACAGGCCTTAGAGGCAGTTCCTGCCTGGTGCTGGTTATGACAGCACGTTTAATAGGTTATCCGTTCATTGTGCTACTGTGCTTTTGGTGCATCAAGGTTGTCACAAAGGTGCTGTAAGCAAAACATGGAGTGACAGCAAGTAAAGTATGATGCAAGTAAGTACGTGTATCAGCATTCAAGTAGCAGTTTATTCACAAGTTCAAGTAAGCACAGTAATTAAGCAGTAATTAATTATTAATTAAGTCGTACGGATACCTGGTTTAGTGAGGGTTGTCACATTCTCCCCCCGTTAGAAAAATTTCGTCCCGAAATTTTAAGTTTTGCTTATAGATGCAGGGTTCCTAGGAAATAAGTGGGGGTATTTCTCTTTCATCCGGTCCTCACGCTCCCAGGTGAGTTCAGGACCATGTCTGCATTCCAACGAACCTTGACGAGCTTGACACTGCTCCGGCGGGTCTTGTTTACTTTCCAATCCGTAACCTCAACAGGTTCTTCAACGAAATGGAGCGTGCCATCAACATGAATCTCATCGGTGGGAATGACAACGGTATCTTGAGTTGGACTTTTCTTCAGGTTGGATACATGAAATGTATCGTGAACTCCATTCAGTTCAGCAGGTAAGTCCAGCTTGTATGCTACTAGCCCAATCCTTTGCAGGATTCTGAAAGGGCCAATGTAACGCGGATTCAACTTCCCACGCTTTCCAAAGCGTGCCACACTCTTCCAGGGTGAAACCTTCAATAAAACCATATCTCCAACTTGGAATTCCAAATGTTTCCGGTTTGGATCTGCATAGGCTTTCTGTCTTTCGCGAGCTGCTTCGATCCGCTTTCGAATCTGCGCAATCTTGTCTGTCGTCTCTTGGACGATTTCGGGACCAACAAGCTGCCTATCACCTGCGTCAGCCCAGCATAGGGGTGATCGACACTTGCGTCGTAAAGAGCTTCAAATGGCGCGGCTCCAATACTGGTGTGGTAGTTGTTGTTGTATGAAAATTCAACCAGTGGCAAATGCTTATCCCAGCTACCGCCCAAATCCATAACACATGCTCTCAGCATATCTTCCAAGGTCTGAATAGTCCGCTCGCTTTGACCGTCGGTCTGAGGGTGAAATGCAGTGCTCAGATTTAATTGTGAGCCAAAAGCTTCTTGGAAGGATTGCGAAATCCTTGATATGAAACGTCCATCTCTATTAGAGATGATCGAGAGAGGCACTCCATGACGTGTGACGATCTCTCGCATGTATATTTCTGCCAGTTTGCTGGTGTTATCCTTCTCTTTGATTGGCAGAAAGTGCGCTGACTTCGTTAATCGGTCCACTATTACCCAAATAGTGTCATGACCTCTTGGCGTTCCTGGCATCTTTGTAATAAAATCCATAGAGATTTGTTCCCATTTCCACTTGGGAATCTCAGGTTGTTGCAGAAGTCCTGAAGGCTTCTGGTATTCCGCTTTTACCTTAGCGCACGTTAGACACTTGCTCACATAAACAGCAACATCGCCCTTCATCCTAGGCCACCAATAGTAATCCATGAGATCTTGGTACATCTTATCCGCTCCTGGATAGATAGAGTACCGCGATTTGTGAGCTTCATCAAAAACAACTTTCCTTAAACCACCAAACAGAGGAACCCAAATCCTTTTCTCAAAACATAACGTTCCTTCCTCGTTTGGCACCAATAGCTTCTCCATCCCACGGATATATTCTTCTTCAAGATTTCTTTCCTTAAGAGCTTCTTTCTGCGCGGCACAAATGCGCAAGGAAAGATCGGTTTGGATAATCATTTCTAAAGCCCTAACCCTTATGGGCTTGATCCTCTCTTTTCGACTTAGGGCGTCGGCAACCACATTCGCCTTCCCTGGATGATACTTTATCTCGCAATCGTAATCATTCAACAACTCAACCCATCGTCTTTGTCTCATATTCAACTCCTTCTGGTTGAATATGTGTTGTAGGCTCTTATGATCTGTAAAAATTGTACATTTCGTACCATATAGGTAGTGTCTCCAGATCTTTAAAGCAAATATCACTGCGCCTAGCTCCAAATCGTGCGTGGTATAGTTCTTCTCATGTACCTTCAACTGATGTGATGCGTAAGCAATAACCTTCTGGCGTTGCATCAACACGCAACCCAATCCTTGACGCGAGGCGTCACAATATACCACGAAATCGTCAGTACCTTCCGGTAGTGCTAGAATTGGCGCATTGCAGAGCTTATCCTTCAACAGCTGAAACGCTACTTCCTGTTTGATTCCCCAATCCAACTTCTTATCTTTCTGGGTGAGGAGCATCAATGGTTGAGCGATCTTCGAAAAGTCCTCAATGAACCTTCGATAGTAGCCAGCCAAACCCAAGAATTGTCGAATCTCGGTTGGCGTCTTCGGCGTTTCCCAACTCTTGATCGCTTCGATCTTGGTGGGATCCACATGGATTCCATCTCCATTTACCACATGTCCAAGAAATTGGACTTCACGTAGCCAAAATTCGCACTTAGAGAATTTTGCATACAACTGTTCTTTCTTCAGCAGCTCCAAAATAGCTCTTAGATGCTGTTCGTGCTCAGCCTTTGTCCTTGAATAAATCAAGATGTCGTCGATAAACACAATCACGAACTTTTCCAAGTACGGCTTGCAAACTCTATTCATCAAGTCCATAAAGACTGCAGGTGCGTTTGTCAACCCAAACGGCATAACAAGGAACTCGTAGTGTCCATAACGAGTTCTGAAAGCTGTCTTCGGGATACTCTCCTCTTGTATCCTTAACTGATGGTATCCAGATCGCAAATCGATCTTCGAGTAAAAGCTTGAACCTTGCAGTTGGTCAAACAGATCATCAATTCTTGGCAGAGGATATCTATTCTTGATCGTCAGCTTGTTCAGCTCCCGGTAGTCGATGCACATTCGAAAACTACCGTCCTTCTTCTTGACAAACAGGACCGGAGCTCCCCAAGGCGAGAAGCTTGGTCGGATAAATCCCTTGTCTAACAACTCTTGAAGTTGTGTCGACAATTCTTGCATCTCAGACGGGGCAAGTCTATAAGGTGCCTTAGCCACAGGCGCGGCGCCTGGGACCAAATCGATGTGAAACTCCACTTGCCTCTGAAGTGGCAGTCCAGGCAAGTCCTCCGGGAAGACTTCCGGATACTCCCTCATGACAGGGATGCCTTCGATCTTCGGTTCTGCAGCTTTCTTGTCTACAATGTGTGCCTGGAAGGCAGCACATCCCTTCTGTAAACACTTTCGCGCTTTCAGGCAGCTGATAATTCTTAAAGGCGTATCGTGCTTTTCACCATGAACCACAAATGTTTCACCATCTTCGGTCGGGATACGAACGACCTTTTCGTGACAAACAATTTCTGCCTTGTTGCTTGATAACCAATCCATTCCTACTACCACGTCAAAGCTCCCCAGCTGGACTGGTAGTAGATCCAAAGTAAACTCACGTTCTCCCAACTCGATTGCACAACCTCTGATTACTTCATTGGCTTCTACTAACTTCCCATTAGCCAATTTGATTGAGTAGGGAATATCTAACTTACTAGCGGCTAAACCAAGCATATTCTTAAATTCTAACGATACGAAGCTATAGTCGGCACCAGTATCAAATAAAACGGATGCATAGCGTTGGTTTACAGGGAACGTACCCGTAACGACATTGGGATCCTGGCGCGCTTCCCTCGCTTCGATATTGAACACTCTTCCACGGGCTTGGTTCAACTCTGGGCAGTTCCTCTTAAAGTGCCCGCTATCACAACAGTTAAAGCATCCAGGTCTTTGCCCGTTTCCACCTCCATTTCCAGCTTGGTTATTCCTTTGGTTATGATTCACAGTGCCCGCTTGATTCACATTGTTGCCTCGATTCCCATTACCTCCATTGTTTCCTTGTGGGCAATTTCCATTTCCACCCCGGTTATTGTTTCTGTTTCCAAATCCTCCTTGGCCTCCCTGGCCAACAGTGGCCCAACAAGAATCCTTCAAGTGGCCAGGTTTCCCACACGCTTCCCACACCTTCAAACCACATCGGCCAGAATGGTGACGCTGGCAGGTGTTGCACTTGGGCTAGGTGCCCATATATCCTTTTCCTTTCTTTCCACCACCAGCTGTAACCTAAGCTGGCGCGTTTGGCTCTCCTTTCTTAACAACACCACTAGTGCCTTGTTTGAAGTTCGAGAACTTTCGTTTGTTACCCCCGGATGACTCGACGTGAGTCTCTTTCTTCTTTGTCTCGATCTCATCGAACTTGTTCAGACGGATAGCCTCCTCAGTGAGAGCCACGCTCAAATCGATTACCTCAGTAATTGTTGCAGGCTTGGAGGAGGTCACCATGCTTATGATTTGAGGAGCTAATCCCCAAATGAAGCATTCAATCCGCTTGAATTCTGGAGTGACCATATAGGGTACCACATGCGACAGGTCGTGAAACCTCTGAACATATTCCGCGATCTTCGGACTTTCCATCTTCAAATGCCAGAACTCAGTTTCCAATCTTTGGATTTCAGCGCGAGAACAATACTTTTTGCGCATTAGTTCCTTCAGTTCGGTCGATGTTAGTGTGTAGGCAGCAACTTCACCAAGTGTCTGCACTTGCAAATTCCACCAAGATAGGGCTCCATCCAAAAGTAGCCCAGAAATGTAGGTGACTTGCTGGCCTGGTGCACATTTGCTCATGCGGAGAACAGATTCAGTCTTCTCGGCCCAACGAACAAAAGCGACAGCACCTCCGGTGCCATCAAAGTTGACCAGCTTGCAGTCTAGAAACTGCTTGTAGGTGCACCCTGCACATACGTTACAACATATGAATGGCATTAGCATCCTTGCTAGAGATATCCAATTAGATCATGGTATGTCTTAATGACTTAGTATTACCATGAGGTGGATTGTTGTTGCCATTGTTGTTTGAGCTGCTTCCGCTGGGTCCTCCTTGCGAGGCGGCGTATTGCGCGATGGCAGCAGCGATGACTTGTTGGAGTTCTGCCTCATTGGTAGGCATCGGCGTTTGACGTCTCGGTGGCATCTTCTAAAAGATGGGTTCACATCGGTCAGACCATAATAAAGCGTACGTATATATTGATAGTAATAGTACATAACATCTCATGTTATAATCATATCAATCACACAACATCCCATGTTATAAAACATAAATAATCAATCAGAACATCACATATGATGAGAATACTGCGATTGCCATATATCGAGACCACATAGTAAGTGTACAGGTACATAATAGTGTCATACATCATCAACGACTAAGGGCTACATCACCCAGTCCAAAAGAATATCAAATCAGTGTCAATACATCCATATACATGTCACAAAAGTCAGAATCAAAATGTAGTCTCCAAAAATTGCGGTGCAGTCAAAACAATCGCCGTCTTCTCACCAGCGTCCACCCGTACGGTACTGAAGAGCTCTACACTGATGGCGGTGGAGGAGGGGGAAAATGGGTGTAGAACAAACGACGCAAATGGAGCCAGTCCTCCTCCATGGCTCTCTGGGTACGAAACCAAGAAGCAACCTGCTGCTCAAGTGCCAAAAGGCGTGCAGCATAGTCAGGTAACAATGGTCGAGGGTAGGGGTCGGTCAGTGGCATAACAGTCGGTGACGTCCAGAGAAACGGCTCGCTGGCTGGATCAAAAGGTGGCACAAAGAATGGTGGTACAGGGGGAATAGCAGATGAAGACTGTGGCATAACTGGAATGGATGTCGGCATATGTCCAAAAGGATGAGCCGAGGAACCCTCTCCAGGTCGAGCTGGAGGTGTGTACTGTGCAAATGAAAAAGAGAAATCAACGTGACATGCATCGGTGGTATGAGGAGGAATAGGTGGAAGCTCATCATCCGCAGGAATCCACCCATGCTGGGCGTGCTCATCTCGTGGGTCAATCTGTGCCTCAAAAAGTGCTCGATCAAACTGTACAGGCATAGGGTCAAGGTGAGGTGCAACAAGAGGGTCAGCAGGTATATCAGCGATAAGTGGGAGATCAACATGATCAGCAGCAATAACATGGTCACCCTCCAGTAGTGGTGCATCAGCAGGGTGATCATCAATAGGTAGGTCAGCAATCACAGGATCAATGGGCATGCCAGCATGAACAGGGTCATGCTCAAACACTGGGTCAGGAGCAGCTACTGGCTCAAGGGCCATGGCAGGTTCGGGGTCAAAGAACTCCATATGAAAATCTGCATGATCAGCGAATGCAGGGTCAACTGGGTCTACTGGGTCAACCATAGGCTGATCTAAGTGGATGAACTCTATCTCCTGGTCCGGGTCAAATCCAGGGGGGAAAACAGGGTCTGAATCCTCATCGAGGTCGTGATCGAAAACAAATCTAGGAGCAGAGACAGCAGATGATGCCCTGTCAGGATCTGAACCGTGTGAATAGTGTTGTGCGCTCTGAGTGTGTGACGGTGCGGAGGCCACAGACTCGAAGGAGTCTGGAGCGGGTGAGTGTGGAGGTGACTCCTCAGCTGGAGCATCTGCGAGTAACAAAAGACCACTGTCAGCTAGAAGGGCCTCGCCCTCAACATCGTCCTCCAGGGGCTCATCATCAAACAGATCGACGTCGTCGTCAACGTCGGCGTCGAGGAGCATATCGTAAGCAGGATAAACGGCCAAAGGTATGTGAGCTGGGATCTCTACGAGTGGTTGGTACCCAGCAAAAGGTCCATTAGCGGGCTCATCGACAGCGTCGGGTAGCGCAAAGGGCTGAAAGTCGTCCTCGTCTGTGCTGGTAACATCTGATGTGTGGACCTCGTGCTCTGAAGACTCTAAGTCATCTGATACTATGGGTCTAGGGTCCGTGGTGTCCGAATCACCTGTGCCGGACGAGTCCATGGTGTCTGTAACACAAACACAAATATGTACAAATAATCAATCATATAATCAGATAAGCACATTAGCCACCAAGTAAGCAATCAAATAATTCTTCTAGTCCCACTAGCCTCCCAGCCTCCCAGACTGCTCTTCCTAGTCCCACTAGCCTCCTAGACTGCTCTTCCTAGTCCCACTAGCCTCCCAGCCTCCCAGACTGACTCCCTAGTCCCACTAGTCTCCCAGCCTCCCAGACTGCTCTTCCTAGTCCCACTAGCCAACTACCTCAGCCTCCCAGACCGAGCCTCAACCTCCCAGACTGAGCCTAAAAATAATAAATAAATGTGCTCAACATTTGTTTGTAAAAAGTTTTGGATCTGGACTTAAGTGGTATGCAGTGTAAAAATGTTTTCGTGAGAGCCCTAGTGATCATAGTCTAGACTCGAGAAGGAATCCTAGTTCGCTATGATCAGAGCTCTGATACCAAGCTGTCACACCCTGGCTTTGCGGAAGCGTGGTTATTTTGGTGTGACTTCTTAATACCATAGCTTAATCATAACAAGCTATATGAAATAAAATTCATGCAAGATCATCCATTAAAATAAGTTTTAAAACCAAAGTAACATAACATTGTCTTGGAACTACACCATCATAACATAAAGCATTGTTTTGAAAGACATAAACATTAACATGAATAAGACGCAGTTTAAGGACTATGACTCGTCCAGGTAAAAGTCACATCCCCTAAACCTGGATGACCTCGGAACCCATATGCAGCGGGAAAACATAGCATACCGCGCCAGATCTTTAATTTCCTAAAATACATGTAAGTTGAAAAATCAACAATAATGTTGAGCGAGTTCATGTGTAAGTGAGTAAATAAACCTTTGTATGTATAAAAACCCTGGTATGTAGCAAATAAGGAAAAAGAGATCACCAATGGTTTGCAAGGCCATTGATATGTGTGAAGTGCAAGTAGGAAGACTCAAACCTAGCGGATTTATGCGTTGGGCACAAAGTCACCCCGAGGTCCGTTCTGTTTGGGCCTGGGGCTGGGCTCGCTACACCCAAGTAGATCTACCGCTCCTGTCCCTCGGTCCTACCTTGAGGATTAATGGCCTCAAGTTTCCGCCTACCCACTCACATGATCTTAAGTAGTAAACCTCCTTACGCTAACCATACCATGTATAAAGTATTCGTAATCATAGTAACATGTATTTCACCCCCGCAATTTAGAAAACTGAAAACAGTTAAGAGAAAAGGGGGACATGAACTCACGGTGGTGCGTCTCTACCAAGTATATCTCCTGATCAAGCAGCTGTGCGACGACCTACACGTACTAACTCTATTAGACGGATGGCGGTGCCTTAGCTTAAGGTTTAAGTTTTTGGGAAATAGTTAGACAACTATTTCGTGTTTATATTTTTGTAAATACTTGGTAATTATTATCCTTCCCAAGGATGGGGGATTTAATACTTGTGCGTTCGTATACCTTCAAAATATATTATTAAGTCTCACTTAAAAGTATATTTTATTTCTAACCCCAAAATATTATCATTACATTCGGTAATATTATTTTTACCCTAAAAATAATATTTGTATATTTCACAAAATATCAAAACATTTTACAAGTGACGCTTATCAAAAGTATATATATCAAATATATATTTACCCCGTTTTTATTTTGTGAAAACCCCACCTCCGATGTTTCGTAAATAAAGTCGTGGCGAAACTTACGTTTTGAAAACAAGTCAAAAATAGATTTACAACACTTGTAGTGAAAATATTTCCAAGTGTTAGGTTTTTAGAAAAATTTCGCCAGAGTTTCCCCTGTAACTGGAGGTGGCCACGCTTTCAAGCGTATCATTTTCTTTTAAGATTCAAATCAACAATTTTCTCATTCAACCAAAACAATATCCAAAGCACCAAACTAGTCAAAATATGTATAAATCGCATAAATTACATGAACTTGTGGTTTACCCAAAAATATGTAGTAAATCCCATTACTTTTAGTGGATCTTTTGTATAAATCAACTTCGTTTCTTGAAAGTCTCGCTTTTAAAGGAATTTCATCTATACAACTTCTTGTCAACTTTTACAAAAATAGTTATTTTGTCGAAACTTTGTGTTACACAAGTGTCTACACACTTGTGTGTTTGCTAAAATCATTCTTGTTTATGAAAGATCCGTCTTTAAAAGTATGTCTTCTCTTGACACGTGGTCCTTTGAAAATACCGTTTGTAGATCCGTAGATCTACTAGTTTTGAACACTATTTCATTAGTAGAATCGATTTTACACAAGTTCATGTTTAATGTGTGGTAGAGTTTCATCATTTAACCCTTTGTACACTTAAACAAACTCTATGTCATGATCCATGTTCATAACCAATCCGGGTTAGACGATGATCCGAGCTACCACATCATAGATCGGCACTAAATAATCACACAAAACAAATCTTACAAGATTTACACAACCCTTGTGCTATTAACCAACATCTTTAATATTTTAGTAGACTTTTACATCTCATCTTGTAAGTTCATGAGTTTTAACCGTCATATATTATTTTAACCACTTTAGAATAGGTCAAGAGTGTGTTTCAAGCAACTTACTACTAGCTCGAGGCTAGGGAAGAATCTAGTCGAAGATTGCGTGGATAAAAGCAATAGGGTGAGGTCCTTCACGTTCCGAATGCACCGAGCTCCTTTGTATGAGATCCTTAACACTTGTTGTCACACCCCCAAAATCCACCATGAGGAGTATCACCGCTTGGAGGCGTGACGTGACCAGGATCGAGCCACCAATCATATTGAACAACATAATTAAGTAAATAAAACCAAACACAATACGATTGGTGACCAAAAGGAAGTAAACCGATTTTTAGGTTAACAGCGGAAGCATAAAACATAAGTTCAAAACGTAAGTCCATAGTTCATAAGTTTAAAGTCCAGAACGTAGGTTAAATAAGTTCATAAAGTTTATTCATTAAGTACGGGACATATCAGTTCGCATCCCACAACGACCACCTCCATATGCAAGCTCCATAGCATCTAATAACCTGCAAAGCATGTAATAACGAGTCAACAACAAAGTTGAGTGAGTTCACGGTTGGTTGTCCATTTTAGAGTTGTTTCCAAAAACATAGTTTAATCTCAATCGGCTATCCAGCCATAGGGGTTACCCCATAGTTCGAAATCGTTTATTAGTTAACCATCCCATGTTCACCTTCCCTGGCTATCCAGCCCGGCACTTTGGCCGTGGGGAGCTGCCCCAGTATTTTAAACTACCAGACTCGTTTATCATATCGACTACTAACAAAAGAAATCAATTGTGCCCTAGCGTCGGTGTTCTATCACCACCGACGTGCCATAGTCCATTAGAACACACCCGTCCAACTGGCACGGTGTGCGGTTTGTTAAACCTAATAGCGCTATTAACTAATGACCCGCTCGCCATAGCCTCGGCGATTAAGTCGATACAAAAAGGGAGGGACTTCGCTGATAGAGTTCTAGTCCAGTAAGTCTAACACGTCCCAACAGGACGAGGAATTTACATTCCTGAACACGTCTCAAAGGACGAGGAATCCCTATTCCTGTACCCATTCCCATTCCCACCGGGAATTTCCATGCTTTGTAGAAAAGTGTGAACTCACCTCGGTTTGCTCGGTTAGATTCTCAAATATAGCTAACAGTCAAGGTCGGTCAATCGCGTCCTAATAAGGTACGGATAACAATCAGTTTCTCATGCATAACACGTATCCTACGTACGGTTTATTTGCACATTACTTCTACCACATAACATGCACACACTTTAACGATTTACGCCCATATATACTTCTCATCCATTCCCCACTCATAAGAAAACATACAATAATGCATATAACACATATAACATGTTAGATCATTCACAGATAGCATACTCGACATTTAGACGCGCAAATCACAACTTATGTCATTTCAGCATTAATATTCAAAACCGGCTGTTTTCGGACATTTTAATAAAATAGTTAAACTATTCCAAAAATTCCCAAATTTTTACAGGATGTCTTAAACGTTCCATATTTTATTGTGTAAAAATATCGGGATCCGGTTCATTAGCAATATTTTATAAAAATTCATATTCCGGACTGAACTCAGATTTATGTATTTCTGACCACAGTCCACGGAAAAATTTATTAAAAATTCATCAAGTGTCCGATTTAGGAAATTCCAGTGGGGTAATTACAAATGCATCGGTTTTCATCTACTGTACAAATTTCATGGTCCGATTCATCACAAAACTCAGGTTATGACTGAAAGTATGACACCCATTTATTGCTGTCAAAATTCAGCTTAAGTTGCTTTACAAATTAACACTTTAAAATAGTAAACGGAGTCCAAAAATTACGATTCCAGTGCCATTAGAACCGTATTTGATAATAACATATTTTGGATTCAAATATTGGTTTTTCGTTGAGTTTAAGACCGGTTTACAGCCTGTGAAATGCGGCTGAAAATACACATCAGCAAGCTGTTTTCAGTCTAAAGGCTACTAAAACGCACACATATGATTACCATTCATTCTAATAATGATTTACAACAGGTTATAATTTATTTACAGCAGACTAATACTCATATATTTCAGATTCATCTTGTATTATCATGTTTCATCATTATTTACTCTTTAACCAACAAGTTCATCACTCTAGCAAGACTTTTTAGTTTTGATTTTTAGTGTTCTTAACTTTAATCATCAAATCACCTATTAACCACTTAAATAACATGAAGAATGAACGGATCTAAGTTCTTACCACTAGCACAAGGCTAGGAGAGTTCGAGTGTAGAAAAGTGGTGGTTAAAAGCGAATAGAGAAGGTCCTTCCACTTCCGAGAGCACCAAGCTTCGTTATATGATCTCTTGCTTCTATGGATGAATCAAAAATGGTTGGAATGGAGGTTGATGATGGTGAGATGGTGGTTGAAGGGGGCTGCCGAACTCAAGGGAAGGAAAGAGAGAGAGAGAGAGCTTGCTTGGTTGGGTGTGGTGATCAAAGAGAATGATAATCCACTAAACCTTTTTATAAACCATAATTCACTAATACCCAATGTATAATGTGTAGTCTAGATATCAAACCATTAGGATTAAATAATCAAAAATGGTGGGGTGTGTCCCATATGGGGGAACCAATCGGTTGGGGGGGGGGGGGGGTATTTAGTTAGGTTGCAATGGAACTTGGTTAAGTGTCTAGTTTGTTTAGTTAGAAAAATAAATAGGTTATTAGTGTGTTATTAAGTATAACGGGTGTTAGGGTATTCGGGGACACTAACTGGCTCAGAAAAATAGAAACAATGACTTTGGCAATATTTTTATGTTCCGGGTAAAGTCCGGTTGTTTGGTTCGATACTGATCCGTTAAAGTGTTTAATTAATCCGTAATGTGTCTTTTATATATATTTTTGTAACGTTATTAATTTTCAACACTCAAGAAAATATAACGGACTATTTAGTGACCTTTCTGTACATTACTAGTGTGTTAACAGGCGCATGTAAATATAACACAGATATCAGAAAGCAGTTACGTAATTCCACACAGTCGTCAAACACATTAATTATTATTAATAAACTGTACGGTTACATGTAGATTTGAGGGTTGTTACATTCTCCCCCTGTTAAGAGAATTTCGTCCCGAAATTTAGCGCGTGGTTACTGAGGAAGCTAGTTAAGTTGCGTTGTTTTCCAGATTTTCCTGGGGTGTCACATCATCCCCCCATTGATTTGGAATTTCATCCCGAAATTCTGCAGTAGCTTCAGCCTCAGTAGTGGTTGCGTTTTTCTTAAACAGCTGGTGATACTTGAGTTTCATTTGGTCTTCTCGTTCCCAGGTATACTCTGGGCTACGACGTGCATTCCAACGAACTCGAACGAGAGGTATCCTGGTATGCTTGAGGATCTTAACATCTCGATCCGTAATCTATACTGGTTCCTCGACGAATCGCAGCTGGTCGTCAATTGTGAGTTCCTTGAGAGGAACTATGAGGGTCTCATCTGACAGACACTTCTTCAGATTTGACACGTGGAATACGTTGTGAACTCCGCTGAGGTTTTCGGGTAGATTCAACCTGTAGGCTACCTTGCCAATTTTCTCAATGACTTCGAATGGTCCGACATAACGCGGATTGAGTTTGCCTCATTTGCCAAAGCGGACTACACCTTTCCAAGGTGAGACTTTGAGTAGCACTCGATCCCCAACCTGGAGCTCGAGTGGTTTTCTTCCCTTATCAGCATAGCTTTTCTGACGGTCACGAGCTGCCGCCATTCGCTGTCGTATCTGAGCAATTTTCTCGGTGGTATCTACCACATGTTCTGGGCCAGTGATTTGGCTGTCACCAACTTCTGCCCAACAGAGAGGTGATTGTCATTTGCGTCCGTACAATGCCTCAAATGGAGCGGCTTGGATGTTGGTATGGTAGCTGTTGTTATATGAAAACTCCACTAACGGGAGGTGTTTTTCCCAACCATTGCCGAAGTCGATTACACATGCCCTAAGCATGTCTTCAAGGGTTTGGATGGTACGTTCAGATTGCCCATCCGTCTGCGGGTGATAAGCGGCGCTCATATCTAAACATGAGCCAAAGGACTTGTGCATTACTTGCCACAGTTCAGAAGTAAAACGTGCATCACGATCAGATATAATAGAGGTTGGCACTCCGTGCCTTGATACCACTTCCTTTAGGTAAATGTCTGCAAGAGTAGAAAACTTATCCGTTTCTTTGATAGCCAGAAAATGTGCAGACTTGGTTAATCGATCTACGATCACCCAAATGGTATCGTTTCCGCGTTGGGATCTGGGTAGGCCAGTAACAAAATCCATGGAAATTTGCTCCCATTTCCATTTAGGTATCTCTGGTTGTTGAAGTAGGCCTGATGGTTTCTGATATTCAGTCTTGACTCTCGCACAAGTCAAGCACTTACTGACGTAGGTTGCTATGTGGGCTTTCATGCCAGGCCACCAATACGTAGTCTTGAGGTCGTGGTACATTTTATCCGAACCAGGATGTACCGAATAACGAGACTTGTGTGCTTCATCCATCACAAGCTCGCGTAGGTCTCCATAAAGTGGAACCCAGATGCGTCCGTTAACATAGTAGGCGTCGTCTTCCTTTTGTTCTATCCGTTGCCTCGATCCTCGTAGGGACTCAGCCCTGATGTTCTCTGCTTTCAATGCTTCGACCTGGGCATCTCGAATTTGAGCGGGAAGGTTGGATTGGATGGTAAGCTGTAAAGCACGTGCACGCCTAGGTATGGTATCCTTTCGACTGAGGGCGTCGGCCACAACATTGGCTTTACCCGGATGATACTTGATTGCGCATTCATAATCGTTCAAGAGCTCAACCCATCGGCGTTGACGCATGTTTAACTCCTTTTGCTTGAAGATATGCTCGAGACTCCTGTGATCGGTGTAAATGGTGCACTTGGTACCGTACAGGTAATGTCTCCATATCTTAAGCGCGAATACAACTGCTCCCAGCTCCAGATCGTGAGTAGTGTAGTTTCTTTCGTGAACTTTAAGTTGGCGTGATGCGTAGGAAATGACCTTGTCACGTTGCATCAATACGCAACCAAGTCCTTGGATGGAAGCGTCGCAATAAACCACGAAATCATCGGTGCCTTCGGGCAATGAGAGGATAGGCGCGCTACAAAGTCTATCCTTTAGGTGTTGAAATGCGGACTCATGTGCATCACCCCAACGATAGGTGACACCCTTCTGAGTCAGTGAAGTGAGAGGTTGCGTAATCTTTGAGAAATCCTTGATAAACCTTCTGTAATATCATGCCAAACCCAAGAATTGGCGGATTTCTGTTGGTGTGCGGGGTGCAGGCCAGTTCTTGATCGAGTCAACCTTGGATGGATCCACATGAATCCCATCCTTGTTTACTACGTGGCCTAGAAAGTGGACTTCGCGAAGCCAGAAGTCACATTTCGAAAACTTGGCATACAACTGCTCTTTTCGAAGAAGTTCCAGCATAAGTCGTAGATGCTGCTCGTGTTCCTCCTGACTCTTAGAATAGATCAGGATATCGTCGATGAACACAATAACGAACTTATCCAGGTAAGGTTTGCATACTCGGTTCATGAGATCCATGAAGACCGCTGGTGCATTCGTCAGCCCGAATGGCATAACCAGAAACTCATAATGGCCGTAATGAGTTCTGAATGTTGTTTTGGAGACGTCCTCCTCTCGGACCCTCAGCTGATGGTATCTCGATCTCAAGTTAATCTTGGAGTAATAGCTCGACCCTTGCAACTGGTCGAACAAGTCGTCAATACGTGGAAGAGGATAACGATTCTTCACAGTCACCTTGTTAAGCTCGCGATAGTCAATACACATTCTGAAAGTACCATCTTTCTTCTTCAAGAATAGTACTGGAGCTCCCCAGGGCGAAGAGCTAGGACGTATAAAACCCTTTTCCACGAGTTCTTGTAGTTGTGTGGACAGTTCTTCGAGTTCTGATGGAGCTAGACGATATGGTGCTCGAGCTACTGGCGCTGCTCCAGGAGCTAGCTCGATTTGAAACTCAACTTGGCGATGAGGCGGAAGACCAGGTAATTCCTCCGGAAATACCTCGGGAAAATCGCGCACAATAGGGATGTCTTCAATTCTCTTCTCTTCCGTTGATGTGTCCGTAACGAGTGCTAAAATGGCAGTGTGGCCCTTTCGCAAACACTTCTGGGCCTTAAGAAAAGAGATGATGCCTTCGACAGCACCACTCGTGTCGCCACGAATCATGAGAGGTTCTTCACCAGAATGAGGAATGCGGACGATTTTCTCCTTGCAAACAATCTCCGCTTTGTCACACCCCCAAAATCCACCTGCGGAGTACTACCGCTTGGAGGCGTGACTGACCAGGATCCAGCCACCAATCATATTGAACGAGCATATAAGTAGTTATAAAATCCAACCAATACAATTGGTGTTCAAACAAAACATAGTTAAGTTGCAAGCGGAAGCATAAGTCTTAAATCAAAACATAAGTTTAATTGTTTCAAAGTTTAACATGGCACACAGCCGTCCATGTCCCACAACGATCCTCCTCCATGCAAGCTCCAGTTAAGAACCTAGGGACCTGCAAAGCATGTAGTAACGAGTCAACAACAAGTTGAGTGAGTTCACGGTTGGGTGTTCGTTTTAGGTCGTTTCGAAAACAGTTTCCTTTAGCTGGCATCCTGCCGTGGGGGTTACCCCATAATTAAAAACGTGACTTGTTTATTCCCGGTTACTCTGGCTATCCAGCCGTGGGGGCTACCCCGTGTTAGTTATCTGGCATTTTCGGCCGTGGGGACTACCCCATGTATACACTAGACTCGTTACGATATCGACTGCTGACTGTAGTCATGTTTAAGTGCCCTGAAACTGTCAATGTCTATCATCATTGACGTGCCCCAGATCCATTAGTTCACGCCCGTCCTCTGTGGCACGGTGTGAGGTTTGTCAGACCTAAATAGCGCTATCTAACTAATGACCCGCTCGCCATTGGCCCGGCGATTAGTCGATATAAAAAGGAGGGACTTCGTGATAGAGTTTTGGTCTAGTACGAGTTATCTGTCCACAAGGACGAGGAATTACATTCCTGAACCAATACTGTCCTACCCAAGGAGGACGAGGAACCCACGTTCCTTAACCCCATTCCCACCCCAGGGAATCCCATGCTTTGTAGAGGGTGTGAACTCACCTTGGTTTGCTCGGTAGAAACACAGAAAAGTCAAACAAGCAATGTTGTGGCTACTCGCGTCCTATCATAGTTGTATCATACAAGTCAGGTTCGTAACCAAGTAGCACACGGATGTTTCTAGCATATTGCATTCAAGTATCATCTATGGCAGCCCAAACAATTATTCATGTACATCAGCACGTATAAGGTCCATGTAGTAGGCCCAAAGGTCCGGCCCAATTACTTAAGTCCGAAATGAAGTGCAAGCCCAAACAGCGTGTATCTGCGTATAGTCTCGAGTCGCAACTAGGCGTTTGCGACTCGCAACCTGAGTCGCAATCATGGTCTCAGTTCGTGCTGTTTTGGTCTCGAGTCGCAACCGGACTCGTAACTGTGGTTTCGAGTCATACGGTTTATGTGCTGATCTCGTGTGGTTTCGAGTCGCAACCAGGTGTTTGCGACTCGCAACCGATGTCGCAACCAGGAGATTTTGACTCACCATGCGGTGGTTTCGAGTCGAAACTGGAGGTTTCGGTTGGACATGAGCTAATTCTGCACAGTGTACTATCCAATGGAAATTTGGTTTCATGAAACAGTTTGTACTACCCACTTAAACATGTTTATTTGTCTAGCAATTTACCAAATTGGATCAAACATATCAGATTTCAAATATTCAAGCATGTTCATATCACATTCAAGTTGTTCATCATACATTCAAATAGTTCATCATGATTATTCAAACTTGTTCATCATATTTTAAAGTTTTCGGCATCAATCACAAACATAATCATGAACAACAATCAAACGCTCGAACATACTCATTTAATGGTTTCAATTCATCAAATAACATCTCCAAATCTACCCTAATCCGATTAACATGATGCTCTCTATACACATATGCAAGCCGGTTTCATGAACATCAATATTCAATGGTTTGAATCACATTTAGACATAAGATATTGTGTGTTCATTATGCAACATATCCGAAATCAAAACATGTTATCCGATTATCAACAACATACATATCCGGTTCACAAACATCATCAAGCATACAACTACCCTAGTTAATTCCTATCATTCATACTATCTCCTAACAACAAACATCATGAAGATACTAACCGGTTGACGGGTTTCAAGGGTGAGTGTGAAGCTTCCAAACGGGTGTGTGTGAGAGACGATCCGAGAGCTCCTTATGGTTGTCGATTGGATCCGAGAATGAAGGAGAAGGATGTTGTAGCTTAAGGTTTTCGTGAGGGAGAGAGGGTGAGTGTGTGTGGTTTGTCCAAAGAATGTCAAGATTAGCATCACTAGGGGTTATATAGTTGTTCCACATTGTGCACCCTAATGGGCTTTCTGTCACACCCCCAAAATCCACACGCGGAGTATCACCGCTTGGAGGCGTGACTGACCAGGATCAAGCCATCAATCATATCAAACATAGTATTTAAGTGTAAAAGTAGAAAAATGTAATTCATCTTGACATGACTGATGTTCATAACCAAACATTGTTTAAGTAGCGGAAGCATAATAATGAAAACCCAAAGTAAGTTATAAGTTCAAATATCGTCTACGATCCATATCCCACAACGACCTGCTCCTCCCTGTGCAAGCTCCATATGTACCTAAGGTCCTGCAAGGCATGTAAGAGAGATTCAACAACTAGTTGAGCGAGTTCACAGTTAATAGTTCAGTAATAGTATAGCGTGAGTAGTAGTATGTTCGTTCGTTACAATGTATCGTATTAGTTTCCATCGCGGCCCTCCAGGCAGGTGTGCGAAGATGTTGGGGAAGGTCTTTCCCCAAGTTTTTCTAGACTAGGTTTGTTTGTATCGCGGCCTCTCTAGGCAGGTGTGCGAAGATGTTGTAAATTTAGTTCGCGGCCAATGTCCTTGGCAGGTGTGCGAAGACAGTCATAATATCGCGGCCAATGTCCTTGGCAGGTGTGCGAAGATCGTTCAATAAGTGTTACTAGTCTAGCAGTAGGTTCTGTTATCTATGTACGTACAGTAATCATCAAATCCCCATTCCCCCCTGGGAACCCCATGCCTTGGCTTGTGTGAACTCACCTTGGTTTGCTCGGTATGCTAGGTTATGTGCTCGCAAATAAGTCAATCACGTCCTATAGTATGCACGTATGTGAAATCAGTTTGTGTTCACGTATAAGTACACAGTTGATAAGCAAGTAGCACGTAGCACGTATTTGAGATCGTACACAAGATGGTGACACTTAACAGCAGTTAACTAACCAGGTTAACACTTAACAGAAAAGTAAACAGATTACTGTGCTGATTACCCATTTGGCGAAACACCCCTGTTTCGCCATAAGTCCCTTCGACGAAACACCCCTGTTTCGTCTACCATTTGATTTCGTCGTTGAGGTCTCGACGAAACACATCCTGTTTCGTCGTTACCTCTGTTTCGTCAATAGCATTTTGATTCGTCACAGATTTGATTCGCCAAGTAACAGTTACGTCAAAGAATCAGTTACGTCAAATAATCAATTACGTAATGAGAAACCCTAATCATCACTAACAGCCGACATCAATATTATCAATCATGCAGTAATCATTCAACACAGAATCATTGTAACATCATCTTAGCATAAATCATCGGACCACTTTAACGTCTAGCATGAACCCTAGCTTACGTATACAACATATCGATTACAATATCACCTCATCAAACCCTATCAAGATGCTAACTTGCATTCAGAATCAGATCCTAATCACAACATCCAGAACCGAGTATTCAATCATATTAATTTTCGCATAAAACCATTTATATCCGACTACAATATTCATATCGAAATCCATATCATCATCTTCCTAACAAGAACCCTAATATTTAGCATGTATCAATACAATATACATCATCAAACCAGAAACACATGACACACAAACACATACATGGATGAAAGATCAATCAAGACACATAGGATTACTAACCGAGATAATGTTAAAGATGGTTTTGATCGTTCGGGAGTATTCAGAACTGCCGACACACACAGAGGAGGTTCTAGGGTTTCAACTTTTGCCAAAGATGTGAAACTAAGGTCGTTGCACGCTAATAAACACGATTTAACGTTCTGGGCCCGTAATGGGCTTCGGCGAATCTGGGCCGGCGAAACAGCTTGTTTCGTCGAGTCGTATTGGGCGAAACATAATCTGTTTCGTCGAGCTTAGTTATGGCGAAACACACTTGTGTTTCGTCGGACTCTTCCTATGTTAAGCAGTTTATGTTTCACGACATGTTATACAATCAAACACATAATCAAGCAAACACACTAGGTTTTATCATAACACAACCATATAGTCAAAGTCAACGTGCATTAAATGCGAATAAAGAATGTCGGAAATTCGAGTTGTCACATTATCCCCAACTTGAAAGAAATTTCGTCCCGAAATTTAGCATGCAGTTACTGAGGAAGCTAGTAGTGTGACGTTGTTTACCTGTATTGTATCGCGGCTCCCCTGAGCATGTTTGCGAAGGTTACTGGTTTTCTTGGGGTGTCACATTATCCCCCCGTTGATTTGGAATTTCGTCCCGAAATTCTGCATTGGTAGCTTCAGCCTCAGTAGTAGTTGCTTGGTTTCCGAATAACTGGGGATATTTGAGTTCCATTTGATCTTCGCGCTCCCAGGTGAACTCTGGGCCGCGGCGGGAGTTCCAACGAACTCGTACAAGAGGGATTCTCGTGTTCTTGAGGACCTTAACATCCCGGTCCGTGATTTCAACAGGTTCCTCGACGAAGTGCAACCGCTCGTCGATAGTGAGTTCCTTCAAAGGAACTATGTGGGTCTCATCTGACGTACACTTCTTCAGATTCGACACGTGAAAGACGTTGTGAACTGCACTGAGTTCAGGTGGTAAGTTCAATCTGTAGGCCACTTTGCCTATTTTCTCAATAACCTCGAAAGGTCCGACGTATCGTGGATTTAGTTTGCCGCGTTTGCCAAAACGAACCACACCCTTCCAGGGTGAAACTTTAAGTAGCGCTCGATCCCCAACCTGGAATTCGAGTAGTTTCCTGTCTAAATCAGCGTATGCTTTCTGACGGTCGCGTGCTGCCGCCATGCGTTGTCGTATTTGTGCAATCTTTTCTGTAGTATCGACTACCATTTCTGGACCTGTGATTTGACTTTCTCCCACCTCTGCCCAACAGAGAGGTGACCGGCACTTACGCCCGTATAGTGCCTCGAATGGTGCAGCTTTAATGCTGGTGTGGTAACTGTTATTGTATGAAAATTCCACAAGTGGCAGATGTTTTTCCCAACCATTGCCAAAATCTATTACGCACGCCCGAAGCATGTCTTCTAGAGTTTGAATAGTGCGCTCAGACTGCCCATCAGTCTGAGGATGATACGCCGTGCTCATGTCTAAACGAGAGCCAAAAGATTTATGCATTGCTTGCCACAGTTCTGAAGTAAAACGTGCGTCACGATCAGAGATGATGGAGGTTGGCACACCGTGCCTTGAGACCACTTCTTTAAGATATATGTCTGCTAGTGTGGAGAACTTATCCGTTTCCTTGATTGCCAGGAAGTGAGCAGACTTAGTGAGTCGATCCACGATCACCCAAATAGTATCGTTTCCGCGCTGAGATCTAGGTAAGCCAGTAACAAAATCCATGGAAATCTGTTCCCATTTCCATTGTGGTATCTCAGGTTGTCGAAGTGGACCTGAAGGTTTCTGGTATTCTGCCTTGACTCTCGCACAAGTCAAGCATTTGCTAACGTATGTGGCTATGTGGGCCTTCATGCTAGGCCACCAATATGTAGTCTTAATATCGTGGTACATTTTATCCGAACCAGGGTGTACCGAGTAGCGAGACTTATGAGCTTCATCCATCACTAGCTCACGTAAGTTGCCATAAAGTGGAACCCAAATGCGTCCTGTAACGTAGTAAGCACCATCTTCCTTCTGTTCTAAACGTTATCTTGAGCCACGTAGGGCTTCAGCCCAGACATTTTCTGGTTTCAATGCTTCTGTCTGAGCATCCCGTATCTGGGAAGGAAGGTTAGACTGTATGGTGAGTTGTAAAGCTCGTACTCGCTTAGGCGCGGTGTCCTTCCGACTGAGGGCGTCAGCCACAACATTGGCTTTGCCTGGATGGTACCTGATTGAGCATTCGTAGTCATTTAACAGTTCAACCCATCGTCGCTGTCGCATATTCAGTTCCTTCTGTTTGAATATATGTTCGAGGCTTCTGTGGTCAGTGTAGATAGCACATTTGGTACCGTACAAATAGTGTCGCCATATCTTAAGTGCAAAGACGACCGCTCCCAGCTCTAGGTCGTGTGTAGTGTAATTCCGTTCGTGAACCTTAAGTTGGCGCGAAGCATAAGCAATAACTTTATCCCTCTGCATCAATACACATCCAAGACCTTGGATAGATGCGTCGCAGTAGACTACGAAATCGTCCGTGCCTTCAGGCAGTGAGAGGATAGGTGCGCTACATAGTCTATCCTTTAAGTGCTGAAACGCTGTTTCCTGTGCGTTACCCCCAACGATAAACAACACCCTTCTGCGTCAACAGTGTAAGCGGCTGAGCAATCTTTGAGAAGTCTTTGATGAAACGTCTGTAATAACCCGCCAAACCCAAGAATTGGCGTACTTCTGTTGGTGTACGAGGCGCAGGCCAGTTCTTAATCGAATCTACCTTGGATGGATCTACATGGATCCCATCCTTATTTACCACGTGGCCTAAGAAGTGGACTTCACGAAGCCAGAAGTCACATTTGGAAAACTTAGCGTATAACTGTTCCGTTCGCAGAAGTTCCAGTATAAGTCGTAAATGATGCTCGTGCTCCTCCCGACTCTTCGAATAAATCAGGATGTCGTCGATGAAAACAATGACGAACTTGTCGAGATAGGGTTTGCACACCCTGTTCATAAGATCCATAAATACGGCAGGCGCGTTCGTTAGCCCGAATGGCATGACCATAAACTCGTAGTGGCCGTAGCGTGTTCTGAACGCTGTTTTGGAGACGTCCTCATCCCGGACTCTCAGCTGGTGGTATCCTGACCTTAAGTCTATCTTGGAGTAGTAGCTCGACCCTTGCAGCTGGTCGAATAAATCATCTATGCGCGGAAGAGGATAACGATTCTTGATCGTCACCTTGTTGAGTTCACGGTAGTCTATACACATCCTGAACGTACCGTCTTTCTTCTTTACGAATAACACTGGAGCTCCCCAAGGCGAAGAGCTAGGACGTATAAAACCCTTTTCCAAGAGTTCTTGTAGCTGCTTTGACAGTTCTTCCAATTCAGTTGGAGCTAAGCGATAAGGTGCTCGAGCTATGGGCGTTGCTCCTGGAGCGAGCTCGATCTGGAATTCGACTTGACGATGAGGCGGTAACCCAGGTAATTCCTCAGGGAACACTTGAGGAAAGTCACGTACCACAGGAATATCTTCAATCTTTTTCTCTTTCTTCGAGGTATCTGTAACGAGTGCTAATATAGCAGTGTGCCCCTTGCGTAAACACTTCTGAGCCTTCAAAAAGGAGATGATGCCACTCACGACACCACTCTTGTCGCCTTGAACTTCGAGAGGTTCCTTGCCCGAACGAGGAATACGAATAACCTTTTCTTTGCATAAAATCTCCGCTTGTTGTTGAGATAACCAATCCATACCAATGACGACGTCAAAGCTACCCAATGTTATAGGAATGAGGTCGATGGAGAAAGTCTGATCAGCGAGGATAAGATTACACCCTTTAACTATGTGCGTGGCCTCTAGGCTTTTACCGTTAGCTAACTCTACGACATGTTTGGTGTTTAAGAGAGTTGGTGCACGTTTTAACATTTCACTAGCTTTTAGAGACATGTAACTTGTATCCGCACCAGAATCAAATAGTATAGTAACATAATAGTCGTCAAGAAGAAACTTACCCATAACTACGTTGGGATCATTCCTTGCATCACCCTGCCCGATCACAAACGTACGGCCTCTAGCACCATTGTTGTTGTTGTTCCCACCGTTGTTGTTGTTCCCATTGCCTTGATTGTTGTTGTTGTTATTGTTCTGGTTCTGGTTTAACTGAGGGCAATCCCGCTTGTAATGGCCTTCAGCCCCACACTGGTAGCATCCCCTGTTTCCCTGCTGCTGCTGCTGAGGCTGGTTTCGTGGAGCAGGTGGTTGTTGTTGCTGGTTCTGATTTGCTGGTCGTGCGCTTCTACAATCCTTAGCCTCATGACCCATCTTGAGGCATCTTTGACACTGTTCCCTGCGGCATCTTCCACTGTGGTGTTTGTTGCACCTTCTACACCATGGGTGAATTCCTCGATAGCCACTCTGCCCTTGACTACCTGATGATTGCTGATTCGGACTCTGGTAGTCATTTGTCTTGCGTTGCTGAGCTTGAGACTGAACAGTAGCTGAACCCTTGCTAGAATCCCCCTCCCATTTCCTCTTATTGTCGCTGGGAGTAGCAGGAGTAACTGAAGTGGTAGCGGTAGCAGTAGCGTTGATGCGTTTAGGCAACCTGTTTTGCTCCACCGCCTGATCAGTGAGACGGTGAGCCAACTGAACAACCTGCTGGTAAGTGGCATGATTTGCTGAAGTCACATGACTTTGGATCTCTGGCACCAGACCCTTAAGATAAAGTTCGATACGTTTGTCCACCAGAGTAGGACACAGTAACGCAAGCTCATTCGACCTTTTGGTATACGCTTCAATCTCAGACCCCGTCATCTTGAGGTTGAAAAACTCGACTTCCAGCTTATGAATATCATCTCGACTGCAGTATTCTTCCTTGATCATCTCTTTGAAATTGTTCCATGGGGTGGCGTTAGCAGCAACCAACCCCAGTATTTGGACCTGAGCTTTCCACCATGTGAGGGCTAAACCCTCGAGGGTGCCGGTAGCATATTTCACCCTGCGTGCCTCAGGACATTCACACATCTCAAACACAGACTCTATCTTTTCAAACCAGTGCAGGAGACCTACGGCTCCTTCAGTGCCGCTGAAAGTGGATGGACGACAGTCCATGAAAGTCTTGAAAGTGCAAACAGGTGCTTGACCTGTTGTGTAAAAGAATTAGGACAAGTTTAAACACGAGAGTTGATTTAGGAATGTAGGATCTAAGGATCCTAGTGTGAGTTGTAACTGCAGGGTATACCTCCTGCTTGTGCAGCTGCAACTGCCGCAGTAACTCGTTCGTTAATGAGGGCCGTTAACTGGTCCTGAGTCATGTTGATACGTCCAGACATGATCTTCATAGTAAAGATAACGTAAGTGAGATAGGTTCACGAATTGTGCGATGACAGAAGAGAGGGAGCACACGAGTATTCTCAAGCAATAACATATAGCAAGTTCTGTGATCTAAGCATACCACGAGCAAAGGTCTATGTAGTTCTAGCATGTAGGTAAAGTAACATGAATAGTAATACCTATAATGTTGAGCCTTGCACGTGGAGCGAAGCGTCGTTGTGGATCGTTGAGAGCACTGTTCTAGTTATAGTCTGGTTTTAACAAAATCGTTTTCCCTTTATTAAAACCAAGTTCTCTATAACCAATGGCTCTAATACCAATCTGTCACACCCCCAAAATCCACACGCGGAGTATCACCGCTTGGAGGCGTGACTGACCAGGATCAACCATCAATCATATCAAACATAGTATTTAAGTGTAAAAGTAGAAAAATGTAATTCATCTTGACATGACTGATCCAAACATTGTTTAAGTAGCGGAAGCATAATAATGAAAACCCAAAGTAAGTTATAAGTTCAAATATCGTCTACGATCCATATCCCACAACGACCTGCTCCTCCCTGTGCAAGCTCCATATGTACCTAAGGTCCTGCAAGGCATATAAGAGAGAGTCAACAACTAGTTGAGCGAGTTCACAGTTAATAGTTCAGTAATAGTATAGCGTGAGTAGTAGTATGTTCGTTCGTTACAATGTATCGTATTAGTTTCCATCGCGGCCCTCCAGGCAGGTGTGCGAAGATGTTGGGGAAGGTCTTTCCCCAAGTTTTTCTAGACTAGGTTTGTTTGTATCGCGGCCTCTCTAGGCAGGTGTGCGAAGATGTTGTAAATTTAGTTCGCGGCCAATGTCCTTGGCAGGTGTGCGAAGACAGTCATAATATCGCGGCCAATGTCCTTGGCAGGTGTGCGAAGATCGTTCAATAAGTGTTACTAGTCTAGCAGTAGGTTCTGTTATCTATGTACGTACAGTAATCATCAAATCCCCATTCCCCCCTGGGAACCCCATGCCTTGGCTTGTGTGAACTCACCTTGGTTTGCTCGGTATGCTAGGTTATGTGCTCGCAAATAAGTCAATCACGTCCTATAGTATGCACGTATGTGAAATCAGTTTGTGTTCACGTATAAGTACACAGTTGATAAGCAAGTAGCACGTAGCACGTATTTGAGATCGTACACAAGATGGTGACACTTAACAGCAGTTAACTAACCAGGTTAACACTTAACAGAAAAGTAAACAGATTACTGTGCTGATTACCCATTTGGCGAAACACCCCTATTTCGCCATAAGTCCCTTCGACGAAACACCCCTGTTTCGTCTACCATTTGATTTCGTCGTTGAGGTCTCGACGAAACACATCCTGTTTCGTCGTTACCTCTGTTTCGTCAATAGCATTTTGATTCGTCACAGATTTGATTCGCCAAGTAACAGTTACGTCAAAGAATCAGTTACGTCAAATAATCAATTACGTAATGAGAAACCCTAATCATCACTAACAGCCGACATCAATATTATCAATCATGCAGTAATCATTCAACACAGAATCATTGTAACATCATCTTAGCATAAATCATCGGACCACTTTAACGTCTAGCATGAACCCTAGCTTACGTATACAACATATCGATTACAATATCACCTCATCAAACCCTATCAAGATGCTAACTTGCATTCAGAATCAGATCCTAATCACAACATCCAGAACCGAGTATTCAATCATATTAATTTTCGCATAAAACCATTTATATCCGACTACAATATTCATATCGAAATCCATATCATCATCTTCCTAACAAGAACCCTAATATTTAGCATGTATCAATACAATATACATCATCAAAGCAGAAACACATGACACACAAACACATACATGGATGAAAGATCAATCAAGACACATAGGATTACTAACCGAGATAATGTTAAAGATGGTTTTGATCGTTCGGGAGTATTCAGAACTGCCGACACACACAGAGGAGGTTCTAGGGTTTCAACTTTTGCCAAAGATGTGAAACTAAGGTCGTTGCACGCTAATAAACACGATTTAACGTTCTGGGCCCGTAATGGGCTTCGGCGAATCTGGGCCGGCGAAACAGCTTGTTTCGTCGAGTCGTATTGGGCGAAACATAATCTGTTTCGTCGAGCTTAGTTATGGCGAAACACACTTGTGTTTCGTCGGACTCTTCCTATGTTAAGCAGTTTATGTTTCACGACATGTTATACAATCAAACACATAATCAAGCAAACACACTAGGTTTTATCATAACACAACCATATAGTCAAAGTCAACGTGCATTAAATGCGAATAAAGAATGTCGGAAATTCGAGTTGTCACACTTTCGGCTGAAGTGCACGGCCCAACCGGCCCATACGTTACACTAGTTCACTCGAGACCACATGGTCTCGAGTCGGGTTCATGGTTTTCGGCTCATTTATGCATATATACACACTATACATACAAGCACAACACGTAATAATCACATAGTCACATAAGAGGTTCGTTTGTCATTAATCACATAAGTTAACTAGCCACACGTTTAAGCATACACGAAAGGTTCTAGATTTCGAGTTGTCACATCATCCCCAAGTTGAAAGAAATTTCGTCCCGAAATTTGGTAGGCACTCACTGAGGAAGCTAGTTAAGTTGTATGGTTTTCCTGGGGTGTCACATCCACCCCCCGTTGATCTGGAATTTCGTCCCGAAATTCCGTAGCTTCGGCCTCAGTAGTGGTTGTACTGTTTGCGAACAGTTGGGGATACTTTTGTTTCATCTGATCTTCGTGCTCCCAGGTGAACTCTGGGCCGCGACGTGAGTTCCAACGAACTCGAACGAGAGGTATTCTAGTGCTCTTAAGGACCTTAACATCCCGGTCCGTGATCTCGACTGGTTCCTCGACGAATCGTAACTGCTCGTCGATAGTGAGTTCCTTCAGAGGAACTACGTGGGTCTCATCTGACAGACACTTCTTCAGATTTGACACGTGAAAAACGTTGTGAACTGCACCGAGTTCTGCTGGTAAGTTGAGTCTGTAGGCTACCCTGCCTATCTTCTCAATGACTTCGAAGGGTCCAACGTATCGTGGGTTGAGTTTGTCGCGTTTACCAAAACGAACCACACCCTTCCAGGGTGAAACTTTGAGTAGTACCCGCTCCCCAACCTGGAGCTCAAGCGGTTTCCTGCCCATGTCGGCGTAAACTTTCTGACGTTCGCGAGCTGCCGTCATGCGTTTTCGTATTTGAGCAATTTGTTCGGTCGTGTCTACCACATATTCTGGACCAGTGATCTGACTATCTCCCACCTCTGCCCAGCAAAGAGGTGACCGGCATTTACGTCCGTACAATGCCTCAAATGGAGCAGCTTTAATGCTGGTGTGGTAGCTGTTATTGTACGAGAATTCTACAAGTGGCAGATGCTTTTCCCAGTGGTTGCCAAAGTCGATTACACATGCACGAAGCATGTCTTCTAAGGTTTGAATAGTGCGCTCGGACTGCCCGTCCGTCTGAGGGTGGTACGCTGTGCTCATGTCTAATCGTGAGCCGAAGGATTTGTGCATTGCTTGCCACAGCTCTGAAGTAAAACGTGCATCTCGATCCGAGATAATGGAGGTGGGCACCCCGTGCCTCGAAACAACTTCCTTGAGGTATATTTCTGCAAGCGTGGAGAATTTATCCGTCTCCTTGATAGCCAAGAAATGTGCAGACTTTGTGAGTCGATCCACGATCACCCAAATAGTATCGTTCCCGCGCTGGGATCTAGGCAGGCCAGTGACAAAATCCATGGAAATTTGCTCCCATTTCCATTGAGGTATCTCTGGTTGTTGGAGCAGGCCTGATGGTTTCTTGTATTCGGACTTGACTCTCGCACAAGTCAAACACTTGCTGACGTAGGTTGCTATGTGGGCCTTCATGCTAGGCCACCAGTACGTAGTTTTGATGTCGTGGTACATTTTATCCGATCCAGGATGTACCGAGTAGCGAGACTTGTGTGCCTCGTCCATCACAAGCTCTCGTAGATTGCCATAGAGTGGGACCCAAATGCGTCCCGTTACGTAGTAAGCACTGTCTTCCTTTTGTTCTAATCGTTGCCTTGATCCGCGTAGGGCTTCAGCCCTGACGTTTTCTGGTTTCAGTGCTTCTATCTGAGCTGCTCGTATCTGGGAAGGGAGACTAGAGTGGATCGTGAGTTGTAAAGCTCGCACGCGCTTAGGCGCAGTGTCCTTCCGACTGAGGGCGTCAGCCACAACATTGGCCTTGCCCAGGTGATACCTGATTGAGCACTCGTAGTCATTCAGTAGTTCGACCCATCGTCGTTGTCGCATATTCAGTTCCTTCTGTTTGAAGATATGCTCGAGGCTCCTGTGGTCAGTGTAGATGGCGCACTTGGTACCATACAGGTAATGCCGCCATAACTTAAGCGCAAAAACAACAGCTCCCAGCTCTAAGTCGTGCGTAGTGTAGTTCTTTTCATGAACCTTGAGTTGTCGTGAGGCGTAGGCTATAACTTTGTCTCGTTGCATCAACACACAACCAAGACCTTGAATTGATGCGTCACAATAAACCACAAAGTCGTCTGTGCCCTCTGGCAATGAAAGGATAGGCGCGCTGCAAAGTCTATCCTTTAGATGCTGAAATGCTGATTCCTGTGCGTTTCCCCAGCGATAAACAACGCCTTTCTGCGTCAGTGAGGTGAGAGGCTGTGCAATCTTAGAAAAATCCTTAATGAATCTCCGGTAGTATCCCGCCAAACCCAAGAATTGGCGAATTTCCTTTGGTGTACGAGGTGCAGGCCAGTTCTTAATCGAGTCTATCTTGGATGGATCAACATGAATCCCATCCTTGTTCACCACGTGGCCTAGGAAATGGACTTCTCGAAGCCAGAAGTCGCATTTCGAAAACTTTGCATAAAGCTGTTCTGTTCGAAGGAGTTCCAGAATAAGTCGCAGATGCTGCTCGTGTTCCTCCCGACTCTTGGAATAGATCAGGATGTCGTCGATGAAAACTATAACGAACTCGTCCAGGTAAGGCTTGCACACTCGGTTCATCAAGTCCATGAAGACCGCAGGTGCGTTTGTCATCCCAAAAGGCATGACCAAAAACTCATAGTGCCCGTATCGAGTTCTGAAAGCTGTCTTGGAGACGTCCTCTTCCCGGACTCTCAGCTGGTGATAACCCGATCTCAAATCGATCTTCGAATAGTAGCTCGATCCTTGCAGCTGGTCGAACAAGTCGTCGATACGCGGTAGAGGATAACGATTCTTCACCGTCACCTTGTTGAGTTCCCGGTAGTTGATGCACATTCTGAAAGTACCATCCTTCTTCTTTACAAATAATACTGGAGCTCCCCAGGGCGATGAGCTAGGGCGAATAAAACCCTTATCCAGGAGCTCTTGTAGTTGCGTAGAGAGTTCCTTCAACTCTGATGGGGCTAAACGATAAGGTGCACGGGCTATGGGCGCAGCTCCAGGAGCTAGTTCAATCTGAAACTCGACTTGGCGATGAGGCGGAAGACCAGGCAATTCCTCAGGAAATACCTCTGGAAAATCGCGTACAACTGGAAAATCTTCTATCTTCTTCTCCTTCTCCGTGGTGTCAGTAATGAGAGCCAAAATGGCAGTGTGGCCCTTTCGCAAGCACTTTTGGGCCTTAAGGAGAGAAATGACGTTCTCAACAGCACTCCTCTTGTCGCCATGAATCATGAGAGGTTCACCATCGGGACCTGGAATACGGACAACCTTCTCGTTGCAAAGAATCTCTGCTCGGTGTTTGGATAACCAATCCATCCCAATGACAACGTCGAAACTACCCAAGACAATAGGAATGAGGTCGATAGAGAAGGTCTGGTCAGCGAGAATAAGTTTACAACCCTTGACTATGTGTGTGGCTTCTAAACTTTTACCATTTGCTAGTTCTACGGTGTGCTTGTTGTTCAAAGGGGTTGGAACACGCTTAAGCATTCGACTAACTTCTAGTGACATGTAGCTAGTATCGGCACCCGAATCAAATAATACTGAAACATAAAAGTCGTCGAGAAGGAACTTACCCGCCACAACATTGGGGTCATTCCTTGCTTCACCTTGGCCAATCACAAACACCCGCCCCCTGGCGCCATTGTTGTTGTTGTTCCCATTGTTACCATTCCCCTGATTGTTGTTATTGTTGTTGTTGTTGTTCTGGTTCCTGTTCAGTTGGGGACAGTCTCTCTTGAAGTGGCCCTCAGCTCCACACTGAAAGCACCCTTTGTTATCACCTTGCTGCTGCTGCTGGCGTTGATTCTGTTGAGCTTGATGACGATTCTGATTGGCGGGGTATAAGCTCCTGCAATCCTTTGCAGCGTGACCAGGCTTGTTGCACCGATGACAGTTGCCCCTGGTGCATGGCCCGCTGTGGTGCAGGCTGCAGCGATTGCATTTGGGGTGATTTCCTTTGTACCCACCATGACTTTGACCACCAGACGATTGCTGATTAGGGCTCTTGTAGTCTTCAGTCTTTCTCTGCTGGGACTGGGAATGAACAGAAGTCGAACCCTTACTTGAAGTTCCATCCCATTTCCGTTTGTTGTCACTAGAGGTACCAGAAGTAGTTGCAGCGCCTATGCGTTTTGGTAATTTGTTCTGCTCCACCGCCTGATCCGTGAGACGGTGAGCCAACTAAACAGCTTGCTAGTAAGTGGCGAGGTTCGCTGAAGTCACATGACTTTGGATTTCCGGCACTAAGCCCTGAAGAAACAGTTCGATGCGTTTGATGGGAGGGTCCACCATAGTAGGGCACAGAATTGCCAGTTCGTTCGACCTTTTCACATAAGCTTCAATTTCCGACCCCGTCATCTTGAGGTTGAAGAACTCCACTTCCAGTTTGTGAATCTCATCACGACTGCAGTATTCTTCCTTGATCATTTCCTTAAAATTCTCCCATGGGGTGGCGTTGGCAGCAACCAATCCCAGCATTTGAACCTGAGCGTTCCACCATGTGAGGGCTAAACCCTCGAGGGTACCAGTAGCATACTTCACCCAGCGCGCCTCAGGGCATTCGCACATTTCGAAGACAGATTCAAGTTTCTCAAACCAGTGTAGGAGACCTACTGCTCCTTCAGTGCCGCTAAATGTAGTTGGTCGGCAGTCCATGAAAGTCTTAAAAGTGCACACGGGTGGCTGAACATGATGACCTATCGTGGGTGAAAGAAAAGACAGAGTTTAACACAAAGGTTGGTTCACGAGAGTAGGATCCTAAAGATCCTAGAATGAGTTCAGACTGTAGGATATACCTCCTGCGTGTGCAGCTGCAAGTGCTGCGGCAACTCGTTCATTGATCAGAGCCGTCAACTGGGCTTGTGTCAGGTTGACGCGTCCAGACATGATCTTCATATCAAGAAGAACGTGAGTCAGAGAGGTTCGCGAAAGTACGACGATAAAATAGAGTAAGCACGCACGTGTTCAAGCAACAGTAGTTATACTAACCAAGCATACCATAAGCAATGTACTATGTAACTAACAAGTAGGCAATATATACACAGATCATATCACCTAGAATGTCGAGCCTTGCATGTGGAGTGAAGCATCGTTGTGGACCGTTGAGCACTGTACAGGTTATAGTCTGGTTTTAACAACAAAAAAAACGTTTTCCCCTTTATTAAAACCAAGTTCTCTATAACCAATGGCTCTGATACCAATCTGTCACACCCCCAAAATCCACCTGCGGAGTACTACCGCTTGGAGGCGTGACTGACCAGGATCCAGCCACCAATCATATTGAACGAGCATATAAGTAGTTATAAAATCCAACCAATACAATTGGTGTTCAAACAAAACATAGTTAAGTTGCAAGCGGAAGCATAAGTCTTAAATCAAAACATAAGTTTAATTGTTTCAAAGTTTAACATGGCACACAGCCGTCCATGTCCCACAACGATCCTCCTCCATGCAAGCTCCAGTTAAGAACCTAGGGACCTGCAAAGCATGTAGTAACGAGTCAACAACAAGTTGAGTGAGTTCACGGTTGGGTGTTCGTTTTAGGTCGTTTCGAAAACAGTTTCCTTTAGCTGGCATCCTGCCGTGGGGGTTACCCCATAATTAAAAACGTGACTTGTTTATTCCCGGTTACTCTGGCTATCCAGCCGTGGGGGCTACCCCGTGTTAGTTATCTGGCATTTTCGGCCGTGGGGGCTACCCCATGTATACACTAGACTCGTTACCATATCGACTGCTGACTGTAGTCATGTTTAAGTGCCCTGAAACTGTCAATGTCTATCATCATTGACGTGCCCCAGATCCATTAGTTCACGCCCGTCCTTTGCGGCACGGTGTGAGGTTTGTCAGACCTAAATAGCGCTATCTAACTAATGACCCGCTCGCCATTAGCCCGGCGATTAGTCGATATAAAAAGGAGGGACTTCGTGATAGAGTTTTGGTCTAGTACTAGTTATCTGTCCACAAGGACGAGGAATTACATTCCTGAACCAATACTGTCCTACCCAAGGAGGACGAGGAACCCACGTTCCTTAACCCCATTCCCACCCCAGGGAATCCCATGCTTTGTAGAGGGTGTGAACTCACCTTGGTTTGCTCGGTAGAAACACAGAAAAGTCAAACAAGCAATGTTGTGGCTACTCGCGTCCTATCATAGTTGTATCATACAAGTCAGGTTCGTAACCAAGTAGCACACGGATGTTTCTAGCATATTGCATTCAAGTATCATCTATGGCAGCCTAAACAATTATTCATGTACATCAGCACGTATAAGGTCCATGTAGTAGGCCCAAAGGTCCGGCCCAATTACTTAAGTCCGAAATGAGGTGCAAGCCCAAACAGCGTGTATCTGCGTATAGTCTCGAGTCGCAACTAGGCGTTTGCGACTCGCAACCTGAGTCGCAATCATGGTCTCGGTTCGTGCTGATTTGGTCTCGAGTCGCAACCGGACTCGTAACTGTGGTTTCGAGTCATACGGTTTATGTGCTGATCTCGTGTGGTTTCGAGTCGCAACCAGGTGTTTGCGACTCGCAACCGATGTCGCAACCAGGAGATTTCGACTCACCATGCGGTGGTTTCGAGTCGCAACTGGAGGTTTCGGTTGGACATGAGCTGATTCTGCACAGTGTACTATCCAATGGAAATTTGGTTTCATGAAACAGTTTGTACTACCCACTTAAACATGTTTATTTGTCTAGCAATTTACCAAATTGGATCAAACATATCAGATTTCAAATATTCAAGCATGTTCATATCACATTCAAGTTGTTCATCATACATTCAAATAGTTCATCATGATTATTCAAACTTGTTCATCATATTTTAGAGTTTTCGGCATCAATCACAAACATAATCATGAATAACAATCAAACGCTCGAACATACTCATTTAATGGTTTCAAGTCATCAAATAACATCTCCAAATCTACCCTAATCCGATTAACATGATGCTCTCTATACACATATGCAAGCCGGTTTGATGAACATCAATATTCAATGGTTTGAATCACATTTAGACATAAGATATTGTGTGTTCATTATGCAACATATCCGAAATCAAAACATGTTATCCGATTATCAACAACATACATATCCGGTTCACAAACATCATCAAGCATACAACTACCCTAGTTAATTCCTATCATTCATACTATCTCCTAACAACAAACATCATGAAGATACTAACCGGTTGATGGGTTTCAAGGGTGAGTGTGAAGCTTCCAAACGGGTGTGTGTGAGAGACGATCCGAGAGCTCCTTATGGTTGTCGATTGGATCCGAGAATGAAGGAGAAGGATGTTGTAGCTTAAGGTTTTCGTGAGGGAGAGAGGGAGAGTGTGTGTGGTTTGTCCAAAGAATGTCAAGATTAGCATCACTAGGGGTTATATAGTTGTTCCACATTGTGCACCCTAATGGGCTTTCGGCTGAAGTGCACGGCCCAACCGGCCCATACGTTACACTAGTTCACTCGAGACCACATGGTCTCGAGTCGGGTTCATGGTTTTCGGCTCATTTATGCATATATACACACTATACATACAAGCACAACACGTAATAATCACATAGTCACATAAGAGGTTTGTTTGTCATTAATCACATAAGTTAACTAGCCACACGTTTAAGCATACACGAAAGGTTCTAGATTTCGAGTTGTCACACGCTTGATGATGAGATAGCCAATCCATCCCAATAACGACATCGAAACTACCCAGGGTGATAGGAATGAGATCGATTGAGAAAGTCTGACCAGCTAAGACGAGGTTACAACCTTTAGCTACGTGTGTGGCTTCAAAACTTTTACCATTGGCTAGTTCTACCGTGTGTTTGGTGTTCAGGAGTGTTGGAGTGCGCTTAAGCAATTGACTAACTTTTAAGGATACGTAATCTAGTATCGGCACCCGAATCAAACAAAACAGTAACAAAGAAGTCGTCCAGAAGGAACTTACCCATTACTGCGTTGGGATCGTTCTTTGCATCACTCTGAAGATTTCAAGGAGTGATCACCGAGGATTGAGAGTCGAGCCTTCCAAACTTTCTATGCTAGAGGGTATTCATTTCAGTGTCTTTGCATGGTGGAGCGAGAGCGAAATGTCACTGTGGTAAGAGAATGACGGTTTGGTCTAAGCAAATGGTAGAAATTAGACATAACATAAACCAATAATCATGTGTAGGTACAAAAGCTAGTGTAAAGATTTCGCGTATTTAAGAAGACTGTCATGGAATAATACGATTTCTTATAGTGTAAGGTGGATCAGGTAAGCTTATAGATTATCGTGTTCGCCTGTAGGTTGAGTGATCCATATCTCCGCTCTCGAACGTCCTGAAGACTATCTCCTCAGTAAGGGCATCCATTCACTAGGTTGGGTTTACGAAGCGGGTAAATCAAGTAGAAGAAGCATTAATCATCCAATAAGGTAATGGGGGAAATCTTGTGATCGGTGGGAATAGTGGTGTGGTTGTTGGCGTTTCGTTAAATCAATTGCCAATCGAAGAAACAGGGAATTAATGAGGTTCATGCGAAGAATCGAGCGAAAACAGGGGTCCACCAATAACGGAAGAATTCGACCAAGTAATATGTCGCTTAGAAGCAATTCTAGTAGTGAGGTATGGCGGCATGACCCCAAAAGGGAAGTTCATTGCATTACGATCACGGAAGTATATCGCTTGTCCAAAATAGAGTTTGGTTGGTAGGGTTGCGAGTTGAAAAGCGACGAACGCGCGTAACTGTGGCTGCTTCGTTTCTGGTAACGACGACCAGTGGAGATGATGAGGTCCGTCAACAGGGATGCGTGGGTATAGTTCTCCAAAACCCGTGTTCGTTTGAGCCAGGTCTGGTCTTTGTGAATGTTGACGTACAAACCGAATGTACGGAGGGTCAGATGGTGACGTCATGTCGAATTAAGCGTGTAAATAGATTAAATGCATAAACAGTTGTCGTAGCGGGGTGACGAGAAATCAGAAAAGAATTTGACCATCACTTGTCAAATTTCAAGTAAACAATTGCATATCATAAAGAACGCAGTAGGGCCAATAGACAACACGCTACTACCCTAAATAAACACACCATAGACACCACACCGGACGAAAGTAATCTAGCAAGTAAGAAATATAAACTTAAATCATACCACCTAGTGTGTTGAGTCTTGCACGTGGAGCGAAGCGTCATTGTGGATCGTTGAGCACTGTACAGGTTATAGTCTGGTTTTAACAAAAACTTTTTCCCTTAATAAAACCAAGTTCACTATAACCAATGGCTCTGATACCAATCTGTTACACCCCCAAAATCCACCATGCGGAGTATCACCGCTTGGAGGCGTGACGTGACCAGGATCGAGCCACCAATCATATTGAACAACATAATTAAGTAAATAAAACCAAACACAATACGATTGGTGACCAAAAGGAAGTAAACCGATTTTTAGGTTAACAGCGGAAGCATAAAACATAAGTTCAAAACATAAGTCCATAGTTCATAAGTTTAAAGTCCAGAACGTAGGTTAAATAAGTTCATAAAGTTTATTCATTAAGTACGGGACATATCAGTTCGCATCCCACAACGACCACCTCCATATGCAAGCTCCATAGCATCTAATGACCTGCAAAACATGTAATAACGAGTCAACAACAAAGTTGAGTGAGTTCACGGTTGGTTGTCCATTTTAGAGTTGTTTCCAAAAACATAGTTTAATCTCAATCGGCTATCCAGCCGTGGGGGTTACCCCATAGTTCGAAATCGTTTATTAGTTAACCATCCCATGTTCACCTTCCCTGGCTATCCAGCCCGGCACTTTGGCTGTGGGGAGCTGCCCCAGTATTTTAAACTACCAGACTCGTTTATCATATCGACTACTAACAAAAGAAATCAATTGTGCCCTAGCGTCGGTGTTCTATCACCACCGACGTGCCATAGTCCATTAGTACACACCCGTCCAACTGGCACGGTGTGTGGTTTGTTAAACCTAATAGCGCTATTAACTAATGACCCGCTCGCCATAGCCTCGGCGATTAAGTCGATACAAAAAGGGAGGGACTTCGCTGATAGAGTTCTAGTCCAGTAAGTCTAACACGTCCCAACAGGACGAGGAATTTACATTCCTGAACACGTCTCAAAGGACGAGGAATCCCTATTCCTGTACCCATTCCCATTCCCACCGGGAATTTCCATGCTTTGTAGAAAAGTGTGAACTCACCTCGGTTTGCTCGGTTAGATTCTCAAATATAGCTAACAGTCAAGGTCGGTCAATCGCGTCCTAATAAGGTACGGATAACAATCAGTTTCTCATGCATAACACGTATCCTACGTACGGTTTATTTGAACATTACTTCTACCACATAACAGGCACACACTTTAACGATTTACGCCCATATATACTTCCCATCCATTCCCCACTCATAAGAAAACATACAATAATGCATATAACACATATAACATGTTAGATCATTCACAGATAGCATACTCGACATTTAGACGCGCAAATCACAACTTATGTCATTTCAGCATTAATATTCAAAACCGGCTGTTTTCGGACATTTTAATAAAATAGTTAAACTATTCCAAAAATTCCCAAATTTTTACAGGATGTCTTAAACGTTCCATATTTTATTGTGTAAAAATATCGGGATCCGGTTCATTACCAATATTTTATAAAAATTCATATTCCGGACTAAACTCAGATTTATGTATTTCTGACCACAGTCCACGGAACAATTTATTAAAAATTCATCGAGTGTCCGATTTAGGAAATTCCAGTGGGGTAATTACAAATGCATCGGTTTTCATCTACTGTACAAATTTCATGGTCCGATTCATCACAAAACTCAGGTTATGACTGAAAGTATGACAGCCATTTATTCCTGTCAAAATTCAGCTTAAGTTGCTGTTACAAATTAACACTTTAAAAATAGTAAACGGAGTCCAAAAATTACGATTCCGGTGCCATTAGAACCGTATTTCATAATAACATATTTTAGATTCAAAATATTGGTTTTTCGTTGAGTTTAAGACCTGTTTACAGCCTGTGAAATGCGGCTGAAAATACACATCAGCAAGCTGTTTTCAGTCTAAAGGCTACTAAAACGCACACATATGATTAGCATTCATTCTAATAATGATTTACAACAGGTTATAAGTTATTTACAGCAGACTAATACTCATATATTTCAGATTCATCTTGTATTATCATGTTTCATCATTATTTACTCTTTAACCAACAAGTTCATCACTCTAGCAAGACTTTTTAGTTTTGATTTTTAGTGTTCTTAACTTTAATCATCAAATCACCTATTAACCACTTAAATAACATGAAGAATGAACGGATCTAAGTTCTTACCACTAGCACAAGGCTAGGAGAGTTCGAGTGTAGAAAAGTGGTGGTTAAAAGCGAATAGAGAAGGTCCTTCCACTTCCGAGAGCACCAAGCTTCGTTATATGATCTCTTGCTTCTATGGATGAATGAAAAATGGTTGGAATGGAGGTTGATGATGGTGAGATGGTGGTTGAAGGGGGCTGCCGAACTCAAGGGAAGGAAAGAGAGAGAGAGAGAGAGAGCTTGCTTGGTTGGGTGTGGTGATCAAAGAGAATGATAATCCACTAAACCTTTTTATAAACCATAATTCACTAATACCCAATGTATAATGTGTAGTCTAGATATCAAACCATTAGGATTAAATAATAAAAATGGTGGGGTGTGTCCCATAAGGGGGAACCAATCGGTTGGGGGGAGGGGGGGGGGGGGTATTTAGTTAGGTTGCAATGGAACTTGGTTAAGTGTCTAGTTTGTTTAGTTAGAAAAATAAATAGGTTATTAGTGTGTTATTAAGTATAACGGGTGTTAGGGTATTCGGGGACCCTAACTGGCTCAGAAAAATAGAAACAATGACTTTGGCAATATTTTTATGTTCCGGGTAAAGTCCGGTTATTCGGTTCGATACTGATCCGTTAAAGTGTTTAATTAATCCGTAACGTGTCTTTTATATATATTTTTGTAACGTTATTAATTTTCAACACTCAAGAAAATATAACAGACTATTTAGTGACCTTTCTATACATTACTAGTGTGTTAACAGGCGCATGTAAATATAACACAGATATCAGAAAGCAGTTACGTAATTCCACACAGTCGTCAAGCACATTAATTATTATTAATAAATTGTACGGTTACATGTAGATTTGAGGGTTGTTACACTTGTAGATGCTTGAAATGGCAAGATCAAAGCACGAAAGTGGATGGGTGTGGGTGTGTGTGTTCGGCCGAGAGCCAAAGAGAGGGAGAGAGAGGAGTTTTGTTTAGTTGTGGTGAAATGAATATGATGGATCAAGTTTCAAACTTATAGACAAACCTTATGTTAATTACCCAATGGTTCTCATGTCACCAAGATATTAAACAACAAGATTATTATAATCTTGAAAGTACAAAGGGGTGTCCCCTTGGGGACGGTTTCGTTGGAAGGGGGGGTCTATGGTTCTATTTCAACTAGATGGTTAGACATTAGCTAGATAATTAGGAGGTTAACTTAGTTACTATCATGTAGTAAGTTGTAACGGGTGTTAGGGTACTCGGGGACCCTAACTGGTTCAGAAAAAGAAAAAAACAAAGTAAATGGCAATATTTTATGTTCCGGGTAAAGTCCGGTTGTTCGGTTGGATAGAGATCCGTTAAAGTGCTTAACAAAGCTTTAAAGTGTCATTATTATTATTTTTAGTGACACAACTTATTCCCGACACTTTGGAAAGTGTCTAGTAATGTTTTTCTCATGTTTTGGCACTTTATTAGGTAGCTTAATGCTGAATTTTAATTAAGGTGCTGAATTTTGTACTTAAAGTACGTTTTAGGCACATCCGGTCACTGTAATCTCATTCCTAGTGACGTAGTTCTACAACCCTTATATCCCTACACTCTCTACCAGTGTAGCAAACTATCTCAGGCTCTTACAGGCCTTAGAGGCAGTTCCTGCCTGGTGCTGGTTATGACAGCACGTTTAATAGGTTATCCGTTCATTGTGCTACTGTGCTTTTGGTGCATCAAGGTTGTCACAAAGGTGCTGTAAGCAAAACATGGAGTGACAGCAAGTAAAGTATGATGCAAGTAAGTACATGTATCAGCATTCAAGTAGCAGTTTATTCACAAGTTCAAGTAAGCACAGTAATTAAGCAGTAATTAATTATTAATTAAGTCGTACGGATACCTGGTTTAGTGAGGGTTGTCACAGAGCATGCACAAAGTGTATCAGACAACGTTGGTGAGTTCATAGTTTCACGAAAACGTTAGTTACCAAGTGTTTAGTTCAGTTCATTGATTATAATGTTGATAATAACTCGAGTACCGTACAAGATGGCTTCCACATTGTTTTGCCAGTCCCCAATGCCCCCTATCTAAGCATTGGTCATGATTTAAGTTCATTAGTTCACGCCCGTCCTCTCAGGTACGGTGTGAGGTTGCCAAGCCTAATCGCGCTATCAACTAATAACCACGTTACCTCTCAGGTAACTATTCGGTATAAGATAGGACTTAAGGTGATAGGAAATGAGTGTATTATCTAACATCCCAGTTTTTACCCAAAATACTTATTCCTCTCAGGAATACCCAATGATTATCTCACCCACCGGGACGCATGCTCAAGAGGAATGAACTCACCTTAGATTTGCTCTGTATGTTTAGGTACCCGCCCAAGTTGGTCAACCCAAACCCTACCGTGGTTACCAATCAAAATCAGTCTCACAGTCAATCAAGTCACGTATTTTACACAGTTTGCATCTAAGACAAAGATCACTGTTAACAAGTAGCACATACCCAATCTTCATACAAGTCCATATCCCATGTGTTTGTCACGTAACACACATAACAGAAGGGTTTGTTATTCACACAAGTCACACCAGATCTCTCATTCTTATTAACATGCAACAATAGCTTTCCTAAGTACCAAACATCCATCATCAAATACATCGTAGATTGTTCTGTTGGTTTACACAGTTACAACATCTCCATGAAGAAGCTATTCTTCGTGGAATGCTCTTATGGCGAAGGACTATCCTTCGTCGCGCTGGGGTTTGACGAAGAATCCTAGTGGTTCGTCAGGGAATAGTCGACGAGGAACTATATTCTTCGTCGAACTCAGTTCTTCATGGGGGAGGTCCTTCTTCACCCCCTCATCAGACAGTTAGCATTTCATGATTGACGCTAACAGTTTGACAGTTTCCCAATTCAGATCAAACAACACTTTTCAATCTTGAACATGTACCCTAATTATGGATCATCATCAATCCTTTAGAACATAACAGTTTTCATTCATCATGCAAATCATACTAACCAATCATTACCCCTAATCATCCCATGACTACACACAAACAGGTTATCAGTTTATTATGGTATATGTTCATCAATCAGAATTATATAACCCCATCATGAGTAAGAATGTATATAAACCATTGAACCCTCATCACGCAAATCCTAGATTACAATATCATTAAAGAACCCTAGTCTCATACAATCATGCATCAATCATAAATCACACAAACAATAACAAACACTAACCGATATGCAAGATAACACTAGGAGACTTGAGGAAAGAGAGATGTGCTCGAATGATAGAGAGCTTCGAAGGAACAAGATTTTCGTCGAACAGGAAGGAGAGGAAAGGGAGAAAGTTTTAGGGTTTGATATTTGCGGTTACAGGTTCTGAATGGTTATTCGCATAAAATGATAGTCAGGCCCACGAATAAGCCTGGGCATAGGGCCCTTTTGACGAAGGACCTTTTGGCAAAAGACCTGCTTGGCGAAGAACCCTTCTTCGCCATAGAGTGTTGTGACGAAGAACCCACTTCTTCATCGAGAGTGGCTGTGATGAAGAACCATAGTTCTTCGTCGCCCTGAGTTCTTCATGATTCCAGTGTGACGCACAAAGTTAAATATAAACATGTTGGGTCTAACCCTTAAACAACTCCTAGGTTTTCCTATAACATTCAATCATAGCAATACTTAAATCATTCAAACACAATGCACATGATACAACATAAACAGGATTGTGAAACAAATGATGCGTAAATGAAGGACCTTGAAATCTCGAGTTGTCACATCATCCCCAACTTGAAAGAAATTTCTTCCCGAAATTTGATAAGTAACCCAAAGCGGCACAGTGTTAGATCAGGATGACTGTGGATTTTCCCCAGGTGCCACATCATCCCCAACTTGAAAGGGAATTTCTCCCCGAAATTCATCAGTTGCATCAAGTTTAGATTGGTCAGTTGGGAATAGTTGAGGATACTTGAGCTTCATCTGATCTTCGCGCTCCCATGTGAACTCTGGTCCACGTCTTGAGTTCCAACGGACTCTCACGATTAGAATTTGACTATGCTTACGAACCTTGACTTCCCGGTCCATAATTTCGATTGGGTCTTTGACAAACTGCAATTTTTCATTGATTTTCAGTTCTTGGAGTGGTACCACAAGTGTTTCATTGGACAAACAATTCTTTAGTTGCGAAACGTGGAAGACATCATGAACGTTACCCAACTCAGCAGGCAACTCGAGCTTGTAAGCCACTTTACCAATTCGCTCCAGAATTTTGAATGACCCAACATAACGTGGATTAAGCTTACCGCGCTTCCCAAAGCGCACCACACCCTTCCAGGGTGAGACTTACAACATAACACGATCACCTATAGCGAACTCCAAGGGTTTCCTACGCTTGTCAGCGTAGCTTTTCTGCCGGTCACGCGCTGCCCCCATACAATTTCTAATCGGGACAATCTTTTCTGAAGTTTCAAGTACAAGTTCCAGACCTGTGATCTGGTTATCACCCACCTCAGCCCAACAGAGAGGAGAACGGCATTTCCGCCCGTACAGTGCTTCGAACGGAGCTGCCTGGATGCTGGTATGGTAGCTGTTGTTGTAAGAAAACTCTATCAACGACAAGTGTTTCTCCCAGCCTTTGCCAAAATCGATCACACATGCTCGCAACATGTCTTTGAGTGTCTGGATGGTTCGTTCACTTTGACCCATCCGTCTGTGGATGATAAGCAGTACTCATGTCGAGACATGAGCCGAATGATTTATGCATCGACTGCCATAAATCTGATATAAAACGCGGGTCACGATCAGAAATAATAGAGGTTGGAACCCCGTGCCTAGAAACCACTTCCTTAAGATAAACAGTAGCAAGTTGCGAGAACTTATCTGTTTCCTTGATTGCTAGGAAATGTGCTGACTTCGTGAGACGATCAACGATCACCCAAATGGTATCGTTTCTGTTTTGAGTTCTTGGCAAGCCAGTGAAGAAATCCATAGCAATTTGCTCCCATTTCCACATGGGTATTTCTGGTTGTTGAAGCGGGCCTGAGGGTTTCTGATACTCTACCTTGACTTTCGCACAAGTCAAACAATTACTCACATACGCCGCGATGTTAGCTTTCATCTTCAGCCACCAATACAAGACTTTGAGGTCCTGATACATCTTATCCGAACCCGGGTGAACAGAGTATCGGGACTTGTGCGCTTCGTCCATCACAATCTCCCTAAGATTTCCAAACGAAGGAACCCATATTCGTTCCATAAAATAACAAATGCCGTGTGATCTCTCCACGAGTCGTTTTTCCATGCCCCGCAAATATTCAGCTTCCAGGTTTTCTTCCTTCAATGCTTCAGTCTGAGCCGAACGGATCTGATCAGGAAGATTTGAGTGAATAGTGAGTTGTAAGGCTCGTACACGTTTGAGTTTCGTCTCCTTTAGACTAAGGGCATCAGCTACAACGTTAGGTTTACCTGGGTGATACTTGATTGCACAATCGTAGTTGTTCAAGAGTTCTACCCAGCGACGCTGTCGCATATTCAACTCCTTCTGATCAAAGATATGCTGAAGGCTCTTGTGGTCGGTATAAATAGTGCATTTAGTACCGTACAAGTAATGCCTCCAGATTTTTAACGCAAAGACCATGGCCCCCAACTCTAAGTCGTGAGTCGTGTAATTCTTCTCATGAACCTTCAACTGCCGAGAAGCATACGCTATCACCTTTTCACATTGAATTAGCACACAACCGAAACCCTGAATAGAAGCATCACAATACACCACAAAATCCTCGGTACCCTAAGGTAAAGACAAGATTGGTGCACTGCAGAGTTTTTGTTTCTAGGGCTGGAAAGCATCTTCCTGCTTCGTTCCCATGAATATGCAAGTCCTTTCTGTGTTAACGCGGTAAGAGGTTGAGCGATCTTCGAGAAGTCTTTAATAAATCTGCGATAATACCCAGCGAGACCAAGAAATTATCGCACCTCCGAAGGATTCTTCGGTGCCGCCCAATTTCTGATAGCATCAATCTTAGCAGGATCCACGTGTATCCCCATTTCATTAACAATATGACCAAGGAAGTGTACTTCTCGAATCCAGAAATCATACTTAGAGAATTTCGCATAGAGTTGCTCCTTCCTCAGGAGCTCCAAGATAAGACGCAAGTGTCGCTCGTGATCCTCCTTGCTCTTAGAGTAGATCAAGATGTCATTGATAAACACAATGACGAAATCATCGAGATACGGGTTGCACACACGGTTCATGAGGTCCATGAAAACCGCCGGTGCGTTTGTCAACCCGAATGGCATAACCAAAAACTCATAATGGCCATACCATGTTCGAAAAGCTGTCTTTGGAACATCCTCCTCCCGGACTCTCATCTGATGATAGGCCGATCTTAAATCGATCTTCGAGTCGAAACTTGACCCTTGCAACTGGTCAAACAAATCGTTGATACGTGGTAAAGGATAACGGTTCTTGATGGTCACCTTGTTGAGTTCACGGTAATCTATACACATACGAAAGGATCCGTCTTTCTTCTTCACAAACAAAACTGGGGCTTCCCAAGGCGAGGAACTGGGTTGGATAAAACCTCTATCCAACAGTTCTTGGAGTTGATTTGACAACTCTTGTGACTCTCCTGGTGCAACACGATAAGGGGCACGAGCAATCGAGGCTGCTCCTGGTGTAAGATCAATCTGAAATTCCACCTGACGGTGTGGAGGTAAACCAGGAAGTTCTTCAGGAAATACATCGGTAAGTTCACGAACCACTGGCAAGTCTTCGATTTTCCTTTCTTCAGGCTGAGTATCAATAATAAGCGCTAAAACAGCAGGGTAGCCCTTCCGTAGACACTTTTGGGCTTTCATAGCTGAGATGATGCCAACCATTGCACCATTACGATGACCTTACACCAAGAAAGAGTCTCCACTAGGGAGAGGAATACGCACGATTTTCTCTTTACAGAGAATTTCCGCTTGATGCTTAGACAGCCAATCCATACCAACGACCACATCAAAACTTCCAAGTGTAACGGGAAGCAGGTCAATGTCGAACACTTGACCCATAAGATCGAGTTTACACCCAAAAAGGACATGTGAAACTTCAATCGATATACCATCAGCTAATTCTACTACGTGCTTGCTTACAAGAGGTGTAGGAGTTAACCCTAACTGACGACTGAACCCCAAAGACACAAAACTCCAATCGGCGCTAGAGTCGAATAAAACATAAGAAAATAGATTGTTCACAGAAAACGTACCGGTCACCACATTGCCATCATTCCTAGCCTCCCTAGCACCAATAGTAAATACTCTTCCACGCGCACCATTCCCTCCATTGTTCCCGTTGTTGTTGTTCCCAGCGTTGTTGTTGTTGTTACCAGCATTCTGATTCAGTTGAGGGCAATCCCGCCTAAAATGACCCTCATCTCTACACTGAAAACACCCCTTACGATTTTCCTGATTCTACTGAGGTTGCTGCCTCTCCTGTTGCTGTGGCTGCTGTTGCTATGGGGGTTGTTGCTGCTGCTGTCTTGGGAGTGGGGCCCTGCAATCTCTAGCCATATGGCACACCTTGTTGCACCTGTGACAGACTCGGGTGCACGGCCCACGATGATGAAAGTTTCACTTGTTACACTTAGGTTGCTTCCCTGTGTAAGATCCCTGATTCGAATTGTTGCTCTGATTCTGGTTCACATAAGATGACTGACTAAAACTGCGGTTGATACTGTTGTCTGGCTTCTTTTGTAACTGATTCGAGTTGGACACCTTGTCCAAATCATTACATTTACGTTTGCTATCAGTGGAAGGAATAATAGCTGTAGCAGTAGTGGCAGTAGTAGAAACACGCGGTGGTAGCGAGCCATGCTCCACCTCCTGATCTGTGATTTTTTGAGCCAGCCGAATTATCTAAGGTAAATTGTTGAGGTTCACTGCAGTAACCAAGCCCTTCACCTGTGGGGCTAATCCTTTGATGTACAGTTCGATTCTTCGGTGTGGAGGTCATGATAAGTTCGGGAACATATTAGCTAATTCATGAGACTGCTTCGTGTATGCCTCAATCTCAGACCCCACCATCTTCAGATCATAATGCTCGTTCTCCAGTTTCTGCACTTCGTCACGAGGACAGAACTCTTCACGCATTAGCTCCTTAAAATCATCCCAAGTAGTCGCGTTTGCCATTTCAATACCCAGCATCTGAACTTGGGCATTCCACCAAGTCAAGGCACCATCCTCGATTGTGCCTGAAGCATACTTCACTCTGTCCCCAGCAGGACAGTTACACATTCCTCTTGTTTGGGTCCCCACTCAAAAGGTTTATTCTTTTGAGTAAAAGCAGTGAGAGGAACCGCAATCTTTGAGAAGTTCGTGATAAATCGACGATAGTATCCAGCAAGACCAAGAAAAGCGTGAACTTCTGTGGGTGTAGTAGGTGTGTTCCAATTCTTAATTGCAGCGATTTTGGAAGGATCCACATGAATACCTTGCTCGTAAACAATATGGCCCAAAAATTGAACTTCCTTAAGCCAAAATTCCCATTTGGAGAATTTGGCAAAGAGTTGTTCCTTCTTCAGGAGTTCCATTGTCAGACAAAGGTGTTGTTTGTGATCGGCTCGTGTTTTAGAATAAATAAGAATATCGTCAATGAAAACAATGATGAACTTGTCTAAATAAGGTTTACAAACCTTATTCATTAAGTCCATGAAAACAGCTGGAGCATTCCTCAAACCAAAAGGCATGACAGTGAACTCATAGTGTCCATATCTCGTACGGAATGCAGTTTTGGGAATATCTTCTTCAAGTACACGAAACTGATGATACCCAGAACGTAGATCGATCTTGGAAAAACATGTAGCAGCTTGCAGCTGATCAAAGAGATCATCAATTCGTTGTAGGGGATATCGATTCTTGATGGTGAGCTTATTGAGCTCACGATAATCGATACACATAAGGAAAGATCCATCTTTCTTTTTCACAAACAGGAATGGAGCGCCCCAAGGTGAATAACTCAGACGGATGAATCCTTTGTCAGATAACTCTTGAAGTTGTTTCGATAATTCTTGCATCTCAGACGGTGCAAGACGATAAGGTGCTTTAGCAATCGGGTTGGCATTAGGTACAAGATCGATATGAAACTCGACTTGACGTATTGGAGGCAAACCAGGCAGTTCATCAGGAAACACCTTTGGATAATCTCGAACAATTGGAATATCTTGAATACTTTTGTTCCTACCTTTCTCCTCTACGACATGTGCCAGAAAGGCAACATATCCTTTTCGTGGCTATTTTTGGGCTTTAGTACATGACATGAGTTTCAAACCATTTGAAGGTTTCTCACCACGAACTTCTAGGATTTCACTAGACGAAAGAGGAATACGAACAATCTTATCGAAGCAAACCACCTCAGCATGACGTTTGGTTAACCAATCCATTCCTACGATAATATCGAAACTCCCAAGTTGCATCAGTGTGAGGTCAATAGGAAAAAAATGGTTATCGAGGTTCAATTGACAATCGCGAATGACTGAATTGAGCACAAGAGGTTTACCAGTAGCAATCTCGACAGATAAAGGCTTTCCTAGTTTAGTTCTAGGCATCGCAAGTAAAGGCTCAAAGGCTAACGATACAAAGCTTCTATCGGTATCAGAATCGAAAAGAACAGACGCAGGTTGATGGTTAACAAGGAATGTACCGTTAATGACTTCGTTATCAGCATGAGCCTCCTTAGCGTTTATGTTGTATGCTCGTCCACGAGCGGGATTTGCATTGGCGTTCTCATTTGTAAGCTTCGGACAGTTGTTTCTGAAGTGACCCATCTCTCCGCCGTTATAACATTAACCAAGTGGGAACAGAGGTCTAGCAGCGTTCACTTGTGCTTGTGCTGGGTTTTGAGCGTCTTGATTTGGGACAGATCGAAAAATGTTGGCCGTGTGGCCAAGTCTCCCACATGAGGAACACTGTCTACAAACTAGCTTTGCCGAATGATGACCATTGCACCCATTACAATAAGGTGCAGTACCAGCATATGGCTTCCTCACAGGAGGTTGCACTGGTTGGTTCTGAGTGTTCGGGTTAGGTGGTGTGGTAACAACAAAGTTTTGGGAAGCCTTACACTTCCTTGACCTCCTTGATGACGCACCTTTCTTCTTGCCCTTTTCGTTGTCTTGAGTGGTGTCAGCTGACTGTTTCTTGAATGATTGACAATTGGATAAAAAAGGGGTATTTAAAATATCGACAAAACATAAGGAATGTGGTCATTTGTTCGTTACTTTGAACAAACAAACGACACACAGTGACTTATCAAAGTAAATGGGTCAAAATAATGTATCGTGAAGACATGCTTTAGCCTATATGTGGACACTCACCCCAAGAGTTCCCAGGTAAGAGTGACTGGTCCGATTATGTGGATTTGTACGAACACTCTAGCCTTAGACAGAAAACTCGAGGTACAGGCACCCACCCTTCCAAATTGCATGTGTTCACATTATAAGACCCAAACTTTGACGAGATTTTGAAAACTTTGAAGGCTAAACACCTAAAACAAATCATCTAAGAATAGATGATTGAGTTTCAAAACGGATTTGTAATTTTTGTTCATGTTGTGGTTGTCACCTAAAGATAGGCGACGGTATTGTTTTAAGATCTAAACGCAAGTAAACTCGTGTTAGGGTCCTTGGAAAGTTATAGTCTAGGTTAAAGCATTACTAATAACCCAATTCCCTATAACCATGAACTCTGATACCAACTCTTCTGTCACACCCCGACCGCGTTAAAACAACAAAACCGTGGCGGAAACGTCGGGGAGTGGAGTAACAGAATCATTGTTTCACAACACATGGATTGAAATTTCGTTTTATTGAATTAAGTTGTTACATTGTCTTGTAATTAAAAGCAAAACACAAACATATTGTCTTTCATTATTTATTAAGTCACTAAGGCTTCGTCCGATCCTATGTGAGCATACATCATAATCATCATCAACGTCATCAAACAAAACCACCTGAAACATATGTGAAAACAAACTCAGCATAAAAATTCCGGCGAGCACATAGGATTTGTGAGTGTGTCAAATTCATGGCTTGTATAAGTATTGCAATACCTCGTACGACTACTAGAGTCGATAATTGAAAACCTTGTTTTGAAAAGTGTTTTGTATTGCAATATGATTAACCAACTTAAAACAAGTTGGTTATAGTTTATAAAACCTCTTTGCCATGAATCTTGACTAAAACCCTTGTTTTCGTAAACCAATAGTAAATCGTCCTTGTAGAAAACTTGTATGATTTATATTATTTAGTAAACATCGTTGTGTGTCATTGTTTGAAATCATTCGTCCAAGTGAACTCAATAACGCCACAGAATGTAATATGATAAAAGCACTTATATATAAAAAGTACCAGCGGCGTATCTGCCATGCTTTAATCACGTTACACCCGTCCCGTTACCTATTCACATACCAAAAACCAATCGTTCCATTGTACTTGTTCTCAATCGTTCTGGTTATCAAAACCAATCGTTCAAGTCGTTCGACTCGTTCGTGTTATAAATCATCATTCAATCGTTCAACTTGTTTGTGTTATAAACCATCGTTCAATCGTTCAAATCGTTCGTGTTTTAATGGTGAAAACTAACTTTTGGTCGTTCTCGTTGAATACATTCAAACCTGTGTTTTGACTCGTCTATACCACCAAAGGGTATCTTTAATCGACTAACAAACCACCAAAGGGTTTGTTAAAATATTCAGGTTCTGTCGTTACCCACATTACCCCATAACCATGGCGATAGTCCGATAACGGGATTTGTCAGATCCTATGGTACCATAACATACTATTGTCGGCTCTGCCAAAGCTAATGAATGTCATTCGTGTTATGTATCAACGCACCAACAAGTTTTGTTCACATTATTGAAATCGTTGCGTTTAATATAAACCATAGTATTTGTTTTTTAAAACTCGAAATCGTTTAGCACATATGAATCACCCTAAAACAATTGAAAGCAATAAAAGATGGGAACTATGTACTCACTTGAGATTGCAAGGTATCCTCGATTAAGTGAACTAACAAGCTGGGGCAATTAAGGAATCAAGTGGCACCTAGTATCGGATCACTATGTTAACAAATCAGCACCTAAATCGGGAGATCGGGTAGAATGAGGTCTCGTAAACCAAATGAGTATTGGAACTCATGTGATATGGTTTAACAAAGCCTACATTCTGATTTGGTACCTATCCTAAGTGCTTATGACCCGTTAAGATAGTTTACGCTACTTTAACGCGAGTCATTTGCGCAAATGCGCGTTCAGATAGTCTAACTAGTCCTATGAAAAGTATTATATGCCCTAACATGTTTAATGTTGTTGCATAATCAGTTTAAGTGTCAAAAATTTGGTTACATAGGCTTAAATTCAAAATATGAATGAAAAGGGTATTTTGGTCATTTTCCTAAGGCATATAAATTACCTATCATAACAACTAATTAAACGAAGTGACCATAAGGTATAACCTCGGAAGGTTATTCCCTATACAACTATGGTCACAAAATATGTTTGGTCGGATCCTAATGATCGACCAAACGGGTCGGGTTCGAAAGACTAAGCGGTTGTCGAGACCGCTTGACTTACGACCCTAAACAAGCAATAAACTTGAAGTGACGAGCTAAACATGTTAAAACATATTTAACTAAGTTAGAAAACTGATTTGATATCAAAACAAAGTGTTTTGATACCCGAAAATATTTTCATCGCAAAATGCACATAATCGTGCATTTTGACCAAAACTTTGACTCATCACTTTGACTAGTCAACGTGGTAATCAGTAGGTATAATCGTAAAGGATAATAACCATCGTGAATACGCTCACGTTGCAAAGATCAATTGAACTTTGACTTGACCAATTCGTGGTCAAAACCGAAAGTCAAACGGTAGTCAAACTGTTTGACTTTCAGCTTGTAATTGCTGAAATAAATGAACTAGCCATGAAAGAACACTTACAAATGCTCTAAGGCTGAAAGATTAACTAGAAAACTCAGTTGGGAGGCCTTCTAAGAAGGTCGCAACTCCACTTTGAGTGTTTAGAGAAGAAGAATGATGATGAGCAATGAAATGGGCAGATTGAGGGGGTATTTATAGTTTTTGAGAACCTACAAGATGGTGCCATGTGTATTGTGTGATCTCCAAGCAAGTGTGGGATCAATACAAGTGTGTGGACAGAATTAAAACCTTGAAATCCATTGAAAATACCCACAAGATTGATAAACAATGGCCAAAAACAAGTGCAGCAGCTGTTTATAAACTTTCTGTCCAGATATAGCTGTCGCATTGCGCGACCAGGAGGTCCTTGGGCCGTCGCGTGGCACGACCCCCTACACCAGACTTTCAGAAAATTACAGCTTTGGCCCTACACACACTTTAAGGCATTTTCGATTCGTTTAACCCCCGTTAACCCATTTTCAAGGCTCTATAAGGATGTTAAAGCATAGGGGACTTGAAATATGATTGGAAATATCACTGACGTCGGTTCGTTTGGTCGTACGTTCGCGTTTTTCGGTTAATTACAACGAAACTCGAATGGACGCGAAAACGATCCAAATTAAGCGAAGAATGGTATTTTTGCATTCGTATCACTAAAATATAATTTTTTTAGTGATTACAAAAATTTTTGGATGTCCGGATATGGTCAGAACGCAAGATATGCACGTAAATGCAAACTTACGCCGTTTTTGACGCTTTTAGTCCCTGTTATCAAACAAGCGTGTTTTTCGCATACCGAACCCCTCAAAACTTATTTCTAAGCTATGTTAAGGGTATCTAGGGTATGTTTAGCTTATGATCTTGTTCCGGAGTGTACGTTGCTATACGAATTGGTAGACTTTTGCAGTTTGTCGCAAATAGTCCCTGTGTTCGAATAAACTTGTTTTTGACATACCAAACCCTTCAAAACTTATGCCACTGTTCTGGAGTTTTTGTCGCGTTAAACTGCTTACGTTTACATAACAATTTGCGTATAACATTCTAGAAAGCGATTAAAAGCTTGAAATCGAACTAGAATCAAAACGTGAAATTGTCATACACAAACAAACAAACACTGAGATAAAAAAAATTGTTTCATTGATATATGATATTGTTCTACATCGTACAGCGTTTACAGAGCACCAATGTCACACTAAAGGCTCCATCAAAACCGCCAACCAAGCCACCACCGAACCCACTCCATCCAAACCACCACCAAAAACCAACTCAAGAAGCAAGAAGCGTAAGCAATCGTGCCACAATTTCTCCGTGGTGACCCCACAAACCCAACCTCCACAACAACAACTCGCCATCACCCAAAATCCCGAAACGGTCAAGCGAGCCTACACTGGGATTTTTCCTAAGTGTAACACTTGTAGCTACCCTCACCCGACCAACGTGCCATGAAGTCTTTGCACTATGCATAATAGGTTTGGGCATTTCGATACCTAATGCCAAAGTGGCCCAAAACCACAAGGCAATCAAGCCCAAAACCAAAACAAAAACCAACCGTCGGCCAATAATGGACGTACATGCTACAAGTGTGGCGACCCAAACTATCTTAGAAACCAATGTTCGCAACGCAGTAAGCAACTAATGGGGCTGATGTTATGACAAATTTTCAGAAGTTATGAGGTTCATAACCTCCAGACCTTTTTGCCCTAAAGGTCCCAAGTGACCAACAAAGTGTTGGAACCATCTAAGTTTTCAACCATCAATGTTGAAAGACTTGAGTTTTGATTAAGTGTGAACAATAGAAGCCTTAGTTTTCCAACGATGATTCCACTACCTCACTTAGTTAGTCAATCCATCTTCTTTAACCTAAGTCATCAAGTGAACTTTCTAGTAACAAAGTGTCCAAATTACACCAAGTCTCCAAACATTTGCCATGATTAGAATGCACTAGTCTAGTTTGAGCTTCAATTTGTTAGTTGATGATTTAGATGAATACTTAACTAAGTAACTTCCAAGAATCAAAGTAAGTCAATCCCACCTCGTCTCCAACATTTACCATGTTGGGTATGTACACGTCCAGGTTGTTCTTATTTGGCTTCTTAGTAAACTTAGTGATTTTACATTTCGTTCTTATTCATGACCAACCAAAATCATCAACTAAGTTGATGATTTTGTGCTTTTGTGAATCCATACAATGAAGTTAAATGGATGGAATTCATCTGTCACACCCCGACCACGTAGAACAACAAAATGTGGCGGAAAACGTCGGGGAGTGTTGTAACAGAATCATTGTTTCAACACATGGAAATTGAAATATTGCTTTATTGATTAAAGTAGTTACAATGTCTTGACAATCAAAGAAACATAACATAAATAACTAGTCTTGCATCTTTTATTGTCGCTAAGGCCTAAGTCCGCCTAAGTGTATCTTGATAAATCCTATGCATCATTTCCTGAAACACATGTGAAAATAGGTACGTCAGCATAAAAATGCCTGTGAGATACATAGGTTTATGAAAATAGGATTCATGACTTATTGTTTAAGAAAATGTTTAGTCATGAACCTTGTAATTTGATTTATCTTGTAAATCATTTGAAAAGTGATAAATAAACCAAAGGATATATATGTATAGAAGAATAATACATGGTTAAGTGAATAACCATGTGAAATGAGTTTGTATAAATTAAGTTGTTTGTAAAACAATGTATTGTGAAAAGTATGTTATTTGTATAAAATGTTATATGTCCAAACTGGAATGATTCAAATATGCTACGACGTGTAATACCATACAATCACTTATATATAGGAAGTACCAGTGGCGTATCCACCATGCTTGTATCATATTACACATGCCTCGTTACTTTAATCATTTACCCAAGCAAACCACCAATGTAAGATGTCTATGTTTAAACAAATTGCCAAACGTATTGAATAATATGTCAAAATGTTTATGTCAATATGTAAATCATGTAATGTGTAACCAATGTCAATAATGTTTATGTGTCAAATGTAAATCATGTAATGTGTAACCAATGTCAATAATGTTTATGTGTCAAATGTAAATCATGTAATGTGTAACCAATGTCAATAATGTTTATGTGTCAAATGTAAATCATGTAATGTGTAACCAAAATGATATGTATGGCTAGTGAAATATATCAACTAAACCATATGCACAAAAACAAAGTATTGAAGTAAAACGCGGTTTAAATCAAAGCTATGTTTTGTGGAAATGCATGCTATACTGATACGAACATTTATGCGGTGTTGTGAAAATGCATACATCCAAGCCTTGAGACTGTGGCGATAAACCCTTAAACAACTTAAAGGTTTATCTAAATTATGTATATCGAATTCGGTCATTCCTTCCAATCCAAACAAACCCAGGATTTCAGGAACGGGAGTTGTCAATTCCTATGGTACCACTAGCTACTAACGAACGGCGTGATCAATGTTAATGAATGTATTGTTCCATGTTAAACAAACCAAATGTCATACCAAAATGTAAGCATGTTATGAAAACAACTGTACTAAGTATGCACACAATGGGCGTACCTAGCATGAAATGTAATGTGAAACGATGTACTAAGTATGCACACAATGGGCATACATAGCATGAAATGTAATGAAATTATGTACTATAATGTACTAATGAACATAGCAGGTATATGATGTGAAAACATGGAAAGCATGAAAGTAACAAGTAGGCACATGTGTTTCACCCCAAAACGTTTGGAAAACAGTAAAAGAGGGGTCTATGTACTCCCTTCAGATTACACAGTAGTCCTGGAGTGACAATCAAATAATGATAGAGATCTCGGAATCAAACGGCACCTAATATAGGTAACTATGTTAATAAACCGGACCTAAATCGGAAGATCGGATAGAATGAGGGCTCGTAAACCAAACGAGTATGGAGACTTGTGTAATATGGTTTAACAAAGCCTACATACTAAATGAAACCTAATCTAAGTGCTTACGACCCATTACGACCAGTTTAGGTAGCTTATGCTATTTTAACGCGTCGTTCGTGTGAAACGCGTTCGGACCGCCTAACTAGTCCTATGACAAGTGTTATATGCCTAAACATGTTACATAATCAGTTATGTGACAAAAGTTTAGGTTGCATATGCTTAATTACCAATTATACATGAAAAGGGTATTCTGGTAATTTACCTAAGGCATATAAACTACCTATCATACAACTACTTAAACGTGGCGACCATAAGGTATAACCTCGGAAGGTTATTCCCTATATACTATGGTCACCTAATGTATTTGGTCGGATCCTAATGATCGACCAAATGGGTCGGGTTCGAAGGTATAAGCGATTTATCAGATTGCTTCCCCTTACGACCCTAGACAACGTGGTAATCAGTAAGCATAGTCACAAGGGACTATGACCATCGTGATTACAATCACGTTGCGAAGTTCAAATGAACTTCGCATTGACCATACACTGGTCAACGCAGAAAGTCAAACAAAGTTTGACTTTCGGACTCGTAAAACAATAAAAGAACGAAGGAATACTTACGAAGGGTCCCCGAATGCTAATCGTGATCCAAGTAGCTCAGGTATGAAACAATGGTTCCAACTTAGAGCTTCTAGGATCAGATTCTTGTGGGTTTTGCAATGGGGGTGGATGGGTATTTATAGTTTTCAGGTAACCGTTAAGATCGTTTCATGGAAACCGTGCTCGAATCCCACCCGTACATGTGTTGGAATGTTATGGTATGTCAAATGGCCACTCACTATAAGGAATTTACATGTGGAAGAGAGATTGGGAGTGCAAAACAGCTGCAAACAGGCTGTTAGAAACATTTAATCTGGTCAGAAGTCTGACGCGGCCCGCGTCAGGATTCACACAAGGCTCAGGCGGGCCGTCTGGCCCTGTCTGATCAGCAACATGTTTCAGAATTTACAGTTTCAGTCCCTGCACGTGTTTAAGGCCATTTCCGACACTTCTAAGGCCCGTAAAGCCAACTTTAAGGACCTAAAATGATGCCTAAACATTGTGGACATGAAACATGCTCAAAAATATGTCGGATGTTGTTTCGTTTGGCCGTACGATCGCGATGTTCGCTTAATTACGACGGAATGCGCATAAGCGCGAAAAACTATCCAAATTGCGCGACGAATGGATTTTTCTTATGCCAAACACTAAAATAAAATGTTTTAGTGCTTACATAAATTTTTGGATGTCCGGATATATTCAGAACGTAAGTTATGCGCTAAAATGCAAACTTGTGCACTTTTTGACGCTTTTAGTCCTTGAATGACCCAAAAGTTTATTTTAGCACACCGAACCCCTCAAAGCCTATTTCTAAGCTATGTAAAGGATATTTATGGTATGTTTAACTTATGGCCATGTTCCGGAATGTTTGTTACAGTTCAAATTGGCATACTTTCGCAGTTTGTCAACTTTAGTCCCTGTAAGCGATTTAACTTGATTTTGCCATACCAAAGCCTTCGAAACTTATTTCTAAGTTATGTAAAGGTTATTTAAGGTATGTTAAGCCTATTTCACTATTCCAGAGTGTTCGTTGCATTAAACTGGTTATATTTACGCATCGGTGCGCGTATAACCTTCCAGAAAGCGATTTAGAGTTTGGAATCGAACAAGAATTGATATGTGCAAATGATACACATATTTATACAAATCCCAAGTATGAAATACAATATTTCATTGGTTTGGTATTTTTTTGATGGCCGTGGAGGCACAGGTGTTACAGTCTCCCCTACTTTAGGAAATTTCATCCCGAAATGTATTTAGAGGAAACTTGTGAGAGTTTAAAACATGAAGTTGAAAAGATCGAACAACATTGGTTAGGGTTCTTGAACTTCTAGTAACCTTAATAACATTATGCTTGCAATGTAAGAGGGACACTTATATACAAGTATATGAAGCGTCATTGGTGCGTCCACCGTACCTCCATTACATCGTTCTCATTTTGTTATTGTTGTCACTATCGGTTCTTACACATAATAAATCTTACTGGGTTTCTGTGCACTAAATTTCATAATTATGTGCGCGTCCATAATCAGACAATTCCTTGCACAGTTCACACAGCCTGTTTTATAATGTGTAGGGGAAAACCAAATGAACAATCCTGTGATGAGTGTGACTAGACCACAAAAAGGATCTCTTATGAAACATGGAGTGGCACTATATAATCCAAGGGTCTTAACTGTTACATAGAAGCCCATTAAGGATTTTAGGTAGTACCTTTTGACTACCCTGCTACGAATCCCTCATATGGAGATATGAAAGATCCTGCGAGGATTTGGATAATGAATATCCATAGTATAAAAACACAAAAATGCATAAAAGAAAACATAAGATGAATAAACACATAGTCATATAACCACAAAGATTGTTTATCTAGATATTTAATTTGTTGATTTGTTTTGCTAACAGAGCACATGTATTTAAAGCACACTAGGAATCCATTCCTTGGATTTCATTTGGTACTTTAAACATTATCAAGAATCTAACTATAAAGATAGAAAGATTTTTAAAAGAAAAATTCGATTTCGATTATAAGGAACTGAAATGTTCGAATTTAGGTACACAAGGAATCCAATTAAGGACTCTGATTTGTATGACAATTATCCACAAGGATCTAATTGTGAAGATAAAAAGATCTCATATGGATTTTAGAAGTTGAAGATGTTTTGAAACCTTGCACTGGATGTGCTTATGTCAAAACATGAAGTAAGAATGCTTATGAAGTTGAGATGCTTGATATGTCAAGGCGACATATGAAGCAGAATTTGAAGGTTAAGTCAATGTATGAGGAAAATATTTTTGAAAAAATATGCATAGAGTTCTTTTAAGAAAAATGTGTTTATCGTTTTTGAAACCTTATATATAATACTTTTGAAATCATGAAGTAGGTGTATTAGGTAGATATATTTACAAAAATGTTTTAAAATCATGCGAGATAAATTTTGAAATTATGTACAAGGTTTTTGAAAGACATGAATGAAGCTTTTCGAAATTATGCACTTGATAAGAAAATTTATTGTATTAATATTGTTTTCAGGTTATATGAGACATTTTGAAATCATGAAGGTTGTTTTTGAAATACTTGTACTGTGTATGTTGAAAAATCAAAACGTAATGGGTATGAGATTTGAAAATACCCTCAGTTATCTAACCAAGGATTCAAAGGTACAGATGTGCAGAAGCATGATTACTCATAATGTCACTATATTTTCTGTACTTTGTTTCCTAGAGTGAAACAAGTACTTAAAATTTTCGAGGGAATCATGAGCGATCATTTGAAAGAGAGAAATCACAAAAGTAGTTTGTAAGGTACATAGTTTCTTGATGTAGGTATCATAGGATAAGTCATACACACATGTAACTATACTTGTATATCAGAATTTGTGAACAACAATTTATTTATAAACAAATCAGATTGTTTCACATTACAAGAAAACAAAAGAACAAAAGCATAAGACAGCAACATCCTTTGTTCAGCCAATTGCGTATCCAAGGGTTGGAATTGTACTGAAAATCTTCGGGCAGTTGTTCCTGTAATGGCTCGTCTCGCCACAATTGTAGCAAGTACCAGGCGGAAAACGAGCTTAAGTAGGGTTGACTTGGGGTTGATTTGGACCACTTTGGTTTGGGGTAAATCGACAAGCATTTGCCAGGTGGCCGAGTCGCCCACATGATGCACACAGACGACACAGTAGGTGAGCTAAGTGGTGTGCATTACATTTGTCGCATATTGGGGTTGTTTCCTTGTATTGCTTCTTAACAGGTTGTGTTGCCACCCGGATGGGTCCTGCTTGATTTGGTACTGCTGCAGTTGGACAAACCCTTGCCGTATGACCTATAAGTCCACAAGTTTGGCATTTGCGGCACTTCACATTATCCTGATGATGAAGGCTACATTGGTTGCAAAAGGGTGCAGTTCCGTTGTATGGCTTCCTAGCAGGGGGTTGAGCTGGTTGGTTGGGGATGGCTTGACCACTGTGAGCGACCACGGCGAAGTTCTGAGAGGCCTTTCGCTTCTTTGACTTCTTAGGGGATCCAGCCTGTTCATCCATGGTCTTTGATTCCTTGATTGGTTTCTTGGCTGGTGGTGCTGTCATTTGGCTGGGTCTTGCCTGTTTTGGTGTGCCACCGCTGCGGGTTTCCTTGAAGCCTTACGTTTCTTTGGTTTAGGTGAAGGCTTGGCTTCTGCTTCCTTTGGTGGCTCCTGAGTGGCTTCATTGTGGAGACGAGAAATGGCAATTCCCAATTCCACAGTCTTCAGAATCACTTCACCTATTTGCTGGGCAAATTTGGCTGTTTGCTCGGACATTTGACCGTTGCTGAGAGGAAGAGACATTCTAGAAGAAAATGAAAGACATAGGTAGAAACAAGTGAAACGTCATCGGGTAAATAATGCAGAATGGTAATGCATAAGAATTTGCGATCATTTGTTTGTTATCTAAGGAAAACAAATGAGACAGTGACAAATCAAAGTAAATGGGTCAAAAATAATGTATCGCGAAGACATGCTCGCCTATAAGTGAACACTCATCCCAAGAATTCCCAGGTAAGCACAACTGGTCTCGCGTCTGATGAGATGTATACGAAGTGCTTGCCTAGACAGAAAACCCAGAATACAGGCATTCACCCTTCCAGTTTGCACGTGTTCACATTATTTAAAACCCAAAACCTTGACGAGGTTTTGAAAACTCAAAAGGGGTTCAAAACCATATAATAGAGAGTTCAAAACCTTACAATAGAGGGTTCAAAACCTAGTAATCAATCATCCTAGAACAGATGATTAGTTTTCAAAGCGGTTTTGAATTTTGTGTTCTTGTTGAGGTCGTCGCCTAAGGATAGGTGACGGTATTGTTTTATGACTAAACGCAAGTAAACTCGCGTTAGGGTCCTAAGAAGGTTATAGACTAGGTCAAACTATTACTAATAACCTAATTCCCTATAACCATGAGCTCTGATACCAACTTTTCTGTCACACCCCGACCACGTAGAACAACAAAATGTGGCGGAAAACGTCGGGGAGTGTTGTAACAGAATCATTGTTTCATAACACATGGAAATTGAATTATTGCTTTATTGATTAAAGTAGTTACAATGTCTTGACAATCAAAGAAACATAACATAAATAACTAGTCTTGCATCTTTTATTGTCGCTAAGGCCCAAGTCCGCCTTAGTGTATCTTGATAAATCCTATGCATCATTTCCTGAAACACATGTGAAAATAGGTACGTCGGCATAAAAATGCCTGTGAGATACATAGGTTTATGAAAAAAGGATTCATGACTTATTGTTTAAGAAAATGTCTAGTCATGAACCTTGTAATTTGATTTGTCTTGTAAATCATTTGAAAAGTGATAAATAAACCAAAGGATATATATGTATAGAAGAATAATACATGGTTAAGTGAATAACCATGTGAAATGAGTTTGTATAAATTAAGTTGTTTGTAAAACAATGTATTGTGAAAAGTATGTTATTTGTATAAAATGTTATATGTCCAAACTGAAATATATCAACTAAATCAATGTTAATGAATGTATTATTCCATGTTAAACAAACCAAATGTCATACCAAAATGTAAGCATGTTATGAAAACAACTGTACTAAGTATGCACACAATGGGCGTACCTAGCATGAAATGTAATGTGAAACGATGTACTAAATATGCACACAATGGGCATACATAGCATGAAATGTAATGAAATTATGTACTATAATGTACTAATGAACATAGCAGGTATATGATGTGAAAACATGGAAAGCATGAAAGTAACAAGTAGGCACATGTGTTTCACCCCAAAACGTTTGGAAAACAGTAAAAGAGGGGTCTATGTACTCACTTGAGATTACACAGTAGTCCTGGAGTGACAATCAAATAATGATAGAGATCTCGGAATCAAACGGCACCTAATATAAACTATGTTAATAAACCGGACCTAAATCGGAAGATCGGATAGAATGAGGGCTCGTAAACCAAACGAGTATGGAGACTTGTGTAATATGGTTTAAGAAAGCCTACATACTAAATGAAACCTAATCTAAGTGCTTACGACCCATTACGACCCGTTTAGGTAGCTTATGCTATTTTAACGCGTCGTTCGCGTGAAACGCGTTCGGACCGCCTAACTAGTCCTATGACAAGTGTTATATGCCTAAACATGTTACATAATCAGTTATGTGACAAAAGTTTAGGTTACATATGCTTAATTACCAATTATACATGAAAAGGGTATTCTGGTAATTTACCTAAGGCACATAAACTACCTATCATACAACTACTTAAACGTAGCGACCATAAGGTATAACCTCGGAAGGTTATTCCCTATATACTATGGTCACCTAATGTATTTGGTAGGATCCTAATGATCGACTAAATGGGTCGGGTTCGAAGGTATAAGCGATTTATCAGATCGCTTCCCCTTACGACCCTAGACAACGTGGTAATCAGTAGGCATAGTCACAAGGGACTATGACCATCGTGATTACAATCATGTTGCGAAGTTCAAACGAACTTCGCATTGACCATACACTGGTCAACGCAGAAAGTCAAACAAAGTTTGACTTTCGGACTCGTAAAACAATAAAAGAATGAAGGAATACTTACGAAGGGTCCCCGATTGCTAATCGTGATCCAAGTAGCTCAGGTATGAAACAATGGTTCCAACTTAGAGCTTCTAGGATCAGATTCTTGTGAGTTTTTCAATGGGGGTGGATGGGTATTTATAGTTTTCGGGTAACCGTTAAGATCGTTTCATGGAAACCGTGCTCGAATCCCACCCGTACATGTGTTGGAATGTTATGGTATGTCAAATGGCCACTCACCATAAGGAATTTACATGTGGAAGAGAGATTGGGAGTGCAAAACAGCTGCAAACAGGCTGTTAGAAACATTTAATCTGGTCAGAAGTCTGACGCGGCCCGCGTCAGGATTCACACAAGGCTCAGGCGGGCCGTCTGGCCCTGTCTGATCAGCAACATGTTTCAGAATTTACAGTTTCAGTCCCTGCACGTGTTTAAGGCAATTTCCGACACTTCTAAGGCCCGTAAAGCCAACTTAAAGGCCCTAAAATGATGCCTAAACATTGTGGACATGAAACATGCTCAAAAATATGTCGGATGTTGTTTCGTTTGGCCGTACGATCGCGATGTTCGCTTAATTACGACGGAATGCGCATAAGCGCGAAAAACTATCCAAATTGCGCGACGAATGGATTTTTCTTATGCCAAACACTAAAATAAAATGTTTTAGTGCTTACATAAATTTTTGGATGTCCGGATATATTCAGAACGTAAGTTATGCGATAAAATGCAAACTTGTGCACTTTTTGACGCTTTTAGTCCCTGAATGACCCAAAAGTTTATTTTAGCACACCGAACCCCTCAAAGCCTATTTCTAAGCTATGTAAAGGATATTTATGGTATGTTTAACTTATGGCCATGTTTCGGAATGTTTGTTACAGTTCAAACTGGCATACTTTCGCAGTTTGTCAACTTTAGTCCCTGTAAGCGATTTAACTTGATTTTGCCATACCAAAGCCTTCGAAACTTATTTCTAAGTTATGTAAAGGTTATTTAAGGTATGTTAAGCCTATTTCACTATTCCGGAGTGTTCGTTGCATTAAACTGGTTATATTTACGCATCGGTGCGCGTATAACCTTCCAGAAAGCGATTTAGAGTTTGGAATGCAAATGATACACATATTTATACAAATCCCAAGTATGAAATACAATATTTCATTGGTTTGGTATTTGTTTGATGGCCGTGGAGGCACAGGTGTTACATCATCCTACCTCCATGCATGACATAACACCATCCAAACTAATGTTTGAATATTATGAATTGTAGTCATATTCGTCTTGGTCAAAGTTCCTCAAATTTTGGATTCAAATGGGTGAATCGGTACCCATGAAAACATGACCATAATAGTGTCCATATGAGTTGTTTTAGACAAGATGTATTCTAACCCAATTCCGAATTCCATAACTTATACGCCTCGTTCATCATAGTAGTATATCCTCGGCGTCCGTAACTCTCAAGACTCTTCAAGGTTTTGCAAACCATGAGTATACATGTCCTTTTTTTTACATTAAGTGCACTTTGGGGTGCAATATATATACATATAAAACTTACACCTATAGAAACATTCACATGAGTCAATCAAACAAATCCATACATACATGCTTAATACATTATACACTAGGATACTTGCATTCTAGAAGCCATATTTGCACGAATACTTGTCATTAACTTCATGGGCCAACCTTAACATGTATAGCACTATAGGAGTAGCACACCGCCCGTTTGATGGGTCATTGTTAATTATTCAATCGTTAACATTCTTGTCATTTTGATGACGGGATTACGCTAGTGGAATCTTTGGGTTGACACATATGTGATGCATGCTAGTTCATGATAAGTTATGCCATAGTATACGATTTTGCCATGTGCTGAATATGGTCTGTAAAAACTAAACCTAATCTAGACACCCTAGTTTTAAATTTATAAACTAAGACTCTCTAAATGCTAGACCACTGACAGGCAAGTGTACCTATCGTATGTAGTAAAGCCTAATGAAGTCCGAGTACGAGACACTAGCGACGCTAAACTAGACTCTGACTCAACTAAATACTTAATTGGATTAATTTGTGTTTTGAGGTTTTAACTAATTAAACTAAATGATTAAGAATATGGCAGACACGACAAACAACGTGAAACAAACACGAACACGAGAGCAAAGTTTGATCAAATATATATGAGACAAGGACTACCTAGGTGTCGAATCCCTAGAATCATGCAATGCTACTCTGACAGTGACAATGGTTAAATATCCTACTCCCTCGATTAATCCCCCGCTAGAGATGCATCAAACGAAAGATAAAGATGAAATGTGAAGTGCTAGAACAAACCGGCTCGACCTATCGATACCAAATCCTACGAGAATCAAGCAATGAAAGTAACTCTACCCCCAAAACTCTCAAAACACAAAGTAAACCAAACCTTGAAGATTGAAATCCTAGGAAACCTTAACCACTATGTAATAAACTAGCCCGAGCTATCGGTCACCCAATCTACCCACCAATGATTAACTAATAACCTAGCTCACCTTAATCGTCTTTCGAGTCACAAGATGAGGATGCAAGTTTTAGTATATTGATTTTAATTATTAATCGAATTGGTCAATTTCTCAACTCAATATTCAAACCGAAAACCCTAAGATCAACGATTCAAATTAAACTCTAAGTCTAGGGGATATTTCTATGTGCCTAAACCGCTGAATTCATCAACCAATAATCAATCAAAACACACCAACATGCAATATCAAGATTAATCACAAGGCAAAGTTATGTAAATCACATCAAATAACCATAATCATGTCAAAATCACATTACAATCATCAAGTTCATCTAAACCTAGGTAGTATAAAGAATTTAGCCAAGTATCATAACCACTAAAAAGAAACGAGTCTCAAACGATAAGCAAATCATGTTTAATAGTTTGTAAAACACAAAGTCTAACAAAACCAAAAAAATAATAAATTGCAAACCAAACCCGAAGCTCGAATCGTAGCTTGAATCTTGAACCGTATAATCTTTTTTTCTTCTCCTCTTTGATCGATGTCAACTCCAACAATGCAGCCTCCTGCCCAATGCCACTGTTCGTGCGTCCCTTCAGATGATCGGCCCCCTTTATTTGCGTCAAAAAATTGTCTATATATTAATTGAATTAGGTTTTTTCTTATCATCTTTCACAACAAAACCCATAACCCCACATAAATCACAAAAGTTGCTGAGTCCGTTCTCTTTTGCGACCCACCTTCGAAATCAGCCAACTTATTTCCTTTTCTCATATGCACCACTGGGTTTATTTTTTATTGTATAGATCACTTAATTTAAAACCCAAGTCCACTAAATTCATGAATGTGCATAACCCATTAATTGCTGGGCTTTAGTACATATGGCAGCCCATGTGTTTCATATGCAGCCTTTATCATTTCTACTATAGAGATAAGTGGGTTTTGGCCCAATCAAGGAAAATAGTGGCGATTTTAGTTCGGTCATTGGCGCCCTACTCTACTCAACTGGCAGGTTATTTAATTATTACTCATGTTCACTCCATTTGCACCAGGACCTGCCAAAACACAAAATAAGATACTATAATACTAAAAACTAAAAAAACAAATAAAAACTATACAAAAACTATACAATTTACACGTGACAAATATGTGTATTTTACCACACATCAGTCATATTCTAGTTGTTGTATTTCCTTTTTGAACAATATATTTCTTCTATCATGAAATGAAATTCGAATTACTTAAATATTGTCACAAATAGTAAGTTATGAAGTCTCGAGCAATCTTGTTTTCGTCTCACTCCGATGTTTCCACCATCGGTTTGGGTGTGACAGATTGGTGTCAAAGCCATAACTATAGAGAACTAGGAAAAAAATTCCATGCTTTTTGACATAGTCGATAGTTTAGGAACCTATACTTGACCATTCTTGTTATCATGCTTAAATACTTGAATTCTCTCTACTTTGCTTCTCATCTTATCCTATATCTAGTCTTAAATATACAAGTCTTTCCTAAGACGAACTATAATACACACACGATGTAACAACTCTCGCCAAAAAAATTTACCATTTCTTATTTTATTATGTCCAATAGGAAACCCTAATTGAGACCCCCAAGTAATATTGCAGGACCCCAAAAATTTTCAGAACAATTGGAACTAGGATCAGGGCCCGTAAAACTAATAGGGGGGGGGTATTCCCTAATGAACGAGTATCCTCACAGTTTGCTGTAGAATTCGAATTTCATCGAAACGCTAACTCACCCATGCTATAAATCCACGAAGCTACCCTACTCTAAAAGTGCCCCCGTCGCGCCACGCGACAGGGACAACTTTTCAGTATATATTCCAGGGGTTGGCACTTGCATGGCTGCGTTGGTTCGACGTTCAAACTCGTTTTATACACTGAGTTATTCACTTTTTCGTTCAAAAACACACACTAGCACAAAGCTCTGCTGCGACAACATGGTAATAACTCGATCACCGCTACGATACAATGTCCGGTTGATTGAAGCCGATCCGATGGATGTTTAAGTGCTGCACGATTCCGGGCTATACTTTGTCATTCGTCGTGAGGGTTTTGATTTCGTGAGCTTATCGTAAAAGTTGTATTAAGTTAATGACCTAGTTTCGTATGCATTGTTGTTTAAATTAGGTTATCAGGCATATCAGTAGACTAAACTCTGCCCAACTAAACTTGCAATGTGAGTCATTCTCTTTTTACCAAATTGTTTCCAAAACCTTATTTATTTTCAAAGTTATAATTACAGGGATTAAGTCTTTGTAATCTTCAATTACTGCCGGTATGTGGGGTTTTGTACACATTACTTGATACCCGTCACCATTGGACAACGGGTTAGCCAATGGGTGATCTGACCATAGTCACAGATACTGTCAAGTGACAGATACCGATTTGGGGTAATTGGTTGATAAAAACATTGTAATCACCCTTAATACTGTATATTATAATAATGTGTCGTTTTGTGCAACTTGAATGACTCGCCAGTATTTCCCCGCTGATAAAATATTTTTAAAACATGTTTAAGGTAACTTACTGTTAATAAAGGAAAACGTGCTACGGAGCACTAACAAAGCTTGAAGTGGTGGCTCAGTAAAATAAATAAACATGTTTTGTAAAACAGGGATTTCCTAGTGAAATTTCCCTTATTGTAAATTACGGGGTTTATCCCAAATTATGAGATAAAATAATTGGGCATTTTCAAGTTTTAAAAGATCCTATTAAAATTCCGCTGCCAACATAATAATTACCACGGGTTTCTGTCCCGCGGCTCTTGAAACGGGTAAAACCGGGCCGGGGGCCGTGACAGAAAAAGGTGGTATCAGAGCCACTAATTTAAGCCGATTAAATATTTAGAAATACTTAATTTTTCTGATTACCATTCTGTGATTCTGTGAAAATTTAAATTATAAAATTTTAACCCAGAATTTTGTGTTTTCTTCAAATATGCTAACAGCATGAATGAACTATCAGAAGCACTTCAAAACTTTACTATCCATACCACAGATATGGATACCCCAGGAAATCCATCTGGCTACCAGGCCGATACTGAAGAGCCAATAGTTTTCCAGGCCCAGCCGCAGGAAAAACCAAAGCCGAAGAAGAGAAGAAGACTCGTAGGCTGGAGGCGTATGCGTAGGAAGAAACCAGCGACACATAAAGTTATAAAGACTGAGGATCCGAAGGATAAAGGAAAAGGGAAAGAGATCGGGGAAAGTGCTAGGCAAGCCCAGGAAATGCCACTATGGGAGGAGTTGGATCGCAGACTGGAAAATAGCGATCTCATCGGACCTGCCGATGAAAACCTCTTCAATTACCCAGCTGAAGTACTACTTCCAGTTAATTTAGAGCCTGCTATCCCAGATCCTATTGTCAACCCCCGACCATTACCAGGAGAGCTGGAAGAATGGTAGACAACTGACTGACAATTTCAGAATCTCTTGAACAACCCTAACACCTTTTTCCCCCAATTGACCCTGAGCCTGCATCAAACCCACCTATGAGCAATGAGAACTTGGCTGAACTCCGCCACTATGGCGAGGAGCTGGTGGACGCAGGAAATAGAATCCGGGAAGCGGGAGAACAGATCTCCTGGAAATACGACGAAAGGGAACGTCATTTCTGAAGTGCCAGCTGATGGGGATCGTATGTGGTTGAGTGGTTACGTGTTTAATAATAATAAAATAATAATAAATAATAAAAATATAATCATGTAGAATAACTTAAAAATAAAACTTTTGTAAGATAACTGGTGTGTACGGATGCCTACTAATATATAAAAATATCAATGTCGCAAAGTCGACAATTTTGGTTATACGTGTTGATGTGATTATTTTATTATGTTTGGTTGTTATTTGTCTTGTGCTAATAACTTATATATATTAATTACCAGATGGAACACGCTGGTAATGAACCAATTAGCGAGGTTAACCAATCCGAGCAAAACAATGAAGATCACTTTCTTAATAGACAAGATATAGAAAATATTGTTGCTCAAGGAATAGCCAATGCTATTCCAGCAATCCTTGTTGCTGCCCGAAATCCAGTTGAACCTCCGCCGCCTACTATCAGCGAACGTACTCGTGATGACAACTTCAGTAATAGTGTAAATGGAGGCGGTAACAATAATAATGATGATGTAATGCAAGCCCCATTTCTTAAGAAAATGAAAGCTGCAACGCCTGGTTGCACTTACAAGGAATTTCTTGCCTGTAAACCTATCGAATTTGCAGGCAATGAAGGGGAAACTTCCGCGTTGCGTTGGTTGGAGAAAACCGAGGCAGTAATTAAAATAAGCAAATGTGCCGAGGAGGATAAGGTCATGTATGCTTCTCACCTTTTTAAGGAAGAGGCATTAGAATGGTGGAATACAGTGTTACAAGCCAAAGGAAGTGACATGGCTTATGCCATGAGTTTGGAGGAATTTAAGCGATTGGTGGAAAGAAAATTCTGCCCTGAATATGAAAAAGAGCAAATGGCAAATAAGTTCCTGAGCCACCGAATGGTGGATGTTGATTGTCGAGGGTATACTTCGAAATTCTTCGAATATGCCAGAATTGTACCAACCCTGGCCTCGCCAGAACTGGTACTTATTTCTCGCTGCATTTGGGGTTTAATTAGCGAAATCCGTGATATTGTCAAAGATGCGAGACCCCGCACAATCGATGATGCGGTGGAATTAGCCAACACCTTGACTGACGGACTGGTGCGTACGCGAGAAGAAAACAGGAAGAAGGAATTGGCTCAGAAAATTTCCCAAGGATTCCGTGGAGGTAATACTAGTAGCAATTTCAAGAAAAGAGGAACTGGGCAATCTTCCACCCCGCCGTTCTGCAAGAACTGTAAAAAGAAACATTTTGGAAAATGTAATGAAACCTGCAACTTCTACAAAGCTCTAGGACATCGTGAAGAAGAGTGCAGAAAGAAAACAAGAATTTGCTACAACTGTGGTGAAGCTGGCCATTTTAGACCAGAATGTCCAAAGCTAGGTAAACCATCGGACCACAAGGCCAAACCAGCTGAAGGAACTAATAAAAAGAACGCAAGAGCCTTTCAGCTAACTACTCAAGAAGCAGAACTCATCCCAGATGTGATAGCTGGTACGTTCTTAGTTCATGTCGTTTACGCAAAAGTATTATTTGACTCTGGTGCAAACCAAAGTTTTATAAATACTTCTTTCTGCCAAGCTCTTAAGCTACCTTTAACCAAACTTAGGCAGATTTATATAGTAGAAACAGCAGACGAAAACTCTGTTAATATAGATATGGTATTGCAAAAAGAAAATATAAGACTTTCTGGTCATAAATTTTCTGCAAACCTATTACCTATGAATTTGGCTGGATTCGATGTTGTATTAGGAATGGATTGGTTAGTAGCCAACCATGCTCAAATCCTCTGTGATAAGAATTCAATAGAAATCCGTGCACCCACAGGAGAAGTAATTATGATTACAGGGGATAAGCCGCGTAAACCAAGGAAGTTCATTTCAGTAATGAAAGTTGCTAGTTATGAACGAAAGCAAGGAATAGTGTATATGATTTCGGTAATCATTAGCACTAAGGGTAAGGAACTTAAGGAAATTCCTATAGTATCAGAATACTCGGATGTATTCCCAGAACAACTACCAGGATTACCACCCGATAGGGAGGTAGAATTTAGAATTCATCGTATTCCTGGAACTACACCCATAGCTAAAGCACCCTACCGATTAGCACCCACTGAAATGTTAGAACTGAAAAAGCAATTAGATGAATTGCTCAGTAAAGGATTCATACAACCTAGTTCATCCCCTTGGGGAGCACCAGTGTTGTTCGTAAAGAAGAAAGATGGTTCGATGCGAATGTGTATCGATTATAGGGAATTGAATAAGGTTACAATTAAGAATCGATACCCATTGCCTAGGATTGATGATGTTTTCGATCAACTTCAGGGGGCTAGATATTTTTCTAACATAGATTTACGCTCTGGATATCATCAGTTGAAGGTACAAGAAGAAGACATACCTAAAACCGCTTTCAGAACTAGGTATGGTCACTACGAGTTTACAGTTATGCCTTTTGGACTAACAAATGCTCCTACAGCATTTATGAATATGATGAATAGGATCTGTAAACCGTATTTGGATAAATTCGTAATTGTCTTTATCGACGATATACTTATTTATTCCAAAAGTCAGGACGGGCATTGTGAACATCTGCATGCACTCTTAACTTTGTTAAGAAAAGAAAAGCTTTACGCCAAATTCTCGAAGTGTGAATTTTAGCTACAAGAGGTGCAATTTTTAGGACACATGGTGAATCACGAAGGCATTCATGTAGATCCCTCTAAAATAGAATCGATCACCAAATGGAAGGTCCCGCAATCAGCTATGTAAGTTAGAAGTTTTCTAGGATTAGCCGGGTACTATAGGTGTTTCATTAAAGATTTTTCTAAGATAGCTGTGCCATTAACTAAGTTAACCTGTAAATCAATTAAGTTTGAATGGGGACCGAGGCAGGAAGAGGCTTTTAGAATTTTAAAGCAAAAGTTAACAAACGCCCCAATTCTTGCCTTACCAGAAGGGACAGAAGATTTTGAAGTTTACTGTGATGCTTCTAAACTAGGATTAGGATGTGTGCTAATGCAACGCAAGAAGGTAATTGCGTATACCTCAAGGCAATTGAAAAAGCATGAGGAAAATTATACGACTCATGACTTAGAATTAGGAGCAATATTTTTTGCCCTTAAGATTTGGAAACATTATCTGTATGGAAGTAAGTTTACTGTTTATACAGATCATAAGAGTTTAAGATATATATTTGGGCAAAAAGAATTAAACATGAGACAAGGAAGATGGATGGAAATTTTGAGTGATTACGACTGTGATATTCAATATCACGAAGGAAAAGCGAATGTAGTTGCAGATGCCCTAAGTCGTAAGTATCATGAAAAGCAAAAGCAAGTTCAGGCTCTTAGATTAAATCTATAGTTAGATTTAATGGAACAACTAAAAAATATCCAAGAAACAGCAATCAAGGATGACGCTGAAGGAATGAAAGGAAGAATAAAGGAATTAGAGCAAGGAATTGATGGAATTTGGAGATTCCACAAAAGAAGGATTTGGGTACCTAGGCAAGGAGACTTAAGAAATAAGATTTTAGAAGAAGCCCATAAATTTAGGTACACCATGCATCCTGGTAATAATACGATGTACCAAGATTTAAGAAATAATTTCGGGTGGATAGGAATGAAAAAGGACATAGCTAGATATGTATCTAAGTGCCTAACTTGTTCACAAGTTAAGGCAGAACACCAGAAACCTTCCGGGTTACTCCAACAATTAGAAATGCCTGTTTGGAAATGGGAACTAATAACCATGGATTTTGTTACTAAGTTGCCCAGAACCAGAAAAGGTAACGACGCAATTTGGGTAATTGTGGATCGATTAACCAAATCAGCCCATTTCCTACCCATGAAGGAAACTTTTAGTATGGAAAGATTAGCCAAGTTATACGTAGATGAAGTAGTATCCTTACATGGAGTCCCACTCTCTATTGTATCGGATAGAGATAGTTGTTTCACTTCACATTTCTGGACGAGTTTCCAAGAAGCAATGGGGACACGATTGAATTTAAGTACTGCATACCATCCCCAAACATACGGACAAAGTGAAAGGACGATCCAAACCCTGTAAGACATGCTCAGGGCATGTGTGATAGATTTTGGAGGAAACTGGGATAACTATTTACCTTTAATTGAATTCTCCTATAACAATAGTTATCATTCAAGCATCAAAGCTGCCCCGTTCGAAGCACTATATGGACGAAAATGTAGAACCCCAGTTTGCTGGGCAGAAATAGGAGAAAGTCAATTATCAGGTCCTGAAATAGTGCAAGAAACCACCGACAAGATAACTCAAATCAAGGAAATACTAAAGACCGCTCGAGATCGTCAGAAGAGTTATGCAGACAATAGACGAAAACCGCTAGAATTTCAAGTTGGAGATAAGGTACTCTTAAAAGTTTCTCCTTGGAAAGGAGTAGTTCAGTTCGGTAAGAAGGGAAAGTTAAGTCCAAGGTACGTAGGACCATTCCCAGTAATCCAGCGAATAGGACCAGTTGCTTATCGCCTACAACTACCAGAAGAACTGGCTGGAGTACATGACGTGTTTCACGTATCCAACCTCTAGAAATGTTTATCCAACGAATCCCTGGTAGTACCTCTTCAACATATAGAGGTAAATGAGAAGTTAAAATTTGTGGAGAAACCACTACAGATAGAAGACAGAAAGGTCAAGTTTCTCAAACACAAAAGACTAGTACTAGTCAAGGTCAAGTGGGATTCAAAGAGAGGACCTGAGTACACTTGGGAACTGGAATCCAAAATGAAGCGAAAGTATCCCTACTTGTTCCAGTAAATCTCGAGGACGAGATTTTAATAAGGTGGGGAGGATGTAACAATTCTCGCCAAAAAATTACCATTTCTTATTTTATTATGTCCAATAGGAAACCCTAATTGAGACCCCCAAGTAATATTGCAGGACCCCTAAAATTTTCAGAACAATTGGAACTAGGATCAGGGCCCCTAAAACTAATAGGGGGTATTCCCTAATGAACGATTATCCTCACAGTTTGCTGTAGAATTCGAATTTCATCGAACCGCTGACTCACCCATGCTATAAATCCATGAAGCTACCCTACTCTAAAAGTGCCCCCGTCGCGCCACGCGACAACCTGTCGTGCCACGGACAGGGACAACTTTTCAGTATATATTCCAGGGGTTGGCACTTGCATGGCTGCGTTGGTTCGACGTTCAAACTCGTTTTATACACTGAGTTATTCACTTTTTCGTTCAAAAACACACACTAGCATGAAGCTCTGTTGCAACAACAGGGTAATAACTCGATCACTGCTACGATACAATGTCCGATTGATTGAAACCGATCTGATGGACCTTTAAGTGCTGCCCGAATCCGGGCTATACTTTGTCATTCATCGTGAGGGTTTTGATTTCGTGAGCTTAACGTAAAAGTTGTATTAAGTTACTGACCTAGTTTTGTATGCATTCTTGTTTAAATTAGGTTATCAGGCTTATCAGTAGGCTAAACTCTGCCCAACTAAACTTGCAATGTGAGTCATTCTCTTTTTACCAAATTGTTTCCAAAACCTTATTTATTTTTAAAGTTATAATTACAGGGATTAAGTCTTTGTAATCTTCAATTACTGCCGGTATGTGGGGTTTTGTATATATTACTTGATACCCGTCACCATTGGACAACGGGTTAGCCAATCGGTGATCTGACCATAGTCACAGATACTGTCATGTGACAGATACAGATTTAGGGTAATTGGTTGATAAAACCATTGTAATCACCCTTAATACTGTATATTATAACAATGTGTCGTTTTGTGCAACTTGAATGACTCGCCAGTATTTCCCCGTTGATAAAATATTTTTAAAACATGTTTCAGGTGACTTACTGTGAATCAAGGAAAACGTGCTACGGAGCACTAACAAAGCTTGAAGTGGTGGCTCAGTAAAATAAATAAACATGTTTTGTAAAACATGGATTTCCCAGTGAAATTTCCCTTATTGTAAATTACGGGGTTTGTCCCAAATTATGAAATAAAATAATTGGGCATTTTCAAGTTTTAAAAGATCCTGTTAAAATTCCGCTGCCAACATAATAATTACCACGGGTTTCTGTCCCGCGGCTCCTGAAACGGGTAAAACCGGGCCGGGGGCCGTGACACACGAAGACGTGAAGACACTCTCATTTCACAAACATGACGATCTCACCAAAATAAGTATGAAAACCCTCAATTTGGTGATATCCATCAATCCGCATCACTGATTTTTCACGAAATTGTAGCATCAAGTTAGGAGTGATTTCCACACCTTGATGGAGAATTTCCCATTCTCATTCTAGTGGAATTAGATCCTTATCTTGTTTGGTAAATATTAACCACACTTAGGGTATTACGTTGTCAAGTTTGTGGTTAAACCCGCACCTTGATAAATAGTTCCACTTTTCGATTTTCAGTCCCGCCAAAGTCTCGAATTTTTTATTGCCTAGGGACATGTAGTAACCGGAAGGGTGAATATCGTTAACCAAAATCTCGGCGTGAGTATTCTACCTATTAGGCCAAAGCATATTTCCCTAACTCAAAAGGATTTTCGACCACTTTGGAATTTTCTTAGTTTGGTTCCTAGACCCTCCATGATTTTACATTGAATCTCTTTTATGTCATGTCAATTTTAAATGTGTTTTATACTTGATACCCTGTTCATTTCAAAATCAAAGACCCGAATCGCACGTTACTCGTAATTTAAAACAAAAATTATATTCGAGAACAAATGAAATTTACAACTCGTCCATTGTTGTTTGATTGTGCACATGATAATATGTGTTATGCTTATATGAACTATGTGAAACGTACATGCTACATGATATACTACCACGCTAACTATGCAAGGAAAACTTTATTTTTCTAAACACTTTATGATCAAGTCTCACCCTCTATCCTTATTCGACCTTGTAGATGTCTTCTAGCCGATTATGCAACTCTAGGAAGAGCTCCACGCAAGGCTCAAACAAGAAAATGATGGCATTTTATAGCCCAGCAAATGGCCAATGTCGTACCCAAGATCGTGAATTAGACAAGCCACCTCAAGCCCTAATACCTCGGTTGACACCAAGGTTGACCCCCTAAGTGCACCTTTACTTTCAAGCAGTTCAACTCATGTAGTCCGTCACCCTTCACGGGTAACGATGGGGCTACTACGATGCTCCAATGGTTTAACTCCATTGAGGTCACCTTCCGTCAGAGCGGGCGCCCTGACCATCTTCGAACCACCAACGCCTCTGATTTCTTCTAGTCAAGGACACTCGATTTGTGGACCGTCGAGCGTAACACCCGCGGAGACGATGCGGCCTACGCCTTACCTTGGGTTGAGTTGAAGCAACTCATGGTAGACGAGTTTTGTCCCCCTCACAAGCTACAACAACTTGAGGAAGAGTTTTTGCGTCTCAAACAAATCAAGGGCAACAATACAGCCTACACCACTAGGTTCAAGCAACTTAGTGTGTTATGCCCTAGCCAAGTTACCACCACAAAAAGGCCATCGAGAAGTACATCGTGGTCTCCCACCAGCCGTTCGTGATGCCCTGGGTGCCGCCGAGCCCGAAACTCTCGAGAAAACTTATCGTCTAGCCGCCAAGTTTAACCATGACCATGTGTAAGATGGAGACTTCAAACCTAAAGGCTCCATCAAAACCGCCAACCAAGCCACCACCGAATCCACTCCATCCAAATCACCATACAAAACCAACTCAAGCAGCAAGAAACGTAAGCAATCGAGCCGCAATTTCCCCATGGTGACCCTACAAACCCAACCTCCTCAACGACAACTCACGATCACCGAAAATACCAAAACGATCAAGCGAGCCTACACTAGGACTTTTCCCAAGTGTAACTGTCACACCCCCGATATTTACCACAAATCCCGGTGGGCCCGGGTGGGAAGTATCGTTACGTAAGATTCGTATTGTCATAGCCAAATAATCACAGATAGCACAACAGAAGTCTTGGAGTATAAAATATTATTACAAACTTAAGTGTCCAAATGTTCAAATATTAATACAGACTTGTTTGTAATAAAATCCACAGGTGGATTAAACAAATATACAAAAGGGAGATAAACAGACTAATAGGCTTATGCAAAGGAGTTGCAAATTCCTCCTCTAGCATTACCGAGCAGCTTCCAGCCTATTTACGTATTTGTATCTTTAACTTAGTCTTTTGAAAATACGTCAGTTTTCACTGGTAAATACAATTAACCGACACATTTTGAAAACATTTTCAAAATGATCTTGTATATAGTTTTACATGCCTGTCAATACATATGGGGCCCAGTACTAAACACCGAGACATGATTAACCGACACACCACTTAAACCCACAAAGGGGTATCCACTTATCAACGTATAAGAAAACATTTATATAAGCATTAGCATCTGATGGGTGTATGCCTACACCCCGTGCTCAGTCGTGGCCATTAGTAACTTAAATGAGCCGTGGATATCCAGGACACGGTCGCGTTAACCCCCAATGTTTAAGTTATCAGACAAAACATATTAAAATGGGTTATGAAGATTTTGTAGCCACAATCCGGCATATGATCCCATACCCGACCAAGCGGTAATAATTTAACGTATCCCAGGCCCGTATAGGGAAAATATGTTAAGAGTATTTACCTGAGCTAATACTTGTCTTATAAATGCATGGTTTATAAATAACTCAGTCGTTTAATCAACTGACAAGTGTAGGTAGAAATTTACTGAAAGGCTCTAGTCTGGAATGATGGTATAAATAACTAATTAGAATGCTAACGCTAAGTCCTTGATAACCGAAGAAGAAACTGAAAAGGAGAAGGAGAAATCAAAAAGAAAATGTATCGGGATTGTTAAAACCTTTTGTTTAGGTAGTTTTTTTTTTTGGTTTATAATTATAATAAACAATTAATAGATAAGATTTTTTTAACAAATTATTTCTAATATATTTATAAGTAGCATATTTTAACAAAATGTATAAATGGTTTACATTAGCAATGGGCTTATAATTTTATGTTTATATAATTCAATCCTATTAACGTAAAAATGATCCGTGTGATATATATGGTTATATTCAATTCTATTTCTATTATACGTACAATTAGTAAAGGTAAAATAACTAAAAAAAGGAAACTTTCTAAATAATAAACAAAATTTGTATCTAACAATTAACTTAATTGTAAAAAAATGAATAATTTTATCCACAATTAATAATATCATAAACACCACATGTATTCTACTACTTTAAAGTAAACCAACTTAAAGATCATTATTATATTTTATTCAAGTTATGAGGTGAGTCATGGATCAAACTTATTTTAGTTATATACCATGAACCCGACATTAATTTTGAAATATTGTTATCTTAAAAAATAACTAAATACGGAGGAGGTTTCATTTATTATTATTAATAATATTATTATTATTATTATTATTATTATATGTTAATAAAAAACAAGTTTAATACATGTTGCCTAAAGTGCGGTCTAAAACAAACCCGTGTAACAGATGGGTCATAAGCTAGTTATTACATATACACTTTATTTTTTGTATTAAATGTAATCATTTTAGATGGGCCGTTTTCGTGTCGACCCACTAAAATACGAGTTGTGTTTAAATTCATGTGCTTGACACGATTTTCATGGTCAGATTCGTGTTAGGTTTGACTCATGAACATGACCCATTTAACTAACTACTCTGGTGTACATTTGTGTTAGATTGGTGTTATAATCCTAATTAAGACCAATTCAGAGCATAATCTACCTGAGTCTCAGGCCTAGTAATATTGTATAAAATAACACATTAAACGTGTTGTCTTTTTCAATTATCACATGCGGATATATTTTACCACTCGTTAGTTCGGCGATATGTTAAAGATAAAACCTAGGACCCCTAAGGCCTATGTGTCATCTACCTCATCCGTTCTAAAATATATATCAGCAATGCCACATATAAATATAAAAATATGTTCAAAAAGTATATCCCGTGATTAATCTATTTTTTTTCAAATATATATAATATAAAAATATGTTCAAAAAGTATATCCCGTGATTAATCTATTTTTTTCAAATATTTAACTCTCACCATTTTTTTTCTTCTTTCAACTAATCACACCCATCAATTTTTTTTAATAAAAAATAATAAAGCTGTAACTATAAAATCCAACATGCAATTCTCCTTAATCTTTTATTTCACGATCGTCCAGTTACTATATAAATTATACATGATAAAATTATCGTCAACAAACTACTAATTATTTATTTAGTGTTTGAGTTGGTAGATTAGGACATTAGAAGAACAAAATGTAAAAGCATTTAATAGGAGAGATTGAAGGTTGAACGGAAGGTGCAAAGAATGTGAATGCTCTAAGACAGGGTTAATAGAGTATACTTGTTTTTCTTTTAGCCTCCCACCCTGTATATATGGCCCTCTCTTTCTCTAACTCCTCTTATACTTAGCCAATTACTTTAATTTTTATATGAGAAAAATGCCCGGATAGTCCCTGTGGTTTCGCCTTTTTTCACCTATAGTCCCCAACTTTCTAAAACTACCTGAATAGTCCCCAAGTTTTCAACTTTCGTTCCCGGATAGTCCCTGTCGCGAATGGGGGTTAGTTTTTTATGTTAAGTAAGTGTGAAATTACTAAAATACCCTTAATATAAAAAATAACTATTAAGTCATTAAAATAAAATAATAATTCAGTTGGGCCACATAGTTTATTATAAATCTATATCTCCTATCTCTCTCGTTCACTACTGTCCCACCAACATCAACTGCAACCACCACCACCCTCCACCAACATCAAAAAATTCCGGCCGACACCTTGGTTGCTACAATCAAAACCACCTCCACCCCTCAGCCACCGGCTCCACCTTCAACTGCCTCCAACCACCGCCTACCGCCTCCAATCATTGCCTCTTCAGCCAATCAACCACCACTTAATCCACCACCATCCGCTGCCTATACTCCACGGAGGTCGCCACCGATGTGTTATCCGGCGACGCTACTTTCGTTGAGGCCTCGAACAAGGTCGCCCCTAACATCAATCCACCAAAGACGGTTGGTGCGACGGGATGGTTGGCAGTGACGGTGGTTGTTGCAACGGGATCGCTGATTAGCGATGAAGATGCGGTGGTGTTCCTCAAAATCACAGATGCCATCGTTGTGAACGGGTTTAAGTTCAGTCTCCGGCGAATTTAAGGTCGGTCGCCGGCGATTTGGAGCAGGAGGACCGTGGTGTTTCTGGTTTGGGTCTTGGAGAAGATGACGTTTTAGGGATGTGAAGAAGAAAACGTTCGTGCAGGCTGCTAATATAATAGAATCGGTTGTTGTTGTTGTAGCAATGGATTATGTGAAATTAAGCTAAATTTTGTGACTTTTTGGTTTTATTGATTGGTTTTTGTCATGTCTGTTTGATTTTATTTGTTTTAAGTGGTTTCTGGTTTTGGGATTTGATGTGGTTTGTGGAAAGTTGTAGAGGTATTTGTAGAAATGAGATTGGTTTCCTAAATTAGGTGCTAGAGGTTAGAATTAGCAAAGTGAAATAAGTGTGTGTGTAATGGGGGTTTAATTGGTTAGCCGGCTGTTTGAAAATTCTCGCCGGAAAAACGAACAGCAACCGGTAACTTGTTATGTTCAGGAAAAAGGGTGGGGTGGGTGGGTGGGTAGGTAGGTTTTTATTATTTAATGGTTAAATTTGAGTGGGGAAGATGGTGGTGGTATGGTGGTGAAAGGTGGTGGTAGTGAGATGTGAAGATGGTGGTGGGGGTGAATTGTGAGGAAGATGAGGGGGGTAGGGTAGATGATGGGACCCACATAAATATATAAATACAGCTATAGTCCCCAACTGTAGTAAGGGTATTTGGGTCATTTTACACCAACTTAACTGAGAAAAGTAACCTCCATCCACGTCAGGGACTATCCGGGAACGAAAGTTGAAAACTTGAGGACTATTCAGGTAGTTTTAGAAAGTTGGGGACTATAGGTGAAAAAAGGCGAAACCACATGGACTATCCGGGCATTTTTCTCTTTTTATATTGAACATATTTTGTGTATTGTCACATAATTTGGTTGAAGCGTTGTTCTATTATATCTTTAATAATTTTTCCCTGCGGTATTTGTTATTTACTTAAAACATGTAATTTGCATTTACGGGAAATCATAATTTTTTATTATATATTATACGTTTTTTTAGAATTAGACGTCACCAACAAACAAAACACGTAGTCCCTAATCCTTCGGTGAAACAAACGTCGCTGATGTTATATATGACACTAATCCATGAGTTAAAATCGTCGTTGATCTGCTGGTGAATTTGGCACAATTTTCTGACATAGATCGTGTTGGTAATTTGTTCTTTTAAGCTTCAATCTGGTCATAATCATTCGATAAGATCTATCTATGACCCGTTAGTTAACTTTACCCACATCCCTTTCCCTCAACCTTCACCAACAGTTCATACCTTCACAAGGTCATTGAAAGTCGTTTGATTTGTAGCGAATGTATGAGAACGTCCAAAGCATGCCACATTTCTTTCACAACAGGGGTTTATGGCGAATTCAATGGTTGGTTGAGCTGTAAGAAGATGTTAATGTTCGACTTGTAAGGTTTTGTAGTAAAAGTTGAAAATTTTGCTTAGCTCACGAAACTCAATAGTTGTAGCGCATGTTATATACTAGCAAACTATAATAACATAAAAAGAATTATAAAAGTGGTTTATGAATCGAAAGCATCATGATGTTGAATAAGGAAACCGAATAAAGTTTCTAAACAAGAATTGTATCAAATTAGCCTAAATGTTTTGTTAGTGTCAAACCAATAACATTATGATGAGGATATGTAGTGACAGTTATAATCTCCAAGACAAATAAAGGATGCATCTTAGCAATGGAGTAGGATCAAATACAAACCACATTTCGCATACCATTTAAAAAGTGTTACGTGGCATCTAACCAATTATACAGAAATGATAAAATAATACCCTAAATAATATCAATTATATTGAATTCCCTATAAATATGCTAACAAGCAATTACTTCTTTATTTGAATCTTTCTTTTCTTTTCAATGTGTTGATTACGAAAACTGTTGATATCATTCAAATATGTGCTAAAATCAATTATCTTGATTAATTTTCATGTGCTAATATAATTCAAATGTGCTACTTTTATGTATGTGTTGTTTTCATATGTGTCAATTTAACTTTTTTTAAGTGCTAGGATTTGTTCTTACGGTTTGTAAGATAAATATGGTTTGTAACGGAACCAACTCCTCTTAGCAATAACTCTAAAAGAAATGTTTTGTAGGATATGAGTCACAATATTAATAAAATTATATAAATAAAATCCTAAAGATCTCTCTTCATATTTGGAAATTTTAGTATGCGTACCGTATAAGTATGCTAACGAAAATAACGTATACTACAACATACGTAAATAAATCGATTCAAACCGTTGTCTTCAACAAGAATTTGAGTCATGTCTTCTTGTACAATCTTCGCTTTTTCTTTAATGAGTACTTGGTCCGCGACTTCTTGTACGTTCATTGGCTGCAAAAAAGAACAAACAGGTGTTGACAATTGTGACTGAGGCATGTGTTCTACACGCTTCCCTTAAAACTAATTAATTGTCATTAAGAAACTCTGCTCAAGAGTTTCTCTTTTATTCACCACTTAAAGGATCTAATTAATATTTATAATTCCACTAAATTATATATTTGTTAAATATCTATTCACCAAATTTCCAACCCCCCCCCCCCCCCCCACATGAAAGGAGATCGTTCAAAACACATAAAATTTCCAATGGAGCCTCGACAACTGAGTATTACAAGATAAGTAGGAGTTCCCTTTGAACTTTCTGTTGTAAAGCATACTTAGCCTCAAAGTGGTTTGTAGACGTGATGTCTTTGAACAAACCCCCATTTGTGTAGACGACAATACACTTCACACAATACCCTCCTTAGTCGGGCTATTCCCTCATAGTCGTGTCCAATAATGGTCGTGAACACTTTCGTGGTTCTGTGAGAGCTCTAGGAATTGTGCCTCAAATTCCAGTCAAAGCGACCCCACTTCTCTCTAACATAGGCGATTCTCCTTAACTCATTAAAAGCATTGTGGTTACTGTGTTTTACCCAGATTATATACCACATATTATGCTCAGCCTCACACTTTGTCATCGAATGTCATTAGAATGGATAAGGACGTATTTAAATACTCTTTTATACTTTACAGGGATATATATGACCATATATATTAGCTTATACATATTAGCCATGCCCCCACAGTGACCATCCTTAGGTATATGAATTAGTTTTCCTATTGAGCTTAGATATTGGGAGCTCCAGTCAACTAAGTTAGGTTTCCTTCACACACCTTTTTTCCATTGGATTTAGTTTCATTGCACAACTTGATCTCTAATAACCCCCCAGGTTGCTGGATCCATAACATTATCTTTGACTTTGTCAAGTTACTACATATAACTTTACGCATTTGAGATCGGTTGTCACAATGTGTTCTTAACTCGTAAGTTAATATTGCCTATAGTCAACTTCTAAGTCTATAACCTTAGTTCTTAACCTGAATCTAGTTATATTATTTGTCTTAGAAAGATATATTAAACATTTAAGGCAAACACATCTCCATTATGCATTAATACCTTGTGTCCTCCGCTTAGTCACGTGTTTGCAATGTTAGATTAGATTACAAAATCCCTATTGTCAAAACTTTATGATACAACTGCAAGACACCCCTACTGATGTGTAAAATGTTAAATTAATTTTAAAAACACCAATTAAAAAGTTAAAGTAACTCAATAACACTCAACCGGCAAGGGCATCGGTCGTTATGTAGTCGATTCGGTAAGAACGAGTATCAATCCGTGGACAATGGCGCAACTCTCGATACTAAATTTTTGTTGAGTCCTAGTCTAGTAAATTTAGATAGATTGTCAGATATTAACACCTAAGAAAGCAAATAAACAAGCAACTATGAAAACATAAAGCAAATAGCATATTTGGGTGCAGTCAGATGATGGAAAAGTAACTACATAGGAAAGATGCATGTCAACTCACTTATGGTTCTCAGAATGTAATAACTAGGTTTTGGCTACCGGAATCTTAAGGTTCACTAAACAAGACCTAAACAGGCTGACAGATCATTATCCAAACATGTCACAATTTAGGGTCGAGAAAAGTGTATAAACTCACTGGTTAATGTCAGATTACCTCTCGGTCTCACTAGAAATGGTACATCCAGGAAGTGTAGGGGATCTACGGGGTGGTGACTCTAATCAAGTTGTGACAACTGGCACCAAACCGGTAATTTCTGTACTATTTTAATATTATTTATTAACTGCAATTATGTGTTAAACGCCAACATTATGTGATTACTTGATTTACATATGAATTCATGCTTGTTTTATACTTCAAATATTGCCTTGTGCATTACTTTAAGCGTTGCGTCAGAAAGACTAGTAAACTCACCGGTAAGACAAAATGTGTCAGCAATTCTGCAGAAAGCAGTCAGAAAATAGATTTAGGGCCTAGGAGTAGGTCCAACATCTAAAATACATTAAAACCCAAGTATGGATACAAGGGTTAACATATAAACCTTCCGGAAATTAAAATAAGCACTAAAAGATACCCGAAACTTACTTAAAATGTTGAATTCTGTAGAATTCAGTAATAATTCGGCAATTTAACACTAAATAATATGCAGAATTGATGTTTTAGTGTCCAGAATAACTTACAAAGTGTCAGGAATTGAAACTGTCACAAAAGGTGCTTCATATATAGTAAAACTGCGCAATTTAGCACTTTAACGAACCGTAACGAAACGAACAACCGGACACTATCCGGAACATCAAAATTTGACTAGAAGTAATGTTTTAATATTATGAAGCTAGTATTGGTGATAGAACACCTTAAAAATCATAAAAACACCTAAACGCACTTATACTAACTTAAACCTTCTAGTTTACACTTTAAACCTCCATCTTTCAAAACTTGACACTTTAACCCCCCCTCACCCATAACCGGCCCCAAAGGGCCCACATACTTTTGATTATAGAATTTATCTTGTCTCCTTGATATTGTGCATAGAATCTAGTGGAGATTGGATTGTTGGTGGATAAAAGGGTATGTAGACCATAAGACTTGTTACTTTCATCTTCACTCAAAAATCACCATCTTTCTCCTCTCCTCTCTTCTTGCTCTCGGCTCACACACCACACACACACACACATCAACCATTTCAATCCATTACAAGGAAATCAAAGGTTACTACAAGGTGTATGGAGACTAACTAAGAAGGGTTGAAGTGCTAGAACTTGGAGGAGCTTTTAATCACTCACTTTCTTCCATCTTCATCATCTTCCTTTTTGTGCCACTTCCCTAGCCATTAGAGCTAGTTGTAAGCCTCTTGATCACTAATTCAGTTCATGTTTATGTTATGTACAAGTCTCACCATCTAAATAACTAAACTTTAAAAGATGAAAATGAGAAGATCTAACATAATCATGAAAAAAACAAGTGATCTTAGTAATTTTTGGTGTATGTGATGAAGTTGATGTTGTTAAATCTTGTGTGTATGTTTAGATCTAGTATGTTAAGATTGTTAGAAGCATAGATCTAACAAGTTTAAGCATGGATCTTGAAAGATCTATGGTTCAACTTGAAGATGAACATGAGAAACACTTATGTGAACTTGAAAAATGAATTTTTAAGCATGAACTTGAAGTCTTGAAGTAACAAAGTGTGTATAAAACTAACTTTTGAAACTAAAATTTATGAAAAGCTTGTTGATGGTTTTTCAAGAAGCTTGTTAATGTAAGACTTAAAGATGTTAACTATGGATCTTGGAAGATCCATGATGAAACAAAGTTTTAAACATAAGAATCTTTCAAATGAACATAAAAATGGTTTTTGAACATGAATTTCAAGACTTTGAAACCATAAAAATCATGGATGATTTGGTTAGTAAATTAAAGTTCATAAAAGTTTGTTTAACGTTTACAAGAAAACTTGTTTTTGGAAAGATCATTATAAGTTAAGTGTAGATCTTAAAGACTACACATTTTTAACCACAAATCAAGTTCACCATAATGTTTCATATGAAGAAATTAATGTATGTTGTTGGTGAAAATTATTGGAAATTGGTTTTGATGATAAAAAGAAAATAAACACATGTTTTGAAAACATGGGAAACCTCCATTTTTAGGGGAAACTATGTCAAAATTTTTACCAATGTTTCCAATGTTTACCAATGTTTATTCCCCAAAAATTCACCTAAAAATATTTACCAATGTTTCCTAACTTTTGTGTGAAAGTTCAAATTAAAAGATAGTGATTTCTTCAAGTAAAATTTATATTAAGTATGTATATTTTAGGGAAAATATATATATATTTAGTGATCACAAATTTTGTGCTAAGTGTATATTATGTGTATTATATGTAGTAGTGTATTAGGAACTTAAAAATACACAAAATACTCCCAAGGAGTATAAATAGCACAATACACGTACAAATACATGAGAATACCTAAGTATTCAAGTATATAAAATCCTCTCAAAAAGAGTATTTGGACAAGACAAGAAAATATATTTGTAAAAACATATATTCCACAAATATTTGGACTTTGGACAATTATTGGACATAACTATATACATATTTGGACAAATATATAACCATTACCATGTAATGGAAATTACACAAAAATCGGGTGAATAACAAGAATAATTATGTATATTTTATAGCATGACAATATATATATATTCCACACAAAACTTAAAAATACATTATTTTTAAGTTATATAACTACGGAAAGTAATAAAAACCAAAGTATTGATTTTTGGCGAATAATGCAAAATACACAAGTATTTACACAAAAACACAAGTGTACTTTCCTAAGTATACTTGCACAAAAATAATATTGAAAATATTATTTCACAAAATACTTATATTTATATTTGGAAAAATAATATAAGTAACATATATGAAAAGTTAAAAATATAATTTATTTTTAACACTTATTACCTTGAAAAAGACTACATAAACAAATATATATTTGAGAGGTAAAATATATACTTACAAATAAACATTACATATTCAACGTGCAAGACACAACGAACGTGCAAGACCCGACAAACAAGGGCACGACCCTCATGAAAGATGAACATACAAAGAACAAATTCATAAATTAAAATGGTGACTTGTACTTGTGTAATACAAGCCTAGTGACTAACGTGAATAGAACACATATAGGTCACGACGCTCACAAAGCAAACCCGGTGAAGTTTACGAAACAGGTTATGCAAAATTGTGAGTTCATGTCCCCGCTTTTAAACATTTTATTGCTTTCTAAACTTGGGGAAAATACATGTACTGTGGTATGTAGAAACAAAACTAAGGAATGATACGATAGATCATGTCACGAATAGGGTGTCATAAGCACCATTAATCAACGTGAGTCATAGACTGCAGAACAAAAGGTTAGATCTAATGGGTTTCAGGCAGCCACACTCTTGGCCACACTTTTACCGAGAGTGCTTTTGTGTCTCTGGTCATGAATCGACAAGTAAAAATGCCTATGGTTTGGATGCTTCCTATGTCGTTACATATGTTAGTGGCCTCGTGAACTATTAGCGATCTCGTATTCCCTACATTTACAGAAATACTTTTTCAAGTACCATTACATACCATGTTTTCAACAACGAATACTTAAATGTTTTACACAAAACTGCATGAATTCACACCAACTTATGTTGACGATTTTCCAAAACTTACATGTATTTCAGGTAACTAAGTGGACGTACACGCGGTTCCTCTTGCTCAAGGATGTTGTTTGTGTTTTTAGATATATTGTGTCAGGACTCTAATGCCTCTTTTGTGGGATTTGGTTGTTATATTCCACCTCGTGTGGTGATATAATGATCAAAACCTTGATGTTTGTCTTAGAAATTAAAGTTGTAAACTTTTCGAACAATTATCTATCGTGTTATGTAAACACTTAACTTAACCTATGTTTTGGATATTTAATATCAACAGCATTATGGAGTTTGTTTATTGATCGTGTAGTATGTTTATCATTTGTATACAATGAGAACCTTTCAGGATCACACCTCTTGCTTCCGCCTTAGAAAGGGGTGTGACACAAGTTCTAACACGGTTTGCTAAGGATCACAAGAAAACCTAGGGTAATTCACTCTCGTGCAATTAACACCTAACCATTCTAATGATTAAGACAACATACATCTAATCTCCTCTCGGACTGAAAGATGGTAGAAGATTAAATTACCAAATAGTTTATTAGTTTGTTCCTATAAATTACTACGTCTAGCAACCACAAGATACAATCGAAAACACCAAGTTAATGAAATCACCTAACTCTAGCTTTAATCAATACACGTTCAATTTTAAGCAAGATAAGGCAGAACATATAATATTATTTAGTTATCAATTACGCATGCACAATAGAACCATGATTAAAGAAATTTTTACAATAACATAAAGCCAGAACATAAGTTAACCAAACCGGGAACCGTAAATAAACTAACAAGTATCCATAGCCTTGGTAGCAACAAGGAATTTAGCCAAACATGTTCATAATAGATCCAAACACAAGTTTAATGGATATAAATTCTGCAAACATTGTCTAATAATTCAAGTTTTATCAAATCGAAAATAATAAACAAAATTCTATACGAAGCTATGAACTCTACTCGCTTTTCTTCAATCCCCAAAGCTTTCTCTTCAACTAAAAACTCCAAATCGTTCGTATGATGCTTCTAAATTCATACGTATGTATGCCGGTTAGGGGGGGGGGGGGTATGGCTGATCTATTTAAGACCAGTAAGACTTAGGAGGGTGACTAGGGTGATAAACATAAAAGACTCAAGGGTTTGGACTTAGAAGGACTTAGAATAACTCAAGAAGGACTCAAGACTCTGAACTAGACTATGGAATTTAGAGTGAGAAAGTAGAGAGAAGATAGATAAATATAGAAGATGATTTTATTTCTTTACAAAGATGATTTACAAATGAGGGGGAGCCTTCCTTTTATAGGCCAAGGAAAGGCATGATTACATCATCCATGACATTACACTTAATAATACATAGAAAATATCTAGGAAAATAACAAAATACATGACATAAGTGCTTACATCACTTTAAGAGTGATTAAAGCTTTATTTAATCCTAAGCACACTATTGACACACTAATTAAGAACATACATAGCCCGCTTTTAATTTGGTTTTGCGAAGTCGCAAATCTCAATAGTAAAGAGGGCGGATTCTTGTGGAATGGTTTGTCGTCCTAGGCGGGATTAAATACCGAGTTTCTCCTGGGGTATGTTGGTAGAATGATAATGGGAGGGTGTGTAAATGCATGAATATTATTAAAATATTCTATGACAGTTTTTTCCCATTCAATCGTTTGAGTGTCTTCTTCTTTCCATGGGTGTTCACCGTTTAGTATTTTTGGTGGTAGATCTTCAAATTTCATCTGGTTTGCTTTTGCGAGATTGATGCGAGTGTCCATCCAAGCATCTCTGTAGTTGATCTTGTAGTAGTATCCTACAGGATTTAAATCATACCAAGAGTGTATGAAATTGGGTGGTCTTGCAGGGTTTAGGTCATACCCACCTTTTCTAAAATAACTAGGATTGTGGAACAGAACCATGTAGTGTTCTCTTGGAAAGTCCCTCATGAGATAGTCCTAGTTAGTGATTAGGAGAAACCATTTGAGGAACTTGGCAAAGTTTTCCTTTTCTTCTGGTAACCCTCCTAACTGGTAGTCTAAGGGATAGGCTAACGGTTTGTTGGAGTTGAAAGCCATAGCAATGACAAAAGATTCCGATAGGTACCATAGGAAAGTTGGGCCTTCTTTTGACAGCATGTGTAGGTTTTTGAGTCTGAACACGTTCAGGAAGGGATAATCCGGGAAGAATTTATCTCTATCCATTAACGAGCCATGTGTTAAAGGTAAGAGTGAGGAGGTTTTTGTAGTTCAACAGGGATTCATCTGTGATGGCGTGTTTAGTAACCACCTCGTTGATTTCTGCAGGGACATCTTTCTTTTTTAGCTTTTGGATGAGAGTGGATATGTTTGGGGGGTTTGAGGTACTCCTGAATACTGCTTTAGGAATGGAGGTGGTTGGGTTGTGATGGTTCTTGTTTTTGCTAGCCTTTAAATAGGCAATGCCATCCAGCTGGGGATCTTTAAGGATCTTTTATTTATTTTGTTGAACAGTTATGTAGGATTCTTGAAGATTGTCCATCTCTTGTAATGGTGTGTTCTTGGGTAGCTTCTTTTGTTTGTTCTTTGTTGCTAGCTTCTTGTGATTGGCTTGACGCTCTGGGGGTTTTCTGTTTCTTTTTTAACCCATAAGACGTTTTTGTCTTTTTTTCCTTTCTTCCGGAGTAAGCTTCTTTTGTGACCACTCGTTATTCTGACACCATGCAGGCCTAACTCTCCATTCTCACTTGTGTGACTGATTCTTTTGGTCCGTTGTGGCAGGAATCTGCAGAAAGGAGTTACATCACTATGTTCTTTTGCTTTATGACATCTTTTGCTTTTTTAGGCTGAGGTGGATGATTCTTTTTACATGATAGGCTCCCTTTTTCTTTAAAGTGTTTTGTCAGGGAATCTACCACGTGATCTTTCAGGTTAGGACATTGTTTGTGTTTTTGTGATATGTGGCTTTTCTAGTACATCATCGGTGCCGGCGACTGGTAGTCGTGAGTATTTTAAGGAACTTCCTCCATCATGTAAATCTGTAGTGGCTCGTCTTCATATTCAGACGTTTAACTTGTTTTTGATTCATCACTCGAGCAATAGGATATGGTGCATATCATTCTTTTCCGTGCTTCATCGTCTAGAGAATATAGTGATTCTATATCGGAATCATCTACTGGTTCCACCTTGTTGATGGCTTCAAGAAGGGCTTGGGTCTTTCTTTTGTCTTTACAGTCTTTTGTAAAGTGACCTTTCATGTTATAGACATAGCATCGATTTGTGTTCCGACCTCTTTTTGATTTTTTGTTTAGGAACTTCCATCTTCTTTAAGAGTTATTTCTTCTCATATTTGAATAGTAGTCATCGGATCATTTAAATTGGACAAATCTGGATTTTTTGTGTGGCTTCGAGCAACTACATGAAGAATCATCTTTTCACTTTATTTTTAAGTGTTTGTCATTGCACGCAGACCCGAGTCGTCTTCCGGTTTTTTCAAACTCAACCAAAAAATGTTTTTGGTTGCATAGCTTTATTAAGGTGTTCATGACTAGTTGATAAAGACCATTTGAGAGGGACTCTGGGAAGGAGTTCAGGAACACTTCTTTAAGATTTACGTAATCAATGCCATGAAGACAGTAAAATATTTCAGACATTCTATTGTAGTCCCTTTGTTATGCTTCGTTCGTATTAGTAGGTGTTCTTGAAATATATGTCTTGTTTTTGTAATCAACGAGATGAGACATATATTATTTAAATATATGGCAACATCTTTTTTTAATGATATTGAGATTTGATGATATTTGTTTTGGACACCATATCTTCCACCCTCCAATTTATAAAAATCATCTAATGAAGTGCAATCCGGTAATAACTACCTTTTTGTTCCAATTTTTATCTTGTTACCTACTATGGATTAGAAAACAATTCAAACTTAAAACTAAAATCATTTTAAACTAGTAAAACACCCCCGCGCGTTGCGGCGGGCATTTAGTCGGTGTCGGATTGATTTATTACAATATTAGTAAGGTATCAGCACTCGGGAAATCAACCAAAAGATAAACCCAAAAATAAAATCATACCAAAATGATATTTGCATGTGTTTTACATCGGTCGAAAACCTTAAAAATGAAATCAGTACCCAGTAAAGGTACTGATACTTATACCGATGTTGTCTAGTTGAATCGACAGAGCAACGATGTTGCTAGGACGGTATCACTTTGGTTCGTCACGGCACCGACCCTCGCTGTATCTTACAATATATAAAATATACTGTATACTACTACCGTTCTTATCCGGGCGGTATTGATTTGGTTCGTCAAAGTAAAGAACAACAAAGTCAATTATATTTGACCGGTCCAATTTTAAAAGAAAGCTTCTTTTAAAACAACGTAGATAGAAAGAACCACTTTATAATGGTATATTCGGAACTTCATAAAGCATTACCCTATATTATTAGAATAACGAAATGGTAGCTTTGATAACATGTACGTTTATACTTCGATTGTGTGTACATTATCACTCACAACTCAATATCGAATTATTTTTTATCAAGATGTAGATAAATATAGATACATCACAACAGCATACTCAAAATTAATATAAAACAATATACCTTAAAAATTATAATAAAAAACTAAATATGTTTAAAATGAATATATATAATTATATAACTAAAAAAATCAAAATATAAAAAGATTATAACATAAATAAGGGCCATAAGCGAACTGAATGAACCAAAGAACCAAATAAGATAACTAAGCCACGAAACAAAAAAAAGATATAGAACAATAGAGGGGTTACAAATAATCCCTTTACCATAAAAAATAGTAAAAAACCCATATGCAACCACATGAACCAAAAACAGTCGAAAAAACTTTGTGAAAACAACCGTATAAAGGCAATCTACTCAACAAAAAATAACAAATGTATGAACCGTATAAATGTACGGTCAGATTATAGATAAAGTCCAAAATATATCGTAGATGCAAGTAATAACCAATCATATCAGCCACATATTTAAAAGAGGGGCAGCGGTCTTGGAAAATTAAAACAATGGTGCAGCGGTAGCGGACAGGCGGTGGTGCGGCAGTGGGTGAAAGGCAGAGGGAGACTGTCGGTGAGAAAGAGGTTTGGCTTCAAAATGAAGCCAAACAAAACAAAACCCAAAGTTAATACTCAAAACAAATACTACAAATTAAGCACATGGTACAACCCAATACAACATAAACAAACTAATAAACATGTGGTACAAACCGCATATGCACTAACATGTTTCAAATTGATAGTTTTGAAGCCAAACAAAACAAAACCCAAAGTTAATACCCAAAATAGATACTACAAAGTAAGCACATGGTACAATCCAATACAACATAAACAAACTAATAAACATGTGGTATAAACCACATATACACTAACATGTTTCAAATTGATAATATATCATGCCAAGACTCATCCAAGATCTCTAATAATTATTTCTAACACATACAGGAAACACTTAATTTGAATAGTAGTACTCTACTTAAACTCATATTAGTTGTCAACATTTGTTTATTAATTCATTTTATTTAATACATTTACCTCTTTTAGCTCTTTATATTTAAGAACCAAGAAAATTTCAATATAAACTAATTATGAATATAATTCAATCACAATAATGGAAAAGTTACAAAAAAGTGTGGAAATAATTATATAGAAATATGTATAATTTAGAGTTCATCATCTTCGTTTAAGTGTTATTGGATAATATCCAGATGGGGTAATGAAAACCATTTCTAGATACCTTTAGCGGATTTTTTTTCTTAAATGGCTCCTCCCCAACATTTCTTGCCATTTGATCAACATTTTCGTAACTTCACTTATGACGACATTTATACACCTATGATTGAACAAGATCAACCTCATTATATCAGTGAATTCAACTCATCTTGCATTAGCTCACATAAGCTTCCAAACTGACCAAAGCAACATATGCCATTGTTATAAGTTTGTCACAAACTTAGAATGATTCTAATTTACCATCTAGAATAAGCCTAGACAAAGAGTTCTCCTCATTAGCTTTTCGAACAAGCTCTTCAAAAGTTACATGTCTTTTCCTTATAATAAATGAAAATTCTCCATCAACTTTTTTCTATATACAAATTCTTTTTTGTGTTCATAAACATTTAAATGTTTAGAGTTAATTAGTCTTCATCAAGAACCATAATTAACCAAGTACTAGTCAAGCATCCTTCATACTACAATACTTTAGCATGCTAACTAAAAAAATGCATAATTCTCATTCTTCACAGCCCCAAATATTTCATAATATCACTTTGCAACATTTATCCCTTGTTACGACAAATAATGAGACTTATTCATAATCCTAAAAGATCAATATATAGGAAGGTGTCACAAATTATTATATATAGCACATTGCTAACTTTTATCATTCAATTAAGGAACATAACTTGTTTACCTTTGATCTCCAATGCTTAACCATTGACTCATAAGGACTTAAACATAAGTATTAATCAAAGTCACTTTGGTGAACACATTCATCACCAACAAGATGAATGTTCCTCGTCTACAATCACTATTATGTATAAGATATAATCAACTAGATCGCCACTCAAGAACATGGCATTCATAATTTTCCCATAAGTGATTTGCAAACATCTATTGTTGTTCATTAGGAGATATGTATATTTTGGATGCTCTCCTAAAACGAAGGTAAAATCTCCATATAGTTATAACAATAATCAAGTGGTAGATGTATCTACATATAGATCACTTGCAATGAATCTCGCAAGGTTTATCAAAGATATATACAGTAACATAAAGTACTTTTACTTTCATATGTTAGAATTCGCACTTGTGAATTTTCCAATGACTTCTAACGAAGTATGTCGACATGTATTTCATCTTAATACACTCTCTATGTTCTTTCATTACTCTCTCTTGTTGTGGTTATACATTTGATGTCCCGTCTTTGACTTTTAGTTAATGCAACAACTCTCAAGTTGTTTATGTCCAAATCTTTTCATGTACTACGCATTTAAAACCATATTCTTTTAAACAATGCATAGTTGACGTTATAATTATTTTCCACAAAAATAATTCATACCTCACAAACATTAGTAATTTATTTCTTTGTAAAAAAATTGCATGTGTTATCTGAAGATATTGAACACAAAACAATAAAATATATTCGAAATTAAATCATCAATGCCAAACACTTTGAATATTTTAAACGGAAGCATAAATGATATGTAGACATCAAATCTCAAAGTGCTATTATCTTCATCACTTTATCATCTGAACGAAATCTTATCAACGATATTGTCTCATGGCATGTCTTGAGATATTCCATCAATAAGACTCCATGCACTCGTAAGTACAAGTTCCCCATTTCATCTTGAAACTTTAAATTTCGACAATTTTGTTCAAAACAACACCAAGTTGTTACGAAGACTACATCTAAGTAGTAAACTTGAACAATTAAATCTGTTCTCAACAACACCAAGTTGTTTTCTACCAAATAATATCCACGAGACTGTTACTTTGTTTAACATAAGCTACTTCTAGCAAGAGTAGCTTACCATTTGAATTGTCAAATTATGCAAAACTTTGTTTTAAAAATATTTTAAAACATGTCCTTAGTTTTGGAATATACTATATTAAAAATATCAATTAGGGTTTATGAAAACATAGATCAAAACCCAAAATATCAAATGGTTTTATATTGTTTTAGTCTTACTATGGATGTGCTAAATGTTTTCTAACATGGATATTAGAAAAAAGAATGTTATAACGGGCACATTATAAAATCGAACGTTTACATAAAACGTTTTCCATGGATATAGTTTATAAAATAAACCATTTCTTATTGCTGCTAATGCACACATAGGAAATTAAATATTTACATAAAACATTTCCGTTCAATATTGTTTATAAAATAAACACTCTAAACTTTTATTCGTGATATACGTTTTCTAACACACGTTTTAGAAAATTAAAGTCATTTTATATATACAAAACATGACCATTTCGATTCAGAAATCACAAACTAAAGTTGGTGATAAATCTCACACAACAAAACCGTCACTTTATGGTGACTTAATTTTTAAAGCCAATCAAACATCAACTTCAATGTATGACTCTTTATTTCTAAACCATACTAAGCATTATATAATGTGTTTACATTCATTAAAATCAATGCTATAATAAATTTCTTATATAAAATATTTACATAAAACATTTCAAAGCATTTGTAATCTAACTATTTTTAACAAGGCGAATTGGAAATAAATAATCCCACCGAACTCCATTTGGCCGATAATAATCACTAGTCAGTTATTGGCCGATAATAATCCGAACTGGTCATTTTTTTGTAAAATAGTCCGCCGTTAAAATAGCTTAACGGAGTTAAGGTTTTTTCCGAATTACAAACCGATGTTTTAGGGCTTTTGATTAGAACGAGGATACGAGTCGATTGATGTAAAACTTACCTCGAATTGTGCTCGAAATGGCTTGATTTTTGTTAATTGGAAGTTTAAACACCCGATTGAAGCACCGTTTCGTGGGTTGGGGCGGTATTTCTAGGTAAGTTTTACATCAATCGACTCGTATCCTCGTTCTGATCAAAAGCCCTAAAATATCAGTTTGTATCTCGAAAAAAACTTAACTCCATTAAGCTATTTTAATGACGGACTATTTTACAAAAAAAAAAAAATTGACCAGTTCAAATTATTATCGACCAATAACTGACTTGAGATTATTATCTACCAAATTGAGTTAGGTGGGATTATTTATTTCCAATTTTCCTTTTAGCAATCATGTTAAAATGAAATTAATTCTAATACACAAGTTAGAAATATTACCATTTCCACAAAATATTAATTCGACTTGTTATAAACAAATATATGGTTCATATAAATAAGTCATTGCTAATACAAATGTTTGAAAATAAACGATTAGAGAATTGCTTACAAACTAACGCTTTTCATGAACCATTTCTAACACGCATGTTAGAAGACAAATGATTACAAAAATCGTTCTCAAAGCTAACTATTTTATAAACCGTTTCTAACACTTTTGTTAGAAGTAAACAATTACACAAATCGTTATAAAGCTTATCAATGAATAGGTTCTAACATACTCGTTAGAAAGAAATGATTTACAAAAATCATTATAATACTTATAAAGAAATAAGTTCTAACATACTCGTTAGAAATAAATGATTACAAAAATCATGATCATACTTATCAATAAATAGGTTCTAACAAGCTCGTTAGAAACAAACGATTATAGAAGCCGTTATAAAACTTATCAATTTATATAAATAAACCTGATTCTAACACGTTCGTTTAGAAATAAATTATTACAAAAATCATTATAAGGCTTATTAGTTTATATAAAATAAACTATTTCTAACACATATGTTTGAATAATTAAAAGTTTGTACTATAAATCCATGGGTGGATGAAAAATCTATTTAAATAGAGACTTGATTAGAGACATAAAGACTCTAATCAAGTAACATAAAACTCTTATTTAAAGAAATGAGAGCTCTACTCAAGAGAATTTAACACTTACAAAAAACGTATGATTTACACCAATAAACCAGTCTAAAACACATGTTAGAAAAAATAGCAATTACAAAATCGTTTTAACATCAACGTTGAACCATAAACATTCCTTTTGTTTCATGGAATACGATTTATAATTGTACCACAATCTTTAGAAATTCAAACATAACAAGTTGTACACACACATAATTCCTCCAGAAAACAATATTCTCTAAAAAAATTATTATAAACCCTTTCGTTAACCCAAAATCCTTATAAATAAGGTTTTAAGATTGTAATAACAAGCTCACGAAATTTGTTTTAAGTTTATAGGACATGGGTCACAACATCAATAAAATTATAAATAAAATACTAAATATACTCTCTTTATATTTGGGGAATTTTAGTAAACGTACTGTGTACAAATGCTAATGAAAATAACTCATAATAGAACATACATAAATAAATCAATTCAAACTATTGTCTTCAGCAAGAACTTGAGTCACGTCTGCTTGTACGATCTTTGCTTTTTCTTTAATGAGAACTTGGGTACGGCTTCTTGTACGATCCTTGGCTGCAAAAAAGAACAAACATGTGTTGACAATTGTGGCTGAGGTACGTGTTCAAGACACTTCTCTTAAAACATATTGCATGCCTCTACTAAAGACGATGTGTCTGTTTCCTAGGGTATAACAGGCAAAGCAGTCTGTACTATCAGAGATGGCTCACATGCCCAAGGTTACACCGGGTAAAATTGTCGTTTCTGAACTTATGGATCGAATAAGGATGTGATGGTGGTGGAAAACGAGTAGAGAGTACTCCTCACTTTAGTTGGTCTTCAAAGTATTCTTCATGTATTGCTATGTATTTTTGTTATAGTAACAAATAACGCACATAGCCAACTAATTATACAAGAGTTAAAGGTTGGTGAAAGGTTTCATGTAATTAGAGACTTAAAAACTCTAATAAAACTAATTAAGTGTCATTAAAAAGCTCTGCTCAAGATTTTCTCTTTTATTCACCACATGAAAAATCTAATTAATATTTATGATTTTACTAAATCATAAATTTACTAAATATCCATTCACCAAACTTCCAATATGTTAATATGAATTATCATGACACATATCATGAACTATAATTTTATCATTCACGTTACCAGTCCTAATTAATTATCATGATAAAGTTCATGATATGTGAAGAAGAGGATATTCAAAGAAGGTATTTGCATCCAAAGTCCCATAGTTAATATATACGAGTCATCAATCATCATAGACCATGATGATATTCAAAGAAGATGAAGGCAAAATAGAGCAACGAAAACAACTTAGGCATATTGCATTCTAAACACTCACCAAATGTAATCCATATGATAAATGGTCATATATTAGGGTTTTAAGGTAGGTAATGATGAATTGATACATCATACGAAAGAACTAGTAAACTTGATATAATCATGAGTTAATTCATTAAATATGGTCTAGATATTTAGGTTACTTTAAACATGGATAAGTACGGATAAGGGAAAGTGACCCTATTATCCTAATCGTCTCTATGATCACCATTGGACTCAACCGGAGGTAACAACAATCCTTGATCTCAATCGCAAATATGCGTACATGCCGCTTCATCACCAAATTTTGGAGTTTTGAAACCAACATCACGACAAGAAGCTTCTTAATAGTCAACTTGATCAAACAGTGGTTAATCGGAGGGTTAATTCACTAATCTCATCAAGTAGGGTTAATCCCTTCTTTCCTAGATCAATGGTCGGGTTGTCCTCTAACCTATCTCCTGCACAAGGAAACACACAGTGACTCGTAACAAGGAGGATGGGGGTGGGGGGTGCTCCTTGTTACCACTCTTCGGAGTGAGGATAAGTATTTGCTTGAGAGGAAAGTGTGTGTTTAAGTAGTATGTGTGAGAGAGCAGATTAGCGTTACCTCAAACTTGGTACGGGATGGGTATTTATAGCCGAAAAGCGAAGGAGGGTAGTCAAGTGGCTAGACTGACAATGTGTAGCCTTTGCAGGTGTGTCAGAAGCGCAAGTCACGGAAGCGTTGGACGCTTCCTGAGGCGGTGTCACATCCTGTTGTGGTTGTCAGTCTGTCAGCCAGCCTTTTTTGCATGTGGGCTGGGCAGCTGACCGCTGTCAGTGCCCGGACAGGCCACTTGCTGGCTTGGTCACTTAAGTCAAAGTGTCAGTTCCACTTGTGCAGACAGTAGGATGCGGTTTTGTGCCGCATCGCTATGTGCGGTAACCGTAGTGATTACCTCATCCCTTGTTGTGACGAAAACTCCCGTTTTCATGCACAAGGTAAGTCTTCTCATTGTTTCCCGAGTGGGAAATCAAACTGGGTTCGTGCGATGTCCGCAAAAAACGTAGGTGAATCCTTGTCGATAGGGGTAACAAGCTGTGTGATGGTCTCTCGTGGCCAAGCCTGGTGCGAGATTTGGGACTGTTAGGGCATGGATTTTATGTTAAGGATCATCTATCCTGAGACTGGGCATGGATCACGGATCCTTAACGGATTATGCAGGGAGTCTAAGGATCCAGAGTCTGAGGATCCCGAGTCTGAGGATCCATGATCCTTAACAGAACTTATGATTTCTAACAATTGTCACGTTTTTAATGTTTATACGCAGATAATGGACTTAGTGGACTAAATCTCAGCTAGAATCTTGGGAATATTCGTTCAAGATGCCCCACATGTGGTATTTTCACAACGGTTATGGGAAAAGAACGTGGTCTTCCTTAATTTTCGAACTTGTTTATTATTTATAATTTAAGGGGTTGATCAAGTTTAGATAACACATTATGCAATAAGCAGAAAACACATCCTCTCTCGTGAATATCAGCTCTCAAACACACTCACACTTTAGAAAATATTGTACAACACTTGATCAACTTCCGAAGTTGTAAACCTTTACTTGTTTATTGCATTTGGTGATCGGTAGTTTCCATCACCCGAGGTTTTTTATGCCGGAGATCATTCATTGATCAAGGGCTTTTTCCTCGTATAAATCTCGGTGTTCATCGTTGATTTCATATACTTGTCGTTCATACAATTAACCAAGCATCATACCTCACAAAATCAGATTTGGTTGCATTATCCTTGTGTGATTTTTGACCAAAACAGTTTGGCGCCCACCATGGGGCAATTGGTGCTTCAATTCTGAGAAAATTCGTTCATTTCATTCATTTTTATGCATTACCTTCAACCACATGGCTTCTCAGGGAAAAACTTCTTCAAGTTCCATGTCGGCGGTTACCTCATCACAGGGCATTCCACCGTTGCATCATCTTATCCCTGCATTCCAGAAGAATGTTGAGAATGCTCCGAAGAAGAAAACCCCCGTTTTCACAAAACCAACTGTTGTTTCTTCCTCTACATTTACTAACAGTGATCTTTATGCTTTGATTTTGCAGATGAGAGGATACATGCAACAACAGGATGAAACTAATGGCAGGATCCTTCGCGAAATTGATAAAATCAGCAGAGGATCACTCCCCTTTGATGCCGAGGTCGCTGAATTTCGACACTCCGGTCATAACTTCCCAGCATTCTGCAGCTCCAGGTATCCAATACCAGGGTGGATCAACAACAATGTGTTCTGGATCATCGGCAATGTCTCAGGCTCAAGGATCCTCTTTCCAGCCTTCAGTGCATCAAGCATCCAACATCTTCCAGGATCAAGGATCCTTAAGGAGTCAACAAACCAGAAACTCAGAAATTCATGTGGGAGACTTCATTCCCATGCAGACTATTGCTTCTTCTGGTCCCTCAGTCATACCAGAATCCCGTTAATATGGATTCACATCTGGAATTCCAAACCTGAATCCTCCAGGAGGTAACACTTTGAATAATTATTATACTACTAACCATGGCTTTATGCAGGATACAGGTATTAACCAAGCTATGGCCAGAGAATTACAAAAGCTTAAGGATATGATATCCAGCGTTCCAGGATTGGTTAAGCCCATTCCTGAAATTCCGGATGGAAGCCACAAGATATCTTATTTTGCACCACCTATTTGTGATGCAGAGATACCAAAGAGACTTCAAATACCAACTATGAAGCTATATGATGGTTCAACGGATCCAGAAGAGCATGTAGCTCAATATAGAGAAAGGATGGATATCAATCCAATTCCTGAGAGGTTAAAAGAAGCATGTCTATGCAAGGGTTTTGGATCCACACTGACAGGATCAGCTCTTAAATGGCTGCTAAGTCTTCCCCCTTACTCTATTACTTCATTTGCTAATCTAGTTAATTTGTTTAATAGCCAATTCTCATGTAGTATGAGGTTTGAACGATTAACTAGTGACTTATATAGGATCACCCAAGGTTGTGATGAATCACTTAGGGATTACGTTACTAAATTCAGTAGAGAATCCTTAGAAATCCCTTAGATATTGCTACAGCTGTAGAGGCTTTTAAAATGGGTTTACTTAAGGATTCTCAGTTCTATGATGATCTTGTTATGACACCTTGCAGGAACTTAGATGAGGTAAGGAACAGGGCCCTTAGGTTCATCCGTTTAGAGGATGACAAAAGGATCCAGGAGAGATTGTTAGGATCCTCAAAGCAAGACAAACAAGGATCCTATTTCAAGAATAACTGATCCAAGCAATACTCCAAGCATGACAACCAGAATGTGCATGTTGTGGAACAAGAGGAAGATGATGAGGATTATCCTCCTATTTTTGAATATTGTTTTTCTGCTGATAATAATGAACTAATCCTTGTTATGCAGAATTTAGGCGACAAGGCAAGGTGGCCAAGGAAGGATGACAAACCGCCTACTACCAAAGACAAATCGAAATGGTGTGCTTACCATGAGGATTCTGGTCATCTCACAGATGAGTGCATAGCATTAAGGAAGGAGATAGGTTATCTTTTGAGCAAAGGATACTTGAAGGAATTGCTTGGAAGGAAAAAGTCAAGGATCCCGGATTCTGAGAAAGTTCCTGAAAAAGCTCCTCCTCCACCAGCTGATGCTCAAATCATCCATTTCATCTCCGGAGGTTCTCAGCAGCTAAAAGACATGCAAAGGAAACAAAGATGGAGAATGGAGACAAACCTGTTCGAACTTCCATTCTTACCCAGGAAAAAGTCATATCCTTTGATGGGGATAACCGCGTGGACATACAGGATCCTCATCATGACGGTTTGGTTTTTACAATATTTATATCTAACCATTTTGTTCGCTGGATTCTCATTATTGGGGGAAGCTCAGTGAACATAATCCAGTTGGATGTCCTCAAAAGAATGAAAATCCTTGAATCTGATATTTCCCAAGATCATCTGTCCTTGTGGGATTCAGTGGAGAGACAAAGATTACATTGGGGGACATCAAACTTCCTATTTATATAGAGGGAGTAAATTCTATTAAAAAATTCTATGTTATTGATTGCTTATATTGATGTAATGTTTATCTTTGGCAGGCCATGGATACACGACATGAAGGCAGTCCCCCTCAACATATCATCAATGTGTCAAGCTCCCAACTCTATGGGATATGGTGAAGATAGAAAGTGATCAGCAGGAGGTAAAGAACTGTTACACTTCTTCAATGAAGCCAACCTCTAAGGAGCAAGACGTCAAGGATTTTCTGTTGAACCCAGAGGATCCTGAATCCAAAATTTTTATAGGATCCGGGATCCTAGATAGTATTGAGCAGGATTTAATATCCTTCTTGAAAAGAAGAAAGTCTACCTTCGCTTAGAAACATGAAGATATGACAGGTATATCTAAGGATGTTATTACTCACAAACTTGGTATTGACAGGTCTTTCAAGCCAATACGTCAAAAAAGGAGGAAATTCGCACCCGAAAGAAATGTTATTTCCAAGAACAGGTAGACAAATTGCTCAAGGCAGGTAACACATATTGAGGAAGAATAAGAAGTTTGAGTGGACTGATAAGCATGAAGCTGCACTCAAGGCTCTTAAGGATTATCTATCCTCAGCACCAGCCCTGATGAAACCAGAAAATGGAGAATTATTATCCATATACTTAGCTGTTTCAGCTAAAGCAGTAAGTGCGATCCTAGTTAAGGATCATGAAGGCTCTCAACATCCGCTATACTATGTAAGTAAAATTATACTTGATGCTGAGGCCAGGTATTCTCATTTAGAGAAATTAATTCTTGATTTAATTATGGCTTCCGCTAAACATAGACATTATTTCGAAACTCACACTATTATTGTGAAAACTAACTTTCCTATTAAGAATGTTCTCAGGAAACTCGAAATGTCAGATAGAATGGCAAAGTGAATGGTCAAGCTTAGTGCATATGACATTAAGTATGAACCCAGGACTGCCATCAAGTCCCAAGTTTTAGCTGACTTTGTGGCTGATTTCAGTAGTGATCTTCAAAGGGAAGCTGAATTAGAAGTTCAACAACTTGAGAAGACCAAGGATCATTGGACACTCTTTACGGATGGAGCTTCAAATGTTAAAGGAACTGGACAAAGCACACTACTAAAATCGCCACAGGGGGGGACATTATACCCCAATCCATTGCATATGAATTCCAAACCACTAATAATGAGGCAGAGTATGAGGCCTTGATAGCAGGTTTGCAATTAGCTAAGTATATGAGGATCAGATATCTTCAAATATTCGTAGATTCTCTATTAATTACTAATCATTATAATGGTTCCTATATTGTTAAAGGTGAAAAACTAATCAAATACGTATAGGTTGTCAGGAAACTGCCAGATTTTTTTGCTTTTTTCAGTTTAACACATGTACCTAGAGAAGAGAATGCAGAAGTAGACGCTTTAACTAACCTTGGATCATCCCTAAAGATTCCAGAGGATATTAAAATTCCCATCATCCACATCTTAGCTCCTGCTATTGAGGATCACACGGCTATGAAGATAGTGGTGGATTATGCAATCATACCTAATGATGGTGCACAGTCAAATTCAGGATCCTGGATCCTTCCAATCTTGAGATATATACAACATGGAGAGATCCCTACAGGAGAAAATCCTAGAGCTTTCAAAGTCAAGGTATCTCAATTTACAATATTAAATAACAGGTTGTATAAACGATCTCTTGCAGGTCCATAGCTAAGGTGCATTGAGGATCTTGAAATTCAAGAAGCCCTGAAGGATTTTCATGAGGGAGATTGTGGAAACCACACTGGGGGCAGAGCACTGTTCTCAAGGACCCTTAGAACAGGATACTATTGGCCTACTATGAAGAGGGATGCTGTGGATTATGCAAAGAAATGTGATGCTTGTCCAAGACATAGCAATATCCTTCATCAACCAGCGGAGCTCCTACATCCTATTATTACCATATTTGATGACCAGTTATCAACAAAGTATAGCTGGAGTATACAAAAAAAATGTCACGATCAGAAGATTTCAAATTGGTGATTTTGTGCTAAGGAAAGCATTCCAGAACACTACGAATTCGACTGATGGTAAATTAGCACTAAAATGGAAGGTCCCTACCTAATTGAAGCTGAGGCAGGAAAGGGGGCATATTATTTACTGACAATGGAAGGTGATTTACTACGAAGAGCTTGGAATGTTGTCCACTTGAAGAAATACTTCATGTAATAAGGATCCAGAATCCTTTGCCATATTCATGACCGATATCCTTGAAGGATCCTTAGAGGATAAATGATCCTCACTCTGGTAATGATCTAACTTTAATTTATCCACTTCTTTAATTAACTTATTTACAAGGAGAAGGATCCTGGATCCTTTATCCTTCTTTCATTTAGTTCTGAGTTTTGCAGAAGGTTGATTTATCCTTAGCAAAGGATCAAGTAGCCACAGAAGTCTCCTAAGTTTTATGGGCTTGTCCCCAGTTTTTGGGCCTGTCCCCAGCTTCGCCAGTAGCGCACGATGATCCTGGTGCAGTTCAAGGCAATGGGACCAGTACCCGCTTTAGGGGCTGACAATTTCATTATACTGGTTGTATTCGGGATCCTACATATAATGGTAGACGTACCATACATCCGTTCCTAAGGTTTCTAACGTTTTCACGTTAGCTAAGGTTTTGGCATTTACATGTCACTAAGTTTGGATAGTCGCCAGTGAGGGCCATACTCCAGTTTACACAAGATCCTTTGGGCTTGTCCCCAGTTTTTTGGGCTTGTCCCCAGTTTGTTGGGCTTGTCCCCAATTATTTGGGCTTGTCCCCAGTTTTTTGGGCTTGTCCCCAGTTTGTTGGGCTTGTCCCTAGTTTATTTGGGCTTGTCCCCAGTTTGTTGGGCTTGTCCCCAGTTTATTTGGGCTTGTCCCCAGTTATTATGGGTTCATTCCCAATTATTTGGCTTGGTCCCAAGTTTGTTTTTCTTACAGGATCTTGGAGCTTTAAAGTTATACAAGTTCTGACAATAAGGATCCTGGATCCTCGAAACTTTACTTTTCATAGTTTGTTTATTCAGTATTAATTTACAAGGATATAGAATCCTAACTTGGATTCTCTGGTATGTATATTCTAACTTTTTCTAAGCTGCAAGTTGTCTCTTATCCTTTTTGGTTAAGGATCATTGATCCACATTTGTCCGAACACTTCAAGTTTTCTGTAAAAAGTTTAACATTATCATCAGATTTCCAATAACTTTTCAGTTGTTTGGCGATGATATCATTGAAAATAGAAAGCATACATGAAAAACAAAGAGGGAAGAAACAACAGCAAATGTAGCTAAAAAAGGTTTAATGTTATTACCCATTCATTATGTATCAAAATCATCTGGCCTGGATTTCACCAGCAAAACCGTGGACCATCCATCCAGGCCGGACAAGGCTATCTAACAGTTAAAGTGTCAATGCGGAAATTAAAGTGCAGGAAGGTTAATAGCGAACGGTGTAGAAGGATTCATTCTCCACAAACAGAAGGATCTTATGATCTGTAAAGGCACTTGAGGAGTTATCTCTAACTCTATATTTTGCAATGATGATTATAGCAGGTCAATTCAGTGACGACATGCAGTGTAATGACTAGATACCAGCAGCAACGGCTAGTCCACTTTTAACGGAAATTTGACAGCTGTGAATCCTTATCACAACTGCCATATTGGGGGCAATTGTTAGGCCATGGATTTTATGCTAAGGATCATCTATCCTGAGACTGGGCATGGATCACGGATCCTTAACGGATTATGCAGGGATTCTGAGGTTCCAGAGTCTGAGGATCCATGATCCTTAACAGAACTTATGATTTCTAACAATTGTCACGTTTTTAATGTTTATACACAGATAATGGACTTAGTGGACTAAATCTCAGCTAGAATCTTGGGAATATTTGTTCAAGATGCCCCACATGTGGTATTTTCACAACAATTATGGGAAAAGAACGTGGTCTTCCTTAATTTTCGGACTTGTTTGTTATTTCTAATTAAAGGGGTTGATCAAGTTTAGATAACACATTATGCAATAAGCAGAAAACACACTCTCTCTCGTGAATATCAGCTCTCAAACACACTCACACTTTAGAAAATATTGTACAACACTTGATCAACTTCTGAAGTTGTAAACCTTTACTCGTTTAATGCATTTGGTGATCGGTAGTTTCCATCACGCGAGGTTTTTTATGCCGGAGATCATTCATTGATCAAGGGCTTTTTCCTCATATAAATCTCGGTGTTCATCGTTGATTTCATATACTTGTTGTTCATACAATTAACCAAGCATCATACCTCACAAAATCAGATTTGGTTGCATTATCCTTGTGTGATTTTTGACCAAAACAGGGACCATACCCCGTCAAGTACCCCTAGTCCAGTGTTGCTTCCATGTGCAAGTTAAAAATGGGTGTATACCAATCTGGCGATTGGTTGGTTATTCTGCAGCAGGTTTAGCAGAGTCATTTTGACGAATGTTCTGAACCGGTGAGTAAGTTTAGGCTGACGCTGAAGCATCTTGCGGTTTGTTGCGTCTTGGTGGCAGGATGGTAGTGTGGTCTATCTTTTTCTAATATCATCAAACATGATTGCCACCTGTCCGGTCTTCGAATCAACCTTTAGGAGTGTCAACGGAAGATGAGTATGAACTCGCCACTACCTGCAACTTGAGTTGTAACCTTTGCATCTGCCGATGCAAACGTATTTGGCACCTTGGTGGTGCTTTATCTTCATCAATTGGACATGAAATGGCGATCCCTCTTTTGTGAGGTCTTTAGTGTTCATCCATTGGACATCCGTCCTTAGGGTTCTGCATCTTCTTTGTGGTTACCTCGTTACCGTTGATGCTTGGTTTGAGCACTTTGATTCAAACTCCCTTGGGATAGCATAATCTACACATTATCGGTCGTGTTTGGTCGAACGATGTAAGTATTTGAAAACAATGGGCAAATAAACATGGTCATAAGTAAACCTGTTATTTCCATTGTAGTTCTTCCGCGCACCTTAGGTGGGCAAACAAAGCCATAAGCAGACTTGTTACCACCATTGCTAATCCTGTGAACACAATGGGTGGATAAACAAAGTCATAAGCAGACTTGTTAACACCATTGTTAAGCTTCATATTCTTAAGTTCACAATGATTATTAGGAGTCTGCATGAACAGCTTTGGAGTTTTGTTTTGCAAGCTGCTTCATGTTTATTAATTGGTCGTTCGTTTGAGTGTTCATTTAAATAAATGGGATTTATTTAAGAGTAAAAAGAACAATGAAACTAGTTGTTCTTGAAGTAGCAGCCTGCCCCGTGTCGGTCCATGCGGTAGGGCCTGGTGCGTTGTTGTGTTCCACCATCTTTGTTATGCAAAGGGGTGGCATTGTTTTGTGGACCGCAAACGAAGTTGGTGATCTGGTATCTTTCCATAACCACTGTTCCCATGGTTACAGATCGAGCGCAGTATCGAATGCGGTCGTTTCCCATAGCCACCATTCCCATGGTACTGCATCGTAAGCCACCGAGATGCGGGGCTCCTAGACCGGAGAGTGTCGCTGGTTCTAAGTATCTGACACACCCGAATGAGTCACGTGTGTATGAATTTGCATCATATGCCAAGCGTGGAGCTAAAGCTAGAACGAGCTTTGTGTCCCCCTTTTAGTAGGTTTTTTTTTTCGGGGGTCCGTAAAGCGAATGCGGTCTTGGTTGCGGTATGGGATACCATGTGAACCGCATGTCGCAGGTATATTCATAATGAATATTTGTTGTTAGTGTAGACGTAGTTGGCCGCACGCAGAGGTTGGTGGAAGTTGGTGAGATATAGCTGGCAGATAGCTGACGTGACGGTGACTGTTGCACTGCCCGAGGCATTAAATGCATTGTAGCAGGAGTGCAATGGTCGTGTTGTGTTAGGCGCGTGGGCGGCCACACGCGCGAGATAATTGTCAGAGAACTGTCACCTTCCACGTGGCAGGCCTTGATTGGTGTAGAGACCGCACGTCTCTACGGTTACTCCGATCACATTAATTGCGGAGGGTACAAAAGGGGAAACCCTTTAGGGTATCCCCTAACTTGTTTCGAATTTCAAAATTTTCTCCAGCGAAAAGAAGTATTCTCTCTGTCTTCTCCGACGAATATTTTGAATTTTTCCAGTGAGAGTTTGAAGTTTCTTGCTTCTTCCCCATTATTTCTCTAATTATCTTGATGGCTACTCCTTCGAAACCATCTTCTCCACCGTCTAAACAGGCTTCCCCACCATCGTCGCCATTGGCGGAAGAAGAGGTGCAAGACGTTCCGGCAGGTAAGTCCTTACCGATTTTAAAGTGGAAATTTCCAGACTTCCGAACATTGATGACGACTATCCAGATGCCGAATGTATATGGGGCAACTTATCCCCACGACGGGGATACGGCGACCGACGCCTCTGCCGGCATGGTGACCATGTTTGCCGATTTCTTCGGTATCTACAACCTCCGTATGCCATTGAAAATTTTCATAGCGGACCTGCTGGAATTCTATAGGATTCATATTTCCCAGCTTAGTCCATTGGGAATGGCCTCGTCATTTCGAGTACTGTTTCCGTTCTCCGAATATTGAGTCGTTGGTGGAGGATTTTTGGTGGTTTTATCAGATGCATGTCCAGCTTGGGTTTTATTCTTTCTGGTTGCGCGATAATGTGCCCAAAATTATGTCGGTACCACCCAAGGGATTTACGACGTGGAAATCCAAATTCTTTTATGTTAAGGAGGCTGCGGTCGTTTACAAACTGTTTTTCAAGAATGTAACTAAGCACATTCCAAAGGAGAAGATAAGTGTCCCCATAGTGGTAAAGCAGGATTGGGCTGCTACTTTGTAAGCCGTCCCCTTGGTTACACTGGCAAACAAAGAGTTGCAGTATCTGCGTATGATACTGCGGAACAAACCGGGTGTCAAGAAGAAGCTTGTTGTTAAGGAACAAGACAAAGGTAGTTGTTTTTTGCCCTTATTTAAGTGTAGTTATGTTGTTGCCTAATATTGCAATGGCGGTTTTGTAGTGGTGCAGTTTTGGAGAACCTTTGCTGATGATTTTGAGGTGAAGATTGAAGTAGTGGAATGTAGTGAAGAGGAAGAAGGGTGGTATGAGGCCCCTGTAGCGGGATTCCGGCTTCCGAATCCAACTGCATTAGATGCCCCTCTACCGCAAGGGCGAGGTAATGTATCAATGTTTGGTATATATTTCTCCTTACATCCTGATATCTTTTGAAATAATCATGTTTGCCGTAGGTAAGCTTGGGGCCTTAGGAGACCCCTCTGGCAATGCTGTTAAAACCACACCTACGATAGTGGTTATGGTCGGGAAGGGCAAGAAAATAGAGAAACCTGTGACCATTCTGGTAAAACAGGTTGCGTCAGGTACCTTCTGCCCTCGAATACGCAAATCTAAAGATTACATCATAGTGTCTGACACTCTTGATGGATTGGGTGTACCAGGTTCTTCTTCCGGCCCAGGTGGTGCGACTGCTGGTACGGTGCCCCTTATTGGGCAGAAGAGGAAAGGTGATACCGCAACTGCTGGTGGGTCGAAGAAGATATCTTTGCGTCGGCATAGAGCGGCGGTGCTTAGCATGCGTATGCCCGCGATATCTGTAGGTAAGTTCTTACGTACTTGTGTAAAAAAGTATTTTTATTGTTAGAACTTTCCTGATAAGTGTTTGTGTATTGTAGAAGCTGCAAAGCCAACTACCCCCACTCCTACAACACCATCTTCTCCATCGAAGGCTGCGGGTGAAGAAGAGAAGAAGACTGAAAGTGGGCCTGAAGTTAAGGTCTTGAGTAGTGAACGAACGCCCCCTGCTCATAATGTAGAGGCGTTGTTTGGGAACCCTGCGGCTAAGACGATTGTTGATGATACACTGGATTCATCAGACAATCCAATCGATCCTACCAGGCTGCGGGTTGGTGGTGAAGTTAAGGGGGACAAAAAACAGAAGTCTCCCATTCAAGAGAATGTATCCAGCTCTGGTGCTGTGGGAAAAGGGGATGCTGATCAGCCTCCAATTCAGCCCAACGAGACGAAGCTGAATTATTATTTTCGCACTTACTCTAGAGTACACGGTTTGACATCCATTCCCTCCTTAGAGCATTATGCAAGGGGAGGTGATGACAGACCCTTCCCGTTTTGTCTTCATCCTCTAATGCCATCTGTACCTGATGGTACCCTTTATAGCAATCGAGGAAGCACTTCCATCTGAATGGTGCAAGAATGTCGACTTTTTCGTCGATCTATGGAAGTGAGTAGCAACTTTTGGGGAAGGCCTTGTTAAGGTCTTTGTAATCGACGCACATGCACCAGCCCCCACTTTCGTTTTCTACCATAACCGGGTTTGCCAACCAGGTTTGGTATTTGACTTCCCGCAGAATCCCTGCGGCGAGTAGTTCCTTGACCTGCTTGTTCATTGCGCTATTATTTGCAGGTCCCAGGTTGCGTCTTGCCTGGACCACGGGCTTGATACCTGGCAAGGTATTCAAGCAGTGCTTCGCTATCTCGCATGGGACTCCTGTCACATCTGCAGGAGTTCATGCGAAGATGTCCCTTTTCCTAAAGAGCAGCTGCTTCAGGTGTGCTTTCACGTTGTTTGACAGGGCGTGCCCCAAGGTGACCGTTTGGTCGCGGTACTTTGCGTTAAGTATCCATTTCTCCGGCTCCGTGCCGGGGGTCAGCCTTGCAGCTTTGGCCGGATGCAGTTGTTGGGATTGAACCCTATCAGAGGAACAGATAATTAAAGCCAAAACTGGATCAGAGCAGTGGATCCAGAACAAGCAGACGTTTACAGATAGTTAATGCAAATCTTTCCCCTTGAAAGTGGCTTTGTATCTGCTGACCTCCTATCTACTGATCTTACCAAGTGCTGATCCACAACTGCTGCCTTGCATCTACTGCCAAATGTTAAAAGACTGATGGAAGACCAAAGCTCTGCTGACTCAATCTTCTGCTTTGAGTCAAGTACTGCTGATCCGGACAAGCACTGCTGGATTCACAGCAGTGGAAGGATGCAGCAGCTGTTTAAGTATCTTTCATGTAATAGATTGTAATAGCAGTAGTTACTACATCAGTGTTTGTATAGATCAGAGCTTAGAGTTTGTTAGGAGGTTAGATGTCACTTTCATGGTGACGTCAGCTAAGATGCTCAGTGGTTTGCAAGTGCCTATAAATAGTTCAGTACTTTGTACTGTTCTATTAGCTCTTTCACCACATCGTCTTCTTTGCACGAACAAACTACTGAGCTCTGGCTGAGGGGGAGTTTGCATTCTTACATCAATCATTGTAATCGTTGTTGAAACAAATTCAATCATTCGGTTCATTGTGTAAAGATGTTTGATTAAAAGTATTACTCCTGTTTGATTGTATGCAAAGTTTGTTTTCATCTTAATTCCGCTACACAACTCTTTCATTTCCATCTTAATTTCAAACAAAAATACAATCAAAAAGAAACTCAGATCCAACAATTGGTATCAGAGCTTGGACAGTCAAATTTGATTTAACAATCATTTTGACGTAAATAGTTCAGCTCATAACAGTTGATACTGATCGTTTGTTCGTCCGTTGAAAAACAGAGCAATGATTAATCACCATTAAAGTTGATTTCTCAGTGTCTGTAAAACAACAAGAATGACGTCACAATCTCAGGATGATAAAAACAACATCGGCTCGCTTTTTAAACCACCTATGCTAAAAAGAAATGAGTACAACATCTGGCAGAGGAGGATGGGTCACATCCTCGCTCAACAAAGCACAGGTTGTTGGAGGTCTGTCATTTATGGTCCCCATGTTCCTTCAGTGCCAAGCGCTGAAGATGCTAAAAAGTTCATTCCAAAACCAATTGAAAATTATACCGAAACCGACTTTCAAAAGATCGAACTAGATGTTAAAGCTTTTAGCATCATAGCATCAGCGCTGCCCAATGAGATATATGCTGGACTGTTACACTGTAACAGTGCCAAAGAGTTATGGGACGCACTTAAGGAACAGTTTGGTGGAACTGAAGAAGTCATAGAAAGCAATAGGGAAATCCTGAACCAACAGTATGAAACATTTTGCTACATTAAAGGTGAATCACTAACGCAACAATTTGAGCGTTTTAGTTGTCTCATCAGTGAACTGAGGCTTGTTAACACCACTTTTACTCAACTCAAAATAGCAGGTTCCTCAGGTCACTGCCAGAAAAATGGGACACTATAGCTTTTGTCACCCGAAATTCATCTGAATTCAAGGATCTGACCTTGACCCAACTCCGTGGTCGACTCCTGACCTTTGAAAGGGAGTTGAACCAGAAAAGGAGGTTACAAGAGTCAGGAAAAGTTACCGATGATTACACTTTCGGTAATACTGCTCTTCTGGGTCAAGAAGAATCTGGGAGCAGTGGTAAGGATCAGGGTTATGATCACTTCATTGACATAACTGCTGGTGCAAATTTTAACAACCCCGATCCTCACTCTGCAAGTTATGCATTCACTGCTAACGAAAACCAGATGTCAGACAATTTAAGTTTTGAACTCAATGATTTACAACATTTTGATCCCACTGATTTAGAGGAAATGGACATCCTGCACCAACTGGCTTTGCTAAGTGTTAGAACTAGCAAGTTCTACAAAAGAACAGGGAGAAAATTCCCCGGTTTGCATGGGAATCTAAGGGTTGGGTTGGATAAATCGGAAATCAAGTGTTACAAGTGTAATCGGTTGGGACATTTCGCTAGGGAATGTAGGAGTCAAACCATTGGTCCCATAATTACTCATCCTAGCTCAAATCCTCGACCTCAAAACCAAAACACTGTGCACTATGCCCAATATGCTCCAGCAGCACAAGTGAACACTGCTCACTATGCTGCTGCCCCTGTGCCAGTACATTATGTCCAAACTACTGTTCCACAAATCCAATATGTTCAAACCCCTGCTCCACAGGTACAAGTGCAACCTGTTGCACCTCAAACCACTGCTCTAGCAGCAGCACAACCAGATCAACAAAGTTTTTTCACTCAAGGGTTTGTTGACTGGAGCAGTATGCCTGATGATCTTTGTGATGAAAATTTTGCACTCTATGCTTCTAATGATTCTTCACATGATGAGTTTTGTTTGATGGCACTAGAGTCAATACAGGAGGGGGTTGAAGCTGAGGAGGAACAGCAGTGCTTTGAAACAGTGGAAGAGGTGATTGAAGCAGTGGTTACTGCAGTGGCTGATGAAATACTGTTGGGAGAAAGTTCAGGTACCCTGATTGAACCAATGACAGATCCATGGTCCATAGAGGACAAAGAAGAAGAGAAAGAAGAAAAAGCTGGTGAAAAGAAGGTAAAAGCTGATGATGATGAAGATCATCAATGTGATTGTGCAATGATGGCAGCTGCCAAGGTATCTCCTCAAGTTCTTGAAAAACTGTGTTCTGACAATTGCATAATTGCTTTTGCTAACATCAAAGAGGTGAATGAAAACCTTCGGGATAAAATCTTGTCTGATGAGGTCAAATTTGAAAGGTCTTTAAAAGAACTTAAAAACAAATTGTCTCAAAAGGAAAAAGAAATCAGCTGTCTAAAAGAAGAGCAAAGCATCACCAAAACCCAACTTCAAACTATGGTAGAAAAATACCAAAGTTGCAAAAAGGAGTTGGAATCCACCCAGATTACTTGTGAAAGATGGGTGGAATCCTGCAGAGGATATGAGGTGATGCTTGCTAAACAGATTGAAAGTAATGTGAAATTTGGGGTTGGGTATAGAAAATATGATGATGAACACATTGCTTGTGAAAAATCTGTTCAAAACACTGATGTAACCACTGAGTTCATCCCCACAAACAAGAATGGCCAAGAAGTGAAAATCACTGACAAACTTGGTAACAAAATCACACTTGGCAGAACAAGGAGTTCCTCAACTTTTGAAGAACTTGAAAAATATCAGTTTAAACCTACCTGGTCTGACGAGTGTGATATTCTTGAAAATTTCAAGCCAATGGACTTTACATCAACTGATGGTGTTAAAGCTCCAAAAGCTAAAGTCATACCTCTCAAGGACATCCCAGCAGTGGTTAAAACCTCTGCTGCAAAGGAGTCTGAAAAGAGAAAGAAGAGAGAAAAAATTGACAACTTGTTTTGTGAATTCTGTGAAAAAAGGAATCATCTAACAAAAGACTGTTTCCACTTGAAAGCTTATGATTTAAACAAGACAAGTGTCATTATTTCAGCAGAAAGCTGCATTGTCTGTGGTAAAACAAACCACAAAACTCAAGCATGTGTGTACCTCAAAAACTTTGATGTGAAAAAGAATGAGTACATAGCTAAAACATCCTTGAGTCCATCATCATCATCCACATCATCAGTCAAGTTCACCAAGAAACAACCACTATTTGTGCCAGTTCAAACAGCTGTTACAAAACAGCTGAACCAAACATCTGTCAAAAGAGATGTTCAGGTTACTGATGCACCCCCTGCCAATCAGTTCAGAAAAGGCAGAGAAAAACAGTCTTACCAAAGGATTCCACACGTTTATGAGGCCTACAAAAGGCCCTCTAAACCCAAAGTGAACAAGCATCCTTTTGGTTACCAGCAGATGATTGGTCAGGACCCACAACAGTGGTTAAAGAAGAACTGTCCTAAAATAGTTCAAACCCCTGACCTAACAACTGTCCATCATTCTGCCTCCATCCCAAACACTGTTGAGACCCCATCCAAAGCCTTGTTGGCTTTGGAGACCTTAATGAACTAATCCTTTTACTTCATGTGCAGGGAGCTTCTGCATGCTTTGATAGCCTTTGGTATGTAGATAGTGGAGGCTCCAGGCACATGACAGGATGTAAAGCCCTCCTCAAAGACTTTAAAATCCATGGTGGGGGTGATATATCCTTTGGGAATAATAGTAAAGGAAAAGTTCTGGGGTCGGGAACAGTGGAGTCTGGAAAAGTAAAATTTGAAAATGTCAATCTAATAGACAATCTAAAATTCAACCTTCTGAGTGTGTCCCAAATGAGTGACAAGGGTTTTGGGTCATTCTTCACAAAAGATTGTTGTAGGATTGTTGGACCAGAAATGGTCAAAAAGATTGAAGCAATAATCAAAACTGGTCAAACTAAACTTGTTGCTCAAAGAAGTGGCAATGTTTATGTTGTTGACATGTCAAAAGAGTGTCCCAGAGCTGATGCCTGTCTGTTCTCAGCTGCCTCTAACAAAGAGACAGAACTTTGGCACAGAAGGCTGGGACACACAAATCTTAAGACAATCACAGAAATTTCAAAAAATGGTTTGGTGAGAGGCCTACCACAAAAATTGTTTTCATGTCCTGAACATTGCATTTCCTGTTTAAAAGGAAAACAGCATAAAAGTTCTTACAAGTCCATTGAAGAGTCCAAAACAACCCAGTGTTTGCAAATGCTACACATGGATTTGTTTGGCCCAGTTCAAGTCATGAGCCTCAAAAAGAAAAAATATTGTTTGGTTATTGTTGATGACTTTTCTAGGTTCACATGGACTTTCTTTTTGCACTCAAAAGATGAAACTGCACGCATTTTGCAAGACTTTGTAACACAGGTTGAAAAGCAATTTGACCTTCCAGTGAAAAGCTTCAGGAGTGACAATGGCACAGAATTCAAATTTGACCTTCCAGTGAAAAGCTTCAGGAGTGACAATGGCACAGAATTCAAAAATAGGGAGTTGGATGCCTTCTGTGTGAAGAAAGGGATTGTAAGGCAGTACAGCATCCCAAGAACACCAGAGCAGAATGGGGTAGTGGAAAGGAAAAACAGAACTCTGATTGAGGCTGCCAGAACCATGCTTGCAGATTCAGGTTTGCCATTAACTTTCTGGGCAGAAGCAGTAAACACTGCTTGCTATGTTCAGAACAGAGTTTTAATAAACCCCAGGCACAAAAAGACTGCCTATGAAATTCTGTATAAAATTAAACCACTGATCTCATATTTCAAAGTGTTTGGCTGCCCATGCTTTATTTTGAACTTAAAAGATTCCATTTCAAAATTTGCAGCCAAAATTGATTGTGGTTATCATCTGGGATACTCATCCACTGCCAAGGCCTACAAAGTGTTCAACACACGGACCAAGGCAGTGGAGGAGACTTTAAATGTTAAGTTCAATGAACTCTCTTCAATGAAAATCCCAGCAAACCCTGCAGATCTGTTTGATCTTGAAAAATTCACTTTTGAAAATACTGCTGTCAAGACTAACAGTGCAGGTCCATCAGAGGATACAACACCAGACTATGGGTATGAAATCATCATCCCTCAAAGGTCTGCCACAAAGGGAAAAGCACCAGCTGTTCAAAACAGTTGTCAAAGCTCAACCACTGCTACCTCAACAGTTGTTGACCAAAGTAGCCCATCAACCACTGCTTCCACATCCTCAAACAATGCTGACAAAAGTCCTCAAACAGTGGATAAAAGTCAGTAGTTGTCCACTTCATTAGCACCTATACCACCACCTTTTGAAGCCACTGCTGGATCATCAAAGTCCCCAGCAGTGGTTAGCTCAGATGATACACATTTGCAGCCTTCACCAACCAATGCCATCATACCATACCAAGGAGATTTAATCTTCTTGAGATCTCATCCACCTGATCAAATCATTGGCAACATAAATGAAGGGGGTGCTCACAAGAAGCCAAACCCAAAACATTTGTCTTTTTGCTGGTTTTCTATCACTTCATCAGCCAGTCAAGTACCAAGAGGCACTGAAAGACAACAGCTGGGTAGAAGCCATGCAAGAGGAGCTCCAAGAGTTTAAAAGACAACAAGTATGGGAACTTGTACCACTGCCAGAAGAGGTTAGTCCCATTGGCACAAAGTGGGTCTTCAAGAACAAAACTGATGAAAGGGGTATTGTTGTCAAGAATAAAGCTAGGCTTGTGGTTCAAGGTTACAGACAGGAAGAGGGGATTGATTATGATGAAACATTTGCCCCTGTTGCAAGATTGGAAGCTATTAGACTGTTCCTGGCCTTTGCTGTCAACCACAATATGAAGGTGTTTCAAACGGATATCAAAAGTGCTTTTCTCTATGGTACAATTCAAGAAGAGGTGTATGTTTGTCAACCTCCAGGTTTTGAGGATCCATTTTATCCAGATCATGTCTACAGGCTAAACAAAGCCTTGTATGGCTTGAAACAAGCACCAAGGGCCTGGTATGAAACTCTTTCCAACTTCCTACTCTCAAATGGATTCAAAAGAGGTACCATTGATAAAACACTGTTTTTAAAATGGAGAGGGAAGGATTTAATGATTGTCCAGATTTATGTGGATGACATTATTTTTGGAAGCACATGTAATTCAATGTGTGAAGAGTTTAGAGAACTCATGACAGCTGAGTTTGAAATGAGTGCAATGGGTGAGCTGCAATGCTTTCTTGGTCTCCAAGTACAGCAACTACAAAATGGAACTTTCATTCATCAAAGCAAATATGCTAAAGAACTTTTAACCAAATTTGATATGAATGATTGTAAACCATGCAGCACACCCATGGCAACAAATAAGCTGGTCATGTCTGATGAAAAGGATGAGCTGATTGACCAAACACTTTATAGAAGCATGATTGGGTCTTTATTGTACCTAACTGCATCTAGACCAGACATCATGTTTGCAACATGTGTCTGTGCAAGAAGTCAATCAGCTCCCAGAAAATCAAATCTCATTGCTGTAAAAAGGATCTTCAGATACATAAAAGGTGCTCCCACACTTGGTATCTGGTATCCAGCTAATGGGAACATCAAGCTTTCAGGTTTCTCAGACAGTGACTTTGCTGGATGTCACACCACAAGGAAGTCCACATCTGGAGGGTGCCAGTTTCTAGGTGATTGCTTAGTTTCATGGCAAAGCAAAAAGCAAGCAGCTATTTCAACATCCACTGCTGAAGCTGAATACATTGCTGCTGCAAGCTGTACAGCCCAACTCCTGTGGCTTCAAAATCAGTTGCTGGATTTTGGTATAACTGCCTTAAAGACACCACTCATGTTGGACAGTCAGGCAGCAGAAAATATCATCAAAAATCCAGTTTCCCATTCAACCACCAAACACATCGACATCAGACATCACTTTGTGAGGGATTGCTATGAAAAAGGTTTGATTTCTCTGCATCATGTCCCAACTAAAGATCAGCTAGCTGATGTGCTCACAAAGGCACTTGATACAGCCACTTTTGAAAGCTTGGTCTCTAGAATTGGGATGCTGAACATGGAATAACAAAGCAACATCTTGTTTTTCTATGAATAAAAGCAACAAAATGTTTTCAGAAAATCAAAACTCCATCCTTAAAAACAGCTAAAAATGAAAATTTTTCATTAAAATCCTTAAAAGTCTGCCATTAACCACTGATTGTTCAAAAGTCTGCTCTACTTCAAAAGTCTGTCCACTGCTGAAAGTCAACCCCTGCTCTCTCATTATTTTGATAAACTCTGTTGTTCAAAAGCAGTGTCTTATCCACTGATATGCTATCCACTGATAGTAAAAATCATCCACTGCTTTCATACCACTGCCTTCATCAGTCACTTTCACAAAAGTACTGTCCTTCACTTTCAACAGGGGTTGTCACGTGGACAGTACATATTGGTCAGACTTTTTGTAACGGCTGCCACATCAACATTCACTTTCTTCCCTATAAAATCCCCCACTCACCATCAAAACAGGGTTTTACTGTCGAATTGAATTCTTAAAAATTCTCTTCTCAAAGCAGTTTTTCATCTCATTTCTTCCCAAATTTCTTCGATCAATCATCCTCAAAATGACAAAATCAAAGAAATCTTCAAAACCCTCATCCAAATCATCATCGAAAACAGCCTCTCAAAAGGCAATCTCCATTGAGATTCCACATAAACCATCTCACAATCTCCTGGGTCTTCTCACAAAACCAGGAACCACCAATATTTTCGATTCCACCATTGATCTCATGGCAAAATCAAAGTACAAAACTTTGTTTACTGCCGATGCACCAATCTATTTGGCGACCCAAAGGGAGTTATGGAAAAATGCAACCCTTGAAAAACAAGGAGACATTGCAACCACCATAAACTCTTCAATAAAGGGTAAAGCTGTCCAAATCACGCCACAATCCATTTCAGAGGTCTTTCAACTCGGTGATCAGGAAGGTAAAATTTCTTTCACTAAAAACGAGTTACGAACTGACTTCATTGAGAGAGGGTATGAAGCCACAATGATGAAGAAAATTACCTTAGAAAAAGGTTATTTTCCTTCTGCAACCAGATTTTTATTTCATACCCTCCTATTATGTGTTTCAAACAAAACCACTTCTTTCAATGAAATTCCTTTAAAGATTCAAAATCTGGGATATGCAATTCTTCAAGGCGAAAATTTTAACTATTCTCGGGAAATTTTTAAAGATTTGGTTAATAATGTTGTAACAAAATCATTCTTACTGTTTCCAAGGTTTTTGAGTTACTATTTTACAAAGAAATTCAGTAAGGATGATTTAGCTTTAATAAACCAAGGTGATTCAATTCAAATAAAATAGTCTAACAACTGAAACTTTTTCAAGAATGTTAGCACCTTGCAAAACACAAGCAGAGGTGCCTGAGCAGATTTTAGCAGTTACAACTGCTCCTCAGGTATCTGCTGCTGAGCCCACTGCTCAAGGTGATCAAAGCAGCAGCACAACTGTTTTGAAACTCACACCTACTATCTCCAAAAAGCCAAAAAGAAAAACTCAAAAACCCACAAAACCCATCAAAACGGCAACTCTGGAGGATGAGATACCAGAGCTCTTGCCTGTGACAACACAAATGTCACAAGAAACCACTGCTGCTACTTCCTCACAGCAGTTGGTACAAATATCTCAACCCATAACCACAACTCCTCCTGCTTCTTCACAAAAAGAACAGGTTGTACAAATAGGGTCTCCACATCATGATGCTCTAGAAACACTTGTTTCTATCATCCACAGCTCAATACCCAGGGCAACTCCACTTTCTACACCATCCTTCACATCCACAATTCCCTCACCAATAAAACCACTGTTGGATGCAATTGATTTGAACCAGGCATTATCCAGTCCTTCTCAATCACCTACAAATGAGAATATACCTCAACAACTGACTGGGTCTGATGTATCAATCTTTGCTAACCCACCAACACAACCTGAGGAGGTTACACCCCTTGAGTTACAAGTAACTCTTGGTGGTAATCCAAGTGAAGCAGCCACTACAAGTGTTACACCCACTGGGTTATACTTGGATAGTGGTTACATTAATAAGACTTCCTTGGAGGCAATTCCTTTTATAGCACCTCTGCCAACCACCAGTGGATTTCTGTATCCTACTGGCAACATCAAAAGGTTGTCTAGTGTTGAAGGAAGAAGACCCCAGTACCAAGAAAAAGGGGCATCAGTGGTTAATGTTTGGAGTATACTCCCTATATCTACCACTGATAAAACCACTGCTAGTGGGAAATCAGATGATCCCATTAACTTGGGTGATGGTTTAAAGTACCAGAAATTGACGGATCGCATTGAAAAACTTGATAACTCTGTTGCAGAACTCAAAGATATGCTACAATAGGTGTTACAAGTTCAGAAGGTACAATCAACTGCTGTTCCATCTCAAGCACCTGCTCCACAAAGGGCATCTGCTCCAAAAGAGCTCTGGATGTTATTTCAATCTTTTCTCCAACAACAAGCACAATTAGCAGATCAGCAACATGAAACACATGTACAACAGCTGAGAAATGCAATGGAGTCAAGGTTCAAGAACACTAAGGCTGACTTAAAGGCTCTCAAAACTCAGATCTTGCACACCACTGGCACTGCTCCTCCACAAGTACGCTACATTTATCAACTCCCAGAAGATAATGCCAAAAAGGGGGAGAAAATGAAGGAGTGGAAACAGAAGGGTATAGAAGATGGTCTTTATCTTGAACTAGAAAATTCAAACATGACCAAACAGATCCCTCTGCCAGATGGTAGTAATAAAATTGATGTGACAATAAATGCACTAGCAGAAGCAGCTGCAAGTGTGAAAAGAGATAGAGAGGCCAAAAGGAAAGCCAGGGTGGACAGAATGGATCATCCAGATCAGGGTACTTCTGGGTCAAGGGATCATGAAAATCCTGTTGAGGAAAAGAAGAGGCCTACTAGAAAAGTAAGGCAACCCAAATCCATTCCAACCAGACGTTCAAAGTCTGCTCACAAACCACCATACAAAACAGCTGATGCAACAGGAGTTACAAAAACCACTGCTTGCCAAACAGTTGTTCCATCAACACACACCACTTCAACACACACAACATCAACTGCTTTACCATCATCACCACCAAAAACAACACCTGCTGACATACAGCAGAAGACAGCAGATGTTATAACATCTGTTGTAATGACAACAGTGGTTGAAACACCAGTTGTTTCAACAACTGTTAGTCAATCACAATCCACTGCCACTACATCTACAACCACTGTTCCATTCAAAACATCATCAGTCTCTCCTAAACCAAAAAGGAGAAGGCTAATTTTAAAAGATGATGACACACCTCCATCACCAACATCTTCAAAATCCCTATCACTTGTCACTATTCCTAAACCCATACCTTTCTCTTCAGCTCAAATTGTAAAACCACTACCTCCTGCTGGTGTCTCATTCCCTCTGGAACTCATTGCAGTCAGAGAAGAAATCAAATCATTTTATTATGAAGATGACCCAGCCAAAAGGAGTTTGCCATCAATTGCAAATTATCCCAGGCCTAACAACATTGAAGAATACTTGAAGCTCAAAGCCAAACAAGCAGAGGATATTGCAATCAAAAATAGAAAAGGGAAATCTGATAGAGAATTTCAACAAAACTATCAGTTTTTACTCTCACAGGTCAATGCTATGGAACGTTTTGCTAAAAATGTATGTCAGAAAATTTCAGAAAGGGTAGATGAGTCCTTAAGAAAATACTACATTGAAAACATCATGACCTACAAGAAATATAAGGGGGAGAAACACATGTACAAGAACTGGACCATTCCTGAGCTTGAAAAAGAAGCAGTCAGGATTCAAGACATGATAAAAAATAAGGTCAAGCAGACTCCTCCTGAAAAATTCCAACAATTTGAAGCTGAGAAGATGTTAGAGCTGAGGAGAATGAAAGAGGAGCTGATTATAGCTGATTATGGGTCAAAGAACTTTGTGACAAAGTGGGGAGAAGATAGAGTCAGGGCAACCTATAAAAGATTAGAGGAACTTAGAAAGAAAGATCCAAGAGTTCCACAAAAGCCTGACTATTCCAAAGCAGCGGTTTCAAAAAGACCACCAAAGCTGCAAGTCAAAAGAACCACTGCTCCAGCTGGTGCTGCCATCTACAAAAGAAGGGGCAAAAACCAGTTTAGCATGGAAACAATTCAAGATCTTTTAGCCGAAGATGCCATTGTAAAAGCTGGCACGGAAGTAATGATAAAAGAAGATCTTGAATTGGAACAATCTGCAAATGCTGCTCAGCCAGCTATGAACAGGCCAGCCTCACCAAATACTTCTGCAAATAAACATCTCCCAAGAAACCCACCAGGCTCAAAAATACAAAAGTGGGAAACTGACAAACAGACCTGCGTATTGACTTTGCTCAGGTCTGGTGGAGTAGTGGAGAAAATATCAAGGGAACAAGCACTTGGCCTGAGTCTTGAAGATTTGCAGGATCTCCTTGATCTTCCACTTAGCAGGGATGATGAAGATACAGACGCCCTAGACTTTGAATTACAATTTAAAGGTCAGATAAGGGAGCTGTTGATGAGGAAATAAAGATTTCCACAAATAATGAAGAGTTTTGGCATTATCTGTTCCAGGGGAAGATTGTTGGGATTGAACCCTATCAGAGGAACAAATAATTAAAGCCAAAACTGGATCAGAGCAGTGGATCCAGAATAAGCAGACGTTTACATATAGTTAATGCAAATCTTTCCCCTTGAAAGTGGCTTTGTATCTGCTGACCTCCTATCTACTGATCTTACCAAGTGCTGATCCACAGCTGCTGCCTTGCATCTACTGCCAAATGTTAAAAGACTGATGGAAGACCAAAGCTCTGCTGACTCAATCTTCTGCTTTGAGTCAAGTACTGATGATCCGGACAAGCACTGCTGGATTCACAGCAGTGGAAGGATGCAGCAGCTGTTTAAGTATCTTTCATGTAATAGATTGTAATAGCAGTAGTTACTACATCAGTGTTTGTATAGATCAGAGGTTAGAGTTTGTTAGGAGGTTAGATGTCACTTTCATGGTGACGTCAGCTAAGATGCTCAGTGGTTTGCAAGTGCCTATAAATAGTTCAGTACTTTGTACTGTTCTATTAGCTCTTTCACCACATCGTCTTCTTTGCACGAACAAACTACTGAGCTCTGGCTGAGGGGGAGTTTGCATTCTTACATCAATCATTGTAATCGTTGTTGAAACAAATTCAATCATTCGGTTCATTGTGTAAAGATGTTTGATTAAAAGTATTACTCCTGTTTGATTGTATGCAAAGTTTGTTTTCATCTTAATTCCGCTGCACAACTCTTTCATTTCCATCTTAATTTCAAACAAAAATACAATAAAAAAGAAACTCAGATCCAACAGCAGTTCGTCCGTAGACATGACTTCGCGGCGGGCATAGATGATCGCAATCCCCGTTTCGGTTAGAAAACCGATCACTGAGTGGGGAGTGGATGTGATCTTGTTCAAGTCGCCCTGTGCTTCCCTGCCGAGAAGCACGTCATACCTGGAGTTATGGGGGAGGACCATAAAGTCGACCTCCTCCGTCCGTGTGTGCCTACCGTCTGTCAGGCGCACAAGAAATGTGATGTAGCCAATGGGGAACACTATTTTCCCTGCAAATCCGGCCAAAGGGTAGTTGACCGGCTGTAACCGATCTTTTCCCTCCTGATCGAACTGGTTAAAACATTGTCCGTATATGATGTCGGAGGTGTTGCCCGGGTCTATAAATAGACACTCGGTGTAGTAGTGTGCCAAGCAGCCGGTGATTGCAACGGCGCACCTGTCGCGCGCTCCGCCTCAAACTCTGGGGAAGACTACTTGTTCGTCGCGCTAGTAGTCGTCCTACCCCCGCCTCGCCGCCTTGCGCGGATGCCTATGGCCCCCACTGATCATGTGGGTTGTTGCTATATACTTCATTTTCTTGCTATCGGAGGTGCCTTCGTCATGAGCGGTTATACGCTTAGTTTGCTTCGGTGCATTCGGCAACATATGTTGCAGTTTCCCCTCTTTGAGGGCTCGTTCAATCTCCAGACGGAGACTGAAGCAATTGTTTGTGGTGTGACCAGTATCTTAATGATATTCATAGTTTTGGTTGAGGTCTTTCCCTTTCTTGGATTTCATCGTTAGGGCGGGTTTCAAGGTATGTTCTTCTGTGAGAAGAACTTCCCTTGGCGACTTGGTGAGCTCGGTCCAATTGCGTTCCCGAGTATCTTTCGACGATGCCATTTGGTCTCTCTAGGCATTAATCATCGCTCTTGCTTCTGGTTGGGTCCTGAGCAGGGTATACGATTTTGAGTCATGGTCGCGGTTCCACGAACCCCTGTTGCGCTTGTTTTTGTTGTTGCACCTGGGTTCTTGCTGGGAAGATTGCCCTTCTACGAGAGAAAGGTGGTCTTTGTTTGCGTTGGGCCTCAAGGACCGCTCTGTTTGGGCATACGTCTTGACTACCGTCATGAAGTCGTTCCCTTTTTTTAGCAAGTCATCCTTGCCATAAATGGTTATAATCATTTTATCATTCTTAACCACTCTGATGAAATGACCGTGTGCCAGCGCCTCAGGTACCCCGACAATCTTGAGGCACTCTTTGTTGTATCGGGTCACTAGAGCCTCAAGGCTCTCGTTATCCATACGCCAGATATTCATGACGTCTGACTTATCGCGCTCATGACGCCGCAGCTGGCTGAAGTGCGCAAATTTTTTTCTTGCAAGTTTTCAAATGACGCCAGTGATGTCACACCCCGACCATGTAAAACAACAAATCGTGGCGGAAATGTCGGGGAGTGTTGTAACAGAATTATTGTTTCAAACCATGGATACAAGAGTTTCGTTTTATTGAATATTAAACATTGTCTTATAGATAAACAAGCAATTCAAACATAGTTTATCATCGTTATTAAATCACAAAGGCCTCGTCCGGTCCTAAGTGAGCATGCATCCTATTCGCAATAAACATTAAGCAACATCACCTGAAACATATGTAAAAACAAAGTCAGCAAAGAAATGCTGGTGAGTACATAGTTTTTGTGTGAGTATCAGATTCATGGCTCGTTTGTATGTTGAAACAACTTGTACAACTTCGTTAATTGATATTAGAAAACCTTATTTTGTAAAATATTTGTATTGTAAATGAATAACCAAGTCAAAATAGATTGGTCATAATTTATAACCCTTGCCATGAATCTTAACCCAAAACATTTGTTTATGTAAACCAAATCATAAATCGTTCTTGTTTTAATTGTGAAGACTACTTTTGGTCGTCTTGCTAATAACATTCAAACCTTTGTGACTCGTTCATCGTTCAACTCGTTCTTGCATTAACAAACCTCCAAAGGGTAAGTTAACAATCATCAGATTCAGTCGTTACCCACCTAACCCACACATAACCATGGGTCCGGTCCGATAACGGGATTTTTCGGATCCTATGGTACCATAACCTAATACTGGCCGGCTTGATCAATGCTAGTGAATGTCATTCGTTATGTAATTACCACCAACAAGTTCGTTCACATTATCGAAATCGTTATTAGTTTTTGTATAAACCATCTCAATCGTTTTGAAACCATCGTTAGAATATTGTAATCGTTTTGATACATATGAATCACCCCAAAACAATCGAAAACAGTAAAAAGAGGGGATCTATGTACTCACTTTATTTTGCAGGTGATTTCGAATACGCAAGTCAAGATTAAGGTGTCTGATAATAAGGAAACTCAAGTTGTCCTAATGAATCGTACAAGAATAATGTATCAATATTGAGGTCGTATAGTGTTGACGGGATTTGTTGAGTATTTATTGTATTTGATAGTGTTTAGATTAACAGAAGGATCGTGTGAATTATATGTTTAGAGGGCTCGGAAAAATGATCATGATATAGATGAATTATTTATGAAAAATATTTATTTATCATAAATAATTAAATTGCAAAAAAATGTACAATCGATTTAATATAAACATTTGTAATAATAAATCAAATATAGTTAACTAGTATCATAATTAAATATAATGATTATTGGCAAAATATTGTACAAGTGATATAATTAATTTATATTATAATAATTAAAAATAACATTTTTAATTATTGAACTTGAATATTACTGATTTAATTATATAAATATTGAAATTATATAAAATATCAGTAGCAACATTATTTTTGTAAAGATCAACACTTAAAATAATTAATCTGAAAATTTTAGAATTTAATTCCTAAAAATCGATTTATTATTAATTATTTAATAATAAACTGTTTTAATATTGTAAAAATTAGTTTTATAAATAAATTGACTAATTTCACATTTTTAATAAAAGCAACATTGATTAATAATCTTATAAAAATTATTGGAATGTTGAAAATATTAAAAATTAATTGATTAAAAAGAAATGCAGACCTCTGGGTTCGAACCTGGGTCTGTATTGTAACCAAACAGAGTCTTAACCACTGGGCTAAGCTTTTGTTTGTGTTTGGTTTAGGACTGCTACATTTATAACCAAACAGGAATTGGTCATCTTCTCCAATTGGAGTCAAACAGAAAGTCAACTCTTTCAATTCTACGGGAAAACTGTGTTATATTCAAATTAACTTTGGAGAAACATTGTATAAGCTTGAAAGAATTAATTGAAACAATAAAAACGAACCGGTATTGAAAGGATGATCGGATTGAAAAATTCCGGCGAAAAAGTGAGTATTCCGGCGAGTTGCAGGTTTTAATCCGACGATTTCGGGTGTTTAAGTGTTTGTAAATGGTGTGGAATGTTGCTAGGAATGTAGGGAACTTAAATACACGAAGTTTGGATCTCAGATTCGACACAAATTAGTGGATTTGAGTGTTTTGGCACCATAATGTGTCGTTTGAATGATTGGAATTAGTTGGGATAGGTTGGGTATCATGTGGGTAGCTTTACAGGTCGAAAGAATGGATTAAAAATCGATTATGGTGGGTTTTGTTCGAAGCCGCGACCTGTGGATCTGTTCTTATAATCAGGTCCGATTTTAGTGTTAACATATATATAATACAGTCCCATAAATTTCACATGTGGTTGGTTAGTCCAGTTGGTTTGGGCGCTGTTTTGGTTGCAGAGGGGCGTGGGTTCGAGTCCCGGCTCCGTCCAATTCGATTGGAATAAATTCATTTTTATTTCTGATTTAATTTAATTAAAATATTCAAAATCCTAAAGTGTATATAAATGAATTTAAGTTCCTAATTCTAACAGCTCTGTACAGAGGATAAATTGGTTAAGTTGTTCGTGTTACAACCGAGAGGTCGTGAGTTCGAAACCCGGCAGGGGCCGGTCCGATACAGAAGGACCCCCCTTTTATTCGAATTTTTGGATATTTACACTTTGGTCCCTGTAGTTTGATAATTGGCAGATCTGGTCCCTGAGGTTTCAAAATTGACACTAATGGTCCCTGTAATAGTTCAGTTAACTATGCTAACTGAGTTAAGTTTAAAGAAGGAATTCTTTGTATGAAAGTTAACCAGGTTAGGATATTTAGTTAAAATGTGTTTCAAAAAGTCAGTTTTAGTCCCTAGAGTTTAAGTTTTAGAAAATGACCAAATGAACCTTGGACTTTTATTTCAAAACTATATATTTATATCTTTATAAAGTAAGTTTCCAAAGAATTTCAAATAGGTCCTTTAGATTGAAGTTTTACAAAATGTCACAATAGGCCCTTATAGTTTATGTAACCTTGTTTAATAGCATAAAACTCAACAAATTTGCAATTGTTTCACGTGTTTGTATTGGTATAAGCATGTATAAGCACAAAGCAAGTATGTTCAAATAAGTTTTATTCCAAATACGGTATTTGTTACAATGAAAGTTAAACAAATACGAGTGTGAAAACCAAGGTGGTTACAATCTCCCCTACTTTAGGAAATTTCGTCCCGAAATTTTTATTTAGAGGAATCTTGTGAAAACAAATGTGGATATTTCACCTTCATCTGGTCCTTACGTTCCCAAGTAAACTCGGGGCCACGTTTGGATTTCCAGCGAACTTTGACCAAATGAATCCGTTTGTTCTTCAACTGTTTGTATGTACGTTCCACTATCTCCACAGGTTTCTCGACAAAGTGCATCGTTTTGTCGATTTGAATCTCATTGAGAGGAATGTGAAGATCAGCATCAGCTAAACACATTCGCAAATTGGACACGTGAAAAGTCGGATGAACATTTCCAAGCTCTGGAGGTAGTTCTAGTCGATAGGCAACCTTTCCAATTCTTTCAACAATCTTAAATGGTCCAACATATCATGGTGCAAGTTTTCCTTTCTTTCCAAATCTCACCACTCCCTTCCAAGGTGAAACCTTGAGTAGGACACGGTCTCCGATTTGAAATTCCATGGGCTTGCGTCCCAAATCTGCATAACTCTTTTGACGGCTTCTAGCGGTCACAAGATTATCGCGGATTTTCTTGACTTTGTATGTTGTTTCCAGAATGAGCTCAGGTCCAGTAAGCTGAGCTTCACCGATCTCATTCCAACAGACGGGTGAACGACATTTTCGACCGTAGAGAGCTTCGAATGGTGCCATATTAATACCAGTATGATAACTATTGTTGTAAGAGAACTCGTTTAGTGGAAGATGAGAATCCCAATTACCACCAAAGTCTATCACGCATGCTCTAAGCATATCCTGCAAAGTTTGAATCGTTCTCTCAGATTGACCATCTGTTTGAGGATGATAAGCAGTGCTTAGATTTAGTTGGGTCCCCAAAGCAGATTGCATGGTCTTCCAAAAATGAGACGAAAACCGAGCATCACGATCGGAAATGATATCTAAAGGAACACCATGTCGTGATACGATCTCGTCTACATAGAACTTGGCAAGCTTTTCAGCAGAGAAATCCTCACGGATTGGTAAGAAGTGAGCAGATTTTTTCAAACGATCAACTACAACCCAAATAGCATCGTGACCTTTAGACGTACGTGGTAACTTAGTGATGAGATCCATTGCAATGTTCTCCCACTTCCAAAACCGGTATCTCTGGTTGTACAAGCAAACCAGAAGGTCGTTGATGTTCAGCCTTGACTTTGAGACAAGTTAGGCATTTTGATACATACAAGGCAACATCCTTCTTCATACCAGGCCACCAGAACTTAGTACGAAGATCCTTGTACATTTTATCAGCACCAGGATGGATAGAATATCGAGACTTGTGAGATTCGTCCATTACTAAGGTGTGAAGATCATCCTGATTCGGAATCCACAAACGATTCTCAAAATAGAGTAAACTATCGTCTTTCCTTTCGAGTTTAAGCTCAAGTTGAAGTGGTAGCTCATATTTCAATAAGTCATTGATCACACAAGATCGTTGAGTTTGAAGAACACGAGATTGAATATCAGATAGAGTTCGAACAGAATGAAGCTTGACTCGTTCCTTTCGACTAAGCGCATCGGCTACGAAATTCGCCTTACCAGGATGGTAGCGGATATCGCAATCATAATCGTTTAAGAGTTCAACCCAACGTCGTTGCCTCATGTTCAGCTCCTTCTGATTGAGAATATGCTGGAGACTTTTGTGGTCTGTGAAAACCACACACTTCGTTCCATAGAGGTAGTGTCTCCAGATTTTAAGTGCAAAAACTACAGCTCCTAACTCAAGATCATGAGTCGTATAGTTCTTCTCGTGAATTTTCAGCTATCTAGACGCATAAGCTATGACTTTACCTCATTGCATAAGAACGCAACCAAGTCCTAGATTCGACGCGTCACAATAGACAACAAAATCATCGTTTCCCTTAGGTAGAGATAAAACAGGAGCGTCACAGAGCTTCCGTTTCAGCGTTTGGAACGCTTCTTCTTGCTTAGGTCCCCACTCAAAAGGCTTATTCTTCTGAGTCAAAGCAGTGAGTGGAACCGCGATATTTGAAAAGTTAGAAATAAACCGTCGATAATAACCAGCAAGACCAAGAAAAGAACGAACTTCTGTAGGTGTCGTCGGTGTATTTCAATCCTTAATTGCAATAATCTTGGATGGATCTACGTGAATACCCTGCTCATTGACAATATAACCCAAGAACTGAACTTCTTTAAGCCAGAATTCACACTTGGAGAATTTAGCAAAAAGTTGTTCCTTCTTTAGGAGTTCCAATGTCAAACGAAGGTGTTGCTCGTGATCGGCTCGAGACTTTGAATATATGAGAATATCGTCGATGAACACAATGATGAACTTATCTAAATAAGGTTTACAAACCCTATTCATTAAGTCCATGAAGATAGCTGGGGCATTTGTCAAACCAAAAGGCATAACAGTGAACTCATAATGCCCATATCTTGTACGGAAAGCAGTTTTGGGAATATCTTCCTCGAGAACACGAAGTTGATGATACCCAGATCGGATATCGATCTTGGAAAAGCATGAAGCACCTTGCAGCTGGTCGAATAGATCATCAATTCTAGCTAGGGGATATCGATTCTTGATGGTAAGCTTATTAAGCTCACGATAATCGATACACATTCGAAAAGATCCATCTTTCTTTTTGACAAAGAGAACAGGAGCTCCCCAAGGCGAATAGCTCGGACGGATGAATCCTTTATCAGACAACTCTTGAAGTTGTTTCGATAACTCTTGCATCTCTGATGGTGCAAGACGATAAGGTGCTTTCGCAATCGGGTTGGCATTGGGTACAAGGTCAATATGAAACTCAACTTGACGAACTGGAGGCAAACCAGGCAGTTCATCAGGAAACACCTCTGGATAATTCCGAACAATCGGAATATCCTGAACACTCTTGCTCTTACCTTTCTCCTCGGTGACATGTGCCAGGAAAGCAACATATCCTTTTCGTAAATATATTTGGGCCTTTGTACACGACATAAGATTCAATCCACCAGATGGTTTTTCGCCACGAACTTCCAGAACATCGCCAGACGGAAGAGGAATACGAACAATCTTATCAAAACAAACCACCTCAGCATGATGTTTGGTTAACCAATCCATCCCCACGATAATATCGAAACTCCCAAGTTGCATCGGTGTGAGGTCAATGGGAAAAAGATGGTTATCAAGGTTTAACCGAAAATCACGAATAATAGAATCGAGAACGAGAGGTTTACCAGTAGCAACTTCGACAGATAAGGGTTTCCTCAGTTTAGTTCTAGGTATCGCAAGCAAAGGTTCAAAAGATAATGAAACAAAACTTCTATCGGCGCCAGAATCAAAAAGAATATATGCAGGTTGATTGTTAACAAGAAACGTACCATTAACAACCTCGTTGTCAGCCCTTGCTTCGTTAGCATTCAGATTGTACGCTCGCCCACGAGCGGGATTCGCATTTGCATTGACATTCACATTTGGATTTACATTTGCATTTGCCAACCTCGGACAATTGTTGCGGTAGTGACCAAGCTCTCCACAATTGAAACATGTACCCGGTGGGAATCTAGCAGCATTCCCCTGAACTGGAGCTGGATTCCGAACAATCTGATTCTGACCCGAACGACAGACGTTGGCCAGATGCCCAATCTTACCACACGTTGTGCATTGCCTACAAGCTTGTTGTGCAACATGATGACCATTGCAGCGAGCACAATGAGGTGCGGTACCAGCATACGCTTTCTTCGCATGAGGTTGAGCTGGTGGGTTCTGAGGAGTTTGTGCAGTTACTGCAAAATTCTGGGAACCCTTTCGCTTTCTCGACTTCTTTGATGACTCACCTTCTTTACCCTTACCTTATTCTTGTCCTTCCCAGAATCAGTCGCCTTCTTTTTTATCACCATTGCGGGTGAGTTTACCCTTCCTGACTTGAGACTCAGTCCGAGTAGCAGACAACTCGATTGCTTGGCGAAGGGTGGTAGGATTGATACCGGTCACTATATCCAGAATAGAATCGGGTAAACCATCGATATACCTCTCTATCGCTTTTTCCAACGGGGTAACCATAGTAGGACACAAAAGACTGAGCTCCCCAAATCGATCCGTATACGCACGGTGTTCTCCCCCGTCTTGTTTCAGATCGTCAAACTCTTGTTCCAAATCTCGAATTTCGTGACGGGGACAGAACTCTCTCATCATGAGAGCTCGAAGCTCTTCCCATGTTTGTGCCAACGCCACTTCGGCACCCCTGTCGCGCATCACTCTGTTCCACCACCTAAGAGCACGCTTCTCAAACACACTCGAAGCAAATTCAACCTTACGCCCATTCGAACATTGAACATGTCTGAATGTGTTCTCGATACTCTCGAACCATTGAAGGAGTGCAGTTGCTCCTTGTGACCCAGAAAATTTTAGCGGCTTAGCAGAATTGAAATTCTTGAAATTACACGGTGCATTATTGTTGTTATTATTATTGTTGTTGTTGTATATCTCTTGGACTTGGGTCACAACACCGGGAAGCACAGCAGCCACTTGCTAAGAGACCAGGGCTGCGATTTCTTCAATAGTAAAAGATTGTGCTTCACGTTGAGGAGGCATTGTCTAGTAAGGAAATAGGAGAATCGAGTGAGATTGAAAATTAGGAAAAACAAAAGAGGTATCGACAAAACACAAGGAAGGCGATCATTTGTTTGTTACCTCGAACAAACAAATGACACGAAGTGACTTATCAAAGTAATGAATCAAAATAATGTATCACGAAGACATGCTTGCCTATAAGTGAACACTCACCCCAAGAGTTCCCAGGTAAGAGTGACTGGTCCGATTATGTGGATTTGTACGAACACTCTAGCCTTAGACAGAAAACTCAGGGTACAAGCATTCACTCTTCCAGTTTGCACGTGTTCACATTATTTAGACCCAAACTCTGACGAGATTTTGAAAACTTAAAAGGCACTAAGCCAAAAATGAGTCAAACTAGAAGGGTTCAAAACCTTATAACAGAGGGTTCAAAACCTAGTAATCAATCATCCTAGAACGGATGATTAATTTTCGAAGCAGATTCGGATTTTGTTTTTTTTTTTAATTCTAAACACAAATTAACTTGCATTGGGGTCCTAGAAAGTTATAGTCTAGGTCAATGTTTTACTAATAACCTAATTCTCTATAACCATTGGCTCTGATACCAACTTTTCTGTCACACCCCGACCACGTAAAACAACAAATCGTGGCGGAAACGTCGGGGAGTGTTGTAACAGAATTATTGTTTCAAACCATGGATACAAGAGTTTCGTTTTATTGAATATTAAACATTGTCTTATATATAAACAAGCAATTCAAACATAGTTTATCATCGTTATTAAATCACTAAGGCCTCGTCCAGTCCTAAGTGAGCATGCATCCTATTCGCAATCAACATTAAGCAATATCACCTGAAACATATGTAAAAACAAAGTCAGTAAAGAAATGCTGGCGAGTACATAGTTTTTGTGTGAGTATCAGATTCATGGCTCATTTGTATGTTGAAACAACTTGTACAACTTCGTTAATTGATATTAGAAAACATTATTTTGTAAAATGTTTGTATTGTAAATGAATAACCAAGTCAAAATAGATTGGTCATAATTTATAACCCTTGCCATGAATCTTAACCCAAAACATTTGTTTATGTAAACCAAATCATAAATCGTTCTTGTTTTTTTTTTTTAATTCGAAAGGATCTCTTTCATTAAAAATAAGTGCATTTTACATCAATATCGCAGGTAAGCGAGCAACAAGCTGCGCCGCTACCCCTTTCTGAATAGCAAACCCTAGCCTATTAAAGACAAACCCCTGCCCCCCTGTTGATGAGCAACTGTTATGGACAACCTTTTGGACCCTAGTCAACAAACGGATAGCTTCTTGTTTTAATTGTGAAAACTACTTTTGGTCGTCTTGCTAATAACATTCAAACCTTTGGGACTCGTTCATCGTTCAACTCGTTCTTGCATTAACAAACCTCCAAAGGGTAAGTTAACAATCATCAGATTCAGTCGTTACCCACCTAACCCACACATAACCATGGGTCCGGTCTGATAACGGGATTTGTCGAATCCTATGGTACCATAACCTAATACCGGTCGGCTTGATCAATGCTAATGAATGTCATTCGTTATGTAATTACCACCAACAAGTTCGTTCACATTATCGAAACCGTTATTAGTTTTTGTATAAACCATCTCAATCGTTTTGAAACCATCGTTAGAATATTGTAATCGTTTTGATACATATGAATCACCCCAAAACAATCGAAAACAGTAAAAAGAGGGGATCTATGTACTCACTTTATTTTGCAGGCGATTCCGAATACGCAAGTCAAGATTAAGGTGTCTGATAATAAGGAAACTCAAGTTGTCCTAATGAATCGTACAAGAATAATGTATCAATATTGAGGTCGTATAGTGTTGACGGGATTTGTTGAGTATTTATTGTATTTGATAGTGTTTATGTTGGTACATTTTATGTGGATGCGACTCGACTCGGTTAGGTCCGGCTCAAGCCCGACGTCACGACATTCTTCCGTCGTGCGCCCCAGAGTTCGACACGCGAAGCACGGAGCGCCGCGAGCCAATCCCGTTTATACATCATCATGACATCATCATGATGATGTCATAACATTTGTCCTATGTTGAAACTTAGTGAAATATTGTAAACAGAAACAAAGTCTGGGCCGTGACATCAATACGTGGGCCGAACTTTGTTTATGGACTTTGACTTGGATTGGACTCAATCTACACTCGACGAAACAGATTTAGTTTGAATATGTATGTCGACGAAACAAAGTGTGTTTCGTCGACTTTAGTGTTTCGCCGGGTCCTTATTTGTGTTTCGTCATGTTCTGTGTCTGTCTAGTATAAATACCCTCATTTGTTTGTGTGTGAAATAGATGAGCACAGAGAGACTTAGTGAGAGTCTGTTAAAACATTGTTTGTATATGTTTGTGGTTGTACTCATCCATAATCAATAGATATTGAATCTTTGGTTACCCGTGTGTTTTACACTTTGTTTGGTTTGCACTGTCACGGGGATTCCGCACCCGTTACCGTGTTTGTGATAAAACAAGGATAGGTTTACGTTATCGATCCACCGAAAAAACGGGACCTACAATTGGTATCAGAGCGTTTGGCTCTAATCCTTGTTTAAAATCAAACATTGTTCGGTTTTTATCAAGTATTTGTGTGTGTTTTTCTGAAAATTTGTTCTTGAAAAAAAATATTTCTGGAAAAATATTCATAAAATCTGTTGTTTGTTGTTATTTGCTAAGAGTTTTATTAAAAACCTTGTTAGATTGATTGCTTATGCTTTAAACCGGGTTTTTAGTGAAAGTCTTGTGCATTTTCGTGTTTCGGAAAATTATTCCGGTGAAAATATTGTCCAGAATCTTCAAAAACTCATATTGTTCTTCATTGTATTCAAATTGTTCTTGAACTTTATACCTGTTTGATCTAAATTGTGATTTATATTAAAGAGGTGTTGTGTTTATTTATAATATAAGTCAAGTTGTTTGAAAATGGTGGCAGACAAGAATCATTGAACTTTAAAATTTGAAAAAGAGGGTCAGATTGTCAGAAGATAAGATTGGATAATATCTTGTCTTGTATGGTTCAATAGTCAATCCCTTATCAACAAGTCGGTCAATCACCTCTACATAATCTGTTTCGTAGATAAGCAGTCATCATTCACCAATCCATTTCGTCGACAAGTGGGCTTCAACGATTGGGCTTCAAGATTGATTTGGGCTTCTAAACTGTATTGGGCTTTAAGTGTTTCGTTGAATATAACACTTCTGTTTCGTCGGACTCTTAAACAATTATTGTGTTTCGTCGATCAACATACAACAACTGTTTCGTCGACAACAAGGTTTCATTTCTGTTTCGTCGACACATCAAAGCATAATCAATTTCGTCGACACATCAACAAATTCTGTTTCGTCGAGATACTTATAAATTTTAAACAGAAGGTTTGCAAAAGTGGGTTAACACTGTGTATTCTAGTATTTGATCAGTTTTTCACATACATACATCAAATATGAGCTGCACTAGTCCTTTGGAATGGAGTACGGACTCACAATCAGCGTTTTATGCTGAAATTGTCAAGAATATCAAGAATGTCAAGAATGCCAAGGAGATGAAATGTCAAAATTCTGACTTGATCAAGAAAGCTGATGCTACATCAAAAGAAATGGAGAAGATTCTCACTGAAGATGGATCTTTCTCTTCTCAGACTGCATTTATGGCAAATGTTTCAGCCTCTTCGAGTCAGGTAACATCTGAAACTCCTAGAATATGTACTGATTGTGCTTATATGAAACAGGAATGTGATAGAGTGAAACTTGAATGTGACACAATTCATGGTCACAATCAAAGTTTGGTTGTTGATATGTCAAAGTGCAAAGAAGCAAATTTGGCTTTAACAAGAAACGAAAAGGACTTTAAATCTTTAATTGAAAATTTAAAGAAAAGTGTTTCCGAAACTACCAAAGTTGTTTATCATAAACAAATTAGTATTAACAAGTACATTAATATTGTTGAGGAAACCAAAAGGGAATTAGCCATTGCCAAGTGCGAGCATGATGCTATCAAGCAAAAATTGGAGAGTTATTCTAACTCCCGATTTGTGCTCGATCACATTATTGACGTTCAACAACTGAAGGGAAATGTGAGTGGTGTTGGGTATAAGAAGTGTCCGCCCCCTTCGAGACAAAATTATACCCGCATGCCCGATGAAGAGGATATGCCTCGTTTTGAGCCAACTGTACCTCTTAATTATGGGGAAGTTACAACTGGCTTAGGGTTCAAAATGGACAATTCATCGGAGGGCTCATCTGATAGAAAAGAAAAGTCATCATGTGCTTCAAATCAAAGTCCTCCCATAGTTGAGGACTATGATTCGTCCGATGATGAACCAGATGTGAGTGATGAGGATAAATCTCTTGAGAAGAACAAAGGAGTAGAAGTGCCTATTGAGAATCATATTCTGTGTGATCCTCCTACTCCTGTTGTGCAATCAACTGGTGCTAAAAAAGAGATAGATCCTATCACTGAGACAGTGTCTACCATTAAAAATGATAACGTGTTGTATACTTTAGTCGGTGATGACAAAATTTATTCAAACACAGCTTTTCCAATTAAAAATGTCAATCAATCTTTGATTGACAAAGTGTTTGAAGATACTACAACTAAGTTTTTGGGAAAAGCGATCCCGAGAGTTTCAGTAACTCAGTGTGATCCTATTCCAAAAGCTGAAGTTAGAAGAAAATTTGGAAATCAAAAATCACCGACAAAGCAACAACCTGTTGCTTTTAAGGGTAAACAACAATAGCAGCGAGCTCAAAAGTCTAAAGGTTCACAACCGAAGGTTGAGACCAAAGGAGCTCGTTTCAAGAAGAAAAACAATGATGTTAAATTTGTAGCATCCAATGGTACTGATAAAATTGAGACTTTTGAAAACAAATCAAACACCGATTTTGTTCAAAAAGTCAGAATTTTAAAGCGTAACGCTCAAAACAATTACACCCAACACACAAACGGGTGTGATGAAGGAACAAGTACCTCTGGGTCTACAGGTTCAACACGTGAAAGTCGAACAGGATCTCCTAAGTTTGTTGAAAGGAGAAAATGTTTCAAATGTGGGAAGTTTGGGCACATCATTAAAGACTGCACAAACTCGCCCAAACCAAATTTTGTAGAAAGAGCACCACCTGAAAAGGTTCACCCACAACGTCGTTCTGTTTCACCAAAACATGATAAAAGAACTGTTAAAGAACAAGAAACAAAACAACGACGTCAAAACGTCAAAAAGGTTGAAAAGGCGTTAAAACCGGAGGTTGTCCTAACAAAATCTGTTGAATCAAATGTTAAATATGAAAAACAAAAACATATTTGGAAACCAAAATCGGTAAATGTTTCAGGGGGAGCTCAATCTATTCCGAATCATTGGGAAATGGATGTCACAATCCTCGATGATGACGGACGACCCAAGTCTGTTAAGGCTTGGGTCCCCCTCTCCAACTAATCTCTGAGTGAGTGTGTAGGATGTTCCAGGAGGAACTATCGATAGTCATCGGATTGTTGATAGTGGAGTGTCCATGCATAAGATAGGCGACTCAAAGCTCGAAGATATTGTTATTTCTAGGAGTGGTTGCCTTTGATGGAGAGAAAAAGAAAAGAAGACAGAATTGTCTGTCGAAAGAGATTGAAAGATTCGACAAAATGAAAATCATTTCAAAATGTGATTGTTCAAGGCTTTGATCGGGTCCCCAGGGTAGATTCAATTCAAAATGTACGCACCTGTAGCACGTCTGGAGTTCAAAATTCACAAGATGAACGTGCAGTGTACATTTCTTCGTGGTGTGATTGAAGAAAATGTGTTTGTTGAACAAACCAACCAGGTGTACGGATGCCTTGGCGTGGATTGAACAACCGCACACTACTTCTCAAGAGAAAGACAAAGACCTTCGCTGGTGCAATGTGTAAGACCAGCCGGACCCAAAGGTTTATGATCTTGTTACTGTGAAGAGATTTCTCAGTAGCTACAAAATCGACATTGAAATCCACACCGGGTGGATATCCAGTTTGGGAGAGCGCTCAGATTCCTTGCAATGCACGAAGCAGTTGTAGGATACAATTTTAAATTTCTAATCTCTCCTATACTTGTCGATATTTAAGCTGCTTTATAAATTGTTATCCTCTCGTAGCACTCTTTGACCTGACACGTTGAACTCGAATATCACCTCACACGTGATTGTTTCACTATGAAACTCGTCAATGTTGTCATGTTCCGCACCGCTTATCGACATGCCAACTCATTTTTTTTCCAAAATTCGATAAATCATTTCTGAATAAATTAATTTTGGTAAACGGCATTGAGGTAAAACATGAGTTAACCGACATCGGGAAATCGTTTTTGTAAATATCTTTGTGTTCTTAAAATTTATCTTAGTTTGTTGATTTTAGGGGGAGTAAATCCAAATTTGAAAAATTCAAAAACATCAAAAAATTTCAAAACGCAAAAACAATAGAAAAACAAAAATGAGTTTCCTGGCGAGAAAAAGAGAAAATGATAGTAGATCAGTGGTCTGTTGAAATCTCTTTAAACTGAAATGCAAAATGAAAAACGATAAGCAGCTCTATATAAGATGTATCGGTAGGCTCACAATCATATTAAAGTGTGCAGGGTGATATAAATCTTAAATCGACTGAAGACCAGGTGGGAACCGCACATTGGCATATGGTCTTAGTACCGAAATTTCGTTTGAGAGATTGCCGAGGTTCTGTGATATTCGGTCTTTATGCTGTTTATCATCTGGGTATCATGGTTGTATCAAACCGTAAAAATAACGGAGACAAAGTCTAGATCTTCCATGATATTATACATACGTGTACATACTGCATTCGACCTCAATAAGTGATCAACAATCACATGTCCAAACAAAATAAGTGATAATTTATCACAGATTCTTTGCGGGAGTCAAGTTCGTCTCTCTGCTGTACGAAAGTACTGACCTGTTCACGGACTTGCTCCTGTGCCCTCATGCATCTGAAAATCAAGTTCCTCATCAATAAGTGATTCTATCACATAGGGCTTGTTTTCAAATCAAATAAGTGAGTTTCTCACATCTTTTATACGGTCAAACAGATGATAAACAGTATACTCACCGGTAAGATGAACTCTCGTGCATACCTTGATACGGGAATGTGTCGTGATGTGGATGAACACCGGTCGGTAAGTATAAATCATACCTTAACATATCCCCTAAACATTATTACATCTGATAAGTTGAGCTTATGTGGACAACAATACCGATAATTGTTATAAGATGCTTATCTAATTGTTAACTAATAGAACAAAAAGAGCGTTTTGGCATGACCGTACACTGATATGATTCTCTTACCCTCGAAACTCGCAAAAAGAATGTTTGTAAATATTTGTTTACTACTTTCAGTTTCTGCATCTTTGTATATATTTATTTATTGCTTTCCGTCTTTACATTTGAAAAATGAAAATTTTCAAAAAGATTTTAGGTGTGTTTTAATATAAACTTTATAAAATCCAAAAAGATTTTGCTTCTAGTTTATTTTTGATTGACCGATGTTGGAACTCGAGTCTATCCTACCCAAAATCCTGATTGTAAGCCGGAAAACAATTGCATCTTCATAAACAGTCGAAGTTAACAAGTTTTGGAAGTTAAAGGATTAAAATTGATCATTCTCTAAACTTTCAAACTATTGTCGGTCGGTGTTTGATTGAGATTTGATCTCATTTGTGTCGTTTGTTTAATTTGTCTAAATTCCAAGCGGTTGTTCTCATTACGTGTTTAGCTTTCTTGTATGTGCAGATGCGACATCAGAATCAGCTAAAGGCGAAGAGAACGTGTCAGATGACAAGCCGTAAAGTGAAGACACGACGTGGAGGCACTCAAATGATAAAGATGATCGAGTTGCCGCTGATCAATCATCAACACCACAAGGATCTAAAGTTTTGAAGTTCAAATGATTCACGAGCATAACTCAATGGAGAGTTCAGTCCAAGGGGGAATTTGTTAACACACTTCTTAAATGAAAAGGGAGTTTGTTGATACACTTCTACTTACGATGCGCAAAGACTTTGAAGATCCTCCGACATGAAAGACACAGAAGACGAACCATCATAGAAGACGAACCTCACGAGTAGCGTCCAAGTGGGAGATTGTTGGTACACTTTATGTGGACGCGACTCGACTCGGTTAGATTCGGTTCTGGTCGACTCGGTTAGGTCCGGCTCAAGCCAGACGACACAACATTCCTCCGTCGTGCGCCCCAGAGTTCGACACGCGAAGCACGGAACGCCGCAAGCCATTCCCGTTTACACATCACCATGACATCTTCATTGTGATGTCATGGTGATGTCACAACTTTGTCCTATGTTGAGCTAAATGAAAGTTGTAAACAGATTCAAGCTTGGACCGTGATTCTCTTCATTTGGGCCGAAGACTTAGGTTGGGCCTTTGACTTCTATTTGGGCTTAACACACATCGACGAAACACATTGGATTAATGTGTATGTCGACGAAACAAGGTGTGTTTCGTCGACTTTAGTGTTTCGTCGTGGCTTTTATGTGTTTCGTCATGTCATGTCTGTGTTTAGTATAAATACCCCTCACAGTTTCTGTGTGAAACTGATGAGCGCCGAGAGACTTAGAGAGAGTCCGTTAAAACATTGTTTGTATATGTTTGTGGTTGTACTCATCCATAATCAATAGATATTGAATCTTTGGTTACCCGTGTGTTTTACACTTTGTTTGGTTTGCACCGTCACGGGGATTCCGCACCCGTTACCGTGTTCGTGATAAACAAGGATAGGCGTTCGTTATCGATCCTCACCGGAAAAACGGGACCTACAGTTTAGATTAACAGAAGGATCTTGTGAATTATATGTTTAGAGGTCTCGGAAAAATGATCATGATATATAGGAATTATTTATGAAAAATATTTATTTATCATAAATAATTAAATTGCAAAAAAATGTACAATCGATTTAATATAAACATTTGTAATAATAAATTAAATATATTTAACTAGTATCATAATTATAATGATTATTGGCAAAATATTGTACAAGTGATATAATTAATTTATATCATAATAATTAAAAATAACATTTTTAATTATTGAACTTGAATATTACTGATTTAATTATATAAATATTGAAATTATATAAAATATCAGTAACAACATTATTTTTGTAAAGATCAACACTTAAAATAATTAATCTGAAAATTTTAGAATTTAATTCCTAAAAATCGATTTATTATTAATTATTTAATAATAAACTGTTTTAATATTGTAAAAATTAGTTTTATAAATAAATTGACTAATTTCACATTTTTAATAAAAGCAACATTGATTAATAATCTTATAAAAATTATTGGAATGTTAAAAATATTAAAAATTAATTGATTAAAAAGAAATGCAGACCCCTGGGTTCGAACCTGGGTCTGTATTGTAACCAAACAGAGTCTTAACCACTGGGCTAAGCTTCTGTTTGTGTTTGGTTTAGGACTGCTACATTTATAACCAAACCGGAACTGGTCATCTTCTCCAATTGGAGTCAAACAGAAAGTCAACTCTTTCAATTCTACGGGAAAACTGTGTTATATTCAAATTAACTTTGGAGAAACATTGTATAAGCATGAAAGAATTAATTGAAACAATAAAAACGAACCGATATTGAAAGGATGATCGGATTGAAAAATTACGGCGAAAAAGTGAGTATTCCGGCGAGTTGCAGGTTTTAATCCGACGATTTCGGGTGTTTAAGTGTTTGTAAATGGTGTGGAATGTTGCTAGGAATGTAGGGAACTTAAATACACGAAGTTTGGATCTCAGATTCGACACAAATTAGTGGATTTGATCTACTTTTATTTTTTAAAAATTCTTTTTCTTTTGAGTGTTTTGGCACCATAATGTGTTGTTTGAATGATTGGAATTAGTTGGGATAGGTTGGGTAGCTTTACAGGTCGAAAGAATGGATTAAAAATCGATTATGGTGGGTTTTTGTTCGAAGCCGCGACCTGTGGATCTATTCTTATAATCAGGTCCGATTTTAGTGTTAACATATATATAATACAGTCCCATAAATTTCACATGTGGCTGGTTAGTCCAGTTGGTTTGGGCGCTGTTTTGGTTGCAGAGGGGCGCGGGTTCGAGTCCCGGCTCCGTCCAATTCGATTGGAATAAATTCCTTTTTATTTCTGTTTTAGTTTAATTAAAATATTCAAAATCCTAAAGTGTATATAAATGAATTTAAGTTCCAAATTCTAACAGCTCTGTACAGAAGATGAACTGGTTAAGTCGTTCGTGTTACAACCGAGAGGTCGTGAGTTCGAAACCCGGCAGGGGCCGGTCCGATACAGAAGGACCCCCCTTTTATTCGAATTTTTGGATATTTACACTTTGGTCCCTGTAGTTTGATAATTGGCAGATCTGGTCCCTGAGGTTTCAAAATTGACACTAATGGTCCCTGTAATAGTTCAGTTAACTATGCTAACTGAGTTAAGTTTAAAGAAGGAATTCTTTGTATGAAAGTTATCCAGGTTAGGATATTTAGTTAAAATGAGTTTCAAAAAGTCAGTTTTAGTCCCTAGAGTTTAAGTTTCAGAAAATGACCAAATGAACCTTGGAATTTTATTTCAAAACTATATATTTATCTCTTTATAAAGTAAGTTTCCAAAGAATTTCAAATAGGTCCTTTAGATTGAAGTTTCACAAAATGCCACAATAGGCCCTTATAGTTTATGTAACCTTGTTTAATAGCATAAAACTCAACAAATTTGCAATTGTTTCACGTGTTTGTATTGGTATAAGCATGTATAAGCACAAAGCAAGTATGTTCAAATAAGTTTTATTCCAAATACGGTATTTGTTACAATGAAAGTTAAACAAATACGAGTGTGAAAACCAAGGTGGTCACAAGTGAGCCCACTGGCAAGGAATCAAACTAGGCCCTTGCAGTTCCTGTAAGGGTCTAGACGAATAAATGGCACCACAAGGGGTGCGACCAGCCGCCGACGAGACCGGCGCTGATGAAAACAGCTATATGGTCGCCGGGGTCTGACGAACTATTGTATTTGCCCACACTGGGCGGAAGTTTGGCACTGGTGAGGGGGTCAAAGGAAATCACCTTAATGAATTTGGAGTTTCCTGCTGCTGACTTCGGTCTGTAGACCGATCGGTGATCGTGCTTTGCGGCACGATCATATGTTGTGCGGGGTTGCGCTAGGGTGTAGTAGTCATGGTCCCTAGACTGGCTGTAGGCCGTCTGGGAATCCCCGCGGTATGTATAGTCGTCCGGGTCGGTTCTATCGTATGCGTCGTCATTGGGATGCGGCCCAAGGCGGCTTAATACTCCGAACCCATTGTGAGTAACCGATTCTCACCTATATTCTCTGGGTGGGCCAAGGCGCTCATGCGCTGATGCTCTAGCCTGGGATCTGTAAGTGGAATCCCCTTCATCTATCGTATGGACACTCACATATGAGGGTCCATGCGGTCCGCGCCTATCCCTAGATGCGGGATGTGTTGGCACCCGCTTCTCGTATTGTAGAGTATGAGGTGCTGGTGTGAATGGGCCCGGTGTATGCCCTCCGGGAAGCTGCGTTTAAAAGAGTCTGTTGTTGCACGTACAAGGAGTGAAGGTCGACTCCTGGTGGCAAAATTGATGCAAACTGGGAAAAATCCGGCACATTTGCCGATAGATTACCATGTGTGTGGATGTGCCAATGTGGCCTATTGGTTGGCTAGGGGGAGTATTCCTCGTTTGCCCTGCGTTTGGTGGGGGCTAAGGTTTCCCCCGTGGTAGGAATCTGATGATCCGAGATAATCTTAAAAAAGAAGAGAGAAAAAAGTGCTAAGAGTAGCAGTGGGCGCCAATGATGAAACAGTGGTTAACCGGAGGGTTAATTCACTAATCTCGTCAAGTAGGGTTAATCTCTTCCTTCCTCAATCAATGGCTAGGTCGTCCTCTAACCTGTCTCTTGCACAAGGAAACACACCGTGACTTGTAACAACGAGGATGGGGGGGGGTGCTCCTTGTTACCACTCTCTGGCATGAGGATAAGTATTTTCTTGAGAGCAAGGTGTGTGTTTAAGTAGTATGTGTGAGAGAGCAGATTAGCGTTACCTCAAACCTGGTCCGGGATGGATATTTATAACCGAAGAGCGAAGGAGGGTAGTCAAGTGGCTAGACTAACAACACGTAGTGTCACACCCCAACCGATGGCAGAAACATCGGAGGGAGATGAAATAGATTGCAAGAGACTTCATAACACTATTTGTGACAAGTATTTAAGTAATAAATTTTCATTTCATTTCTAAAGAGTCAATTATAAGGATTTGAAACAATTACAACATGAATAATGAGATACAATACAATAAGAATACAAATTTAAAGTGTGTATCTAAGCATCCTACTAGATTCCATGCATCACCAACATCATCGTTAAACTTGCAACATGTTTTAAAAGTGTAGTTCAATACAAAAGTATTGGCGAGCATAAAAGTTTGGTGCGTAGTATATAAGTATAAAAATGATAAGGAACAATCCACATGGCAAACCTAGTTATCAAGATTAACGTATAAACTGGCATGCGATTTACAAGTCAACCCTCTGTTTATGCAAGTATGAAAGAATAAACCTAACATGACCTCTCGTTCACGGGTGGTGCGTTACTCCTATAGCGCTATACATGTTAAGTGGAGGCTTGTACGAAGCTAATGGCAAGTTCATCACATAAGAATCACCCTGAAAACACGAATCAAGCATAAAAAATAGTAAGCATGTATTGGATTGTTTGTTTATGTATTTGCATAAGAGTATGTATACTAAGTGTGTTTTGTATATAAAAACATGTTACACCCAAAAGTGTGAAAATGGTAAAATGGGTCAAGTATACTCACAAAATTGCATATGCCTTCCGATTATCCAATTTGACGAAGTTGTTGAGTTTAGGAGGTTGTGTAAGTTCGGTTTGGGATTTTAAGAGACGAATACATTCGGTCTAAGGGTATGAGTTTAAAGTGCATGAAAAGTAAGTATATGAAAAGTAATCATCTTGTACACCTAGCACATGTTTTTGACACTATTAAAACTCCAAAGTGTTTGTAGGATTTCATGGATCAAAGGTCCATTAGAGTCATAACAAGTGTATGGTCATAGATGGTGTAAGTCTAATACTTTGACGAATGAACACAAATTCATCATCAAAGGTTCGAATGTTGAATAGTATATATAGATATTAATTGGGTTGTGTAATACATCAATAAGTCCAATAGTTCAAGCATGAGGTAGGAGGATATATCCTCCATTTAGGCACATCTTTATTGTCATAGAAATCATGTAGGAGGTAGAAAGGATTGTCTTCCATTTAGGCACCTCTTAGTGTTCACCACTACACTTTATGTAAGAACATACAAGGAGGTCATGAACTACAAGTAATACAAGAATGTTAAATACTAATCTATAAGAAATCATGAAGCAATGTGTGGATTTTATGTAGGACAACCCAAGTTAATCCTAAATCACACCTACATCAAGTCTTGAACTTGAACATCACTTGTGGGTTAAACCCTTGAACAAAACAGAAAGTTTGTGAGGAGTAATCCTCTAATTTTGAATGTCTCAACCTTTTTTTTAAGCCTAACTAACCATAGAAGTGGTTATAAGCATAAGGACATAGGTTTGAGATGAGTTAGACTCAAGTTTCAAAAAGTCTAGTAAAGATTTAATCAAAATAAAAACGAACAGTGAACTTTGGAGCCTTTTTGGCGACGTTCCAGGCACTGGTTTACTATGAAAAACCCATGGAATCGAAGCTAAGGTCAATCCAAGCACATAGGAAAAAGAATGAGGTAAAACGGACAAGAAACGAATGAGTTACGCTCAATTTAGTGAAGAAGTAGCAATCTGTCCGAACTTCAGAACTCAACTGCGTTTTTGGTTGATTTGGGAGTGATTAGAGTGTTGCAAAAGTGGTAGGGAGGCTGAGATTAAGTTGTATTTATAGGGGGAAGAATTAGGGTTAAGTTGGGTTGACATTAAATGCGAATTAGGTAGGAGATATTTGAATTAAACAAACCAAACACCCTCTTGCAAACTTGCGGCCGTAAGGCTGCTTTTGGCAGCCAATTAACATATATTTTTTTTTTGTCAAAGGTAATTCATGTTTTGTATGCAACCTAACATTCCACTACTAATAAAATAACATAATGTTATGAGTTAAAACAATACATTTTCAAAACTTTGGAGCATCTGGTCGCTATTGTTGCTGCCATACATCTTATTATTTTTTTTTCAAAACAATATGCATATTTAAGTATTTGAACATCAGATATCTAACATGCTTTATTATAGTATTTTATTATTATTATATTATACTATTACTATTATTATTATTACATTATGTTATTAGAATTATTATTATTACTATTATATTATTAGAATTAACCGCGTATCTAATAGTTAATAAGCACGTATAAGTTATAAGTACCAGTATGCCGGGTATCGGTTGCGCGTATGAATTCGAGATGGGTAACGTATAACCCAAGTATTGCGACACATATAAGCATGTATAAAAAAATAGAATTTCATTACGATCGAAGTCTCGGATTTACAATGGTTACAAAGAAAGAACGATTACAAGAACACATGGCTTCCAAAAAATAGAAATATAAACGAGACTTTCTATTTATGGGAAGTACGAAAAAGCAGGGTGTTACAATCTCCCCTCCTTTAGGAAAATTCGTCCCAAAATTTATTCAAGAGGAAGACTTGAAAGAGTTTTGGCCAAAGGTGATTATTAAGAATCGAGACTCGGAAATTTTGAAACGTAAAATGTATGAAATTTTGATGAATGACAAGATAGGTTTGCAAAGGAGTTCGTTTGTCTAAAATGATTTGAGGTACCAAACATAATTGGAAACGTATAGTTGCGTATATGGAATTGAACGATTGACTCTTAATAAACGAATGCAAGTATAAGAATGACATATGTATTGGATAGACGAAAGTAGCGTGCTAAGAATGAAGTCTCGTCATGGATAATCGGATATAACGCATTTGTGAGTTGTTTAAAGTTTGAATTAGGTCTAAAAGGTCTGCAAAACACTGAATTTCTCAAGGCACGTCTTACGAAAGTTTGGTAACATGATGAAAACACTTATATATAGGAAGTACCCGTGGCGTATCCACCATGTTTTGACCATGTCACGCCTGTTTCGTTATTCGGTGTCATGTTACGTTCCTTGTCTTACCATACACAGTAGTACACCCTATGATTCTCATGCGCCTATCACTGTAATCCCTTGTGTACCCGCAATTACTTTGATCACCGCATGATCTGCACAGCTTGTACTAGTTGTGTATGAATCAGGGTATACATAAATAAAAACAAATAATAATAAGAACGTGTACGTATAAGAATATAGTATATAAGCAAGTCCATGCTTAAGTATGTATTGGACCCACGTAAGCGAATCCCTCGGATTACGCTCACGTACGGGTACGAATGTATAAATCATGAGTATGAATGAATGTATGAGCATAAGCATAGGTTTAAGTATGAATATGCATGTAAGTATGAGTATAAACGTAAAACATGGGAGTAGTATGAGTATAAGCATAAGCATAAAACGTATGAGTATTGAGTACGAAAAAAATTACGTATATAGTGTATGTTGAAGCATAACGAATTTAGACATATAAAGCGCTCGAGAAATTTGAATATGTAAAACGAATGACCTAAGCGACTTCGTTGCGAGGTATCGATAAAAACGTGTATGATGATTTACATGTATAGTTGTTTAAGCGATATGTTGAGTTTATTGAATCAAAATAGATCGAGCTTGATTTGGAAGGTAGAATACAGCTTGTAAATGTAAGACATTATAAAGTATTCATTGGTTATGCATAACGTATTTTGAAATGAATGAAATGCTACTTTTGTTTTAAAAGAGTTTACGTATGTTGAAGATTGCCGGTCCCCATAAAGTCTTCTAGCCCACGTGTTTTGAAATTTGAATGACGAATTAAGCGGTGTAGAAAAAAAGTTTTTGAAAATAGCGGGGTTGTTTCATTTGCATCAAAACAAGAAATTTTGAATTTTGGAGGTTCTTGTGAAAACGCCGATCCTGAGAAAAGAAATTTAGCAAAAGGATTTAGTGATTGTTTTAAAAAAAATTTAACAAATGGTTTGTTGATGTTGAAAAGTGTCTTTGGTAAATTGATCGTATAATATCTATAAGATCTTATAAGTATATGAGAAAGTTGGTTTGAATTCCGATTGGGAACGAAAGTCTTTATTATGGTGATATAACGTAAGTGTGTGTTTTAGTGATTAAGTCGAATATGAAGTTCATGGGCAAGAGATTCATTGGACCGATTAAATGGATGGGTAGTATCTCGTAAGGTTTTGCAATTTAGGTAATAAAACGTTTTAAGACATGATTAAGAATCTCGTGTATATGAGTTGAGTGAAAATAGATTGTAGAATAAGAAGTACATTTGATAAAACAATGTATTTTGAAATCGGTATAAGTAGGTATTTTGAATAATGATAAATGATTTAGGTATAAAACATGATCGGGTTTGCATAATAAAACATTTTGAAAGAAAGTTTTGGTAACGATCACCTAGGTAAGGGAATCACCCCTAACTCGTTGGTGAGGTTGTTTTACGGAAAGAGAGAGTGGTGTTAATCGTCAAGGTAAGGAAATCATTCCTATCTTGATGATATGTCTCCACTTGTCGTTACAAGGAATATGAATTTAAATTATATGAAATCATACATGTGTATAAATGTATGGAAAAGATTCAATATGTTGTGTGTGTGAGAAGAAAATATCGAAAGTAATTTTGAATTTGAAAGGGTGCATCGTACAAGATAAATAATAGAAACACATGTTGATTAAAAATTTGAATGGTTCCAAAACAGAACTTTGACTAACCAAAGTAGTCGAAAAGTCTTTCGAATTCGAGGAGCATGCTTTGGCCTAATAGGTGAAATACTCTCGCCGACAAGTCGGTTAACGGTATTTACCCTTCCGGTTACTACATGTCACAAATCGATCGAAATTTCGAGACTTGGCGGGATTTATGAAAAATCAAGGAGTGGAACTAGTCGGCAAGGTGCGGGTTTCACCCCTAACTTGACGATTTCGTATCCTAAGTGTGGTTGGTACTCGTCGGGTCAAAGTTTAATTTCGACACCTTGACGAGGGTCCACTAGAGTTTGAAATGGAAATTCTCAATCAAGGTGAGGGTTTCACTCCTAAATTGGTGGCGAATTTCGTATAAAAAGAATAGATGGATTGAGGGTCGTTCACCAAATTGTGGGTTTCACGCCTATTTTGGTGAAGTTGTCTCGTTTGTGTATTAAGAGTGGTTTCGATTTTAGTATAAATGAGTTAAAGGATGTATGTTCCAAATAATAATAACAAGTATAAGCACATAAAGCATCTCAAGAAAATAACACGTAAATGACATTTCAAGAATAGCACATAAAGAATGGGACAATACGACAAGTATCAACAAATAATAAAACAAGTATTAACACAAAGTGGCATATATGTTGAAAAGGTCAAAAGAAAATAAATAAGGAGCAAATAAAGTATCATGCAAGTGGTTCAAGCGAAACATAAGAGTAAAGCTCTAGAACTATAGACTAGGTAAAAAAGCATGGCAATTTTTTTTCCTAATTCCCTATAGTTATGGCTCTGATACCAATCTGTCACACCCCAACCGATGGTGGAAACATCCGAGTGAGACGAAATAGATTGCAAGAGACTTCATAACACTATTTGTGACAAGTATTTAAGTAATAAATTTTCATTTCATTTCTAAAGAGTCAATTACAAGGATTTGAAACAATTACAACATGAATAATGAGATACAATACAATAAGAATACAAATTTAAAGTGTGTATCTAAGCATCCTACTAGATTCCATGCATCACCAACATCATCATTAAACCTGCAACATGTTTTAAAAGTGTAGTTCAATACAAAAGTATTGGCGAGCATACAAGTTTGGTGCGTAGTATATAAGTATAAAAATGATAAGGAACAATCCACATGGCAAACCTAGTTATCAAGATTAACGTATAAACAGGCATGCAATTTACAAGTCAACCCTCTGTTTACGCAAGTATAAAAGAATAAACCTAACATGACCTCTCGTTCACGGGTGGTGCGTTACTCCTATATCGCTATACATGTTAAGTGGAGGCTTGTACGAAGCTAATGACAAGTTTATCACATAAGAATCACCCAGAATCACGAATTAAGCATAACAAATAGTAAGCATGTATTGGATTGTTTGTTTATGTATTTGCATAAGAGTATGTATACTAAGTGTGTTTTGTATATAAAAGCATGTTACACCAAAAAGTGTGAAAACGGTAAAATGGGTTAAGTATACTCACAAAATTGCATATGCCTTCCGATTATCCAATCTGACGAATTTGTTGAGTTTAGGAGGTTGAGTAAGTTCGGTTTGGGATTTTAAGAGACGAATACATTCGGTCTAAGGGTATGGAGTTTAAAGTGCATGCAAAGTAAGTATATGAAAAGTAATCATCTTTGTTTTGGTCAAAAATCACACAAGGATAATGTAACCAAATCTGATTTTTGTGAGGTTGAGTGCTTGATTATATGAACGAATGCATGAACGAATAGAAAATGAAATCAACGATGAACACCGAGATTTATACGAGGAAAAATCCCTTGATCTTTAGAAGATCTCCGGCATAAAAAACCTCGGGTGATGGAAACTACCGATCACCAACTATATTGCATAAAAAGATTACAACGATGGATGATATTGAGCTTGTTACAATGAATTCCAGTGTGTGGTGTGTTCGAGAACGAGTAGCAGAGGTATTTGTGTTGAAAAAAGATGTGTTCTATCAGCTCAATACCCCCTAAATAAGCTAACAAAAAGTCCTATTTTCTAGGAAGATCATGTCCACTCTCATAACCGTTAGTGTAATTAGCACATGCAGCATAAAGAACGAATATTCCCCGAAATTCCAGCTGAGAATTAGTCCACTATCTCCATTATCTGCATATAAACATTAAAAACGTGACAATTGTTAAAAACATAAACAATAGTAAGGATCCTGGATCCTCAGACTCCCTGCATTATCCGTTAAGGATCTGTGATCCATGCCCAGTCTCAGGATAGATAATCCTTAGCATAAAATCCATGCCCTAACAATTGCCCCCAATATGGTAGTTGTGATAAGGATTCACAGCTGTAATATTTCCGTTAGAAGTGAACTAGCCGTTGGTGCTGGTAACTAGTCGTTACACTGCATGTCGTCACTGATTAGACCTGCTATAATCATCAATGCAAAATATAGAGTTAGAGATAACTCCTCAAGTACCTTTACAGATCAGAAGAACCTTTTGTTTGTGGAGAATGAATCCTTCTACACCATTCGCAATTAACCTTCCTGCACTTTAATTTCTGCATAGACACTTTAACAGTTAGATAGCCCTATCCGGCCTGGGTGGATGGTCTGTGGTTTTGCTGGTGAAATCGAGGCCAAATGATTTTGATACATAATGAATGGGTAATAACAGTAAGCTTTTCTTTTCAGCTACATCTGTTGTTGTTTCTTCCCTCTTTATGTTTCATTTATGCTTTCTATTTTCAAAGGTATCATCTCCAAACAATTGGAAAGTTATTGGAAATCTGATGATAATGTTAAACTTTTTACAGAAAACTTGAAGTGTTCAGACAAATGTGGATCAATGATCCTTAACCAAAAAGGACAAGAGACAACTTGCAGCATAGAAAAAGTTAGAATATAACATACCAGAGAATCCAAGTTAGGATTCTATATCCTTGTAAATTATTACTGAATAAACTGTGAAAAGTAAAGTTTCAAGGATCCAGGATCCTTATTGTCAGAACTTGTATAACTTTAAAGCTCCAAGATTCTGTAAGAAAAACAAACTTGGGACCAAGCCAAATAATTGGGAATGAACCAATAATAACTGGGGACAAGCCCACATAAACTGGGGAGAAGCCCAAATAAACTGGGGACAAGCCCAATAAACTGGGGACAAGCCCAAATAACTGGGGACAAGCCCAAATAAACGGGTGTAAACTGGGGTCAAGTCTAAATAAACTTGTGTAAACTGGAGTATGGCCCAAACTGGCGACTATCCAAACGTGAGCGACAGGAAAATGCCGAAACCTTAGCTAACGTGAAAATGTTAGAAACCTTAGGAACGGATGTATGGTACGTCTACCATTATACTTAGGATCCTAAATACAACCAGTACAATGAAACTGTCAGCCCCTAAAGCGGGTACTGGTCCCATTGCCTTAAACTGCACCAGGATAATCGTTCGCAACTGGCGAAGGTGTAAGAACCTGATTCGTAGAAGGTAATAGATATCTTAAACTGGGGACAAGCCCAAAACTAGGGATAAACCGAAAAAACTGGGACAAGCACAAAAACTTTGGAGAGTTGGCCAACCACTTTGATCTTCTGTAAAATGATAACAACTCTGCAAAAGCTTAAACTTTATGAAAATAGATGTTAAATGCTTAACATCTTTGACTTATGGTAAGTAATAAGTATAAAATGAATGAAAATGAAAGTAATGTGTTACCAAAGATAGAATCATACATCCTTTGAGGATCCCGGATCCTTAATCAGAATACTGGTATCCCTGAGGATCCCTGATCCTTCTTACTTAAAGTATTTTTTGAGATGAACAACATTCCAAGCTCTTGGTAGGAGATCACTATCCATTCTTAACAAACGATATGCCCCCTTTCCTTCTTCAGCTTCAATTAGATAGGGGCGTTCCCACTTTCGTGCTAGCTTGCCATCAGAAGGATTCGTGGTATTTTGGAATGCTTTCCTGAATACCATGTCACCAAATTGAAACTTTCTGACCCTGACATTCTTGTTGTAAGCTCTAGCTATTCTTTGTTGATAACTGGCCATCTGTCACAAAAGTTAGTAGTTCTACTCCCAATAAATTGGGATCCATTATCACAAACAATTTCAGAAGGTATGCCAAATCTAGTAATAATATTTCTTTTAATAAAGGATATCACTTCCTTTTCTCTGACTTGTGCAAAGGCTTCAGCTTCTATCCATTTGGAAAAGTAATCAGTCATAGCAAGCATAAACACTTTTCCTCCTGGTGCTTTGGGAAGTTTGCATAAACACTTTTCCTCATGATTTGAAAGAAATTATAAGGACCTCGCCCTAAAGAGGTGAAAGTCTAATCAAAATAGCCAATAAAACTAAGTGATAAAACCTACGGGTTAATTAGATAAAGCGAGGGAATCAGTTGAGAATCCCCGTATGAAACTAAGACTGTAAAAGAATAAATTATGGACTGTCAATATCATGGTATGGATAATTGACAAAAGTTAAAGAAAAGATCCCACAACTAAAACTTCGGTTTTAGTAAGAAATAACGTTTTTACAAATATAAATTCTGAAAGGAATTTAAATAGTAAGCATGAAAGAATATAGGTCCTAACACCGATAGGTGCAAAACGATACATTTGAAAGAAAGAATTTCGATGATGAAAAATCGAAATAGACTTAAACATGACGTGAGGTGATCACGATCACAAAATTGATATAGAATATAACCACGTTATAACGTGAGTTGCAAGATATGAAATCATAAACACGCATAAGGACGATGACGGCAATATAGTAAACCCGGGGTGATGGGGTTTAAGGTAACCGGTGACTAACAAGTCTAACCGCTAAATAAATAATCAATAAAGATAATGGATACAAGCTGAAAGTAATGGCCCACGAGGCCTTACACATAAAAGATGCAATCACCAATATAAAAATGAAAACTTTTGACCAAAAGAAACGGGTGCCTTAAAAACAAAACTAGGATCGTTTGATTAAACCAATGAACTACGTAAATAAGGTTTCGGGGAAGAAACCTCTTTAAGGGGGGGGGGGTAGACTTATAACACCCCGAAAAAGGGTTTGGTAATCAAACCACGTTAATAGTAAAGACGGGTAAAATACTTTTAGTGGTAAAAAAAAAATTAATTAACCCGGTAAATATTAGGACTCAAATAATAAACCTAATATTAATTAAAAAGGGGAATCAATACTTTGAGAAAACAAAGTATATATAAAAAGGCCAAATTAACGGGACTTAAAACATAACGGGTTATAATTTTCTGAACCCGTTAAAGTAACTAGGAGTAATTAACCTAGTTAGTAGCTTGTGTTTAAGTGACTAATGGTGAGGCATAGCTTTATTTGATCAAAAGAAACTTGAGGGACCAAAAGTGTTTAACTTGAAACTAGTTTTAATAAATATGTTTTATTAAAACATAAACAATCCAATTGGAGTCTCCAGGAGATCGACCAGAACAGGGGGTACGACCCCAAGTTTCTTCAAAACCTAGTTCATCACAAAACTCACAAATTGAGGGCTCAAACCAAGTCAAAATCGAAAATCAAGCATAGATTAGTGATCCTCATAGCAAGGGGATTATCAGGTATGTAAAATTTGATGAAAATTCCCCAACTTGAAATTCTCATAAATTCGGGAAATCTGAAATTCATGGTTGCATGTTTGTTTTATGGTGAATTAGGAACAATATAGTGTCTAGGGAAAAACCCTAGACAAATACAAGTTGAAATCATGTGAAATTTTAGTGAAATCTATGAACACCATTGTAGGTGATTAGTGGGTTATGTATAATTTGATAAACACTAGGAAATTGGGTGTTGTTCTATTGTAATTTGACAATTGTGAAGTGGCTTCAGAATTTTAGAAGCTAACAATTGTGTAAAATGGGTTGATTGATGTGAAATTTGGGCTAGATGATAAGCTAGAGATTTTCTATATAATCATGTGAAATTATGCCCACTAGGTGTTTGTTAAAATGCCTAAACGAAGCTAAAATGTTGAAATTCCATGTGAAGTGTGCATTTAAATTTGTCGATAAATCAATTGACTTTTAGGGAGTCAAATTAACCAATGATTTAATCGAGTGATAAAGTCGACATAAGACCCGTTAGATTGAGTAGTCATAATTGATAATGACTAATCTAACCATCTTATGAATTATGATGATAGTTTGATGCCTAACGAGCTAGGTGGAATCTTGATGAGTGAGCGGGTTAAACGAATCAAGTGTGAAGGAAAAGCGTGTTTCGGATGCAAGGTAAGTAAAGCTTACACTCTTGTTAATTCTTAGAAAGTATCTTGTTGTATTGATTTCGAATAAGATAGACAAACATTAGAAAAGTGATGTTTCCGACATGCAGTTGTATGGAACCATATGAGTGAAAATGATAAGAAACCACATTGATGGTTAAAAAGGATTAAATTGATTAATCGTTTATACCATAATGGTTAGAAAGATGAAATTATAAGGTAAGCCAAAACGAATAATAAGGCAAAACAGTAATTTGGTGTTGCGTTAACAATAAACATTAGTTTTTGAAAGACACATATGGCATAAGCCATAATGAGTCAAAGGAGTTGAGAAATGGGTTATAGGTAAACGACCATATGGTGTAAACCGTAGTGAGTCAAATTGATGAGACGGTAATACATATCGTCTTGCAAAAGATAAACGGATATTTAGACCAAACGGGTCAAAAGGTGAAGATATCACCCTTTGACAATATTGACTAATGATTACCGTTGAGTATATGATTTCAGGAGCCTACATAGAATGGATATTTGCTTCAATATTAATTAGCGAATTCAAAATCAAGGTATTAAAACAGGTTAATGCATTGATCCGAGTCAGGTATGTAAAATGGTTCTACTCACCATTTAGAACTTGGGGTTCTCCAAGAGTTAAACAAGGTCAGAATTTGATGTTCGGTTATCTTAAAGGTGAACCGAATAATTTAAGTTATAATCATAGTGTTTTAGAAACATAATGATTTCTAAACAAGTTTTATAGTTAAAAAGATAGGATTTTGGGTCAAACAAGTATCTAAAAGCCCTTCGTCGTAAAAGAAGGACTAAAATTAACCGAAACGCCCTTGTAAGCTAAATTGAGCTAACAACCTTTAAAGGTTGTTTGGTAACGAGTCTTATGATAAAATGAATGTTTAGAATAAGTATAAGAAGCATGAACCATGCGGATAAATGCTTAAATGCCCTTAACGGGTCAAAATAAGTAATTAAGTAAAAACGGGTTTAAGAACGTATGTAAACCCGAGATTTTGAATCTTTTATGATAAACAACAATGACTTTTTAGAATTTATGAGAAATTAGAGTCAAACAAACATGTTTGTTTGATAAATACACGAATGGGTCAAAATTGGGAAAAAGGGTAATAAGCCGGAGACTTAAAAGTCAGAAATTTTGTTAATCCGGATGTTGGGTTTTAACTCCATAAGATGGAGAATTAAATTACGGTCGCGTAGGAAAAAGAATCGGGTAAAACGGATTAAAAACGAGAGAGATATGCTCGTTTCCGTGAAGTTGGGTTATGCTGGGAATGTACAGCAACTGATAAGCAACAATCTGTGAAAACAGGGGCTAGGCGTCACGCGACGGCTCTTGGCGTCACGTGACGCCCCCCTGTTCTGAGAAAAAATTATTTTGTTAATGTTTGACCCATGGAACTCGTTTATATACATTCCAACATTGTCAAAACTAACAAGGGATGTGGTTTTGATCTTAGGTGATGTTGGGCATGCTCCGGATGACGATCAAGCAGCAACGAAGAACCGAACACCCGAGATTAAAGCTTTCGCACGGCGTTACGTCATAACTTTTAGACGACGAACTTATTTATATTATGTTGAAAACTTTTAAGTTGTAAAAGTTTTAAATTACTCGTATTTTCTAAGGATACTTAATCGTAATTACATAGTTATTTTCGTTATTTATACGAAAAACTTTAAAATAATAACAAGGGTGTTACACTTAGGTATGGACCTGCAAGAGATCGTTTATATAACATGTTATTTAGTATTGTAAATTGAGATACTTTGACTTTGAAAGCTCTAGGATTTTCTCCAGTAGGAATCTCTCCATGTTGTATATATCTTAGGATTGGAAGGATCCAGGATCCTGAACTTGTCTGTGCATCGTCACTAGGTACAATTGCAGCGTCCTCCACTATCTCCATTACTTCAGTTTCCTCAATTGTAGGAGTCAAAACATGGATGATAGGTATCTTCACATCCTCTGGCATCTTCAATGATGATCCAAGATTAGCAAGGACATCAAATTCTGCATTTTCATCCTTAGGTACCTGTGTTAGACTGAAAAAAGCAAAAGAATCTGCCAATTTCTTGACTATTTCTAAGTACTTGATTAGCTTTTCACATTTGACAGCATAAGAACCATTATAATGGTTAGTAATTAACAGAGAATCTACATATACCTGAAGATACCTGATCCTCATATTCTTAGCTAATTGCAAACCTGCTATCAAGGCCTCATACTCTGCCTCATTATTAGTGGTTTGGAATTCACATGCAATTGATTGGGGTATAATGTCCCCCTGTGGCGATTTTAGTAGTGTGCCTTGTCAAGTTCCTTTAACATTTGAAGCTCCATCCGTGAAGAGTCTCCAAGGATCCTTGGTCTTCTCAAGTTGTTGAACTTCTAATTCAGCTTCCCTTTGTAGATCACTACTGAAATCAGCCACAAAGTCAGCTAAAGCTTGGGACTTGATGGCAGTCCAGGGTTCATACTTAATATCATATGCACTAAGCTTGACTATCCATTTTGCCATTCTACCTGACATTTCAGGTTTCTTGAGAACATTCTTAATAGGAAAGTTAGTTTTCACAATAATAGTGTGAGTTTCGAATTAATGTCTATGTTTAGCGGAAGCCATAATTAAATCAAGAATTAATTTCTCTAAATGAGAATACTTGGCCTCAGAATCAAGTAGACTTTTTACTTACATAGTATACCGGATGTTGAGAGCCTTCATGATCCTTACCTAGGACCGCACTTTCTGCTTTAGCTGAAACAGCTAAGTATAAGGATAATGATTCTCCATTTTCTGGTTTCGTCAGGGCTGGTGCTGAGGATAGATAATCCTTAAGAGCCTTTGGTGCAGCTTCATGCTTATCAGTCCACTCAAACTTCTTATTCTTCCTCAATATGTCTTATCTGCCTTGAGCAATTTTTCTACCTCTTCTTGGATAATGTCATTCCTTTCAAGTGTAAACTTTTCTCCTTTTTTGGTGTATTGGCTTGAAAGACCTGTCAATACAAAGTTTGTGAGTAATAACATCCTTAGATATACCTGTCATGTCTTCATGTTTCCAAGCAAAGGTAGATTTTCTTCTTTTCAAGAAGGATACTGTTGGGATTGAACCCTATCAGAGGAACAGATGATGTAAAGCAAAAACCAGGTCACAACAGTGGATTCATAATAAACAGTAGTTTGCACTAGACTTTCCCCTTGAAAGTGATTTGAAACATTTGATGACCTCTAATCCATTGATTTGTACAACAGCTGCTTTACAACTGCTGATCACACTAAAGTCTGATGAAGTACAAAGCCCTGTTGTTCAATCTACTGCTATGGGTCAAGCACTGTTGGGTTACAACAAGTACTGCCGGGTTCACATCAGTGGAAGGTTTTAGCAGTTGTTTAACTTCTTTTATGTTATGTATTGTAGTCAGTGGTTAGCATAAGCAGTGTCTGTATTAGATCAGTTGTTAGAGTTTGTTAGTTTGTTAAACGTCACTTTCATGGTGACGTCAGCATTGATGCCTCAGTGGTTTGACTGTGCCTATAAATGAAACAGTACCCTGTACTGTTTCATCTGATTGTCCGAGAGATTCCATCTCCTCCAATCCTTTCATCCTGTGCAATCAACCTTGGGGCATCTTGCTGAGGGGGAGTCTTAGTATGTAAGCAGTGCTGTAGTTATTCTTGTACTTTAATCATTCAGCTCAATGAAAAGCATGTGTTTACTAAAACTATTTTCTTTTGATTGTGTTTACAAAGTTTATGTTCATTTCCGCTGCACTTAAACTCTGTTCATCTCTATTGATTTGTTCAACTTATAACAAACAAACACTATCATGAGACCCTCTGATCCTAACAATTGGTATCAGAGCCTGGACAATCAAATTCGATCTAACAAACAATTTGACATAACAGTTCAGCTCAAAATTCATTGATGCTAAGGATTGATCGTATTTAGTTGAAAAACAGAGTAATGAGTGATCACGTTCAAAGTGGCTATTCAAAAACTCTGTAAAACAACCAGGATGTCATAAGACACACAAAATTCATGTAACAGCAAAATCATGCATAAATCACCAATAGTTCCAGATCTGAAAAGTTCATCTGGTGACCTTGGTTGGATTATTCATATTACAAGATTGATTTCAAAAGTTATTATGAAGTTTGTGATGTTCTCATCATAACTGTTGCTAAGATGTTTACCTCATGATTAACAAAGGCCTATGATCAGATAAAACATTAGTGTCTTTGTTAATACTAAAAGAAGGAAATCAAAACTTTAGCTATCAAATCTTATGTATTGAAAAACAGGTTGAGAATCCTCAAAAAGGACCAAATCAATTGTGTTAAAAATACATTAAGAGAAATCAACAGTAAAAAATTATTCAGATCATATGTAATGTGAAATTTGGCATAAGCATTTGCAAAAATGACCAAATTTCTTAAAACGTTGCTGTAAAATGATTTTGGAATCAAAGTATTCCTTCCTTAGAACCTTCCAGTAAGTATTTAAAACTTATCAATGGAAAGGACAAAAAGGGAAGAAGATAAAATCACAAAATCTCTTATGTGTGTTTATATCAAAAACTTTTGAAGTCAAAAGAAGTGAGTATAAATACAAAACACTTAAGAGTTCAAAATTTGGGTTAAAAATGGTCATCAAGCAACCGTGTGCACTCATTGATTCAGGGAAATTCAGGTAACATAAGTATCACTGGTGATTAACCTTACCAGAGAACAGGACAAATTCTTTCAAAATCATCACATGGTAATAAGGTCTAGAAAAGAGCTTTCAAAACTTATGTGAATATGTCTCCTCATAGTTGCAATCAACTGATAAGGAAATGGTCTCTAAGCAGAGGTGATTAAAATGTATTTCAAACCACTGACCATATTCCTAAACTTGAGAATAATGTGATAATCATATATTAAGTTTTATTTCATCCAGATCTTGTTGTTGCTGTTTTCAGAAAACCTTTATTATTTTTGTAAAGGTTTTTCTTCAATAAAACAGGATATATTATTCTTGATTTCTTTTAGAGAATGATATATTTTGTACTTTTACTTGTTTTAGATAGTAAAAGTCTCAAACTCCTGTCAGGTAGTAGAACCCTTTTTTTCTGAGGGTGATTCTTCCTTGAAAAATAGCTCAAAAGGTAATGGTAAAATAGAGAAGGTCATTTCAAACTCAAGTTGTCATCACAGATAAAAGATTGATTGCTAACTAACCTTAAAATGCTTGATTACTCATGGTCTATTCAAAAGATTAAAACACAAAATGAGTGGTCAATATGAAAGGTTTTTATCACCAGGGATATTAAACCACTGTTTATAATCCTGAATGTAAAATCTCTGAAAGATCTGCTGATATGTTAGTCTTGATAATATGCATCTAAAATGTGTTTTGCAAAGGATGTCATTTTACAGATACTTCAAAACAGCGGGTGTACAGAACAGCTGTTAAAGATATATCAACAGTTGCAGACCAATCTAGCCTCAATATATCAATCACTGCTGATAAATGTCCATAAAAAATGGATAAAAATCAAAACAGCTTTTTAATTTCATGATTCATGCCCATAACCACTGATCTGTTTCAAACATCTGTTCAGAAAATACTGTCCACTGCTGAAAGTCAACCCCTGCTCTCTTGTTTCATTGAAAATCACTGATGTTCAAAATCATTGTTTTCAACTACTAATATGCTATCCACTGATAGTGAAAGTCACCCACTGTGGGCCCATATGTCCTTCTAACAACCACTGATACTTGTACTATCAGTGGTTTCTTTAACAACTGTCTTCCACTATTCATCTTTTGTCAGAGGTTGGCACGTGGTCAGTACTTATCCGTCAGATTTTTGTAACCGCCGCCACGTCAGCACCACTTTTTCACTTTATAAAACCCTGCCCTAACACCCAAACAGGGTTTTCACTGTCGAATCGAATTCATAAAAATTCCTTTCTCAAAGCAATTTTCATCTCATTTCCACAAATTCCTTCACAACTTTCTTCGATCATCTTCTCCAAAATGACTAAATCGAAGTCCTCCGCAAAATCCACTTCAAAATCATCTTCTGAAGAAGCCTCTCAAAAGGCGAAACCTATCGAAATCACACACAAACCTTCTCATAACCTTCTGGGTCTTCTCACAAAACCCGGCACCACTGATGCTTTCGACTCCATTATTGATATCATGTCTGCATCAAAGTATAAAACTTTGTTAATAGCAGATGCACCAATTTACTTGGCGACCCAAAGAGAGTTCTGGAAAAATGTAACCCTTGACAAACAAGGTGAGACTGTCACAGCCATTAACTCTTCTATAAAGGGTAAAGCTGTCAAAATCACACCACAATCCATCTCGGAAGTCTTTGACTCAATGATCAGCAAGGTAAAACTTCTTTTCCCAAAAATGAGTTAAAAACTGATTTCCTTGAAAGGGGGTATGCAGAACCAACTAAAAAGGATACCTTACAAAAAGGTAATTTTCCACCTGCAACAAGATTTCTGTTCCATACCCTGCTTATGTGTGTTTCAAACAAAACCACTTCGTTTAATGAAATACCATTAAAGATTAAAAATCTAGGATATGCACTTCTTCAAGAAGAAAATTTCAATTATTCCCAGGAAATCTTTAGTGACCTGGTTAAAAATGTTGATAAAAATCCATTCTTACTTTTTCCAAGATTTTTAAGTTACTATTTTGAAAAGAAACTTGGTAAGAATGACGCTGCTGCAATAAAACAAGGTGACTCTTTTCAAATTAACAGCTTAACTGCAGAAACTTTCACAAGAATGTCAACACATTGCAAAACACAAGCAGAGGTGCCTGAGCAGAATTTAGCAGCTACCACTGCTTCTCAGGTATCTGCTGCTGAGCTCACTGCTCAAGGTGATCAAAGTAGCAAAACAACTGCTTTGATACCCACACCTAAAATCACCAAAAAGCCAAAACAGAAGAAAATTCAAAAACCCCCAAAACCTATCAAAAAGGCAACTCTGGAGGATGAGATACCAAAGCAAATGCCAGTGACAGCACAAAAGTCACAAGAAACCACTGCTGCTACTTCCTCACAGCAGTTGGTAGAAATATCTCAACCTATAACTAAAACTCCTCTTGTTTCTTCTCAAAAAGAACAGGTTGTACATATAGGGACACCACAATATGATGCTCTGGAATCACTTGATTCCATCATCCACAACCCAATGCCCGATGCAAATTCTCTTTCTACACCCAACCTCACATCCACAATTCCCCCACCAACTAAGTTATTGTTGGATGCTATTGATCTGAACCAGGCACAAACCAGTTCTTCTCACTCACCTATCAATGAGAATATACTTCAGCAAATGACTGGGTTTGATGTATCAATTATAGCTAACCCACCAACAAGACCTGAGGAGGTTACACCCCTTGAGTTACAAGTAACTCTTGGTGGTAATCCAAGTGAAGCAGCCACTACAGGTGCTGAACCTAGTGGTTTGCATCTGGATAGTGGTTACATCCATAAGATTTCCTTGCAGGCAATTTCTTCTATGGGAACATTTGTGTATCCAGTTTTCACTGGTTCACTAAAAAATGTCTCTCTTTCTGAAGGAAGAAGTCCCCAGTACCGAGAAAAAGGGGCATCAGTGGATGTTTTTTGGAATACAATTCCTCAAACAACCACTATTACAACCACTGATAGTGGGAAATCAGATGATCCCATTAAGTTGGGTGATGATTTATTGTACCAAGAATTGACGGACAGAGTTGACAAACTAGACACATCTGTTGCAGAAATCAAAGGCATGCTGCAACAGGTGTTGAAAGATCAAAAGGTACCATCCACTGCTGCATCAACTTCAACAGCTGAACCAACATACACTCTCACTTCAAGTGAGTTGTGGAATTTATTCGAACCACTGCTTAACCATAAAAAACAACTAGCTGATCAGCAACATGAGATTCAGGTTCAAAAGATCAGGAATGTTATGAACGCAAGGTTTAAAGACACTCAAGCTGATATCAAGGCAATTAAGGCCCACATATTGAGCACCTCTGGCACTGTTCCTCCCTCTATCATAATAATCGATAACCCAAAATCAGATGATGCCAAAAAGGGGGAGAAAGTGAAACCAGATGGCTCTAAAAGGATTGATGAAACCACTAAGACCTCTGTTGATGAAAAAGCAAAGGTAAAAAGTGATTTGGAAGCACAGGAAAAAGCAAAGTTTGAACAGGAGAAAAAAGCTTTCATGGAACTGAATGTGCATGGTACTTCTGAGCCAAAGGATGATGAAAATCCCAAGGATGAAAAGAAGAAGCCCACTAGACAAGTGAGGCAACCCAAATCCATACCATCCAGATCCAGAAAACACACTCCCAAACCTCCTAAAAGCTCCACACATCAATCTTCCACCCAAACAGCTGTTGCAACACCTGCTGTCTCAACAACAGTTGATACTTCAGTGGTTTCAGCAGCTGATAAACCAACAACCACCACCTCAATTACAACAACTACTCTCACTCAAACCATTCAAACCACTGCCCCACCAGAAACACCATCATCTCCAAAAACCATCTCACCTCCATCACCTCCTGCTAAAAGGCAGAAGACATCAGATGTTACAACATCTGTTGTAAGGATAACAGTGGTTGAAACACCAGTTGTCTCAACACCTATCAGTCCAAGAACCCTCACTTCACTTCAAGCCATCTTCACTCCAATCAACCAATCATCCAAAAGCATTCCTTCACTGGAGAAAACTTACACCAGAAAAAGAAAAACAACTTAGGCAGATGATGACAAATATGATCCTATTGCTACAAAATATCCACTGGAATTGGAAGCTGTAAAAAATGAGATGAGACAATTCTACACTGAGGATGATCCTTCAAAAAGAAGATTTCCTTCTCTCGTAGGCTTCAGAAACCCAGAAAATATGGCTGAATATCTCAAGCTCAAAGCAAGGCAGGCTAAGATAAGAGCCAAACTTGAATGTGAAGATCAAAGTGACAAAGCCATTTCTGAAAAAATGGAATTTTTGCTCACTAAAGTCAAACAGATGGAAGACTATGCAAGAGATCTGAGCAAAGAAATGTCAAATTTATCACTCAAAACAGATCTACAAAAAGAAATGAGAAAAGAATATCTTGCATATATCATGAAAGAAAAATTCTATCCAGCTGAAGAAAAACAATTCGAAGAGTGGCCTATAGTTGCATTAAAGCATGAGGCAAACATAATTGAAAGCATAAAAAATGATCCAAGCAAGAAGAGGAAAGCTCCAAACTGGAGTAAATACAAAAAGCTCATTGCTGATCTTACTTCAGAGTACAAAAGGAAGAAACAAGAGCTGGTGGATGCAAAGGTTGGACCTGCCGATGTCATAGCAAAATGGACTAGGCAATATACTGATGAGGCCTATGAGAGGCTAAAGAAAAGGAAGATGACAGATTCGAACACACCAAAGAAGCCTGATCACATAAAGCTAGAACAGCAGATCAAAACTTCTGAACCACTGCTCACATCAACAGACATCTCAGACATTGAGTTAGATCAAAGAAAGAGACAAGAACTGATTGATAAAGAGACAGCAGAAGATATAGCTGCAGCAAATGAGATCATAAACAAGCCTTTCAAACAAATGGCAGCTGAAAATCCTGAACGGATAAAAGTTCAAGATACTGCTCAACAAATCATCACAAGGCCACAATCACCAGACTCATCAGTGAATAAACCTCTCCCAAGAAGCCCATTGGGTTCAAAAATACTAAAATGGATGTCTGATCAAAAGACCCATGTATTGACTATGATCAGATCCAATGGTGAAGTGAAGTACATATCAAGGAAACAAGCACTAGGCCTTGGTGTTGAAGATCTACAAGATCTCCTTGAACTTACACTGTGCAAGGATGAGGATGACTCAAGTTCCAAGGACTTTGAAGTGGAATTTAAAAGACAAGCTAAGGAACTTCTGATGAGAAAATAAAGATCCTGAATAATGAAAGGTTTTGGCATCATCTGTTCCAGGGGGAGATTGTTAGGATTGAACCCTATCAGAGGAACAGATGATGTAAAGCCAAAACCAAGTCACAATAGTGGATTTATAATAAACAGTAGTTTGCACTAGACTTTCCCCTTGAAAGTGATTTGAAACATCTGATGACCTCCAATCCACTGATTTGTACAACTGCTGCTTTACAACTGCTGATCACACTAAAGTCTGATGAAGTACAAAGCCCTGTTGTTCCATCTACTGCTATGGGTCAAGCACTGCTAGGTTACAACAAGTACTGTTGGGTTCACATCAGTGGAAGGTTTCAACAGTTGTTTAACTTCTTTTATGTTATGTATTTTAGTCAGTGGTTAGCATAAGCGGTGTCTGTATTAGATCAGTTGTTAGAGTTTGTTAGTTTGTTAAACGTCACTTTCATGGTGACGTCAGCATTGATGCCTCAGTGGTTTGACTGTGCCTATAAATGAAACAGTACCCTATACTGTTTCATGTGATTGTCCGGGAGATTCCATCTCCTCCAATCCTTTCATCCTGTGCAATCAACCTTGGGGCATCTTGCTGAGGGGGAGTCTTAGTATGTAAGCAGTACTGTAGTTATTCTTGTACTTTAATCATTCAGCTCAATGAAAAGCATGTGTTTACTAAAACTATTTTCTTTTGATTGTGTTTACAAAGTTTTTGTTCATTTCCGCTGCACTTAAACTCTGTTCATCTCTATTGATTTGTTCAAATTATAACAAACAAACACTATCATGAGACCCTCCGATCCTAATAGATACTAAATCCTGCTCAATACTGTCTAGGATCCCGGATCCTATAAAAATTTTGGATTCAGGATCCTCTGGGTTTTACAGAATATACTTGACATCTTGCTCTCTTGTCTCCATGACGTCCCTTGGAGGATACTTTAATTGCTATGCTTCTCTCGGCTTGGAGGCTGGTTTCATTGAGGAAGATTAGCAGTTCTTCGCCTCCTACTGATCACTCTCCATCTTCACCACAACCCATGGAGTTGGGAGCTTGATACATTGATGATATGTTGAGGGGACTTCCTTCATATCGTTTATCCATTGCCTGCCAAGGATAACATTACAGCAAGATAAGCAATCAATAACACATGATTTTTGAACAAAATTCACTCCCTCTATATAAATAGGAAGTTTGATGTCCCCCAATGTATTTTTTTGTTTCTCCACTGAATCCCACAAGGACAGATGATCTTGGAACAATCTCGGATTCATGGATATTCATTCTTTTGAGGACATCCAACTGGATTATGTTCACTGAGCTTCCCCCATCAATGAGAATCCTGCGAACAAAATGGTTAAATATAAATAATGTCATAACCAAACTGTCATGATGAGGATCCTGTATGTCCACACGATCATCCTCATCAAAGGATATTATTTTTTCCTGGGTAAGAATGGAAGTTCGAACAGGTCTGTCCCCATTCTCCATCTTTGTTTCCTTTGCATGTCTTTTAGATGCTGAGAACCTCCGGAGATGAAATAGATGATTTGAGCATCAGCTGGTGGAGGAGGAGCTTTTTCAGGAACTTTCTCAGAATCCTGGATCCTTGAATTTTTCCTTCCAAGCAATTCCTTCAAGTATCCTTTGCTCAAAAGATAACCTATCTCCTTCCTTAATGCTATGCACTCATCTGTGAGATGACCAAAATCCTCATGGTAAGCACACCATTTCGATTTGTCTTTGGTACTAGGCGGTTTGTCATTCTTCCTTGGCCACCTAGCCTTGTCACCTAAATTCTGCATAGCAAGGATTAGTTCACTATGATGAGCAGAAAAAACAATATTCAGTTGTAGCAACATCTAAATTAGGAATTTCTAAGGATTCCCTACTGAATATAGTTATGTAATCCCTTAGTGATTCATGGTGACCTTGAGTTACCCTATATAAATCACTAGTTAAAAGTTTGAATCTCCTACTACATGAAAACTGGCTATTGAACAGATTAACTAGATTAGAAAAAGAAGTAATAGAGTAAGGGGGAAGACTTAGCAGCCATTTAAGAGCTGATCCTATCACTGTGGATCTAAAACCCTTGCAAAGACATGCTTCTTTTAACCTTTCAGGAATGGGGTTAATCTCCATTCTTTCCCTGTATTGAGCTACATGCTCTTCTTGATCAGTTGTACCATCATAGAGCTTCATGTTTGGTGTTTGAAATCTCTTTGGTATCTCTGCATCACATATAGGTGGTGCAAAGCGTGACACTCTGTGACTCCCATCCGGGATCTCAGGAATGGGTTTAACCACTCCCGGGACACTGGATAACATATACTTGAGTTTTTGCAACTCGTTTGCCATAGCTTGGTTGATCCCTGGTTCCTGCACGAGATTGTTAGTATTATAAGATGTATTGAAAGTGTTACTGTTAGTGCATATTTCGTACGTCTGCCACTGTGCGAATAGTTAGATAGAGCGTGTGTTGAATATTGTATAGAATAGAGAAAGTTGGACAGCTTTTGATATTGTAAAGGTCAATCCGATCGGATGGCAATCCAATCGGATGACACATGTGTGTGAGATGTCTATAAATAGGGAGCTTGGGGTTCCATTTGGACAAGCTTTTGGTTCCAAGAGGGGACATGTTGTCCAACTGGTCTCGTGGTGCTGTAAACGTTGAATAATCAATAGAGACCAGATTATAAGTGACTGATCGGTGTCGTATTCTGTTTCTACTCTTTTCTTTCTCGTAATAAACGCAACAAACACGTCGGATCGGGACCGAAGCTCCATCAGACTCGCCGGATCCTCGAACTAGCAGTTACCTCCCGATTGATTCGAGACTGGGATTCCAGATATGAATCCAAAATGAGGCAATTCTGGTGCAAAGGTGGGATCATATGAAGTGTTAGGATCGGAGGCTCTCATGATTGTGTTTGTTTGTAATAAATGAACAATTAATAAACATGATTCAATGAGATATGCAGCAGAAATGAACACAAACTTTGTAAACACAATCAAGGAGGAAAATAGTTTTTAATAAACACAAGCTTTTCATCAATTGAAAGGTTACAAAGCAAATCAAAAGATTACAAAGCAAGCTTATAAACTAAACTCCCCCTCAGCCTGATACTCCAATGGTTGATTGCATACAAGATGAAAGGATTGGACTATAGGAGAAGAACTCGCTCAGTCAATCAAATGTAACAGTACAGAGTACTGCTCCATTTATAGGCAAACCAAACCACCGAGGCATCTCAGCTGACGTCACCATGAAAGTGACGTCTAACAGCCTAACAACCTGTAACTACTGTTCCTATACAAACACTGCTAATCTTAACCACTGATTCTACATAAGACAAATAATACATTAAACTACTGCTATCTTCTTCTGTCAGTGCTTTCCTCAAAATTGATCAGTCATTGAGTGGGCAGTGCTTTGTCATCAGTAGATTGAACCAGCAGTGTTTACATTAAAGGGTAGCAGCAGTTGTATACGGACAGTGGATAGAGAACCATCAGTGTATAATCACTTTCAAGGGAAAAGTCTAATGTAAACAGCTGCTTATTGTGAATCCACTGTTGTGATCCGGTTTTGGCTTTAATTATTTGTTCCTCTAGTAAGGTTCAATCCCAGCAATCTCCCCCTGGAACAGATAATGCCAAAACCCTTCATTATTCTGGATCTTTATTTTCTCATCAGAAGTTCCTTAGCTTGTCTTTTAAATTCTGCTTCAAAGTCCTTGGAACTTGAGTCATCCTCATCCCTGCACAGTGTAATTTCAAGGAGATCTTGTAGATCTTCAACACCAAGGCTTAGTGCTTGTTTCCTTGATATGTACTTCACTTCTCCATTGGATCTGAACAGGGTCAATACATGGGTCTTTTGATCAGACATCCATTTTAGTATTTTTGAACCCAATGGGTTTCTTGGGAGAGGTTTATTTAGTGATGAGTTGGGGGATTGTGGCCTTGTGAGAATATGGTCTTCAACAGTCTTTACAAAGTAACAGTGCTTGGCTTTAAGCAGATGTTAGGACCAACAGTTGTTAGGAAACTTGACATATTAAAGGAAGCAGTGGTTCAAAACATTGTTTATTTTGGATCAGTTGTTTCAGATCTGTTTTGGCTTTCTATCATCTGTTCTTTTGTAGGGTTCAATCTCAACAATCTCCCCCTAGAACAGATGATGCCAAAACTCTTCTTTATTGATGATCTTTATTCCTCAGCATCATTTCTCTTATTTGACCTTTGAATAACAATTCAAAGTTCATAGAGAATGTGTTTTCAGGATCGCTTGAGAGATCTATATTCATCAAATTTTGTAGGTCAACTGCATTAAGACCTTAAGCAGCCTCCATTTTGAGCTTCTCAATCTTACCATCTGACCTGAGCGGAGTCAATTCATGGGTGACTTTATCTGACTTCCATTTTAGAATTTTTGAGTCAGCTGATTTTTGAGGATCCTGATTTATTTCTAAGGTTGATGTCTGAATCTGAGCAGCAATGTTATAAGGCCATGCTCAAACCTCTGCTGATCCTCTTCAGACATCACTCTTTGTCTTTTTCTCTTTAACAGATGTTGAAGCAGGCTTTTGAGCAGATTGGGTCTGTTGAGCACTAACCTCTGTTAGATAAACAGATTTCCTTGGCACTGATGCATTTGTCTTTCTAAGCTCTTCTTGCTTCCTGTAAGTCTCTACAACTCTAACCTCTGACCGTCTAACAACTTGTCTAGCAGTGCCACAACTAAAATTTTGTTTCACTTGATAATGTTGTTGAAGCAGAGGATACACTTGTTTCACAATTCTGGTGGTTTGAGCAGAGGATTGAGCAATGTTTCGAGATTTTGCAGAGTGTAACATCTGTTGCAGCACATTTTTGATATCTCCCACTGATCTCAATCTTTGTTACTTTGTCCGTTAATTCCTTATATTTTAGCCCATCTCCTAACTTAATAGGATCATCTGAGCTCCTACTAGAGGTGGTAGTTGTATCTAGGGTATCATGAACATGTGATTTATCACTTGCTTCAACCTTAGATGCCCCTTTTTCTTGGTAGTGGGGTCTTCTTTCCACAACAGAGGATTCCTTAGTAAACCTATCAGTGGTTTTAATACCAACAGTGTTTACCAAAGTATCCCTAGTAGAAATTGCCTTCAAAGGAGACTTATGTATGAAACTACTGTCCAGATGTAAATCAGTGGATTCAACATCTGTAGTAGCTGCTCCAATTGAACTATCAACAGGGATTTCATGAAATCCAAGTGATGTAGCCTCCTCAACTGTTTGTGGGATAACCAGTTGATTTTTATCAAGCACAGCCATTGTGGAAGTTTTGCTCTCAGAAATGTGTTGATGAGAGGGGCCTTTTTGTGATTGACTATCAATGGTTTCAAACAGTGATGTGGTAGTTGCCATGATTTGAAATGTGGAGGGTGGTGTGGAAAGCAGAGTTGTCCTGGGAGAAGGACAGTTTAACATACTCTCAAATGAGGATGATGTTACAATTTGTGGGATCCCTGTGCTTACAACATGTTCCTTTTGTGTGGAATCATGAGGAGTTAAAGTTTTGGGTGGAGATATTTCCAACTGTTGTGAGGAAGTAGCAACAGTGGTTTCATGTGACTTTTGTGTTGTCACTGGGTTTACCTCTGGGATCTCATCTTCCAGAGGACCCTTTTTGGGTTTGGTGGGTTTGGAGTGTTTCTTTTTGGTCCTTTTGATGGTTTTTGGTGGGGGTTGCACAGCAGTGGTTGTGCTACTGTGGTCACCAAGAGTAGTGGGCTCGACAGCTGAAGTCTGAGAAGTAGATGTGGACCCATCCAAATTTTGCTCAGACTCCCCTGTTTGTGTTTTAGAAACTTTTGACTCTTTAGCCATTAGGCGAGTAAACGTTTTATTGGGAAGACAACAGTTTCAAAAATTGAACGGTTAACATCTGGCCACGTGACAAGATCTGATGGCTATCATCTATCCACGTGTAACCACTGATTGAGAATGGACGACGGTTGTTTGGGAAACCACTGATGTGTGTCATCAGTGGTTGTGAATAGTGGAGAACTATAACACTGTCAGTGGATGGAAAATAATGAAATCAGAGGATACACTTAGTCAGTGGATAGACATGCCAGTCAGAGTATTAAGTGAAAACAGTGGTTTCATCAGACTTTAGAGATTTATTGAAAAATTCAATTTTAACTATTTTTAAAGTTTTTATTTTGATTTTCTAAAAACACTTTTATGCTATTTTCACATAATAGAATACAAGAAAACTTGTTTTAATCTATGTTTAGCATTCCAATCCTAGAGATCAAGTTTTCAAAGGTAGATGTATCTAATGCTTTGATTTGTACATCAGCCAACTGATCTGTAGTATGGATATGTTGTAAAGAAATCAAACCTTTTCAAAGCAATCCCTCATAAATGATGTCTGATGTCATCAGTGGTTCGATATCATGTGATGAGAGAGGTTGGGGTGTTGTTTTCTCAACAACTGTTGATCCAGCAGTGGATGAGCTTTAACAGTTGTTTTGAACATCTGATGCTTCTTGTGATGAATATGATTTTCTATTGAAGAAACTCAATATCATATCCAAAGTCTTGTGATGAGAATTGTGGGGTACCTGCAGGGTTAGTCTAAACATACACATCTTCATATGTAAATTTAACAGGATTAAACAGTTAAGCAGGATTTGCTAGGATTTTCAATGATGAAAGTTTTATTGAACTTTATATTCAAAGACTCTTTCACAGACCCAGTTCTTGTGTTTAAAACACTTTATACGCCTTGGCTGTGGTAAAGTATCCCAGATGGTAACTACAGTCAACTTTGACTGCAAAAATTTTAATTGAGACTTTTAAGGTAATACATTTTGAGCACATGTTATCAATCAACTTTGAGAAATGGTTCTATACTTGAGTTTCTGTATGAATTGACCCTAACCCAAACACCATCTCCATTTGACTTATTATCAAGGATTATATCCCTTTTGTTTTAAATAGAATGGATCTTCATCCTGTCAGGTAATGAGCTTTTACTATCCAAAACAAGTAAAAGCACCAAATATAATATTCTCTATAAAAATGAGAGAATAATATATCCTGATATTTACAAGTAACTTTTACCATTTAAAAACAAGTAAAAGTTTCAGATAGATAAGTCAATTAGATCTGGTAATTTCCATAACAGAAATAATTTTAGATAGAGTCGACCTTGTTTAAATCTCAATTTTATAATAATGATCAGTGGTTTGAGTAAAATTTTATAACCATTGATGGAGACCATTTCCTGTTAGATGATTGTATTTCTGAGGAAAACATGTTCACAAAGGTTTGAGAGTCTTTTGTAAACCCTAACCCATGTGATAGATTTTTGAAAATTCGCCTTAGTCCTCTTAAATAAGTTTTACCTAATGATACAACAGTTACCTGAACTGTCCTGAACCAGTGGTTGCACTCAGCTGTTTGGTAACCTGTGAACTCACAAGTGTTTTGAGTTTATACCCTTTTCTTTTGATTTCAATAAGTTTTGAGTTAAACACATTTTTGAGATTTTGAAATTTTTCTTTTTCCCATTTTACCCTTACCATTCATAAGTACTGAAATACTCACTAGGAGGTTTTATTGAAGGAATATTTAATCCAGAATCATTTTGCAGTAATATTTTGAGAAATTTGGCCACATTTGTGCACGTCCCAATATCAAATCTCACATTACATATGATTTGGACTATTTTGACCCCTGATTTTCTTAATGTATTTTTAACAAGGTTGATTTGGTCCTTTTGAGGATTCTCAACCTGTTTTTCAACACATAAGATCTAATGACTAAAGTTTTAATTTCCCTCTTTTTACGTTAGCAAAAACACTAATGTTTTTATGAACATAGGTTTTTGTTAATCTGAGGTTCATACTTTAGCATTAAACTTGATGAAACCATCACAAATTTCATAACAACAGTTGAAGTCAATTTTGAAAATAAATGATCATACCATAATTACCAGACATGTTTTCAGATCTGAAAACTATGGGTGACTTGTGCATGACATCACTTGTTGTGTGAAATTTGTGTATCTTATGACATCTTGGTTGTTTTACAGTGTTTTTGAATAGCAATTTTGAACATAATTACTCGTTACTCTGTTGTTCAACTGAATACAATCAACCTTAGTACCAATGAATTTTGAGCTGAACTGTTATGTCAAATTGATTGTTAGATCGAATTTGACTGTCCATGCTCTGATACCAATTGTTAGGATCAGAGGCTCTCATGATTGTGTTTGTTTGTAATAAATGAACAATTAATAAACATGATTCAATGAGATATGAAGCGGAAATGAACACAAACTTTGTAAACACAATCAAGGAGGAAAATAGTTTTTAATAAACACAAGCTTTTCATCAATTGAAAGGTTACAAAGAAAATCAAAAGATTACAAAGCAGGCTTACAAACTAAACTCCCCCTCAGCCTGATACTCCAATGGTTGATTGCATACAAGATGAAAGGATTGGACTATAGGAGAAGAACTCGCTCAGTCAATCAAATGTAACAGTACAGAGTACTTCTCCATTTATAGGGAAACCAAACCACCGAGGCATCTCAGCTGACGTCACCATGAAAGTGACGTCTAACAGCCTAACAACCTGTAACTACTGTTCCTATACAAACACTGCTAAGCTTAACCACTGATTCTACATAAGACAAATAATACATTAAATTACTGTTATCTTCTTCTGTCAGTGCTTTCCTCAAAGTTGATCAGTCTTTGAATGGGTAGTGCTTTGTCATCAGTAGATTGAACCAGCAGTGTTTACTTCTTCAGGGCTATGTCAGCACTTTAAAGGGTAGCAACAGTTGTATACGGACAGTGGATAGAGAACCATCAGTTGTTATAATCACTTTCAAGGGGAAAGTCTAATGTAAACAGCTGCTTATTGTGAATCCACTGTTGAGATCCGGTTTTGGCTTTAATTATCTGTTCCTCTGGTATGGTTCAATCCCAGCATGAAGCGATAGTCTGCATGGGAATGAAGTCTCCCACATGAATCTCTGAACTTCTAGGTTGTTGACTCCCTAAGGATCCTTGATCCTGGAAGATGTTGGATCCAGGATACATCGATGCTGAAGGCCTTGGAGGATATTCCATGGACCCTTGAACCTGCGACGAGGATCCTTGATACTGAGGGAAGGATCCTCGATTTGAAAGCGTCCCCATGTATCCCCCCGAACTAAATAAGGATCCTTGATGCTGAGATGAGGATCCTTGAGGCTGGGCTGTCTCCAGTGATCCTTGCCGAAGGATAGAGGATCCTTGAATCTGGACACTGGATCCTTTGGAAAACTGGATTGTTGATGATGGAGTAGTAAAATCCAACGACCTGGGCATCAATGGGGAGTGATCCTCTACTGCTTTTTTTCAATTTCTTGATTTCATCAATTTCGCGAAGGATCCTGCCATTAGTTTCGTCCTGCTGTTGCATGTATCCTCTCATCTGCAAAATCAAAGTATAAAGATCACTGTTAGTAGGTGTAGAGGAAGAAACAACAGTTGGTTTTGTGAAAATGGGGGTTGTCTTCTTCGGAGCATTCTCAACATTCTTCTGGAATGCAAGAGAAACAGGGGGCAAAGGTGGAATGCCCTATGATGAGGTGATCGCCGACATGGAACTTGAAGTAGTTTTTCCCTGAGAAGCCATGTGGTTGAAGGTAATGCACAGAAATGAATGAAGTGAATGAAATTTTAAGAATTGAAGCACCAATCGCCCCACGGTGGGCGCCAAACTGTTTTGGTCAAAAATCACACAAGGATAATGTAACTAAATCTAATTTTTGTGAGGTTAGATGCTTGGTTAAATGAACAAATGTATGAACGAATTGAAAATAAAATCAACGATGAACACCAAGATTTATACGAGGAAAAAGCCCTTGATCAATGAATGATCTCCTGCATAAAAAACCTCGGGTGATGGAAACTATCGATCACCAACTATATTGCATAAAAAAGATTACAACTTTGGAAGATATTGAGCTTGTTACAATGAATTCTAGTCTGTGTGTGTGTTCGAGAACGAGTAGCAGAGGTGTTTGTGTGGAAAAAAGATGTGTTCTATCAGCTAAATACCCCCTAAATAAGCTAACAAAAAGTCCTATTTTCTAGGAAGATCATGTCCACTCTCATAACCGTTAGTGGAATTAGCACATGCAGCATAAAGAACGAATATTCCCCGAAATCCCAGCTGAGAATTAGTCCACTACGTCCATTATCTGCATATAAACATTAAAAACCTGACAATTGTTAAAAACATAAACAATAGTAAGGATCCTGGATCCTCAGACCCCCCTGCGTTATCCGTTAAGGATCCATGATCCATGCCCAGTCTCAAGATAGATGATCCTTAGCATAAAATCCATGCCCTAACAATCTTGTACTCATAGCACATGTTTTTGACACTATTAAAACTCCAAAGAGTTTGTAGGATTTCATGGATCAAAGGTCCATTAGAGTTATAACAAGTGTATGGTCATAGATGGTGTAAGTCTAATACTTTGACGAATGAACACAAATTTATCATCAAAGGTTCGAATGTTGAATAGTATATATAGATATTATTTGGGTTATGTAATATATCAATAAGTCCAATAGTTCAACCATGAGGTAGGAGGATAAATCCTCCATTTAGGAACCTCTTTATTGTCATAGAAATCATGTAGGAGGTAGAAAGGATTGTCTTCCATTTAGGCACCTCTAAGTGTTCACCACTACACTTGATGTAAGAACATACAAGGAGGGTTATGAACTACAAGTAATACAAGAATGATAAATGCTAATCTATAAGAATCATCAAGCAATGTGTGGATTTTATGTAGGACAACCCAAGTTAATCCTAAATCACACCTACATCAAGTCTTGAACTTGAACATCACTTGTGGGTTAAACCCTTGAACAAAACAGAAAGTTTGTGAGGAGTAATCCTTTGATTTTGAATGTCTCAACCTTGTTTTTAAGCTTAACTAACCATAGAAGTGGTTATAAGCATAAGGACATAGGTTTGAGATGAGTTAGACTCAAGTTTCAACAAGTTTAGTAAAGATTTAATCAAAATAAAAATGAACAGTGAACTTTGGAGCCTTTTTGGCGACATTCCAGGGTCTGGTTTACTGTGAAATACCCATGTAATCGAAGCTAAGGTCAATCTAATCACATAGGAAAAAGAATGAGGTAAAACGGAAAAGAAACGAGTGAGTTATGCTCACTTTAGTGAAGAGGTAGCAATTTGTCCGAACTTCAGAACTCAGCTGCGTTTTTGGTTGATTTGGGAGTGATTAGAGTGTTGCAAAAGTGGTAGGGAGGCTGAGATTAAGTTGTATTTATAGGGGGAAGGATTAGGATTAAGTTGGGTTGGCATTAAATATGAATTAGGTTGGAGATATTTGAATTAAACAAACCAAACACCCTCTTGCAAACTAGCGGCCGTAAGGCTACTTTTGGCAGCCAATTAACATATTTTTTTTGTCAAAGGTAATTCATGTTTTGTATGAAACCTAACATTCCACTACTAATAAAATAACATAATGATATGAGTTAAAACAATACATTTTCATAACTTTGGAGTATCTGGTCGCTACTGTTGCTGCCATACATCTTATTATTATTTTTTTCCCAAATCAATATGCATATTTAAGTATTTGAACATCAACTTTACGTTGAAGTTTAATGTCTAACATGCTTTATTATAGTATTTTATTATTATTATATTATATTATTATTATTATTATTACATTATGTTTTTAGAATTATTATTATTACTATTATATTATTAGAATTAACCATGTATCTAATAGTTAATAAGCACGTATAAGTTATGAGTACCAGTATGTCGTGTATCGGTTGCGCGTATGAATTCGAGATGGGTAACGTATAACCCAAGTATTGCAACACGTATAAGCATGTATAAAAAATAGAATTTCATTACGATCGAAGTCTCAGATTTACAATGGTTACAAAGAAAGAACGATTACAAGAACACAAGGCTTCCAAAAATAGAAATACAAACGAGACTTTCTATTTATGGGAAGTACGAAAAAGCAGGGCGTTATAGTCTCCCCTCCTTTAGGAAATTTCGTCCCGAAATTTATTCAAGAGGAAGACTTGAAAGAGTTTTGGCCAAATGTGATTATTATGAATTGAGACTCGAAAATTTTGAAACGTAAAAAGTATGAAATTTTAAAGAATGACAAGATAGGTTTGCAAAGGAGTTCGTTTGTATAAAACGATTTGAGGTACCAAACATAATTGGAAACGTATAGTTGCGTATATGGAATTGAACGATTGACTCTTAATAAACGAATGCAAGTATAAGAATGGCATATGTATTGGATAGACGAAAGTAGCGTGCTAAGAATGAAGTCTCGTCATGAATAATCGGATATAATGCGTTTGTGAGTTGTTTAAAGTTTGAATTAGGTCTAAAAGGTCTGCAAAACACTGAATTTCTCATGGTACCCCGCCAATCTCGAGGCACTCTTTATTGTATCGGGTCACGAGAGCCTCCAGGCTCTCGTTATCCCTATGCCAAATATTCATGACGTCTGACGTATCGCGCTCATGACGCCGCAGCTGGCTGAAGTGTGCAAGAATTTTTCCTTGCAAGTCTTCAAAGGACGCCAGTGAGCCCACTGGCAAGGAATCAAAATAGGCTGTTGCAGTTCTTGTAAGGGTCTGGACGAATAAATGGCACCACAAGGGGTGCGACCAGCCGCCGACAGACCGGTGCTGATGAAAACAGCTATATGGTCGTCGGGGTCTGACGAACCATCGTATTTGCCCACACTGGGCAGAAGTTTGGCACTGGTGAGGGGGTCTAAGGCAATCACCTTAATGAATTTGGAGTTTCCTGCTGCTGACTTCGGTCTGTAGACCGATCGGCGATCGTGCTTTGCGGCACGATCATATGTTGTGCGGGGTTGCACTGGGGTGTAGTAGTCTTGGTCCCTAGACTAGCTGTAAGCCGTCTGGAAATCCCCGCGGTATGTATAGTCATCTGGGTCGGTTCTATCGTATGCGCCGTCATTGGGATGCGGCCCAAGGCGGCTTAATACTTCGAACCCTTGGCGAGTAACCGATTCTCACCTATATTCTCTGGGTGGGCCAAGGTGCTCATGCGCTGATGCTCTAGCCCGGGATCCATAAGTGGAATCCCCTTTATCTATCGTATGGACACTCACATATGAGGGTCCATGCGGTCCGCACCTATCCCTAGATGCGGGATGTGTTGGCACCCGCTTCTCGTATTGTAGGGTACGAGGTGCTAGTGTGAATGGGCCCGGTGTAGGCCCTCCGGGTAGCTGCGTTTAACAGAGCCTGTTGTTGCACGTACCAGGAGTGTAGGTCGACTCCTGGTGGCAAAATTGATGCAAACTGGGAAAATCCGGCACATTTGCCGATAGATTACCCGCGTGTGTGGATGTGCCAATGTGGCCTATTGGTTGGCTAGGGGGAGTATTCCTCGTTTGCCCTGCGTTTGGTGGGGGCTAAGGTTTCCCCCGTGGTAGGAATCTGATGATCTGACATAATCTTAAAAAAAGAGAAAAAACTGCTAAGAGTAGCGGTGGGCGACAATGATGAAACAATGGTTAACCGGAGGGTTAATTCACTAATCTCGTCAAGTAGGGTTAATCTCTTCCTTCCTCAATCAATGGCTGGGTCGTCCTCTAATCAGTCTCCTGCACAAGGAAACACACCGTAACTCGTAACAACGAGGATGGGGTCGGGGGTGCTCCTTGTTACCACTCTCTGGCATGAGGATAAGTATTTTCTTAAGAGCAAGGTGTGTGTTTAAGTAGTATGTGTGAGAGAGCAGATTAGCGTTACCTCAAACCTTGTCCGGGAGGGATATTTATAACCGAAGAGCGAAACAGGGTAGTCAAGTGGCTAGACTGACAACACGTAGCCTTTTGCAGGTGTGTCAAAAGCGTAGGTCACGGAAGCGTTGGACGCTTCCTAAGGTGATGCCACGTCCTGCTGCGGCGTCCGTTAGCCAGCCTTTCTTGCATGTGGGTTGGGCAGCTGACCGTTGTCAGTGCTCGGACAGGCCACTTGCTGCCTTGGTCACTTAAGTCAAAGTGTTAGTTCCACTTGTGTAGACAGTAGGATGCGGTTTTGTGCCGCATCGCGCATCCCTTGTTGTGACGAAAACTTCCGTTTTCATACACAAGGTAAGTCTTCTCATTGTTTCCCGAGTGGGAAATCAAACAGGGTTCGCGCGATGTTCGCATGAACGCATATGAATCCTTGTCGATAAGGGTAACGAGCTGGGTGATGGTCTACCGCGGCCAAGCCTGGTGAGAGATTTGGGACCCGACCCCTTCACAACTGGAGTTGAAAACACCTCTTAGCGTTAATTTTTATAAAAGGTAAATGGTCATATAAAAAAAATTAATAACGACGTTACACAAACCGCTATCCATTGTAGGGACCAAAGGGTGACGAGTGTGTAAATAATTAGGACCAAATTGAGTTTTTTTCCTAAACGTGAGACTAAATCTGGAATTTTGGCTTATAATCTACACTTCAAATCTATATCTGAAATATAAGTAGTCGGTTACAATATAGTCACAATTTTATGAGTTCAAAGTTATTATCCCCATTTTTCTTATTTTATCTTTTCATATTTTGTTTCTTAATTTAAAATTTTAAAATATAAAAAAGTAACTTATACATAATTTCAGACACATTTTAAAATATTGTTTTATGATTTCTAAATCTTAATTAAGAACTATTAAATACTTCTTTTATTGAATTTGTGTAATAGAATTATTTCTAACCTAATAGTTCATGCATGGGTTGCAACACGAGGACTTTCTAAACGGTCACCCATCCTAGTAGTACTCTTGCCCAAACACGCTTAACTATGGAGTTCTGATGGGATCCGGTGTATTAGTGTTTGTATGATCGTAACCGCTCGCATCTGCTCGAGATAGGAGTGACTGGGAAAGATGTTTGATGCAGATACGATTTTGTACTATAAAAGATGCAACAGATTATTGGCAATGGAATGGCGCAGAGGGGATTCAACCATTCACGGTACGTAACCTCCGATGGGAACTAGACTCCATTAAATGCATCCCATAAACAAAAGTATTACCTTAATCGCGTCACAACTCGAGACACATTGCTAATCAGAAATATTTCAATACCCACAGCCTTGTGTCCCTAATGTACCACCCGCCAAGAAACTGTCGACCACCTATTGGTTACATGTGATTTTGCAAGGTATGTATGGCTGCAGATTTTCACTTGGATAAAGGTCCCCATGCCGGTTGTGGAACTTTTTGTATTCATTCGCTCGCATCAAACTTGCAAAGCCAAAAGAAAAGCGATGTATCTTATCTTACCCACAACCTGATGGTTGATTTTGGAGAACACGAAACGAGCTCATTTTCAAAGGCGTCAACTGTTCCTTTTCAAGAATCATCGGCGAGATCAAATCATGCTCTTACCTATGGATACGTTCGAGTGCCAAAGTCCAGGAGTTGGCTTGGGCGAAGTGGAGAAGTTTTGATTTTAAAACATTCCCAATATTAGCAGTATATGGTTCCTAATGTGGTAAACACATGGAACCTTTTATCTTTCATTTACTTCTTGTACTTTGCATTTTCACCAGGGGCGGACTTATTAACAAAGATCAGGTTCCAGGAACCCATTCGGTTTTTAATTTTTAGTGCAAATATATATAACAAAGTGAAAAAGAACCCATAAGTAAAATATATAGGGAATTCATAAACAAAAATGCTTTGGTAGTCAACTGGTTAATTCGCATATATGGTTCGAATCCCGTATGAGGCAATTATTAAATTTTGTTCAGTTTTTTTTAGTTTCTATTTTTACTTTTTTCTTTAATGAAAAACCCATTTAGGGTGACAACAAAACAAAGCCCATAACAAAAAAAAAAAAAAACAAAACAAAAAACAAAAGCAGACTCCTCTACGAACAAGTGAACAACAGCGGAGCCTCCACCCTCACCCTGCCTCCTCCTCCCTCAGCGACCACCTCCGCTCCGGCCGTCCTCCTAGCCGACAACCGTCCTCCTTCGGCGGTTCTTAACAGGTGTGTTAGCTAATGTTGACTTATTGTTATTTGACTTATTTTTGATAATCTGATGTTAATTTTTTGATAATCTGATGTTAAATTGTTATGTTAGATTGATAATCTGATGTTAATTTTTTGACTAATTTTTTTTTGATATTAGTGATGTTAAACCCAAGCATCAGACGACTACTGAATATCTGAAGCTAAACCAAAGTCACCATTTTGCCTAATATTGTTTGAAGTTGTGATGTCTGTGTGTTCATATTATGTATCATTACAAAGTAAAAGATTATCATTTAGAAGAAAACAATATGCTAGATTCCCCCAAAAATCCAAAATCAATTGATTAGTAACAAAAGAAAAGATGGTTGGAGATGGTAATATATAAAACCAACTTCGTTGTGACCATTTTCTCTGTTGTCACTTACCTAGTTCACTGCAAAAAATGTATATAGTAGTTTTAGTATACCCACAGGTTTGATTACACATGTTGTGTTCACTCTAAGGGATTTCAAGTTCTTAAATTCTTCAAGTTTCCATCTCGGCTATTAGGTTTTAAGTCTATGTTGGCATAAGTGTGTAGTTTGATTCACTAAGCATGTTTGGCATAAGTGTTTAACTCAAATACTCAATATTTGATTAAATTTGGTATGAACTCATTAGTTGTAATTTTTGGTTTTTATAGGATGGTTATTTCATATGAACTTTAGGTCTTAGACAATTTTAGTTTTACAGGGCTAATGCTAATGGAAATTAAGGTCTTTATCATGTTCTGCGAGTTGCGACCCGACCCAACCCGACCAAAAAATTGTAACCTATGGTTGTGAAAATCTGACCACTCAAAAAAATGAACCCATTGAAAAAAAAAAAATCTGAATCCGTCACTGATTTTCACATTTGAGCAACTTGCTTAAGCTTTGAAAATAAAACTGCCGTTGAAAAAAAAAAGTTAATGAATGAAAAGCAAATTCGTAAATGATTGTGTTTTCAATATCCTATTCTCAAAATGCAACTTACCAATGTAAATGCATATATTTTAAGAAAGCCACACAGGATGATACAATGGGTTGAGGCCCACTTGTGCGTATGTTGTGGGAATAAGATTATTTTATCTACGGTATATGATCCAAACCATTACGCTACAGACGTTTATTGACTTAATATTATTAACATAAAATATACCATTGTTTATAACGTGGAAAATCCATAAGCCTTTATATATTTATGTAAGTTTAATGGCGGCTCATTGGCCACTACCAACTCTTTGCTAAAGTCAAACAGCCGTTATCCAACACAACAATATCCTAATTTTTCTCAAACATTTTTGCATACATAAACGAATTACAGAAAAGAAGGGAAAAACACAAATCAAACCAGCTCATATATATCTCTATCTCACACACATACAATATGGGAAATCTAATAGGTACTTGTTGCATGGCAAGCAAAGAGTCTTTTGTGAAAGTTATATATTGGGAAGGGAACACCAAAACCCTAACTGGGAGAAGAAGATTGGCTGGCGAGATCATGTTTGAGTTCCCAGAAAGCATGGTGTGTGATGCCGATCGCTTCTTTATCGGCCACGCCATACCAGCTTTGGCCATTGATGACCAGCTCATTCCCGGCAAAACCTATCTCGTTCTTCCACTTGATATCTTCTCTACCGAGATCCTCTCAGTTTCTTCCATATCTGCCTTTGTTGCGCTGAACCATAGGCATACTGCAGCCGATCTCAAGGATGGTCCTTTAGAGTACATAAATGGATCAAATGGGAGTATTTTGATGAAGGTGAAACCTGAGTTTATGGCAAGACATCTTAGTTGTAGAGGTGGTCATGGTTATGATCAAGAAAATGATGTTACAAGCATGCATGCGCCTACTAGTTTGTGTAGTACGCCTGAGTTACAGAAGGAGTATAAGCAGTTGGTTAGATCTAAGGATCAAACATGGTCACCTAATCTTGATACAATTTCAGAAGCTAATAAAATTAGGTATTCTCCTTATAGAATCATAGGGTTGGAGTAGCAATAGACAAGACTGGATCATCAATGGTATCTTTCTGATGAATTCATCAATTCTTTATTCTTTTAATTGTTTATTTATTGTATTATAAGTATGTGGATATAATTTTATTTAACTTTTTTATGTAAGTATATTGTATATTCTATTTGTATTCATTGTTTATTTATTGTATTATAAGTATGTGAATATAATTTATGTAATTATATTGTATATTCTATTTTACCGATAAGAATTGTATATTCTATATTACGAATAACATACAATCTCCTAAATATAGGTATTTATTGAAAAGATATCAAATAAATTTCGATTAAACTCATTCTAGCTTTATTATAAATGTCTCGTCGAATTCTACGATCAGATTTTGAGTTTTTACTTTTAGATTTTTAGCTTATAGATTTTAAAACTTTTTTCTAAATCATTGTGTCTTTCTATTTGAAATTGTTTTATTTGTGTCATTGTGTATTTTTTGTGATTCATTCTATGTTTTTTCCTCGGTATTGTGTTATGTTTCTCGACATCATGTTATGTTTCTTAGCATTTTGTTATATTTTTCGATCTATTGTGTCTTTTTACCTTCCTAGATATATGAGACTTTGTAAACTATACCCTATAGTAACATCTTTAATCGGGTTCTTTCATGTGGCCATATTTTTAATAATATTTCATTTATTATAAAAAAATATTTTTTAATAATTTGTGTTTGTTAACTTTTAAAATTTAAAAAAACACGATCATGTTTAATTTTTTTTATCAACATTCCCATATAAATTTTAATTGAGAACACATTGTATTTAAAACAATTTATGGTATCCAAAGCTAGGGATCAACATTTTTACAAAGTCCGGTACCAATACCAATTGACCAAAATCGGTACCACTTCGGTAATCATTTTTATGGTTTCCGATTCCGATATGTTTCAGTTATGGTATTTTTCCATATATTTGCATTATTGGTATTGTACCGCTTTAAGCAGTATAGTATTTGGTTTGTACTTTTTCTCATTTTCGGTTTTGGTATTCCATTACAGTACCTATCTCTATGTTGTTTTCAAAATAAAGGATTTTTGCATTAGCAGAATATAATTATGCACTTCGGCTATCCGAAGACGACAAAACTAGACATTTACTTTTTTTTGGTTCTTTATGTTTAGGGATGCAAACGAACTGAACGAACACGGACATGACCTTGTTGGTGTTCGTTTGTTAAGAAATATATGTGTTCACAAACTGTTCAAGAACATTTATCAAACGAGATTTATGTTCGGGATCGTTTGTTAAGGAAATGAATTTATTCGTGTTCATTTGTGTTTGTTTGTTAATTCTAGGAAACGAACGTTGATCAACGCAAATGAGCATAAACTAATGTTCATGAGCATAAATGGAAGCAAACAAACACATACAAGCATTCATGAATCGAATATATAATACACTAACATTTATTAAATATTTATTTGTCGGAATTTGAAGTATTTAAATAAAATATAAATACTAAAAACTTGTTCGAACACATAACAGAACGTTTATGAACATAAATGAACAAACACGACCTTTGTTAATGTTCGTTCATTTAACTAACTAAACGAACGGAATTTCTTGTTTGTGTTCATTTGTTTGATAAATCAACGAACTTCCCACCGAACGGTTCACGAACTGTTCGTCGAACGTTTGATTCGTTTGCAACCCTATTTACGTTAATGTGTAGCAAATGTTCTTTTGTTAGGTTATTGTTTTAAGAGTGTTAATATTGTTTGTATTTAAAAAAATGGTTAATGAAAACAAAGTAATATTCAAAATAAGTTATTTATTGTGTCGTACACTAGGGATAAACATTTTTTTATCGAATGCTGATACTGTATGGGTATGGGTATCATACCGAATCAATACTGATCAAATGGATTTGGGGTATGTTTGGCATGGAGCTTATAGCTTTAATCTTTTAAGAAAAGGCTCTTACTTAATAAAAGCCTTGTTTGGTTGAAGGAGTTTGAAGCTTTTAGGTTAAAAGCTTGAAGCTTTTGGTTGCACGTTCCTACTAGTAGCGTTTAGAAGGAGCTACAAGCTTTTAGGGAAAAATTGACTATTTTAACCTATAAAGATAATGAACCTTTTAATGCACAAAATTTTTAAATTTTTAGTTATGTCCATTTTGATCATTTTATACATTTTATTAAAATCTCCAGCTATTCTGTCAAACATCAAATATATCTAAAAACTACAGCTACTAGTTACCAGCTATAGCTACCAGCTTCCTGCCACCATCTACTTTTGCCAGCTATAGTCTACCACCATAATCCATGTGATATCTAGGGTTCTCATGTTCTTTAGTTACACTCATGTTCATTGTATTAAAGGAAACTAAAAATTGGTTTAGTGGGTTCTTTAGGCTATAGGGTATGGTCAAGACCCCCATGACCATCATGATCCTCCACATAGACCCCATGTCATCCATCTTTAATCCACAATTCAAAACCAATACCCTAAATGTGTGGTCATGACCCAAACCACTATCCCCTTTATTTTTTTAACTTATTTTTGTCTTAAAATTATCAAATGGGAGGGTCGTGGTAATCATTGTTTAATCCATGAGAACCACCATCAATCAAGAAGGGGGTGGTGCACCATTTAATTAATTTAATTAATGATCCTATGTGAAAATAATGTTACAATCCATACCCCCACACCACATAATGCTTTAGGATTCTATATATGACATATTTTTAATTTATATATTTAAATTAAATGTAAACTAGTATTAAGCCCCACCGCGTTGCGGTGGGGGTGTAAAACTGTTTCAAATAGGACCAATGTCACATCGCTGCCAACAACCAACATGTATTAATGTGAAGAAGTTAGATCGTAACGTAAAACACAGAAAATAATAACTAAGTTGACTTAGTACCCGCTCGTTGCGACCAACCTGTTATGTTAAACGGGAAAACAACAACGTAAAAACGTTGAACCATACACGTACGTTGCGTCGTATTAACTTGCAAATGAGAATGAAGTGTCAAACGAAACATAATAACGTTGAAGCACACACGCACGTTGCACCGTGTTAACTCGGAAAATTTAGAATGAAACGTTAAACAAAAAAATTGTGAAATATGATAAGTATAGGGACCAAAGTTCAAAGAAAAAAAATGTGAGATTAAATTGAAAAAAATGAAAACTTTTAGGTTAAAAATGAAAAATCAAATAAATTGTAGACTAAAAGTGGAATATTAATTTTTTTTTTTGAAAATACCCCTAAGCCTTGTGTACAACACCACAATACATATACATGTTGAAAATTTATAGTATGTAAATGAGATTAAATTGAAAAAAATGAAAACTTTTAGGTTAAAAATGAAAAATCAAATAAATTTTGGACTAAAAGTGGAATATTAACATTTTTTTTGAAAATACCCCTAAGCCTTGTGTACAACACCACAATACATATACATGTTGAAAATTTATATTGTGTAAATATCTCATCTTTGTGTTTTATGGTATTATATAAGTTTCCCGTTGCACCACACGCAGGGAAAACCTTATAGTTTTATAACTAACAAATGCTAAACTTGATATTTAAAGAAGATTTAGTATTTGTGGTTGTTTGTCTTTAAGTGACTTTTGTTTTTATCTTTATTGCTTCAATCTTAGGGTATCCGGGGCACCCATCGGGGACCCCTTCGGTGACCACTTTCCCCGATCGGGAACACCGCCGCCATCGGTGCGGGGACCCGATTCGGGGGTGGTTTCGGCCCATGTCCACCGATTTGAATTTTGCACAATAATCGAGTAACGGTCTTGTTTGAACGGTCATAAACAAAAAAAAAATTCATTTTTTTTACAAATATAAATAACCAAACCTTCACACTCTCATCAAACCACACTCTCATCAAACCCCATTTTTTATACAAATTTCATTTTTTTATACTCTCAAACCACACCCACTTCAAAAAAATTTTATATTCTCAAACCACACCCACTTCTCAAACCGAGCAATGGAGAACCAACCCCGCGAAGCCAAGAAAAAAACTAAGGGACGAGGCAAGCAACCGTCTCGTGGTGGTTCGAGCGGTGCAAGTGCACAATCACAACCCCCTTTCGGATATACTCCACAACCCCCGTTTTTTTTCCAACAACCTTCACACCCCTCCTTTTACAACACCCAAGCAACCAACCTTCAACCCAATTTCGGCTATGGTTTTCAAAATTTGTTATCAATGGATGTTCCTCCTCAATCCCCCGCCTTCGACCCATATGGTTTTCGTTCCCCACAAGTTCCATTGGTCCAAGAAAATGTTGAACGTCCTCTACCTATTTGGGACGACGAGGACGATGAGGTAGTGCCCGAAACTCAAAATTTGGGCGACGAGGACGATGAATATAATGCGGATGAAGATGCGGGCAACGAAGAAGATGACGCTCGGGATAAAAAGGGAAAAATGACGAGCGAAAAATGGACAAAGGTCCAAGAAGAGGCGTTGGCGAAGGCGTATGTACATTGCTCTACCAACAAAAAGAAGGGCAATCAACAAAATCGCGATAGTTTTTGGCGTAATATTTTAAATCATTTTAACGCCACCATCGGCGGAAGTAACCGGACCGTGCATCAAGTACGGTCTAAATGGGGCCCGATGCAAACGAAAATAAACTTTTTCAACGGCCTATACCAACAAGCGGTAAAAATTATATTTTTTAACATTGTATATTTTTTATTTTTCTTTACTAAGTTTATATTTTTTTAACATGTATATTTTTTTTTTCTTTACTAAGTTTATATTTTTTTAACATGTATATTTTTTTTTCTTTACTAAGTTTATATTTTTTTAACATGTAGGATCGCACATGAGGAAGCGGAGTCAAGGATCTCGACGTGATGAAAGTCGCTTTAACAGAATTTAAAGAGAGATATCCGAACGGTTTTCAACATATCGAGGCGTGGGAGGTCCTTCGAAAACACGACAAATGGGCCCAAGTCCCATTGTTGGGTGAGGAAGGGGAAGGTTCGGGACATAAAAGAAAGCCCGTTGAGGTGGACCCTTCCATACCCGATATGAACGAAGACCCCTCGCCACAAAGAGCACAACGGCGAGACAAGCGTCAAGCGACATCGTCCGAGGGAAGCTCGGCCGAGTTGGCGGCACAATTCAAAGAGTACACCGCCATGAAAGAAAAGAAAAACGCGATTGAATTGGAGGCGGTTGAATTGAGGAGGAAAAGAGAGGCGCAGGCTCTCGAGCTCATAGCGGAACAACGCGAGACGATGAAAAACTACAATTACGATCGAGATATGGAAATATTCATCAAGCCGCACGACGATGCTCCGCCAAGTATGTTGCCGTTCATCCTCGCCCGAAAACGCGACATCGCTAAGAAGTACGGGTGGCCAATCGATTTCTAAAATTATTATTTTCTAGTTTTAATGTAATTTTTATTTTCTAGTTTTAATGTAATTTTAATTTTCTAGTTTGAATGTAATTTTTATTTTCTAGTTTGAATGTATTTTCTAGTTTTAATGTATTTTTTATTTTGTAGTTTTATTTTGTTAAATTTTATTTAATTTTTATTAATATTTTTTTATAAACATGCATAATTTCAACAAATAAAAAAAAAAAAAAAACCAAGTCACCTAAAGAGGGGAGTGCCGCCATCAAAATGTGGTGTTAGGGGAGTTTAAGAGGGGAGTTGATGTGGCACAAGAGGATTGGTTGGACGTAGGGCTGTAAACGAACCGAACGAACACGAACAAGGCCTTGTTCGTGTTCGTTCGTTAAGGAAATAAACGTGTTCACGAACGGTTCATGAACACTTACCGAACGAGATTTTATGTTCGTGTTCGTTCATTAAGGAAATGAGCGTGTTCGCGAACGGTTCACGAACACAAACGAACACAAAAAAATTTGGCGAACGCGACGAAGGATAAAGATAGATGGCCCAGAGAGTAGCACTCGAACTTGAATTCCTTATTGTGGAACGATAGTCGATCGTATTCGTGGATGTAAATAATGAGAAATGAAAGGGAAATGATGCATAAACAAGGTGAAAGTGGGTTTTGTAGTTTAATTGTTAGGGAAATTAATTAAATAAAAGTTTAATAATATAAAAAGTACAAATAAAATATAAGAAAGTACAAAGATCTTCAATTAAAACACAAACATACAAACATAAACGAACGCAAATCAACAAATGTTCACAAACACATTCACGAACACCTTACTGAACGTTCACGAACGCAATCGAACGAACGAGACATCTGTTCATGTTCGTTCATTTAACTAATCGAACGAAATTTCTTGTTCATGTTCGTTCGTTTATTAATCGAACGAACATAAACGAACTTCCCGCCGAACGGTTCACGAACTGTTCGCTGAACGTTCGGTTCGTTTACAGCCCTAGTTGGACGTAAGAGAGGGGACTCACCTATTAGGTGAGTGCCCCTTGTACCCTTATTGTTAAACTTTATAAATGGGTATTTGAGGGAGATTTACTATTTGTAGTTGTTTGTCTTTAAGTGACTTTTGTTTTTTATATTTATAGCTTCAATCTTATTGTTAAGCTTTAAATAATAGATGCATTTAACGTTTAATTCAAATTTGATGTAATTGCTCTTTCGTTTGTTAATTTAAAAAAAAATTGAATACACAACTGTATAGAAAACTCTATTTAATATCTTCCATTTGTTAACTCTTTTAAAAACGCTATTTTATATCTTCCATTTGTTAACTCTTTTAAAAGGTTGGATACAGAGTTCTATTGAAGATATAGTTGAATCCAAAGTAGACTATTTTCTGATATCATTGTTGGAAATTTGTGAAAATAACATTTTTCACAAATATAGAAAAATGATTTTTTCCTATTTTGGAATAGAAATAAATATAATAAAATTAACAGGTTTTATATATTTATCTATGGGTTTGTGTTCTACGTTGGAAGAGCTTCGCAACGAACTAAACCACGTCCAAAACGGAGCTAAGATGAATGAGATATCGATGCTCAAAGTTTGGTGTTTGAAACTTGAATGCTGTGAAAAGTGGGAAAGTGGCACCTTGTCCCACATAGGAGGAGAGATGGAACTTAAAGGGGGTATTTAACTGGGAACTCTCCATCGTTATTGTTTCATGGAAGCACTCACTAAATGTACTCGCGAAGGGTGCGGAGCACCCTAACTCGCACTCGCACTTACACACACGCGGGTGGCGTGGGCAATGAGGCGCTTTGAGGGGGAAATTTGCACTTTTGATCGCGTGCGCGTGGTGGAGCACAAGGGTTGCAAGGACCAAGTTGTTGGTGATGTGGCATGCAGGCGCATGACCCTGGTGGGTCCGCGCGCGAGTACACGTGGCCTAGTGGCGCGCGACGATTGGTGATGACTCGCACCGAAACCGACTGGACAACATCGGTAGGGATATTTGTAATTCAAGTTAATAAAATTTTATTTAATTTTACACGAACGGATTCCTACAATCATAAACTATAATGAGTGTCGGTATTGGTGATGACTCGCACCGAAACCGACTGGACAATATCGGTAGGGATATCGATATTATTGAAATCAATACTGATATTTGTTTTTATGGTTTCAATCGATGTAAAACACGTGTAGATATCCTTTTTGGGTACATGACAACATTATTTTTTGTTTGCCATTCCGAGTGCTAGTATCTTACGGCTATTAGTTATATAACCAATACTAATCGAGTTTTTCCCGCGTCCCGCGGGGAACCATTTGCAAGATTTTTGAATAGTAGATCCCCTCCCCCAGTATTCTATGTGTGTGGATCATAAGAGCCTTTTTTACCATCTATTATCTATGTATTATTAATCTCATGTCTTCCTTTATGATTTTCTTTTTATATTATTTATGTATTACTCTTTAAATTTTAAAGACAATCAAAATTTGTAATATTTAATACTGTTTTTATATGAATATCTAAAAACATTAAGAAAATAAATAATTTATAGTTAACTTATTAAACAAAACTAAAAATTCCTTTAAGTTCTAAAGTAGATTTTTTTGTAAGTTTTCCATTATAAATTTTAATCTATATGCGCATACATCCTTACGATGAAATTTATTGCTTTGTAATTAACTTTTCAGTTATCAAGTTGTTAGGATGGGAGGCTCTCATGATTGTGTTTGTTTGTTTGTTTAAAATGAATAATCAATGACGATGAAAACATGTAAAGTGCAGCGGAAATGAAAACAAACTTTGTAAACACAGTCAAAAGGAGAAAAATAGTTTGATAAACAATTGCTTCTCATTGAGTCGAATGATTTACAAATCAAAGCAAAAGATTACAGACATGCTTACAAACTAAGCTCCCCCTCAGCCTGATGCCTCAAGGTTGGATTGCACAAGATGAAAGGATTAGACATGAGAAGGGAAAACCAGCTCAGTCAATCAAATGTAGCAGTACATGGTACTGATACATTTATAGGCAAACCAAACCACTGAGGTATCTCAGCTGACGTCACCATGAAAACGACGTCTAACAGCCTAACAACCTGTATCTACTGACCTTACACAAACACTGCTAACCTAACCACTGACTATACATAAGACAAACAATATACTAAACAGCTGCTCTCCCTTTATGTCAGTGCTTTCCTCAAGGTTGATCAGTCCTTGACTGGGCAGTGCTTTAACATCAGTAGATAGGACCAGCAGTGTTGAATACTTCAGGGTTTTCATCAGCAGTTGAAAGGACAGCAGTAGTTGAATATGAGCAGCAGATAGAGACCATCAGTTGTTATAAATCACTTTCAAGGGGAGAGCAAAGTGTAAACCTCTGCTTATTGTGAATCCACTATTGTGACCTGGTTTTGGCTTTACATTATCTGTTCCTCTGGTAGGGTTCGATCCCAACAATCTCCCCCTGGAACAGATAATGCCAAAACCTTTCATTATTCAGGACCTTTATTACTCCTCAAGAGTGCCTTAGCTTGTTCTTTGAATTCAGCTTCAAATTCCTTTGCACTCTGGTCATCCTCATCCCTACACAGTGAAAGCCCAAGGAGATCCTGCAAATCTTGAACACTAAGGCCTAGTGCTTCTTTCCTTGATATTTGCTTCACATCGCCATTGGCTCTGACCAAGGTCAATACGTGAGTCTTTTGATCAGACATCCACTTTAGTATTTTTAAGCCAAGTGGGTTTCTTGGGAGAGACTTATTTGAAGATGAGTTGAGGGATAATGGCCTTGAAAACAACTGCAGACTTTCAGACATTCTTTTGAAAGCTTCTTCAAAGACTTTGTCAGCTGCAGCTATATCTTCTGCAGTTTCTTGTTCAATGAGTTCTTGTTTTTCAGCTTCTGTCTTGTCTTTAGCAGTGTTTGGAGATGCAGTTTTGTTTAATGCCTTAAAAAGGCTTTGAAGCTTTGTTGAAGTTTCTTCTTTTAGACCCATTTTCGTGATGGTATCTTTGAAGTACTCTGCTTCCTTTTCTATTACCTCCTCTTCAGTCAGCTGTTCTCCCTCTTCTTGATTTGTTACAAAAGTAGACCGGAACAGTGTGTCGAGGTTTCTCATCTTCTGTTCAAGCTTCATCATTTGTTCTTTCTTCTTAGAAGTGCCTGAAACAGTTATCTTTCTTTTCTTCAGCCTTTCGTAGGCTTCATCGGTTTGCTGTTTTGACCATTTTGATATGGCTTCAGCAGTATCCATTTTTGCGTCCACCAGCTCCCTTTTCTTTCTCTTATATTCAGCAGTTAAATCAGCAATGAGCTTTTCATATTTTCTCCAGTTAGGAGCATTCTTCTTCTTCGTAGGATCATTCTTAATCTTTTCAATCCTTTCTGCCTCACGCTTAAGAGCTACTACTGGCCATTCTTTGAACTGTTGTTCTTCAGCAGGATAGAATTTCTCTTTCATGATGTAGGCTAGATATTGTTTTCTTAGCTCTTTCTTTTGATCAGCCTTTTCTTTGATTAGTTCCTGTGCGAAATCTTCCATCTGCTTTACTTTTGTGAAGTAGAACTCCAGTCTTTTAGCTATGCCATCTTCGCTTAACTTATATTTTTCACTGTCAACCTTGGCTTTTACTTTAGCCTGCCTTGCCTTGAGTTTGAGGTAGTCATCCATATCATCTGGTGGCATGTAGCCTATGAGTGAGGAGAATCTCCTTTTTGAAGGATCTTCTTCTGTATAGAATTGCCTCATCTCATTTTTTATGGCTTCAAGTTCCAGTGGATATTGTGCAGCATTAGGATCATGTATACCCTCATCGGCAGGTATTGGCTTTCTTTTTCTGTTGAAGAGCTTTGGCTGTGAAGTAGGCGAAGTGAGAGCAGTGGTGGATGACTGACTAACAGCTGTTGAAACAACTGGTGTCTCAACATCTGCTGTCATTACAACTGCTGATATGTCAGCAATTGTCTTCTGCGTTTGAGCAGGGGATGGAAGTGGTGATGTTAGTGGTGATGGTGGTGAATCATCATCTGATATGAGAGTCCTTCTTCTTTTTAATGAAGAAGGAGCAGATGATGTTTTGGGTGGATCAGTGGTTTGAATGATGGGAAGTGTCTGACAAACAACTGTTGAAACACCTGGTGCTTCAACTGCTGCTGTCATTACAACAGATGTTGTAACATCTGTTGTCTTCTATTTTAGGACAGGAGGCAGTGGTGATGGTGTGATTGTAGATGATGGTGGTGGAGCAGTAGTTTTAGTAGTGTGTGGTAGAGTGGTATGTGTTGATGATGTGGCAGCTGTTTGGCTACAGACAGCAGTTTTTGTAACTACTGCTGTATCAGATGTTTGGCTAACAGGTTTTGAGACCTGTTTTTCTTGTTCTTTTCCTTTTTCAGGCTCAACATGAAGGCCATGTTCTATTCCCCTCCTATTCATTTTTCCCAACAGCTTGTTATTCTCCCCCTTTTTGGCATTATCTGAAGGGGGTTTACAAGAAATGGTATGGAAGAAGGAACTTTGCCAGAAGCATTTTGAATGCTAGCCTTTATAGCCTTGATATCTGCTTGAGTGTCTTTAAATCTTGATTCAACCATGTTGGTCAGCATTTGTACTTGAATAGCATGCTTTTTGTCAGCCATAAGTTGCTGTGCTTCAAGCATGGGTTGAAAAATATTCCAAAGCTCATTTGCAGCAGGTGCTTGTTGTGGAGCAGATGCTTGAGCAGGAACAGCAGAGGATTGCGCTTTCTGAGCTTTTAAGATCTCTTGCACCATCTCTTTTATTTCAGAAACTGATTCTTCTAGTTTTTCAACTCTGCCCGTCAATTCCTGATATTTTGAATCATCACCTACTTTAGTAGGATCATCTGAATCCCCACCAGCAGTGGTTATATCAATGTGTGTCTTAGGGACAGAGTCCCAAAAATCACCCATTGATGCCCCTTGTTCTTGGTACTGGGGACTTCTTTCTTCAGCACTTGATAAACCTTTGATGTTACTAGTGGTCAAAATAGGCTCACTAGTGGTTAACATTGGTGCTATTGAAGAAATTGCCTTCAAGGGAGTCTGATTTATGAAACAACTGGCCAACTGGAGACCTGTTGATCCACCAGTTGTAGTTGCTGCTCCACTTGAACTACCACCAAGAGTTATATGTAACTCAGGGGGTGTAACCTCGTCAATTGTTGCTGGGATAGCAGAAGTAGTAGCATCAGACCCAGTCACTTGTGGAAGTATGCTCTCAGTGATAGGTGTTAGAGAGGAACTGGTTTGTGTCTGAGCTATATCAGCTGCATGCAACAAAGGTAGCATGGTTTGTGGTAATATGATTGGTGAGGGGATGGGAGTTGAAAGAGACATGTCCTTGGGATCAGGACTGAGGAAGATGGATCCAAGTGGATTCAGAGCTTCATAGTGTGGTGTCCCTGTGCTTACAACCTGATCCTTTTGTGAGGATGCAGGAGGAGTTTTAGGCATGGGTTGAGATCTTTCTTCCAACTGCTGTGAGGAAGTAGCAGCAGTGGTTTGTGGTGACTTTTGTGTTGTCACAGGCATTTCCTCTGGGATCTCATCTTCCAGAGTTGCCTTTGTTTTGGGTTTGGTGGGTTTTCTGGATGTTTTTCTTTTGGTCTTTTTGAAGATGTCAGGTGTGGGTTTCAAAGCAGTGGTTGTGCTGCTTTGATCACCTGGAGCAGTGGGCTCAGCAGCTGATACCTGAGGAGCAGTTGTAACCGCTAAAGTCTGCTCAGGTACCCCTGCTTTTGTTTTTATTGGTGCCATCATCCTTGAAAATGTTTCTTTTGTTATGCTTTTTATTTGACAATGAACACCTTGTTTGAGCAAATTTACATTTTTCTTTTCAAATTTTTGTTCAAAATAATAACTCAAAAATCTTGGAAAAAGTAAAAATGCTTTACTTTCAACGTTTTTCACCATGTCATTGAAAATCTCCTGGGAGTAGTTATAGTCTTTATTATTCAAGATAGCGTAACCCAGGCTTTGAATTTTCAATGGTATTTCGTTGAAAGATGTTGTTTTATTTGAAGCACACATCAAGAGTGTGTGAAATAAAAACCTGGGTGCAGATGGAAAATAACCCTTTTGTAGGGTATCTACCTTTGGTTCTTCTGCATAACCCCTTTTCAGAAAATCAGCTTTTAACTCGTTTTTGTCAAAAGAGGTTTTACCGTTCTGATCGTCGAGTATGAAGACTTCTGATATCGATTGTGGTATGATTTTGATTGCTTTTCCCTGTATCGAGGAGTTAATGGCTATGACTTTATCGTCTTGTTTCTCAAGCGTCGCCTTTTTCCAAAACTCTCTCTGGGTTTGCAGATATATGGGAGCATTTACTGTCAACAAAGTTTTGTACTTTGATGCAGATAATGTATCAATGATGGTGTCAAAGGTGTGATTATCAGTAAGTTTTGTGAGTAAACCCAGATAGTTGTGAGATTGTTTGAATGGTATTTCGATGGGTTCTTCGGCCATTTGAGCGACCTCTTTGGAAGGTGATGGTGATTTAGGTTTTGATTTTGATTTTGTCAATTTTGCTGAGAAGAACGAAAGAGGATTTTGGAGATTTTGAGAAGAAGGGTTGGAAACTGCTATGAGAAAAGAATTTTGGAATTCAATTCGATAGTGTAAAACCCTGTTTGGGGTTTAGGGCAGGTTTTATTTTAAAAAAAATGATCGCTGAAGTGGCAGCGGTTATTAAGATCTGAGGGCTAAAACCTGACCACGTGTCAAACACTGATGAAGTGGATGAAGTATGGAGAACAGTTGTTTTAAGGGCCACTGACGTATCAAGCATCAGTAGTTACAACGGTAAAAATTATGGGCAGTGAATGATTTTTACTATCAGTGGATAGCATATCAGTGGATAAGACACTGATTTTGAGCATCAGTGCTTTTCAAGAAAATGAGGGATCAGTGATTAACTTTCAGCAGTGGACAGTGTTTAGAGATCAGACGTTGGAACAAAACAGTGGTTAGGGTAAATGGTGCAAATCTGAAGAACAGGTGTTTCAGCAACAGTTTTGAGGATTTTCATTTAAGGTTTTGCCACATGTCAATTTTGAAAGACAGTGGTTTAGTACCCCAGATGATGAAAACTTTTTACTAAGGCAACTCATTTTCGTTTAATATTCAATTAAAACATGAGTACCTTAGTAATTCAAGCACAGTTTGCAATCAATTTTTGATGAAAATTTAGGAGCAAGCCTGAGTATGACATGATCATGACATATGTACCATTTCCTTTTGATCCATTTATGAGGACACAGATACCACCAAAAATAAGGTATTATATCCTGATAGGAGCTGGAACTATTGCCAACAAAAACAAGCAAGAGTTCCAAATATATTATTAAAAAAAATAATATATCCTGGTTATTTGAGAAAATCCTTTGAAAAAAAATGGTTAAAGGATTTTCTGAGAACAGTATCAGAAAGGATCTGGTGAATTTTCACTAGAAAACATAATCATATCATTCTCAAGTTTTGTGAAAATGGTCAGTGGTTTGACAGCAGTGGTAGAATATTTTGACAACATTTTGACCACTGTTTGGTACCATTTTCTGTGTCAGTTGATTGCAAACATGAGGACACATGGACACATGAATTTTGAAGATCCTGTTATAGATCTAATTTCTATGTGATGATTTTGAAAATTTGTCTAGTCCTCTTTGGAGTTCATTCACTGGAATCAAAACCTTTCCCTGAACAGATGAATGTACATAGTTGCTTAATGACCATTGTTATCCCAAACTTTGACTCATAAGTGTTTTATGTTTATCCTCTTTTTCTTTTGACAACAAAAGTCTTGAGATAAACACACTTCTGAGTTTTTATGAATTTTAGTCCAAAATCACTTTGCAGTAATGTTTTGAGAGACTTGGTCATGTTTTCATCACTTTTTCAACCAATCTCACACTACTTATGATACGGACTCTGATGACCCTTGATTTTCTTAATGTATTTTTACATAGTTGATTTTGTCCTTTTGAAGAACTCAACCTGTTTTCAACACATAAGATCTAAATGACTAAATTTTCAATTTCCTCTTTATAGAAAACAAAACACTAATGTCTTATGAATCATAGGTTTTGTTAATCTGAGGTTCATACTTTAGTATTTAATGAAAACATCACAAATATCAAAACAACAGTTGAAATCAATATTGAAAAATATAGAACAATCCCATAATTTAACAGATATGTTTACAGATCTGAAAACTATGAGTGACTTTTGCATGATATCACTTGTTGTGTGAAATTTGTGTGTCATATGACATCTTGGTTGATAAACAGAGTTTTTGTATAACCACTTTGAACATGATTTACTCAATACTCTGTTTTTCAACAAAATACAACCAACCTTAGTATCAATGAATTTTGAGCCGAACTGTTATGCCAAATTGATTGTTAGATCGAATTTGACTGTCCAAGCTCTAATACCAATTGTTAGGATCGGAGGCTCTCATGATTGTGTTTGTTTGTTTAAAATGAATAATCAATGACGATGAAAACATGTAAAGTGTAGCGGAAATGAAAACAAACTTTGTAAACACAGTCAAAAGGAGAAAAATAGTTTGATAAACAATTGCTTCTCATAGAGTCGAATGATTTACAAATCAAAGCAAAAGATTACAGACATGCTTACAAACTAAGCTCCCCCTCAGCCTGATGCCTCAAGGTTGGATTGCACAAGATGAAAGGATTAGAGATGAGAAGGGAAAACCAGCTCAGTAAATCAAATGTAACAGTACATGGTACTGATACATTTATAGGCAAACCAAACCACTGAGGTATCTCAGCTGACGTCACCACGAAAGCGACGTCTAACAGCCTAACAACCTGTATCTACTGACCTTACACAAACACTGCTAACCTAACCACTGACTATACATAAGACAAACAATTTACTAAACAGCTGCTCTCCCTTTATGTCAGTGCTTTCCTCAAGGTTGATCAGTCCTTGACTGGGCAGTGCTTTAACATCAGTAGATAGGACCAGCAGTGTTGAATACTTCAGGGTTTTCATCAGCAGTTGAAAGGACAGCAGTAGTTGAATATGAGCAGCAGATAGAGACCATCAGTTGTTATAAATCACTTTCAAGGGGAGAGCAAAGTGTAAACCTCTGCTTATTGTGAATCCACTGTTGTGACCTGGTTTTGGCTTTACATTATCTGTTCCTCTGGTAAGGTTCGATCCCAACACAAGTTTTTTAATAAGGATAAAAAATATCATCCAAGAAAAACATGTAAACTTAGAAAACATGTCACACCCCGACTAGCAGCGGAAACAAAAGGGATGCAAAAGACACCTCTAGTAAAATCACATTGTTTATAAAGATACTATATTAAATGTTAAACTATACCTCGTGTTACAATGTTGTTTACACACTACGAGTATTTTACAACGGCATGTTCCCACGAACCACGTTATTCTTCTAGGAGATATGCTTCTGTGCACGTATTATCTGTAAAGAAAAACTTGAAGCAACAAACATAGGTATCATACAATGTCCAAGTTTCCTGAAAAACATGTTTAAAATGGAACGGTCAACTAAATTTAGTTGGTGAGTTTCACCAGTTTTATTCCTATCAAGTGAGTGTATACACAAATCGAGTTTAGCACAAGCGATGTAATTATACCAAGCCCACAAATGAAACCTCGACAGTTCATCCATAACCCCGTAGCCCACATAAACCACATCAATAACATTCCCGCCCCAAGTAGTTATGTCTAACAACACAAAGCGTGTGCAAAGTATGTGGATGGACATGTACAATTGAAGCATAACCCATGGCGTCTATGCTAATTCAGTTGTGTTTGTCAGAACAATAGTACTATTCACACATCAACCAACCCATAGTTGATCAGTTGTGTTTGTGGGGACTTTCCGTGTGTTAGTGCTATCTTAGATAAATCACATCAGATCATATTCTCATATGCAAGTATGAACGTGCGTAAACATGCTTTTTATCCCAAGTAAAACAGTTAGAAAAAGGGCAATGAAACAGTTAGATAATTTACATTAGATCACGTTCTCAAGTTTCAGGTGAATAAGTGACTTGTTTTATGAAGAAAACCCGAGGTTCAAACTTCACAGCTACAGTATAAATAGAGGAGCCTGCTGTAGAACCAGACACACCAAATTCACCAGCAAAAAATACAATCTTCTTCACAGAATTCTTCATCTTCTTCAAGCTTCAGGTACACCTTCGGGTTGGAGTCAAGACCGGCAGTGCAACTGCTTGCGGCTGTTGTATCCAGGAAACAAACGTGTTCTCCTGGGAGACACGAAATTTGTTTTAAGGGACCCGTGTCTAACACGATCCTCAGCCAAGAACAGTTTTTCTGTTCGAGCTTTCTGTTCTTGTTTTTCCATTTTTCGGTTGTAATTGTATTGTTCTTTCAGTTGTTATTCTGTTTAGTATTTGTAATTCAAGTTAATAAAATTTTATTTAATTTTACATGAACGGATTCCTACAATCATAAACTATAATGAGTGTCGGTATTGGTTATGACTCGCACCGAAACCGACTGGACAACATCGGTAGGGATATCGGTATTATTGAACTCAATACCGATATTCGTTTTTATGGTTTTCAATCAATGTAAAACACGTGTAGATAATCTTTTGGGTACATGACAACATTATTTTTCGTTTGCCATTCCGAGTGCTAGTATCTTACGGCTATTAGTTATATAACCAATACTAATCGAGTTTTTGCCGCATCCCGCGGGGAGCCATTTGCAAGATTTGTGAATAGTAGATCCCCCCCACTATTCTATGTGTGTGGATCATAAGAGCCTTTTTTACCATCTATTATCTATGTATTATTAATCTCATGTCTTCCTTTATGATTCTCTTTTTATATTATTTATGTATTACTCTTTAAAATTTAAAGACAATCAAAATTTGTAATATTTACTAATGTATTTATATGAATATCTAAAAAAAATAAGAAAATAAATAATGTATAGTTAACTTGTTAAACAAAACTAAAAATTCCTTTAAGTTCTAAAGTAGTTTTTTTTGTAAGTTTTCCATTATAAATTTTAATCTATATGCGCATACATCCTTACCATGAAATTTATTGCTTTGTAATTATCTTTTCAGTTATCAAGTTTTTTTAATAAGGATAAAAATATAATCCAAAAAAAACATGTAAACTTTGAACACATGTCACACCCCGACTAGCATCGGAAACAAAAGGGATGCAAAAGACACCTCTAGTACAATCACATTGTTTATAAAGATACTATATTAAACGTTAAACTATACGTCTTGTTACAAAGTTGTTTACATACTACGAGTATTTTACAACGGCATGTTCCCACGAACCACGTTATTCTTCTAGGAGATATGCTTCTGTGACCGTATTATCCGTAAAGAAAAACTTGAAGCAGCAAACATAGGTATCATACAATGTCCAAGTTTCCTGAAAAAACATGTTTAAAATGGAACGGTCAACTAAATTTAGTTGGTGAGTTTCACCAGTTTTATTCCTATCAATTCAGTGTATACACAAATCGAGTTTAGCACATGCGATGTAATTATACTAAGCCCACAAATGAAACCTCGACAGTTCATCCATAACCCCGTAGCCCACATAAACCACATCAATAACATTCCCACCCCAAGTAGTTATGTCTAACAACACATAGCGTGTGCGAAGTATGTGGATGGACATGTGCAATTGAAGTATAACCCATGGCATCTGTGCTAATTCAGTTGTGTTTGTCAGAACAATAGTACTATTCACACATCAACCGGCCCATAGTTGATCAGTTGTGTTTGTGGGGACTTTCCGTGTGTTAGTGCTATCTTAGATAAATCACATCAGATCATATTCTCATATGCAAGTATGAACGTGCGTAAACATGCTTTTCATCCAAAGTAAAACAGTTAGAAAAATGGCAATGAAATAGTTAGATAATTTACATTAGATCACGTTCTAAAGTTTCAGGTGAATAAGTGACTTGTTTTATGAAGAAAACCCGAGGTTCAAACTTCACATCTTCGGTATAAATAGAGGAGCCTGCTGTAGAACCAGACACACCGAATTCACCAGCAAAAAATACAATCATCTTCACAGAATTCTTCATCTTCTTCAAGCTTCAGGTACACCTTCGGGTTGGAGTGAAGACAGGTAGTGCAACTGCTTGCGGTTGTTGTATCCTGAAAAAAAAAACGTGTTCTCCTGGGAGACACGAAATTTGTTTTAAGGGACCCGTGTCTAACATGATCCTCGGCCAAGAACAATTTTTCTGTTCGAGCTTTCTGTTCTTGTTTTTTTCCATTTTTCAGTTGTAATTGTACTGTTCTTTAAGTTGTTATTCTGTTTAGTATTTGTAATTCAATTTAATAAAATTTTATTTAATTTTACACGAACGGATTCCTACAATCCTAAACTATAATGAGTGTCGGTATTGGTGATGACTCGCACCGAAACCGACTGGACAACATCGGTAGGGATATCGGTATTATTGAAATCAATACCGATATTCGTTTTATGGTTTTCAATCGATGTAAAACATGTGTAGATATCCTTTTGGGTACATGACAACATTATTTTTTGTTTGCCATTCCGAGTGCTAATATCTTACGGCTATTAGTTATATAACCGATACTAATCGAGTTTTTTGCCGCATCCCGCGGGGAACCATTTGCAATATTTGTGAATAGTAGATCCCCCCCCCCTCTATTCTATGTGTGTGGATCATAAGAGCCTTTTTTACCATCTATTATTTAGGTATTATTAATCTCATGTCTTCCTTTATGATTCTCTTTTTATATTATTTATGTATTACTCTTTAAATTTTAAAGACAATCAAAATTTGTCATATTTAATAGTGTTTTTATATGAATATCTAAAAAAATAAGAAAATAAATAATTTATAGTTAGCTTGTTAAACAGAACTAAAAATTCCATTAAGTTCTAAAGAAGATTTTTTTGTAAGTTTTCCATTATAAATTTTAATCTATATGCGCATACATCCTTACGATGAAATTTATTGCTTTGTAATTAACTTTTCAGTTATCAACTTTTTTAATAAGGTTAAAAAATATCATCCAAGAAAAACATGTAAACTTAGAACACATGTCACACCCCGACTAGCAGCGGAAACAAAAGGGATGCAAAAGACACCTCTAGTACAATCACATTGTTTATAAAGATACTATATTAAATGTTAAACTATACATCGTATTACAATGTTGTTTACATACTACAAGTATTTTACAACGGCATGTTCCCAAGAACCACGTTATTCTTCTAGGAGATATGCTTTTCTGCACGTATTATCCGTAAAGAAAAACTTAAAGCAGCAAACATAGGTATCATACAATGTCCAAGTTTCCTGAAAAACATGTTTAAAATGGAACGGTCAACGAAATTTAGTTGGTGAGTTTCACCAGTTTTATTCCTATGAAGTCAGTGTATACACAAATCTAGTTTAGCTCATGCGATGTAATTATACCAAGCCCACAAATGAAACCTCGACAGTTCATCCATAACCCGGTAGCCCACATCAACAACATTCCCGCCCCAAGTAGTTATGTCTAACAACACATAGCATGTGCCAAGTATGTGGATGGACATGTGCAATTGCAGCATAACCCATGGCATCTGTGCTAATTCAGTTGTGTTTGTCAGACCAATAGTACTATTCACACATCAACCGGCCCATAGTTGATCAGTTGTGTTTGTGGGGACTTTCCGTGTGTTAGTGATATCTTAGATAAATCACATCAGATCATATTCTCATATGCAAGTATGAACGTGCGTAAACATGCTTTTCATCCCAAGTAAAACAGTTAGAAAAAGGGCAATGAAACAGTTAGAAAAAGGGCAATGAAACAGTTAGATAATTTACATTAGATCACGTTCTCAAGTTTTAGGTGAATAAGTGACTTGTTTTATGAAGAAAACCCGAGGTTCAAACTTCACATCTACAGTATAAATAGAGGAGCCTGCTGTAGAACCAGACACACCGAATTCACCAGCAAAAAATACAATCTTCTTCACAGAATTCTTCATCTTCTTCAAGCTTCAGGTACACCTTCGAGTTGGAGTCAAGACCAGCAGTGCAACTGCTTGCGGCTGTTCTATCCTGGAAACAAAAGTGTTCTCCTGAGAGACACGAAATTTGTTTTAAGGGACCCGTGTCTAACACGATCCTCAGCCAAGAACTGTTTTTCTGTTCGTGCTTTCTGTTCTTGTTTTTCCCTTTTTTAGTTGTAAATGTACTGTTCTTTCAGTTGTTATTCTGTTTAGTATTTGCAATTCAAGTTAATAAAATTTTATTTAATTTTACACGAACGGATTCCTACAATCATAAACTATAATGAGTGTCGGTATTGGTGATGACTCGCACCGAAACCGACTAGACAACATCGGTGGGGATATCAGTATTATTGAAATCAATACCGATATTCGTTTTTATGGTTTTCTATCGATGTAAAACACGTGTAGATACCCTTTTGGTTACATGACAACATTATTTTTTGTTTGCCATTCTGAGTGCTAGTATCTTACGGCTACTAGTTATATAACCAATACTAATCGAGTTTTTGTAGCATCCCGCGGGGAACCATTTGCAAGATTTGTGAATAGTAGACCCCCCCCCCCCACTATTCTATGTGTGTGGATCATAAGAACATTTTTTACCATCTATTATCTATGTATTATTAATCTCATGTCTTCCTTTATGATTCTCTTTTTATATTATTTATGTATTACTCATTAAAATTTAAAGACAATCAAAATTTGTAATATTTAATAGTGTTTTATATGAATATCTAAAAACAATAAGAAAATAAATAATTTATAGTTAACTTGTTAGACAAAACTAAAAATTCCTTTAAGTTCTAAAGTATATTTTTTTGTAAGTTTTCCATTATAAATTTTAATCTATATGCGCAGACATCCTTGCGATGAAATTTGTTGCTTTGTAATTAACTTTTCAATTATCAAGTTTTTTAATAAGGATAAAAAATATCATCCAAGAAAAACATGTAAACTTAGAACACATGTCACACCCCGACTAGCAGCGGAAACAAAAGGGATGCAAAAGACACCTCTAGTACAATCACATTGTTTATAAAGATACTATGTTAAACGTTAAACTATACATCGTGTTACAATGTTGTTTATATACTACGAGTATTTTACAACGGTATGTTCCCACGAACCACGTTATTCTTCTAGGAGATATGCTTCTGTGCACGTATTATCTGTAAAGAAAAACTTGAAGCAACAAACATAGGTATCATACAATGTCCAAGTTTCCTGAAAAACATGTTTAAAATGGAACGGTCAACTAAATTTAGTTGGTGAGTTTCACCAGTTTTATTCCTATTAAGTCAGTGTATACACAAATCGAGTTTAGTACATGCGATGTAATTATACGAAGCCACAAATGAAACTCGACAGTTAATCCATAACCCCGTAGCCCACATATACCACATCAACAACATTCCCGCTCCAAGTAGTTATGTCTAACAACACATAGCGTGTGCAAAGTATGTGGATGGACATGTGCAATTGCAGCATAACCCATGGCATCAGTGCTAATTCAGTTGTGTTTGTAAGACCAATAGTACTATTCACACATCAACCGGCCCATAGGTTATCAGTTGTTTTTGTGGGGACTTTACGTGTGTTAGTGCTATCTTAGATAAATCACATCAGATCATATTCTCATATGCAAGTATGAACGTGCGTAAACATGCTTTTCATCCCAAGTAAAACAGTTAGAAAAAGGGCAATGAAACAGTTAGATAATTTACATTAGATCACGTTCTCAAGTTTTAGGTGAATAAGTGACTTATTTTATGAAGAAAACCCGAGGTTTAAAATGTTATGTTTGCCCAAATGGTGATTGTCGGTCAAAGAACGTGAAAACACGTATAATTCACCGGAATTGTCCGAATTAACCTCAGAAAGTTTGGATTCCCTCCAAATTTCCTAAAAGATGCCAACTAATCATCGGATTACCCAAAAGGTGCATATAGGTCAGTTTGGCGATCTGGTCGACGGTTTCGATAAAATTAGTGTTTTAAGTATCGATTTTAATACTCATGCTTCTCCATGTTATTAATTCTTGAAATTATTTATGGAAGGTCCTACTAATATGAAAACCTTAGGAAAATTAATTTTATAGAAATAAAAATTTATTTAATATTTTAAATAAAATACGTTTAAAATAGCGATTAAACGTTAATTCCCGAATTTCCTATCCGACATCCGATTTTTCCAAACATTTTACCCAATGGTCAATATTTGCCCAGAAAGTCCCTGTAAAAATTTTAAGTCCACGCTAATTGTCTAGCTACTATAACTCGCTTACCAAAATTTACTAAAAATTCAATGAAACCTGAAATATAAACCATATCTAAGGTTAACCAATGAACTCCGAATGTGTGGAAAATTCTTATATCAAATAAGGACCCTCTACAAAATTTGGGTGTTTATAGAATCCGTTTGCTATTTTTCCCGAATTAACGCCATTAAATACCAATAAATTCACTAGAAATTCTCTGATTATTGAAAAATTCTCAAACTCTGTAGAGACCCTTATTTTACTGTATGTGATCACCCTATAATTTTTTATAACCTAAGAATACCCACGGCAAAAATTAAGATCAAAAACCCGTAACATGTTATAATTTTGACTTTCGATTGTTATACCTTCCATTTCTCGCTTGTTTGTGCACTTTCTACCCTTCCAGATCCAGTGTAAGTCTAGGTACATTACCTACAAACAATATACAACACAAACATGTGTACAACATCCCATATCATGCCTTGTAGATTATCTTTTCCGGTTAGAGTTTTAAATGCGTGTTTCTTGCCGAACCATTATGTTTTTTATCCGTAAACCACAATTTTTCACCACCAAGCAATATATATCAACTTGATATATATAACAAAAGTTTAAACAATTCTCATTTCCAAAATATTAGGATCTATGGATTAAATTGTTTTTAATTTTGTTAATAACACTTTAGAACATACAAACTTATAAAAACTCACTTGAGAAAGCTTTGATACCATATTTTTTTTGCTCCGAAATATGCTGAGATGATTAAGAAAAGAGTTAAATGCTTGGTTGGTCCCTGTGGTTTTCAAAAATTTCACACTTGGTCCTAGTGGTTTACTAATTACACTCGTGGTCCCAAAACTTGTCAAAAGTGCACTCACTTGGTCCCCAGCCCTAACTTCAGTTAACTTTCTCTGTTAAGTCCATGTTAAATGACCTGAATACCCTTGCTTATTAATCCCTACCATCTCACCCACCCCTGATTCCCTCTGCTCAGCCACACACCCATCTTCAGGTCTCTCTCTTCTCAAACAAGAAGCACAGCCGCCACTATCTCACCTCCGCCACTATCTCACCTCCGCCACCATCTCACCCACCACCACCATCTCACCTTCGCCACTTCTCACCTCCATCCCCACGCACCGGAAATCCGCCACCATCTCACCTCCGCCGTGCACAAAAATGATGCCTCAAAGCCTAGGTATCGGTTTCTGTTTACGAATAGTAAGCATTTCTTCGTTTTTGTTGAATTGGCTAAAGATTCGAAAAATTTCAGTCACTTTTCATCAATCTCGTTTTCTTTAAAGATCAACAGTTTTTTTCTCACAGATCTTGATATTGTTGTTCTTTGGTATAGTGTGAAAAAGATACGAAAAAGTAGTAGACAAGATCTGATTCGAAAGTTAATTTTACGGATTGAGTTGTTTGTAACTGTGAGATTTCGAAACATCTAGATTTCATACTATTGGATGTTGATGTGTGGCTGAGGTATAAAAAGAGTGAAGATTAGATTGTAGGAGAAGGAAGTAGAATTGTTGTTGATTAGCGGCTGATGTTTTTTGAGTGTTGAAAAGGAAATAGTGACAACTGAATCTTATTGAATTAGTGATATTATTTGAAGTTGCAGGTGTATTTTCAAAGGAAAAAGAAAAAAAACCAACAATCAACGGTAAAAACTGTTTTGTGTAGATCAGATAATTAAAGATCTGTTTTGTGTAGAAGAGATAAGAAAATTGTAGGTTTACGGGAACATTTCGGAATTTTGTACACCGGTGCGGAATTTGGGGATTTGATGGTGGTGGTGGTGGTGGTGGTGGTGGTGGTGGTGGTAGTGGGTATTAGGTGGAGGAGATGAGATGGTTTTGATGGTGGTGGTGGGGATTGATGGTGGTGGTGGATGAGGGCAATTTGGTCATTTAACATGGACTTAACAGAGAAAGTTAATTGAAGTTAGGGCTGGGGACCAAGAGAGTGCACTTTTGACAAGTTTTGGGACCACGAATGTAATTAGTAAACCATTAGGACCAAGTGTGAAAATTTTGAAAACCACAGGGACCAACCAAGCATTTAACTCTTAAGAAAAGAAATGAAAGTGCTATAGGAATGAAATTGGTTATTAAGAAAACAAGGTGGGTGGGTGTGCTTGTTTGGTTTTCAATCGGAATAAGAGCATATGGCTTTTATTATTGTTATTATTGTTATTATTATTATTATTATTATTATTATTATTATTATTATTATTATTATTATTATGTTATAACTAATTCAGTTGCTTTAGTCATTTTAGTCTTGTAACTAACACAATATAGCGTTTTATAAAATTATGAATATACAATTGAGACCAACTTATTTTTCTCTACGCTTTGACCTAAGTTTCGTTAAAAATGAAGTACGGTAAAATATAATATATTTTATTATTATTATTAAATGGGCGCTTGTACTTCTAAATATCTGTCAAGGTATCTCATGGCTTGAATCGTCATTTGACCCATTACTTACTTGTTTGACAATACGTGAAATATAAATTTCATATTTCTAGCTTTTATAATTATTACCTTCAGTTACCACGGGTTGGAAAAATAAAAAATGTCAACACGTTTTATAAGCATCTCAGGATATTTTATGGTTTCCAGGAATTTTCGGTTATTAACGCACACCTAGTTTGGTAAATAGACACGAAACGAATATGTTTTTTGATTATTTTTGGGTTTAAAAGATTACCGATCGTACCTTTGTGAAAAAATCAATCACTTTAAGGTTTTGCTCGAAACATCTTAAATAACTATTTTATAAGTTTTTTTAAGCTTGACGGATGATGCAATGCATATTTGGACGATACTGTGCACGTTTAAATCGAAAGCGTTCCTTTAACCGGAAACTGTTTCATTTAACGTGTACGCTACTAGTTAAGGCCACAAAGTCCCTATGTTATTGTCTAAAGATCATGTCTATGCTAAGTCGTATCCCCAAAATCGTCGTTTACGAAACGTAGGGTTTTGTTTCGTTAGTCGTCTACACACAACGTTTCAATTAAAGGTTTACCTGGGTGGTCACAAATGCCACAATCTCCCCTGGTTAAAAGAATTTCGTCCTCAAAATTAAAATTAGATTGTTTGCTTTGTTAAACCAGAAGAGTCCAGTACCCATACTTGGGTTATGCAGAAAGCGGATATGTAATTCGCGTCCGTGTTACGTTTAATAGATATTGTGATTTTACTTCTTGTTTAGTCATGTGATCAGTTTGTCTACCATTTCTATGATTCTATCATAAGTGGAGTTTGTTATTTAGATGCACTTATTCTAGTGGGACGATTGCATCATCATCAATAAGGCACTTTTTTCAGGTTTAAAACGCGGAACACATCATGAATACTGCCCAGTTCTTCCGGCAATCGTAACTTGTATGCAACCGGGCCTATCTTAGCAATAACTTCATAAGAACCGATATACCGTGAGTTAACTTGTCCACTTTGCCAAATCTAATAACTCCTTTCCAGGGTGACACTTTCCAAAATTAGTTTATTTTCTACTGCAAACTATAAAGGTCTTCTACGATGATCAGCGCAACCCTTTTGCGGGTCCCGAGCTGCCTTTAGTTTTACTTTGTAGATTTTTTCGGTGGTTTGTTGAATAAGTTCAATTCTGGTACTTTGTTTATTACCAACTTCTACCCATGGTAATGGGGATCTATACTTTCGTCCATATAGTACCTTGAATGGTGCAGCCTAAATGCTACTATGATAACTATTATTGTACAACAATTCAATTAGTGGAAAATGTTGATCTCGGCTTCCTCTAAGATCCAACACACAGGCTCGGAGTACCTTTTCAAAAGTTATGGTTCGTTTTGATTGCCCATCGGTTTAAGGGGCGGTATGTTGTACTTAAGTCGGTTTGGGTTCCCATTGCTTCCTACAATTCTTGGAAGAAATGTGACGTGAAATGACTATTCTAAGCTGAGGTGATCATGTTAAGTATACCATATCGAGCCATGATTTCTTCAAGGTAGTTTAGTAAGTTTCTCCATTTTGTAATTGGTGTGAATATATATGAAGTGTGCAAATTTGGTAAGCCTTTCTATGACTACCCAAATTGCATTATGGCCACGAGGTGTCTTAGGAAGATGGGTCACAAAATCCATTGGGATTTGTTGGAAATTTTGGGCTGTTGTAACATTCCTGATGGTTTTTGGTATTCAATCTTGACTCGATCATAAGTCAAGCACTTACTAACGTACGTAGCTACATCCTTCTTCATGCCTGGACACTAGTAAAAATCTTTAAGGTCGTGTAACATCTTATATGTACCTGGGTGAATAGAATACTTAGATTTATGTGCCCTATCTGATCCTTAAAGTAATATACTTGGTCGGTTTTGGTTTCAAAATTGCTTTCATTCCTACGTAAGCCGTTTACCAACTTGGTTTCACTAAGTGCTTTATCTTGGGTAACATGGATCTGGTCCTTAAGACTTTTATGTACAATCATTCCTAGTGCTCGTACACGAAGTGGTTTAACTTGTTCCTTTTGGCTCAGTGCATCAGTTACCACATTAGCCTTACCTGAGTGGTATCGAATCTCACAATCATAATCATTTAACAACTCCACCCATCTCTGTTGCCTCATATTAACATATTTTGATCAAAGATGTGCTGCAAAATCTTATGGTCTGCGAAGGTCATGCACCTTGTCCCGTATAAGTAATACCTTCAGATCTTAAGTACAATGGTTACCTTTCCCTGCTCTAGTTCATAGGTGGTATGATTATTTTCATCTATTTTAAACCATCAAGAGGCATATGCAATAATTTTTTTCTTTACTTCAGTATACACCCTAAGCCTTTACAGGATGCGTTACAATAAACCACAACTCATTGGGTTCAACGGGAAGATTGAGAACTAGTGCATGGCATAGCCTCAGTGTTCACAGTTGAAAAGCCTTCTCATGTTCTTCTCCCCACTCAAACTTTCTATCCTTCTGAGTTAGGAGAGTTAAGAGTTGTGTAATGCAAAAGTGGTTCTAAGCAAAATGTCAATAATAACCAACCAAGCCCAAATATTGATGGGTTTCGGTGGCCATCTCAGGCGTATTCCAACTCTTAATGGCTTCCACTTTGCTGGGATTTACATAAATTCCTCGTTGATCTACAACGTGCCCTAAAAATTGCATCTCCTGCAACCAGAACTCACACTTGGATAGTTTTTCGTATTACTTCTCATGCCTCAACAATTCAAGAAACGTTCTTAATTCTTGCTCATGCTCTTTTTTGCTTTTCGAATATATCAGGATGTCATCAATGAAAACTACAACGAACTTGTCAAGATAGGGTTTACAGACTCGGTTCATGAGATCCATAAACACTGCAAGTGTATTGGTCAACCCAAAGGGCATAACTAGGAACTCATAATGTCCATACCGAGTTCGAAAAGATGTTTTTGGAATCACTTCCTTTTGGATTGTTACTTAATGATAATATGATCTAAGATCTATATTGGAAAAGTAACTTGCCCCATTCAAGCTGATCAAACAGATCGTCTATTCCGGAGAGTGGATATCGAACACTTTTTTCCCTCTTTTTAACAAACAACATCGGTGCTCCCCACTGGGAATAACTTACTTGTATCAAACCCTTGTCTAGCAACTCTTGTAGTTGGCTAGACACTTCTAGCAGTTTGGAGGGCGCTAACCGATAAGGTGATTTGGCGATAGGTTGTATGAAACCCTTGTCTAGCAACTCTTGCAGTTAGCTAGACACTTGTAGTTCATCTGGGAATATATCGGGATATTCACATACTACAGGAATGTCTTCGATATGCTACTCTTCTGGGTCCCTGGTTGCCACGTTCACCACGTACGCCATACATCCTCTGCGAAGGTACTTTTGCATCTTTATATGAGATACAAGCGGTAACACTTGACCGGGCTTTTCATATTTAACTACGATTACTTCTTCACTTAACACTAATACTTTAACAACTTTCTCCAAGAACACAATCTCGGCCTTGTACTCCGATAACCGATCCATTCCCACTACCACATCTTCCAAGTTCTTACAATAAGAGATCGTTATCGAAATGTTGGGTATTAAAAATTAAGGTACAATTGAAGATCATTTCGTTAGTGATTATCAGTTTATCATTCAGCGAGTTCTATAGAACATGGGTTTGTTAATTCACCAAAGAATACATCGGGGAGAGATTTGAAATTCGTAGATATAAAGCTCTTGTTAGTACCAGTATGGAAGCGCACTGATTAGTGTTGGCTCATGCAATCCTTCCTTGAAGAACAGATGATACAAAGCCAAAACTCGTTCTCAACAGATGATCACTGTTTTGGTCAAAAATTACCTAAGCAATTTAGTGATCAAATTAGTTAAGTGAGGTAGTGTGCTAAGAATGCGTATCGAAAATATGTTGATTTAGTTGATTGCAAAAACAGTTTCAGGATATAGCTCAGGATATCGAGCTATATCTATAATAAAACTATGAGCAAAAAGTAAAGGGTGACACGAGATGTACGGAGAAAGCCCTTGATCAATCAAGATCGCCGGCAGAAAACCTCGGGAGCTGACAATCGCAGCTGCCTTGTTCTTCTTATTACTTCAAATATCAGGATACAGTGCGTGATATTGACCAGATTGCTACTAAGTGTTACAATGCTTTTTCAGAAAGTGAGAGTTGCGAGAGAAAGTATGAGAGCTCGAGAGTAGTGAGTGTAATGTCCTATTTGATCTGGTTTATCCGTCTATTTATAGCTATGAAACAAAAACAAAATCTCCTACAAACGGGGGATCCCAACGAATATTCCCTAGTTAACGTTGGAGACCAAGTAAAGCGGCCTCAACGTCTTTCTTCGAATAACTTGGACCGAGTCTTTAGGGGGAAGAGGTCTTCATGAACGTTGCAAACTTGAACTCGTACTCCTGCACATAATCCGTTAGTAATCCTCTGGATACCATATTAGGATGTTACCAATATCCTGAGTCAGTATCCCGAGTATGAATATTTATCATATAATCAAGATATAATTTAAGATATTATCCAGGATATGGGCTCAGAATTTCACCCATAACAATTGTCTCCAAATATGTTACCGTTAAGGATCCCGAGTCCTAACGGTTACATTTTTACGTATTCCAAGGTTATTATGAGATAAGACCTTGATGTGACAACTTGTAACCGTTCAGCCTATATTTACTCATTACTTACCTATAACTTCTCATCCTTATCTTCATTTAACCTTCACCGAAGAGTAAAAGGTAAAATCCTCTCTCTCGTTTCCATCTTCTTTCTCCTCTATTCAGCACAATATTCCCGCGATCATATGGCGAGGCAAACCGGTTCTAGCTCTGGCGACTCTGCCCCTTCATTTATTCACCAGAATATTCTCCAAGATCCGGAGAAAGAAATATGCTCCTTTGACAGCGCTCATTTGTCGGCTCTCAAAACCTCCGGCATCTTTTCGAAAGGGACGGTGTTCCGGCCGTTCGATCGGGAAATCCGGTCGAACATGGTTTCCGATCAGTGGTTGTGCTTCAACGCTTTTCCTTTTACCCTAGGGCTACAATTCCCATTTCCTGATTTTATCACCGAGTTTTTCAACATCACAAAAATCTGTTTCAGTCAAACAATGCCAATGCTTTGGTGTGTTTTGCTCGTTCTTGATCAAATCAAGAACACCCATGTCCCTGATCTTTCTGTTCATGACCTTCCCCTGGCATACTGGCTTAGATGTCACGACTCTTGCCGATTCTTATTCTACTCCACCTCCAGTGATCCACTGATACTCCGAGCCACCAGGAATGAAGAGGAATGGAAATCCAAGTTTTTCTTTGTAAAAAAAGATTCAATCCCTGGTGGAGCGGATTATTCGGTGAAGTGGTTGAGAAAGGGTAGGGTTTAGGGTTTTAGGATGATCCTGTCTCATATTCTGAACTAACTTCTTTATTTCCTTGTATACAGCTGATTTCAGAAAGCTTGCACCTCCTTTAGCTGACTCACATGAAAGGATTGATATTATCAGACTTCTCCCAGAAGTTGAAAGAAGTTTCAATCCACTTCCCGCATCTCCAAGCCAACTCTCTAGCTCAAACATGTCTGGTAAGGATCCTGATCAATATCCTGCATACATGTTTTTCTTTGATATGGTTCAAAAAGAGTATTATAGTTACTCCCTGTATGCAGACTCCAGCAAAGTTCCAATCCTTCTGGACCTCGATGAACTTGACAGTTATCCCACTTCAGTCAACGTTAAGAAGGAAACTCCTGCCACCACCAGCTCCAAACCGGTCCCGGTTCCTAAGCCCAACCCAAGAACTCGTGCCTCCACCGCCAAGAAGAGGAAGGGTTCCGAGGTCAGCACTCCAGGCTCTGAAGGGTTCTCTTATGAAGAACTCAGCTTTACTGACTCCTTAGAACCAATGACATCCTTCCTTAATAAGGTAATATCCTGGTACTATATCCTGCGTATATATCCTGATAGAATATCCTAACAGAATATCATAGTCAGTGAGTTTTAATTTATACCTGAATTTTGACTTGCAGGGTCTCCAGCATCTGCTCCACCTCTACACCAATGCCTGTAGTACAGCCAAGTTTCAGGAAGCCAGGATCAAGCAGCTTGAGACCACTGTTGCCGATCAGGGCACTATTGCTGAAGCCAAGTCCCGACACTACGAGGATAAGCTGAAGAAGGTTACTCAGGATGCCAAAGTAAAGCTGGAAGCCGTCCAAGTTGAGCATGAACAGGCCATGGTCTCCTTCCGAGAAGGAATAAAAAAATCAGCTGTTGTCTCTCAGCTACAAGCTCGCATCAAGATGGCTTATGAGGACAAGGAGACAGGTCTTGAGTGCCCATCCTGGCCGGTTGATTCCTGGGTGGCGAAGCTGAAAGAGCTTGGAGGCTAACCTGTGCCATATCCTGCTAAAGTTGGGGCTGGTGAAACTTCCAAGTCAGAAGAAGTGGCGAACAAGGCTAGAGAGAAGAAGAATGCTGGGGCGGATGCTGGTGAGGATGCTTGAGATGATACTGCTCAGGATACTGAAGCTGAGAAGACGGAGAAGGCTGGTGGTGATGCTGCTATGTGAGGGCATTCAAGTGGGCAATGATGGATGTTGATGCCTAGGCCAGAGCCCACTTTTTAAATTTGAATGTTGGTCTGTAATCCCAAAACAATTTACTTTTCCTGCACTCGAACAATTTATATTTCCTGCATGCTTTTTGAACAATATAACAGTTGTAGGTGGATGGGTCTCGGTTTGAGATGAAACCTTCAACTGTTATGTAAATATGACTAGGAAATTGTGCTTTTGGCGGATAGATCTCGGTTTGAGATGAAACCAAAAGCACAAACTTTTGCTATGTTAATAATATAATTTCCTTTTAGCATTATCTTTGTTGTTATATTTTTATTGCATAAATTTTATTCTGAAAATATTTTTCTTTGAACATCCTTGGAAACATTTTGGGAACATATTCTGAGAGTATCCTGAGAGATATCCTAGTTAGGATATTGCTACATTACCTTAAAAACTTAAGTTACTCAGAGGCGATTTAAAAAAAATAAAAAAGGAGAGACCATACCAAAGACTTTTAGAGAGTTCATTCCAATCTTCCATCTCATGAATGTCCCCAGTGCACATTTAGAAATCCGAACCCATCCTTTGAATTGTATTAAGGTGTATGTCCCCTATGTTCAGCATATAGGAAATGTAAACATAGCCATATTTTGTTCAAAACCTGTTCTTTAAACTTTAGTTTTTCTGGGGACGAACCCTGAATATCCTGGGGATAAACCCTTAGTATACTGGGGATAAACCCTTAATATCCTGGGGATAAACCCTGATTTTCATGCGCTACAGGCGGGAGTGTATAAACTCCAAGACTTAGAAAGGTGAAAACCTTTAAACCTTAGAGAGTATGAAAATACCCTTTCGTGAGAGAGGGTATTCAATCCTCATATACCTTGAGGATCCAGGATATAGTCAATAATAACAAAATTGTCAGCCACTTTTACATGAACTGGTCCCGCTACCTTGAACTATCCCTGGATAACTTGCGCTCCAGGCGGGGTGTTTAAACCCAATTCGAGAGAAAGGTGAATACCTTTAAACCTTTGAAGGGACAAGGATCCCTTAATCGTGAGAGAGGGGGCCAATCCTCTAATCTTTCGGTTTATCTTGAGCATATATCCTGAGACATATCTTGCAAAATAACCTTAAACTAAGGTGGGTGTTAGCTTGGCTAACACCCCTCCAATGCTTAAGTCAGTATTGGGTTCAAAAGAATAAATAAATTCAAACATATTTAAAAGAGATAGAATTCATACCATCCTGAGTTAGAAATTAAATTCTATACTCACTTGAAATAGAGCTTTAGGTGTATAGCATTCTAGGATTTTGGTAACATATCCCCATCCATATTCTTAAGTCGGTATGCTCCTTTCCCAGAATCTGATTCAACCTCATATGGTCCTTCCCACTTTGGAGCTAACTTTCCATCGGTAGGATTAGTAGTATTCTGAAAAGCCTTCTTAATACTCAATCTCCAACTTGAAACCTTCTAGTCCTGATATTCTTGTTATATGCCCTGGATATCCTCTGTTGATATGCTGCCATCCTTAGCTTTGCCGCATCTCTTGTCTCATCCACAGTGTCCAATTCTTGGCACAAAGCTTCAGGATTCTGCTTAGGATCTCGGAGGTTAGATATTGCTGTAGGTATCATCATTTCTGTTGGGATCACTGCTTCTGCTCCAAATACTAAGGAGAATGGAGTTTGGCCAGTTGCACTCTTTATTGTTGTTCTATCAGCCCACAAAACAAAGGCTAATTCTTCTGCCCATCTTCCTTTCTTAGCTTCTAGTCTCTTCTTCAAGTTGTTGACAATTATCTTGAGGATTCTGCTTGTCCATTCACTTGAGGATGTACTGGAGTAGATGTGATCATTTTGATTCCCCAACTCTTGCAAAAGTCAATGGTCCTCTTACTTATAAACTGAGAGCCATTGTCACTAATTATCTCGGCTGGTACTTTAAACCTGGTCAGGATATTCCTTTTTTATGATGGATACTACTTCTTGGTCCCTGACTTGAACAAATGCTTCGGCTTCAACCCATTTAGAGAAATAAACAGTCATTGCCAGCATAAAGACTTTTCCTCCTGGAGCTTTTGGCAATTTCCCTACTATGTCCATCCCCCACTTCATTAATGGCCAAGGGGAAGCTATAGGATATAGTGGTTCAGCTGGTTGATGTAATATATTACTATGCCTTTGACATGCATTACATCTTCGAGCATATTCTGCAGCAACTTTCCTCATTGTCGGCCAATAGTATCCTATTCTTAATACTTTTGAGAATAATGACCTGCCCTCAGTGTGGTTACCACAATCCCCTTCGTGTATATCCTGAAGCACTTCTTTAGTTTCTGGATCCTCCAAGCATCCCAGGTATGGTCCTGCAAGATATTTCTTGTACAAAACATTATTTATAAGGGCTTTAGAATTCTCATCCTTAGGGATGTATCCTTCCCTGAGATATCTTATGATTGGAGCCGTCCAGGACTTAGGATCCTCATCAGGATCATGACCAGGATCCTGAATACTTGTTACTTCCTTATCCTGAGATTTGAAAAGATCCACTGCAGGATATAGGATGTGAAGTATTGGTATTTGGGTTCCTTCTGGTATCCTGACTGATGATCCTAAATTTGCCAAGGCATCTGCTTCAGCATTATCTTCTCTTGGTACCTGTTCAAGTGTAAAAACATCGAAATATCCTGCTAATTTTTTGAGAATTTTGAGATACTCGATTGACTTCTCACCTTTAACTGCATAGGATCCATTAAAATGATTAGTAATTAACAAGGAATCAACATATACTTGCAAACTCTTAATATTCATACTCTTAGCCAACTCTAATCCTATAATTAAGGCTTCATATTCTGCTTCATTATTAGTGACAGGGAATTCACACCTAATAGCCTGGGGTAATATGTCCCCCTGTGGCGATTCTAGTAGTATACCCAATCCTACACCTCTAACAATAGATGCACCATCAGTATATAATGTCCAGGATTCTGAGGTTTCTCCTAGTTGTTGAACTTCTAGGTCTACTTCATTTTGAATATCACTACTGAAATCAGCCACAAAGTCAGCTAGAGCCTGAGACTTTATGGCATTTCTAGGTTCATATACTAGATCATAGGCACTTAGTTTTACTGACCACTTAGCCATTCTTCCTGACATCTCAGGTTTCCTAAGCACATTTTTAACAGGATAATTGGTTTTAACATGAATCCTATGTGTCTCAAAATAATGTCTAAGCTTTGTTGATGCCATAACTAGGGCTAATATTATTTTTTCTAAATGAGAATATCTAGTTTCAGCATCTAATAAACTTTTACTAACATAATAAACAGGATACTGCTGACCTTCATGATCCTTTACAAGAACAACACTTACGACATTCCCTGATACTGGGAGATACAGGGATAATGGTTCACCATTCTCAGGCTTCATCAATAGAGGTGCAGTTGAAAGATATTGCTTCAAATCCTGCAAGGCTGCTTCATGCTTCTCCCCCCATTCGAATTTCATATTTTTCTTCAAGATATCGTAAAATTCCTTGCATTTTTCCGAGGATCTTGAGATAAATCTGTTTAATGCTGCTACTCGTCCCGTCAGTCTTTGTACATCTTTCATGTTCGAAGGTGACTTAATATCCAAGATGGCTTTGATCTGTTCTGGGCTTGCTTCTATCCCTCTTTTAGTCACCATATATCCTAAAAACTTTCCTGCCCCCACTCCAAAATGGCACTTGGCAGGATTTAACTACATGTTATATTGATCCAAGATATCAAATGCTCCCTTAATATCCTGGTGGTGATCCTCAGCCTTCTTAGATTTTACTACCATGTGATCGATGTACACCTCCATGGTGTCCCCCAACTTGTCTTTAAACATCATGTTCACCAATCTTTGGTACGTTGCATCTGCATTTTTCAAACCAAAAGGCATAGCAGTATAACAATAAATACCTGTTGGTGTCATGAAAGCAGTATCCTCCTGGTCTGAGGGTTCCCTTTGGATCTGCTGGAATCCTGAGGATGCATCCATGAAGGTTAACATCTCGTGGCCAGCAGTAGCATCCACCATCGAGTCAATATGAGGTAGAGGAAATGGGTCTTTGGGACAAGCTTTGTTCAAGTCTGTGTAATCTACACAAACTCTCCATTTCCCATTTTTCTTTTGCACCACAACTACATTTGCTAGCCATCTTGGAAATTTGACCTCCCTGATCATCTTGGACAGCAATAATCTTTCGACTTCCTCTTGAATAATTGTATTTCGTTCAAGAGCAAACTTCCTTCTCTTTTGTTGAATAGGCTTGAACGACATGTCAATTCCAAGCTTGTGAGTGATAATATCTTTGGAAATACCTGTCATATCCTCGTGCTTCCATGCAAATGTTGACATCCTGCATTTCAAAAAGTTAGTTAATTGATTCTCAATATCCTGGGGGATATTGGTTCCTACGAGCACCGAGATATCTGGATTATCCTGATCCAGGATAATTTTCTTAACATCCTGTTCTAAAGCCTCCACGATATCCTAGGCTCACATCTTTAATTGCTATGCTGCATTGGGCTTTGTCGAGGATTTCATCGAAGAAGAATAACACTCCTTTGCTTCCTGTTGATCACTTTCCACCTTGACTACCCCCCAAGGGTGTTTTGGTCAAAAATTACCGAAGCAATTAAGTGATCAAATTAGTTAAGTGAGGTAGTGTGCTAAAATTATGTGTGAAGAATGTGTTAACAAAATTAGATATGAAAACAGTTTCAGGATACGGCTCAGGATATAGAGCTGTATCTATGATCAAACAATGAGCAAAAAAAAGTAAAGGTTGACACGAGATATACGAGGAAAGCCCTTGATCAATCTAGATCTCCGGCATAAAACCTCGGGAGCTGACAATCGTCGGCTGCCTTGTTTTCTTATTGCTTGAATAACAGGATACAGTGCAGGATATGGCTCAGATCAATGCTAAGTGGTACAACGATTGAAAGTGTTGAGTGTTTGTGCGTAATAAAAAGAAAAAAGAAGTGTGAGTTCGAGTGTAGAGAGTGAAGTGTGTGTTCCTATTGATCTGGCCTCCTATTTATAGTTACAGATAACAAACTAACTCTCCTATTATTCCGAGATGCTGGGAATATTCCATTCTGAACGTTGGGGGCTGCTTCTACTCGTTTTCCACGTGCTTATTGACTACAAAACCGGTTCTTCAGCTCATATAACCGTTACAATGTCAATAACATTGACCAACATCCGATATTCTCGCGGAATATGCCTTTCTGACCATTACAAGACCCATCCTTCCACCATCAACGTCCATTTTTCAACCACCTTGAGCGAATCTTCAGGTAGATCAAGTCTTTTAACGTTGGTACCTTGCAACCAACGTTTTACAAGCCAATCGTTAGTAATAGTCAGGATACTGCCTCAGGATATTATCAATATCCTGGCCCGGTATCCAGATATGGTATCCTGATCGGTATCCTGATCATATACAACTAATAAAAAATCAAGATACAAAGTCAGGATATGGGCTCAGAATTTCACCCATAACAAAGGGGTAGGGATCTTGATGCATTGATGATAGGTTGATGGCACAACTTTCATATCATGGATCCACGGCCTACCCAATATAATATTATAGCAGGATAAGGAGTCCATCACACAAAAGCGTTGCATTGAGTTGACCCCTTCAACATAAACTGGCAATTTTATCTCTCCCATAGTATTCCTGGCCTTTCCACTGAATCCAACAAGTACAGTGGATTTCGAAGTGATATCCATCGGGGATACATTCATCCTCTTCAATGTCTCTAGTTGAATTATGTTGACGGAGCTGCCATTATCCACCAGTATCCTGCGTACAAAATGATTAGCAACATATAACATCATTACCAGAGCATCATGATGAGGATCCTGGATAGTATCCCTGTCATCACCGTCGAACGTGATCACTTTATCAGTCATGAGGGTCGTCATCATGGTTGGCTCATCTCCCCTTTTGGCCTTAGCCTCCTTTGCATGTCTTTTGGCTAAAGAATAAGAAGTTCCGCAGATATCGGACCCTCCTGAAATAAAGTTAATTATCTTGGCATCCGCGGGAGGTGATGCTACTCGTTCAGGATCCTACTCAGTATCCTGAGCCTTATTCTTCTTTCTTCCCAGGAGATCCTTCAAATATCCCTTGCTCAGGAGCTAGCTTATTTCTTTCCTTAGAGCAAATCAATACTCGGTAACATGCCCGAAATCCTCATGGAAGGCACACCACTTGGACTTATCCTTCCAATCAGCTTTTTGTTGGTTCTTCCTAGGCCACCTCGCTTTGTCTCCTAAACCCTGCATAGCATACATCAGCTCAGGTATATTAACAGAAAAAAAAATATTCTGACAATTCAGGATACTCTTCAGGATCCTCGTCTTCAACAACATTCACTTTCTTGCTGTCATTTCTGCCATATGGTTTAGAACAATATGGCTTGTACGAGGATTCCGACTTCCTGTTGGTTGATTCGTAGGTTGAAGTTGAATTCTTCATCTCTTGCATCTTTTTGTCATCCTCCAGTCGAATATATCTTACAGCCCTGTTCCGAGCTTCATCCAGGTTCCTGCATGGGTTTATTACAAGATCCTGGTAAAATTGAGAATCTTTTTGCAATCCCATCTTGAAAGCTTGCACAGCTGTTGCAACATCGAGATGTGGGATATCTAAGGATTCCCGGCTAAACTTGTTCACATAATCTCTCAAGGATTCCTGAGGTCCCTGAGTTATCCTGTAGAGATCACAGGTTAGTTTCTCAAAACTTCGGCTGCAAGAAAATTGACTATTAAATAAATTGACTAAGTGAGCAAATGATGTAATCGAATGAGGAGGAACATTTAAGAGCCATTTTAAGGCTGATCCTGTTAAGGTAGAACCAAAACCCTTGCAGATGCATGCTTCCTTGAGATCTGGAGGGATAGGGTTGATTTCCATCCTTTCCCTATACTGGGCAATATGCTCTTCAGGATCCGTGGTCCCGTCATAGAGCTTCATGTTGGGGGTTTGAAATCTCTTTGAGATTTCAGCATCACATATAGGATATGCAAACCGAGATATCTTGTGGGTATCCTGGGATCGGCTGGACTACTCCAGGTACACTGGATATCATGTCCTTTAACTTTTAAAGCTCCCTGGAAAGTGCTGATGTCATACCTGCATCGTGAAAAGATCCAATACCATTAGTAGCAAGAGTATTATTATTATTAGATACGTTACCAGTCTGAGGATTCTTGCCATATCCTGAAGCATATCCTGAACTTCTCACAGTTGACACCCTAACCGAAGAGGGTATCTCAGGAATATGACTTTGGGAATGGCTAGGCACAATATTCCTCCTATTATCCTCAGTATATACTGCAGAACTGAAGTTTAGAGCTCTGGGCTGCAAGGGAGTGACAACATCCTCAAAGGGCCTGCTTGAGCTGGATTTCAAGAGTTGTATCTATCTCATTAGCATTTGGTTGGTCTCCCGCTGTTGCTTCATTTGGTCCTGTATACTACCAAATAAAGTTAGAATTTCATCATTTGAGGCCAAAACAGGAGCAGATCCCTGAACATTCCGAGTGGGGATAATATCCAGAGGCTGTGAAGAGGCTTGCGTCCTTGGAGGAGGTGGTGGAAGCACCGAACCAATTGTTGCAGAAGTTGTAGCAGACACGGTAGAAGAGCTCATGTTTGATCTTGAGGCCATTGAAAATAGTGTAGCAAAAAGTTTTGAAAATAGAAAACCAAGTAATGATTTTGCAAAAGCTTTTAGTAGAAATAGCACCACTTTCCCCACGGTGGGCGCCAAATTGTTTTGGTCAAAAATTACCTAAGCAATTTAGTGATCAAATTAGTTAAGTGAGGTAGTGTGCTAAGAATGTGTATCAAAAATATGTTGATTTAGTTGTTTGCAAAAATAGGTTCAGGATATAGCTCAGGATATCGAGCTATATCTATAATTAAACAATGAGCAAAAAGTAAAGGGTGACACGAGATGTACGAGGAAAGCCCTTGATCAATCTAGATCGCTGACACAAAACCTTGGGAGCTGACAATCGCAGCTGCCTTGTTCTTCTTGTTACTTCAAATGTCAGGATACAGTGCAGGATATTGACCAGATAGCTACTAAGTGTTACAATGCTTTTTCAGAAAGTGAGAGTTGCGAGAGAAAGTATGAGAGCTCGAGAGTAGTGAGTGTGATGTCCTATTTGATCTGGTTTATCCATCTATTTATAGCTATGAAACAAAAACAAAATCTCCTACAAACGGGGGATGCCAGCGAATATTCCCTAGTTAACGTTGGAGACCAAGTAAAGCGGCCTCAACGTCTTTCTTCAAATAACTTGGACCGAGTCTTCAGGGGTAGAGGTCTTCATGAACGTTGCAAACTTGAACTCGTACTCCTGCACATAATCCGTTAGTAATCCTCAGGATACCATATCAGGATGTTACCAATATCCCGAGTCAGTATCCCGAGTATGAATATTTATCATATAATCAAGATATAATTTAAGATATTATCCAGGATATGGGCTCAGAATTTCACCCATAACAATCACCATTAACAGTTCTTGAAGATTAATTCCCTTCAATGGCAGTGGCACTTAACAACTGATGAACTATAAAGACTGTTGCTTGTAAAGACTATTGAAGCAAAGCCATGTTGGTTGCAAAGACTGTTGAAGACCAATCAACTGCTGGTGTCAAAGTGCTGCTGAAGACAAAGTACTTCTGGAATCAAAGGCCTGGTCAACCTTAGAGGAAAGCACTACTCAGCCTCATCAGTGTTTAAGCATCATCAGTGGATTGCCTCATCAGAGTTTTGTTTAACCTTTGTATTAATGTAACAGTGTTTGTATTGCATCAGTTTTATAGGTTGTTAAGATTGTTAGATGTCATTATCTAGGTGATGTCAACAAAGATGCCACAGTGTTTAGGATCGTACTATAAATAGACAGTGCCTGTACTATTCTATCAGCTTTTTGCACACACTCAACTTATACGAACTAACATTGTGAGCTCAGGCTGAGGGGGAGTTAGTGTTCATGCATGCATAAGCCTAAACATTGTATTTTCAATCTTTTTACTAATGAAAGCATTGTATGATGAAAGCTAATCTTTCCTTGATTGTGTAATAAAGTTTTACATTCATTCCGCTGCAAATTATTCCTTTGTTTTATCATCTTCCATTACCATCTTATTAAAATAACAAAATCAAGTCAAACTCAGATCCTAACAATTGGTATCCGAGCATAGGTCAGTCAAATTCGATCTAACAATCAATTTGACATAAAAGATCAGCTCAATTTCATTGATACTGTGTTGTTCGTATTTGTTGAAAAATAGAATAAAGTGTAATCACTGATGTGTGGGAAATGCAACATATAAATTACATCAATTGAGGCATAAAACTAACCTTTTTTTAGTACTAATGTTGGAAAAAGTGTGCTTTTGTCTCCCTTTTGTATTTTCAAGATCAAATGAGCATAAATGAACAAAAGGAACAAATATGCAGCAAAATCTAGCCTAAATACAAGAAAAGGAATAAACGTGGCATGCCTGACCCCTCAACAACATCTTCCCAAGCAAAAACAAAGAAACAGAAGGCTGACCACGGCCCCGTGCCCAACGGACACGGGGGCGTGGCCAGCTGTCTGCAGAAAAGACAAAGTTGTAGAAGCTTCTATTCCAAGAACGGGGGCGTGCCCAGCTCAACACGGGCCGTGGTTAACGCTAAGATTGGTAGAATCCAAGCAAATCTTGATAGTACAGATACGCTTCTGCACACGGGGCCGTGCCTAGCAGACACGGGGGCGTGTGGAGCTAATGCAGGCAAATTGCAATTAATGAAGAAAGAGAAAGAGGATGGACACGGGGTCGTGCCCAATGGACACGGGGCCATGTCCGGGCTTCTGTGCAGGCTATAAATAGAGGTGCTTGGTTCACTTCAAAGGCATCCCTTGGCAAACCACCTCTCTCCCACTTCACCCACACTCCATCACCACTATAACCCACATCCACCACCATCATCCATCATCCATCATCCATCATAGAGTGTGTGTAGTAGTCTCGGGATCCAAGATTGATAGTAAGAGTTCTTGACAATCAAAGGTCATGTTTGTCTAAGTCTCTTACATCACTTGGTGAAGACAAGCATTTAGTGTAATACTTTTGATTTTTAATCTTTTCGCACTTTTTATTTGGTTTTGTATTAATGACTTTAATAACTAGTTTCTTATGTTGAAGGTGAAACTTCCTTATCATTTGTCTGTGGTGTCTTGGCATTATTTTTTACTGTCTATATAAAATAAAAGATTTTCACCATTCATATCTCTACGGTCTATATAGAGATATGTTGGCTACCTGGTCGGGGGTTAAGGGAATCATTTGGTAAGGTTATTGCCTTGTTCAGTGTATAGATCCTGCAAGGACCTGGGTCAAGCTTACTAGGACCTCCTTCAATACCCACTGGTATTGGATGGTGGGGGTGCGAATGGCTTGATCCCCTCATATGTAAACTACTATTAATACATTAACCTGGCTACTTGGGACTGTATCCCTGCTGACTCAACCCACTTAGCCGAGGGTAACGTCACCTTCAAAAGAGAGGCCTGCCACATTACGCATTAATAACTTAATTAATTATCTTTCAATATTCCGATCCTTTAGGGTTGTATCCTTGCTGACTCAAACTACTGGGTTGAGGGTAACGTCACCTTCAAAAGAGGGGCCTACTACTATAACTAAGATAATCTCTTAAAAAGTGCAAAAGTGCGGAAATCATCAAAAGTTACACTAAAGGCGAGTCGGATCCAAGTGATTCATCTTGTCTATCTGTTTTTTTATTTAATTTTTCAGCATTTTTAGTTTTTATTTTCATGTTTAAAACATTTTCTAAAACTTTGATTTGATTAGACGTTGAGGATAAACCGGTACTAAAAGCTCTTGTGTCCTTGGACGACCTCGGTATCTTACCAACGCTATACTACGCTCACGATGGGTGCACTTGCCCATATGTGTGTTTAGTGCTAGTAGAATATCGTGTTTTATAAATTTAAAACTTGACTAAAGTGTTAAAAAGGGCTTAAAATATTAATAAAAACATATAACACTACGCACATCAAGTTTTTGGCGTCGTTGCCAGGGACACAAGGATTTTAAGAAAGCTTAAAATCGACGGCCTAATCAGTTTTTCAAAAACCTTTTTAAAAACGCGCGCACAATTTTTTTCATTTTAGGTAGTTTTTGCATTACAGTAGACTGAACAAGGGGCCGTGCTCGCTGAACACGCCCCCGTGCTGCATCATTTTTAACAAACTCCCAGATACAGAGTCTGAACACGGGGGTCGTGTTCGCTGAACACTCCCTCGTGCTGCATAAAACCAGTCACTTTTATTAAAACGCCCATATACAGAACCTGAACATGGGGCTATGCTCACTTAACATGGGGCCATGCTCACTTAAGATGGGGCTGTGTCCAGCCTCTGTTTCCGTTTTTACTTTTGTTTTCTGGTCCCGAGACTCTATTGTGGTCTGCTGAGTGATTCTTATGGATCAATACTCAGGGGATTACAACTACCACTATGAGGAGGATGATTATAGGGAAGACTATTGCACCATTTGTGGTAATCCTCATTCGGTACAATATTGTGACCTCTTTGAACCATCCCCTTCATACAACTACTATGGGGAGCCAAGGTACGAGCCATCTACTTCATATACATCCTATGAAGACCCAAGGTATGAACCTTCTCCCTCATACTCATATTTTGATGAACCAAGGTATGAGCCTTCATACTCATACTTTGAAGAACCAAGATATGAGCCTCCACCTTCATATACTTACTATGAGGAACCATGGCGTGAACAACCCACCTCATATGAGTATTATGAAGAACAAAGTTACGACCCTTATCCATTGTATACTTACAATGAGGAACAATGGTGTGAACCATCTACCTCATATGAGTATCATGAGTAACCAAGGATCGAACCTCCGAATTCAAGCTTTGAGGATCCTTATTCTATCACACCTGTAGCCGATAAGATAATAGAACACCTTAAAACTATCGAGCGCTATATAAAAGAAGCCCGCGCAAGGGAAGAGGAATCCCGCGCAAAGGAAGAATTAACTTGTAATAAAGAAGAGATAGTTGAAAAGGTAAAAGTGGAAGAACAAGTAAGTGAAAAGCCGACACATGAGTTAAACAATGAAAAAGATGAGTCCGTTAACGTTAAAATTCAAGAACAGTCTAATTTTCAAGAAATTAATCACTTGTCACCTTCTTTCGAAAATCATTGTTTAGTACCCACTCATGCTAAGTTTTTAAAAGAGTTAAACACTAACACTAAAATTGACGAAACGGTAAGCATTAAGTTAACAAATGATCAAACTATGCTAATAAAAGAAGATCCATTTGAAATTAACATTACAGCGGTTCCATTTTTTTCAAAATTCCTTTATTAGTAATATTACAATTGATAAAGATCTTTGTGTTAATATAATGCAAAACTACATTTTCGAAAAATTAAGTATTGGTGATTTTTCTCCACTTCAAATACCCATTTTTCTATCTAATCGGAAAACAATAAAATCAATAGGGATAATTGAGGATGTGTTAGTCCAAACCAATCAAATGGTAATCCCAACCGACTTCGTCATCCTTGATGACGCTCCACTAGTGTTGGGATGACCTTTTGTAAAGATCCACGAAGCTTTGAAAAATCGGAAGTATAACAATCTACCCATTCAATTAGGGGCATTCAAAAAAAGTGTTGATCTTGAGCGTTCAATGAAATATCCATTCGGCAATGATGACCCCCTAATTGAAGATGAAGATGAACCACCCTATACAAGAAAAGAAATTGACCACTTTGTTGAAGAAGAGGTCGCCATTGAACAAACCTTTTTGGTTCTTGATCAAAATGAGCAACCAAATAAGGAGTCTCCTAAAGGCCCACCTCTTGAGCTCAAGGAACTTCCAAAAGGTTTGGAATATGCTTTTCTCGACAAAGATGGTAAATTACCTGTAATTATTTCGTCAAAATTAACTAGTGTGGAAAAAGAAAAATTAATCACACTTTTGAAAAAACAAAAAAATGCGATCGCTTGGAAGCTTGTAGATATTAATGGGATAAGTCCTTCCATGTGCACGCACAAAATTTTGATGAATGATGACTATTGTTGATGCATAATGTCTATAGCCTGCGTCATCAGTCTATGTCGTGTCATTTATATGTAATAGGTTAAAATGCTAAAGTTAAGTATGTGTTTTGACCAGATCGCACGACCTGGTAGGTCAGGTCGCACGAGGTGGACATCTCAGCTCGTGCGGTCTGGAGTTGTTAGTCCATGTGGTCTGGCAGGTCTATAAATAGGCTAGTAGTGTTCTTCATTTGTAACATTATAGAGAATTGTGTACCGAAGTGCTGTCTGATTCTCTTTGTACCTAAACGTCTAAAATCAATGAAGAACATGTTTAAAGTGACTTTCTACTCTTCTACTCTTGTTCTAACACTGATTGACGGTTTCTAGTCTGATTCTGCCTTTCTAGAAACTAGATCTGACTCTGATTGACTCGTTTGGACGAATCCTCGATCCTACAAGTGGTATCAGAGCTCAGGATGAGTCAAATATGTTGATATTAGTGTTTTGAACGGTTTAGAACCATATACTTCTACTCTTTCTTGGATTTTCAGATGATTTCACAGATAAAATGGACTGAATTTTGGATATTATGCGTAAAACATCATTTTGAACAATCGTACAAAGTTGCAGATCGTAAATCAAACTAAAATTGATCCAAAAATGTCAAAAACTTGAAATTTTGATAAACTAAGTCTGCAAACGAGGTGAAATTGTCCAAATCGTGTGAAAATGATGCTCAAATCGTGTGAAACTAATCAGATCGTGTGAAGGTGTTATCCCGATTGTGTGAATTCATCAGACCGCACGAACTGAATTTTTTTGTTAACTCACCTCGCACGGTTTGGATAGTCCAAGTCGTTTGAAATTCAGGTCATTTGAAGTCCAGGTCATCTGAAAGTCCAGGTCGCTTGAAATTGTAATTTTTCAAAACTTAGAAATTTTTCGAAACATTTTTCAAAGTATAAAAATGGACAATCAAGAGTTTTACAATGCGTTTTTCGGAGGAGGTATGACTGCTCAAACTCCTGCAAGTATAGCCCAGAATGTGAATATGGAGAATGAGCTAGGAACCATGCAAAAACCACCGAAACTGCTCAACATTGAAGATTATTCGGGGTGGCAGGATAAAATTCGCACGTGGGTTCAGGCGAATCACCTCGAATGCTGGCTGAAAGTTGAAACGAAATATGTAGTTCCTACGAATGATGCTGGTCTTTTGAAAACACTTAACACGTTAACACCGGCTGAACAAGAACACTTTAAAGCCGAGAAGAAGATGGTCAGTAAATTGCAACATGAAATTAAGGAAGACATTTTGGTACTGTTACAGCATCAGGGTGACGCGCAACCTATTTGGAACGCTCTTAAAATCAAATTTCTTGGGAGTGTTTCAATGATCAAAAGCAAAAAGGTGCTACTGAAAAAGAATTCGACATATTTACTGCTATCAGTGGAGAATCAACGAAAGAGTTGATTGAGAGGTACTGTCACTTGGTAGTGGAGGTGAAACGTTTGAATATAGATAAAACAGATAAAGAGTGGGTTGATAAGTTGGCTGACGCACTACCAAAAGAAGAGTGGGGTACGTTCTTATTGGTTATGAAGAACAATTTGGAATACGTGGGTTTCAATTTGAGTACGTTTATCGAGAGAATTGAAGGTCATGTGCTTGAACTTCGGAAGATGAGGAAAATGAAATCTACAAATGTACAGCAAGATGTGACAACCCGCACAAAACCAGGTATCCGTACAACTTAATTAATGATTAATTACTACTTGATTACTGTGCTTGATTGACTAGCTGATAAACTGCTACCTGCATACTGATACATGCACTTACTTGCATCATACTTTATTTGCTGTCACTACATTAATTACATACTGAACCTTAGTGACAAACATGATGCACAAAAAGCACAGTAGCACTATACGGATACACGGCAAACATGCTGATATGACCAGCATCAGGCAGACACTGCCTCTAAGGCCTGTTAAGAGCCTCATATATTTTGACTACACTGGTAGTGAGTGTAGGGATATAAGGGTTATGGTACCGCGTCTCTAGGGATAAGATACACTGATTCGGATGTGCCAAAAACGTACTTTAAGTACCAAACACAGCACTTTAAAAATTAAACCAGCTTCTAGCTGACTAGTAAAGTGCCAGAAAATAAGAAAATAACACTAGACACTTTCTAAAATGTTGGAAACTAATTGTGTCACTAAAAATGTAATAACGACACTTTAAAGCGTTACAAAAGACTTTAACGGATTACTATCCAACCGGACACCCGGACTTTACCCGGAACATGAAAACATTACTATTTTTATTATTACTATTTTTCTGAGGCAGTTAGGGTCCCTGATTACCCTAACACCCGTCATAACACGTAACATACAACAAACTAAGTTAAGTACTTAGTTAACCCTACTTAACATAACTAACTTCCCTAATCATCTAGTTGCCATCGAACCAAACCCCCCCCCCCCCAAGTCCCTAACCGGCCCCAAAACCTTAGGGGACACAAGAGTACAATAGCCATTATTTTAATAAGTTTGGTTTAGTATCTAGTGGACATCTAAACCTTTGGATAATAACTCTTATTTTTGCCTATAAATACATGAGATAACACCACATAAATCACACTTAACTTTCACCAACACACTCACTTCTCTCTTGTCTCCCAACTCTCGGCCGAACTCCCTCACACCCACCATCATACTTTCAAGCTTCGATCCTTGCATTCCAACATCATACAAGCCTCGCAAGTCACGTTTTAGGAGCTTTGGTGCGAGTGGAACGCGAAGGACCTCGTTTGGTAGCTTTTATCCACCCCGTTTTCGTCAAGATTCATCCCTAGCCCCGAGCTAGAGGTATATCACGTAAAACTCATATTTAAGCTTGTTTAAAGTGGTTAAAAGGAATTTTATCGGTAAAATATCGTTAACATGCGTTTTGGAACTTTAAAGTCTACTAAAATCACAAAAATGGAGGTTAATAGCACATGTCTTGTGTAAAAGTCGTAGGACTTGAAATTTGTGTTTATCTAGACCCGATCTATGATGTGGTAGCTCAAATCTTCGTTTAACCCGACTTTGTAAAATCACGTATCATCACATAAGCTCGTTTTTGAAAGATACAAGGGTTAAAGGTGAAACACTACCACATATAGAGCATGAACTTGTATAAAAGAATTTTAGTTGTGTAAAAGTGGTTTAACCGGTAGAATGGTGTTTAAAACTAGCGGATCTACGTATCCGCAAGTGGTATTTTTGAAAGACCACACTTTAAAGAAATCATATTTTTCTAAAGATGAATCTTACACTAATAAATATGGTTTTATAAACCACAAGTGTGTAAACACTTGTGAAACAAAGAGATCCGACAAAGAAGTAAATTTGTCACTTGTTACTAGAAGTTGTAAAGACGGATTTCTCTAAACACGAGGTTTCTACAAGATTAAAGCTACTTTATATAAAGATCTACATATATAAAGGTGATTTACAGTAAAGATGCGGAAAAACTACAAGTTCATGCGATTATGCAAATTTACATACTTGTCGACTAGTTTGTTGTGTTGGAGATTGTTTGATTGAATAAAGAAGATTGTTGATTGATTTGTTAAAAGAAAATGATACGCTTGAAAGCGTGGCCACCTCCAGTTACAGAGGAAACTCTGGCGAAATTTTTCTAAAAACCTAACACTTAGACTTTTTACACAACAAGTGTTAGAACTATTTTTGGACATGCTTTCGAAACATAAATTTCGCCAGCACTATATTTTACTAAATATTCGGAGGTGGGATTTTCACAAAGATTAAAGTGATAAATATACTTGTCACAACACTGTTTATGATTATTTTGTGAAAATACATAAATATTATTTTAGAGTAAAAATAATATTTACAAGCGTTAATGATTCCAAAACTTTACGAACGCTTCCACAAACATATAAGTTACACCGGTAATTACATTACCACAAGATTGATAAAACGTAACTTACGCACATGTATTGTATCCCCCATCCTTGGGAAGAAGAATAACTACCAAGTGTATACGGAACATAAACACGAAATAGTTGTCTAACTATTTCCCAAAGACATAAACTATAAAGCTAAAGCACGGCCGTCCGTCTAATAGAATTAGCACTTGTAGGTCGTTGCACAGCTTACTGTATTGGAGACGCTTGATAGAGATACGCATTCACTGTGAGTTCATGTCCCCCTTTTCTCTAACTGTTTTCAGTTTACTTAACCGCGGGGGTGAAATACATGTTACATTGTTTACAAGTACTTTATACACGGTATGATTAACGTAAGGAGGTTTTAGATCATGTGAATGGGTAGGCGGAAACTTGAGGCCATTAATCCTCAGGGTAGGACCGAGGGACAGGAGCGGTAGATCTATCTGGGTGTAGCGAGCCCAGCCCCAGGCCCAAACAGAACGGACCTCGGGGTGACTTTGTGCCCAACGCATAAATCCGCTAGGTTTGAGTCTTCCTACTTGCATATCACAACATGCTAATGGCTTTGCAAACCATTGGTGATCACAAGTCCTCTTACACTGCTACATACCAGGAAACTTTTATACTTACAAGTGTTTTACTTACTCACTTACACATGAACTCGCTCAACATTATTGTTGATTTTTCAACTCACATGTATTTCAGGAAATTAAAACGGATCTGGCACGGTATGGAACGTTTTCTGCTGCGTATTGTCATGAAGTCATCAGGGTTTAGGGGATGTGTCTCTTACCTGGACAAGACACAGTCCCTAAATCACGTTTATGTTTATGTTATAAGTTGTTATGTCTTTTGAACAAGGTTATTGATGTTGGAGTATGTTCTCGTCAAACAATGGTACTGAATGTTATTTTCAAACTTAATGGATGACTTGCATGGTTTTTAAATTCATGTAGCTTGTTATGGTTAAGCTATGGTATTAAGAAGTCACACCAAAAATTACCACGCTTCCGCAAAGCCAGGGTGTGACAGCTTGGTATCAGAGCTCTGATCATAGCGAACTAGGATTCTGTCTCGAGTCTAGACTATGATCACTAGGGCTCTCACGAAAACATTTTTCTGCATACCACTTAAGTCCAGATCCACACTTTTTACAAACAAATGTTGAGCACATTTTATTAATTATAAGTTCAGCTTGGAGGGCTGAGGATCGATCTGGAGGATCGAGAGGATTAAGGTAGTTGAGCACGTTGGTTTATTATAGGATCGATCTGGAGGATCGAGGCTTGGTCTAGGTGACCAAGATGGTGGGCTAGCAAGGCTAGGAAGAAAAGGGTTCAGCCTGGAGGGCTAAGGATCGATCTGGAGGATCGAGGTTTGGATTAAGTAAAGGATAGAGCAGTCTGGTAGACTGGATGGTATTGGCTAGTAAGACTAGGAGGATTATGTGATGCCTTACTTGATGACTTATGTGATTACTTGATTTATGATTGACTATTTGTGCATATTTGTGTATATGTTACAGATACATGGATTCGGCAGACTCAGGTGGTTCAGGCACCACCGGCCCCAGGCCTATTGTATCAGATGACCTGGAGTCATCAGAGCATGAGGTTTTTAGGTCAGATTTCACCAGCACGGATGATGATGACTTTCAGCCATTCGCCTTACCCGACGGCGTTGATGAGCTCCCAGTTGGTCTTCCAGCCGGGGATCTACCACTCGTTGTGATCCCTGCTCCAGTACCCCTTGCAGCATACCCTGTTTTACCCATCGACGACGAGGAGGACGACGTCGATATGTTTGAGGAGGAGCCTTTGGAGGATGCTCAGGGCGAGGCCCTACCTGCTGTTGCTCCCTTACTGATCGCAGATGCTCCTGCTGCGGAGTCACCTGCACATTCCCCAGTCGCGGACTCCTTTGAGTCTGTGGCTTCTGTACCCACACATGCTCATAGTGCGCAGCACTTCTCCCATGGGTCCGATTCTGACCAGGCTTTTTCTGTTGCTTCCGTACCTGGACTTGTTTTTTACCATGACGACGAGGAGGATTCAGATCCTATGTTTCCACCAGGATTTGAGCCTGACCGTGATTTAGAGTTTGTCCCGATGGACGAGTTGATGGAGGATCCAGCAGATCCTATTGACCCTTTTGATCCGATTGACCCAGACTTTGAGTTTGAGATGGCGTTTGACGACTTTGAGCCTGCCGTTGCTCCTGAGCAGGCAGCCGCTCTTGACCCTTTACCAGAGCATGACCCTGCGCATGCTGATGTACCTTTTGAGCCCATTGCTGATGATCACCACATAGATGTTCCTGTTGATCCCATTGGTCCTTTACCCATTGTTGCTGTACCAGTTGACCCCCCTCTCGAGCACTTGGCACCCGTTCACCCTGTTGTTGCTCCCTTATTTGATCCCGTTCCCATAGAGCCCGGACATGCACCGTTCGCGGCACATATGGATCCACCGGACGAGTCTGCCCAGCATGGCTGGATACCGGCAGACGAGGACGTTCCCCCATTCCCTCCACAGATTCCTGTTGCACCACATATTGACTTTTCATTTCAGGTACCTATGTTTATACCTCCAGCAGGGCCTGGAGAGGGCTCTTCAGCACACCCTGATGGGCATGTACCGATGCCCATGCCTTTCATGCCTCAGATTCCTTTTGTTCCACCTACTACAGCTCCTTTTGGTGAGGCACCCTTTGACCCCACACGTGAGCCACTGCTGTGGTCACCATTTTCCCCCATGCCACCCACTGATCCATACCACAGGTTCCACGTGGGACATACCATTGAGGATGTATTGATGTCCTTTGTACACCAGCATGAGTCGCATGAGCAGCGACTACAGGAGTTGGAGAGAGCCCGTCTGCAGCCATGTCAGTGCCATGGCCGGGTACCCTCTCCGTTGCACCCATCACGACCTTTACCCCCTGACTATGCTGCTCGTCTTACTACCTTGGAGCAGCAGATTGCTTCCATTATTCGCACACAGCAGGCGATGGAGGCGGACTGGTTACAGTTGCGCCGTTTGTTTTATACCCATTTTCCCCCTCCTCCACCACCCTCTGCTTAGAGCTCATCGGTGCCACATGGGTAGGCGAAGTGAGAAGGCGGCGATTGCTTTTTGACTGCACAGCTTTTTGGGAGACTACGTTATGACTTGACTTTTGTTATGTACTTGATGTTGTATTGATACTGATGTAGCTTTTGACAGGGGTGATGTAGCCCCTAGTGATTGATGATTGTATGTATACACTTACGATGTGGTCTCATTTATATGGCAATCGCAGTTTTCTCACCATATTTGGATTCGCTTGATTACTTGTTTACATTGTATGACATGAGATGTTGTGTGATTGATATTTGTGATGTGTGATAACATGAGATGTTATGTGATTATACTATTACTACCGTTTTATACGTACACTATATTACGAACTGATTTACGTATTATAACAACGGAGCCTTACTATGGCCTAACCAACTTAGACCATCTTTTAGAAAGATGCCGCCAAGACGTCAACAACAGCCTATGCCTACCACACAGGAAGAGCTACAACAAATCATTGCTGCTGCCATAGCGCAGTACGCAGCTTCTCAGCCAGGAGGGAGCGGGAGTGTTAACCAAGGCAATAGCAATCCACCTCACGGATGCACCTACAAGCAGTTCTTAGACTGCAAACCAGTTAACTTCGATGGCACAGGAGGTGCAGTTGCCTTTACCCGCTGGGCTGAGAAAACCGATTCTGTGTTACGCATGAGCAAGTGTGCCGAGGATCAGCAAGTCACGTATATTTCAGGGCTATTTCTAGACGGAGCCCTATCTTGGTGGAACTTACAAGTCCAAACACTAGGCGAAGCTGCCGCCTACGCCCTGACTTGGGCCGAGTTGAAAGAACTGATGCGCAAAAAGTATTGTTCACGCGCAGAAATTCAAAGGTTGGAGACTGAATTTTGGCACTTAAAGATGGATGGTCCGAAAGTAGCAGAGTACGTTCAGAGGTTTCATGACCTATCTCAAGTGGTTCCTTACATGGTTACGCCTGAATACAAGCGAATCGAGCGCTTCATTTGGGGTTTGGCTCCCCAAATAATAAGCATGGTAACCTCCTCCAAACCAGCGACTATCACTGAAGCCATCGATTTGAGCGTGGCTCTCACCGAGGAGGCGATTCGTTTAAACAAGTTTGATGAAGTCAAGGCAAAGAAGACAGAGACTCACGTTGAGTCCTCAGGGGTTAACAAAAGAAAGTTTTCGAACTTCAAACAAAGTGTTAGCGGTGATGGTAAGAGAGGAGCACCAAACACGCCAACTCAGGGTACGACTGGCAGTGGAAGGAAAGGAAGGGGATACTTGGGCACCCAGCCCAAGTGTAATGCATGCCAGCGTCACCATTCTGGCCGATGTGGGTTGAGGGTATGTGATTCGTGTGGAAAACCGGGCCACACAAGGGAATCATGTTGGGCTAGTGCAGGTCGCGGAGGCCAGGGAGGATATGGATATAGGAATGATAACCGTGGTGGAAATGGAAACCGCTTACCAGGAAACTCTGGAGGAAACAGAAACCGAGGCAACAATGCAAATCAGGCTGGCAATGCCAACCAGAACAACACCCCAGCTGGAAATGGGGATGGAAACGGGCAGAGACTCGGATGCTATAACTGCGGGGAAATTGGGCATTTTAAGAAGAATTGCCCAACACTGAATCAAGCCCGTGGTAGAGTGTTCCAGCTCGAAGCTAGAGAAGCACGCCAAGACCCAAATGTTGTTACGGGTACGTTCCTTATCAATCAACGCTATGCATCCGTTTTATTTGATACTGGTGCCGATTATAGCTTCGTGTCACTAGAATTTAAGAATATGCTTGGGTTAGCTGCTCATAAGTTAGACATTCCCTACTCGATCGAATTAGCTAATGGAAAGTTAGTTGGAGCCGACGAAGTAATCAGAGGTTGTGTGATAGAATTGGGAGAACGCGAGTTTACTCTGGATCTACTACCAGTCCAATTGGGAAGTTTCGACGTGGTAGTAGGAATGGATTGGTTATCCGGAAACAAGGCTGAGATAGTATGTCACGAGAAAGTTGTTCGCATCCCAACCGATGATGGTGAGACGATTGTGGTTCACGGAGAGAAGCGTGACACGCCGCTAAGATTTATCAGCTGCTTGAAGGCAAGGAAGTGTTTACAGAAAGGATGTGTTGCTTTTCTGGCACACATCGTAGACAAGAAGGCTGCTGAGCCAACAATCGAGGACATCCCTGTCGTAAGGGAGTATCCAGAAGTCTTCCCAGAAGACTTACCCGGACTTCCACCTCAGAGGCAAGTGGAGTTTCACATTGACTTAGTTCCAGGCGCAGCGCCTGTAGCTAAGGCACCTTACAGACTTGCGCCGTCTGAGATGCAGGAATTGTCGACGCAACTTCAAGAGTTGTTAGACAAAGGTTTTATCCGACCAAGCTTCTCGCCTTGGGGAGCTCCGGTCCTGTTTGTCAAGAAGAAGGACGGAGGTTTCCGCATGTGTATTGACTACAGAGAATTGAACAAGCTGACGATCAAGAACAGGTATCCTCTACCAAGAATCGACGATCTATTCGATCAACTTCAAGGCTCAAGCTGTTACTCTAAGATCGATCTTCGATCTGGGTACCATCAACTAAGGATACAGGAGGAAAGTATCCCGAAAACAGCCTTCCGAACTCGTTATGGACACTACGAGTTCCTCGTTATGCCATTTGGTTTGACAAACGCGCCTGCGGTATTCATGGATCTAATGAATAGGGTTTGCAAGCCATACTTAGACAAGTTCGTGATTGTATTCATCGACGACATCCTGATTTACTCAAAGACTAAGGCTGAACACGAACAACATCTTAGAACCATACTAGAGCTACTAAAGAAGGAACAGCTGTACGCCAAATTCTCCAAGTGCGAGTTTTGGCTACGCGAAGTCCAGTTTCTTGGACACGTGGTGAATGGAGATGGAATTCATGTTGATCCCACAAAGATCGAGGCAATCAAGAATTGGGAAACGCCTACAACGCCAACCGAGATTCGACAATTCTTGGGTTTGGCTGGCTACTATCGAAGGTTCATTGAGGATTTCTCGAAAATCGCTCAATCTTTGACGCTCCTCACGCAGAAGGACAAGACGTTTGATTGGGGAATCAAACAGGATGAAGCATTCCAGATACTGAAGGATAAGCTTTGTAACGCGCCAATCTTAGCTCTACCAGAAGGTACTGATGACTTTGTGGTATACTGCGACGCATCGCGTCAAGGATTGGGTTGTGTGTTGATGCAACGCCAAAAGGTCATTGCTTACGCATCACGCCAACTGAAAGTGCACGAAAAGAATTATACCACACACGATTTAGAGCTTGGTGCAGTGGTTTTTGCTTTAAAGATCTGGAGACACTACCTGTATGGTACGAAGTGCACAATCTTCACAGATCACAAAAGCCTACAGCATATATTTAACCAGAAGGAGTTAAATATGAGGCAAAGACGATGGGTTGAATTGTTAAACGACTACGACTGCGAGATAAAGTATCACCCAGGGAAGGCGAATGTAGTTGCCGATGCCCTAAGTCGTAAAGAAAGAATCAAGCCCATAAGGGTTAGAGCATTGGAAATGATTATACGAACCGATCTCTCCTCGCGCATTCGCGCCGCACAAAAGGAAGCTCTCAAGGAGGGAAACCTTGAGGAAGAATACCTCCGTGGAATGGAGAAGCTTTTGGTACCAAACGAGGAAGGGACGCTATGTTTTGAGAAAAGGATTTGGGTTCCTCTGTTTGGTGGATTAAGGGAAGTTATTTTCAACGAAGCGCACAAGTCACGGTACTCTATCCACCCTGGACCGGATAAGATGTACCAAGATCTCAAGGATTACTATTGGTGGCCTAGGATGAAAGGCGACGTTGCTATTTACGTGAGCAAATGTTTAACGTGCGCTAAGGTCAAGGCGGAATACCAGAAGCCTTCGGGACTTCTGCAACAACCTGAGATTCCCAAGTGGAAATGGGAACAAATCTCAATGGATTTTGTTACAAAACTGCCAAGAACGCCAAGAGGCCATGATATGATTTGGGTGATTGTTGACCGCCTAACAAAGTCCGCACACTTTCTGCCAATCAAGGAGAAAGACAGTACTAGCAAACTTGCGGAAATTTACTTGAGAGAGATCGTAGCACGTCATGGAGTACCTCTCTCGATCATCTCTGATAGAGACGGAAGGTTTGTGTCAAGAATATGGCAATCTTTCCAAGAATCTTTTGGCTCACAATTGAATCTGAGCACTGCGTTCCATCCGCAAACTGACGGCCAGAGCGAGCGAACAATACAAACTTTGGAAGACATGCTGAGGGCATGTGTTATGGATTTAGGCGGTAGCTGGGATAAACACTTACCTTTGGTCGAATTTTCATACAACAACAGCTACCACACCAGTATTGGTGTCGCGCCATTTGAGGCCCTATACGGACGCAAGTGCCGATCACCACTATGTTGGTCTGACGCAGGTGATAGGCAGCTTGCTGGTCCCGAGATCGTCCAAGAGACGACAGACAAAATCGCGCAAATTCTTAAACGCATCGAAGCAGCTCGCCACAGACAAAAGGCCTATGCGGATCCAAACCGGAAGCATGTGGACTTCCAAGTCGGAGAAATGGTGTTGTTAAAGGTTTCACCCTGGAAAGGGGTAGCACGCTTTGGAAAGCGTGGAAAGTTAAATCCACGCTACATTGGTCCTTTCAGAATTCTGGAAAGAATTGGGACAGTAGCATACAAGTTGGACCTACCTGCTGAACTAAATGGTGTTCACGATACATTTCATGTATCCAATCTAAAGAAAAGTCCAACCCAAGTTGACGTTGCCATTCCTATCGACGAGATTCACATTGACGACACGCTCCACTTCGTTGAAGAACCTGTTGAGGTCACGGATTGGAAAGTTAACAAGACCCGCCGGAGCAGTGTCAAACTCGTCAAAGTACGTTGGAATGCCAGACATGGTCCTGAATTTACCTGGGAACGTGAGGACCGGATGAAAGAGAAATACCCCCACTTATTTCCTAAGAACCCTGCTTCTACAAGCAGAACTTAAATTTCGGGACGAAATTTACTTAACGGGGGGAGAATGTGACAACCCGCACAAAACCAGGTATCCGTACAACTTAATTAATGATTAATTACTACTTGATTACTGTGCTTGATTGACTAGCTGATAAACTGCTACCTGCATACTGATACATGCACTTACTTGCATCATACTTTATTTGCTGTCACTACATTAATTACATACTGAACCTTAGTGACAAACATGATGCACAAAAAGCACAGTAGCACTATACGGATACACGGCAAACATGCTGATATGACCAGCATCAGGCAGACACTGCCTCTAAGGCCTGTTAAGAGCCTCATATATTTTGACTACACTGGTAGTGAGTGTAGGGATATAAGGGTTATGGTACCGCGTCTCTAGGGATAAGATACACTGATTCGGATGTGCCAAAAACGTACTTTAAGTACCAAACACAGCACTTTAAAAATTAAACCAGCTTCTAGCTGACTAGTAAAGTGCCAGAAAATAAGAAAATAACACTAGACACTTTCTAAAATGTTGGAAACTAATTGTGTCACTAAAAATGTAATAACGACACTTTAAAGCGTTACAAAAGACTTTAACGGATTACTATCCAACCGGACACCCGGACTTTACCCGGAACATGAAAACATTACTATTTTTATTATTACTATTTTTCTGAGCCAGTTAGGGTCCCTGATTACCCTAACACCCGTCATAACACGTAACATACAACAAACTAAGTTAAGTACTTAGTTAACCCTACTTAACATAACTAACTTCCCTAATCATCTAGTTGCCATCGAACCAAACCCCCCCCCCAAGTCCCTAACCGGCCCCAAAACCTTAGGGGACACAAGAGTACAATAGCCATTATTTTAATAAGTTTGGTTTAGTATCTAGTGGACATCTAAACCTTTGGATAATAACTCTTATTTTTGCCTATAAATACATGAGATAACACCACATAAATCACACTTAACTTTCACCAACACACTCACTTCTCTCTTGTCTCCCAACTCTCGGCCGAACTCCCTCACACCCACCATCATACTTTCAAGCTTCGATCCTTGCATTCCAACATCATACAAGCCTCGCAAGTCACGTTTTAGGAGCTTTGGTGCGAGTGGAACGCGAAGGACCTCGTTTGGTAGCTTTTATCCACCCCGTTTTCGTCAAGATTCATCCCTAGCCCCGAGCTAGAGGTATATCACGTAAAACTCATATTTAAGCTTGTTTAAAGTGGTTAAAAGGAATTTTATCGGTAAAATATCGTTAACATGCGTTTTGGAACTTTAAAGTCTACTAAAATCACAAAAATGGAGGTTAATAGCACATGTCTTGTGTAAAAGTCGTAGGACTTGAAATTTGTGTTTATCTAGACCCGATCTATGATGTGGTAGCTCAAATCTTCGTTTAACCCGACTTTGTAAAATCACGTATCATCACATAAGCTCGTTTTTGAAAGATACAAGGGTTAAAGGTGAAACACTACCACATATAGAGCATGAACTTGTATAAAAGAATTTTAGTTGTGTAAAAGTGGTTTAACCGGTAGAATGGTGTTTAAAACTAGCGGATCTACGTATCCGCAAGTGGTATTTTTGAAAGACCACACTTTAAAGAAATCATATTTTTCTAAAGATGAATCTTACACTAATAAATATGGTTTTATAAACCACAAGTGTGTAAACACTTGTGAAACAAAGAGATCCGACAAAGAAGTAAATTTGTCACTTGTTACTAGAAGTTGTAAAGACGGATTTCTCTAAACACGAGGTTTCTACAAGATTAAAGCTACTTTATATAAAGATCTACATATATAAAGGTGATTTACAGTAAAGATGCGGAAAAACTACAAGTTCATGCGATTATGCAAATTTACATACTTGTCGACTAGTTTGTTGTGTTGGAGATTGTTTGATTGAATAAAGAAGATTGTTGATTGATTTGTTAAAAGAAAATGATACGCTTGAAAGCGTGGCCACCTCCAGTTACAGAGGAAACTCTGGCGAAATTTTTCTAAAAACCTAACACTTAGACTTTTTACACAACAAGTGTTAGAACTATTTTTGGACATGCTTTCGAAACATAAATTTCGCCAGCACTATATTTTACTAAATATTCGGAGGTGGGATTTTCACAAAGATTAAAGTGATAAATATACTTGTCACAACACTGTTTATGATTATTTTGTGAAAATACATAAATATTATTTTAGAGTAAAAATAATATTTACAAGCGTTAATGATTCCAAAACTTTACGAACGCTTCCACAAACATATAAGTTACACCGGTAATTACATTACCACAAGATTGATAAAACGTAACTTACGCACATGTATTGTATCCCCCATCCTTGGGAAGAAGAATAACTACCAAGTGTATACGGAACATAAACACGAAATAGTTGTCTAACTATTTCCCAAAGACATAAACTATAAAGCTAAAGCACGGCCGTCCGTCTAATAGAATTAGCACTTGTAGGTCGTTGCACAGCTTACTGTATTGGAGATGCTTGATAGAGATACGCATTCACTGTGAGTTCATGTCCCCCTTTTCTCTAACTGTTTTCAGTTTACTTAACCGCGGGGGTGAAATACATGTTACATTGTTTACAAGTACTTTATACATGGTATGATTAACGTAAGGAGGTTTTAGATCATGTGAATGGGTAGGCGGAAACTTGAGGCCATTAATCCTCAGGGTAGGACCGAGGGACAGGAGCGGTAGATCTATCTGGGTGTAGCGAGCCCAGCCCCAGGCCCAAACAGAACGGACCTCGGGGTGACTTTGTGCCCAACGCATAAATCCGCTAGGTTTGAGTCTTCCTACTTGCATATCACAACATGCTAATGGCTTTGCAAACCATTGGTGATCACAAGTCCTCTTACACTGCTACATACCAGGAAACTTTTATACTTACAAGTGTTTTACTTACTCACTTACACATGAACTCGCTCAACATTATTGTTGATTTTTCAACTCACATGTATTTCAGGAAATTAAAACGGATCTGGCACGGTATGGAACGTTTTCTGCTGCGTATTGTCATGAACTCATCAGGGTTTAGGGGATGTGTCTCTTACCTGGACAAGACACAGTCCCTAAATCACGTTTATGTTTATGTTATAAGTTGTTATGTCTTTTGAACAAGGTTATTGATGTTGGAGTATGTTCTCGTCAAACAATGGTACTGAATGTTATTTTCAAACTTAATGGATGACTTGCATGGTTTTTAAATTCATGTAGCTTGTTATGGTTAAGCTATGGTATTAAGAAATCACACCAAAAATTACCACGCTTCCGCAAAGCCAGGGTGTGACACAAGATGTTCAGCTTTATTACAAAGGAAACTTATCTGCCACATCTGCTCTGAGTCCAAATATTCAAAAGGAATTCAGTGCAGATTCTTCATCGGGAGTACCTCAAAGCATGCCTAACAACAACTTTTCACCGTTTCCAAATTACGAATCGAATCCTAAGGTTCAGAATTTTCAAGAACATGTTTCTTCTCAAAGTTCTTCAGGTTCGAACAATCAGAGTTATAGTCATGGGATACAGTGCAATATCGTTGTTAATATAAAAAAACGGTCAAGATTTTACCAAGACAACCGCAAAGCAGCATATAGCACTTCTAGCTTCTGTGACACCTGTGCCTCCACGACCATCAAACGAATACCAAACCAATGAAATATTGTATTTCATACTTGGGATTTGTTCAAATATGTGTATCATTTGCACATATCAATTCTTGTTCGATCTCGGGCTCTAAATCGCTTTCTGGAAGGTTATACGCGCACTGATGCGTAAATATAACCAGTTTAATGCAACGAACACTCCAGAATAGTGAATAGGATTCACATACCTTAAATAACCTTTACATAACTTAGAAATAAGTTTTGAAGGCTTTGGTATGACAAAATCAAGTTTAATCGCTTACAGGGACTAAATTCGACAAACTACGAAAGTATGCCGATTTGAACTGTAACAGGCATTCCGGAACATGACCATGAGTTAAACATACCATAAATATCCTTTACATAGCTTAGAAATAGGCTTTGAGGGGTTCGGTGTGCTAAAATAAACTTTTGGGTCATTCAGGGACTAAAAGCGTCAAAAGTGCATAAGTTTGCATTTTCGCGTATAACTTACGTTCTGAATACATCCGGACATCCAAAAATTTATGTAAGCACTAAAATATTTTATTTTAGTGTTTGGCATAAGATTAGCTTTGGGGACCCTTTGTAAATGTTCCTTCGTTCTTTTATTCGTTTTAGCGTTAAAGTCAAACTTTGTTTGACTTTCTGCATTGACCAGTTTATGGTCAATGCGAAGTTTGTTTGAACTTCATAACGTGAGCGTAATCATGATGGTTATAGTCCCTAGTGACTATACCTACTGATTACCACGTTATCTAGCCTCAGTGACGAGTCGTAGTTTCGGCCAAAATGCGCATTTTCGCGTATTTTGTAACCAAACTACTCTTAGGTATCAAAACCGTTTGTTTTGATACCAAACCTGTTTTCTAAACTTAGTTAAGCATGTTTTAACATGCTTAGCTCGTCACTTTTAGTTTAGTGCTTATATAGGGTCGTAAGGTAAGCGATCTAAACAATCGCTTATACTTTCGAACCCGACCCGTTTGGTCGATCATTAGGATCCGACCAAACACATTAGGTGACCATAGTATGTAGGGAATAACCTTCTGAGGTTATACCTTATGGTCACGATGTTTAGTTAGTTGTATGATAGGTAGTATATATGCCTTAGGTAAATTACCAAAATACCGTTTTTTACGCCAAAATTCATTTTAAGCATATGTAACATAACTTTTGGTATCTAAACTGATTTGGCAACAATATTAGACATGTTAAGGCATATATTACTTGTCATAGGACTAGCTAAGTGGTCCGAACGCATTTCGCGTGAACGACGCGTTAAAGTAGCATAAGCTACCTAAACGGGTCATAATGGGTCGTAAGCACTTAGGTTAGGTTTCATTTTAGTATGTAGGCTTTGTTAAACCATATTACATGAGTCTCCATACTCGTTTGGTTTACGAACCCTCATTCTATCCAATCCTCCGAATTAGGTCCGGTATATTAACATAGTTACCTATATTAGGTGCCGTTTGATATCCGTGATCTCTAGCATTGTTTGGTTGTTACTCAAGGACTACTAAGCAATCTCAAGTGAGTACATAGACCCCTCTTTTACTGTTTTCAAACTGTTTTGGGGTGAAACACATGTGCCTACTTGTTACTTTCATGCTTTCCTGTTTTCACATCATATGCTTGCTATGTTCATTAGTACACTTATATTATATGATTTACTTTACATTTTTGCTATGTATGTTGACTGATAGCCTGCTAGCACATTGATTTACATGACTTTTCTGCTTCGTATGTTAACTTAGCATACTTAGTACATTGTTTTCATATAACATGTTCACATTTGCTATGACATTTGGTTTGCACAAACAGGACTTATATATGTTCATTAACATTAGCTACGTCGCTCGGTAGTAAGTACTGGTACCATAGGACTTGACAAATCCCATTCCTGACATCCCGGGTTTGTTTGGATGTAAGGAATGACTGAATCCGAAAACATTTCTTTTGATAACCTTGACTTAGGGTTATCCGACTGTCTCAAGGCTTGAATGTATGCTTTAACTTACCACATAAGTGTTTGTATCAATGTAACATGCATTACTTTGAAAAACATAACTTTTTGATATATTCAAAATACTTTGTTTTGTATATTTTTACAATTGGTTTATGTAACAACACACTACTTACCAGACATAACATTTGCTACACATTACTTGACTACATTTGGACTATTAACATTTGATATGATTTATACAAGGACTTTTGACAATTGGTTTAAACATAGACTTTATACATTGGTGGTTTGTTTAAGTGACTTAAGTAACGAGATGTGAGTAATATGATACAAGCATGGTGGATACGCCGTTGGTACTTCCTATATATAAGTGTTTGTATTATATTACATATCATAGCATTATTTAAATCATTCAATTTGGACTTATACATTTTACACAAGTAACACGATTCTCACAAGACTTTGGTTTATAAACAATTTACTTTATACAACACATTTTACTTGGTTATACATTTAACCACACATTATTCTTTTATTTATACATATCATTTGATCTTATCGCTTTTTAAATGATTTACAAAACAAAACAATTTACATGGTTTATGTCTGACTTTTGCTAAACAACTTTTTCTAAACTTATAAGTCATGAATCCTATTTTCACAAAACCTATGTATCTCACAGGCATTTTTATGCTGACGTACCTATTTTCACATGTGTTTTCAGGAGCTGTCGCTTAGGATGATGATCGTGACACTAGGGCGGACCTGTGCCTTAGAGACTTAAAATAAAGATAGAACTAGTTTAATTATGTTCTGAACTCTTTATTTCCTGTTTTGAGACAATGTAACACTCTTGTTTGTTAAAATAAAATATAACTTTGTATGCCATGGTGGTGAAACAATAATTCTGTTACAACACTCCCCGACGTTTCCGCCACGATTTGATGTTCTAGGTGGTCGGGGTGTGACAGAAAAGTTGGTATCAGAGCCAATGCTTATAGGGAATTAGGTTATTAGTAATGCTTTGACGTAGACTATAACATTTCTAGGACCCCAACGCAAGTTATCTTGTGTTTAGATCTTAAAACATGCACGTCACCTATCCTTAGGTGATAACCACGACGAGAACATCAATTCCGAATCCGCTTTGAAGATTAATCATCTGTTTTTGGATGATTGATTACTAGGTTTTGAACCGTCTATTGTAAGGTTTTGAACCCTCTGTTATAAGGTTTTGAACCCTCTGTTATAAGGTTTTGAACCCCTTCGAGTTTTCAAAATCTCGTCAAAGTTTTGGGTCCTAAATAGTGTGAACACGTGCAAACTGGAAGATTGAATACCTGTACCCTGAGTTTTCTGTCTAAGGCTAGAGTGTTCGTACAAATCCACATAATCAGACCAGTCACTCTTACCTGGGAACTCTTGGGGTGAGTGTCCACTTATAGGCGAGCATGTCTTCGCGATACATTATGAGGATCTAATTGCTTTGATTCAGCCTTTGTGTGTCATTCGTTTGCTTCGTTGTTCAAACAAATGACCATCACCCATGATTTGGTCGGTAATTGTAACATCCTATTATTACCCAATGCCATTTCATTTGTTTTCTCTCTTGTTTCCCCTTTTAGAATGCCTCCACGACGCGAAAATCAGGTATCTATTGAAGAGCTGGCAGCTGTCATTACACAGCAAATGACTGCTGCAATCCCGAACATCGTTTCTCAATGTAACCAAGCTCTCAACAACAATAATGCCCCCTGCAATTTCAAGACGTTAAACTCGGCTAAGCCATCAAAGTTTTCTGGGTCTCAAGGAGCGACTGCACTTCTGCAATGGTTCGAGAGTTTAGAGAGCACCTTCAGACATGTTCAATGTCCAAACGAGCGAAAGGTAGATTTCACATCTAGCGTCTTTGAGAAACGAGCTTTGACGTGGTGGAATGGTGTGACGAGAGATAGGGGTGCCGATGTGGCACTGGCCCAAACATGGGAAGAGCTTCGAGCTCTGATGATGAAGGAATTCTGCCCTCGTCACGAGATCAGGGCCTTAGAAAGGGAATTCGACGATCTTAAGCAAGACAGCGGTGAACATCGAGCATACACTGATCGATATGAGGAGTTGAGCCTGTTGTGTCCTACCATGGTTACGCCTTTGGATAAGGCGATCGAAAAATACATTGATGGTCTCCCTGACTCAGTTCAGGACATTGTTACTGGTAGTAACCCCGCTACGGTTAGGCAGGCCATTGAGCTATCTGCTACCTTGACTGAATCTCAAATCAGGAAAGGTAAACTTTTCCGAAAAGATGATAAGAAACCAATCGAGGAATCAAAGACCATGGATGAACAGGATGGATCACCTAAGAGGTCAAAGAAGCGAAAGGCTTCTCAGAACTTCGACGTGGTCGCTCACAATGGTCAAGCCGTCCCCAACCAACCAGCTCAACCCCCTGCTAGGAAGCCATACAATGGAACTTCACCCTTGTGCAACCAATGTAACCTTCATCATCATGCTAGTGTGAAGTGCCGCGAATGCCAAATTTGTGGACTTAAAGGTCATACAACAAAAGTTTGTCGAGCAGCAGTTGCACCAAATCAAGCTGACAACAATCCTGCTCAAGCTCACTTTCCACCAGGTTCTTGCTACAGTTGTGGCGAGATGGGTCAATTCCGAAGAAATTGCCCAAAGCTTGCTAATGCAAATCCAGCACAGGGATAAGCATCTGACCGACTAGAAGACAACACCCTTTAGAAATAATCAAGTCTTATGTATTATTTTCTTTTGTTGTCAAGGTCCATGAAACAGTTGTTATCATTGTTTATAAATAAATCTTTTATTTACATTGCAATGTATTTATGTGCTTATATGTATAAACAACATACCCCCTACAATACCGACAATCAAGGAATCGTATTCCTTGAAAAGCAAACTACCCCCCAAATTTTTTCCCATTTTATGATATCTTGCGTTTCCACGAAATTCCTAAGTACCCGTTTCTTCTAAGGAAAACGAAGTACAAGGCGCAAGTTACAACACTAGACGAATACCCAAAGTACCACTATAAACCCTTAATAGGGTACCTAAGGGTATTTCCATAAATCCTAAAATTGTTGTGTTCCTTAAATTCGAATATTACGTTTCTTTGAAAACAAAATCGAAATTTTGGGAGATCATCCTGTCTTTTCAGATAGATCCTAGAGGACATTGAAGCCCATCTACTGGTTTCCTGGTGTACCTTGAATATCCATATTCAATCGATAACTAGTTAATAACAAATTAATAATCAAGTTAAACAACTATGTGATTATGTGCTTATGTGTTTCCTTTTTTGTGTAATCCAAGTTTTGTTATCCAAATCCTCGTAGAATCTTCCATATCTTCGTATGAGGGATTCAAGGTAGGATATCCAAAGGTACTATATTAAATCCTCAACGAGCTTTTACGTAATAGTAAAGACCCATGGATTATATTGTACTATTCCATAATTAGACCCCTTGAGTGGTCTAGTTAAATAGATTGATCCAAAAATCTGGTTAGGAATATCATGTGATGAAATAGCTGAAATGACTCCTTGGTGGTCTAATTAAAAGAGATCATTTGTCGATCTAATTAAAAGGACCCTATGATAGTCTAGTCACACTCATCACAGGTTTAATTTTTCTTCCCCTTCACATTACAAAACAAATTGTGCGGACTGTGCAAGCAATTGCGTAATTATGGATGCATACATAATTATGGAATTTAGTGCACAGAAACCACAACAAGTTTGGTCGTGTGTCTAGAGTTGACTCAGTGCATTTTCGTTTCTAAAGAAATTGTGGAAAATGACTCATTCCGTTCATTTTCGTTTCTGAAGAAATTGTGAAAAATGACTCATTCCGTTCATCTTCGTTTCTGAAGAAATTGTGGAAAATGACTCATCCGTGCATTTTCGTTTCTGAAGAAATTGTGGAAAATGACTCATTCCGTGCATTTTCGTTTCTAAAGAAATTGTGGAAAATGACTCATTCCGTTCATTTTCGTTTCCGAAGAATAACCATTAAGGAAAATGACTCATTCTGTGCATTTTCGTTTCTGAAGGAATTGTGGAAAATGACTCATTCCGTTCATTTTCGTTTCTGAAGAAATTGTGGAAAATGACTCATTCCGTGCATTTTCGTTTCTGAAGAAATTGTGGAAAATGACTAATTCCGTGCATTTTCGTTTCTAAAGAAATTGTGGAAAATGACTCATTCCGTTCATTTTCGTTTCCAAAGAATACCCATTAAGGAAAATCACTCATTCCGTGCATTTTCGTTTATGAAGGAATTGTGGAAAACGACTCATTCCGTTCATTTTCGTTTCTGAAGAAATTTTGGAAAATGACTCATTCCGTTCATTTTCGTTTCTGAAGAATACCCATTAAGGAAAATGACTCATTCCGTGCATTTTCGTTTCTAAGGAAATTGTGGAAAATGACTCACTCCGTGCATTTTCGTTTCTGAAGGAATTGTGGAAAATGACTCATTCCGTTCATTTTCGTTTCTGAAGAAATTGTGGAAAATGACTCATTCCGTTCATTTTCGTTTCTGAAGAATACCCGTTAAGGAAAATGACTCATTCCGTGCATTTTCGTTTCTGAAGGAGACCCATTAAGGAAAATGACTCATTCCGTGCATTTTTTGTTTTTGAAAAATGTCCGTTAAAGAGGAATATCAGGATTTTGCCTTATCCTTGATGTTTATTTAACACAAAGTCACAGACAGGCTCCTACAAATAAATTTCGGGACGAAATTTCCTAAAGTAGGGGAGACTATGACACATGTGCCTCCACGGCCATCAAACGAATACTAAACCAATGAAATATTGTATTTCATACTTGGGATTTGTTCAAATATGTGTATCATTTGCACATATCAATTCTTGTTCAACCTCGGGCTCTAAATCGCTTTCTGGAAGGTTATACGCGCACTGATGCGTAAATATAACCAGTTTAATGCAACGAAGACTCCAGAATAGTGAAATAGGCTTCACATACCTTAAATAACCTTTACATAACTTAGAAATAAGTTTTGAAGGCTTTGGTATGACAAAATCAAGTTTAATCGCTTATAGGGACTAAATTCGACAAACTACGAAAGTATGCCGATTTGAACTGTAACAGGCATTCTGGAACATGACCATGAGTTAAACATACCATAAATATCCTTTACATATCTTATAAATAGTCTTTGAGGGGTTCGGTGTGCTAAAATAAACTTTTGGGTCATTCAGGGACTAAAAGCGTCAAAAAGTGCATAAGTTTGCATTTTCGCGCATAACTTCCGTTCTGAATACATCCGGACATCCAAAAATTTATGTAAGCACTAAAATATTTTATTTTAGTGTTTGGCATAAGAAAAATCCATTCGTCACGCAATTTGGACCGTTTTTCGCGCTTATGCGAATGTCGTCGTAATTAAGCGAACATCTGATACGTGGTTGAAAAACCGGTGATCGTTTATGCTTAAGTTGATGTTTTACGTAGCTTTTAATCGTGAATAGCCTACTTTTAATGGGATTTGTGTTTTACAGGTCTAAAAGAGTTTAAGGAGCTAATTGGGAGCTAAACGGAGCACCGGGAGCGAACGGGATCAACCGGGGATGTGAAATGAACAAAACCAGGTTAACCACGAAGATTAGATGAGTTTTTGGGGGATGTTAATGGATTTAAAATGAATATATTGGAATATGGCATGATAGAGGGCTGAATTACGAGTACGTGGGCGAAAACGGTGAGTAAAACGGAGCTATAACGAAGAAGTTATGAAGAAAACAGTTTCGGACAAAACTGGAAAAACTAGAGGTCGTCGCCGACGGGCTCTAGGCCGTCGCCGACGGGCTCTAGAAACACCCGTCGGCCAGAAAAACGCGTATACAGTCAGTTAAGCCGTCGGATGGTTTCAGCACTTAGGGAGGTCGTCGCCGACGGGCCCCAGGCCGTCGCCGACGGGCAGCAGATCTCTGAAATGCGAATTTCATTTATTTGGGTGATGGGAACGGTTCTAATGGGTGGTTTTTGCATTGATTTCGGGGAGTTACACTTGTTTTGAGTTTGAACTTGTTCTTGGAGCCATATCCATCCAATCTATCACCTACCATCCACCTTACTTCATCTCTACAATCCGAAATCATCACCATCATCTCAATCAATCCATAAATCATCAAACCCTAGTTCACCAATCCATCATCCTTCTCATCATCACCATTCCATAAACCCTAATTCTCCATCATTCCTTCATCCTACAAGCTTCAAGATGACTCCATCCGCATTCCAAGCATCCGGTGATCAAGTTGCATCAACCATGAGCGGCTAATCATCTCGGTTTCACCCCGGTGTAGGTAGTTGTTACTTTTAGGGTTTCAATTTGTTCTTGTTTCATCTTAGTGACAATTTGTATTTGGTTTTTGAAACTTTTGACAATAGTATTACATTTGTTACGAATTCGTGAATTGTCGAGCGATGTTAAAAGTTATGACTTTGCGAAACGGTGATATGTAATTGTACGTTGTCGTTGTTAGGATTTACTTGTGTTGATTACAAAGTGTCTTTTTGTCCGTTCTTCGGGGCGTTGATAGTTAGTAGCACCTAAGTCACGGTACACTAAATCCGTTAATCGAATGCATTTGAGTTGAAACTAAAACTTGTAGAAATCATAGGTTAACAATTGCCGAAACCGGGTGTGATTCCTTTTTATTATAATTGTTCTAGTATCCAAAATTCTTACAATCATTAATTAGTAGTTGTTACTCATTTTCATCACATCATTTAGTTTAAAATCATATCTTCCAAATAAACAAAAACACAAAATTATTCTAGTAAGCTTCATAATCGTGACACAATTGTTTAATTCATTCGAATCCATACACAAACCACATACTCTTCGTGGTTCGACCCCTTACTACCACTAACACATTGTTAAGGGTAATTTGGGCTTATAAATATTATCTTTGACCAGAGCGCGACACTCCTATCAAATTTTGGCGCCGTTGCCGGGGAGTGCGTGCGCTTTGTGTTTGGATTATTGTTTGAATTTGCGTGATTATCTGTTTAAAATTGTTTAGCTTTCTTTTTTTACTTGTCTTTTTCCTTGTTACGCGGGGTGTGTTACTTGTGCAGATTACAGGTAGTGCATGCATACGCGGAACTCCGGGAGGACTTCACCTTTAGTCTACGAACCGGAAATCGAACGAGTTGCAAGAAGAAACCTAGCAAGCCGGTTAGAAGCAACACTTGCTTCTAATCAAACTAACCAAACACCACAACATACACCATCCATTGAAATTGGTTCAATGGCAAACCAAAACTCCAATCACCCAAACCTTAACCAAAACCAATTCCAATCCCGAGGAACCTTTTATCCCGCTCCAAATATGCAACCCATGCCTCAAGAGCAACCGGGTGGTAACAACAACAATGGACCACCTACACCACCTTTCCAAAACCAAAACCCCAACAACAATCAAAGAACCCCTCAACAACAAAATCTTCATAGACACAACTCCTTACCCATTAACCTAGATGACCGGAATGTCAATTCCGACCGTCGGGGAAATCGTGATCGCGGCAATCCCGCAAATGAAGACCCATTCTTCAACATCGACGAGTTGAGGAATGCAATCCCCGATGATGAACCTTATAGTGTTCCCGGTTATCAATCGCCGGAACATGTGAGTGTTCATACGGAAAACTCGGATGACGGGGGATATTATGATGATAGGGCTAACGATGACGAAGATTGGGGCTATGTGAATAGGGGAAACGTCTACAATGCAAGAAGGTATGATGATGAGGAAGTTGGCTATCAAAATGCCAATTATGTTGGGGATGACGTATACGGTTACGGAGGTGGAAGAAATGATGGTTATGGGAACAACCGTCAACCACGGAACAATGACCAACGGAACCGGAATGATGGGTTTTATAATAACAACAACAATGCAAACCCTAACCGGATTCCTCGTTTCGTGGGAGGTGGTAACCCAAGGGATAATAGAAGAGAGGATAGACGAGATGATCGAAGAGGTGAAAGACGGGATAATAGAAGACCGGTCGATCAAGAAGTTAACGGTCCACATCGTCATCAACGACCTCCACGGGGAGTGAATGATCGTTTTAGGCCGGTTGTCACCGAGAACGACTCACCAATCGTTTGTGAGAGGAGGATGTTTGATTGTAAACCACATTACATCAACATACTTCCTCATTTTAATGGAAGATCTAACGACGAACCGTATACACATTTGACGGAATTTTCTTCGGTTTGCAGCACTATCGGGGGTCACAACTTCGCTTTAGATGAGGTCAAACTTCGACTATTCCAATTTTCACTGAAGGATAAGGCAAAGCAATGGTTCCTCACACTTCCCGCAAATAGTATTCGCACTTGGGGAGAAATGCAACAAACATTCCTTGATGAATACTACTCAATGGCGAAGACCGATGACGCTCGTGACGAAATTAGGTCTTTTCGCCAATTATCGGGCGAACCGTTACATGAGGCCTTTACAAGATTTAGAGAAATGATGCGAAGATGCCCTCATCATCAAATCGAGAAGTGGGAGTTGGTTAAATGCTTTGTACGGGGTCTAGATGATAATACATGGAACCGACTTGAATCCACAAGTAACGGGACCCTCCTAAGCAACCATGAAGACGACGATTGGGAATTCTTGGAAAGAATGAGCAAGCGGTCTAAAGAAAAAGAGTCGGCCGACCGAGCCAAAAAGCACCCTACCTCAAGGTCTTGGCCCGATCGTGATGCAAGTTCTAAGGATCGGATTGATACGTTGGAGCGGGAATTGGCCCGCATGAAGAAGAAAGAAGTGGGTGCGGTACAATATAGCGTATGTGAAGAATGTGGTGACATTGGTCACCGAACCGAGAATTTCCAAGCCACCGCGGATGTGAATCAAGTGTATGGAGACCGGAGCCAATACGATATGAATTCCAACACTTACCACCCCGGGTTGAGGAACCATCCTAACTTTAGGTATGGTAATGCCTCCAATCAAATAAACCCGAATTTCCAATCGGGAAATCAAGGTGGGTATTCGCACCAAACTCGCCAAGGAGGTAACCAAGGGGGTTACCAAAGGAATTACAATAATCAAGGCGGTAATGGAAGCGGGTCGAACAATCAAACCGGTGGCGATGATTTGAGTGCCAAAATGGATGCTTTGTTGAACATGCAAAAAGAATCTCAAAAGACAAACGAGATTAGGGATAAAGCACATGAGGCATTGGCAAAGCAAGTGGGCCAACTTGCGGAAGAAATGGCTCAAATGAGGGGAAGCATGGGAAAACTTCCAAGTGACACTACAATGAACCCGAAGCATCAAGGTTTTAGCACAAGCAATGTGAGGAATGCACGCGTTAATGCGGTAAGTATTCTTTTAAATGATGAGGTTTGTAGTGTTGAAAGCATTCCACCACCACAATTTGTTGATGGTGTAGTGGAAAATATATGTGAAGGTCCGGAAAGTGAAAATGAACACGAAACGATTTCACAAAGTAAAAATGAAAACATAACTAAAAATTCTTTTTGTGAAAATTGTTTAAATCAATTTAACCCGCTTAATGCATCGAAAAGTGAAGAACGGTGCCCACCGAAGGACGAGGGGTGGGAAAATTTTAAGCAAGCTAAAATTAATTTACCGTTACTAGATGACATTAAAAAGGTTCCGGCTCATGTGGAATGCTTAAAGGAGTTAAGCATCGAAAAACGGCACAACAAATTACCCGAACCGGTTGATTTGATATCTCATGTGAGTGCCGTTTTATCGAGTGCCCTTCCCCAAAAAGCTCAAGATCCGGGAGACCCTCTTATTCCAATTCAAATTGGAACATTTAAAATTGAGAGGGCGCTCCTAGATCTTGGAGCTTGTGTGAGCATCTTGCCCGGGAGTCTATACGACCAATATGATTTTGGTCCATTGAAAAAGTTTGACACTCCCGTGGTGTTGGCTGATCAGACTCCCACGCATCCAAGGGGGATGGTGGAAGATGTGATTGTGAAGGTAGATGATTGCTACTACCCAGTTGACTTTTTGGTAGTAGACTATGTTGGATGTGTTGAGGACACCCAACCGATAGTCATACTGGGTAGACCGTTCCTGGCAACTGCTAATTCCATAATAAATTGTGCCACGGGAACGGTAAGCATGAAGTTTGGGGACCGGGAATTAAATTTAAATGTTTTTCCAAAATTTACTAACCCGCTCGGTGAGGATAAGTGTCCTAAAAAGGACATGAATCCAAACAAAAAGGTTTGTGCTATGGTTGGTAGATTTGGAGAAACAAAGAAGAAGATGGTCAAGAAGAAGAAAGCAAAGAAGTCACTTCGAGAAAAGAAAAAGGAAGAGGAGGTGAGGAAGTTTGGACCGTTTGGCAACAAATGGTACGAATCACCGGTGGGTGATTTTGAGGAGCTCGTGGACGGCAAGCATGCCATTCGACCACCATGAGGTGGTAAGTTAATTGTTGTTGTATATTTTATTTCGCATTTCGTTTTAGTGTTATTTGTAGTTTAGTTAGTATTGTTGTTGTTGTATAACTTTGCTATTTCGTTGTTATTTATTTTCGCCTAGTTAAATGAACGTTGTGGGTGTGTTCCCTATATAACCCTCACGAGACCTACTCGTCCTCCCGAGCTATCGGGAGGTTTAAAGGGCTTGCGTGCATATGCTAAATGCCGCCGTGATTCCTACGAAAGTGAGTTAGGTTTATTGTTATTGTAAATTATTGTCCACATAAATCGAAGTTAAATAACACATGGCTTGGTAATATGTTTCATAAAAAGGGTAGAACTAGGTAACTAACAAATTTTGATGGTTGTGAGAAGCATGCTTCTACACAAGGATTAGAATTTGTAGGTACAACATGTTCGCGGGACAACCGTTTTTATGAAGAGGCGAAGGAGATATGAGTACCAAGCGACACAAATCAGGTGCATGTGTTTCCTTTTTCTTTGATTCTTAGTTAGGAATAAGTGGATTGTACATTGTATTTTATTTTCCGGGGTGAGATTTTGGGAAGGTTAGACGTGTCACATCCCTTGTGCGTTTTAAAACTCTAGTTCTTGCACATTGAGGACAATTTTTACCTCAAGTGTGGGGATGGGGGAGTAGTAAAAGTTTTAGATTTTGACCCGTTCATTTAAATTCTATACATTGAGGACAATGTTTACCTCAAGTGTGGGGATGGGGGAAAATTTCAAAAAATTTTCAAAATTTTCTTGTTTAAAAGCGATCTTAAAAGCACAAGTAACTAAGTCAACGAGGGATGGCACAACCCATTTGGTCTTTTGTCATGGTCAAGTTCAAATTAATAACATGACGGGTATTTAGCGGGTGGTTACTTGGGAATAATCCGCCTAAGGAACTAGCAATTTATGCATATCACATATCATACCTTTATACGTGAGGTTTGAGCCACTTTTATATCATAGATTTACATTTACATGTTTCTTTGTTTGAGTGGACCATTAGTCGCGTATTGTAGAACTTGCAACTTTTGATACGTTTGAGACTATAGACCGAATACAAGCACGAGAATGATTAAGGCATTAGGTAAACCTTTTCTCTTAAAACCATTTATCTATCCTTACCCGAACAAATTCCCTAGTCGCCCATTTTGAGCCTAAACCTTTCGTTTGACCACCCTCTAGCCCATAACCCTTAAATCTTTTTCTTTTAAACCCGTGTGATGGAAATTCGATTATAGGAGTCATATTTGTATAGTTATTCTTGATTAAAAAAAAAAATCAGAAAATATTGTGAAAAAGAATTGAAAATCGTTGAAGAAAAACACAAAAAGAAGTGTTAATAGTTGTTGAATAAAAGGCGAATGTTGTTGCCTCATATTTGGTGTTTTTAGTGAGTTTGGTTAGAATAGTCAATTGTAATAAAAATCGAATTTTCATCACCTTAACCACTTTAAAATATCCTAACTCCTACCCTTAGCCTAGCCCCGTTACAACCCTCATAAAGACCTTATGACTTGTGCTTAGTGTTTGTGATCAATAGTGGAGAACGATTGAGTTGCAAGCCTATGCGGGTACGTGTTCTAATCGGTTTTGAGCAATTAATTGTTGAAATGCTAATACATTATACACATTAGCCAAATTATAAGCCGAGTGGAGAGCACATTGTGAGGGATATGCATGAGTTGTTAGTTTTAAGGGCGGGTTAATCTTGGATAACCATTATTATATGTGATTATTCACTTAACCGGTAAATATGTGAAAATTGTAAAAGGTTTGAACTTTTGTATGACACTAGACCTTAAACTTTGTCTCGGGAATGGGATGTGTATTCGTTGTTCGACCCACGTGAAAGTGAAAAACGGATTTGCTTGAGGGCAAGCAAAAGACAAGTGTGGGGATGTGATACGTGGTTGAAAAACCGGTGATCGTTTATGCTTAAGTTGATGTTTTACGTAGCTTTTAATCGTGAATAGCCTACTTTTAATGGGATTTGTGTTTTACAGGTCTAAAAGAGTTTAAGGAGCTAATTGGGAGCTAAACGGAGCACCGGGAGCGAACGGGATCAACCGGGGATGTGAAATGAACAAAACCGGGTTAACCACGAAGATTAGATGAGTTTTTGGGGGATGTTAATGGATTTAAAATGAATATATTGGAATATGGCATGATAGAGGGCTGAATTACGAGTACGTGGGCGAAAACGGTGAGTAAAACGGAGCTATAACGAAGAAGTTATGAAGAAAATAGTTTCGGACAAAACTGGAAAAACTAGAGGTCGTCGCCGACGGGCTCTAGGCCGTCGCCGACGGGCTCTAGAAACACCCGTCGGCCAGAAAAACGCGTATACAGTCAGTTAAGCCGTCGGATGGTTTCAGCACTTAGGGAGGTCGTCGCCGACGGGCCCCAGGCCGTCGCCGACGGGCAGCAGATCTCTGAAACGCGAATTTCATTTATTTGGGTGATGGGAACGGTTCTAATGGGTGGTTTTTGCATTGATTTCGGGGAGTTACACTTGTTTTGAGTTTGAACTTGTTCTTGGAGCCATATCCATCCAATCTATCACCTACCATCCACCTTACTTCATCTCTACAATCCGAAATCATCACCATCATCTCAATCAATCCATAAATCATCAAACCCTAGTTCACCAATCCATCATCCTTCTCATCATCACCATTCCATAAACCCTAATTCTCCATCATTTCTTCATCCTACAAGCTTCAAGATGACTCCATCCGCATTCCAAGCATCCGGTGATCAAGTTGCATCAACCATGAGCGGCTAATCATCTCGGTTTCACCCCGGTGTAGGTAGTTGTTACTTTTAGGGTTTCAATTTGTTCTTGTTTCATCTTAGTGACAATTTGTATTTGGTTTTCGAAACTTTTGACAATAGTATTACATTTGTTACGAATTCGTGAATTGTCGAGCGATGTTAAAAGTTATGACTTTGCGAAACGGTGATATGTAATTGTACGTTGTCGTTGTTAGGATTTACTTGTGTTGATTACAAAGTGTCTTTTTGTCCGTTCTTCGGGGCGTTGATAGTTAGTAGCACCTAAGTCACGGTACACTAAATCCGTTAATCGAATGCATTTGAGTTGAAACTAAAACTTGTAGAAATCATAGGTTAACAATTGCCGAAACCGGGTGTGATTCCTTTTTATTATAATTGTTCTAGTATCCAAAATTCTTACAATCATTAATTAGTAGTTGTTACTCATTTTCATCACATCATTTAGTTTAAAATCATATCTTCCAAATAAACAAAAACACAAAATTATTCTAGTAAGCTTCATAATCGTGACACAATTGTTTAATTCATTCGAATCCATACACAAACCACATACTCTTCGTGGTTCGACCCCTTACTACCACTAACACATTGTTAAGGGTAATTTGGGCTTATAAATATTATCTTTGACCGGAGCGCGACACTCCGATCAACATCGCGATCGTACGACCAAACGAACCGACATCCGGGATATTTTTGAGCATATTTCATGTCCACAATGTTTAGGAATCATTTTAGGGACTTAAAGTTGACTTAACGAGCCTTAAACATGTCGGAAATGGCCTTAATACACAACGGGGACTAAAATGGAAACTTTGGAAACTGTTTGCTGATCAGAAGGACCTAGGCATGACACCTAGCCCCCTAGGCGTCACGCGAGGCCCTTTCAGATCAGCAAAAGTTGTTTTAACAGCTGTTAACAGCTCTTGTGCACTCTAAACCCAATTCCACATGTTGTTTCCTGCTTATGGGGGGCCAATGTGATGTACATGAGGTTACCAACAAGTGTAGGGATGATATTATATCACGCTATTCAAGAAACGATCCTAACGGTGGTCCTTATCGTATAAATACCCATCAAGTTCACTTGCAAAACCCACAAATCTCATCTAAGAATGCTTTAAGTTGAAGCCATTGCTTCATAACTGAGTTACTTGGATCAAGATTAGCTTTCGGGGACCCTTTGTAAGTGTTCCTTCGTTCTTTTATTCGTTTTAGCGTTAAAGTCAAGCTTTGTTTGACTTTCTGCATTGACCAGTTTATGGTCAATGCGAAGTTGTTTGAACTTCATAACGTGAGCGTAATCACGATGGTTATGGCCCCTAGTGACTATACCTACTGATTACCACGTTATCTAGGCTCAGTGACGAGTCGTAGTTTCGGCCAAAATGCGCATTTTCGCGTATTTTGTAACCAAACTACTCTTAGGTATCAAAACCGATTGTTTTGATACCAAACCTATTCTCTAAACTTAGTTAAGCATGTTTTAACATGGTTAGCTCGTCACTTTAGTGTTGTGCTTATATAGGGTCGTAAGGTAAGCGATCTAAACAATCGCTTATACTTTCGAACCCGACCCGTTTGATCGATCATTAGGATCCGACCAAACACATTAGGTGACCATAGTATGTAGGGAATAACCTTCCGAGGTTATACCTTTTGGTCACGATGTTTAGTTAGTTGTATGATAGGTAGTATATATGCCTTAGGTAAATTACCAAAATACCTTTTTTTACGCCAAAATTCATTTTAAGCATATGTAACATAACTTTTGGTATCTAAACTGATTTGGCAACAATATTAGACATGTTAAGGCATATATTACTTGTCATAGGACTAGTTAAGCGGTCCGAACGCATTTCACATGAACGACGCGTTAAAGTAGCATAAGCTACCTAAACGGGTCATAATGGGTCGTAAGCACTTAGGTTAGGTTTCATTTGTCACACCCCTTTCTGCGGCGGAAGCACGAGGTGTGATCATGAAAGGTTCTCATTGCATACGAAGAGTAAACATGCTACATGCTCGTAAAATAACATCAAATACCATGATTTGAAAACATAAGTTTAGCGTTTACATCGCTAGACAGCTTAAAACATTGTCTTAAAAGTTTACAACTTTATTTAAAGTTAAACACAAGCGACATCCACGAGCATAAGCAAGACCGCGCGCACATCCATCCTAGTTACCTGAAATACATGTGAGTTTTTGGAAAAAACGTCAACATAAAGTTGGTGTGAATTCATGCAGTTTTGTATTTCATGTTTGTATACTTTGTATGAAAACATAGTTTGTGAGTAAATCAAGTTTTCATATATAAATCCAGTTTCATGTGTACACCACGTACTCATGTATAATTCAATCTTTTCTTGAGTACCCCACGTACTTCAAGTTATATATCAATCCTCTTGAGTACCCCACGTACTTCAAGTTATATATCAATTTTAGTATGGTATGAGTTTTATGTAAATACAGTATTTCTGTAATTATCAGATTGTTAATGGGTTGCAAAGCCATTAACATGTGGCACGTCATAGGAAGTCACCAAACCTAAGGCATTTAATTGGTATATTCTGAGACACAAAAGCACTCCTCGGTTCTCGCCCCGACCGGGAGTGTGGCTGCCAGGCACCCGTTAGATCTAACCTTTTGTTCTGCGGTCTGAATGTATACGTTGATTAATGGTGCTTCTGTACCCTATTCGTGACACTATTTCTCATAACGCATCCTACTTGGTTCTCGTCCTCACCAAGCGCGTTTCTTGTTATCATTTCTCATAGCGCCTTATACTTGGTTCTCGTTCTCACCAAGTGCGCTTCTCATATTCTTATATTTCATCACACTTGGTTCTCGTTCTCACCAAGTGTACTTCTTGTATTCTTATATTTCGTCACACTTGGTTCTCGTTCTCACCAAGTGTACTTCTTGTATTTATATCATACCAGTTATAAATTTTGTACATTTGTACATGTATTTCACCCCCGAAGTTATAAAAACTGAAAACAGTTAAAGAGAAAAGGGGGAGCATGAACTCACAACTTTGCGTTCCTAGCGTCGTAAACTCCACCGGATTTGCTTAATTAACGTCGTAACCTATACGCGTTTTCTTAACGTTAGTCACTAGACTTGCGTCGCACAAGTACAGTCACTCTCTTTTGTGTATATTTTCTTGTGTTAAAAATATTCTTATATTTTTAACTACGTATCTTACTTATATTATTTTCTCTAAAATAAATATAAGTCTTTTGTGTTTTGCACTTTGCACCCGACTTATGTATCTTGTATGTTGTATGTGTATTTTTAAGTTTATACTCCTCACGAGCATTTAGTGTATTTTTAAGTCTTAATACACTAGCACGTATGACACATACTATATACACTTAGCACAAAAATTGGTGATAAAATAATATATATTTTTCTCTCAAAAATATATATACATAATATCCATTTTTATTCTTCAAGAAATCACCATTTCTTATCATCAAAAGTTAGGGAAACCTTGGTAATGTTTTGAGGTATATTTTTAGGGGATAAGTTTCTCAAAAACTTATATTTTTCTAAGTGTCAAAATTTATAAAAATTTTGACAGAGTTTCCCCTAAAAATGGAGGTTTCCCACGTTTTCAAAACGTGTGTTTATTTTCTTTTAAATCATCATCAATCATCAATAATCATCAACAACAATTATCAACAATAATCACTACTTTTCCCTACTTCATGAACTTGGATATTTACCAAAATTGTGTAGTAACTTACTAGCACATTTAGTAAGTCTTGTTATCTTTAAAAATAATTTTAGTTTGTTAGAAACTTTATTTTTAAAAATATGAAGTTTCACAACTTCTAGTCGGGATTTACAAAAATATTTCTTTGTTAAATTTTCTTGTGACACAAGTGTCTACACACTTGTTTATTTACAAAAAAAAAAATGCTTTTAGTTCGGATAAGATCCGGGTTTTAAACAAGACTAATAGTTTTGCTTGGTTCTTCCGAAAAAACCACTTTTAGATCTTTAGATCTACTAGTTTTGAACAATATTTTGCAAGTAACAATACTTTTACACAAGTTCATGTTTCATGTGCGGTAGAGTTTCACCTTTTAACCCTTATATCTTCTAACATAACTTTATGTCATGATTCATGATCATGACCAAACCGGGTTAAATGTTGATCCGAGCTACCACAACATAGATCGGCACTAAATAATCACCACAAAACAAGTCTTACAAGTTTTACACAACTCTTATGCTTTTAACCAACATTTTTAACATTTTAGTAGACTTTTACCATGTCATCTTGTATGTTCCTAGATTTTAACCGACAAAGTTCCTTTTAACCACTTTAAAATAGATTGAGAGTGTGTTTAAAGCAACTTACTACTAGCTCGAGGCTAGGGAAGAAACTAGTCGAAAATCGAGTGGTTAATAGCGTTGTGGTGAGGTCCTTGACGACCCGCAAGCACCGGGCTTCCTCGTATGTGATCCTTCACCCTTGGTTGTATATTAAATTGCAAGATGGAAATTAAAAAAAAAAATAATGGTGGGTGTAGGTGGCTCTCGGCCGAACTCAATGAGAGGGAAAGGAAGGGATGTGAATTTGATGTGTGGTTAGTGGATGGAAGTCTTGATCTTATGGGGTTATTTATAGTCCATCTAATAGCATTATCCATGAGATAATATGTATGGTAGATATTGGACATGAATCCATAATATATTCAAAAATGAGTAGTGGGGGTTCTCTTGAGGGAACCGAATTGGTTACAATGGGGTGTGTCAAGGTTCGGTTCTAACTAGTTAATTGGTTAAGCTAGTTAGTTTAAGTTAGGAGGTTAAACCAATTTCTAGTGTGTTATAAATTGTAACGGGTGTTAGGGTATTCGGGGACCCTAACTGGCTCAGAAAAAGAAAACAATGTTAATGACAATATTTTTTTTATGTCCCGGGTTAAGTCCGGTTGTACGGTTGGAAATTACTCCGTTAAAGTGCTAAATTACACTTTTTAGTGTCTTTTAAGTACCCTTCTTGTACCCTTTCAATTCCCAACACTTAGGGAAATATTCTGGATGATAAAACGACATTTCTGCATAATATTTATATGTCTAAATGCTGAATTATTGCTGAATTTTATATATTCTGCACTTAAAGTGCGTTTCGGGTGCTTTTTAGTGCTTATTTTTGCTTTCGTATTGCATATATACTAACCCTTGTATGTACTCTTGGGTTTTAATGCACTTTCGTCGTCGGACCTACACCTAGGCCTCTATTTTATTGTCTGACTGCTTTCTGCAGTTCTGTTGACACAGTGTGTCTTACCGGTGAGTTTACTATTGACGCAACGCTCTCGTTTATGCATAAAGCAAACATTTTGTAGTATACAACATGCATGAATTCACTTGTTTATTATGTGTTCAGCCATTGCTGACAATTAAGGGCATAATTGCAGTCATTAAGCAATAATTAAAGTGTACGGAAATTACCGGTTTGTGCCAGTTGTCACAATCTCCCCCCGTTAAAAGAATTTCGTCCCGAAATTCAGACTGAACTAACTGTCGCTGGAGTCTTCTTGAATAGGTGGGGATACTTTTTCTTGAACTGGTCTTCACGTTCCCATGTGTACTCGGGTCCGTGCTTAGAGCTCCAACGTACTTTGACAAGCTTCACACTGCTCCTCCTGGTCTTGTTGACTTTCCAGTCAGTAACCTCAACGGGTTTTTCTGTAAATCGGAGGGCTTCATCAATATGCACTTCATCCATCGGGATGGCCACGTTTTCTTGTGTTGGACTCTTCTTTAGGTTGGATACATGAAATGTATCATGTACTCCATTAAGTTCTTCCGGTAACTCCAACTTGTATGCCACGGTACCAATTCTCTTCAGTATTCTGAATGGTCCGATATATCGTGGATTCAGCTTTCCACGCTTTCCAAATCTGACTACGCCCTTCCATGGTGAGACTTTTAACAACACTTTGTCTCCCACCTTGAAATCTACCGATTTTCTATTTGGATCAGCGTAGCTCTTTTGTCGCTCTCGAGCCGCCTTAATGCGCTCTCGGATCTGCGCAATCTTGTCGGTTGTCTCTTGTACAAGTTCAGGACCAACCATATGTTTATCTCCAGCGTCTGCCCAACATAAGGGCGATCGGCATTTGCGGCCATACAGAGCTTCGAACGGCGCGGCTTTTATGCTCGTATGATAACTGTTATTGTAGGAAAACTCAACTAAAGGTAGATGAGTATCCCAGCTACCGCCTAGATCCATGACACATGCGCGAAGCATATCTTCTAATGTTTGTATAGTCCGTTCGCTCTGGCCGTCTGTTTGCGGATGGAATGCCGTGCTCAGATCTAACTGAGATCTAAAGGCTTCCTGAAATGATTGCCAGATTCTTGAGACAAAGCGTCCATCTCTGTCTGAAATGATTGAGATTGGCACTCCATGACGTGCCACAATTTCTCTTAAGTATATTTCAGCAAGCTTTCCAGTGTTGTCTTTCTCTCGGATCGGTAGGAAATGCGCAGATTTCGTTAATCGATCGACTATTACCCATATCATATCGTGCCCTCTCGGGGTCCTGGGTAATTTCGTTATGAAGTCCATCGAGATTTGTTCCCACTTCCACACGGGAATCTCTGGTTGTTGTAGTAGGCCGGACGGTTTCTGATATTCTGCCTTAACCTTGGCACAGGTTAGGCATTTTCCAACATAGACAGCAACGTCGCTTTTAAGTCTCGGCCACCAGTAATATTCCTTCAAGTCTTGATACATCTTGTCCGATCCTGGATGGATCGAATATCTCGATTTGTGGGCTTCATCAAGGATGACTTCTCGTATGCCACCATAGAGTGGAACCCAAATACGTTTCTTGAAGTATAAGGCTCCCTCTTCGTTTGGCATCATGTATTTCAGCATACCCCGTAGGTATTCAGCTTTACGGTTCTCTTCTTTAAGAGCTTCTTGTTGTGCATCTCGAATGCGTGCAGTGAGGTTCGTTCGAATGGTCATTTCTAACGCTCGAACCCTTAGGGTCTTAACCCTTTCTTTTCGGCTCAACGCGTCCGCTACAACGTTTGCCTTTCCAGGATGGTACTTAATCTCACAGTCATAATCATTCAGCAGCTCGACCCAACGTCGCTGGCGCATATTCAATTCCTTCTGATCAAATATGTGTTGCAAGCTTTTGTGATCTGTGAAGATTGTACATCGAGTACCATATAGATAATGTCGCCAAATCTTCAAGGCGAATATCACTGCACCCAGCTCCAGGTCGTGAGTGGTATAATTTCTCTCGTGAACCTTCAGTTGTCTTGAAGCATAAGCGATGACTTTTTGGCGTTGCATGAGTACGCAACCCAAGCCTTGTCGTGAGGCGTCGCAGTATACCACGAAGTCTTCAGTGCCTTCGGGTAATGATAGTATTGGTGCATCGCATAGCTTGCTCTTAAGTAACTGGAAGGCTTCTTCTTGTTTGTGATCCCAGTCGTACTTCTTGTCTTTCTGAGTAAGGATCGTTAGCGGTTGAGCTATCTTCGAGAAATTCTCAATGAATCTCCGATAGTAGCCCGCTAAGCCCAAAAATTGACGGACTTCGGTTGGGGTCTTGGGAGCTTCCCAATTCTTTATCGCTTCTATCTTGGACGGGTCTACATGAATGCCCTTCTCATTCACAACGTGACCAAGAAATTGTACTTCGCGAATCCAGAATTCGCACTTCGAGAACTTTGCATAAAGCTTCTCTTTCTTCAGTAATTCCAAGATGGTTCTGAGATGTTGCTCGTGCTCTTCTTTCGTTCGCGAGTAAATCAGGATATCATCGATAAATACAATCACGAATTTATCGAGATATGGTTTGCATACGCGGTTCATTAGGTCCATAAAGACCGCTGGTGCATTCGTCAGCCCAAATGGCATCACAAGAAATTCGTAGTGCCCATAGCGCGTTCTGAATGCAGTCTTTGGCACGCTTTCATCTTGGATTCTCAGCTGATGGTATCCAGATCGAAGGTCGATCTTGGAATAGTAGCTTGATCCTTGCAGTTGATCAAATAAGTCATCAATCCTTGGTAGCGGATACCGATTCTTGATTGTGAGCTTGTTCAGTTCCCTGTAATCGATACACATCCGCAGTGTTCCATCCTTCTTCTTCACGAACAATACTGGAGCTCCCCAGGGTGAGAAGCTTGGCCTTATGAATCCTTTATCCAACAACTCCTGAAGTTGTGTAGATAATTCTTGCATTTCGGATGGTGCAAGTCGATAGGGTGCCTTGGCTACAGGAGCAGCTCCTGGAACCAAGTCTATACGGAATTCGACTTGTCGTTGCGGAGGTAGTCCTGGCAGATCTTCAGGGAGCACATCAGGAAATTCCTTCACCACAGGAATGTCTTCGAGTTTCGGCCCCTCAGCCTTCTTGTCTATAACGTGTGCTAGGAAAGCAACACATCCTTTCCTTAGGCACTTCTGTGCCTTCATGCAACTGATGATTCGAAGAGGCGCGTCTCGTTTTTCTCCATGCACGATGAGAGTTTCACCATTCGCTAAAGGGATGCGAATGATTTTCTCATGACAAATAACTTCAGCTTTGTTCTTGGACAACCAGTCCATCCCGACTACTACATCGAAGCTACCCAATTGAATAGGTAAGAGGTCGATGCTAAAATTTCGTTCGCCAAGTTCTAGTGTGCAGCCTCTGACAACTTCGCCTGATTCAACAAGTTTACCATTGGCTAGTTCTATGGAATAAGAAATTTCTAATCTACTAGATTCTATTCCGAGTATGCGTTTAAATTCCACAGACATGAAGCTATAATCGGCGCCAGTGTCGAATAATATGGATGCAAAGTGATTGTTAATGAGAAACGTACCGGTGACCACGTTAGGGTCCTCGCGTGCGTCTCTTGCTCCAATCACAAATGCTCGAGCCGGAGCGTTGTTTCTCTCTGGGCAGTTCTTCATGAAATGGTCATTGCTTCCACACTTGAAGCATCCTTGCCCTTTCCCGCTGCCATTCTTGTTACCAACACCGTTCCCATTTCGGTTCTTTCCTTTTCCCCAACAGTCTTCTGTTTGATGACCCAATTTGCCACATTTGTCGCACCTTGGAATGCGACAAGCTCCATCATGATGATACTTACATTTTTGGCATCTAGGCATGGAGCCTTGGTATGCTTTGGTTGCATGGGTTTTCGTCTCCTGAGGCGGATTAGTGTCGCGCTTCTTGTTGAAACCCTTGTTGTTGCGAGTAGCTTGGTTCAAACTTGTATGCTTTCTCTTTTTGTCACCGGACGACTCAGCATGTGTCTCGGTCTTTTCTGTTGGGTTCAGTGATAGCTTCTTCATACGAACACAATCTTCAGTAAGGCTGACAGCCAGAGTTACAGCCTCGGTGATTGTTTGTGGTTTGGCCGACGTCACCATGCCACGAAACTCTGAGGCCAGTCCCCAAATGTAGCGTTCCACACGCTTGAATTCAGGAGTCACCATGTAGGGTAGCACTCTTGACAGATCGTGGAACCTTCGAGTGTAACCATTAATGTCAGCACCTTCCATGGTCAGGTGCCAGAACTCCGTCTCCAGCCTTTGGAGTTCAGCACGAGAGCAGTACTTCTCTCTCATCCTTTCCTTCAGTTCCTCCCAAGTGAGGCCATAAGCGGCGTCATCACCCAAAGTTTGGGCTTGCAGGTTCCACCAAGTCAGAGATTCATCGACGAATAACCCAGTAGCAAAAGTGACTTGTTGATCCGCGGTACACTTGCTCATGCGGAAAGTAGCTTCAGTCTTCTCCGTCCAGCGCACAAATGCTACTGCACCTCCTGTGCCGTCATAGTTTATCGGCTTGCAGTCGAGGAACTGCTTGAAAGTGCAGCCTGGAATTGATTCAACCAATTCACATGTGAGCAATCGAAGAAATAATGAAACAAAGACCGTTCATAAATTTCCTCATGCTTAACACAGTATCTTGAGGTTACCTTGAGCTGCATTGCCTCCAGACGAATCTCCATTACGCCTAGCGTTGCTTGGTCCTCCACTGTCTTGAGTTCGGTTCGCCTCGTACTGGGCGATAGCAGCGGAGATCCTTTCCTCCAGCAGGGCGTTCAGCTCATCAGCAGTTCTTGGCAGTGGGGGAGGAGGAGGTTGATCGTCATTGCGAGCATTCACAGCTTTCCTGGGTGCCATGTTCTGACAGAACATAACACAACAGGGTTAGGCATTTGTTTGATATCGTCACACTAGACAGTAGTATCATATATATTCACAGGTATATATACCACATAAGTGACATCAAACAATTATTACTCTAGCAGAGTACTTGGTAGGCTTGCACTGAGGGAATCTATACGTGACAAGACTTGATGTGGTTTCTGTGCACTGAATTCCATAATTATGTATGCATCCATAATTACGTAACTCCTTGCACAGTCCGCACAGTTCGTTTCATCCTCGTATCTCTTCCTTCAGATAGGCCATCGCTTTCAGGTAAAGTCACATATACTTGTGACATTCTACTTCTAGTACATGCTAATTATCACACATAATTGCAAGTAGTTTCTAGTCAACGACAAGTGCTACTCAAGTGCACTCTAAATCTCGTAATGTCTTTTCTAGACTCATGTAAATTGTTTCAGGTAGTGGATGTCGCGGGACGTTTTATGCAATGAAAACTCTTTGAAAATTGTTTTCGTGAATGGATCCTAGAGATTGTAGACTAGACTCGAGAAGGAATCCTGGTTCACTACAATCGCAGCTCTGATACCAATCTGTCACACCCCTTTCTGCGGCGGAAGAACGAGGTGTGATCATGAAAGGTTCTCATTGCATACGAAGAGTAAACATGCTACATGCTCGTAAAATAACATCAAATACCATGATTTGAAAACATAAGTTTAGCGTTTACATCGCTAGACAGCTTAAAACATTGTCTTAAAAGTTTACAACTTTATTTAAAGTTAAACACAAGCGACATCCACGAGCATAAGCAAGACCGCGCGCACATCCATCCTAGTTACCTGAAATACATGTGAGTTTTTGGAAAAACGTCAACATAAAGTTGGTGTGAATTCATGCAGTTTTGTATTTCATGTTTGTATACTTTGTATGAAAACATAGTTTGTGAGTAAATCAAGTTTTCATATATAAATCCAGTTTCATGTGTACACCACGTACTCATGTATAATTCAATCTTTTCTTGAGTACCTTCAAGTTATATATCAATCCTCTTGAGTACCCCACGTACTTCAAGTTATATATCAATTTTAGTATGGTATGAGTTTTATGTAAATACAGTATTTCTGTAATTATCAGATTGTTAATGGGTTGCAAAGCCATTAACATGTGGCACGTCATAGGAAGTCACCAAACCTAAGGCATTTAATTGGTATATTCTGAGACACAAAAGCACTCCTCGGTTCTCGCCCCGACCGGGAGTGTGGCTGCCAGGCACCCGTTAGATCTAACCTTTTGTTCTGCGGTCTGAATGTATACGTTGATTAATGGTGCTTCTGTACCCTATTCGTGACACTATTTCTCATAACGCATCCTACTTGGTTCTCGTCCTCACCAAGCGCGTTTCTTGTTATCATTTCTCATAGCGCCTCATACTTGGTTCTCGTTCTCACCAAGTGCGCTTCTCATATTCTTATATTTCATCACACTTGGTTCTCGTTCTCACCAAGTGTACTTCTTGTATTCTTATATTTCGTCACACTTGGTTCTCGTTCTCACCAAGTGTACTTCTTGTATTTATATCATACCAGTTATAAATTTTGTACATTTGTACATGTATTTCACCCCCGAAGTTATAAAAACTGAAAACAGTTAAAGAGAAAAGGGGGAGCATGAACTCACAACTTTGCGTTCCTAGCGTCGTAAACTCCACCGGATTTGCTTAATTAACGTCGTAACCTATACGCGTTTTCTTAACGTTAGTCACTAGACTTGCGTCGCACAAGTACAGTCACTCTCTTTTGTGTATATTTTCTTGTGTTAAAAATATTCTTATATTTTTAACTACGTATCTTACTTATATTATTTTCTCTAAAATAAATATAAGTCTTTTGTGTTTTGCACTTTGCACCCGACTTATGTATCTTGTATGTTGTATGTGTATTTTTAAGTTTATACTCCTCACGAGCATTTAGTGTATTTTTAAGTCTTAATACACTAGCACGTATGACACATACTATATACACTTAGCACAAAAATTGGTGATAAAATAATATATATTTTTCTCTCAAAAATATATATACATAATATCCATTTTTATTCTTCAAGAAATCACCATTTCTTATCATCAAAAATTAGGGAAACCTTGGTAATGTTTTGAGGTATATTTTTAGGGGATAAGTTTCTCAAAAACTTATATTTTTCTAAGTGTCAAAATTTATAAAAATTTTGACAGAGTTTCCCCTAAAAATGGAGGTTTCCCACGTTTTCAAAACGTGTGTTTATTTTCTTTTAAATCATCATCAATCATCAATAATCATCAACAACAATTATCAACAATAATCACTACTTTTCCCTACTTCATGAACTTGGATATTTACCAAAATTGTGTAGTAACTTACTAGCACATTTAGTAAGTCTTGTTATCTTTAAAAATAATTTTAGTTTGTTAGAAACTTTATTTTTAAAGAATATGAAGTTTCACAACTTCTAGTCGGGATTTACAAAAATATTTCTTTGTTAAATTTTCTTGTGACACAAGTGTCTACACACTTGTTTATTTACAAAAAAAATGCTTTTAGTTCGGATAAGATCCGGGTTTTAAACAAGACTAATAGTTTTGCTTGGTTCTTCCGAAAAAACCACTTGTAGATCTTTAGATCTACTAGTTTTGAACAATATTTTGCAAGTAACAATACTTTTACACAAGTTCATGTTTCATGTGCGGTAGAGTTTCACCTTTTAACCCTTATATCTTCTAACATAACCTTATGTCATGATTCATGATCATGACCAAACCGGGTTAAATGTTGATCCGAGCTACCACAACATAGATCGGCACTAAATAATCACCACAAAACAAGTCTTACAAGTTTTACACAACTCTTATGCTTTTAACCAACATTTTTAACATTTTAGTAGACTTTTACCATGTCATCTTGTATGTTCCTAGATTTTAACCGACAAAGTTCCTTTTAACCACTTTAAAATAGATCGAGAGTGTGTTTAAAGCAACTTACTACTAGCTTGAGGCTTGGGAAGAAACTAGTCGAAAATCGAGTGGTTAATAGCGTTGTGGTGAGGTCCTTGACGACCCGCAAGCACCGGGCTTCCTCGTATGTGATCCTTCACCCTTGGTTGTATATTAAATTGCAAGATGGAAATTAAAAAAAAAATAATGGTGGGTGTAGGTGGCTCTCGGCCGAACTCAATGAGAGGGAAAGGAAGGGATGTGAATTTGATGTGTGGTTAGTGGATGGAAGTCTTGATCTTATGGGGTTATTTATAGTCCATCTAATAGCATTATCCATGAGATAATATGTATGGTAGATATTGGACATGAATCCATAATATATTCAAAAATGAGTAGTGGGGGTTCTCTTGAGGGAACCGAATTGGTTACAATGGGGTGTGTCAAGGTTCGGTTCTAACTAGTTAATTGGTTAAGCTAGTTAGTTTAAGTTAGGAGGTTAAACCAATTTCTAGTGTGTTATAAATTGTAACGGGTGTTAGGGTATTCGGGGACCCTAACTGGCTCAGAAAAAGAAAACAATGTTAATGACAATATATTTTTTTTTATGTCCCGGGTTAAGTCCGGTTGTACGGTTGGAAATTACTCCGTTAAAGTGCTAAATTACACTTTTAGTGTCTTTTAAGTACCCTTCTTGTACCCTTTCAATTCCCAACACTTAGGGAAATATTCTGGATGATAAAACGACATTTCTGCATAATATTTATATGTCTAAATGCTGAATTATTGCTGAATTTTATATATTCCGCACTTAAAGTGCGTTTCGGGTGCTTTTTAGTGCTTATTTTTGCTTTCGTATTGCATATATACTAACCCTTGTATGTACTCTTGGGTTTTAATGCACTTTCGTCGTCGGACCTACACCTAGGCCTCTATTTTATTGTCTGACTGCTTTCTGCAGTTCTGTTGACACAGTGTGTCTTACCGGTGAGTTTACTATTGACGCAACGCTCTCGTTTATGCATAAAGCAAACATTTTGTAGTATACAACATGCATGAATTCACTTGTTTATTATGTGTTCAGCCATTGCTGACAATTAAGGGCATAATTGCAGTCATTAAGCAATAATTAAAGTGTACGGAAATTACCGGTTTGTGCCAGTTGTCACATCATTTTAGTATGTAGGCTTTGTTAAACCATATTACACGAGTCTCCATACTCGTTTGGTTTACGAACCCTCATTCTATCCAATCCTCTGATTTAGGTCCGGTATATTAACATAGTTACCTATATTAGGTGCCGTTTGATATCCGTGATCTCTAGCATTGTTTGGTTGTACTCAAGGACTACTAAGCAATCTCAAGTGAGTACATAGATCCCTCTTTTACTGTTTTCAAACTGTTTTGGGGTGAAACACATGTGCCTACTTGTTACTTTCACGCTTTCCTGTTTTCACATCATATGCTTGCTATGTTCATTAGTACACTTATAGTACATGATTTACTTTACATTTCTGCTATGTATGTTGACTGATAGCATGCTAGCACATTGATTTACATGAATTTTCTGCTTCGTATGTTAACTTAGCAAACTTAGTACATTGTTTTCATATAACATGTTCACATTTGCTATGACATTTGGTTTGCACAAACGGGACTTATATACGTTCATTAACATTAGCTACGCCGCTCGGTAGTAAGTACTGGTACCATAGGACTTGACAAATCCCATTCATGACATCCCGAGTTTGTTTGGATGTAAGGAATGACCGAATCCGAAAACATTTCTTTTGATAACCTTGGCTTAGGGTTATCTGACTGTCTCAAGGCTTGAATGTATGCGTTAACTTACCACATAAGTGTTTGTATCAATGTAACATGCATTACTTTGCAAAACATAACTTTTTGGTATATTCAAAATACTTTGTTTTGTACATTTTTACAATTGGTTTATGTAACAACACACTACTTACCAAACATAACATTTGCTACACATTACTTGACTACATTTGGACTATTAACATTTGATATGATTTATACAAGGACTTTTGACAATTGGTTTAAACATAGACTTTATACATTGGTGGTTTGTTTAAGTGACTTAAGTAACGAGATGTGAGTAATATGATACAAACATGGTGGATACGCCGTTGGTACTTCCTATATATAAGTGTTTGTATTATATTACATATCATAGCGTTATTTAAATCATTCAATTTGGACTTATACATTTTACACAAGTAACACGATTCTCACAAGACTTTGGTTTACAAACAATTTACTTTATACAACACATTTTACTTGGTTATACATTTAACCACACATTATTCTTTTATTTATACATATCATTTGATCTTATCGCTTTTTAAATGATTTACAAAACAAAACAATTTACAAGGTTCATGACTGACTTTTGCTAAACAACTTTTTCTAAACTTATAAGTCATGAATCCTATTTTCACAAAACCTATGTATCTCACTGGCATTTTTATGCTGACGTACCTATTTTCAGATGTGTTTTCAGGAGCTGTTACTTATGATGATGATGATCGTGACACTAGGGCGGACCTGTGCTTTAGAGACTTAAAATAAAGATAGAACTAGTTTAATTATGTTCTGAACTCTTTATTTCCTGTTTTGAGACAATGTAACACTCTTGTTTGTTAAAATAAAATATAACTTTGTATGCCATGGTGGTGAAACAATAATTCTGTTACAACACTCCCCGACGTTTCCGCCACGATTTGATGTTCTACGTGGTCGGGGTGTGACAGCTTCTGTACTTGAGTCTTACGAGAGTTTAGTAGCCAGACGAATTGGTAACCCAGACATGACTAAAGAAGATTACGATCAAATTGATCCCGAGGAACTAGAACTCATCGACATTTAATGGTGTATGGCGAGCATTGTGAGAAGAGCTAAAAGGTTCATGGAAATTACCGGAAGAAGTAGTCTTGCAGGTCCTAATCCAAAACTTGGATTCGACAAATCGAAGGTGACTTGCTTCAAGTGTAAAGAGAAGGAGCACTTCAAGCGCGAATGTCCGAACAGAGAAGTTAATAACCACCAGAATCCATTCGCCAACGATTATTACCGACAGGCCATCTATCATAAAAACAGTCTGTAAGTCCCGAAACCGAGATCACAATGATATCGCACAACTCGTAAGGTGGCGGAATCACACAAACAAGTTGTAAAAGAAATAAGAGATGAAGAAGAAAGATGATTGATATTCAAATGATTCACAAATCTTGCATACAAGTGTTTGTCTAATACAAGATTGTCCAAAACCACCAACCATGCACCTATTACATCACTTTCTATTTATAGAAGGAGATTAGGGAGTGTGCTCCCTAAACCCTAAGCCCATAACTACCCAAATAGGCCCAAAACCCATAATTAACCCATTTCACCAACTAATCCACTAATTACCTTATCCATAAACCTTAAAGGGCCTAACAATCTCCCCCTAGGTTTATTGGATAAGCAGACGCATTAGACTCTTGGATCGAGAGAACCTGGAGGAGGATCAGCAAAGAGATAGTTCTTTAAAATGTTTGCAGCAACACTTGTCCACGATTTTGCACACTCTTCTTATTTTTCATTGGTTCGAATTTGATGTTGTGTGAGAACCAGGATGTCTTCTTCATGAAAGCTCATCAGGTCATAAGAATTTGGAATCCTGATCAACTGTTCTTCAGTAACAATAACTGCCTCTGCTAGAACAGGATCATAAGCTCAGAACCTGAACTTCCTCAGTATACCTTTCTCAAACTTTCTTGTGAGTGGAATGATCTTCTCTTTGTCAGTGGGAGGCTAGATGATAGATTTCACTGTCCTTCTGGTAAAGAGTCTCGAACACCAGGATTTCTTCTTACAATAGGCTCTGCAGTCTTCATGGTTGCGAAGTTTGTCCCCACTTCCTTTTCGAGACGTGAGTGGAATGCCCAACCTCTGCCTCTCTTGCTCAGATCTGGATCATAATAAGGAGCTCGTAACAGCGTCTTCAGATCAATCTGAGTCCAAGATTCGAATTGGCTTTCCTTGGCATAATATTCCCTGTGTCCACTCTTTTGTGTAATCAACCACATATGTTTGTCTGGCTCAAATCTCCAACACGCCACTTATGATTTATTTCCCACTTCATCGTAATGAGTAGATCCCAATTCCATCACTAGTCTGTCAGGCCTTTTTGTGGGATACTTTAGTTGAAAGTTTTCATCCAAAGGATTCATATCTTGATTCTTCATTACCAGCAATTGTTTCTTTCTTTGCTTCTCTTGTTCTTTCTCTAACTTCTTCTGCTCACGTCTCTTCTTGGTCTTGCTGCTTAGCTTCTTTGGTTTAGCAGCCAAATAAGCTTCTAGGGCTGCTTCACGCTCAGCTCCAGCTGCTGCATGAGCTGCTGCTCTTTGTTCCTGTGTCTTCTCAGGCCTTCCAACATAGAACTGCTCATCCTCTTTATCAGCAAATTCATTTCCAAATTTCTTTTCAAGTTTTGCCTTCAGATCATAAACAGTTGACATCAACATCCCTACATCCCCTTGCAGTTGATCTATAGTGAGATCTCTGTTTGTGAGTTGAGATTGTAGAGAGGATATCTGGGCATCTTTTAATGCAGCGTCCTATTGTAGAGAAAACATCTGAGCACTTTTCAGTTCTCCATCTTGTTCCAATATCACTACACGCCTCTTCAAACTTTTAACATACTCTTCTTTATCACTATCGCTTTCATAGACTTATCTTTTTTCGCTTGAATATCGAAATGCAGCTTCGTCATGTTCTATTGTATGAGCCCCACTAGAGCTTCCTGCTTCAAACTGAACACCACCACTTGAATTGCCTGGATGTGAGGGGGTGGCTTCAAAGTCGAAGTTGAAATCATACAAGTCTGTTTCTTCCATGTCTGTTTTCTTTGATGCATCAGTTGTTTGTAGATCAGGTTGAGGGTCAATTACAGGAGTGGACTCAGAGGTAGTCGAGGGCCCAGAAAGAGTGTTGTCAGGTGCATTGTCAGTCTTTTGTTTCTTTGGAGCTGATTCTTCAGTCACATAAGCTGTTTCTTGAATATCAGTAATGGAGATGGATGGAGGGTCTCTATCACCACCCTGTAAACTTCGTATCCAGGCTGCAAGATTATCAGAAGTCATTGGCACTAGCTCACGAACAACATCCTCTTCTTTATCAGACGTCACTATCTCTATTTCACTTTCAGAATCTGTTTCTTCACTGGAGTCTGTTTCAGATTCAGTATCAACCATAAGAACTTCTTCTTCATCATCACCTGCCTGCTGTACTTGCTACATAAGCTGCACATCATGCTCTTCCGCTATTTGTGCATTAATTTGAGGCGGAACTGGAGCAACAGGGACGACTGGAGGAGCTGGGGCAACAGGAGCTCCTTGTACAACATCAGCGAACCTCCCGTGCTTCTCAAGAGCATATCTTCCTTCAAAATTATGATGTTTGGCTCTTTTGTTTCTGCATGCATTCTCAAAGCATCCTGGCCCCATTGGCTTCAAATTTATGTAGTTTGGCCCCTTGACCAACGCTGGGTATCTCTCGTCAAGAATCATCTGTACAAACCTCGGGTACAGCATAAATATCTTCTTCCTTGGATCCTCCAACATCTTTTTCTTGTTATCAAAGATGAAAGCTGAGAAGTTGTAATCCCATTCATTCCCAAGTGCTACAACTGCTGAAGTTTGCATCTTGTTCAATTGATCCCATCCACTCTTGTTTTCAGCAACACATTGGAGGAAAAAGTGAACTAAAAGCCTCCAATATGGTGGAAATAGCTTCTACAGCACAGTAGGATATCCACTTTCATAGCTCATTCTCCTTAAAGCAGCTTGAACTCTGTCTTGATCGTATAATGTGGGATGATGCGGCTGATCTCCAAGTCCTAATACCTCTCGAATTACTGCTTCAAATACAATAATCTTCGTCTTCTGTACAGTAGCTTCAATGGATCCTACACCTTGCCTGTCAATCTTTGCAGTATTCCAAAAAGCGTTGATGCAGTTGCTGCAGATCACTAGATTTGTTCTTAAGGCATGTGTGAGAGGACAGTTGTTTAGACCCCTGATTAGCGATCCAAACAACTCTGCTTGATCTGCTGGAGGATCTGACAGAAAGCCCGCTTGATTATGGAATTCATTCACCTCTAATTGCCGTTGATTTCCTTCCTTCAACATTGCGCCTGCCATTTTCTGCACTTTTCTAATTGTCGTTAGAAGATATTAAAGGTTTTACTTACATCTAAGTTAACGACAAGTCGACAAAGTCAACACGTCGAAAACTTAAACATTAGCAACCTTTTCACAATAAGCAGTCCAAAGGCAGTCCAAAAGTTCATTATAAAAGGGTCAAATGTCAAAGTCCAAAAGTTCTAGAAAGGGTTCAAATGATCAGGTCAAACAGTCAAAGGTTACAAAATGGGGTTCATTTCGAATGAACTTCTTCATCCGGAATGGAATTCCGTCCGAAGTCATCCGTATTGACCCTCATCAATCCGGAATCATCCGGAATCATCCGGAATCATTCGGAATCATCCGTGATGATGAACTTCTTGTCCGTAATGATCCTAAATCATCCGTAATGCTAATTGATGATCCGGAATGAAGTACCTATGTTCCGAAATCAGTCCGAAATGAAATCAATTGAGAGAGAATGTTGAGATGAGTCCGTGATGGTCCGTAATTGTGATATGGATTCTTGTCAGTTTATGCATTAAATACTCTGAAATGGTTTTGGGCCAGGCCCATTTCGGATGATCCGGAATGATGAGCCTGTTCAGAATTTGACCAACTCAAATTCTGATGGGCCTCATTTCGATCAGTGGGCCATCCAGATTTAAAGATTTTTATCATTATTTTATTCAGCCTTTTCAAAATAGCAAAATACCCCCTTTTAAAACCAACGAAACACCCCACTGAGCAATTAAAAAAATATTAAAATAATAATAATTAATAGAAACCGTATGCACAAAATACCAACATAGGGGTGATTTTGGGAAGACTGTCACGGGATCAAATTGTTCTTGAACTGATTAAGGGACACTTTTCTGCTCTTCGTTTACTTAGGTTGGTCCATGCAATTGTTGATATGTTTGTCCTCTTAAATCCACCGCTCAAACTTCAATTTTTTGCTTTGTGATACGCTTTTAGGTAGAATTATACTGTAACATCTGTGTGTCCCATTCCAAGGCATACCCCTGCGATCAAGGTAAGCACAACAATTCATCGTAGCAGGTGAGTATACCGAGATCATCCTATTTAATTTTTCAACACCAGACTTCCTGGTGAACAGGTCCGTACTTCCGTACAGCAGAGAGACCAAGGAAGTTCTGACGAGGGCGAGACAGATACCATAAATGGTACGAATTTGGCTATGATAGCTCACGGAATTCTCTTTTTGTGAGATTTCTTCCGTTTTCAGGTTTTGGTCCTTTTTGTGGCTCTTTTAGCAAGATATCCTGACTGTGCCCAGGTCTGCATATAGTCTGGATGCAACAAAGGGACAACCCTGATATCCCGGATGATTTATCAGTATAAAGACCCAAAACCTCAGATGTTTGCTATCTATCAACGCAAGATTTAAGACCATGAAATCATACGCCATTGGTCGGTTACCCACGAGATGTCCAGTCCATTATGTTTGTATCACTTTGGCTTCTTTTTTCTTTTCGAGCGTTAGACCTATCAACACATCGCAGTGGATCCTAGCTTGTTCAACATTGAAACCTTACATGTGTTAATCAAGTTCTTTAGCACGAAAATTCATTTCATTTCCCAACAACTTTTCTCCCCCTAAATTTGTGCAAAAGTAGAATACTTTATGCCCAAATTTACCAGATAGAACACATAAAAACCCCTTATTGTTATTTACAAGAGTTTTTTTTTAATGCTCAGTCGGTGAAACGAATCATTTTCAAGAGGTCTACAAGCACATTGAACCTAGAGATGCTGACAGGTTTGGTAAAGAGATCCGCTATGTTAGCATCAGTATGGATCTGTTCAAGTTTAATAAGACCTCTGTCAAAGCAATCTCTTATGAAGTGAATTTTAATGTCAATGTGCTTGGTTTTGGAGTGAAAAACATGGTTTTTAGTGATCTGGATGGCGGCATCGTTATCACAATAAATGGTTGTATCAAGATAAGTCAAACCGTAGTCTTCCAGTTGATGTTGCATCCAAAGAACCTGGGAGCAGCATGCAGATGCTGCAACGTACTCTGCTTCCGCTGTGGAGAGAGACACTGTTTGCTGCTTCTTAGATTGCCAAGAGATGAGTCTATCTCCCAAGAACTGGCATCCAGCTGATGTAGACTTCCTATCCCTGTCAGTCCCTCCAAAATTGCTATCTGAAAAGGCAAACAGATCAAAGTTCGAATCTCTGGGATACCAGAGTCCAAGTTTAGGAGCTCCCTTCAAATATCTGAAAATTCTCTTAACAGCAGTTAGATGAATGAGTTTAGGGTTAGCCTGATAACGAGCACACTAACACACGGCGTACAGAATGTCTGGCCGACTTGCAGTCATATACATTAGTGAGCCGATCATCGAGCGATACAACGTTTGATTGACAGGGCTTCCTTCTGGATCCTTAGTCAACAATGGCCGTTCTGCAATTGGGGAGTCACTTGGCTTCGAGTCAGTCATGCTAAAATTTGCAAGAACATCCGTTACATATTTACTTTGGTGAATTAAGATTCCTTGATTATTCTGACGAACTTGCAGGCCCAAAAGCATTGTCATTTCTCCTAAAGAGCTCATCTCAAACTTTTTCTTCATGACTTCTTCAAATGTAACATCAGTGCTTGTTATCTTTATGAACAGTTCAATTATCAACAAAACAGTGTTATTTGTTCCCAATGTTTGTTTGGTTGTGTTTTACATTTTTCATGTTTTGACTTTTATTCAATTTCAAACTCTATATCGCTTTCTAGAGAGTTATACGCAAACTGGTGCGTAAACGTATTCAGTTTAATTCGAAAAATACTCCGGAACATCAACATATACTTAACATACCTTAAATAACCTTTACATAACTTAGAAATAAGTTTTAAAGGCTTTGGTATGGCAAAAACAAGTTAATTCGCTTACAGGGACTAAACTTGACAAACTGCGAAAGTATGCCAGTTTGAACAATAACAAACATTCCGGAACATGACCATAAGTTAAACACACCTTAAATATCCTTTATATAGCTTAGAAATAGGCTTTGAGGGGTTCGATGTGCTAAAATAAACTTTTGGGTCATTCAGGGACTAAAAGCGTCAAAAAAGTGCACAAGTTTGCATTTTCGCGCATAACTTACGTTCTGGATACATCCGGACATCCAAAAATTTATGTAAGCACTAAAATATTTTATTTTAGTGTTTGGCATGAGAAAAATCCATTCGTCGCGCAATTTGGATCGTTTTTCGCGAATTTAGCGAACATCGCGTTCGTACGACCAAACGAACCAACATCCGACATATTTTTGAGCATGTTTCATGTCCACAATGTTTAGGCATCCTTGTGGAGCTTGAAGTTGGGTTTGACGGGTGTTAGAAGTGCCGTTACGCAACGAAACATGTGCAGGGACCATTTCTGCAGAAATAAGGGCTAGGCGTGACGCGAGGGGTCTAGGCGTCACGCGAGGCCCCTTCTGGACCAGATTCAGTGTTTAAACAGCTGGTAACAGCCCTTCAACTCCCCAAAGGCCAATTCCACTTGTCAAACTCTTATTGTGGGGGCAAAATGAGCTACCACAACATTCCGACAAGTGTACGGGCGAGATCATTCCCTCTTCTCCAAGAAACGATCCTAACGGTGGACCATTTACTATAAATACCCACCTTATGTTCACTCATTCCTCACAAGAATCTGATCTAATGTGCTCTAAGTTGAAACCTTTGTTTCATACCTGAGCTATTTTGATCTAGATTAGCATTCGGGGACCCTTTGTAAGTGTTCCTTCGTTCTTTTATTGCTTTTCGAGTCTGAAAGTCAAACTTTGTTTGACTTTCTGCATTGACCAGTTTATGGTCAATGCGAAGTTCGTTTGAACTTCGCAACGTGATTGTAATCACGATGGTTATAGTCCCTTGTGACTATGCCTACTGATTACCACGTTGTCTAGGGTCGTAAGGGTAAGCGATCTAATAAATCGCTTATACCTTCGAACCCGACCCATTTGATCGATCATTAGGATCTGACCAAATACATTAGGTGACCATAGTATATAGGGAATAACCTTGCGAGGTTATACCTTATGGTCGCTTCGTTTAAGTAGTTGTATGATAGGTAGTTTATATGCCTTAGGTAAATCACCAAAATACCCCTTTGATGCCAAAATTCATTTTAAACATATGTAACATAACTTTTGACATCTAAACTGATTTGACAACAATATTAGATATGTTAAGGCATATGTTACTTGTCATAGGACTAGTTAGGCGGTCCGAACGCGTTTCACGCGAACGACGCGTTAAAGTGCATAAGCTACCTAAACGGGTCGTAATGGGTCGTAAGCACTTATGTTAGGTTTCATTTAGTATGTAGGCTTTGTTAAACCATATTACACGAGTCTCCATACTCGTTTGGTTTACGAACCCTCATTCTAACCGATCCTCCGATTTGGGTCCGGTTTATTAACGTAGTTACCTATATTAGGTGCCGTTTGATTCTGTGATCTCTAGCATTGCTTGGTGGTTATCTTAGGACTTCTAAGCAATCTCAAGTAAGTACATAGACCCCTCTTTTACTGTTTTCCAAACGTTTTGGGGTGAAACACATGTGCCTACTTGTTACTTTCATGCTTTCCTGTTTTCACATCATATACCTGCTATGTTTGTTAGTACATTATAGTACATGATTTCATTACATTTCATGCTATGTATGCCCATTGTGTGCGTACTTAGTACGTTGTTTTTACATTACATTTCTGCTATGTATGTTGACTGATAGCATGCTAGTACATTGATTTACATTACTTTTCTGCTTTGTATGTTAACTTAGCATACTTAGTACATTGTTTTCATATGACATGTATACAACTGCTATAACATTTGGTTTGCACAAACGAGACTATTATACTATCATTAACATTAGCTACGCCGCTCGGTAGTAAGTACTGGTACCATAGGACTTGACAAATCCCATTCCTGACATCTCGGGTTTGTTTGGATGAAAGGAATGACTGAATCCGAAAACATTTATTTTGATAACCTTGACTAAAAGGGTTGTCCGACTGTCTCAAGGCTTAAATGTATGCATTAACTTACCACATAAATGTTTGTATCAATGTAACATGCATTACTTTGCAAAACATAACTTTTTGATATATTCAAAATACTTTGTTTTGTACATTTCTACATTTGGATTATGTGACAATACTTTACTTACAATACATAACATTTGTTACACACTACTTGACTACTTTTGGACTTCTTAACATTTGACATGGTTTATACAAGGACTTTTTGACAATTGGTTTAAACATGGACTTTATACATTGGTAGTTTGTTTAAGTGATTTAAGTAACGAGGCGTGTGTAATATGATACAAGCATAGTGGATACACAGCTGGTACTTCCTATATATAAGTGTTTGTATGGTATTGCATATCGTAGCGTTATTTGAATCATTTCAATTTAGACATATAACATTTTATACAAATAACATTGCTTTACAAACAACTTATTTTATACAACTCATTTTACTTGGTTATTCATTTAACCATGTATTATTCTTTTATTTATACATATCATTTGATCTTATCGCTTTTTAAATGATTTACAAAACAAAACAATTACAAGGTTCATGACTGACTTTTGCTAAACAACTTTTTCTTAAACTTAAGTCATGAATCCTATTTTCACAAAACCTATGTATCTCACAGGCATTTTTATGCTGACGTACCTATTTTCACATGTGTTTTCAGGAGCGTTTGCGTAGGATGATGATCGTGACACTAGGGCGGACCTGTGCCTTAGAGACTTAAAATGAAGATAGACTAGTTTAATTCTGTTATGAACTATTTGATTCCTGTTTAAAACAATGTAACTCTTATGTTGATAAATAAAATACAACTTTGTATGCCATGGTTATGAAACAATTAATTCTGTTACAACACTCCCCGACGTTTTCCGCCACGTTTTGTATGTTATACGTGGTCGGGATGTGACATCAAATTCCTTGCAAAGTGCATCATTAGTTGATCCAAAGATGATGTCATCAACGTATATTTGAACTAGGATAATATCCTTGTCAACACGTTTGATGAACAATGTCTGATCGATCATCCCTCGGGTTTATCCATGAGTGAGCAAATGTTCTGTTAGGGTAGCATACCATGCACGAGGTGCTTGATGCAATCTATACAGAGCCTTGTCCAGCTTGTAAGCATATCCTTCCGTTTCCTGATCAATGAATCCCGGCGGTTGAGCAACATAGATCTCTTCCTTGACCTTTCCATAAAGAAATGTTGTTTTAAGATCCATTTGATATACAGTGAAATCCATAAAAGATGCGTATCCCAGGAAGATACGGATGGCTTCTAGACGAGCGACTGGGGCATACCATAATCTAGGCCTTCTACTTGACTGAAACCTTGGACTACTAATCTGGCCTTATTTCTCACAATCACACCAGAATCATCTTGCTTTTTGCAAAATACCCATCGTGTGCCAAGGGCTCGTTTTCCTTGAGGCAGCTTCTCAAGTTTCCATACTCCGAGCCGTTCAAACTGATTGAGTTCTTCATGCATTGCATCAACCCATCCAGGTTCCTGCAAGGAAACATTAATATTTTTAGGCTCAATCTGTGATATGAAACAGGAGTACAAACATGTATTGATGTCTCTAGATTTGCTGCGGGTTTGAACGCCATCAGATACTGGGCCGATGACATTTGTGATTGGGTGACTTTTCTGAACACGCTGTGGAATTGCTGTTGCAGGAGCCTGCAGATTAGATTGCAAATTTGAAAAACTTCTGGAAGCTATTCCAGATGGCTCCCCCTCACTTGTTGTTGTGGGGTTGATCACATTTGTATCTACAATGCAGTCAGAAGGAATTGAATCTTGAAACAAAGAAGCTCCTTGATCATTTGATGGACCAGTAGAAGCTTCAGTGTTGTTGGCTTCACCACTGGGGTTATTTGTTGAAGACACGGGAATCGACTCTTGAGTAGTTGAGGAGTGACTTGGTGCAGCATTTTCTTTGGCAAATCCTGATGGATTTATAGTGAGTTTCTTGATAAAGTTCTGCAATGGCACATCCTCATCTTCATCTTCAACAGGAACAGGCATTTCTTCTGCTGCATTTCCTGCAACAACAGCTTCATCAGACAAGATAGGAAAAGATTTGAATAAGGAGGAATAATCATATAGCCAGTCAGGGCCAATGCGAGCATCTTTTGGATTTTCTTCCAGCCAATCTACATGATATGCTTCCACAACCTGCTTCTTGATCTTGTTATACACACGATAAGAAGTATTTTTAGCCTAGGCAATGAAATAGCATGGATCTCCTCGAGCTTCAAACTTTCCTTTGGAATCCATGAGAAGAAGAACACAGGGGCAACCAAAAGTGCGGAAGTGTTGCACCGATGGTTTTTGACCTTCAACTATCTCGTAAGGAGTTTTCATGTGACGCTTGTTAATCAAGGCATGATTTTGAATGTAGCAAGCTGTATTTACTGCTTCTGCCTAAAATATAAGTGGAAGCCCTGAATCTATCAGCATTGTGCGAGCAGCTTCAATGAGAGTACGATTGCGTCTTTCTGCAACCCCATTCTGTTAAGGAGATCTTGATGTACTGTATTGACGATCAATTCCTTTGAGAGCGCAAAATTCGTTTAGCTCAGCATTCTTGAATTCGGTTCCATTGTCACAGCGAATAATCTTCACACGTTCATTTGACTGATTCTCCATGAGTATTACAAATTTCTTAATCAAACCAGTTGTCTCGCTTTTCTGTTCCAAGAAGAATACCCAAGTGAAATGCAAAAAATCATCTGTGATGACAAAGCAGTAAGCTTTTCCCCCGATGCTGAGAACATTGGCCGGACCAAATAAATCCATATGCAGTAGTTCCAAGACCTTTGAAGTGGTGTGAACAGGTTTGGATTTATGAGGCCTGCGATGCTGCTTTCCTCGAGCACATGCTTCACATTTTTCTATCTGCATGAAATCCTTGATTGGCAAGTTCCTGACTAGACCTGCTTTTGCTAAGCGATTCAATTTTTTCGTGTTCAGGTGACCCAACCGACGGTGCCATAGCATAGCATCATGTTTAGCAATTCCTGAAAATAAACAAGTAACTTGATCAGTAGGAGCTTTATTCATATCAATAACATAGGCATTTCCTCTTCGTTCAACTTCTATCAGAAACCAGTCTTCAGGTATGAGGATTCCTAGTTTCAGAATGACACACCCACTCTTAGTGAAGAGAACTTCCATTCCTTTGTCACACATCTGCGATACACTTAGCAGACTATGCTTAAGCTCAGGGACATAGTTAACATCTGAAAAGGTGAGGACGCCATTCTTGACAGTGCCTTTCATGGTGATTCTTCCTGATTCTCCTCCCGCGAAGTTGACACATCCACCGTCGAATATTTTGATATCATTCAACTGGGATATGTCTCCCATCATGTGACTAGAACAACCACTATCGATAAACCAAAGTCTAAAGATAGCCCTCCATAGTCGTTCCTGCACATAAAACGGAATCAGTTATAGACTGGAACCCAGGCCATAGTGGACCTGAGTTTACCATCGCTATCTGTGTAGGTAACTTCGTGAAAGATCATCACTACGTCAAAAATGGCTTACGGCCACATAGAAAAAGTGTGACCATATGCCTTTCGCCACACTTTTTTTTCCAGCTCAAGTGTGACCAAATGTCGAGTCATCGTAGGCATCATACGGCCACATTCACTTATGTGTGGCCATAGCAACTTAAACTGTGGCTAAAATGTCTTGTTGAAATCAATCATTTTGTCAAATAAGTGTGGCTAAACGGGTAGCAACAACCACATGAATTTACTATAAGTGTGACCATTTCTATTATACAGTCACTAATAAGTTCGTTTTAGTCACATCAATTTTAAAAAACTGTGACAAAAAAGGTTGTTTTAATCAAGCAAATGGTCCATTAAGTGCGGTTTAATGGTATCAATGGTCACATGAATTTCTTGTAAGTGTGGCCGTCTGTATTATATAGCCACATGAATTCACTGTAAGTGTGGCCGTTTCTATTATATAGTCCCTAAAATGTTTGTTTTAGCCACATAAATTTTAAAAAACTGTGGCAAAAAGGTTGTTGTAATTAACAAAATGGTCCATTAAGTGTGACTAAATGGTATCGATGGCTACATGAATTTATTTCAAGTGTGACCGTTTCTATTGTATAGTCACATAAGTTTATCATAAGTGTGTCTGTTTCTATTATATAGTCACTAAAAAGTTTGTTTTAGCCACTTGAATTTAAAAAAAAAATGTGACAAAAAGGTTGTTGTAATTAAGAAAATGGCCCATTAAGTGTGACAAAATGGTATCAACAGTCACACGAATTTACTGTGTGGTCATTTCTATTTTATAGTCACATATATTGTTGTGGCTATGTGTCCATTTTCGTGTAACTAGCAATTTTATTTTCAAATTTTTGTAGAATTACAACAATAGCAAAGATGAACAAACCTAAAAAACAAAATTAATAATATTAACAATAGTAAACAAAAATCCATACATAAGTTGTCAATTTGAATACTAAATACAAAAATCCTAAGAATCTACGGTAATTGTTATTATACTAGCCGAATAATCATATCCTGTGGTAGAGCCTGCAACTTTGGCTATTTGTTTCCTAGATTTCGTATTAGTGACAGCCATTGAGCTTCGTTTCGCTTCGGTTTCGGTTACTTTTTCCTCGTTAATTTTATCTCCATCTTTCACGTTAGTTTGACCTTCTGGATTTATAGAACTTTCACCTGTTCCATTAGATCCATTAGAAGGAATGAGATACCAAAAGAAGCAAATGCAAGAAATATAATATTTGCAGCAAATAGATACCGAATTGTTGCGGGTATGAAAGCTTCTCTGGTGGCTTGGCAAAGTCTGCAATATTAGCGATGCTGATACCCCACTTAAAAGTTGGAGCCCAGAAATGAACTGCACAAACACATTAATCGGTTAATATATAAACAAACACGACTAATCAGTGAAGCAACTTTATTAACAATTGATATTTTCGAAGATTACGAAAGTTATTATTTTTTTTATCTTAATGTTTTGTTGTCTGGTTTACTTCTTTAACATATATTATCTGTCTTCAAAACATATGTAGTCCTACGTAGGGGTGGCAAAATCAACCCATACATTCAACTTTGGGTTAGGATGAGTATTATTTTTGTAGTAGATGGGTTAAGTTGGGTTAACAAGAATTGTTAAATGGTTCAAGATGGGTAACTTTAAAAAATAACAAAGTTCTTTTTTGTTGATCATTCCAAGGTTTTTATATTTGCATGAATGATTAAATTCACGAAGATACTTGTTTGAACTTGTGATTTGGAGGTGAATTGAGAAAAATTGAATGTTTCTATATTGTATTGGAAGAATGCATACCTGCTACTCGATGAAATACCTGTATGAGAATCGCATGATTATTTCAATACAAACTTGTGATTTAAGATAACCAAAGTAATCAATACGCATAGCTATGATAAAATGCCATTCCCATTCTTTTTGTTGTTGCAAATTGAGTTGAAGTTGATGCCATTGTTAATGCAGGTGTTGCTGTGCATTTTGAGTTCGATTTGCTGGTCTTGTATGGGCTGGTGTGCTTAAGTTGATCTACAAAAATCAAATATTGCTGTTGTTCTTTTAAGTGCTCAATTGTTAGTTCTCTAAATATGTGGTAATGTGTGTGCATATATACAAGTCTAAAACCAAACCAGTAAAAGAAAAATCATCGTTTGTTTATAAGCTATAGCAACTCCCTTTTCACCACTCAATGCCTATGGATAATGAAATTGTGCTCAATGTTAAAAGATCTGATGCACCTATGTTAGATTGTCACTAATCAAGATCTAAGTACAACAAATATACAAATAAGTAGCAGGATTACAGAAGCACGCGATAGGCTACTTTCAGTTTAGAGAAGAAGTAAGAATCAAGTTAAGCTTACATACACGATAGGCTACTTTCATTTTGAATTTTTAAATTTATTTATTTATTTATATTTTTAGGCTATCATGCCCAAATCCATCTTGACAAAAACCCATCTTGACCTAAACCCATCCTAACCCATTTCTTAATAAACTCATCCTAACCCAAACCCATCCTAACCCATTACCCAAACCTGCCCAACCCACCCATTTTGCCACCCCTAGTCCTACGTGTATTTTTTTCTTACTTGTTATCCTTTTACTTCCTCTTTTCTAAATTCTTACTCTTTATTCATTCCTTTGAATTGTTAAGATAGTGTCTTTTTCATACATAGCACTCACCTAACTTAATTTTTTTAATAAAATTATCATATTATCCTAAAAACCAACCATGTTTTTGTAATTTTAACAAAATTAATCAAAGCACAACAAAATTAATATCAAATCCACCTAAATCCAGTTCCAACCTTTACATGTTCATTTTGAATTTGATTTTCATTTCTTTAAAATTTCATTATTTGAATATTGAACCACTACAATAGATGCAGGAACTATTTTTTGTGTGTTCAATCTAAAAAGATATGAATCAGATCATCAATAGCATAAAATCCCCAAAATATATCATCATCAAATAACATAGAGAAACCCTAATTTAACGAAGCTATCATGATTGAAATTGAAGATAAAAATGGTTTATGAAAGATGTAAACTCACTAGTTTTGGGGACAGCAGGGTGATTCCAGAGAGCCTGTAGCTTCGATGTCGCCATTGAAAACTCTACTCTCTCTCTCTAAAATCTCAGAGAGAGAAACAAATGGGGAAAAGGATCACGTTTAGTCATTCTGGAGGTGTATGAGATGTGTTATTATACACGCGTGACCACCACAACTCCCTGCTCTCTCATTTTGACTCTAAATCACATAATATTCTCGCGTAGAATAACCAAAGGCTTTATTATCGCCTACGGATCTAAAAAGGTTTTACCGTTGCCATTTTGTTCCAACTAATTTGACTTCTTCCATAAAACTTTGTTAAATAGGGGTAATTTTGTCATTTTCTTTTTATTTTATTTAAAACTTTTATTAAAGAGACTAGTTGTGTAACTAGCTTCAAATTATGACCAAAATGAAAATACGTATGTGTTTGTATATAAATAAAAAAATTTAATATCAACCCTCTTAACTATCCCCCCCTCTCTCTAATTCTGCACAACCAATCACTATCACAAACCCACCATCACCACAACCACCCCTCTAAAACGCAACCACCACACCACTGCCACCCATCTTCGCCAGTTACTGACCAACGTTCACCATCACAACCGTTGTGCCCCACCGTCCCCAACCACCACCACCACCACCATTGTGCCCCACTATCACCCACCATTATCACCACCACAACCATTGTGCCCCACCGTCACCAACCACCACCATTATCACAACCGGTCCAAACTCCTTCTCACTTCTCATCATGATCATCCTCATCGCCACCGCCACCACCATCTCCGCCACAGCCGCCGCCGCTGTTATCAGGCGGAAACTTTCCATCTCCATCATTTCCACCGTCACTTTCTCGTTCAGGTTTTGAATCGAAAACCACAATAATAGTCGCCATGTTTCCTAGGTTATCTGATTTAGAGAATTTTAACTTGTATACATACAGACTGTTGCATGAACTGCTAGGGTTTCCAGAGTGTTGTAACACCCCAAAAATATTAAATAATATATATATACACATAAATGTGATTTTTTGAATTCTCTAACATCCTTAACTAGGAAAAATTTAAACCTAGTTATTAATACTAAGAACATCCCTACTTAAAACATGTTAACTTTTTAAAATGTATGAAATTAAAAAAACAAAAATACTTCTTTTTATTAAAAGTACTAAAAATAATAGTACACCTTGTATAGTATATTTTATAAAATACTAAAAATATAGTCTGCTACAATAGTATAATGTAGTATAGTATAGGGATGAGCATTTAGTATCGGATACCGGTACACATTTTTTCCATTTTTTGGTACTAGTACCGGTACCGTACCGGTTGTAGTCGGTACCGGTACCCATTTTCCTAGTTTTTTGAGTACCAGTCGAGTAGCATGTTCATCCCTGGTATGGTATGGTATACTGTGGTATTAAAGCTAAAAATGAGTTATAACAAATATGAACTTTGAAAATATAATATTTAATATAACTTTGAATTCAAATATGTCGTAAGAATTTTTTGTTATTTAATAATGTAGTTTTTTAAATCATAATATTATTTAAGGAGGAAGTTTTAAAATGAAATATTTTGAGAGGGAAGTTTTAGAATGAGATATTTTTTTTTTGAGGGGGGAGGGAAGTTTTTGGATGAAATATTTTGGGAGGAAATTTAAATTTTAGGATGGAATATATTGGGGGGAATTTTTAAAGATATAGTAATTTTAACCTTTGGTCACACATTTTTTCAATAACATTTGATATCATTTCGTCACACAAAATAAACAAAGTGACGATGGTGTGACAAATTCTAATGTAAAGCCACTTAAATTTTTTTAATTTTACGTGTGACTATTGTCCAACATTTGGTCACACAATATGATATATGTGGCCATGTATATTAGATTTTAGCCACATTACCAAACATATATTGTGGCCGTAGATCATATTTGGCCACATTTTTCTTGTGTGTCTGTTTTTTCTTAACGTATGGCTAAAGGTTTTGAATACATGTACTTTTCTCACTTTAGACAAATACCATGGTCGTAGATCACATTTGGCCACACTTTTCAAGTGTGGCTAATAAATGTCACAGTTTTTTTTTATTAAAGTGTGACTAAAGTTTTCAAATACATGTATTATTGGTCACATGAAAATAAATTACGTGATCATAGATAACATTTGGCCACACTTTGCTAATGTGGCGAATATATGTCATAGTTTTTTCTTAAACTGTGGCTAAACGTGTCAAATACATGTGTTTTTGGTCACATGAAACAAAAATATGTGGTTGTAAATCACATATGGCCACACTTTTCGGGTTGTGGCTAGTAAATGTCACATTACTTTGTAAAAGTGTGGCTAAACCAACTGAACTGGTATACAATAGTCACATTAATAATCAAATGTGTGGTTAAAGGTGTTTTAAAATTGTATGAATGACCTTTAGCCATATATTTTTTCAAATGTGTGGCATGGAGGCTTTTGAAAAGGTGTGGCCGTAGGTCATATTTGACGTAGTGCATATAGTTTTTATCATTGTTTGTGACATTGGGTGGCGCGGTAGAAGTTGATGGTTGTGAACACGGAGACTGGGATCTAACAGGACCTTTTGGTCTCCAATCTTTAGTGTCCGAGATACTTCTGTTTGATGAAAAGGATTTTGTCTTGTCTTGAAACCGGTTTATTTTTAAAAACTTTTTCTTTTCCTGTTTAGCAAGATTCCAGTCTCTGTCAGAAGGCCTTGCCTTGGGATGTCGATGTTTGATAAAACTAGAGTGCATAGCCTTCTGATGGTACATGTTCCTAGAGTAGTAGGGACGATGAACACAATTTCTTGCGATGTGTCCCATAATTCCACAGTTAAAACGTGTCTGCCTTTTTGAGAAAAAGACATCTAGTTCAGCTTGCGTTATTCTTGAGAACTAATCACGTGTTTTCAATTCATTTGACACTGAGTGCTTTGGAGTGTGTTTGTTCTTAGAGGAACCCGCTTTACAGCTATCAGCACAAGCGTAAGTATCCTCAACTTTACCCTTGAGCTTGGGTTCAGTTTGCTTGAGATTTGAGGTTTCCCTTCTCGCATTCTTCCTTTTCGGCCTTCTGTTTCTACGTGTTCGCTTTCTTTTAGGAGGAACAGATTCAGTCGACTCTGTTCTGTTGAGGCTACTATTGGGATCAATAGGTGAGCTGTCTGTAAAGGTGACTTTCACATCTTCCTTTTCTGTAGAGATCATGTCCTCAGGAGAATCTTGAGAGAAGGTTTCCATAATAATTTATTCTACAGTTTCATCATTTGATTCAACTGTGGAATTGATTTCAATGAATTCCTTCTCCACAATTTCCATGTTTTCATGAGTTTCTACAGAATTGGACTCTATGGATGTCTCCTCTTCAGTCAAGTCACCTTCTGAGTTCTCGACATTAGATGATTCTGGTAACTTAGATGATGAGCAGTCTGTGTCTAAGACAACTTGACTTTCTTCTTTAGTAATGCTGCAAGAATCTGATTGATCGTCACAATCGGAAACACTCAAAGATTTGAGCTCATTATCTGGGATCCCTGAATCCTCTGCTTGATTGCCAAGATCGTCAGATGATCCCTGTTCAATAGTAAATTCTTCATTATCACTATTAGTCACGTCAAAATCATCATTGCTGCAGGGAGCGTCTGATGTGTCATTCAATGTTTCAGACATACAGGTGTGGTATTCCGAATTATCAGAATGGTCTTCTAAGTTATTTGAAACAGATGTTTCAAATTCCTCAGACGACACATCAGGCTCTCCTGCCACATCATTCTCAACATTTACAACATTTTCAGCATTTTCAACATAGTCATTTTTATCACATGCATAATATAAAATAACAGCACCAAATTCATCAGTCTTAGTGGGAACACCCCAAGTCTCAGCAAACCAAGAAAAAACACAGTTTCAAGCATAAATGCCATTTTTATCAGAAACAACATTATTAGTAGCACTTCGATGTGATTCATCATCCTCCTTAGACTTCTCTTCAGTTCTTACTGACTCTACACACAAACTAGAATAGTTAGTATTTTCAACAGAAGCAGAATTTGATGAACTTTCCTTCATCTCCTCTGCGAGTTTGTTTACCGGTTTCGTTTTTGTTTCAGTTTCGGTTTCTACATTTATCACGGTTTCTTTTATCTGATCGGACTCATTATCTGATGATTTATTTTGAACATTTTCATCTTTAACAAAACTCATTGGTTTCTTGAAATCGGCATATGGACTCCTTTTAGATTTAGATGGATCATAATCAACATAATCACTAGGTTTGTCGTACATCATAGTATCATAATTTTCCATTTCCTACTCAGTGACTGGCAATCTGGAATAATTATGATTATATGGTGGCGGGACCCTTTTATACCCCAAACCCTTTCCCTTGTTTTCTTGATAGGCAAGTTGCACATTACACAGATTTTGAACTGTGGCACTGGAAGTATCAAACTTCTTGATATTTAACTCATTCTGTTTGTACTTTCCAGTGAGGAGCTCTAGCTCACCCTTCACAGAGTCACATTCAAGAGTTTTGACTGTGAGTCTATGTTTATAGTCATGAACCCAACATTGCTGCTGGTTCACGTCTCTGTGAAGTTGATCTATGTCCTTTTTAAGTGCTTCAATCTTTTCATAGAGAATTTTATTATTCTCTCGAAGATTGATGTACTTTCCCATCATAGTATTATAATCTGTAATTAATGCTGAATTTTGTGATCTCAGCAAAGCAACCTTCTTCCTACAATGTTCAGTACATAAAAGGGAGTTTACCGTCTTAGCGAGTGACTTTGGTTCCTCAGTCATGGCCATAAAACACTAATGAACCTTGTCCATAGCAGCAGATTCAGACAGCTTCATAGATTCCACTTGAGCAACAGCATCAGCCCAGTTGAAGCCATTCTGCTCTTGAGCAATCAAAGCTCTTCCAGCTCCAGAATTACCCTGTCCACTTGAGGTAGCAGTTTCAGCAGGCGTGACGGGAACCATAGACCTTTCTTTGTTCCTTACTGCAGCTTCCTGAGTAACTTTATACCCTATAAGAACCTTCTTGCAATCCCTAGCAAAATGCCCTGGCTCATAGCACCTGTAGCACCTCAGCCTGTTTTTTAGAAATCCTGGACTAGCAGACATAGGACGACGTCCATATCGTTTTGCAAACTTATCAGCTTTAAAGGCTGACATAGCCATGTTCCAAGCCAAGCCACATCCAGCTCATCTAAGTCCTCTTCCATGACTTGATTCACTTCTGGCATCATTTATGTTGAAGGTATGAGTTCTCCTACCAAGAAGGCATTGAAACTGTTGATCATAGAGGTTGTAAGAGCAAGTTTTTCTTCATTCTGTTTGGTTAAGAAAGCCATGTGATCCACTGATGGGGTGTTCTGAGGAGCAGACTGAGTGTTTGAACTGAAAGCAGCATTAGCATGTTGTGGCTGAGGCTGAGATTGAGATTGTGGCTGAGTGTTTGTGGTATTGACAGCAGGTGCTTGAGAGGTAGGAGCAGCCATCCCATACACATAATTTGGCTTTGGAGCAGCAATGGGACTGAAGACAATGTTTGGGTTCTGATTCCCTACTCCATGAATAGGACTGAAAACCAGATTTAGATGAGCTTGAGACATCAGTGCAACATTGTTTAGACTAGTTACTCCAGCAGCCATCAGAGAGTTCTTGTGATTGATTTCTCTTTGCTGATTATCAATCTCGCAATACTTAATAGTGGCAATCAGCTCTGTTAGCCTCATTTTATTTAGATCCTTGGTACACTTGATCATAGAAACCTCGGCATCCCATGCTCTAGGTAGAGAGTTAAGCAATTGACGATTCATTCCACTGTTTGAGATGTTGATTCCATCACTCACCATTTGAGATACAAGTTTAACAAATCTTCTGATCTGATTTTCAATCGTTTCCCCATAAATATGATTGAAGGAACTGAATTACTGATTCATCATGTTAATCCTACTTGCTTTCATATCAGCATTTCCTTCAAACAGATGTGTTAGCTGATCCCAGATATATTTAGCACTTTTGCAGTTTCTGACTCCAATCAAAATATCTGGGCCAAGTGCCATTGATAGAGTTCCATAAGCAGCTTCATCATCTGCAACGACCTTCCTGTCCTCATCAGTGTAAATGTTTTCGGGCTTTGGAATTTGAGTTTGAGGATCATCCTCAGTTGCGTACATGATAGTACGTGGCCTGTTTTTGATGCTTCTCCAAACATGAGGCTCTTTTGCCTTGCAGTATTGCTCAAAATGAAATTTCCACTCGTAGTAGTCATCACCGTACAAGAACCTTGAAACTTTTGTGGATGTGCCGATAACTTGGTCAAGTTCTTGATGAAATGCCAAAGATTGCGTCTGGATTGCAGCAAGTGTGGCATTAGCGAGATCGGCTGCAGTTACAACACCATTCATGACACCGGATTGGTTCAACATGATGAAATGTAGTTCGAAATGAGGTCCAAAATGAATTATAATCCGTGATGGTGAGTTCCGAATGAGACAAGCAAACTTCAAACAGCGAGATCCGTAATCACTAACTTTTATCCGAAATGACAAACTTTAATTCGTAATCTGATGATTGTAATTCGAAATCTGATGATCTTAATCCGAAATCTGATGATGATTGTCCGTATTCTGATAATCTTATCCGTAATCTGATGATTGCAGTCCGAAATCTGTTGATTGCAATCCGAAATCTGATGATACGATCCGTAATCTGATGAAGACGATCCATAATCTGATGATTGCAGTCTGAAATCTGTTGATTGCAATCCGAAATATGATGATATGATCCGAAATCAAGCAAACTTCAAGTCCGTGATGATAAATAACAGTCCGAAATGGTCCGAAATCTTCTGAAGACAGTCCGTGATGAGCAGAAACAATCTGAAATACAGCATAAACTCCAGAAAATGGAACAGTAGCAAAACCAGAACAGTAACAGCGAACAAACAATCGCGATATTTGATCCGAGCCTGGAAATCAGGTTCAACAGGCTCTGATACCAATTGTAAGTCCCAAAACCGAGATCACAATGATATCGCACAACTCGTAAGGTAGCGGAATCACACAAACAAGTTGTAAAAGAAATAAGAGATGAAGAAGAAAGATGATTGATATTTAAATGATACACAAATCTTGCATACAAGTGTTTGTCTAATACAAGATTGTCCAAAACCACCAACCATGCACCTATTACATCAATTTCTATTTATAGAAGGAGATTAGGGAGTGTGCTCCCTAAACCCTAAGCCCATAACTACCCAAATAGGCCCAAAACCCATAATTAACCCATTTCACCGACTAATCCGCTAATTATCTTATCCATAAACCTTAAAGGGCCTAACACAGTCAACAACCATTCAATGCACGACCTCAAATCGAGAACAATCAATCCAAACAAACAGAAAAAGCTCTTTTGGTGAATCAAGATGACGAAAAGATTCCAGAAGGTTTCAGTTGGGATAAGTACGTTCCAGGAAGTGGTCTTGCCATGATGGCTGAAATTATTGAAGAGCTGGAACTGGAAATCGAGGAATGTGTTCCTGAAGTTGAAGAAGTCAGTGAAGTGGTGAATGAAGAAAGTTTTGTAGATCTAGAAGAGGAGGTAGCAGCGGTCTACTATTATCAGTCTGAACAAGAGGTTATTACTAATGCATTTAAATCTATAATGCCAGCTAATGTATTTGATTCTTTTGCAGGTTTCTTTAGTGAACCGACTACGGGTTTTTGCACACAGTACGAAGTTGAACAAACTCCGGTTCAAGAGATCATTGATGTCTCAAAGGAAATGAATGAAGAGACTTTGAAAGAAATAGCAGACAAAGCTCTTTTGGTCAAGCTGCAAGAGGTAGAACAAACTAAAACACCTTTTGATAACAATGAGACCAAAGATGCAACTCAAGAGTCAGTGTCAGTTGAAAAGGAGTCAATTATCGAGACTTGTGATACGTATGAGTCAGGAGAGAAGTCCGAGTCCGATGACAAATCAGAAAATGTGAAGTCCGATTCCGGAGAGAAATATGAGTCTGAGTCAGGAGAGTTTGGTAAATCGGAAAGTAAAAATGATAAACAAGAAAATGTTTTTGAGAAAGTTGATCCAATTCTTGAAAAGCCATGCGAAGACTGTTTGAAACCATGCATGGATTGTCTTGAAAAAGACAAACAGTTTCAAGAGTTGAAAAAGTTTAACGACAAATTAAAATTTGATTTTAATGATGTTAAAGAAGCTTATGACACTTTGTCACGATCAATTAAAATGATTCACATTGAGAGTAAAGAAAATGATAAAATTGCTAATTTGCTCAAAGCTATGGTCATGGAAAAGCAAATGTCGATTAACATCCATCTGGACAAAATCGCATCTCTAAAGAAGGAACTTGAACTGATGCGCATTTAGACAGAAAGAGTCGACAAAAAGTTGATCAGTTATCTTTCATCTTCATATGTGATTGATCAGATCGTTCCTCAACAAATTGAAGTTAAACCAGCTTTCAAAAATGTTCCACCCCCAATGTGGAATCATTATACTCAGAAATATCCAGACGGGGTGGAGGAGGCATTGAATCTCAAACTGAGAACATAAGGGAATGAGTTACTGGAAAACATAGATGTTACATTCTCTCCGTCTGACACCGACAACAAGTCACAACTGGTTAAAACAGTTGTAGACCAAGTGTTGGATGAAGAGAGTGATAACACTTATTTCGAAACGGTTAAAACTCATTTTGAGAATTCCAGTTCAGATTCTGAAGATGACGGAAACTTTCTTGATAAGTTTATCCCAAAGTCAGATAAAGTTTTGGATGACGATTCGACCATTGTGGTTTACACGATGACCGGAACTGACAAATTGTATACTGATTTTGAGTACCCGATTCAGAATGCGAACCTGGAAAAGGTTGAAAAACTTTTTAAACTCGTGGAAATTGATATCTCAGAAGTTAACAACAATTCGTTTAAACCGAAAAAATCTTTTGTTAAACAATGGTAATAACAAGAGACATGGTAATAATACAAAAAGAAAGGTGTTGGTTTTGAGAAGCAAATGGCTAAGAAAGAAGTTAAGCCAAAAGAAAAATTGAGTGAAGTGTTTGTGGCTGGTAATAATACAGAAGTCGAAAAGGATTATATCTTTAGTAAGCAAGCAATTGACGATTTTATTGCGGCCAAAAGGATAAGAGACGAGGCTAACAGATCCACTTTTGTTGAATATGACAAAAGAATCTGTTATCGATGCAATGAAATTGGTCACATGGCCAAACAATGTGTCAAAGAGATAATAAAACCAGTTTTCCATAAACCAAAACCAAAAATTTCAAAGGATGTTAAGGGAAAATCACCTATGGTATCCCCTGTGCGTATTCTTAAAGGCGGTGAATCATTGAAGTCAGAGGACAAACCAAAATCAACTTTTGAAATTGGTGAATCTTCAAAATCACAAAAGACTTCAAAGGTTTTTCCTAAAACAAAGACTTCCCAAAGTCAATCATGGGTGGAGAAACCTAAACATTCTTTTGAGGAAAAGAAAATGGAAGAACTTTTAAAATCTGAACCGAAAATCTTTGCAACCACTGATGAGAAAATTGAGTTTGAGTTAGATAAGTTGATTGAAGAATTCCCACCTATCAAGGAAGGAGCTCTAAAATCAAAACCAGAATCTGATGTTCCAAATGTTATTTTTAACATTCCAAAACTTGACATAGTAGCTCATGCTATTGTCTTTGGTAGTGTACCAAATGTTGAAAAATCTTAGGTATCATTGTTTAAGTAAATGTATTTTGATGTGTGTAGGGGCTTCCAAGGTCTATCATTTCTAAATGGATAATGGATAGCGGCGCTTCACGGCACAGGACAGGGATGTTAGCACTACTATATGACGTCAAGTCAATCAATGGAGGTTATGTCGGGTTTGCTGGAACTCAAGGTGGCAGAATTGTTGGAGAAGGAATACTTACTAACGGGGCCGTAACATTCGATAAAGTGAACTTCATTGCTGAGTTAGAAAACAATCTGTTGAGCATTTCTCGGATTTGTGATAAGTTATTTACTGTTCATTTTACAAAAGATGAATGTCTGATTCTTAAACCGGGGTTTAAAATACCCGCAGAAATGGTGTTGATGCGCGCTCCTCGTGAAAACGATCTTTATGTACTAGACATGAGCGTTGCAACAACGACAGATAAAAAGGCACAATGCTTTGTGAGTAAGACGAAGGCGACTGAAAAAGAATCCATCATGTTGCATCGTAAAATGGGCCATGTTCACTTGAGAAAGATGAACTTTTTAGTTCATAATGATCTTGTAGACGGTGTTAATTTGAAAAGCTTCCATCTTAACGATGACTGTATTGAATGTAAGAAAGGGAAGCAGATGAAAAAATAGCACCCGAAAAAGCTCTTGAACTCCATCAGATTACCGCTTGAAAGACTCCATATGGATCTTTTCAGACCGGTAAATGTGAAAAGCATAAGTGGAGATCTATATTGTTTAGTTGTTACTGACAACTTTACAAGATTCTCCTGGGTGATGTTTCTAGAGAGAAAAGAGGAAACGTTTGATTCTTTATTCGAAGCGACAATAGCACGGAATTCAAGAACAACCGTATGCTCGAATTCTGCAACGAAAAGGGCATTCTTCATGAGTTCAGTGCACCGTATACCCCTCAACAAAACGGTGTCGCAGAATAAAAAATCGTATGTTGATCGAAACGGCTCGTACCATGTTAGCCGATTCGAAATTACCGGTATATTTTTGGAATGAAGCGGTCGCCACGGCATGTTATACGCTCAATCAGGTTCTTACGGTGAAGAAGTACAAGAAAACTTGTTTTGAATTTCTTCATCTTTACAAACCGAATCTGAAGCACTTAGAACCATTCGGATCACCATGCACATTCATTGATCCAGACGGTAAATTTGGTTCAAAAGCTAATGAAGGTTTTTTTTTGTAGGATACGCTAGTCCGTTGAAGAGAGTTTTTGTTCCGAGTTTGGGGAAGATCATACAAGTTCAACACGTTGACTGTCAACGGTTTACCGCTCCGAATCAACTTCCCGGAAACAGATTGCTATTTGATTACGACAATCTCTGGGAGTCATTCCATTTACCGACAGAGCCGAATGAGGAGGAACTGGCGTTCTTATACCAACAACAGCAGTCTCTTTCACAAGAGCAAGTGCCGAGACCGTTGGTGGTTTCTTCGCCCACCGTGGGTTCAAATGATCATGAGGCTGGTCCTAGTGGAACTGCACATGTACCCCCAGAAGAAACAGCTCCAATATTTGACCAATCTGACGACTCAGAATCGGAAACCGGTCCGATTTATGACGAGGAACCAAATATTGCGACTTCAAATGCTATTGATCACACGGGTGATCAGAATATAACAAATTTGCAATCGGAAGTGAGCGTACCGAATACGGTCATGCCAAGAACGTTATCTTACCATCCGTCGGAGCAAATCATTGGTGACCTTCAAAGCGACGTGAAAACCCGCGAACAAATAAACAAAGGGCTTACATGTTTTTACTCCTCTGTATCACCTTTACAAGAAGAGTTCTCATTAAAATGTTTTATCTCACAGGTAGAGCCGAAAACGTACAAAGAAGCATTAACCGAAGAGAGTTGGGTAAATGCAATGCAAGAGGAGCTACAACAGTTTGAAAAGCTTGGAGTGTGGAGGTTGGTTGATCTCCCAGAAGATCAGAAGTTGATCAAGACAAAGTGGGTCTTCAAATGTAAGAGAGATGATAGAGGGGTTATAGTAAGGAACAAAGCACAGTTGGTAGTCTAAGGATTTAGTCAGCAAGAAGGGATTGACTACACTGAAGTATATGCTCCCGTTGCTCGACTTGAGGCAATCAGAATCTTCTTGGCGTTCGCGTCATGGAAGGGATTCGAGGTCTACCAACTGGATGTCAAATCTGCATTCCTCTACGACAAGATTAAAGAAGAAGTGTACGTCGGACAACCACCGGGTTTTACCGATCCTGTACACAAAGACAAGGTGTATCTACTCGACAAGGCGTTATACGGATTACACCAGGCCCCGAGAGCCTGTATGAGATGCTTTCCTAGTATCTGCTGACCAACGGGTTCACCAGAGGGACTGTCGATAGTACCCTATTCACTAAAGAGGTTGTAGGACATCTTCTGATCGTGCAAATATATGTTGATGATATAATTTTTGGATCAACGAATGATGAGTTGTGTAAGGAGTTTGAGAATGTCATGAAGCAAAAGTTTGAAATGAGTTCAATGGGGGGAGATGAAGTTCTTTCTCAGGCATCAAGTTGAACAACTGCCCGATGGAATCTTCATACACCAGACCAAGTATGTGAATGATGTGTTGGACAAATTCAATATGTCCGAATCATCTCCCATATCAACTCCCCTAGCTACGAATCATGGCATATGTCTGGATGAAAGTGGTGAGAAAGTGGATGAAACGCAATATCGGTCAATCATAGGATCGCTAATGTATCTGACATCATCACGACCGGACATCATGTATCCAACCTGCCTCTGCGCCCGGTACCAATCAAGTCCCAGAGCATCGCACATGATGATAGTAAAGAGGATCTTACGGTATCTCAAAGGTTACCCAAGCACCGGCTTGTGGTATCCCCGATCCGGTGACTTCTCTCTAACTGGATATTCTGACTCTGACTTCGGGTGCTGTAAGTTAAATGCTAACTCCACAACTGCTGGTTGCCAGTTCTTCGAAACTCGGCTAATCACTTGGCAGTGTAAGAAACAGACCACAGTCGCTCTCTCGACTTGTCAAGCCGAATACGTTTCGGCTTCCAGCTGTTGTTCCCAGATTCTCTGGATTTAACAGCAAATGAGGGATTATGGTCTGCAATTCTTAGACACACCAATTTTTGTGGACAATGAGGCAGCCATTAATATCACTAAAAATCTGGTTCAACACTAAAAAACAAAACATATTGAGATTCGACATCATTTTATTCGTGATTGCTACGAGAAAAAATTGATTCGAATTGATTATATTCACACTGATGATTAGAGAGCTGATTTTTACACTAAATCCTTTGATAAAACAAGATTTAATTATCTTTTAAAATTCAACGGGTTAAAGAATTTGTTTTCTGGGAGGGTGGTAGAGTGTTGGCCGAGGTGGACGGCGATCAGAAGTGATATGCGTCTAGTTGTCATGTTTTCTGTAAAGTTTCTTTACTGCTTTTGATAAAACCAAAATCACATAAATATATTTTTGATTTTAGGGGGAGAAAGTTTATAGAAAATACAAAAACATGATAAAATTTCATAAATACAAAAACATTGAAAAATCAAAATTGAGTTTTGTTGTGAAAAAGAGGAAATGATAGTACATTAGTGGACTATCACAACATGCTAAAGAAATGGAAAGTCAACATGATTTTAAACAAGTCTCACTGATGATGTGCCAGTAGACTTCACACGACTAGTTGATTGTATTCGAGATATAAACATAATGAATAACTGCTTATTCTCGTGGGGAACATCTCTCAGATATATGGGTAACCCCCGAAATCTTGTTTGAGAGATTGCCTGATTCTGAGATACTAGGTCTTTATTCTGTTTGATATCTGGGGTATTATACCTGGTCTTCTGATATTGCGGAAGCAATGGCCTAGACCTAGTATAATACTTAATGCGCTTTAAAAGCTTACCCTCTGCATAAAAATTGAAAAATATCGAAAGATATGAATCAATTGCAGTTGAAGAAAAGATTCCCTAATGGGAACACACCTAAAGTCGAGCCTTCATCTCTTTGACTAAACGGAAGTTCACACCTGAGCTCTCAAGGTCTCGCATAACCCAGATACAGATATCAAATTGGTATACTCACCTGTAAGACTGAACCTAGGGAATTTTGATACGGGAGTATATTCTGAGGTGGGACACGCAAATAAGTTTAAGTCTTTAAAACACTAATCCGTATCTTGAATCAATGGAAACTTGTGTAGAAGTTTAAGTGCACAACAATACTGACAATTAGAAGTGAATTTGTTTAAGATTTAAAGTTAAGTCAAGATCAACGGTGGTAGTGATAAGTCTCAAAAACTGATATGATCCTCTTACACAAACTCACAAAAAGATGTCTGTAAATATGTTTGTACAGTTTCCTGTTTCTTAAATCCAAATAGATTTTCTGTTTGTTTAGCTAAAATGTTGAAAAATCCAAAAAGATTTGATACTTCATCTTATTTTCGACAACAGACGTTGGGGATCTGATGATCAAAGTCCCACAGTGCTAAACATGTTGGATCATTTGGGTTGGTTAAGAAAATCTTTGAGAAAAATGTTGGTAATTGCTCAAAATGTATCAAAGTTCATTAATTTGAACTTAAATTTGTTTCAAAATGTCAGCGAGATCAGAATTTGGTCAGCCAAGGTCATTAACTTGGACTTGGCAGGCTAAACAGTTGACCAGGGTCATTAATGTCACACCCCGACCACGAGTAACATACAAAACGTGGCGGAAAACGTCGGGGAGTGTTGTAACAGAATTAATTGTTTCATAACCATGGCATAAAAAGTTGTATTTATTTATCAACATAAGAGTTACATTGTTTTAAACAGGAATCAAAAGAGTTTATAACATAATTAAACAAGTCTATCTCCATTTTTAGTCTCTAAGGCACAGGTCCGCCCTAGTGTCCTGATCAACATCCGACGGAAAAGCTCCTGAAAACACATGTGAAAATAGGTAAGTCAGCATAAAAATGCCTGTGAGATACATAGGTTTTGTGAAAATAGGATTCATGACTTGAGTTTAAGAAAATGTTTAATCATGAACCCCGTACTTTGCTTTGTCTTGTAAATCATTTGAAAAACGATAAGATCAGTTGATATGTATAAATAAATGTAAGATTAAATGAATAACCATTTAAAATGAGTTGTATAAAATAAACTGTTTTGTAAAACAATGTCTTGAGAAAAGTAGGTTATTTGTATAAAATGTAACATGTCTATACTGAAATGATTTAAATAACGTTACGATATGTAATATTATACAAACACTTATATATAGGAAGTACCAGCGGCGTATCCACCATGTTTGTATCATATTACACACGCATCGTTACTCAAATCACTTACCCAAACAACCACCAATGTAACTTGTTCATGTACAAATCAATTATCAAGTGTTATTGTGTAAACCATATCAAAATGTCTTTGTCCAATGTAAACCACCAAATGTGTATATCAATGTCAAAATGTTTATGTTCAATGTAGATCATGTAATGTGTAACCAAAATGTCATGTATGGTAAGTGAAATATATCAACTAAACTATATGTAAAATGCACAAAAACAAGGTATTGAAGTAAAACATAGTTTAAATCAAAGTTATGTTTTGTGTAACAAATGCATGCTATACTGATACAAACATTTATAATGCATACATCCAAGCCTTGAGACTGTGGCGATAAACCCTTAAACAAATTAAAGGTTTATCTAAGTTATGTATATCGAATTCGGTCATTCCTTCCAATCCAAACAAACCCACGATTTCAGGAACGGGAGTTGTCAATTCCTATGGTACCACTACCTACTAACGAACGGCGTGATCAATGTTAATGAATGTGTTGTTCCATGTTAAACAAACCAAATGTCATACCAAAATGTAAGCATGTTATGAAAACAACTGTACTAAGTATGCACACAATGGGCGTTCCTAGCATGAAATGTAATGTGAAACGATGTACTAAGTATGCACACAATGGACATACATAGCATGAAATGTAATGTAAAACAATGTACTAAGTATGCACGCAATGGACATACATAGCGTGAAATGTAATGTAAAACAATGTACTAAGTAATGCACACAATGGGCACACCTAGCATGAAATGTAATGAAATCATGTACTATAATGTACTACTGAACATAGAAGGTATATGATGTGAAAACATGGAAAGCATGAAAGTAACAAGTAGGCACATGTGTTTCACCCCAAAACAGTTTGGAAAACAGTAAAAGAGGGGTCTATGTACTCACTTGAGATTGTTCAGTAGTCCTAAGATAACCACCAAGCAATGCTAGAGATCTCGGAATCAAACGACACCTAATATAGGTAACTATGTTAATAAACCGGACCTAAATCGGAAGATCGGATAGAATGAGGGTTCGTAAACCAAACGAGTATGGAAACTCGTGTAATATGGTTTAACAAAGCCTACATACTAATTGAAACCTATCATAAGTGCTTCCGACCCATTACGACCCGTTTAGGTAGCTTATGCTACTTTAACGCGTCGTTCGCGTGAAACGCGTTCGGACCGCCTAACTAGCCCTATGAAAAGTGTTATATGCCTAAACATGTTACATAATCAGTTATGTGACAAAATTTTAGGTTACATATGCTTAATTACCAATTATACATGAAAAGGGTATTCTGGTAATTTACCTAAGGCATATAAACTACCTATCATACAACTATTCAAACGAAGCGACCATAGGGTATAACCTCGGAAGGTTATTCCCTATATACTATGGTCACCTAATGTGTTTGGTCAGATCCTAATGGTCGACCAAATGGGTTGGGTTCGAAGGTATAGGCGATTTATCAGATCACCTACCCTACGACCCTAGACAACGTGGTAATCAGTAGGCATAGTCCCAAGGGACTATAACCAACGTGATTACACTCACGTTGCGAAGTTCAAACGAACTTCGCATTAACCATAAACTGGTCAATGCATAAGGTCAAACAAAGTTTGAATTTCAGACTCTAAAAGACTCGAAAAGCAATAAAAGAACGAAAGAATACTTACGAAGGGTCCTCGAATGCTAATTTCGATTCAAAAATCTCAGGTATGAAACAATTGTTTCAACTTAGAGTTTCTCAAATCAAAATTCTTGTAAGTTTTGCAATGGGGTGATGGGGTATTTATAGTTTTCGGGTAACCGTTAAGATCGTTTGTCGAATATCGTGCCTTAATCGCAACCGTACAAGTGTCGGAACCTTATGGTAGCTAAAAATGATCCTTATCATCTGACTAGGCAATTGAGAATGTGTGGGTGTGGTTAAAACAGCTGGAACCTGCTGTTAGAAACACTTAATCTGGTCTGATAGTCGGACGCGGCCCGCTTCAGGATCAGACAAGTCTCAGGCGGGCCGCCTGGCCTTGCCTGATCAGCCACAAGTTTCAGAAATTACAGTTTCAGTCCCTGCACGTGTTTAAGGCCCTTCCCGACACTTCTAAGGTCCGTAAAGCCAACTTTAAGGCCCTAAATTGATGCCTAAACATTGTGGACATGAAACATGCTCAAAAATATGTCGGATGTTGGTTTGTTTGGTCGTACAAACGCGATGTTCGCTTAATTACGACGGAATGCGCATAAGCGCGAAAAACGTTCCAAATGACGCGACGAATGGATTTTTGGCAAGCCAAACACTAAAGCATAATACAGTCATGCTTACATAAATTTTTGGATGTCCGGATGTATTCAGAACGTAAGTTATGCGCGAAAATGCAAACTTGTGCACTTTTTGACACTTTTAGTCCCTGAATGACCCAAAAGTTTATTTTAGCATACCGAACCCCTTAAAGCCTATTTCTAAGCTATGTAAAGGATATTTGTGGTATGTTTAACTTATAGTCATGTTTTGGAATGTCTGTTACAGTTCAAATTGGCATACTTTCACAGTTTGTCAAGTTTAGTCCCTGTAAGTGAATTAACTTGTTTTTGCCATACCAAAGCCTTCAAAACTTATTTCTAAGTTATGTAAAGGTTATTTAAGGTATGTTAAGTATATGTTGATGTTCCAGAGTATTTATCGCATTAAACTGGCTACGTTTAAACATCAGTTTTCGTATAACTCTCCAGAAAGCGATATAGAGTTTGAAATTACATAAAAGTCAAAACATGAAAAATGTAAAACACAACCAAACAAACATTGGGATCAAATAACATTGTTTTATTGATAATAGAAATGTTCACAATGATTACAAGCACAAATGTTACAGTCTCCCCTACTTGTGGAAATTTCGTCCCGAAATTTATTTTGAGGAAACTCGTGGGAAAAGATGCGGATATTTCGCCTTCATTTGATCTTCGCGTTCCCAAGTAAACCCGGGTCCACGTTTAGCTTCCCAGAGAACTTTGACCAAAGGAATGCGCTTGCGTTTGAGCCACTTGACTTCACGTTCCATGATTTCCACTGGCTTCTCAACAAATTTCAGTGTTTTACCAACACGAATTTCGTCAAGCGGTATGTGGAGGTTCTCATCAGCTAAACACCCCTTGAGATTGGACACGTGAAAAGTTGGATGAACATTTCCAAGTTCAGGAGGTAACTCAAGTCTGTAGGCTACCTTACCGATTCTTTCGACGATCTTGAATGGTCCAACGTATCTAGGTGCAAGTTTTCCTTTCTTTCCAAATCTGATCACACCTTTCCAAGGTGAGACCTTAAGTAATACTCGATCACCGATTTGAAATTCCAAGGGTTTGCGTTTTGGATCCGCGTAACTCTTTTGACGGCTCATAGCTGTCTGAAGGTTATCGCGAACTTTCTTGACCTTGTCAGTTGTCTCTAAAATGAGGGCAGGTCCAGTAAGTTGAGCCTCGCCAATCTCATTCCAGCAGACTGGTGAACGACATTTTCGACCATAGAGAGCCTCGAAAGGAGCCATTTTGATGCTGGTGTGATAACTGTTGTTGTAGGAGAATTCAATTAACTGAAGATGTGAATCCCAGCTACCACCAAAGTCGATCACACAAGCTCTAAGCATATCCTCCAGAGTCTGAATTGTTCTTTCAGATTGACCATCCGTTTGCGGATGATAAGCTGTGCTCAGATTAAGTTGGGTCCCCATAGCGGATTGCATGGTTCTCCAAAAATGAGAAGTGAAACGAGCATCTCTGTCAAAAATGATGTTCAAAGGAACACCATGTCGAGCTACAATTTCATCCACATAGATCTTAGCAAGTCTGTCAGCAGGAAAATCCTCACGGATTGGCAAGAAATGCGCTGACTTAGTGAGACGATCAACGACTACCCAGATGGCATCATGACCTTTCTTTGTGCGTGGAAGTTTGGTAACAAGATCCATAGTAATGTTTTCCCATTTCCAAACTGGGATCTCTGGTTGCACCAATAAACCAGAAGGACGCTGATGTTCAGCCTTAACCTTAAGACAAGTAAGGCATTTTGATACGTATAAGGCAATGTCTTTCTTCATACCAGACCACCAATAATGAATACGAAGATCCTTATACATCTTATCTGAGCCCAGATGGACAGAATAACGCGACTTATGGGCTTCATCCATAAGCAAGGTGCGAAGGTTATCTTGGCTTGGGACCCACAAACGGCCCATGAAGTAATACGATCCATTGTCCTTCAGTTCTAGATCAGGTCTTATGTGATAAGGAAATTCCTTATCCATCAAACCTTGTGAAACACAAGATTGTTGAGCCTGAGAAATGCGTGCTTGGATATCGGATCGAGCTTAAATAACAGACTGAACACGTACACAATGAAGCTTAGTACGTTCCTTACGACTCAATGCATCGGCCACGACATTCACCTTACCAGGATGGTAGCAAATCTCGCAGTCATAGTCGTTTAAAAGCTCAACCCAACGTCGTTGTCTCATGTTGAGTTCTTTCTGGTTGAAGATATTCTGAAGACTTTTGTGGTCAGTGAAAACCACACATTTTGTACCGTACAAATAGTGTCTCCAGATCTTGAGAGCGAAAACAACTGCACCCAACTCAAGATCATGAGTGGTGTAGTTCTTCTCATGTATCTTCAACTGCCTCGATGCATATGCTATGACTTTGTTCCTTTGCATCAGAACATAACCAAGGCCCAATTTTGATGCATCACAATACACGACAAAATCATTACCACCCTCAGGCAATGATAGAACAGGCGCATCGCAAAGCTTCCGCTTCAAGTGTTAAAAAGCTTCCTCTTGTTTGAATCCCCAATCAAAGGGTTTGTTCTTCTGAGTTAGAGCAGTTAGAGGAACTGCAATCTTCGAGAAGTTTTCAATGAAGCGGCGGTAATAACCCGCTAGTCCAAGAAAAGAACGAACCTCAGTAGGAGTAGAAGGTGTATCCCAATCCTTAATCGCGCTGATCTTGGAGGGATCTACATGAATACCTTGTTCGTTAATAATATGTCCTAGGAATTGAACTTCTTTAAGCCAGAATTCACACTTGGAGAATTTGGCGAAAAGTTGCTCTTTCTTTAGGAGTTCCAGAGTAAGACGCAGATGTTGCTCGTGATCAGCTCGCGTCTTAGAGTGTATCAAGATGTCGTCAATGAAAACAATGACGAACTGATCCAAATAAGGTTTGCAGACCCTATTCATTAAGTCCATGAAAACAGTAGGAACATTAGTCACACCGAATGGCATGACTGTGAACTCATAATGCCCATAACGAGTACGGAACGCTGTCTTGGGAATATCTTCTTCATGCACCCGTAGTTGATGATACCCAGAACGTAGATCAATCTTCGAAAAATAAGAATCGCCCTGTAACTGATCAAAGAGATCATCTATGCGAGGTAGGGGATATCGATTCTTGATGGTAAGCTTGTTAAGCTCACGATAATCGATGCACATCCTAAAAGATCCATCCTTCTTCTTGACAAAAAAGAATGGGAGCACCCCAAGGTGAAAAGCTAGGACGGATAAAACCTTTGTCAGAGAGCTCCTGAAGCTGCTTAGACAACTCTTGCATCTCAGATGGTGCAAGACGATATGGAGCTCTGGAAACGGGATTTGCACCAGGTACGAGATCAATGCGGAACTCGACTTGGCGTGCTGGAGGTAAACCAGGTAAATCTTCAGGGAATACTTCAGAATAATCCCGAACGACAAGAATAACTGAAATAGACTTACCCTTGCCTTTATCTGCTGTAACATGTGCTAAGAAAGCCACATAGTTCTTCCGTAGATACTTCCGAGCTTTAAAACAAGACATGAGCTTGAGGCCACCAGACGGTTTCTCACCTTGAACCTGTAGGATCTCTCCTGTTGAAAGTGGCACACGAACGATCTTCTCAAAACAAACCACCTATGCGTGATGCTTGGATAACCAATCCATACCCACTATAACGTCGAAGCTTCCAAGTTGCATTGGCGTGAGTTCGATAGGAAAAAGATGGTCGTTAAGGTTCAACTGGCAGTTGCGAAGAACAGAATCAAGAACAATGGGTTCACCACTAGCAACTTCTACTGTCAAAGGTTTGCCTAGTTTTGTTCTAGACACGCGAAGCATTGGCTCAAAAGACAATGACACAAAACTCTTGTCGGCACCAGAATCGAAAAGAACAGATGCAGGCTGATTATTAATAAAGAACGTACCGTTCACCACATTATCGTCTGCCTGCGCCTCTTGGGAATTCATGTTAAAAGCTTGTCCACGAGCCTGAGCCTGATTCTGATTTTAATTCTGGTTCTGGTTGGCTAGCCTTGGGCACCGGTTCCTGTAGTGGGTCAGATCCCCACAGTTATAACAAGCACCAGGTGGGTACTGTGGTCTTGCAGCTTGACCCTGTTGCTGAGCAAGAGGCTGAGCAACTTGTTGAGCTTGGTTATGAACGGCCTGATTCTGGTTAGCAGGAAAGCGACAAGTAGCGGCAAGATGACCCGACTTCCCACAGTTATTACAGAAGCGGCACTGATGTTGCGGCTGATGGTGACTGTTGCATCTATTGCACAAAGGTGCATTCCCTGAATATGGTTTCTTCACTGGAGGCTGTGCGGGTTGGTTGGGAGCTGCCTGGTTAGCTTGGGCAGTGACAGCAAAATTTTGGGAAGCCTTACGCTTCCTTGACCCTCTCGAAGAACCAGAATTCTTTCCACTCTTGTTTTGACCTTTCTTGCTATCTTCCTTGTCAGCCGACTGTTTCTTGCCCTTGTCACCCTTCCTGTGTAACTTATTCTTCCGAATCTGCGACTCAGTTAATGTCGCTGATAACTCTATCGCCTGACGAAGTGTGGCAGGGTCACTACCAGTGATGATATCTTGTACTGAGTCAGGTAGGCCGTCAATGTATCTTTCGAGAGCCTTGTCAAGTAGGGTAACCATAGTCGGGCAAAGCAAACTCAACTCTTCAAACCTATCAGTATATGCCCTGTGCTCACCACTATCTTGCTTCAAATCAACAAACTCTTTCTCCAACGCTCGCTGTTCATGACGAGGACAGAATTCCTTCATCATAAGGGCTCTAAGTTCAGCCCATGTTTGTGCTAGAGCAACTTCAGCACCACGATCCCTCATAACCCCGTTCCACCATGTGAGAGCCCTCTTCTGAAACACGCTCGAAGAAAACTCGACCTTGCGATTATCCGGACACTGCACGTGATGGAAAGGATTCTCTATGCTCTCAAACCACTGAAGAAGCCCAGTCGCTCCTTCAGAACCACTAAACTTGAGTGGTTTAGCCGAGTTAAAATCCTTGTATTTGCATGGTGTAACACCTGTGTCATTTCAACCATCAAACAAATTCCAAACCAATGAAATATTGTATTTCATACTTTGGACTTTTATAAATATGTGTATCTTTTGCACATATCAACTCTTGTTCGATTTCAAACTCTAAATCGCTTTCTGGAAGGTTATACGCGCACTGATGCGTAAATATAACCAGTTTAATCCAACGAACACTCCGGAATAGTGAAATAGGCTTAACATACCTTAAATAACCTTTACTTAACTTAGATATAAGTTTTGGAAGGTTTGGTGTGGTGAAATCAAAGTTATTCGTCTACAGGGACTAAAGTTGACAAACTGCGAAAGTATGCCAATTTGAACTGTAACAGACTTTCCGGAACATGACCATAAGTTAAACATACCATAAATATCCTTCACATATCTTAGAAATAGGCTTTGAGGTGTTCGGTATGCTAAAATAAACTTTTGTGTCATTCAGGGACTAAAAGTGTCAAAAAGTGCACAAGTTTGCATTTTCGCACATAACTTACGTTCTGAATACATCCGGACATCCAAAATTTTATGAAAGCATGACTACATTATATTTTAGTGTTCTCCTTAAGAAAAATCCATTCGTCGCGCCATTTGGTTCGTTTTTCGCGCTTATGCGCATTCCGTCGTAATTAAGCGAACATCGCGTTCGTACGGCCAAACGAACCGACATCCGAGATATTTTTGAACACATTTTAAGTTCCCTATACTTTAACTTCATTTTAGAGCTTTGAAATGAGGTTAACGGGCCTTAAACGTGTCAGAAATAAGCTTATTGCATAACAGGGACTAAAACTGTAATTCTGCCAAACTTAGGCCTAGCGGTGCGCTACACTTTTAGTGTAGCGGTGCGCTAGGGGTCTCCAGACCAGATTCAATGTTTAACAGCCTGTGTTGCAGCTGTTTGTTTCTCACCCACATGTTTCCAATTATCTAGTCAGCTGATAAGATCATATTTTAGCTTCCATAACCTTCCAACAAGTGTACGGATGTGATCGAATCACGTTATTCCATGAAATGATCTTAACGGTGGACCGAATACTATAAATACCCCACCCCCATTGCTTCTAAACCCACAAGAATTATGATTTGAGAGCTCTAAGTTGAAACCATTGTTTCATACCTGAGTTCTTGGATCGGGATTAGCATTCGGGGACCCTGGGTTAGTATTCTTTCGTTCTTTTCCTTATTTTACTGCTTTTCGAGTCAGAAAGTCAAACTTTGTTTGACTTTCAGCGTTGACCAGTAATGGTCAATGCGAAGTTCGTTGGAACTTCGCAACGTGAGTGTAATCACGTAGGTCATAGTCCCTTGGGACTATGCCCACTGATTACCACGTTGTCTAGAGTCGTAGGGTAGGCGATCTGATAAATCGCCTATACCTTCGAACTCGACCCATTTGGTCGATCATTAGGATCCGACCAAATACTTTAGGTGACCATAGTAGGTAGGGAATAACCTTCCGAGGTTATACCTTATGGTCACATCGTTTAAGTAGTTGTATGATAGGTAGTTTATATGCCTTAGGTAAATTACCAGAATACCCTTTTCATGTATAATTGGTAATTAAAGCATATGTAACCTAAACTTTTGTCACATAACTGATAATGTAACATGTTTAGGCATATAACACTTGTCATAGGACTAGTTAGACGGTCCGAACGCGTTTCACGCGCACGACGCGTTAAAGTAGCATAAGCTTCCTAAACGGGTCGTAATGGGTCGATAAGACTTAGGTTAAGTTTCATTTAGCATGTAGGCCTTGTTAAACCATATCACATGAGTTCCTACACTCATTTGGTTTACAAACCCTAATGCTACCAGTCTTCCGATATAGGTCCGGTTAATTAACATAGATACCTATATTAGGTGCCGTTTGATTTCCGTGATCTCTAGCATTGCTTGGTGGTTATCCTAGGACTTCTGAGCAATCTCAAGTGAGTACATAGACCCCTCTTTTACTGTTTTCCAAACTGTTTTGGGGTGAAACACATGTGCCTACTTGTTACTTTCAAGCTTTCCTGTTTTCACATCATATACCTGTTATGTTAATTAGTACATTATAGTACATGATTTCATTACATTTCATACTAGGTGTGCCATTGTGTGCATTACTTAGTACATTGTTTTACATTACATCACATGCTACGTATGTCTATTGTTGCATACTTAGTACAGGTCGCATGCTACGTATGTCTGTTGTTGCATACTTAGTACAGTTCACATGCTATGTATGTTCAATCGTTGCATTGTTCTTCATACTTAGTACATTTGTTATTCATCACATACTTACATTTTGGACGCTTATTACATGATTTACATTGATCATGCATTTACTACACAAAACATAACTTTGATTTAAACCAAGTTTTACTTCAATACTATGTTCTTGTGCATATGGTTTAGTTGATGCATTTCACTAGCCATACATATCATTTTGGTTACACATTACATGGTTTACATCTTGACATAAACATTTTGACATATTATTCAATACATTTGGCAATTGGTTTAAACATAGACATTTTACATTGTTTGGTTTGGTTTGATTAAGTGATTAAGTAACGATGCGTGTGTAATATGATACAAGCATGGTGGATACGCCGCTGGTACTTCCTATATATAAGTGTTTGTATGGTATTACATATTGTAGCGTTATCTGAATCATTTCAGGTTGAGACATAGAACATTTTATACAAATAACATATTTTTCACAAGACATTGATTTACAAACAACTTATCTAATACAAACTCATTTTACATGGTTATTCATTTAACCATACATTATTTATACATATCATCTGATCTTATCGATTTTCAAATGATTTACAAAACAAAGCAAATAACAAGGTTCATGACTAAACATTTTCTCAAACAAAAGTCATGAAACCTATTTTCACAAAAACCTATGTATCTCACCGGCATTTTTATGCTGACGTACCTATTTTCACATGTGTTTTTCAGGAACTGTTGCATAAGATGATCAAGATACACATAGGCAGACTTGGGCTTTAGTGACAATAAAAGATACAAGACTAGTTAATTATGTTGTATTTCTTGTTTGTTAAGACATTGTAACACTTTTAATCAATAAAACGAAACTTCAATTGCCATGGATTTGAAACGATTAATTCTGTTACAACACTCCCCGACGTTTCCGCCACGTTTTGTATGTTCTACGTGGTCGGGGTGTGACAGAAAAGATGGTATCAGAGCCAATGGTTATAGGGAATTAGGTTATTAGTAATGCTTTGACCTAGTCTATAACCTTCTTAGGACCCTAACGCGAGTTTACTTGCGTTTAGTCATAAAACAATACCGTCACCTATCCTTAGGCGACGACCACAACAAGAACATAAATTTCAAAACCGCTTTGAAAACTAATCATCTGTTCTAGGATGATTGATTTCTAGGTTTTGAACCCTCTATTGTAAGGTTTTGAACCCTCTGTTATAAGGTTTTGAACCCCTTCAAATTTTCAAAATTCTCGTCAAAGTTTTGGGTCCTAAATAGTGTGAACACGTGCAAACTGGAAGGGTGAATGCCTGTATTCTGGGTTTTCTGTCTAGGCAAGCACTTCGTATACATCTCATCAGACGCGAGACCAGTTGTGCTTACCTGGGAATTCTTGGGATGAGTGTTCACTTATAGGAGAGCATGTCTTCGCGATACATTATTTTTGACCCGCTTACTTCGATTAGTCATTGTCTCATTTGTTTGCCTTTGGTAACAAACAAATGGTCACAATCTAAATGCCTTGTCATTTTCTTTTGACTATCTTTCGCTTGTTTCCTCCTATACCTTTTGTTATCTTCAAGATGCTTCTTCATCGCAACGACAATGTCCGAACCAGGTGCTGCAATTACCCAGCGAATAGGCGACTTACTCCAGAGGACCGTTGACTTAGCTATCACCATGACACGTCTCAGGGATGAAGCTGTATAAGGGAACTGCTCCTTCGTGCAATCAATGCCATCGTCATTATTCAAATCAAATACCATGTTACAAATGTACCCACGGTGGACGATGGAGACATTTGGTTAACATGTGTCGCTTTGCTGTTCAAAGCAAAGCAGTTGCAAACCCTGTTGCTACTTAACCTTCAAGTTCTGCTTCATATGTCGCCTTGGCATATCTAGCGCCTCAACCCCATGAACTTTCTACTTTGTGTATCGACTTAAGCACGCCTAGTGCAAGGTGTCGAAGCACCTCTCGTTACACAAATTTCAAAATCCATAAAGGATCTTTCTATCCTCATAATCAGATCCTTGTGGATGAATATCACTCAAATCGGAGCCCTTAATTGAATTATTCGTATGCCTTAATACGTACATTACCATTCAATAAGGACAAAGCCGAATTCTTATTTAGATCTTCCTATCTTCATAGTTAGATTCTAATGATTTAAGTGCCGCATGGAATCCACGGATTGGATTCCTGGTGTGCTTTAAATATCCGTGTCCAAAGATAACAAATTAATAAACAAGTTAAACAACTATGTGATTATGTGCTTATGTGTTTCCTTTTATGTTTTTGTGTAATCCATGTTTTTGTTATCCAAATCCTCGAAGAATCTTCCATATCTTTGTATAAGGAATTCGTAGTAGGATATCCAAAGGTACTATATTAAATCCTCAATGGGCTTTTACGTGATAGTAAAGATCCTTGGATTATATTGTACTATTCCATAATTAGACCCCTGAGTGGTCTAGGTAATCAGATTGATCCAAAAAAAATCTGGTTAGGGATATCATGTGATGATATAGCTGAAAGGACTCCTTGGTGGCCTAATTAAAAGGATCGTTTGTAGATCTAATTAAAAGGACCCTATGGTAGTCTAGTCACGCTCATCACAGGTTTGATTTTCCTCCCCTCCACATTACAAGCAAATTGTGCGGACTATGCAAGGAATTGCGTAATTATGGATGCATACATAATTATGGAATTCAGTGCACGGAAACCACAGCTAGTTTGGTCATGTGTCTGAAGAATGACTCTTTTCGTTCATTTTTGGTTTCTGAAGAAACGGTGAAAAATGACTCTTGTCGTTCATTTTTGGTTTCTGAAGAAATGGTGAAAAATGACTCTTGTCGTTCATTTTTGGTTTCTGAAGAAATGGTGAAAAATGACTCTTGTCGTTCATTTTTGGTTTCTGAAGGAATGGTGAAAAATGACTCTTGTCGTTCATTTTTGGTTTCTGAAGAAATGGTGAAAAATGACTCTTGTCGTTCATTTTTGGTTTCTGAAGGAATGGTGAAAAATGACTCTTGTCGTTCATTTTTGGTTTCTGAAGAAATGGTGAAAAATGAATCTTGTCGTTCATTTTTGGTTTCTGAAGAAATGGTGAAAAATGACTCTTGTCGTTCATTTTTGGTTTCTGAAGAAATGGTGAAAAATGACTCTTGTCGTTCATTTTTGGTTTCTGAAGAAATGGTGAAAAATGACTCTTGTCGTTCATTTTTGGTTTCTGAAGAAATGGTGAAAAATGACTCTTGTCGTTCATTTTTGGTTTCTGAAGGAATGGTGAAAAATGACTCTTGTCGTTCATTTTTGGTTTCTGAAGAAATGGTGAAAAATGACTCTTGTCGTTCATTTTTGGTTTCTGAAGGAATGGTGAAAAATGACTCTTGTCGTTCATTTTTGGTTTATGAAGGAATGGTGAAAAATGACTCTTGTCGTTCATTTTTGGTTTCTGAAGAAATGGTGAAAAATGACTCTTGTCGTTCATTTTTGGTTTCTGAAGGAATGGTGAAAAATGACTCTTGTCGTTCATTTTTGGTTTCTGAAGGAATGGTGAAAAATGACTCTTGTCGTTCATTTTTGGTTTCTGAAGAAATGGTGAAAAATGACTCCTTTCGTTCATTTTTGTTTCTGAAGAAATGGTGAAAAATGACTCCTTTCGTTCAATTTCGTTTCTGAAGAATGCCTGTTGAAAATAACTCCGTTCATTTTTCAATTCTGAAAAATGTCCGTTAAAGAGAAATAACAGGATTATGCCTTTCATATCTCTGGTGGTTATTTGACACAAAGCCACAGTTAGACTCCTACGAATTTAATTTCGGGACGAAATTTCCTAAAGTAGGGGAGACTGTAACACCTGTGTCATTTCAACCATCAAACAAATGCCAAACCAATGAAATATTGTATTTCATACTTTGGACTTTTATAAATATGTGTATCTTTTGCACATATCAACTCTTGTTCGATTTCAAACTCTAAATCGCTTTCTGGAAGGTTATACGCGCACTGATGCGTAAATATAACCAGTTTAATCCAACGAACACTCCGGAATAGTGAAATAGGCTTAACATACCTTAAATAACCTTTACTTAACTTAGATATAAGTTTTGGAAGGTTTGGTGTGGTGAAATCAAAGTTATTCGTCTACAGGGACTAAAGTTGACAAACTGCGAAAGTATGCCAATTTGAACTGTAACAGACTTTCCGGAACATGACCATAAGTTAAACATACCATAAATATCCTTCACATATCTTAGAAATAGGCTTTGAGGTGTTCGGTATGCTAAAATAAACTTTTGTGTCATTCAGGGACTAAAAGTGTCAAAAAGTGCACAAGTTTGCATTTTCGCACATAACTTACGTTCTGAATACATCCGCACATCCAAAATTTTATGAAAGCATGACTACATTATATTTTAGTGTTCTCCTTAAGAAAAATCCATTCGTCGCGCCATTTGGTTCGTTTTTCGCGCTTATGCGCATTCCGTCGTAATTAAGCGAACATCGCGTTCGTACGGCCAAACGAACCGACATCCGAGATATTTTTGAACACATTTTAAGTTCCCTATACTTTAACTTCATTTTAGAGCTTTGAAATGAGGTTAACGGGCCTTAAACGTGTCAGAAATAAGCTTATTGCATAACAGGGACTAAAACTGTAATTCTGCCAAACTTAGGCCTAGCGGTGCGCTACACTTTTAGTGTAGCGGTGCGCTAGGGGTCTCCAGACCAGATTCAATGTTTAACAGCCTGTGTTGCAGCTGTTTGTTTCTCACCCACATGTTTCCAATTATCTAGTCAGCTGATAAGATCATATTTTAGCTTCCATAACCTTCCAACAAGTGTACGGATGTGATCGAATCACGTTATTCCATGAAATGATCTTAACGGTGGACCGAATACTATAAATACCCCACCCCCATTGCTTCTAAACCCACAAGAATTATGATTTGAGAGCTCTAAGTTGAAACCATTGTTTCATACCTGAGTTCTTGGATCGGGATTAGCATTCGGGGACCCTGGGTTAGTATTCTTTCGTTCTTTTCCTTATTTTACTGCTTTTCGAGTCAGAAAGTCAAACTTTGTTTGACTTTCAGCGTTGACCAGTAATGGTCAATGCGAAGTTCGTTGGAACTTCGCAACGTGAGTGTAATCACGTAGGTCATAGTCCCTTGGGACTATGCCCACTGATTACCACGTTGTCTAGAGTCGTAGGGTAGGCGATCTGATAAATCGCCTATACCTTCGAACTCGACCCATTTGGTCGATCATTAGGATCCGACCAAATACTTTAGGTGACCATAGTAGGTAGGGAATAACCTTCCGAGGTTATACCTTATGGTCACATCGTTTAAGTAGTTGTATGATAGGTAGTTTATATGCCTTAGGTAAATTACCAGAATACCCTTTTCATGTATAATTGGTAATTAAAGCATATGTAACCTAAACTTTTGTCACATAACTGATAATGTAACATGTTTAGGCATATAACACTTGTCATAGGACTAGTTAGACGGTCCGAACGCGTTTCACGCGCACGACGCGTTAAAGTAGCATAAGCTTCCTAAACGGGTCGTAATGGGTCGATAAGACTTAGGTTAAGTTTCATTTAGCATGTAGGCCTTGTTAAACCATATCACATGAGTTCCTACACTCATTTGGTTTACAAACCCTAATGCTACCAGTCTTCCGATATAGGTCCGGTTAATTAACATAGATACCTATATTAGGTGCCGTTTGATTTCCGTGATCTCTAGCATTGCTTGGTGGTTATCCTAGGACTTCTGAGCAATCTCAAGTGAGTACATAGACCCCTCTTTTACTGTTTTCCAAACTGTTTTGGGGTGAAACACATGTGCCTACTTGTTACTTTCAAGCTTTCCTGTTTTCACATCATATACCTGTTATGTTAATTAGTACATTATAGTACATGATTTCATTACATTTCATACTAGGTGTGCCATTGTGTGCATTACTTAGTACATTGTTTTACATTACATCACATGCTACGTATGTCTATTGTTGCATACTTAGTACAGGTCGCATGCTACGTATGTCTGTTGTTGCATACTTAGTACAGTTCACATGCTATGTATGTTCAATCGTTGCATTGTTCTTCATACTTAGTACATTTGTTATTCATCACATACTTACATTTTGGACGCTTATTACATGATTTACATTGATCATGCATTTACTACACAAAACATAACTTTGATTTAAACCAAGTTTTACTTCAATACTATGTTCTTGTGCATATGGTTTAGTTGATGCATTTCACTAGCCATACATATCATTTTGGTTACACATTACATGGTTTACATCTTGACATAAACATTTTGACATATTATTCAATACATTTGGCAATTGGTTTAAACATAGACATTTTACATTGTTTGGTTTGGTTTGATTAAGTGATTAAGTAACGATGCGTGTGTAATATGATACAAGCATGGTGGATACGCCGCTGGTACTTCCTATATATAAGTGTTTGTATGGTATTACATATTGTAGCGTTATCTGAATCATTTCAGGTTGAGACATAGAACATTTTATACAAATAACATATTTTTCACAAGACATTGATTTACAAACAACTTATCTAATACAAACTCATTTTACATGGTTATTCATTTAACCATACATTATTTATACATATCATCTGATCTTATCGATTTTCAAATGATTTACAAAACAAAGCAAATAACAAGGTTCATGACTAAACATTTTCTCAAACAAAAGTCATGAAACCTATTTTCACAAAAACCTATGTATCTCACCGGCATTTTTATGCTGACGTACCTATTTTCACATGTGTTTTTCAGGAACTGTTGCATAAGATGATCAAGATACACATAGGCAGACTTGGGCTTTAGTGACAATAAAAGATACAAGACTAGTTAATTATGTTGTATTTCTTGTTTGTTAAGACATTGTAACACTTTTAATCAATAAAACGAAACTTCAATTGCCATGGATTTGAAACGATTAATTCTGTTACAACACTCCCCGACGTTTCCGCCACGTTTTGTATGTTCTACGTGGTCGGGGTGTGACAGAAAAGATGGTATCAGAGCCAATGGTTATAGGGAATTAGGTTATTAGTAATGCTTTGACCTAGTCTATAACCTTCTTAGGACCCTAACGCGAGTTTACTTGCGTTTAGTCATAAAACAATACCGTCACCTATCCTTAGGCGACGACCACAACAAGAACATAAATTTCAAAACCGCTTTGAAAACTAATCATCTGTTCTAGGATGATTGATTTCTAGGTTTTGAACCCTCTATTGTAAGGTTTTGAACCCTCTGTTATAAGGTTTTGAACCCCTTCAAATTTTCAAAATTCTCGTCAAAGTTTTGGGTCCTAAATAGTGTGAACACGTGCAAACTGGAAGGGTGAATGCCTGTATTCTGGGTTTTCTGTCTAGGCAAGCACTTCGTATACATCTCATCAGACGCGAGACCAGTTGTGCTTACCTGGGAATTCTTGGGATGAGTGTTCACTTATAGGAGAGCATGTCTTCGCGATACATTATTTTTGACCCGCTTACTTCGATTAGTCATTGTCTCATTTGTTTGCCTTTGGTAACAAACAAATGGTCACAATCTAAATGCCTTGTCATTTTCTTTTGACTATCTTTCGCTTGTTTCCTCCTATACCTTTTGTTATCTTCAAGATGCTTCTTCATCGCAACGACAATGTCCGAACCAGGTGCTGCAATTACCCAGCGAATAGGCGACTTACTCCAGAGGACCGTTGACTTAGCTATCACCATGACACGTCTCAGGGATGAAGCTGTATAAGGGAACTGCTCCTTCGTGCAATCAATGCCATCGTCATTATTCAAATCAAATACCATGTTACAAATGTACCCACGGTGGACGATGGAGACATTTGGTTAACATGTGTCGCTTTGCTGTTCAAAGCAAAGCAGTTGCAAACCCTGTTGCTACTTAACCTTCAAGTTCTGCTTCATATGTCGCCTTGGCATATCTAGCGCCTCAACCCCATGAACTTTCTACTTTGTGTATCGACTTAAGCACGCCTAGTGCAAGGTGTCGAAGCACCTCTCGTTACACAAATTTCAAAATCCATAAAGGATCTTTCTATCCTCATAATCAGATCCTTGTGGATGAATATCACTCAAATCGGAGCCCTTAATTGAATTATTCGTATGCCTTAATACGTACATTACCATTCAATAAGGACAAAGCCGAATTCTTATTTAGATCTTCCTATCTTCATAGTTAGATTCTAATGATTTAAGTGCCGCATGGAATCCACGGATTGGATTCCTGGTGTGCTTTAAATATCCGTGTCCAAAGATAACAAATTAATAAACAAGTTAGACAACTATGTGATTATGTGCTTATGTGTTTCCTTTTATGTTTTTGTGTAATCCATGTTTTTGTTATCCAAATCCTCGAAGAATCTTCCATATCTTTGTATAAGGAATTCGTAGTAGGATATCCAAAGGTACTATATTAAATCCTCAATGGGCTTTTACGTGATAGTAAAGATCCTTGGATTATATTGTACTATTCCATAATTAGACCCCTGAGTGGTCTAGGTAATCAGATTGATCCAAAAAAAATCTGGTTAGGGATATCATGTGATGATATAGCTGAAAGGACTCCTTGGTGGCCTAATTAAAAGGATCGTTTGTAGATCTAATTAAAAGGACCCTATGGTAGTCTAGTCACGCTCATCACAGGTTTGATTTTCCTCCCCTCCACATTACAAGCAAATTGTGCGGACTATGCAAGGAATTGCGTAATTATGGATGCATACATAATTATGGAATTCAGTGCACGGAAACCACAGCTAGTTTGGTCATGTGTCTGAAGAATGACTCTTTTCGTTCATTTTTGGTTTCTGAAGAAACGGTGAAAAATGACTCTTGTCGTTCATTTTTGGTTTCTGAAGAAATGGTGAAAAATGACTCTTGTCGTTCATTTTTGGTTTCTGAAGAAATGGTGAAAAATGACTCTTGTCGTTCATTTTTGGTTTCTGAAGAAATGGTGAAAAATGACTCTTGTCGTTCATTTTTGGTTTCTGAAGGAATGGTGAAAAATGACTCTTGTCGTTCATTTTTGGTTTCTGAAGAAATGGTGAAAAATGACTCTTGTCGTTCATTTTTGGTTTCTGAAGGAATGGTGAAAAATGACTCTTGTCGTTCATTTTTGGTTTCTGAAGAAATGGTGAAAAATGACTCTTGTCGTTCATTTTTGGTTTCTGAAGAAATGGTGAAAAATGACTCTTGTCGTTCATTTTTGGTTTCTGAAGAAATGGTGAAAAATGACTCTTGTCGTTCATTTTTGGTTTCTGAAGGAATGGTGAAAAATGACTCTTGTCGTTCATTTTTGGTTTCTGAAGAAATGGTGAAAAATGACTCTTGTCGTTCATTTTTGGTTTCTGAAGGAATGGTGAAAAATGACTCTTGTCGTTCATTTTTGGTTTCTGAAGGAATGGTGAAAAATGACTCTTGTCGTTCATTTTTGGTTTCTGAAGAAATGGTGAAAAATGACTCTTGTCGTTCATTTTTGGTTTCTGAAGGAATGGTGAAAAATGACTCTTGTCGTTCATTTTTGGTTTCTGAAGGAATGGTGAAAAATGACTCTTGTCGTTCATTTTTGGTTTCTGAAGAAATGGTGAAAAATGACTCATTTCGTTCATTTTTGTTTCTGAAGAAATGGTGAAAAATGACTCCTTTCGTTCAATTTCGTTTCTGAAGAATGCCTGTTGAAAATAACTCCGTTCATTTTTCAATTCTGAAAAATGTCCGTTAAATAGAAATAACAGGATTATGCCTTTCATATCTCTGGTGGTTATTTGACACAAAGCCACAGTTAGACTCCTACGAATTTAATTTCGGGACGAAATTTCCTAAAGTAGGGGAGACTGTAACACCTGTGTCATTTCAACCATCAAACAAATGCCAAACCAATGAAATATTGTATTTCATACTTTGGACTTTTATAAATATGTGTATCTTTTGCACATATCAACTCTTGTTCGATTTCAAACTCTAAATCGCTTTCTGGAAGGTTATACGCGCACTGATGCGTAAATATAACCAGTTTAATCCAACGAACACTCCGGAATAGTGAAATAGGCTTAACATACCTTAAATAACCTTTACTTAACTTAGATATAAGTTTTGGAAGGTTTGGTGTGGTGAAATCAAAGTTATTCGTCTACAGGGACTAAAGTTGACAAACTGCGAAAGTATGCCAATTTGAACTGTAACAGACTTTCCGGAACATGACCATAAGTTAAACATACCATAAATATCCTTCACATATCTTAGAAATAGGCTTTGAGGTGTTCGGTATGCTAAAATAAACTTTTGTGTCATTCAGGGACTAAAAGTGTCAAAAAGTGCACAAGTTTGCATTTTCGCACATAACTTACGTTCTGAATACATCCGGACATCCAAAATTTTATGAAAGCATGACTACATTATATTTTAGTGTTCTCCTTAAGAAAAATCCATTCGTCGCGCCATTTGGTTCGTTTTTCGCGCTTATGCGCATTCCGTCGTAATTAAGCGAACATCGCGTTCGTACGGCCAAACGAACCGACATCCGAGATATTTTTGAACACATTTTAAGTTCCCTATACTTTAACTTCATTTTAGAGCTTTGAAATGAGGTTAACGGGCCTTAAACGTGTCAGAAATAAGCTTATTGCATAACAGGGACTAAAACTGTAATTCTGCCAAACTTAGGCCTAGCGGTGCGCTACACTTTTAGTGTAGCGGTGCGCTAGGGGTCTCCAGACCAGATTCAATGTTTAACAGCCTGTGTTGCAGCTGTTTGTTTCTCACCCACATGTTTCCAATTATCTAGTCAGCTGATAAGATCATATTTTAGCTTCCATAACCTTCCAACAAGTGTACGTATGTGATCGAATCATGTTATTCCATGAAATGATCTTAACGGTGGACCGAATACTATAAATACCCCACCCCCATTGCTTCTAAACCCACAAGAATTCTGATTTGAGAGCTCTAAGTTGAAACCATTGTTTCATACCTGAGTTCTTGGATCGGGATTAGCATTCGGGGACCCTGGGTTAGTATTCTTTCGTTCTTTTCCTTATTTTACTGCTTTTCGAGTCAGAAAGTCAAACTTTGTTTGACTTTCAGCGTTGACCAGTAATGGTCAATGCGAAGTTCGTTGGAACTTCGCAACGTGAGTGTAATCACGTAGGTCATAGTCCCTTGGGACTATGCCCACTGATTACCACGTTGTCTAGAGTCGTAGGGTAGGCGATCTGATAAATCGCCTATACCTTCGAACTCGACCCATTTGGTCGATCATTAGGATCCGACCAAATACTTTAGGTGACCATAGTAGGTAGGGAATAACCTTCCGAGGTTATACCTTATGGTCACATCGTTTAAGTAGTTGTATGATAGGTAGTTTATATGCCTTAGGTAAATTACCAGAATACCCTTTTCATGTATAATTGGTAATTAAAGCATATGTAACCTAAACTTTTGTCACATAACTGATAATGTAACATGTTTAGGCATATAACACTTGTCATAGGACTAGTTAGACGGTCCGAACGCGTTTCACGCGCACGACGCGTTAAAGTAGCATAAGCTTCCTAAACGGGTCGTAATGGGTCGATAAGACTTAGGTTAAGTTTCATTTAGCATGTAGGCCTTGTTAAACCATATCACATGAGTTCCTACACTCATTTGGTTTACAAACCCTAATGCTACCAGTCTTCCGATATAGGTCCGGTTAATTAACATAGATACCTATATTAGGTGCCGTTTGATTTCCGTGATCTCTAGCATTGCTTGGTGGTTATCCTAGGACTTCTGAGCAATCTCAAGTGAGTACATAGACCCCTCTTTTACTGTTTTCCAAACTGTTTTGGGGTGAAACACATGTGCCTACTTGTTACTTTCAAGCTTTCCTGTTTTCACATCATATACCTGTTATGTTAATTAGTACATTATAGTACATGATTTCATTACATTTCATACTAGGTTTGCCATTGTGTGCATTACTTAGTACATTGTTTTACATTACATCACATGCTACGTATGTCTATTGTTGCATACTTAGTACAGGTCGCATGCTACGTATGTCTGTTGTTGCATACTTAGTACAGTTCACATGCTATGTATGTTCAATCGTTGCATTGTTCTTCATACTTAGTACATTTGTTATTCATCACATACTTACATTTTGGACGCTTATTACATGATTTACATTGATCATGCATTTACTACACAAAACATAACTTTGATTTAAACCAAGTTTTACTTCAATACTATGTTCTTGTGCATATGGTTTAGTTGATGCATTTCACTAGCCATACATATCATTTTGGTTACACATTACATGGTTTACATCTTGACATAAACATTTTGACATATTATTCAATACATTTGGCAATTGGTTTAAACATAGACATTTTACATTGTTTGGTTTGGTTTGATTAAGTGATTAAGTAACGATGCGTGTGTAATATGATACAAGCATGGTGGATACGCCGCTGGTACTTCCTATATATAAGTGTTTGTATGGTATTACATATTGTAGCGTTATCTGAATCATTTCAGGTTGAGACATAGAACATTTTATACAAATAACATATTTTTCACAAGACATTGATTTACAAACAACTTATCTAATACAAACTCATTTTACATGGTTATTCATTTAACCATACATTATTTATACATATCATCTGATCTTATCGATTTTCAAATGATTTACAAAACAAAGCAAATAACAAGGTTCATGACTAAACATTTTCTCAAACAAAAGTCATGAAACCTATTTTCACAAAAACCTATGTATCTCACCGGCATTTTTATGCTGACGTACCTATTTTCACATGTGTTTTTCAGGAACTGTTGCATAAGATGATCAAGATACACATAGGCAGACTTGGGCTTTAGTGACAATAAAAGATACAAGACTAGTTAATTATGTTGTATTTCTTGTTTGTTAAGACATTGTAACACTTTTAATCAATAAAACGAAACTTCAATTGCCATGGATTTGAAACGATTAATTCTGTTACAACACTCCCCGACGTTTCCGCCACGTTTTGTATGTTCTACGTGGTCGGGGTGTGACACATGGGGCATTGTTATTGTTGTTGGCTTGGTGCCATTGAGCAAAGAGATTTGGGAATTGAGCAGCCATCTGCTGCGCAATAATTTCTGCCAATTCGGCAGTCGCTATCTGGTTCTCGCGTCGAGGAGGCATTCTAAAAGAGGAAATATGAAAAGAAACGAATGAGATGATTGGATGACAAGAATGAGATGAAACAAAATCAACAAAAGCAAAGATGGTGGTCATTCGTCCGTATCACAAAGTAAACAAACGACACACAGTGACTAATCAAAGTAAATGGATCAAAAATAATGTATTGCGAAGACATGCTCGCCTATAAGTGAACACTCATCCCAAGAATTCCCAGGTAAGCACAACTGGTCTCGCGTCTAATGAGATGTATACGAAGTGCTTGCCTAGACAGAAAACCCAGAATACAGGCATTCACTCTTCCAGTTTGCACGTGTTCACATTATTTAAAACCCAAAACTTTGACGAGATTTTTGAAAATTTGAAGGCACAAGGCCAAAAACCAAATTGGAAGGGTTCAAAGCCATATAACAAAGGATTCAAAACCTTACAATAGGGGGTTCAAAATCTTGTAATAAATCATCCAAAAACATATGATTGTTTTTCAAAAATCGTTTCAGAAAATTGTGTTCTTGTTTTGCTAATCACCTAGGGATAGGTGATGTACATGTTTTAAGATCTAAACACAAGATAACTTGTGTTAGGGTCCTAGAAAAGTTATAGTCTAGGTCAAAGCATTACTAATAACCTAATTCCCTATAACCATTGGCTCTGATACCAACTCTTCTGTCACACCCCGACCACGTGTAACATACAAGACGTGGCGGAAAACGTCGGGGAGTGTTGTAACAGAATTAATTGTTTCATAACCATGGCATAAAAAGTTGTATTTATTTATCAACATAAGAGTTACATTGTTTTAAACAGGAATCAAAAGAGTTTATAACATAATTAAACAAGTCTATCTCCATTTTTAGTCTCTAAGGCACAGGTCCGCCCTAGTGTCCTGATCAACATCCTACGAAAAAGCTCCTGAAAACACATGTGAAAATAGGTACGTCAGCATAAAAATGCCTGTGAGATACATAGGTTTTGTGAAAATAGGATTCATGACTTGAGTTTAAGAAAATGTTTAATTATGAACCCCGTACTTTGCTTTGTCTTGTAAATCATTTGAAAAACGATAAGACCAGTTGATATGTATAAATAAATGTAAGGTTAAATGAATAACCATTTAAAATGAGTTGTATAAAATAAACTGTTTTGTAAAACAATGTCTTGAGAAAAGTAGGTTATTTGTATAAAATGTAACATGTCTATACTGAAATGATTTAAATAACGTTACGATATGTAATATTATACAAACACTTATATATAGGAAGTACCAGCGGCGTATCCACCATGTTTGTATCATATTACACACGCATCGTTACTCAAATCACTTACCCAAACAACCACCAATGTAACTTGTTCATGTACAAATCAATTATCAAGTGTTATTATGTAAACCATATCAAAATGTCTTTGTCCAATGTAAACCACCAAATGTGTATATCAATGTCAAAATGTTTATGTTCAATGTAGATCATGTAATGTGTAACCAAAATGTCATGTATGGTAAGTGAAATATATCAACTAAACCATATGTAAAATGCACAAAAACAAGGTATTGAAGTAAAACATAGTTTAAATCAAAGTTATGTTTTGTGTAACAAATGCATGCTATACTGATACAAGCATTTATAATGCATACATCCAAGCCTTGAGACTGTGGCGATAAACCCTTAAACAAATTAAAGGTTTATCTAAGTTATGTATATCGAATTCGGTCATTCCTTCCAATCCAAACAAACCCAGGATTTCAGGAACGGGAGTTGTCAATTCCTATGGTACCACTACCTACTAACGAACGACATGATCAATGTTAATGAATGTGTTGTTCCATGTTAAACAAACCAAATGTCATACCAAAATGTAAGCATGTTATGAAAACAACTGTACTAAGTATGCACACAATGGGCGTTCCTAGCATGAAATGTAATGTGAAACGATGTACAAAGTATGCACACAATGGACATACATAGCATGAAATGTAATGTAAAACAATGTACTAAGTATGCACGCAATGGACATACATAGCATGAAATGTAATGTACAAAAATGTACTAAGTAATGCACACAATGGGCACACCTAGCATGAAATGTAATGAAATCATGTACTATAATGTACTACTGAACATAGAAGGTATATGATGTGAAAACATGGAAAGCATGAAAGTAACAAGTAGGCACATGTGTTTCACCCCAAAACAGTTTGGAAAACAGTAAAAGAGGGGTCTATGTACTCACTTGAGATTGTTCAGTAGTCCTAAGATAACCACCAAGCAATGCTAGAGATCTCGGAATCAAACGGCACCTAATATAGGTAACTATGTTAATAAACCGGACCTAAATTGGAAGATCGGATAGAATGAGGGTTCGTAAACCAAACGAGTATGGAAACTCGTGTAATATGGTTTAACAAAGCCTACATACTAATTGAAACCTATCATAAGTGCGTCCGACCCATTACGACCCGTTTAGGTAGCTTATGCTACTTTAACGCGTCGTTCGCGTGAAACGCGTTCGGACCGCCTAACTAGCCCTATGACAAGTGTTATATGCCTAAACATGTTACATAATCAGTTATGTGACAAAAGTTTAGGTTACATATGCTTAATTACCAATTATACATGAAAAGGGTATTCTGGTAATTTACCTAAGGCATATAAACTACCTATCATACAACTATTCAAACGAAGCGACCATAGGGTATAACCTCGGAAGGTTATTCCCTATATACTATGGTCACCTAATGTGTTTGGTCGGATCCTAATGATCGACCAAATGGGTCAGGTTCGAAGGTATAGGCGATTTATCAGATCGCCTACCCTACGACCCTAGACAACGTGGTAATCAGTAGGCATAGTCCCAAGGGACTATAACCAACGTGATTACACTCGCGTTGCGAAGTTCAAACGAACTTCGCATTGACCATAAACTGGTCAATGCAGAAAGTCAAACTTTGTTTGACTTTCAGACTCTAAAAGACTCGAAAAGCAATAAAAGAACGAAAGAATACTTACGAAGGGTCCCCGAATGCTAATTTCGATTCAAAAATCTCAGGTATGAAACAATTGTTTCAACTTAGAGTTTCTCAAATCAAAATTCTTGTAAGTTTTGCAATGGGGTGATGGGGTATTTATAGTTTTCGGGTAACCGTTAAGATCGTTTGTCGAATATCGTGCCTTAATCGCAACCGTACAAGTGTCGGAACCTTATGGTAGCTAAAAATGATCCTTATCATCTAATTAGGCAATTGAGAATGTGTGGGTGTGGTTAAAACAGCTGGAACCTGCTGTTAGAAACACTTAATCCGGTCTGATAGTCGGACGCGGCCCGCTTCAGGATCAGACAAGTCTCAGGCGGGCCGCCTGGCCTTGTCTGATCAGCCACAAGTTTCAGAAATTACAGTTTCAGTCCCTGCACGTGTTTATGGCCCTTCCCGACACTTCTATGGTCCGTAAAGCCAACTTTAACGCCCTCAAATGATGCCTAAACATTGTGGACATGAAACATGCTCAAAAATATGTCGGATGTTGGTTCGTTTGGTCGTACGAACGCGATGTTTGCTTAATTACGACGGAATGCGCAAAAGCCGAAAAACGATCAAAATGACGCGACGAATGGATTTTTGGCAAGCCAAACACTAAAGCATAATATAGTCATGCTTACATAAATTTTTGGATGTCCGGATGTATTCAGAACGTAAGTTATGCGCGAAAATGCAAACTTGTGCACTTTTTGACACTTTTAGTCCCTGAATGACCCAAAAGTTTATTTTAGCATACCGAACCCCTTAAAGCCTATTTCTAAGCTATGTAAAGGATATTTGTGGTATGTTTAACTTATGGTCATGTTCCAGAATGTCTGTTACAGTTCAAATTGGCATACTTTCGCAGTTTGTCAAGTTTAGTCCCTTTAAGTGAATTAACTTGTTTTTGCCATACCAAAGCCTTCAAAACTTATTTCTAAGTTATGTAAAGGTTATTTAAGGTATGTTAAGTATATGTTGATGTTCCGGAGTATTTTTCGCATTAAACTGGCTACGTTTACGCATCAGTTTGCGTATAACTCTCCAGAAAGCGATATAGAGTTTGAAATTACATAAAAGTCAAAACATGAAAAATGTAAAACACAACCAAACAAACATTGGGATCAAATAACATTGTTTTATTGATAATAGAACTGTTCACAATGATTACAAGCACAGATGTTACAATTAAATTGGACTTGGTTAACTGAGTGTGTTGGTAAAAATTTATAAAGTTAAAAATTCAGAAATTTGAAAAAAAAATAATAAAGATCTCACACGAGGTGTCAACCCGTGCGAGCTGGCCCAACCGTTTCAAATATTGGTCAGACTGCATGAACACCCCAAACCGCCTCAACATTCAACTCGTGCGACCTGGCATCCTCTATATAAAGGAGAGCCCAGATCGCGTGAACTGTTTCTGTTCTCACACCACATCACACACATTCTTCAAAGTGATTTAAGCGATTTCACTGTGTTTCGAGCTTTAATCTTGTGATCTAGTGTTCGGATTCTTTGTATAAGTTGATTCTCACAGTTTATATCATGGGAAAGGTACATATTTTTGGTTAAATTGAACCAAATCTCATGAACTCGTACGAACACAAATGAACAAACTGTTTGAACTTAGATCTAGGCTTATAAAGTGAATTAAATTGAACAAAAATCATATCAACATGCTCGGATTTTGTTGTAAGACAGATCTAGGGTATCAATTTCATAATAAAACAAGTTTTGAAAACCTGTAAATTTCACTGTTCATACATGTGTTTCAAACGAGGTGAACCAAGTCTACACGATGTGGCTGATATCATGATTCATACCGCACGATATGGTGAGACTGTTTGAATGTTCTAGACCATTTGGGATTGGCCAACTCGTTTGGGTTCCACACCGTATGAGATTATTCAATTCGTTTAGATTCCAAGTCATTTGGGTTAGTCAGTTCATTTAACCACCAGACCGTATGTGTTGGTCAGATCGCTTGTACACCAGATCGTTTGACAGTTCTAAACATTTTGGCATGAGGTCGCATGAACTGGTTACATCACATGAGGCCAGATCGTGTGAATGTTAGTTTTGTCTTGAAACTTATGCAAATTGTTTAACTTGTTTGTTTCTGTTTGTTTTTCAGGCATCGAACGTGTTGTTTGAACCATCGCATAATACTTGCTGTGTTTACGATGAAACACTACCAAAGATGGATGTGTTTAAGGAGATTTTGCCATTCATGAGGCGTTTACCAATTCAAAAATCTTTAACGGATCAGCACAAAGTATTCAAATCTCTTGTTGGTCATTTTTGGAAGAATGCTAGTTATGATGAAGTGAATGATGTTATTAATTCAAGTGTTAGTATAGATAATGAAGATAAAGAAATCATAATCACAGAACAGCTTGTACGAGAAGTATTAGAGTTTCCAGATTACGATAATTCGCCAACAAGGTTTCCGGGAAGGATGGTCAAAGGATGTATGCTTAGAATGGTTTATAACGGCCCATCGAATAAAGCAAATTATTTGAAAACCTGTTTTATGAAACCGTACAAATTCTTTATTCACTCAGTGATTCAAGCGTTAAGTCACAGGAAAGGTGGATACGATGTTATGAAAGACTATCAAATGTGCATGGTGACGGCGTTGGTACTAAACAAGAAATACGACTTTTCTAGAATTGTTTTTCATTACATGAAAGATAATATTACTTCTGGTAGTCGAAGTTGGGTGTATCCAAGGTTTGTGCAGATGATGTTGGATCATGCATATCCAAATCTGGAGAAAGACGAACAAAATGATCTAATGCTGTTACATCACATGGATAATGAAACGTTAATCCGATTATCCAAGTATACAAAGAATTGGCCGGAACCGAAGAAGGCAGAGTTTTTTGGGTTCATCAAAAGTGATAAGTATGAGGATCTAGATCCAGTAAATCATTTAAAGTGGAGGAATGATGCTGAAATGCAAGAAAAAAGTGCAATTGATGAATTAAAGAAGTTAGAAGAATTCTGTGAAACTCGAAATGATTGGTATACAAAAGTAGAAACAAAAAAGAAGAAAAAAGGTGGAAAGAGAAATCCTACACCGAAAGTCCAAGCTGAAGAAGGATCATCTTCTCAACCACAGAAGAAACGTAAAAAGACAGCGGTTGAAACATTGCTGGTTGATGAACCAAAAGTAGATGAGACAGAAGCTAATGTTGAAAAAGATCAAGAACCATTAACTCCTGAAACTGAGCAGTTGTTGAAAGATATTGATGATACTGCAGAAGCTAAGAAATCAGCTAGTAAGATGGTAGTTGATGATGAAGAGGAGAGTTCATCTGGTTCAGAAGTAGATACGGATGCTGAAGTTGAACGTTGGATTAGAGAAAACTATGATCCAAAAGATAGAGAGAAACAAAAGAAGAGAAAGAGGAGTTCGGGTGACGATGATGATGAAACATATGTTCCACTAGAGAATGTTCAGGCTGTAAAACCACCATATTCAGGAGGTAAAAAGAAATCAACATCAAGAAAACGTGTCGAAACTCCAGCAGCGCGAAAGTTAAAATTCAAGCTGAAAATAAATCCACCACCAGAACCACAAACTAAACCACCATCACCACCACAAAATCAACCAATATCACAACCACCACGACAACCATCACCTGATCCTTTACAATCACCACAATCAACACCACAACATCATATTTCATTACCTATTCATGAACAACCACCAATAACATCATCACACGTCCAACAAATACCACCAACCACACAACCACCAGTTCATAATACTCATGGATCGTCTGGTTTTGAAAAATTTCCACATATTCCAGAGGTTACAGTTCTTGAAGAGCTTAATGATTTTCGCTTTATGAATGATGATCTTGTGAAGAAGTTGAAAAGAAGGTGAATGAGGTGTTAAGTGAGAAAAAGAAGTTAGAGGAACGTGTCAAGTCAGTTGAATATGAGAATTCATCTTTATTAAAAAAGATTGAAGCTGATCAAGTCGACATAGACATTCTGAAAGTTCAAATAGCTGACCTGGAAGAAGAAAAGTCTCGAAGGGATGAGCAGAATGAGTACTTCAAGTTGAAAAATCAAGAGTTAGAAGCCAAGAATGCTAAAAAGGAACATGAAGAGTATATGTTAAAGAAAGTGTTGGAAGATTTGATTGGTAAGCCGATTGAGCAAAGGTTTGAAGAAATAGAACTTGCGGAAGTTAGAGCAAGACGTGAAGCTGAAATAGAAGCTGGAATGAAAGATAAGGGTAAATATGTTCTAGTTAAAGATGATGTTCAAGTGACTGAAAGGGAAATTGTTCTGACTGAGCCAAAATCTCCGACAAAAGTTCATCTATTCTAGCTCCTTGTCTGTTAACTTCAGTACCTGTTGTAATTAAGATCGAAGATGATAAAGAAGACGAAAATGATAATATGAAAGATGGTGCAGATGAAGTATATTCTATTCATAGCGATAATGAAGATGATGGAATTGATGATGCTGATCAAGGTAATTCTGGTATAAAAGTAACTGAAGCGTCACAAGAAGAGAATATTGACGAATATCTTCAAGACGATGCAAACGAAGAACCAGAAAAAGCAGGAGGAGAGGGGGAGCATGGTGATGCTGAAAATGTTGATGAGATTGTTGGTTAGGGTGCAGGTTTGATTCAACGTCTTGAACATGATGTAGAGGAAGGTGAGCTCTTGCATACTTACACTAGAGCTGAGATCATTAAGATGATGGATGTTGAAGAAGGTGAGTTTAATTTCGATTTTGAAGAAGAGTTGAACGAATTTGATATCAATCATCAACCTGCATATCAGTACAAGTATGTTGAAGAAGCTGATAATTATGATAAAGTGGAAGTAGAAGACTGGAGCGACGATGATCAGTCTGAGAATGTTGATTTTGATACTTCTAGCTTTCCAACTCTTGTTGAGTTATTCAGTCAAGCAAATGAGGATGAACTGAGAAGAAAAGTTGCTGAAAATGTTAAGAGTAAAAGTTTTAGAGAAATGTCTAAAGAAGAACAACGTGAAGAACGAAAGAAGTGGTTCACGAAGGATACGGAAAGAAAATACAAAAGACCACTACAGTATTACAGAAGGGATATAGATGTTTCTCTGGGTGATATCATAAGCTGGGGGTACTTGCCACAAGTCAACGCTTATGCTATTAGAAGAGAATTTGGTGTTCAATATTTCCAATATATTCAAGATATAATGTCTCTACCTTGGTGGGATGTTGAAGAGTTGTCCCAAGTCAGAACATTATCATATCCAGTCAGAGTTCATGATATGCCAACGTGGGGCTTGATGAAATTTGAAGCCTTCAGAGAATTTCGACACTGGAAGCCGCATTATCCTAAAAAAGTCAAGAGGAAGGATCCAGTTACAGGTATTGTGGAAATAATTCTGAAGATCAAGAAGCCCAGGGCTATGAAGAATATTCCATTGCCAAAGATGGAACAGAATTTTCATGAAGGGTTTGTATGCTGGGTTTATAGTTGCATGACGACCGAAGCAGTAATTGTGTATAGAGTTAGGAATGAACTCAGAAATATTCACCTGTACGATCCAATGTGGATAGTAAAATGTTCTGCAAAGGATATTGAATGTCTATTTGTGAACAAGATTGGATATAAGGCAGAAGATAGAGAACAAGCTCTGCAATTTCAGAAGGTTGCTAAAATATGTTTTCAGAAGGGTATAAATTCTGAAAATATGTGGTTAACAAGTTGGAGAGAGATTGAAAGAGAAGATTCTCTAAAAGTAGAGAAGAGGAGAGAAGAGCGTGAAGAAAAAGACAGAATCGCTCGAGCTACATGGAAGCAAAAGCTAGCTGAGGAAGAAACGAGAGCTGCCAAAGAGAAGGAACAGCTCAGGAAAGCGTTATTGAAAAAGCCGAATCAAAGGGAAGAATTTTTCAAGTTTTTGTGAAGAATGTTTTGAAGACCGGCTGACTGAAGACTGCGGCAATATCCAAGGGGAGTTTGTTGATGCATAATGTATATCACCTGCGTCATCAGTCTATGTCGTGTCATTTATATGTAATAGGTTAAAATGTTAAAGTTAAGTATGTGTTTTGACCAGATCGCACGACCTGGTAGGTCAGGTCGCACGAGGTGGACATCTCAGCTCGTGCGGTCTGGAGTTGTTAGTCCATGCGGTCTGGCAGGTCTATAAATAGGCTAGTAGTGTTCTTCATTTGTAACATTCTGGAGAATTGGGTACCGAAGTGCTGTCTGATTCTCTTTGTACCTAAACGTCTAAAATCAATGAAGAACATGTTTAAAGTGACTTTATACTCTTCTACTTCTGTTCTAACACTGATTGACAGTTTCTAGTCTGATTCTGCCTTTCTAGAAACTAGATCTGACTCTGATTGACTCATTTGGATGAATCCTCAATCCTATAACTATAAATCAGTAATATAACCACAACGTAGAGTAAACCCAAACATCCAAGAAGTGGTTAAAAATGAAGTAATCAAATTACTTAACGCCGGACTCATTTACCCAATATCCGATAGTCCTTGGGTAAGTCTCGTACAAGTAGTTCATAAGAAAGGAGGTATGACGGTAGTAACTAACGAGAAAAATGAATTAATACCGACAAGAACCGTCACAGGATGGAGGGTATGTATAGATTATCGTCGATTAAATGAGGCAACAAGGAAAGATCACCTTCCTTTACCTTTTATTGATCAAATGTTAGAAAGATTATCCGGTCCCAAATTTTATTGTTTCTTAGATGGTTTTTCAAGTTACTTTCAAATACCGATAGCACCCGAAGACCAAGAAAAGACAACATTCACATGTCCCTACGGAACTTTTGCTTATCGACGCATGCCTTTGGTCTATGTAATGCCCCCACAACCTTTCAACGTTGCATGGTGGCCATCTTCCATGATATGATATAAAAGACAATGGAAGTCTTCATAGATGACTTTTCTATCTTTGGAGATTCATACGACCAATGCCTCGATAACCTTGAACGAATGCTATCCCCATGTGAGGAAACTAACCTCGCCCTTAACTAGGAAAAATGCCATTTCATGGTAACAGAGGGAAGAGTACTCGGTCACAAAATCTCAAGCGAAGGAATGGAGGTTGATCGAGAAAAAATAGACACTATTTCTCGATTACCACCCCCATCCTCCGTTAGAGCTATCAGAAGTTTCCTTGGGCATGCCGGATTTTATAGACGATTTATCAAAGACTTTTCAAAAATCTCAAGACCTCTAACAAAATTACTTGAAAAGGATGCCCCTTTCATCTTTGACAAGGATTGCAACCAAGCATTTCTAACACTAAAAGAAATGTTAGTCAATGCACCTATCATGATAGCGCCTGATTGGAAATTACCTTTCGAAATCATGTGTGATGCAAGTGACTTTGCAGTTGGAGCCGTCTTAGGACAGCGAAAAGATAAGCATTTTCATCCAATATATTACGCTAGTAAAATACTTAATGATGCACAAGAAAATTACACAACAACAGAAAAAGAATTACTAGATGTAGTATTTGCTTTTGATAAAATTCGTTCTTATCTTGTTCTTTCTAAAACGATAGTTTATACAGACCATGCAACCATTCGATATCTCTTTAAGAAACAGGATGCTAAACCGTGTTTAATTAGATGGATTCTACTCCTCTAAGAATTTGACATTGAAATAAAAGACAAAAGAGGAGCAGAAAACACCGCTGCGGATCATCTTTCCTGTGACACCCGGCTTTACAGGCCGTACCGTACAATTGTAATACGTGTTGTGAATAGGTAACTGGGCTATATTTGACTGGTTATGATTTTTATATGTGAAATTTAGTGTGTTGGTAAGATATAATTTTGATAAAAAAATTATGTTGGCAACGGTAAGATAAACGCTTATCGCGTAACAGTTAAAATGCGAAACGAACGTTGGTGACCACCCGATCAGTGACAAAATCCTAAAAATAGTCTGTTATGATTAGAATAAATATTTTCATCATACTCGTGAGGAAAAATAAATTAAAACGCTACAAAACTCTATTTTTCGAGTATAGGCGCGTACCGCGCGATGCAGCGCGTATACCGACAAAATACTGTCAACACGGCCCGTCAAGGCAACTGAAAATCATTTTAGCAATAATTTGATAAGTTTATTCTTATATAATGACAAAAATAAATAAAAACGCTTAAATTCCTATTTTTGCGATTTTAAGCGCGCACCGCGCAGCACAGTACGCATACTGCCAAATACCGACAACATAGTCAGTCCAGGCAAACAAAATATTGTCCAGTAATATTTTGGCAAGTTTATTTTTATAGAGCATTAAAAATAAATTAAAACGCGCTAAAACGGGTTTAAAACGCTAGATAAAATACCCGGTATCCAGTAAAATACTTGTTTTAACACTAAATTACATATATATGTGTATGTATGTATAAAGTTTGTGTGAGAGAGGGGCTAGGTGGCGGCCATAGGGCAGCCCACCTCTTGCCATATATCCTTCTTCTTGCCATGTGTTGGTTATTGGAAACACAAGTAATCATTTAAGCATACACCACACTATTCATTTGCATAAACCAAATTCAAAAATCACAACTCTCTCTCTCTCTCTCTAATACTTAGCCGAACACCCCTTAGAACACCCACATTTTCATTTTCAAAATTGTTCTTGAAGATTCACATCCCTTTCATGGTGATTTCAATCTAAAATGGGTGTTTAGAAGTGATTTCAAAGCATTTCAAACCACAATCAAGACCCACATCACCAATCTCTACTAAAAACCATTCAAGAACTTGAAGGTATAACTTTATTTTAAAAACTTTGTTTTGATTCTTGATCTTCTTGATGGTGATGGAAGTTTCTCTTGATCTTGAGTTTAATCACAAACTTGAAACATAAAACAAATGGATTTTATTTTGAATGAAATAAAATGAATGTGTACATATATATATATATATATATATATATATATATATATATATATGTATATATATATATATATATCTATATATATATATGGCCGAGAGTATGTGTGTGTGGGTGTAGATGTTTGTATTTTTGATATTATTGAAAGATTCTTGAGTTACATGATTACTTGAAAAGTAGGATTGCATGTAAGGATCAAGATGTGTCATATAAGAATGTTCTAAAGGTGATTTAAGATTTTAAAATGACAGGATGAAAAGTGAACTTTTGGTGGGTTATGTGTGTACATAAATTTCGTATATATGTATGTATGGATGCATGCACATAAAAGTTTGTCATATGTTCTTAAATATGAAGAATATTAGCATTTATGTTTGAATGAGTATGAATGATTGGATGATCATGATGATATGTGTGTTGTATTTTGTAAGAACATGATATTAATGTGTTCTTGAGTATGATTAGATCATAAACGATGTTGATGATGTTGTATGAGTGCATTAGATGCACATATGTGAACATGCATGATAATGTGAAAGCATGAAATGATCATTTGAGCATGATTTGATAAAATCAATTTTGATCAGATTATAAACCCAAAAATAAAGTTATTTTGAAGTGTTAAATGATATATAACTTTGTCATAATGTTTGCTATCTTTGCATGTTGTACTTGGTGCATTAAAAGTTGTAAAATACGTGAAATCGCATGATTTATGTGACTTACACAAAAACTTCACTAATCTGATTATAACCACTATTTTAATCAGTAAATAACATGTATTGTGTTAAAATATCAAGTTGTTTCGAGTTGGGATGACTATAGTAACGTTTAACGCAAAACTATGCGTTAAAACGGTCAAAAATCGGCTTTTCGGGTGATTTTTATAAAACTGATTTAGATCAGTAAATAAACTAGTAAATAAACTGATGTTTTAGTTTAAAAACAAGTATTTTAACTAATTTTAAGTTTACTTGGTGTTTGGTTGGTCATACGTGACTTCCGACGCCCGAAAACGTTACTGAATCGCTAAAATACGCATTTTTCAATGAACACTAGTATGGGTAAATTTTGAGTGAACCTTATGTGATAAAATGTGTTAAGTGATTAAAACATGTAAATGTGATAATATGTTAAGTTTTAATTTAATAATGAGAAATTTAGACTATGCATGTATGCATGTACGTTTTGTGAGGAAAAAAACGGTAAAATTGCATTAAATGTGTAACTTGTTTGTCAAGCATGAAATTTGGTACACATGAGATGTTTTATGTATATTTTATTTAAAAATAACAAAATAGATAAGTTAGTAATATTTTGCATGTTCGGTATTAAATTCTGTGAACGTTTATGTATATATATATATATATATATATTACGACGCGCAAATCGTAGATATATTGCGTATAAACGGGAGAGTTAACGGATTTACACAATAATGGTAACCAATAAAATCGTTCAAGTCAGAAAAATCATAAATATATATATATATATATATATGTATATGTATATGTATATGTATATGTATATGTATATGTATATGTATATGTATATGTATATGTATATGTATATGTATATGTATATGTATATGTATATGTATATGGACTCATATACATATAATAACATGGCAACCTAATAAAAAATGACAACTTTTCGAGAAAATCTCAAAGTTATGTGATAATTCTAAGAAATGGAGAAACTTAGGATTTTTGTGTTATGTATATTGATTTAGAATCGTTCCTATATTAGGACGTGTAGAAAATCGATATCTAGGCTTGTGGTATAAAATACGCACCAAAAGGTGAGTGTCACTAAACCCCTCTTTTTACTGCTTTGTATATATTTTGGGGGTAGAACACGTCGTTAAAAGGGTTTAATAATGTTTTCGAAATAAAACATACCTTTTAATATAAAATATATATATTCGCTGAAAATATATGAAATTTGATAAGTCATACGTTTCGAAGTAAAAACGTTTTTGATGAATAAATGTTGGACATTGGGATGATACGGTATTTCCTAGGCGAAACATGACGGTATAGTTGGGACAGATGCCGGCCTGGGTCTCGAATGATGGAGATTCAGGGGATTCATACAACATCGTGTATTAAATTGTCATATTAGTAGGATATATATATTGTACGTGAGGCAGACATCATATTGTTCTCAAAGAGAGAACCCTGCGCCCATGATGTCGTTTAATCAGTTAAGTATTGCACGCGATGAATTGTTGGTAGATCTATCGGGTTGACAACCCCGTCGTGACCGGTCGCCCCATGTCAATGTCAAACTACGAATTAATATTCTGTTTATTGTCTAGCTTTGATTATCCCAGCATGGTTAATATATAGTTCGTATCGTCTAGCTAAAATACGAGTCTGAAAATTGACGCAATAATTTAATATACAAAACCTGGGCAATATATATTGCAGTTGTCGGATCGATGAACCGGCGGAAGGCCCATGGATTTTAATAAGGAAGTAAAATGGACTTTCAAAAATTTATATGGATGTTTTCAAATAAACACCCAATCAGAAAGTTTTCCTTGAAATAAAATTGGTCGTAAGTGAATACGTGAACTCACCTTCCTTTGTGTTGACACTTGATTTTAACGTGTTCTACAGGTACTTGAGTTCGGCTTCGGGAATCATGGCGTATCTTGTGTTTGAATGATGCATGTTGTTTGTTTGAAAATGTTGGACAACTTTTAACCTTTCTGGGACTTTTGTAATAAGATCCGCAAGGATGAAAGACATCTTAACTATGTAGTTGTGTCGTGTCTTAAAACGTAATGTTTAATAATTTATGTTTAAAATAAACCAATATGTCCAACAATAAAATGCATCGCTCGACAAGATATAAATGGGCACCAACTTCCGTCTCTAGTACGTTTAATATTCCGCTGCAACGTTTTTGGGGTGTGACATTTCCCGCTTGGAAGATCCAGCTTTGGAGGCAACTAGGGATGAACTAATCAATGAAAAATTCCCAACGGAATCCCTAGAAATGGTGGAATACCGAGAAGAGCCATGGTACGCCGACTATGCTAACTACTTAGCTAGCGGTATAGTCGCAAAAGGATGGCCACATCATCAAAGAAAAAAACTCTTTGCCGATGTAAAGCATTATTTTTGGGAAGATCCTTATCTTTTCAAAATGTGTGCCGACCAACTTATCCGTCGATGCGTACATGGTAGTGAAGCAAGGAGAATTCTCCGCCATTGTCATGAAGGTCCATACGGAGGACATCATGGTGCCGCTAGTACCGCACGAAATGTATTTGATTCAGGATTTTATTGGCCAGCCATTTACAAAGGCGCCCAAAGTCTTATCAAGACATGTGACGCTTGCCAAAGATCAGGTAATATTTCTTCCAAAAACGAAATGCCACAAAATGGCATTCTTGTTTGTGAAATTTTTGATGTGGGGACTCGACTTTATGGGACCCTTCCAACCGTCAAAAGGAAACAAATATATACTTATGGCAGTTGATTACTTGTCTAAATGGGCCGGGGCCGAAGCGCTTCCTACAAACGATGGAAGAGTTGTGGTAAGATTCCTTAAACGATTATTTTCTCATTTTGGAACTCCAGAAGCATTAATAAGTGATAGAGGTACCCATTTTTGTAACCAGCAACTTGAAATTGTTTTAACAAGGTATGGGGTCTATCACCGGGTCTCAACAGCATATCACCCTCAAACAAACGGACAAGCCGAAATGACTAATCGAGGTTTAAAAAGAATACTTGAAAAAACCGTAGGATTAAATAAATAGGAACCGGCTGATAAATTAGACAATGCTTTATGGGCTTTTCAAACTGCATATAAAACAACAATAGGTACAACCCCATATAAGCTTGTCTATGGAAAAAGTTGTCATTTGCCGGTAGAGATAGCACACAAAGCCTACTGGGCAATTAAAAACGTAAACTTAGACTTAGAAATGGCCGGTAAAAATCGATTTCGTCAATTAAATGAATTAGATGAATTAAGGAATCACGCATACTCCAACTTCGAAATTTATAAGGAAAGAATGAAAAATCTGCATGATAAACACATTAAACCAAATGAATTTCGGGTAGGGGATCAAGTTCTATTGTTTAATTCACGACTTCGATTATTTCCAGGTAAATTAAAGTCTAGGTGGTGTCGGGACCTTTTTCCATCACCCATATTTTTCCACACGGTGCAATTGAAATTAAATCTCGAAATGGAATCTCATTCAAAGTCAATGGCCAACGGCTAAAGCTCTATCAAGGATTTATTGAGGATGAAGAGGAGGAAATCTCGCTACAAGCAGCCGAAGATTAAAAGGTTTGAGCATCAACATCATATCTTGTAAGTGACGAATGACGGGAAAGCTTCTAAATCGGTAAGATTTCTAAAACCAAGTTTCGGGAAACAAGTCATTCACACGTGCACTAAAAAAATATTTAATTTTTACCCGCCCAAGGTGTCACACCCCCAAAATACCACATGCGGTAACCCCGCTAGGCGTGTGATGTACCAGGATCTAGCCACCAATCACATTGAACTAATCATAATATGTTTAACAAAGTTTCCATTCATTAAATAAAACATCCATAAAACATAATCCAAGTTAAGTAGTGACAGCGGAAGAAAATAATAATTCATTGTTTAAGTGTTGCAAAAGCCAATGTATATGAATTCAGTAAACAAGACACGCGTGGACCAACACTGCGACCCATGACCACCCCAGCCATCCAGATAGCAAGTTCCCATCCAAAATACCTAACAACCTGCGAGCATGCAACAAGTGTATCAGACAACGCTGGTGAGTTCATAGTTTTACGAAAACGTTGGTTACCAAGTGTTTAGTTTAATCCATTGAATTTAATGTTGATAATACCCCGAATACAAGACGACACCTGATTTAAATTGCCCTTTCTCCAATGCTCCTATCAAAGCATTGGTCATGACTAGGTCATTAGTTCACACCCGTCCTCTCAGGTACGGGGTGAGGGTGCCAAACCTAAGTAGCGCTACAAACTAATACCTTGTTACCTCTCAGGTAACCAAACAACACAGAGGGACTTTAATGGTCATAGGATGAGTATATTATCCAACATTCCTGATTTACCCAAAAGACATATTCCTCTCAGGAATACCCATGATTTACCCAAAACCAATCCCTCTCAGGGATACCCAAAGACTGTCCCAACCACCGGGACGCATGCTCAAGAGGAATGAACTCACCTTTGATTTACTCGGTATGTTTAATTACCCTTCCAGTTAGTCAACCAACCCTACCGTGGTTACCAGTAACAATCAGTTTCGAGATTTATCAATTAAGTCACGTATTTCAGAGATTGCATTTACCACAAGTATCATAGTACATCACATAACACATAATCAGTTCGCATCCCATGCATGACATACAAATATCTCACAATAGTTACTTGGCCACTTAACCATGCACAATCCAAACAATTCACCTTTCGGCGAAAACCCGTCCGACAAAACCCTGGCGACGAATCACCTAACTTTCGTCGACATCCCATGTGACGAAACCCCAATCTTTCATCAACATCCCATGTGACGAAACCCCTATCTTTCGTCAAGGCCAATTATGACGAAAGTCTACCCTGGTTTAGCAAGCAATACAGTTACAGATTCAATCAGTTTCAGTTTCTCGTTTTCAGTGAACCCTAATCGTTAGCAACGGTTTCAACACAATCATCAACCAATCATCAAGTTCCCAATCATCATTAACATGCAACAAGACATTAACAGTTCACATATTCATACCATCCTTACATCATACAATTAATATCATTCGAATCAGTTCAACATAACAGTTTCATTAAGCCTTAATACATAACATTCACTGATCCCACATCACCCAATGTCAACCTATTATGCCATGAATCTATTATGCGGAAATCAACAATACATAACACGATCATGAAAACATACTAGATAATCAGAATTTCCGCATCATAAAACGTTCTAGATCTATTACCCTGTTTGATGGAACCCTAATTCACAAAACATTACAACTCATCAAAAACTCATCGAGTGGTAATATTAAATACTAACCGATAAACAAGATGACCCGAGGAGTCCTGAGAATCAAGAAGAGGTGCTCGAATGAATGAGAGTTTCGCAGGGGACCAAGTTTGCCGTCGAAAAGGAAAGGGGACTTTAGGGTTTTATGTATTCTACGTAACTGATTACAAGAGACTATATGTAAAAGAGATTGGGCCTCTAACCTTTCTTGGCCGAGACCCCGTTATGGCAAAACACAAACTTGACGAAACTTATGTTTCGTCGGGACCAAAGGTGACAAAAGGCACTTATGTTTCGTGGAGGTTAACTCATGGCGAAAGACCTTAGGTTACATCTTAGTTAACTATGTTTACTTATATTAAACACCATACATTTAACAACCACAAATTACACGTAACTGTAAATCATTCACATAACCACATTTGACACCACATGAATCAGATTGTAAAACAAGATCATGAAATCAGTGAGATGTTTGGAAATGACCTTGAAATCTTGGGTTTTCACATCATCCCCAACTTGAAAGAAATTTCGTCCCGAAATTTGACAAGTAATCCAAAATAGCAAGATGTTAATTCAGGATGACTGTGGATTTTCTGCGGGTACCACATCATCCCCAACTTGAAAGGGAATTTCGCCCCGAAATTCACCAGATACATCAGGTTTAGATTGGTCAGACTTGGACTTGTCATCTGGAAATAAATGTGGGTACTTGAGCTTCATTTGGTCTTCGCATTCCCATATGAACTCCGGTTCGCGTCTTGAGTTCCAACGAACTCTCACAATCGGAATTTGGCTATGCTTACGGACTTTGACCTCCCGGTCCATAATTTCTATTGGTTCTTCGACAAACTGCAACTTGTCGTCGATTTTCAGCTCTTGAAACGGCACCACGAGTGTTTCATCCGACAAGCACTTCTTCAGTTGCGAGACGTGGAAAACATCATGAACGTTACCCAACTCAGCAGGTAACTCAAGCTTGTAGGCCACTTTACCAATCTTTTCTAGAATTTTGAAAGGCCCTACATAACGAGGATTGAGCTTACCGCGCTTCCCAAAGCGCACCACACCCTTCCAGGGTGAGACTTTTAACATGACACGATCACCAACTGCGAACTCCAAAGGTTTCCTACGCTTGTCAGCGTAGCTTTTCTGATGGTCACGCGCGGCTGCCACACGATTCCTGATCTGAACAATCTTTTCTGAAGTCTCGAGTACAAGTTCCGGGCCTGTGATCTGGCTGTCTCCCACCTCAGCCCAATAGAGAGGAGAATGGCATTTCCGGCCGTACAACACTTCAAACGGAGCTGCCTGGATGCTAGTGCGGTAACTGTTGTTGTAGGAGAACTTGATCAACGACAAGTGCTTCTCCCAGCCTTTACCAAAATCGATCACACATGCTCGCAGCATGTCTTCGAGTGTTTGGATGGTTCGTTCACTTTGACCATCCGTTTGCGGGTGATAAGCAGTGCTCATGTCGAGACGTGAGCCAAATGATTTGTGCATCGACTGCCACTAATCTGAAATGAAACGCGGGTCACGATCAGAAATAATAGAGGTTGGCACCCCGTGCCTAGAAATCACCTCCTTCAGATAAATAGCAGCAAGTTGAGAAAACTTATCTGTTTCCTTGATCGCAAGGAAGTGTGCAGATTTCGAGAGACGGTCAACGATCACCCAAATTGTGTCGCTCCTGTTTTGAGTTCTCGGCAATCCAGTGAAAAAATCCATGGCAATTTGTTCCCATTTCCACATGGGTATCTCTGGTTGTTGAAGCAGACCCGAGGGTTTCTGATACTCCACCTTGACTTTCACACAATTCAAACATTTACTCACGTATGTCGCGATGTCACCTTTCATCTTCGGCCACCAATACAAAACTTTGAGGTCCTGATACATCTTATCTGAACCTGGATGAACAGAGTATCAAGATTTGTGCGCTTCGTCCATCACAAGACCTCTAAGGTTACCAAACAACGGAATCCATATCCGTTCCATGCAGTAGAGAATACCATCAGATCTCTTTATAAGTCGTTTTTCCATGCCCCGCAAGTATTCAGCTTCATAGTTTTCTTCCTTCAATGCTTCTGTCTGAGCCGAACGGATCTGATCAGGGAGATTCGAGTGAAGAGTGAGCTGCAAGGCTCGCACACGCTTAGGTTTCGTCTCCTTTCGGCTAAGGGCATCAGCTACAACATTAGCTTTACCTGGGTGATATTTGATGGCACAATCGTAGTCATTCAATAGTTCCACCCAGCGATGCTGTCGCATATTGAATTCCTTCTGGTTGAAGATATGCTGAAGGCTTCTGTGATCGGTGTAGATGGTGCATTTGGTACCGTACAGATAGTGCCTCCAGATCTTCAACGCGAAAACCACGGCCCCCAACTCCAAGTCGTCAGTCGTGTAATTCTGCTCATGAACCTTCAGTTGTCGAGAAGCATAAGCTATCACATTGTTGCATTGCATTAGCACGCAACCCAGGCCCTGAATAGAAGCGTCACAGTAAACCACAAAATCCTCGGTACCTTCAGGTAGAGACAAGATCAGTGCACTGCAGAGTTTTTGTTTCAAAAGTTGGAAAGCATCCTCATGCTTTGATCCCCAAGAATATACCACGCCTTTCTGTGTGAACGAGGTAAGAGGTTGAGCGATCTTCGAGAAATCCTTGATAAATCTTCGATAATACCCAGCGAGACCAAGAAATTGTCGCACCTCCGAAGGGTTTTTCAGTGCCGCCCAATTTCTGACAGCATCAACCTTGGCGGGGTCCATATGTATCCCTAATTCGTTCACAATATGGCCAAGGAAGTGTACCTCTCGAATCCAGAAGTCACACTTGGAAAACTTTGCGTAGAGTTGCTCCTTCCTCAGGAGCTCCAAAATAAGACGTAAGTGCCGCTCGTGATCCTCCTTGCTCCTTGAGTAAATCAGAATGTCGTCGATAAACACGATAACGAATTCGTCGAGATACGGTTTTCATACACGGTTCATGAGGTCCATGAAGACCGCTAGCGCGTTCGTCAACCCAAACGGCATAACTAAAAACTCATAGTGTCCATATCGTGTTCGAAAAGCTGTCTTTGGTACATCCTCCTCTCGGACTCTCACCTGATGATAGCCCGCCCTTAAATCGATCTTCGAGCAAAAACTTGACCCTTGCAGTTGGTCAAACAAGTCGTCGGTACTCGGTAAAGGGTAGCGGTTCTTAACTGTCACCTTGTTGAGTTCCCTATAATCAATACACATACAGAAAGATCCGTCCTTCTTCTTTACGAACAAAACTGGGGCTCCACAAGGCGAAGAACTAGGTCGGATAAAACCTCTATCCAACAGTTCTTGGAGTTGATTGGACAACTCTTGCAACTCTCCCGGTGCAAGACGGTAAGGAGCACGAGCAATCGGAGTTGCTCCTGGAATAAGGTCAATCTGAAATTCCACTTGGCGATGCGGAGGCAAACCGGGTAACTCTTTAGGAAACACATCAGAAAACTCACGGACTACTGGAAGGTTCTCGATCTTCCTTTCCTCAGGTTATGAGTCGGTAACAAGAGCTAGGATAGCAGGGTAGCCCTTTCGTAGACACTTCTGGGCTTTCATAGCTGAGATGATGCCAACCATGGCACCACTACGATGACCCTAAACCGACAAAAATTCTCCACCGGGAAGAGGGATACGCGCGATTTTCTCCTTACAGAGAATTTCTGCTTGATGCTTAGATAACCAGTCCATACCAACGACCACATCAAAACTTCCAAGATTAAGGGGGAGTAGGTCAATGTCGAACACTTGACCCATGAGATCAAGTTTACAACCAAAAAGGACATGAGAAGCTCCAATCGACTTACCATCAGCTAATTCTACTACATGCTTATTTACAAGAGGTGTGGGAGTCAATCCTAACTGACGACTGAACCCAAAAGACACATAACTCCAATCGGCAAAAAGATCGTTCACAGAAAACGTACCGGTCACAACGTTGCCATCATTGCGAGCTTCCCCACCACCAATAGTAAATACTTTCCCGCGTGCCCCATTCCCACCATTTCTACCATTGTTGTTATTCCCAGTATTGTTGTTGTTGCCAGCATTCTGATTAAGCTGAGGGAAATCCCGCTTAAAATGACCCTCATCACCACACTGAAAGCACCCCTTTCGATTTCCCTGATTATGTTGAGGCTGATGCCTCTCTTTTTGTTGCGGCTGCTGCGGCGGTTTTGGGAGCCAGACCCTACAATCTTTAGCCATATGACCCACTTTGTTGCACCTGTGACATACCCGGGTGCACGGCCCGCGATGGTGGAACATACACTTATTACACTTTGGTAGCTTTCCCGAGTAGGAACCCTGATTTGAATTGTTGCTTTGATTCTGATTCACAGAAGACGACTGGCTAAAACTGCGGTTGATACTGTTGTCTGCCCTTTTCTGAGGTTGATTAGCACTGGTTGCTTTGTCAACATCGCTCCATTTTCGCTTGTTATCACTAGCAGGTGTGGTAGCTGTAGCAGCAGAGGTAGTAGCAGAAGCACGAGGCGGTAGCGATCCTCGTTCGACCTCTTATTCAATGATCTTGTGGGCTAGACGAATGATATGAGGTAGATTGTTATGATTTGCAGCAGTGACATAACTCTTCACCTGTGGGGCCAATCCCTTGATGTATAGCTCGATTCTTCGATGTGGGGGTCGGGATAAGTTCGGGCACATAATAGCTAACTCATGGGACCGTTTCGTGTATGCCTCAATCTCAGCCCCACCATCTTCAGATCGTAATATTCGTTCTCAAGTTTCTGGATCTCAACACGAGGACAATACTCCTCCCTCATCAACTCCTTAAAGTCGTCCCAAGTAGTGGCATTTGCCATGTCGATACCCAACATCTGGACCTGGGCATTCCACCATGTCAAGGCACCATCCTGGAGCGTGCCTGAAGCATACTTCACCCTGTCCCAGACAGGACAGTTACACATTGCAAACACTGATTCGGATTTCTCAAACCATGATGGATGATGGTGGTGGATAATGGTGTTGTGGTGGTGGTGGAGTGTGGGTGAAGTGGGAGAGAGGTGGTTTGCCAAGGGATAATTGGCAAGTGAGCCAAGCACCCCTATTTATAGCCTGCACAGAAGCCCGGACACGGCCCCGTGTCCATTGGGCACGGCCCCGTGTCTATCCATCTTCTCTTTCTTCATTAAATGCAGTTTGTCTGCATTAGTTGACCACGCCCCCGTGTCCGTTGGGCATGGCCCCGTGTGCAGAAGCGTATATGTACTATCAAGATTTGATTGGATTCTGCGAATCTTTGCGTTGACCACGGCCCCGTGTCCGATGGACACGCCCCCGTGTTGGGTGATAGAAGCTTCTACAACTGTCTTTTCTGCAGACACTTGGGCACGCCCCCGTACTCATTGAGCACGGGGCGTGTTCAGCCTCTGTTCTCTTGTTTTGCTTGGGAAGATGCTGTCGAGGGGTCGGGCATGCCACGTTTATTCCTTTTCTTGTATTATTGTTAGATTTAGCTGCATTTTCGCTTCTTTTGTTCATTTGAGCTCATTTAGTCCTGAAAATACAAAAGGAAGACAAAAACATACTTTTTCCAACATTAGTACTAGAAAAAGGGTTAATTTTATGCCTCATTTGATGTAATTTATATGTTGCATTTTACACACATCATGATAAAAAGAACCAGCATAAGAAAATTATGAAAAGACATGACAAATCTAGTTAAAATTTGATTATATATACTTGATCACATTATAAACCCATTCCCACAAAAAGTGAGCTTTGAGCCTTTATCGAGCATACAAATTTACATCTTTAAATTAAATGCTCATTTTTCGTTTCTTGTGTGAATAGCCGCTTGGTTTCTTATGACTCTAGAACTTGCCATGATGATACATTCCCGGTCCTTACCAACTTAAACCCAAGTAAGTAATTGATGGAGGCATTAGGACTAACCATTTTTCTTTTCAACACCATTATTTTTCATTTTTTTATCACCTACCCAAAATCCCCCTAGTTAACCCCTTTGAGCCTAAACCTTTTCATTTCTAAACCCACAAAATAAACACCTTTACCCACCAAAACCCTTTTATTTTTAAACCCTTTATTTTAGTAAAAAGCCTGGTCTTCATGTGACATCCCGTATAAAAAAAATGAAGTATAGCAATAAACAAACAAGTTCCTCAAAGAAACTTTGTTTGAATAAAAGTCACAAAAACAAAAAGTTTTACGACGACCGACGCTTTTTACGCTTTTCGCCCTTTTTACTAACCACTAACCCAAAACCACCTACCTTTAACCCAAGCCTAACCCTTCCCCAAGTCCTCTTGATATTTACAAAGGTTTATAGTTAAAAAGGAGGAGGATTGATTGCTTGGCAAGCATATGGTAGAAGTAAGTTCCATGCCGGTCTCGAGTGTTTCACAAAAATACATCTTCGGCCGAGTGTTGAGTGATCTCCCGTGAGGTATGTGAACTTGTATATAAATGGAATTTTAAAGAGGTATGTTATGCCCAAATAAGTAATTTCTCTTATGAAACGTTTTAAATAAATCATAACGAATAGGATTGTAAATAGCATAAAAATAAAACCTAATAAAGATCTTGGATTACCGACACTCAAGATAAGACCAAAACTTCTCTTCTACCCATTCCATTTGGGAGTGTAAGCCACATTATAAAGATTTTTGCTTGAGAACAAGCAAAGATTCAAGTGTGGGGGTATTTGATGTGTGTAAAATGCAACATATAAATTACATCAATTGAGGCATAAAACTAACCCTTTTTTAGCACTAATGTTGGAAAAGTGTGCTTTTGTCTTCCTTTTGTATTTTTAGGATCAAATGAGCATAAATGAACAAAAGGAACAAATATGCAGCAAAATCTAACCTAAATACAAGAAAAGGAATAAACGTGGCATGCCCGGCCCCTCGACAGCATCTTCCCAAGCAAAAACAAAGAAACAGAAGGCTGACCACGGCCCCGTGCCCAGCGGACACGGGGGCGTGGCCAGTTATCTGCATAAAAGACAAAGTTGTAGAAGCTTCTTTTCCAAGCACGGGGGCGTGCCCAGCTCAACACCGGCAGTGGTCAATGCTAAGATTCGAAGAATCCAAGCAAATCTTGATAGTACAGATACGCTTCTGCACATGGGGCCGTGCCCAGCGGACACGGGAGCGTGTGGAGCTAATGCAGACAAATTGCAATTAATGAAGAAAGATAAAGAGGATGGACACGGGGCCGTGTCCGGGCTTCTGTGCAGGTTATAAATAGAGGTGATTGGTTCACTTCAAAGGCATCCCTTGGCAAACCACCTTTCTCCCACTTCACCCACACTCCACCACCACTACAACTCACATCCACCACCATCATCCATCATAGAGTGTGTGTAGTAGTCTCGGGATCCAAGATTGATAGTAAGAGTTCTTGACAATCAAAGGCCATGTTTTTCTAAGTCTCTTACATCACTTGGTGAAGACAAGCATTTAGTGTAATACTTTTCATTTTTAATCTTTTCGCACTTTTTATTTGGTTTTGTATTAATGACTTTAATAACTAGTTTCTTATGTTGAAGGTGAAACTTCCTTATCATTTGTCTGTGGTGTCCTGGCATTATTTACTGTCTATATAAAATAAAAATTTTCACCATTCATATCTCTACGGTCTATATAGAGATATGTTGGCTACCTGGTCGGGGGTTAAGGGAATGGTTTGGTAAGGTTCTTGCCTTGTTCAGTGTATAGATCCTGCAAGGACCTGGGTCAAGCTTACTACGACATCCTTCAATACCCACTGGTATTGGATTGCGGGGGTGCGAATGGCTTGATCCCCTCATATGTAAACTACTATTAATACATTAACCTGGCTACTTGGGATTGTATCCCTGCTGACTCAAACCACTTAGCCGAGGGTAACATCACCTTCAAAAGAGGGGCCTACCACATTACGCATTAATAACTTAATTAATTATCTTTCAATATTCCGACCCTTTAGGATTGTATCCTTGCTGACTTGAACTACTGGGTTGAGGGTAACATCACCTTCAAAAGAGGGGCCTACTACTATAACTAAGATAATCTCTTAAAAAGTGCAAAAGTGCGGAAATCATCAAAGGTTACACTAAAGGCGAGTAGGATCCAAGTGATTCATCTTGTCTATCTGTTTTTATTTTATTTTATTTTCAGCATTTTTCGTTTTTATTTTCTTGTTTAAAAACTTTTCTAAAACTTTGATTTGATTAGACGTTGAGGATAAATCGGTACTAAAAGCTCTTGTGTCCTTGGACGACCTCGGTATCTTACCAACGCTATACTACGCTCATGATGGGTGCACTTGCCCATATGTGTGTTTAGTGTTAGTAGAATATCGTGTTTTATAAATTTAAAACTTGACTAAAGTGTTAAAAAGGGCTTAAAATATTAATAAAAACATATAACACACTACGCACATCATCACGTTCAAAGTTGATTATTCAAAAACTTCTGTAAAACAACCAAGATGTCTTCACAATCACGGGACCCTCACAACACTGGCACACTCTACAAGCCACCTATGCTTGTCAGATCTTAATACAATATCTGGCAACATAGGATGGGCCATGTGTTAGCATAACAAAACACCGGTTGCTGGAAGTCTGTCATCTTTGGACCTCATGTTCCAATGGTGCCAAACACAGAAGATCCCAAGGTCCAAGTACCTAAAAGCCTTGAAAATTACTCTGAGCAGGATTTTCAAAAGATTGAGTTAGATGCTAAGGCATTTAGTATTGTGGCCACAGCACTACCCAATGACATATATGCTGGCCTGTTACACTGTAATAGTGCTAAAGAGCTATGGGATGCACTGAAAGAGCAATTTGGTGGGACAGAAGAGGTTATTGAAAACGACAGAGAGGTCTTAAACCAACAATATGAAACGTTCTATTATGCTAAGGGAGAGTCATTGACCCAACAGTTTGAAAGGTTTAGCTGTCTCATTACTGAACTAAAACTGGTTAATGTTGAATATGCGAAATCCACTTTAAATAGTAGGTTTCTTAGATCATTGCCAAAAAAGTGGGACACTATAGCTTTTGTGACCATAAATTCTATGGGGTTCAAAGAGTTAAGTCTGACCTAACTTCATGGTAGGCTTCTCACATATGAAAGAGAGCTGAACCAGAAAAAGAAGTTGCAGGAATTTGGGAAAGTGCAACCTACAACACAACACAACAAACTGCACAAACACCTGGCCCAGTAGAGGCCAGTCAACAGAGTTTCTTTACTCAGGGCTTTGTTGATTAGAGCAGTATGCCTGATGATTTAACTGATGAAAATTTTGCTCTAATTGCTAATCCTGTTGTTTCCCTTGATGAATTTTGTTTCATGCCATTACAGACCAGAAGGGCAAGAATCTAAGGAAGTGGAGTCCAGATCTGAATAAATGGATGAAACTGCTGAAGCTGTGGTTACTGCTGTTGTTGGTTAAGCTTCCACTAGATCTTGAGGCTTCAAATCGATCTGATCAGGAGAGCTTCGGAACCCAGAAATCGCCCAGACACTTTGAGAAAAACCGAACCCTTTAACCAGTAGCGAAAGATCCTATTTATAGGGAAAATTTTGATCCGCACGACCATGTAGTTGGCCGCACGGTCGTGCACTGGCACTTGTCGGGTGACGTTATTTATTTGATTGGGTCAGAAAAGTGGACTAGTGTACAACTTGGTTCTGGTCATCAGATCGGCACGGTCGTGCATCTGGCCGCACGGTAGTGCGGGGTCATCAGAAGTATCAGAATGTCATCAGAATGTATGGTCCATGTAGTGCATGGTAGTGCGCTGACACGCACGACCGTGCATTCCGAGTAATTATTGGCACAGCCACTTGAACTGGCAGTGCTTCCGAGGTCGAAGACCATGCACGGTTGTGCATGTGGACCGCACGGTCGTGCGTGATCTGGAAGTTCACCAGAATCTTACCAGTTTCACCTGAAACGTACTTAAATCGCCCCGTTTTCACCAGATTTATCTTTTGCACATTGTTTAAGACCTGAAAATAGAAAAGTACCTGATTGGTACTGTAACACCTCGAAAATTCACGTCCTATAATGTGTTGACACGTGTCATAAAGTTTGAACGTGTGAAAGAAAGTTATAAAAGGACTAAAGTTGACAAACATGGAAAGTATGTGATTATACGGGTTGTAAATGTCAACAGTGAATAAATATACTTCATAATAACCCTACATGATGTTTATGACATCAAACGAATAAATCATGGATCATACGAAGCTAAAAGTGAGAGATTACAAACTACAAGGGTTAAACGTGTCAATATGTTTAAAGATATACCTCTGAGTGACCTTTTGACAAACCCGAAGCTTTGTAACGGTTAATTATGCTCACTAGAATGCACGATATAAATTTCATAAAGTTTCGTTGTCGTATGCGAAAGTTATGATCAAACTCGTGTGCGAGGGGTTAAAGTGTTAACGTTAAAAGTTAGGACTTTTCGGGTAATAACCGAGTAATCAAGGACCAAATGAAGTGGGTACAAGTCCTAAAGCCCTTGTAGTTAAAGAAGAAGGGGTCAAATTGCAATATATAAAGGTTACTTGACCTTTCGGAAGGGCCAAGAGTCATTTATGCAAAGAATGGAAAATTTTGGAAGCTGATCAGAAGCCTTACGCACCTCAACAACCACACCGTTGCGGTGCGCAAGGGATGCCCAGATGCAGCAGATTGGCAGTTGGTTGTCTTAAACGTTGCAACTGATCTTTAATCGATTTTCCTCATCTCCCTTGGCCCCTAAACAACCCCTAAACACTTAGGGACACATGTAAAAGATTTGTGGGCACTTGTAGACTTGTGTGTCAACTTCTTATGGTGATTAAGAACACTATATAAAGGCATGAAGTTGCAACTCATTCCTCACACCTTTATTCTGCAATTGAGGAGCCTTCTGGAGCTTCAAAGCAGACCCAAGTCCTTCCTAATCAAGCTTAGGACTTCAGTAAGTTTACTAATCCTTTCTAATTAAGTTTAGATTAGTTATTTAGCTAAAAGTCAAACCATCGTAATTACGGTTTGACTTCGAGATTAGTCAGCAATGGGTCAGTCATATCTCTAATTAAAAGTAGTTATAAGTTGGTAATTATGTGGGTAATAAACCCTCAAAAGGGTTCCCCCTGATTACCACTCTAAACAGGTCAAAAGTCGGGTCAAACTTACTAAGAAAAAGTCAACAGGATACTTAAAATACAATTTATGCATAATTAGCAATGTAGATCATATACAACCTGTTTGATCATTGTTATAACTTAGTAATAAGTGTAAGAACATGTCCAAACATGTTCAACCCGACAGTTTCCTTTAAATACCCGGTTCGGAACCGAAAGTCACATAGTTTGACTTTCACTTTGACTTTCAGTTCTGACCCGTTTAGGCATGTTTTAGAAATGCCTCAGAGCTTTAATTGGACTAGGTTACATGTTAGAATAACCCTCTATGATTATGCACCTCGGTTCATTAGTTATCCAATTAATATGCATGTTTCCGTTAATTGCTCATATGTTGACCATTATGCCCTTATTACCTTAAAACGTGATTTATGAAAATGTAAAAGTGTAGAAACCTTGATTACTGATATATAAACTTGTATGCAAAGTTTGACATCAGTTTGAGTTGTAGATTAGGAGTTATGCTCATTATCGCAAATTTAAAGCTTTATGTTAATAAAATGGCGTAATTAGTGTATAGCCTAGTTAAGCCTACTTTTTGATATCAAACTTAATACCCACTGATGTAATATATTATTTTGGGATTTTTAAAGATTTTTAATTAATTTTTGGCTGAGCATAACTAGTAGCCGTAAGCTTAATCCGGTAATTGTCGGTTTTGCCCTTACGGGCCATAAAACGAGTTTTACATATCTAAACGACTCCAAACCTTTTGCTACTGATCACATATGATAAATAAATTATTTTAAGCCTTCTGGAAATATAAAAATATCAGATTTAAGTATCGAACCCGGAAATGGCCTTTAATCGCCTTATTTAGCGTTTTTAACGCATAGTATGTTTTAAAATCATATTGAACATACCCGGGTTGATACCTACTGATATTTTAGGCAAATTAGAATATTTTAACAGTAAGCAAAGGTTGATTAACTCAGACTCCGTCTTTGAGCTTTTCGGCTTATGTGAAATTACCAAAATGCCCCTACGGTGCATAGTTGGCTATAAATGATAAATTTCACATAAATAATTTAACTTACTGATAAATTTCAGTAAGACTAACTGGTCTATGCTTTGACTTAATTAAAGACCCGTTAGCATCCTAATTGGTTATTTATACCATCATTCCAGACTAGAGCCTTCCGGTAAATGGTACCTATGCTTACTTAAGTGAATACGGCTGAGTTATTAGATTCTTGCTATTTAAGACAGGAGCTAGCTCAGGTAAATACTCTTAACTTAGTTTCCCTATACGGGCTTGGGATACGGCACTATAAAAGTACCGCTTGGTCGGGTGTGTAGTTATTTAAATCGTATTGTGATTGATGTACTTACAACCCGTTTAATATGTATTATTTGGTGTATGGCCTTTGGGGGTTAATGACCATGTCCCGGATATCCTTGGCATCATTTTACGAAATGGCCACGACCTAAGCACGGGGTGTAGGCATACACCTGACAGCTGCATTATGTAAAAACTGGTAATCCACTCTGAGGTATCATCCTTGTGGGCATTATACCGGAACTGGTAATCCACTTAGAGGATGATAGCCTGTGGGCATTATACCTGTGGCGTGTCAGTTAATCTAGTCCGGCCCTACAAACCGGCCCTAACGGACGACAAATAAGTAAAACTGTATACAAGATTATATACAAATAATTTTCCCGAGTATAAAAGGTTAATTTTGCCTCTGTGCATTTTAATCAAATTATAAAAGATATTTTTGTGCCACGTGCATCCAAATCAATTTTCTTAAACTCTTTTCAAATGAGTCAGTTGAGTGTATTTACCAGTGAAAACTAACGTATTTTCCAAAAAGGGTAAGTGACAGGTAATGAACGAAATTGGCTGGAAGCTCAGGGCGCTAATAAGGAATCTTGCAAGTTCTAGGCGTCTAAAGTTTGTTGAACAAATGATATGTTTAAAGATCCGCCTGTGGATCCTTTACTTTCCGTTGTAATACTGGATATTATTTTATATTCGGAATGTAATAATATTTATCTTTTGCTTCCGCTGTGCATTTATATAATTGTGTTGTTTGACTATGATGATATCAACTACGTCACGATACTCCCCACCGGGCCCACCGGTGACACGTGGAAAGTCAGGGTGTGACAGGTTGGTATCAGAGCCAACACTGAGTGAATTAAACACTAGTCTTTTGTGTTTAATCTCAGTTACACAGTTGCACATTCTTGAGTCTAGACAAGAACATAGGACAAGTTCCAATTCGTTTCATTGTCTTTTAACTACTTCCTTGATTATTTTTCTGATTAGCCTTTGCATGGGCAAGTCATTTTTATTAGAAGTCCCGTTTAGGGCAACCATATACTTGTTAAATTTTAAAGGAACGATTGTATTTAAAATATCATTCCTATATTATAATATCTACCATTATAATAAAAATGGCAAAAATCTAAAAAGGACGAGACCTAGCCATACGTCACATTAAGACAGGGCCAAGATGGTAGTTCCTCAATTAGATTCAGATCCTTGTTAACAGTTCAATTTAGAAATTGTTCTGCGCTGAATATTAAAAAGAATCTTAAGGGTAAAACCTAGCCTAAATGTCACGGCATACAAGGCCAAAATGGTACAACCTATTCAAGAGATTCAAATCCTTATTAAACATATGAAAGCATATTAACATGCTCGACAAAATGTGATACGATAAAATCACATCAGTCATTTTTGGGTTATTCTGGATTCCCTTATTTATATAATCATCCCTTGGGGATGAAGTGCCCACGGGCTATAATTAACGTCCTCTGAGACTAAAGACAGTAGTAGCCTACAACTCCCTGTCAGGAAAAGGTAATGAACTATGATTCAAACCTTAATGCCTTGATTCTTTGAAATCATGGCTTATAAATTAAACTTGTCTACGTGACTAGGCCTTTCGTGCTATTATTGACTTATAATTTAGGATTATGATAAAGATCCTGAACAATTTTATATTTAACAAATTAACTAAAATGTGTATTAAAAGCATGGTTAATAAATCGTTTAAGAACGATAGTACTGTAAGGGCGTCTAAATAAACCTTGCCCTTATTTTCTTTTGTAGCAACTAAGACTACATGGCTGACTCTGACGAGATAAACAGTCATCCTTTGGAAAACCGCGATGATAATGACAGGATTAATATAACCAAAGGAGAGCTCCATTCACTAATTGACACAGCTGTATCTAAAGCTGTAGCAGAACAATTTAAGGAGTATAGTGGGACACATAGCAGAGCCTCATCTGTACCCCACTCCAAGTCTGACCCTAAGACTCATTCGGAGGCTCACAGCAAGCCACCGCCCTCTAAGAAGGACGAGCCAAAGAAAGATGATGATCGACGCTCTTCAAATCATCACAGTGATCCATCTCAAAGGGTCATTCTGAATCAAGGACCCCGTGAAAACGGTTGTACCTATAAATACTTTGTTTCCTGCAAACCCCGGGACTTCACTGGGGAGAAGGGAGCAATAGATTGTATGACCTGGTTGGACGAAATGGACACGGTGGTTGACATCAGCGGTTGTGCTGAAAGGGATGTAGTAAAGTATGTATCCCAATCATTCAAAGGAGAGGCACTGGCATGGTGGAAGTCTCTCATTCAAGCTGCTGGGAAGATCCCTCTCTACAACATGTCATGGGAGCAGTTTGTTACTCTCATTATGGAAAACTACTGCCCTCAACATGAGGTCAAAAGAATTGAATCTGATTTCTTATCATTGGTGATGAAAAACTTAGATTGTTAAGCTTACCTCACCAGTTTCAATACCCTATCCAGACTGGTTCCTTACCTTGTAACACCAGAGCCCAAGCGAATTGCTCGCTTCATTGGGGGTTTAGCCCCAGAAATCAAGGCCAGTGTTAAGGCTTCAAGACCTGCTACATTTAGGTCAATAGCTGATCTCTCTTTATCCCTTACTCTAGATGCGGTCAGGTTGAGATCGCTAAAGAAATCTGAAGAAAGTAAGAGGAAGCGTGAGGATGATAATTCACGAGGGTCAGAGAAGAAGCACAAGGGAAACACTGATTCTAAGAAGTCTGGGTCTGGAAGGAATAGTCAGCGAACAGAGGAAAAACCAAAGTGCACGATTTGTCAAAGACGCCACTTTGGAAAGTGCAGACTTGAATCCAATTCTAAGTCTGAATCACCTGCATGTGGATTATGCAAGTCTAAGGAGCACAAGACTGTTGATTGCAGGAAGATTAAAGATGCCACATGCTACAATTGCAAAGAGAAGGGGCACATAAAGACCAACTGCCCTAAGTATGCGAAGAAGCCTGAAGAGGCTAAGAAAGCAAACGCATGAGTCTTCCATACGAACGCCAAGGAGATGATGCAGAATGATAACTATATAGCAGATACCTTTTCATATCAAACAGTTTATGCATGAATTTTATTTAATACTGGCACATATGATTCTGTAATGAATGATAAATGTTGGCACATATGAATTTTATTTAATATCGGTCATTTAATGCGAGGTAGAAATTGACCGATGATACTTTAGAAAATGCTCCAACAAATCTTAGATTAATATTTTATATCTATTATGAATCACTTTTTCCGATATCCTTATGGCAAGATTTCAAGCTATCCAAATTCATCATTATAATCAAGACAGATGTGACATTTTGATCCCCTGTCAAAAAGATGATGTATTAGGACCAAACTTTAAGTACCATTAATGGTCTTTTATGACCTAGGCTGAGTAAAAATTGATATATATTAAATAACATTCATTAAGACTGTTAATGCTATATTGGCCAGTATGGTTTAATGAAACCATGGTTAGTATAAAGCCATGAGGATGATGAATAGCAGTTGTCGGATCGCAACCAAGAAGTTGATTCGGTTAATAATAAGGACTATTTTTCTGTTCCTGTAAGAAATCGGTAAGTCGCAAAAAAATGGTGGAACCGGCCGTCCCCGGAATCGAACCTGGGTCTAGGCCACACCCTTTCGTGCACTTAGCCAACCGAGCTAGGTGCCTAGTTTGTGAAATTCCCATTCTGATTAAATATAAGCACATATAGATGATATCTCTTTAATCTCTATCGATTTCGAATACCAAATGGTATGATAACAACATCATGTGAGGATTGGTGTATCTTAATAAATTCCATAGATTGCTTCCATGCCTGATCAGTATGGAGGTTTAATACATGGAACCACAAAGATATCCCAATGATCATATGGTACTAAAGTCAACTAATAGTATTCAAAGAAGATACCCAGAATGGAATTGTCCAAATAAATATTCCCTGGTAAAGAAATATGTGAACTCGTAGCATAAATGTGTCACTTATTAGACACAAGCGTTGATGAGTGAAATGGAGCCTGAGATATGGGAATCTCAATAATCTCCTTGTACCTTGATTAGCTTCTCCTAAGACTACCCTGTTTACCTCCCAAGAGGCAGTAGCGTTAAGATTTATATCCCATTAAGGCTGTATTATTATGAAATCTCCAAGACGGCTAGTACCATCATTGGGAGAACCGAAAAAACCTGATTAAGTAAATTTGAAGATAGGAGATTCATATAGCCTAACTCGATATTCTGAGAGTTTGATGTTGTTAGATAAGAAAGACGGTTCATTTTGCTTATGCACTCATTACCGCAACCCTATTTTAACAACAATTAAGAATTTCCCTCAGCTACCCAGGATCGTCGAATTGTTCGACTAACGACAAGGATTAGCTATTCCTTAAAATTAGTTAAGCAATGGTTGGATAACCCTCTCACCTTAAACTAAGCTTTTCTATAATAATTGATATGTAAGTATTAAGGCTGCTCCCTTGAAGACCTAGTATAGATGGAATGTTAAACATCCATTGTTTAGATGATAGATTGGTAAGTCCCATTATCAGGATCTGAAGGTTGCAAAAGAAACAACAAATAAGATCACGCAAATTCATAATCATCTGTAAGATGCCAGTATTCGGCAGAAAAATCAAGGATTTATGAAATTAGCAACCCTCCTAAGTTCTGGTTAAAAGATAAGGTTCAACAAAAGATAACACCCTAGAAGGGTGTGCCGAGTAGTAATTTTCATATTAGTTAAGCTCGGAATATATAAAGACATTTGAAGGATTTGAATGTATCAAGACTAAATAGCTTACGAGCTAAGACCTAATTTAGGAGTGTTGGATCTGAGTTTGTTTCTGATTGTATTTTCGTTTGGAATTAAGATGGAAATGAAAGAGTTGTGCAGCGGAATTAATATGAAAACAAACTTTGTATACAATCAAACGAGAGAAATACTTTAATCAAACATCTTTACATAGAGAATCGAAAGATTGAATTTGTTTCAACAACGATTACAATGATTGATGAATGAATGCAAACTCCCCCTCAGCCAGAGCTCAGTAGTTTGTTCGTGCAAAGAAGACGATGTTGCAAAAGAGCTAATAGAACAGTACAAAGTACTGAACTATTTATAGGCACTTGCAAACCACTGAGCATCTTAGCTGACGTCACCATGAAAGTGACATCTAACCTCCTAACAAACTATAACCTCTGATCTATACAAACACTGATGTATTAACTACTGCTATTACGTTTCTTTAAATAAAAGACACTTAAACAGCTGCTGCATCCTTCCACTGCTGTGAACCCAGCAGTGCTTGTCCGGATCAGCAGTACTTGACTCAAGGCAGTAGATTGAGTCAGCAAAGCTTTGTTCTTCCATCAGTCTTTGACATTGGGCAGTAAATGCAAGGCAGCAGTTGTAGGTCAGCACTTAGTAAGATCAGCAGATAGGAGGTCAGTAGATATGAAAACACTTCCAAGGGGAGAGATTTGTATGAACCAACTGTAATCGTCTGCTTATTCTGGATCCACTGCTCTGATCCAGTTTTGGCTTTAATTATCTGTTCCTCTGATAGGGTTCAATCCCAACAAGGAGCTCGGTGGAATGCGCAAAGCACCCCACCATAATGATTTAAGGACGTGTTCGCCAGTAAGTCAAGAAACACTATCACATAATGACATACATATTTATGATATGATGAGCAACCTGTATCGATTGAGATCCTGCTAAGTGGAAGATCAAGGAGATCCTGCAAATCTTCAAGACTCAGGCCAAGAGCTTGTTCCCTTGATATTTTCTCCACTTCTCCACCAAACCTGAGCAAAGTCAATACGCAGGTCTGTTTGTCAGTTTCCCACTTTTGTATTTTTGAGCCTGTGGGTTTCTTGGGAGATGTCTATTAGCAGAAGTATTTGGTGAGGCTGGCCTGTTCATGACTGACTGAGCAGCACTTGCAGATTGTTCCAATTCAAGATCTTCTTTTATCATTACTTCCGTGCCTGCTTTTACAATGGCATCTCCAGCTAATAGATCTTGAATTGTTTCCATGCTAAACTGGTTTTTGCTCCTTCTTTTGTAGATGGCAGCACCAGCTGGAGCAGTGGTTCTTTTGACTTGCAGCTTTGGTGGTTTTTTAGAAACCACTGCTTTAGAATAGTCAGGCTTTTGAGGAACATTTGGGTCTTTCTTTCTTAGTTCCTCCAACCTTTTGTAGGTGGCCCTGACTCTATCTTCTCCCCACTTTGTCACAGAGTTCTTTGACCCATAATCAGCTGCAATCAGCTCCTCATTCATTCTCCTCAACTCTAACATCTTCTCAGCTTCAAATTGTTTGAATTTTTCAGGAGGAGTCTGCTTGACCTTATTTTTAATCATTCCTTGAATCCTGGCTGCTTCTTTTTCAAGCTCAGAAATGGTCCAGTCCTTGTACATGTGTTTCTCCCACTTGTATTTCTTGTAGGTCAGGATGTTTTCAATGTAGTCTTTTCTCAAGGACTCATCTGCCCTTTCTGAAATTTGCTGACATACATTTTTAGCAAAACGCTCCATAGCATTGACCTGTGAGAGTAAAAACTGATAGTTTTGTTGAAATTCTCTATCAGATTTCCCTTTTCTGTTTTTGATTGCAATATCCTCTGCTTGTTTGGCCTTGAGTTTCAAGTATTCTTCAATATTGTTAGGCCTGGGATATCCTGCAATTGATGGCAAACTCCTTTTGGCTGGGTCATCCTCATGATAAAATGATTTTATTTCTTCCCTAACTGCAATGAGTTCTAGAGGAAAGACACCAGCAGGAGGTAGTGGTTTTAAAATTTGAGCTGAAGAGAGAGGTATGGGTTTTGGAATAGTGACAAGTGACAGGGGTTTGGAAGATGTTGGTGATGGAGATGTGTCATCATCTTTTAAAATTAGCCTTCTCCTTTTTGGTTTAGGAGAGACTGATGATGTCTGAGATGGAACAATGGTAGTAGATTGAGTGGCAGTGGTTTGTGTCTGACTAACAGTTGTTGAAACAACTGGTGCTTCAACCACTGTCATTACAACAGATGTTATAACATCTGTTGTCTTCTGCTTTTTGTCAGCAGGTGGAAGTGGTGGTGAGATTGTTTTTGGTGGTGACAGTGGTGATGGTAATGTAGTAATTTTGGTGTGTGTTGAAGTAGTGTGTGTTGAAGTGGGAACAGATGTTGAAACCACTGAAGTACCAGCAGTAGTTGATACAGCAGGAGTTACAACAGCTGTTTGAGTGGAGGTTTTATGCTGATGGCTTTTGGATGGTGGTTTTGGAGGCTTTGGAAATCTGGATGGGATGGACTTAGGTTTTCTTTTTGTCTTCAGATTTTTAGAATCTTTAGAACCAGAACAACCCTGCTCATACAGCTCCATGAAAGCTCTTTTCTCCCCATTCCACCTTGAAACATCCTTTGCCATTCTATCTCTTTTTACACTTGCTACTCCTTCATCAAGTGCTTCTTGAGTAGCATCAACCTTCTTACTACCATCTGGCACAAGAATTTTTCTAGTCATAGCATCCTTTTCAGGTTCAATGTAGAGACCATCATCTATTCCTTTCTTCTTCCACTCCTGAATTTTCTCCCCCTTTTTGGCATTATCGTCTGGGAGTTGATAAATGAAAAGTACTATTGGAGGAGCAGTGCCAGTGGTTTGCAGGATCTAAGTTTTAAGAGCCTTTAAATCAGCCTGAGTGTTTTTGAACCTTGACTCCATTGTATTTCTCAGCTGTTGGACATGTTTCTCATGTTGCTGATCTGCTAATTATGCTTGTTGATGGAGAAAAGGTTGAAACAAATTCCAGAGCTCATTTGTAGCAGATGCCATTTGTGGAGCAGGTGCTTGAGATGGAACAGCAGTTGATTGTACCTTTTGTACTTGTAACACCTGTTGTAGCATATCTTTGAGTTCTGCAACAGAGTTATCAAGTTTTTCAATACGATCCGTCAATTTCTGGTACTTTAAATCATCACCCAAGTTAATGGGATCATCTGATTTCCCACTAGCAGTGGTTTTATCAGTGGTTGATGTAGGAAGTATACTCCAAACATTAACCACTGATGCCCCTTTGTCTTGGTACTGGGGTCTTCTTCCTTCAACACTTGACAACCTTTTGATGGTTCCAGTAGGATAAATAAATCCACCGGTGGTTGGCAGAGGTGCTATATAAGGAATTGCCTCCAAGGAAGTCTTATTAATGTAACCACTGTCCAAATGTAACCCAATGGGTGTAACAATTGTAGTGGCTGCTTCACTTGGATTACCACCAAGAGTTACTTGTAACTCAAGGGGTATAACCTCCTCAGGTTGTGTTGGTGGGTTAGCAAAGATTGATACAGCAGACCCAGTCAGTGGTTGAGGCATATTCTCATTGATAGGTGATTGAGAAGGACTGGTTAATGCCTGGTTCAAATCAATTGCATCCAACAGCAGTTTAGTTGGTGGGGGAATTGTGGATGTGAAGGGTGGTGTAGAAAGTGGAGTTGCCCCGGGTATTGAGCTGTGGATGATAGAAACGAGTGTTTCCAGAGCATCATGATGTGGAGACCCTATTTGTACAACCTGTTCTTTTTGTGAAGAAGCAGGAGGAGTTGTGGTTATGGGTTGAGATATTTGTACCAACTGCTGTGAGGAAGTAGCAGCAGTGGTTTCTTGTGACATTTGTGTTGTCACAGGCAGGAGCTCTGGTATCTCATCCTCCAGAGTTGCCTTTTTTATGGGTTTTGTGGGTTTTTGAGTTTTTCTTTTTGGCTTTTTGGAGATTTTAGGTGTGGGTTTCAAAGCAGTTGTGTTGCTGCTTTGATCACCTTGAGCAGTGGGCTCAGCAGCAGATGCCTGAGGAGCAGGTGTAACTGCTAAAATCTGCTCAGGCACCTCTGCTTGTGTTTTGCAAGGTGCTAACATTCTTGAAAAAGTTTCAGTTGTTAAACTGTTTATTTGAGTGGAATCACCTTGGTTTATTACAGCTAAATCATCCTTACTGAATTTCTTTGCAAAATAGTAACTTAAAAACCTTGGAAACAGTAAGAATGATTTTGTTTCAACATTATTAACCAAATCTTTAAAAATTTCCCGAGAATAGTTAAAATTTTCTCCTTGAAGAATTGCATATCCCAGATTTTGAATCTTTAAAGGGATTTCATTGAAAGAAGTGGTTTTATTTGAAACACATAGTAGGAGGGTATGAAATAAAAATCTGGTTGCAGAAGGAAAATAACCTTTTTCTAAGGTAATTTTCTTCATCATTGTGGCTTCATACCCTCTCTCAATGAAGTCAGTTTGCAACTCGTTTTTAGTGAAAGAAATTTTACCTTCTTGATCATCGAGTTGAAAGACCTCTGAAATGGATTGTGGTGTGATTTGGACAGCTTTACCCTTTATAGAAGAGTTTATGGTGGTTGCAGTGTCTCCTTGTTTTTCAAGGGTTGCATTCTTCCAGAACTCCCTTTGGGTTGCCAAATAGATTGGTGCATCGGCGGTGAACAAAGTTTTGTACTTTGATTTTGCCATGATATCAATGATGGAATCGAAAACATTTGTGGTTCCTGGTTTTGTGAGAAGACCCAGGAGATTGTGAGATGGTTTATGGGGAATTTCAGTGGAGATTGCCTTTTGAGAGGCTGTTTTCGAAGATGATTTGGAGGAGGGTTTTGAAGATGACTTTGATTTTGTCATTTTGAAGATGAATGATCGAAGAAATTTGTGAGAGATGAGAAGAAAAACTGCTTTGAGAAGAGAATTTTTAAGAATTCAATTCGACAGTAAAACCCTGTTTTGGTGGTGAGTGGGGGATTTTATAGGAAAGAAAGTGAATGCTGAGGTGGTAGCCGTTACAAAAGGTCTGACCAATATGTACTGTCCACGTGACAACCCCTGGTGAAAGTGAAGGACAGTACTTTTATGAAAGTGACTAATGAAGGCAGTGGTATGAAAGCAGTGGATGATTTTCACTATCAGTGGATAGCATATCAGAGGATAATACACTGCTTTTGAACAACAGAGTTTATCAAAGGAATGAGAGAACAGGGGTTGAGTTTCAGCAGAGGACAGACTTTTTGAAGTAGAGCAGACTTTTGAACAATCAGTGGTTAATGGCAGACTTTTAAGGATTTTAATGAAAAATATCATTTTTAGCTATTTTTAAGGATGGAGTTTTGATTTTCTGAAAGCATTTTGTTGCTTTTATTCATAGAAAAACAAGATGTTGCTTGTTATTCCATGTTCAGCATCCCAATTCTAGAGACCAAGCTTTCAAAAGTGGCTATATCAAGTGCTTTTGTTAGCACATCTGCCAGCTGATCTTTAGTTGGGACATGATGCAGAGAAATCAAACCTTTTTCCTAGCAATCCCTCACAAAGTGATGTCTGATGTCGATGTGTTTGGTAGTTGAATGGGAAACTGGATTTTTGATGATATTTTCTGCTGCCTGGCTATCCAACATGAGTGGTGTCTTTAAGGCAGTGATACCAAAATCCAGTAACTGATTTTGAAGCCACAGGAGTTGAGCTGTACAGCTTGCAGCAGCAATGTATTCAGCTTCAGCAGTGGATGTTGAAACAGCTGCTTGCTTTTTGCTTTGCCATGAAACTAAGCAATCACCTAGAAACTGGCACCCTTCTGATGTGGACTTCCTTGTGGTGTGACATCCAGCAAAGTCACGGTCTGAAAAACCTAAATGCTTGATGTTCCCATTAGCTGGATACCAGATACCAAGTGTGGGAGCACCTTTTATGTATCTGAAGATCCTTTTTACAGCAATGAGATTTGATTTTCTGGGAGCTGACTGACTTCTTGCACAGACACATGTTGCAAACATGATGTCTGGTCTAGATGCAGTTTGGTACAATAAAGACCCAATCATGCTTCTATAAAGTGTTTGGTCAATCAGCTCATCCTTTTCATCAGACATGACCAGATTATTTGTTGCCATGGGTGTGCTGCATGGTTTACAATCATTCATATCAAATTTGGTTAAAAGTTCTTTAGCATATTTGCTTTGATGAATGAAAGTTCCATTTTGCAATTGTTGTACTTGGAGACCAAGACAGCATTGCAGCTCACCCATTGCACTCATTTCAAACTCTGCTGTCATGAGTTCTCTAAACTTTTCACACATTGAGTTACATGTGCTTCCAAAAATAATGTCATCCACATAAATCTGGACAATCATTAAATCCTTCCCTCTCCATTTTAAAAACAATGTTTTATCAATGGTACCTCTTTTGAAACCATTTGAGAGTAGGAAGTTGGAAAGAGTTTCATACCAGGCCCTTGGTGCTTGTTTCAGGCCATACAAGGCTTTGTTTAGCCTGTAGACATGATCTGGATAAAATGGATCCTCAAAACCTGGAGGTTGACAAACATATACCTCTTCTTGAATTGTACCATAGAGGAAAGCACTTTTGATATCCATTTGAAACACCTTCATCTTGTGGTTGACAGCAAAGGCCAGGAACAGTCTAATTGCTTCTAATCTTGCAACAGGGGCAAATGTTTCATCATAATCAATCCCCTCTTCCTGTCTGTAACCTTGAACCACAAGCCTAGCTTTATTCTTGACAACAATACCCCTTTCAGCAGTTTTGTTCTTGAAGACCCACTTTGTGCCAATGGGACTAACCTCTTCTGGCAGTGGTACAAGCTCCCATACTTGTTGTCTTTTAAACTGTTGGAGCTCCTCTTGCATGGCTTCTACCCAGCTATTGTCTTTCAGTGCCTCTTGGTACTTGACTGGCTGATGGAGTGATAGAAAACCAGCAAAAAGACAAATGTTTTGGGTTTGGCTTCTTGTGAGCACCCCTTCATTTATGTTGCTAATAATTTGATCAGGTGGATGAGATCGCAAGAAGATTAAATCTCCTTGGTATGGTATGATGGCATTGGTTGGTGAAGGCTGCAAATGTGTATCATCTGAGCTAACCACTGCTGGGGACTTTGATGATCCAGCAGCGGCATCAAAAGGTGGTGGAATAGGAGGTAATGAAGTGGACAACTGCTGACTTTTATCCACTGTTTGAGGACTTTTGTCAGCAGTGTTTGAGGATGTAGAAGTAGTGGTTGATGGGCTACTTTGGTCAACAACTGTTGAGGTAGCAGTGGTTAAGCTTTGACAACTGTTTTGAACAGCTGATGCTTTTCCCTTTGTGGCAGACCTTTGAGGGATGATGATTTCATACCCATAGTTTGGTGTTGTATCCTCTGATGGACCTGCACTGTTAGTCTTGACAGCAGTATTTTCAAAAGTAAATTTTTCAAGATCAAACAGATCTGCAGGGTTTGCTGGGATTTTCATTGATGAAAGTTCATTGAACTTAACATTCAAAGTCTCCTCCACTGCCTTGGTCCGTGTATTGAACACTTTGTAGGCCTTGGCAGTGGTTGAGTATCCCAGATGATAACCACAATCAATTTTGGCTGCAAATTTTGAAATGGAATCTTTTAAGTTCAAAATAAAGCATGGGCAACCAAACACCTTGAAGTATGAAATCAGTGGTTTAATTTTATACAGAATTTCATAGGCAGTCTTTTTGTGCATGGGGTTTATTAAAACTCTGTTCTGGACATAGCAAGCAGTGTTTACTGCCTCTGCCCAGAAAGTTAAAGGCAAACCTGAATCTGCAAGCATGGTTCTGGCAGCCTCAATCAGAGTTCTATTCTTCCTTTCCACTACCCCATTCTGCTCTGGTGTTCTAGGGATGCTGTACTGCCTTACAATCCCTTTCTTCACACAGAAGGCATCCAACTCCCTATTTTTGAATTCTGTGCCATTGTCACTCCTGAAGCTTTTCACTGGAAGGTCAAATTACTTTTCAACCTGTGTTACAAAGTCTTGCAAAATGCCTGCAGTCTCATCTTTTGAGTGTAAAAAGAAAGTCCATGTAAACCTAGAAAAGTCATCAACAATAACCAAACAATATCTTTTCTTTTTGAGGCTCATGACTTGAATTGGGCCAAACAAATCCATGTGTAGCATTTGCAAACACTGGGTTGTTTTGGACTCTTCAATGGACTTGAAAGAACTTTTATGCTGTTTTCCTTTTAAACAGGAAATGCAATGTTCAGGACATGAAAACAATTTTTGTGGTAGGCCTCTCACCAAACCATTTTTTGAAATTTCCGTGATTGTCTTAAGATTTGTGTGCCCCAGCCTTCTGTGCCAAAGTTCTGTCTCTTTGTTAGAGGCAGCTGAGAACAGACAGGCATCAGCTCTGGGACACTCTTTTGACATGTCAACAACATAAACATTGCCACTTCTTTGAGCAACAAGTTTAGTTTGACCAGTTTTGATTATTGCTTCAATCTTTTTGACCATTTCTGGTCCAACAATCCTACAACAGTCTTTTGTGAAGAATGACCCAAATCCCTTGTCACTCATTTGGGACACACTCAGAAGGTTGAATTTTAGATGGTCTATTAGATTGACATTTTCAAATTTTACATTTCCAGATTGTACTGTACCAGACCCCAGAACTTTCCCTTTACTATTATTCCCAAAGGATATATCACCCCCTCCATGGATTTTAAAGTCTTTGAGGAGGGCTTTACATCCTGTCATGTGCCTGGAGCCTCCACTATCTACATACCAAAGACTATCAAAGCATGCAGAAGCTCCCTGCACATGAAGTAAAAGGATTAGTTCATTAAGGTCTCCAAAGCCAACAAGGCTTTGGATGGGGTCTCAACAGTGTCTGGGATGGATGTAGAATGGTGGACAGTGGTTAGGTCAGGGGTTTGAACTGTTTTAGGACAGTGTTTCTCTAACCACTGTTGTGGGTCCTGACCAATCATCTGCTGGTAACCAAAAGGATGCATGTTCACTTTGGGTTTAGAGGGCCTTTTGTAGGCCTCATAAACGTGTGGAATCCTTTGGTAAGACTGTTTTTCCTTGCCTTTTCTGAACTGATTGGCAGGGGGTGCATCAGTAACCTGAACATCTCTTTTGACAGATGTTTGGTTCAGCTGTTTTGTAACAGCTGTTTGAACTGGCACAAACAGTGGTTGTTTCTTGGTGAATTTGACAGATGTTGATGATGATGATGGACTCAAGGATGTTTTAGCAATGTACTCATTCTTTTTCACATCAAAGTTTTTGAGATACACACATGCTTGAGTTTTGTGATTTGTTTTACCACAGACACTGCAACCTTCAGCTGAAACAATGACACTTGTTCTGTTTAAATCATAAGCATTTAAGTGGAAACAATCTTTTGTTAGATGATTCCTTTTCTCACAGAATTCACAAAACAAGTTATCAATTTTTTCTTTCTTCTTTCTCTTTTCAGACTCCTTTGCAGCAGAGGTTTTAACCACTGCTGGGATGTCCTTGAGAGGTATGACTTTAGCTTTTGGAGCCTTGACACCATCAGTTGATGTAAAGTCCATTGGCTTGAAATTCTCAAGAATGTCACACTCATCAGACCATTTTGGTTTAAACTGGTATTCTTCAAGCTCCTCAAAAGTAGAGGATCCCATTGGTCTGTCAAGTGTGATTTTGTTACCAAGTTTGTCAGTGATTTTCACTTCTTAGCCATTCTTGTTTGTGGGGATGAACTCAGTGGTTACATCAGTGGTTTGATCAGGTTTTTCAAAAGCAGTGTTTTCATCATCATGTTTTCTATAGCCAACCCCAAATTTCACATTGCTTTTTCTCTGTTTTTCAAGCATAACCTCATATCCTCTGCAGGATTCCACCCATCTCTCACAAGTAATCTGGGTGGATTCCAACTCCTTTTTGCAAACTTGGTATTTTTCTACCATAGTTTGAAGTTGGGTTTTGGTTATGCTTTGCTCTTCTTTTAGACAGCTGATTTCTTTTTCCTTTTCAGTCAATTTGTTTTTAAGTTCTTTTAAAGACTTTTCAAATTTGACCTCATCAGTCAAAATTTTATCCCGAAGGTTTTCATTCACCTCTTTGATGTTAGGAAAAGCAATTATGCAATTGTCAGAACACAGTTTTTCAAGAATTTGAGGAAATACCTTGGCAGCTGCCATCATTGCACAATCACATTGATGATCTTCTTCATCATCAGCTTTCACCTTCTTTTCACCAGCCTTTTCTACTTTCTCTTCTTCTTTGTCCTCTACGGACCATGGATCTGTCATTGGTTCAATCAGGGTACCTGAACTTTCTCCCAACAGTAGTTCACCAGCCACAGCAGTAACCACTGCTTCAGTCACCTCTTCCACTGTTTCAAAACTCTGTTGTTCTTCCTCAGTTTCAACCCCCTCATGTATTGAATCTAATGCCATTAAACAAAACTCATCATGAGAAGAATCATTAGAAGCATAGAGTGCAAAATTTTCATCACTAAGATCTTCAGGCATACTGCTCCAGTCAACAAACCCTTGAGTGAAAAAACTTTGTTGATCTGGTTGTGCTGCTGCTGGAGCAGTGGTTTGAGGTGCAACAGGTTGCACTTGTACCTGTGGAGCAGGGGTTTGAACATATTGGATTTGTGGAACAGTAGTTTGGACATAGTGTACTGGCACAGGGGCAACAGCATAGTGAGCAGTGTTCACTTGAGCTGCTGGGGTATACTGGGCATAGTGCACAGTGCTTTAGTTTTGAGGTCTAGGATTTGAGCTAGGATGAGTAATTATGGGACCAGTAGTTTGACTCCTACATTCCCTAGCAAAATGTCCCAACCTATTACACTTGTAGCACTTGATTTTCGATTTATCCAACCCAACCCTTAGATTCCCATGCAACCCTGGGAATTTTCGCCCTGTTCTTTTGTAAAATTTGCTAGTTCTAACACTTAGCAAGGCCAGTTGGTGCAAGATGTCCATTTCCTCTAAGTCAGTGGGATCGAAATGTTGTAAATCATTGAGTTCAAAGCTTAGATTGTCTGACATCTGGTTTTCGTTTGCAGTGAATGCATAACTTGCAGAGTGAGGATCAGGGTTGTTGAAATTTGCACCAGCAGTTATGTCAATGAAGTGATCATAACCCTGATCCTTACCACTGCTCCCAGATTCTTCTTGACCCAGAAGAGCAGTATTACCGAAAGTGTAATCATCGGTAACTTTTCCTTACTCTTGTAACCTCCTTTTCTGGTTCAACTCCCTTTCGTAAGTCAGGAGTCGACCGTGGAGTTGGGTCAAGGTCAGATCCTTGAATTCAGGTGAGTTTCGAGTGACAAAAGCTATGGTGTCCCATTTTTCTGGCAGTGACCTGAGGAACCTGCTATTTTGAGTTGAATTTGTAAAAGTGGTGTTAACAAGCCTCAGTTCACTGATGAGACAACTGAAACGCTCAAATTGTTTCGTTAGTGATTCACCTTTAACGTAGCAAAATGTTTCATACTATTGGTTCAGGATTTCCCTGTTGTTTTCTATGACTTCTTCAGTCCCCCCAAACTGTTCCTTAAGTGCGTCCCATAATTCTTTGGCACTGTTACAGTGTAACAGTCCAGCATATATCTCATTGGGCAGCGCTGATGCTATGATGCTAAAAGCTTTAGCATCTAGTTCGATCTTTTGAAAGTCGGTTTCGGTATAATTTTCAACTGGTTTTGGAACGAACTTTTTAGCATCTTCAGCGCTTGGCACTGAAGGAACATGGGGACCATAAATGACAGACCTCCAACAACCTGTGCTTTGTTGAGCAAGGATGTGACCCATCCTTCTCTGCCAGATGTTGTACTCATTTTTTTTTAGCATAGGTGGTTTAAAAAGTGAGTCGATGTTGTTTTTATCATCCTGAGATTGTGACGTCATTCTTGTTGTTTTACAGACACTGAGAAATCAACTTTAATGGTGATTAATCCTTGCTCTGTTTTTCAACGGACGAACAAACGATCAGTATCAACTGTTATGATCTGAACTATTTACGTCAAAATGATTGTTAAATCAAATTTGACTGTCCAAGCTCTGATACCAATTGTTGGATCTGAGTTTGTTTCTGATTGTATTTTCGTTTGGAATTAAGATGGAAATGAAAGAGTTGTGCAGCGGAATTAAGATGAAAACAAACTTTGTATACAATTAAACGAGAGAAATACTTTAATCAAACATCTTTACACAGAGAATCGAAAGATTGAATTTGTTTCAACAACGATTACAATGAATGATGAAAGAATGCAAACTCCCCCTCAGCCAGAGCTCAGTAGTTTGTTCGTGCAAAGAAGACGATGTTGCAAAAGAGCTAATAGAACAGTACAAAGTACTGAACTATTTATAGGCACTTGCAAACCACTGAGCATCTTAGCTGACGTCACCATGAAAGTGACATCTAACCTCCTAACAAACTCTAACCTCTGATCTATACAAACACTGATATATTAACTACTGCAATTACATTTCTTTAAATAAAAGACACTTAAACAGCTGCTGCATCCTTCCACTACTGTGAACCCAGCAGTGCTTGTCCGGATCAGCAGTACTTGACTCAAGGCAGTAGATTGAGTCAGCAGAGCTTTGTTCTTCCATCAGTCTTTGACATTGGGCAGTAAATGCAAGGCAGCAATTGTAGGTCAGCACTTAGTAAGATCAGCAGATAGGAGGTCAGTAGATATGAAAACACTTCCAAGGGGAGAGATTTGTATGAACCAACTGTAATCGTCTGCTTATTCTGGATCCACTGCTCTGATCCAGTTTTGGCTTTAATTATCTGTTCCTCTGATAGGGTTCAATCCAAACAAGGAGCTCGGTGGAATGCGCAAAGCACCCCACCCTAATGATTTAAGGACGTGTTCGCCAGTAAGTCAAGAAACACTATCACATAATGACATACATATTTATGATATGATGAGCAACCTGTATTGATTGAGGATCGACAGGATTAGAAGCTCCAAAGGATACATGTACCTATCATAAAGGTCAAATGTGATGACCGTTTAGGTCCCGAATACACGTGGGAGGTTGAATCCACCATGAAAGAAAAGTACCCTCATTTGTTTCAGTAAATCTCGGGTCAAGATTTATTTTAAGGGTGTGAGGATGTAACACCTCGAAAATTCACGTCCTATAATGTGTTGACACGTGTCATAAAGTTTGAACGTGTGAAAGAAAGTCATAAAAGGACTAAAGTTGACAAACATGGAAAGTATGTGATTATACGGGTTCTAAATGTCAACAGTGAATAAATATACTTCATAATAACCCTACATGATGTTTATGACATCAAACGAATAAATCATGGATCATACGAAGCTAAAAGTGAGAGATTACAAACTACAGGGGTTAAACGTGTCAACATGTTTAAAGATATACCTCTGAGTGACCTTTTGACAAACCCGAAGCTTTGTAACGGTTAATTATGCTCACTAGAATGAACGATATAAATTTCATAAAGTTTCGTTGTCGTATGAGAAAGTTATGATCAAACTCCTGTGCGAGGGGTTAAAGTGTTAACGTTAAAAGTTAGGACTTTTCGGGTAATAACCGAGTAATCAAGGACCAAATGAAGTGGGTACAAGTCCTAAAGCCCTTGTAGTTAAAGAAGAAGGGGTCAAATTGCAATATATAAAGGTTACTTGACCTTTCGGAAGGGCCAAGAGTCATTTATGCAAAGAATGGAAAATTTTGGAGGCTGATCAGAAGCCTTGCGCACCTCAACAACCACACCGTTGCGGTGCGCAAGGGATGCCCAGATGCAGCAGATTGGTTGTTGGCTGTCTCAAACGTTGCAACTGATCTTTAATCGATTTTCCTCATCTCCCTTGGCCCCTAAACAACCCCTAAACACTTAGGGACACATGTAAAAGATTTGTGGGCACTTGTAGACTTGTGTGTCAACTTCTTATGGTGATTAAGAACACTATATAAAGGCATGAAGTTGCAACTCATTCCTCACACCTTCATTCTGCAATTGAGGAGCCTTATGGAGCTTCAAAGCAGACCCAAGTCCTTCCTAATCAAGCTTAGGACTTCAGTAAGTTTACTAATCCTTTCTAATTAAAGTTTAGCTTAGTTATTTAGCTAAAAGTCAAACCATCGTAATTACGGTTTGACTTCGAGATTAGTCAGCAATGGCTCAGTCATATCTCGAATTAAAAGTAGTTATAAGTTGGTAATTATGTGGGTAATAAACCCTCAAAAGGGTTCCCCCTGATTACCACTCTAAACAGGTTAAAAGTCGGGTCAAACTTACTAAGAAAAAGTCAACAGGATACTTAAAATACAATTTATGCATAATTAGCAATGTAGATCATATACAACCTGTTTGATCATTGTTATAACTTAGTAATAAGTGTAAGAACATGTCCAAACATGTTCAACCCGACAGTTTCCTGTAAATACCCGGTTCGGAACCGAAAGTCACATAGTTTGACTTTTACTTTGACTTTCAGTTCTGACCCGTTTAGGCATGTTTTAGAAATTCCTCAGAGCTTTAATTGGACTAGGTTACATGTTAGAACGACCCTCTGTGATTATGCACCTCGGTTCATTAGTTATCCAATTAATATGCATGTTTCCGTTAATTGCTCATATGTTGACCATTATGACCTTATTACCTTAAAACGTGATTTATGAAAATGTAAAAGTGTAGAAACCTTGATTACTGATATATAAACTTGTATGCAAAGTTTGACATCAGTTTGACTTGTAGATTAGGAGTTATGCTCATTATCGCAAATTTAAAGCTTTATGTTAATAAAATGGCGTAATTAGTGTATAGCCTAGTTAAGCCTACTTTTTGATATCAAACTTAATACCCACTGATGTAATATATTATTTTGGGATTTTTAAAGATTTTTAATTAATTTTTGGCTGAGCATAACTAGTAGTCGTAAGCTTAATCCGGTAATTGTCGGTTTTGCCCTTACGGGCCATAAAACGAGTTTTACATATCTAAACGACTCCAAACCTTTTGTGTCACACCCCTTTCTATGGCGGAAGCACGAGGTGTGATCATGAAAGGTTCTCATTGCATACGAAGAGTAAACATGCTACATGCTCGTAAAATACCATCAAATACCATGATTTGAAAACATAAGTTTAGCGTTTCCATCGCTAGACAGCATAAAACATTGTCTTAAAAGTTTACAACTTTATTCAAAGTTAAACACAAGCGACATCCACGAGCATAAGCTAGACCACGCGCACATCCATCCTAGTTACCTGAAATACATGTGAGTTTTTGGAAAAACGTCAACATAAAGTTGGTGTGAATTCATGCAGTTTTGTATTTCATGTTTGTATACTTTGTATGAAAACATAGTTTGTGAGTAAATCAAGTTTTCATATATAAATCCAGTTTCATGTGTACACCACGTACCCATTTATAATTCAATCCTTTCTTGAGTACCCCACGTACTTCAAGTTATATCACAATCCTCTTGAGTACCCCACGTACTTCAAGTTATATATCAATCTTCTTGAGTACCCCACGTACTTCAAGTTATATATCAATCTTCTTGAGTACCCCACGTACTTCAAGTTATATATCAATTTTGTATGGTATGAATTTTATGTAAATACAGTATTTCTGTAATTATCAGATTGTTAATGGGTTGCAAAGCCATTAACCTGTGGCACGTCATAGGAAGTCACCAAACCTAAGGCATTTAATTGGTATATTCTGAGACACAAAAGCACTCCTCGGTTCTCGCCCCGACCGGGAGTGTGGCTGCCAGGCACCCGTTAGATCTAACCTTTTGTTCTGCGGTCTAGGTATATTGTTGATTAATGGTGCTTCTGTACCCTATTCGTGACACTATTTCTCATAACGCATCCTACTTGGTTCTCGTTCTCACCAAGCGCGTTTCTTGTTATCATTTCTCATAGCGCCTCATACTTGGTTCTCGTTCTCACCAAGTGCGCTTCTCACATTCTTATATTTCATCACACTTGGTTCTCGTTCTCACCAAGTGTACTTCTTGTATTCTTATATTTCGTCACACTTGGTTCTCATTCTCACCAAGTGTACTTCTTGTATTTATATCATACCAATTATAAACTTTGTACATTTGTACATGTATTTCACCCCCGAAGTTATAAAAACTGAAAACAGTTAAAGAGAAAAGGGGGAGCATGAACTCACAACTTTGCGTTCCTAGCGTCGTAAACTCCACCGGATTTGCTTAATTAACGTCGTAACCTATACGCGTTTTCTTAACGTTAGTCACTAGACTTGCGTCGCACAAGTTCAGTCACTCTCTTGTATATTTTCTTGTGTTAAAAATATTCTTATATTTTTAACTACGAATCTTACTTATATTATTTTCTCCAAAAATAAATATAAGTCTTTTGTGTTTTGCACTTTGCACCCGAATTATGTATCTTGTATGTTGTATGTGTATTTTTATATTTCTACTCCTCATGAGTAATTAGTGTATTTTTAAGTCTTAATACACTAGCACGTATAACACATACTATATACACTTAGCACAAAAATTGGTGATAAAATAATATATATTTTTCTCTCAAAAATATATATATACATAATATCCATTTTTATTCTTCAAGAAATCACCATTTCTTATCATCAAAAATTAGGGGAAACCTTAGTAATACTTTTAAACACATTTTTAGGGAATAAGTTTCTCAAAAACTTATATTTTTCTAAGTGTCAAAATTTATAAAAATTTTGACAGAGTTTCCCCTAAAAATGGACGTTTCCCATGTTTTCAAAACATGTGTTTATTTTCTTTTGAATTGTCAACAATCATCAATAATCATCAACAACAATTTATCAACAATATCCGTCAACAATAATCACTAATTTCATGAACTTGAATATTTACAAAAATGTGTAGTAACTTACTAGCACATTTAGTAAGTCTTGTTATCTTTAAAAATAAGTTTAACTTCTTAAAAACTTTATTTTTAAAGAATATGAAGTTTTACAACTTCTAGTCGGTTTTTACGAAAACTATTTCTTCGTTAACACTTTTGTTACACAAGTATCCACACACTTGTTTATTCACAAAAACCACTTTTGTTTGTGTAAGATCCGGTTTAGAACATGTGATTTCTTGGACACTTGGTCCTTTGAAAATACCGCTTGTAGATACGTAGATCTACTAGTTTTAAACACCATTTCACAAGTTAAATTGCTTTTACACAAGTTCATGATGTGTGTGGTAGAGTTTCATCATTTAACCTTTGTTACTCTTAAACAAGCTTTATGTCATAATCCAAGATCATGACTAAACCGGGTTAAATGATGATCCGAGCTACCATATCATAGATCGGGTCTAAATAATCACAACTTTCAATTACTACAACATTTACACAACTTACGTGCTATTAACCACCATTTTTCATGCCTTTAGTAGACTTTTAAGCATCATATTGCATGTTAACGAGTTTTAACCGACAAAAATCCTTTTAACCACTTTAGAATAGATTCAATACGAGTTCTAAGTGTTATACCTCTAGCTCAAGGCTAGGGAAGACTCTTGATGAAAAACGCGTGGATAAAAGCTAAAGAAAGAGGTCCTTCGTGTTCCGCTTGCTCCAAGACTCCTCGTATACGACCCTTGATGTTTGTGTGATAATGGAAATGCAAGCACCAAACTTGAAAGTATGATGAGGGTGGGTGGGGGTCTCGGCCGAGAGCTCTAGAGGGCAAGGGAGTGGTGTTGTGTAGTGTTGAGTTTAGTGAGAGTTATTGTGTGGTTAGGGGTTAATTTATAGATAAATCTCATGGTCCTTAGCCAAAGGTAATTATGTCCTCATGATATTAGACATTGAGGATTTAAATAATCAAGATTGTACAATTGTGTTCCCCCATAGTTAGGGCCGGTTAGAGAAGGGGGGGGGGTCTAGTTCGGTTCCAAGTATTAGTTAGGTTAAACTAAGTTAAGTTAAGTGTTTAACCCCGTTACTAGTGTGTAGTGTAATATAAAGGGTGTTAGGGCATTCGGGGACCCTAACTAGCTCAGAAAAGTATAAACAATGTCATTGACATTATTTTTATGTTCCGGGTAATCTCCGGTTGTTCGGTTACATACCGATTCGTTAAAGTGCTAAATCACACTTTTTAGTGTCTTTTAAGTACCTTTCATGTACTCTTTCAATTCCCAACACTTAGGGAAATATTCTGGATAATAAAACGACATTTTTGCACAATATTTTAGTGCCAAAATGCTGATTATAGCTGAATTATATAAAATTCTGCACTTAAAGTGCGTTTCGGGTGCTTTTTAGTGCTTATTTTTGCTTTCGCAATGTATATAAATTAAACCCTTGTATGTACTCTTGGGTTTTAATGCATTCTTGTTGTTGGACCTACACCTAGGCTCCAATTTTATTGTCTGGCTGCTTTCTGCAGTTCTGTTGACACATTGTGTCTTACCGGTGAGTTTACTATTATTCTGACGCAACGCTCTCGTTTATGCATAAAGCAATATTTTGTAGTATACAACATGCATGAATTCACTTGTTTAATCATGTGTTCAGACATTGCTGACACTTAAACTCATAATTGCAGTCATTAAGCAATAATTATAGTGTACGGAAATTACCGGTTTGTGCCAGTTGTCACAGTCTCCCCCCGTTAAAAGAATTTCGTCCCGAAATTCAGACTGAACTTACTCTCGCTGGAGTCTCCTTGAATAGGTGGGGATACTTTTTCTTGAACTGGTCTTCACGTTCCCATGTGTACTCGGGTCCGTGCTTAGAGCTCCAACGTACTTTAACAAGTTTCACACTGCTCCTCCTGGTCTTGTTGACTTTCCAGTCGGTAACCTCAACGGGTTGCTCTGTAAATCGGAGGGCTTCATCAATATGCACTTCATCCATCGGGATGGTCACGTTTTCTTGCGTTGGACTCTTCTTCAGGTTGGATACATGAAACGTATCATGTACTCCATTAAGTTCTTCCGGTAACTCCAACTTGTATGCCACGGTACCAATTCTCTTCAGTATTCTGAATGGTCCGATATATCGTGGATTCAACTTTCCACGCTTTCCAAATCTGACTACGCCCTTCCATGGTGAGACTTTTAACAACACTTTGTCTCCCACCTTGAAATCTACCGATTTTCTATTTGGATCCGCGTAGCTCTTTTGTCGCTCTCGAGCCGTCCTAATGCGCTCTCGGATCTGCGCAATCTTGTCGGTTGTCTCTTGTACAAGTTCAGGACCAACCATACGTTTATCTCCGGCATCTGCCCAACATAAGGGCGATCGGCATTTGCGGCCATACAGAGCTTCGAACGGCGCGGCTTTTATGCTTGTATGATAGCTGTTATTGTAGGAAAACTCAACTAAAGGTAGATGAGTATCCCAGCTGCCGCCTAGGTCCATGACACATGCGCGAAGCATATCTTCTAATGTTTGTATTGTCCGTTCGCTCTGGCCGTCTGTTTGCGGATGGAATGCCGTGCTCAGATCTAACTGAGATCCAAAGGCTTCCTGAAATGATTGCCAGATTCTTGAGACAAAGCGTCCATCTCTGTCTGAAATAATTGAGATTGGCACTCCATGTCGTGCCACAATTTCCCTTAAGTATATTTCAGCAAGCTTTCCAGTGCTGTCTTTTTCTCGGATCGGTAGGAAGTGCGCAGACTTCGTTAATCGATCAACTATTACCCATATCATATCGTGCCCTCTCGGGGTCCTGGGTAATTTCGTTATGAAGTCCATCGAGATTTGTTCCCACTTCCACACGGGAATTTCTGGTTGTTGTAATAGGCCGGACGGTTTCTGATATTCGGCCTTAACCTTCGCACAGGTTAGGCATTTTCCGACATAAACCGCAACGTCGCTTTTAAGTCTCGGCCACCAGTAGTATTCCTTCAAGTCTTGATACATTTTGTCCGATCCTGGGTGGATCGAATATCTCGATTTGTGGGCTTCATTAAGGATGACTTCTCGTATGCCACCATAGAGTGGAACCCAAATACGCTTCTTAAAGTACAAGGCTCCCTCTTCGTTTGGCACCATGTATTTCAGCATACCTCGTAGGTATTCAGCTTTACGGTTCTCTTCTTTAAGAGCTTCTTGTTGTGCATCTCGAATGCGTGCTGTGAGGTTCGTTCGAATCGTCATTTCCAATGCTCGAACCCTTAGGGTCTTAACCCTTTCCTTTCGGCTCAACGCGTCTGCTACAACGTTTGCCTTTCCAGGATGGTACTTAATCTCACAGTCATAATCATTCAGCAGCTCGACCCAACGTCGCTGGCGCATATTTAATTCCTTCTGATCAAATATGTGTTGTAAGCTTTTGTGATCTGTGAAGATTGTACATTGAGTACCATATAAATAATGTCGCCAAATCTTCAAGGCGAATACCACTGCGCCCAACTCTAGGTCGTGAGTGGTATAATTTCTTTCATGAACCTTCAGTTGTCTTGAAGCATAAGCGATGACTTTTTGGCGTTGCATGAGCACGCAACCCAAGCCTTGTCGTGAGGCGTCGCAGTATACCACGAAGTCTTCAGTGCCTTCGGGCAACGATAGTATCGGTGCATCGCAGAGCTTGTTCTTAAGTAGCTGAAAGGCTTCTTCTTGTTTGTGACCCCAGTCGTACTTCTTGTCTTTCTGTGTGAGGGTCGTTAGCGGTTGAGCTATTTTTGAGAAATTCTCGATGAATCGCCGATAGTAGCCCGCTAAACCCAAAAATTGACGTACTTCGGTCGGGGTCTTGGGAGCTTCCCAATTCTTTATTGCTTCTATCTTGGACGGGTCTACATGAATGCCTTTCTCATTCACCACGTGACCAAGAAATTGTACTTCGCGAATCCAGAATTCGCATTTCGAGAACTTTGCATAAAGCTTCTCTTTCTTCAGTAGCTCCAAGATGGTTCTGAGATGTTGCTCATGTTCTTCTTTCGTTCGCGAGTAAATTAGGATATCATCGATAAATACAATCACGAATTTATCGAGATATGGTTTGCATACGCGGTTCATCAGATCCATAAAGACCGCTGGTGCATTCGTCAGCCCAAACGGCATCACCAGAAATTCGTAGTGCCCATATCGCGTTCTGAATGCAGTCTTTGGTACGCTTTCCTCTTGGATTTTCAGCTGATGATATCCAGATCGAAGGTCGATCTTGGAATAGTAGCTTGATCCTTGCAGTTGATCAAATAAGTCATCAATCCTCGGTAGTGGATACCGATTCTTGATAGTGAGCTTGTTTAGTTCCCTGTAATCGATACACATCCGCAGTGTTCCATCCTTCTTCTTCACGAACAATACTGGAGCTCCCCAGGGTGAGAAGCTTGGCCTTATGAATCATTTATCCAACAACTCCTGGAGTTGTGTAGATAATTCTTGCATTTCGGATGGAGCAAGTCGATAGGGTGCCTTGGCTACAGGAGCAGCTCCTGGAACCAAGTCTATACGGAATTCGACTTGTCGTTGCGGAGGTAATCCTGGCAGATCTTCGGGAAAAACATCAGGACATTCATTCACCACAGGAATGTCTTCGAGTTTTGGCTCCACAGCCTTCTTGTCTATAACGTGTGCTAGGAAAGCGACACATCCTTTCCTCAAGCACTTCTGTGCCTTCATACAGCTGATGATTCGAAGAGGCGCGTCTCGTTTTTCCCCATGTACAATGAGAGTTTCATCATTCGCTAGAGGGATGCGAATGATTTTCTCATGACAGATAACTTCAGCTCTGTTCTTGGACAACCAGTCCATTCCCACCACTACATCGAAGCTACCCAATTGAATAGGCAAGAGATCGATGCTAAATTTTCGTTCGCCAAGTTCTAGTGTGCGGCCTCTAACAACTTCGCCCGATTCAACAAGTTTACCATTGGCTAGTTCTATGGAATAAGGAATTTCTAATCTACTAGATTCTATTCCGAGTATACGTTTAAATTCCACAGACATGAAGCTATAATCGGCGCCAGTGTCGAATAATATGGATGCAAAGTGATTGTTAATGAGAAACGTACCAGTGACCACGTTAGGGTCCTCGCGTGCGTCTCTTGCTCCAATCACAAATGCTCGAGCTGGAGCGTTGTTTCTCTCTGGGCAGTTCTTCATGAAATGATCATTGCTTCCACACTTGAAGCATCCTTGGTTCTGCCCTTTCCCATTGCCATTCTTATTAACAGCACCGTTTCCATTTCGATTCTTTCCTTTTCCCCAACAGTCTTCTGTTTGATGACCCAATTTACCACAATTGTCGCACCTTGGAATGCGACAAGCTCCATCATGATGATACTTACATTTTTGGCATCTAGGCATGGAGCCTTGGTATGCTTTGGTTGTATGAGTTTTCATCTCCTGAGGCGGATTAGTGTCGCGCTTCTTGCTGAAACTCTTGTTGTTACGAGTTGCTTGGTTCAAACTGGCATGCTTTCTCTTCTTGTCGCCGGACGACTCAGCATGCGTCTCGGTCTTCTCTGTTGGGTTTAATGACAACTTCTTCATACGAACACAATCTTCAGTAAGGCTGACAGCCAGAGTTACAGCCTCGGTGATTGTTTGTGGTTTGGCCGACGTCACCATGCCACGAAACTCTGAGGCCAGTCCCCAAATGTAATGTTCAACACGCTTGAATTCGGGAGTCACCATGTAGGGAAGTACTCTAGACAGATCGTGGAACCTTCGAGTGTAACCATTGATGTCAGCACCTTCCATAGTCAAGTGCCAGAACTCTGTTTCCAGCCTTTGGAGTTCTGCACGAGAGCAGTACTTCTCTCTCATCCTTTCCTTCAGTTCCTCCCAAGTGAGGCCATAAGCGGCGTCATCACCCAAAGTTTGGGCTTGCAGGTTCCACCAAGTCAGAGCTTCATCAACGAATAACCCAGTAGCAAAAGTGACTTGTTGATCTGCGGTACACTTGCTCATGCGGAAAGTAGCTTCAGTCTTCTCCGTCCAGCGCACAAATGCTACTGCACCTCCTGTGCCATCATAGTTCATCGGCTTGCAGTCGAGGAACTGCTTGAAAGTGCAGCCTGGAATTGATTCAACCAATTCACATGTGAGCAATCGAAGAAATAATGAAACAAAGACCGTTCATAAATTTCCTCATGCTTAGTACAGTGTCTCAAGGTTACCTTGAGCTGCATTGCCTTCAGACGAATCTCCATTCCCATTGCGCCTAGCGTTGCTTGGTCCTCCACTGTCTTGGGTTCGGTTCGCCTCGTACTGGGCGATAGCAGCGGAGATCCTTTCCTCTAGCAAAGCGTTCAGCTCTTCAGCAGTTCTTGGCAGTGGGGGAGGTGGAGGTTGATCATCATTGCGAGCATTCACAGTTTTCCTGGGTGCCATGTTCTGACGGAACATAACACAGCAGGGTTAGACATTGGTTTGATATCGTCACACTAGACAGTAGTATCATATATTCACAGGTATATATACCACATAAGTGACATCAGACAATTATTACTCTAGCAGAGTACTTATTAGGCTTGTACTGAGGGAATCTATACGTGACAAGACTTGATGTGATTTCTGTGCACTGAATTCCATAATTACGTATGCATCCATAATTACGTAACTCCTTGCACAGTCCGCACAGTTCGTTTCATCCTCGTATTTCTCCCTTCAGATGGGCCATCGCTTTCAGGTAAAGTCACGTATACTTGTGACATTCTACCTCTAGTACATGCTAATTATCACACATAATTGCAAGTAGTTTCTAGCCAAGGACAAGTGCTACTCAAGTGCACTCTAAGTCTCGTAGTGTCTTTTCTAGACTCATGTAGACAGTTTCAGGTAGTGGATGTCGCGGGACGTTTTATGCAATGAAAACACTTTGAAAATTGTTTTCTTGAATGGATCCTAGAGATTGTAGACTAGACTCGAGAAGGAATCCTAGTTCACTACAATCGCGGCTCTGATACCAATCTGTCACACCCCTTTCTATGGCGGAAGCACGAGGTGTGATCATGAAAGGTTCTCATTGCATACGAAGAGTAAACATGCTACATGCTCGTAAAATAACATCAAATACCATGATTTGAAAACATAAGTTTAGCGTTTCCATCGCTAGACAGCATAAAACATTGTCTTAAAAGTTTACAACTTTATTCAAAGTTAAACACAAGCGACATCCACGAGCATAAGCTAGACCACGCGCACATCCATCCTAGTTACCTGAAATACATGTGAGTTTTTGGAAAAACGTCAACATAAAGTTGGTGTGAATTCATCCAGTTTTGTATTTCATGTTTGTATACTTTGTATGAAAACATAGTTTGTGAGTAAATCAAGTTTTCATATATAAATCCAGTTTCATGTGTACACCACGTACCCATTTATAATTCAATCCTTTCTTGAGTACCCCACGTACTTCAAGTTATATCACAATCCTCTTGAGTACCCCACGTACTTCAAGTTATATATCAATCTTCTTGAGTACCCCACGTACTTCAAGTTATATATCAATCTTCTTGAGTACCCCACGTACTTCAAGTTATATATCAATTTTGTATGGTATGAATTTTATGTAAATACAGTATTTCTGTAATTATCAGATTGTTAATGGGTAGCAAAGCCATTAACCTGTGGCACGTCATAGGAAGTCACCAAACCTAAGGCATTTAATTGGTATATTCTGAGACACAAAAGCACTCCTCGGTTCTCGTCCCGACCGGGAGTGTGGCTGCCAGGCACCCGTTAGATCTAACCTTTTGTTCTGCGGTCTAGGTATATTGTTGATTAATGGTGCTTCTGTACCCTATTCGTGACACTATTTCTCATAACGCATCCTACTTGGTTCTCGTTCTCACCAAGCGCGTTTCTTGTTATCATTTCTCATAGCGCCTCATACTTGGTTCTCGTTCTCACCAAGTGCGCTTCTCACATTCTTATATTTCATCACACTTGGTTCTCGTTCTCACCAAGTGTACTTCTTGTATTCTTATATTTCGTCACACTTGGTTCTCGTTCTCACCAAGTGTACTTCTTGTATTTATATCATACCAATTATAAACTTTGTACATTTGTACATGTATTTCACCCCCGAAGTTATAAAAACTGAAAACAGTTAAAGAGAAAAGGGGGAGCATGAACTCACAACTTTGCGTTCCTAGCGTCGTAAACTCCACCGGATTTGCTTAATTAACGTCGTAACCTATACGCGTTTTCTTAACGTTAGTCACTAGACTTGCGTCGCACAAGTTCAGTCACTCTCTTGTATATTTTCTTGTGTTAAAAATATTCTTATATTTTTAACTACGAATCTTACTTATATTATTTTCTCCAAAAATAAATATAAGTCTTTTGTGTTTTGCACTTTGCACCCGAATTATGTATCTTGTATGTTGTATGTGTATTTTTATATTTCTACTCCTCATGAGTAATTAGTGTATTTTTAAGTCTTAATACACTAGCACGTATAACACATACTATATACACTTAGCACAAAAATTGGTGATAAAATAATATATATTTTTCTCTCAAAAATATATATATACATAATATCCATTTTTATTCTTCAAGAAATCACCATTTCTTATCATCAAAAATTAGGGGAAACCTTAGTAATACTTTTAAACACATTTTTAGGGAATAAGTTTCTCAAAAACTTATATTTTTCTAAGTGTCAAAATTTATAAAAATTTTGACAGAGTTTCCCCTAAAAATGGACGTTTCCCATGTTTTCAAAACATGTGTTTATTTTCTTTTGAATTGTCAACAATCATCAATAATCATCAACAACAATTTATCAACAATATCCGTCAACAATAATCACTAATTTCATGAACTTGAATATTTACAAAAATGTGTAGTAACTTACTAGCACATTTAGTAAGTCTTGTTATCTTTAAAAATAAGTTTAACTTCTTAAAAACTTTATTTTTAAAGAATATGAAGTTTTACAACTTCTAGTCGGTTTTTACGAAAACTATTTCTTCGTTAACACTTTTGTTACACAAGTATCCACACACTTGTTTATTCACAAAAACCACTTTTGTTTGTGTAAGATCCGGTTTAGAACATGTGATTTCTTGGACACTTGGTCCTTTGAAAATACCGCTTGTAGATACGTAGATCTACTAGTTTTAAACACTATTTCACAAGTTAAATTGCTTTTACACAAGTTCATGATGTGTGTGGTAGAGTTTCATCATTTAACCTTTGTTACTCTTAAACAAGCTTTATGTCATAATCCAAGATCATGACTAAACCGGGTTAAATGATGATCCGAGCTACCATATCATAGATCGGGTCTAAATAATCACAACTTTCAATTACTACAACATTTACACAACTTATGTGCTATTAACCACCATTTTTCATGCCTTTAGTAGACTTTTAAGCATCATATTGCATGTTAACGAGTTTTAACCGACAAAAATCCTTTTAACCACTTTAGAATAGATTCAATACGAGTTCTAAGTGTTATACCTCTAGCTCAAGGCTAGGGAAGACTCTTGATGAAAAACGCGTGGATAAAAGCTAAAGAAAGAGGTCCTTCGTGTTCCGCTTGCTCCAAGACTCCTCGTATACGACCCTTGATGTTTGTGTGATAATGGAAATGCAAGCACCAAACTTGAAAGTATGATGAGGGTGGGTGGGGGTCTCGGCCGAGAGCTCTAGAGGGCAAGGGAGTGGTGTTGTGTAGTGTTGAGTTTAGTGAGAGTTATTGTGTGGTTAGGGGTTAATTTATAGATAAATCTCATGGTCCTTAGCCAAAGGTAATTATGTCCTCATGATATTAGACATTGAGGATTTAAATAATCAAGATTGTACAATTGTGTTCCCCCATAGTTAGGGCCGGTTAGAGAAGGGGGGGGGGGGGTCTAGTTCGGTTCCAAGTATTAGTTAGGTTAAACTAAGTTAAGTTAAGTGTTTAACCCCGTTACTAGTGTGTAGTGTAATATAAAGGGTGTTAGGGCATTCGGGGACCCTAACTAGCTCAGAAAAGTATAAACAATGTCATTGACATTATTTTTATGTTCCGGGTAATCTCCGGTTGTTCGGTTACATACCGATTCGTTAAAGTGCTAAATCACACTTTTTAGTGTCTTTTAAGTACCTTTCATGTACTCTTTCAATTCCCAACACTTAGGGAAATATTCTGGATAATAAAACGACATTTTTGCACAATATTTTAGTGCCAAAATGCTGATTATAGCTGAATTATATAAAATTCTGCACTTAAAGTGCGTTTCGGGTGCTTTTTAGTGCTTATTTTTGCTTTCGCAATGTATATAAATTAAACCCTTGTATGTACTCTTGGGTTTTAATGCATTCTTGTTGTTGGACCTACACCTAGGCTCCAATTTTATTGTCTGGCTGCTTTCTGCAGTTCTGTTGACACATTGTGTCTTACCGGTGAGTTTACTATTATTCTGACGCAACGCTCTCGTTTATGCATAAAGCAATATTTTGTAGTATACAACATGCATGAATTCACTTGTTTAATCATGTGTTCAGACATTGCTGACACTTAAACTCATAATTGCAGTCATTAAGCAATAATTATAGTGTACGGAAATTACCGGTTTGTGCCAGTTGTCACATTTTGCTACTGATCACATATGATAAATAAATTATTTTAAGCCTTCTGGAAATATAAAAATATCAGATTTAAGTATCGAACCCGGAAATGGCTTTTAATCGCCTTATTTAGCGCGTTTTTAACGCATAGTATGTTTTAAAATCATATTGAACATACCCGGGTTGATACCTACTGATATTTTAGGCAAATTAGAATATTTTAACAGTAAGCAAAGGTTGATTAACTCAGACTCCGGTTTTGAGCTTTTCGGCTTATGTGAAATTACCAAAATGCCCCTACGGTGCATAGTTGGCTATAAATGATAAATTTCACATAAATAATGTAACTCAGGTAAATACTTAAACTCTTTTATAACCTTTTAAATGACCAAACTACCCCTACGGGGCCTAGTTTGTGTTTAAATATGTGACAACTCGAATTTCCGACATCCTTTATTCGCATTTAATGCACGTTGACTTTGACTATATGGTTGTGTTATGATAAAACCTAGTGTGTTTGCATGGTTATGTGTGATTGTATAACATGTGTACTGTTGTAAAACTTAAACTGTTTAGAACCCGACGAAACACAAGGCTGTTTCGCCATAACCCATTTCGACGAAACAGTCTGTTTCGCCATGAACACTCCGACGAAACAGAAGTCTGTTTCGCCGACCCAGTAGCCCAGTTAGGCCCAGAACGTATTTTGAGTATTTTTACGTAAAAACAACATCACTTTACATTTTCTATCAACACAATCGAAACCCTAGAGCTCTCTCACTGTGACGGCGAACTAGAACCCACCGGAAACCCTTGTGCGATCAAACCATCATCTCGGTTAGTAGATTTATGTGTCTTGATTGATCGTTCATCTGTGAATGTGTTTCTGTGCCATGAGATTCTGTCTTGATGATGATATGGATTTTTATATGTATGTTGTAGTTGGATACAAATCATTCTATACGAAACTTAATACCATCGAATGCTCGGTTCTGGATATTGTTATATTGTTCTGATTCTGAATATAAGTTAGCATCTTGATAGGGTTCAATGATATGATTGTTGTATGTTAAATTAATATGTTATACACAAAAACTAGGGTTTATGCTAGACAATGATTCTAGGATGATTCGTTATGCACATTGACCTTCGTATGATTTCTGATATTGTTGACGGCTGCTAGCATGATTAGGGTTCTGTGTATATTCGTAACTGCTGCATCTGATGTCTGCGAAACTGACATCCGACGAAACAGAACTCTCGGCGAAACATAAAGTGTTTCGCCAAGAGTAATCGACGAAATTGAATTCTGTTTCGCCAATTAAGACCACGACGAAACAGGATATGTTTCGTCAAGCGTGTGTTTCGCCAACTTATGTGTTTCGTCAATATCTGTGTTTCGCCAACATGTGTGTTTCGCCGAATAGCTGGTCTGTGCAGGAACTTGAGTTAATTCTGTTAAATGCTAACTGGAATAATTAACTGCTGTTAAGTGTAACCATCTTGTATATGATTGTGATTACGTGTTACATGTTCATACGTGCACAACTAGAACACAAACTGATTTCACATACGTGCATACTATAGGACGTGATTGACTTATTTGCGAGCACATAACCTAGCATACCGAGCAAACCAAGGTGAGTTCACACAAGCCAAGGCATGGGGTTCCCAGGGGGGAATGGGGATTGATGATTTCTGAACGTACATTGATAACAGAACCTACTGCTAGACTAGTAACACTTATTGAACGATCTTCGCACACCTGCCAAGGACATTGGCCGCGATATTATGACTGTCTTCGCACACCTGCCAAGGACATTGGCCGCGAACTAAACGTACAACATCATCGCACACCTGCCAAGGACATTGGCCGCGATACGAACAAACCTAGTCTAGAAAACTTGGGGAAAGACCTTCCCCAACATCTTCGCACACCTGCCAAGGACATTGGCCGCGATGGAAACTAATATGATACATTGTAACGAACGAACATACTACTACTCACGCTATACTGTTACTGAACTATTAACTGTGAACTCGCTCAACTAGTTGTTGACTCTCTCTTACATGCCTTGCAGGACCTTAGGTACTTTTGGAGCTTGCACAGGGAGGAGCAGGTCGTTGTGGGATACGGATCATAGACGTTATGTGAACTTATAACTTACTTTGGGTTTTCATTATTATGCTTCCGCTACTTAAACAATGTTTGGTTATGAACATCAGTCATGTCAAGATGAATTGCATTTTCCTACATTTACACTGATATACTATGTTTGATATGATTGATGGCTTGATCCTGATCAGTCATGCCTCCAAGCGGTGATACTCCGCGTGTGGATTTTTGGGGGTGTGACAGATTGGTATCAGAGCCATTGGTTATAGAGAACTTGGTTTTAATAAAGGGAAAACGATTTTGTTAAAACCAGACTATAACCAGAACAGTGCTCTCAACGATCCACAACGACGCTTCGCTCCGCGTGCAAGGCTCAACATCATAGGTATTACTATTCATGCTACATTACCTACATGCTAGAACTACATAGAACTTTGCTCGTGGTATGCTTAGATTACATTGTTTACTATTCATTACTGATTGAGAACGCTTATATGCTCACTCTCTTCTGTCATCGCACGATTTGCGAACCTATCTCACTTACGTTATCTTTACTATGAAGATCATGTCTGGACGTATCAACATGACTCAGGACCAGTTGACGGCCCTCATTAACGAACGAGTCACTGCGGCCGTTGCAGCCGCACAAGCAGGAGGTCAAGCACCTGTTTGCACTTTCAAGACTTTCATGGACTGTCGTCCATCCACTTTCAGCGGCACTGAAGGAGCCGTAGGTCTCCTGCATTGGTTTGAAAAGATAGAGTCTGTGTTTGAGATGTGTGAGTGCCCTGAGGCACGCAGGGTGAAATATGCCACCGGTACCCTCGAGGGTTTAGCCCTCACATGGTGGAAAGCTCAGGTCCAAATCCTGGGGTTGGTTGCTGCTAACGCCACCCCATGGAACAATTTCAAAGAGATGATCAAGGAGGAATACTGCAGTCGAGATGATATTCATAAGCTGGAAGTCGAGTTTTTCAACCTCAAGATGACGGGGTCTGAGATCGAAGCGTATACAAAGAGATCGAATGAACTTGGATTACTGTGTCCTACTCTGGTGGACAAGCGTATTGAACTTTATCTTAAGGGTCTGGTGCCAGAGATCCAGAGTCATGTGACATCAGCAAATCATGCCACTTACCAGCAGGTTGTTCAGCTGGCTCACCGTCTCACTGATCAGGCGGTGGAGCAAAACAGGTTGCCTAAACGCATCAGCGCTACTGCTATCGCTACCACTTCAGTTACCCCTGCTACTCCCAGCGACAATAAGAGGAAATGGGAGGGGGATTCTAGCAAGGGTTCAGCTACTGTTCAGTCTCAAGCTCAGCAACGCAAAACAAATGATCACCAGAGTCCGAATCAGCAATCAGCAGGTAGTCAAGGGCAGAGTGGCTATCGGGGAATTCACCCGTGGTGTAGAAGGTGCAACAAACACCACAGTGGAAGATGCCGCAGGGAACAGTGTCAAAGATGCCTCAAGATGGGTCATGAGGCTAAGGATTGTAGAAGCGTACGGCCAGCGAATCAGAACCAGCAACAACCACCTGCTCCACGAAACCAGCCTCAGCAGCAGCAGCAGGGAAACAGGGGATGCTACCAGTGTGGGGCTGAAGGTCATTACAAGCGGGATTGCCCTCAGTTAAACCAAAACCAGAACAATAACAACAACAACAATCAGGGCAACGGGAACAACAACAACGGTGGAAACAATAACAACAATGGTGCTAGAGGTCGTATGTTTGTGATCGGTCAAGGTGATGCCAGGAATGATCCCAACGTGGTTATGGGTAAGTTTCTTCTCGACGACTTTTATGTTACTGTACTATTTGATTCTGGTGCGGATACAAGTTACATGTCTCTAAAAGCTAGTGAAATGTTAAAACGTGCACCAACTCTCTTAAACACCAAACATGTCGTAGAGTTAGCTAACGGTAAAAGCCTAGAGGCCACGCACATAGTTAAAGGGTGTAATCTTATCCTCGCTGATCAGACTTTCTCCATCGATCTCATTCCTATACCTTTGGGTAGCTTTGACGTCGTCATTGGTATGGATTGGTTATCTCAACAACAAGCGGAGATTTTATGCAAAGAAAAGGTCATTCGTATTCCTCGTTCGGGCAAGGAACCTCTCGAAGTTCAAGGCGACAAGAGTGGTGTCGTGAGTGGCATCATCTCCTTTTTGAAGGCTCAGAAGTGTTTACGCAAGGGGCACACTGCTATACTAGCACTCGTCACAGATACCTCGAAGAAAGAGAAAAAGATTGAAGATATTCCTGTAGTACGAGACTTTCCTCAAGTGTTTCCTGAGGAATTACCTAGGTTGCCGCCTCATCGTCAAGTTGAATTTCAGATCGAGCTCGCTCCAGGAGCAGCACCCATAGCTCGAGCGCCTTATCGTTTGGCTCCAACTGAATTGGAAGAATTGTCAAAGCAGCTACAAGAACTCTTGGAAAAGGGTTTTATACGTCCTAGCTCTTCGCCTTGGGGAGCTCCAGTGTTATTCGTGAAGAAGAAAGACGGTACGTTCAGGATGTGTATAGACTACCGTGAACTCAACAAGGTGACGATCAAGAATCGTTATCCTCTTCCGCGCATAGATGATTTATTCGATCAGCTGCAAGGGTCGAGCTACTACTCCAAGATAGACTTAAGGTCAGGTTATCATCAGCTGAGAGTCCGGGATGAGGACGTCTCTAAAACAACATTTAGAACTCGTTACGGCCACTACGAGTTTATGGTCATGCCATTCGGGCTAACGAACGCGCCTGCCGTATTTATGGATCTTATGAACAGGGTGTGCAAACCCTATCTCGACAAGTTCGTCATTGTTTTCATCGACGACATCCTGATTTATTCGAAAAGTCGGGAGGAACACGAGCAGCACCTACGACTTATACTGGAACTTCTACGAACGGAACAGCTATACGCCAAGTTTTCTAAATGTGACTTCTGGCTACGTGAAGTCCACTTCTTAGGCCACGTGGTAAACAAGGATGGGATTCATGTCGATCCATCCAAGGTAGATTCGATCAAGAATTGGCCTGCGCCTCGTACACCAACTGAAATACGCCAATTCTTGGGTTTGGCAGGTTACTACAGAAGGTTCATCAAAGACTTCTCAAAGATTGCTCAGCCACTTACACTGTTGACGCAGAAGGGTGTTGTTTATCGTTGGGGTAACGCACAGGAAACAGCGTTTCAGCACTTAAAGGATAGACTCTGTAGCGCACCTATCCTCTCACTGCCTGAAGGCACGGACGATTTCGTAGTCTACTGCGACGCATCTATCCAAGGTCTTGGATGTGTATTGATGCAGAGGGATAAAGTTATTGCTTATGCTTCGCGCCAACTTAAGGTTCACGAACGAAACTACACTACGCATGATTTAGAGCTGGGAGCGGTTGTCTTTGCACTTAAGATATGGCGACACTATTTGTACGGTACCAAGTGCGCAATCTACACTGACCACAGAAGCCTCGAACATATATTCAAACAGAAGGAACTGAATATGCGACAGCGACGATGGGTCGAACTGTTAAATGACTACGAATGCTCAATCAGGTACCACCCAGGCAAAGCCAATGTTGTGGCTGACGCCCTCAGTCGAAAGGACACTGCGCCTAAGCGCGTTCGAGCCTTACAACTCACGATACAGTCTAGTCTTCCTTCCCAGATACGAAATGCTCAGGTAGAAGCATTGAAACCAGACAACGTCAGGGCTGAAGCCCTACGCGGCTCAAGGCAACGATTAGAACAAAGGGCAGACGGCGCTTATTACGTAACAGGACGCATTTGGGTTCCACTTTATGGCAACTTACGCGAGCTGGTAATGGATGAAGCTCACAAGTCTCGCTACTCGGTACACCCTGGTTCGGATAAAATGTACCACGATATTAAGACTACATACTGGTGGCCTAGCATGAAGGCCCACATAGCCACATACGTTAGCAAATGCTTGACTTGTGCGAGAGTCAAGGCAGAATATCAGAAACCGTCAGGACCACTACAACAACCTGAGATACCACAATGGAAATGGGAGCAAATTTCCATGGATTTTGTTACTGGCCTACCTAAATCTCAGCGCGGAAATGATACTATTTGGGTGATCGTGGATCGACTCACAAAGTCTGCTCACTTCTTGGCCATCAAAGAAACAGACAAGTTCTCTACCTTGGCAGACATTTACTTAAAAGAAGTGGTCTCGAGGCACGGAGTGCCAACCTCCATCATCTCTGATCGTGACGCACGTTTTACTTCAGAACTGTGGCAAGCAATGCATAAATCTTTTGGCTCTCGTTTAGACATGAGCACGGCGTATCATCCTCAGACCGATGGGCAGTCTGAGCGCACTATTCAAACTTTAGAAGACATGCTTCGGGCGTGCGTACTTGACTTTGGCAATGGTTGGGAGAAACATCTGCCACTCGTGGAATTTTCATACAATAACAGTTACCACACCAGCATTAAAGCTGCTCCATTCGAGGCACTGTACGGGCGTAAGTGCCGGTCACCTCTCTGTTGGGCAGAGGTGGGAGAAAGTCAAATCACAGGTCCAGAAATGGTAGTCGATACTACAGAAAAGATTGCACAAATACGACAACGCATGGCGGCAGCTCGCGACCGTCAGAAAGCATACGCTGATTTAGACAGGAAACTACTCGAATTCCAAGTTGGGGATCGAGCGCTACTTAAAGTTTCACCCTGGAAGGGTGTGGTTCGTTTTGGCAAGCGCGGCAAACTAAATCCACGATATGTTGGACCTTTCGAAGTTATTGAGAAAATAGGCAAAGTGGCCTACAGATTGAACTTACCACCTGAACTCAGTGCAGTTCACAATGTCTTTCACGTGTCGAATCTGAAGAAATGTACGTCAGATGAGACCCACGTAGTTCCCTTGAAGGAACTCACTATCGACGAGCGGTTGCACTTCGTCGAGGAACCTGTTGAAATCACAGACCGGGATGTTAAGGTCCTCAAGAACACGAGAATCCCTCTTGTACGAGTTCGTTGGAACTCCCGCCGCGGCCCAGAGTTCACCTGGGAGCGTGAAGATCAAATGGAACTCAAATATCCCCAGTTATTCGGAAACCAAGCAACTACTACTGAGGCTGAAGCTACCAATGCTGAATTTCGGGACGAAATTCCAAATCAACGGGGGGATAATGTGACACCCCAAGAAAACCAGTAATCTTCGCAAACCTGCTCGAGGAGCCGCGATACGACACAGGTAAACAACGTTACACTACTAGCTTCCTCAGTAACTGCATGCTAAATTTCGGGACGAAATTTCTTTCAAGTTGGGGATAATGTGACAACTCGAATTTCCGACATCCTTTATTCGCATTTAATGCACGTTGACTTTGACTATATGGTTGTGTTATGATAAAACCTAGTGTGTTTGCATGGTTATGTGTGATTGTATAACATGTGTACTGTTGTAAAACTTAAACTGTTTAGAACCCGACGAAACACAAGGCTGTTTCGCCATAACCCATTTCGACGAAACAGTCTGTTTCGCCATGAACACTCCGACGAAACAGAAGTCTGTTTCGCCGGCCCAGTAGCCCAGTTAGGCCCAGAACGTATTTTGAGTATTTTTACGTAAAAACAACATCACTTTACATTTTCTATCAACACAATCGAAACCCTAGAGCTCTCTCACTGTGACGGCGAACTAGAACCCACCGGAAACCCTTGTGCGATCAAACCATCATCTCGGTTAGTAGATTTATGTGTCTTGATTGATCGTTCATCTGTGAATGTGTTTCTGTGCCATGAGATTCTGTCTTGATGATGATATGGATTTTTATATGTATGTTGTAGTTGGATACAAATCATTCTATACGAAACTTAATACCATCGAATGCTCGGTTCTGGATATTGTTATATTGTTCTGATTCTGAATATAAGTTAGCATCTTGATAGGGTTCAATGATATGATTGTTGTATGTTAAATTAATATGTTATACACAAAAACTAGGGTTTATGCTAGACAATGATTCTAGGATGATTCGTTATGCACATTGACCTTCGTATGATTTCTGATATTGTTGACGGCTGCTAGCATGATTAGGGTTCTGTGTATATTCGTAACTGCTGCATCTGATGTCTGCGAAACTGACATCCGACGAAACAGAACTCTCGGCGAAACATAAAGTGTTTCGCCAAGAGTAATCGACGAAATTGAATTCTGTTTCGCCAATTAAGACCACGACGAAACAGGATATGTTTCGTCAAGCGTGTGTTTCGCCAACTTATGTGTTTCGTCAATATCTGTGTTTCGCCAACATGTGTGTTTCGCCGAATAGCTGGTCTGTGCAGGAACTTGAGTTAATTCTGTTAAATGCTAACTGGAATAATTAACTGCTGTTAAGTGTAACCATCTTGTATATGATTGTGATTACGTGTTACATGTTCATACGTGCACAACTAGAACACAAACTGATTTCACATACGTGCATACTATAGGACGTGATTGACTTATTTGCGAGCACATAACCTAGCATACCGAGCAAACCAAGGTGAGTTCACACAAGCCAAGGCATGGGGTTCCCAGGGGGGAATGGGGATTGATGATTTCTGAACGTACATTGATAACAGAACCTACTGCTAGACTAGTAACACTTATTGAACGATCTTCGCACACCTGCCAAGGACATTGGCCGCGATATTATGACTGTCTTCGCACACCTGCCAAGGACATTGGCCGCGAACTAAACGTACAACATCATCGCACACCTGCCAAGGACATTGGCCGCGATACGAACAAACCTAGTCTAGAAAACTTGGGGAAAGACCTTCCCCAACATCTTCGCACACCTGCCAAGGACATTGGCCGCGATGGAAACTAATATGATACATTGTAACGAACGAACATACTACTACTCACGCTATACTGTTACTGAACTATTAACTGTGAACTCGCTCAACTAGTTGTTGACTCTCTCTTACATGCCTTGCAGGACCTTAGGTACTTTTGGAGCTTGCACAGGGAGGAGCAGGTCGTTGTGGGATACGGATCATAGACGTTATGTGAACTTATAACTTACTTTGGGTTTTCATTATTATGCTTCCGCTACTTAAACAATGTTTGGTTATGAACATCAGTCATGTCAAGATGAATTGCATTTTCCTACATTTACACTGATATACTATGTTTGATATGATTGATGGCTTGATCCTGGTCAGTCACGCCTCCAAGCGGTGATACTCCGCGTGTGGATTTTTGGGGGTGTGACAAAATACGTTTCGGGCATAATGAAAGACATCTTACTGATGTCACAACATATTTGAGGCATAAATTAACTTAGGAAACCTGTATATAGCTCTCATGAATACCCGTCACGCTTATTACGCGTACGGTTCGGTTTATGTAGCAAGTTTACATAAATTAGCCGAAACGGGTCAAACCTTATCGGTTTTATCTCAAAATTCAGAGTGTGTATGAAATACCCATATTATACAAGTCTTCGAACTGTCGGGTCTAAAACACATTCTATTCCGGTCTTCGCTTAATCATGCGTCTGAACCGTATCTTTCAGTAAGACTAACCGGTCTAAACTTAGGCTTAATTAAAGACCCGTTAGCATCCTAATTGGTTATTTATACCATCATTCAAGACTAGAGCCTTCCGGTAAATGGTACCTACGCTTACTTAAGTGAATACGGCTGAGTTATTAGATTATTGCTATTTAAGACAGGAGCTAGCTCAGGTAAATACTCTTAACTTATTTTCCCTATACGGGCTTGGGATACGGCACTATAAAAGTACCGCTTGGTCGGGTGTGTAGTTATTTAAATCGTATTGTGATTGATGTACTTACAACCCGTTTAATATGTATTATTTGGAGTATGGCCTTTGGGGGTTAATGACCATGTCGCGGATATCCTTGGCATCGTTTTACGAAATGGCCACGACCTAAGCACGGGGTGTAGGCATACACCTGACAGCTGCATTATGTAAAAACTGGTAATCCACTCCGAGGTATCATCCTTGTGGGCATTATACCGGAACTGGTAATCCACTTAGAGGATGATAGCCTGTGGGCATTATACCTGTGGCGTGTCAGTTAATCTAGTCCGGCCCTACAAACCGGCCCTAACGGACGACAAATAAGTAAAACTGTATACAAGATTATATACAAATAATTTTCCCGAGTATAAAAGGTTAATTTTGCCTCTGTGCATTTTAATCAAATTATAAAAGATATTTTTGTGCCACGTGCATCCAAATCAATTTTCTTAAACTCTTTTCAAATGAGTCCGTTGAGTGTATTTACCAGTGAAAACTGACGTATTTTCCAAAAAGGGTAAGTGACAGGTACTGAACGAAATTGGCTGGAAGCTCAGGGCGCTAATAAGGAATCTTACAAGTTCTAGGCGTCTAAAGTTTGTTGAACAAATGATATGTTTAAAGATCCGCCTGTGGATCCTTTACTTTCCGTTGTAATACTGGATATTACTTTATATTCGGAATGTAATAATATTTATCTTTTGCTTCCGCTGTGCATTTATATAATTGTGTTGTTTGACTATGATGATATCAACTACGTCACGATACTCCCCACCGGGCCCACCGGTGACACGTGGAAAGTCGGGTGTGACAGGTACCTAAACATCGTAGTTTCGGTCAAAAACGCTTAAAATGGAAGTAAATTGTGGGATAGAAACATGTATAATTTAAGGTATATCCCTCTAAACTTCTCGTGGGTGGCTGACATGACGTCTGTGTCGCTTGAACCGCTAGCTCTATTTTAATTTTTTAAGTCAAAAACTTTTTGTTAAAAAGCCTTTGTCAAACAGTCAAGAGAAGCATCGCCACAATAGAGCCAGTGCGCTTGACAAGATCTCCTTCTTTAATAGCAGTATCACTACCAAAGACAACAATCCCTACATTCTCATTCTCAAGATTCAAGGCTCTGTGACTTTTCCTCTTTAGCCGGCTTTCAGGCATGAGGACTTGCTTTCCTCTTTTTGGATACAAGCCCACAAATTTCATCTATTATCCACCGCTATTGCAATGACGAGGCTTCAATAGCGCCCCCAATAGCGCTCGCGGGACGGTTAGGGACGGGGGCACTATTGATGAAATTTGGCTGAGGTGGCTTGGTAAAAACGCCCCATACCAAGCAGCCTTAGTGTTTATATGTATTTACAAACATTCACTCCAAATAAACCGTAAACATGCGGTGTCTAGTAGCTAACGCATGAATCTATGGATGTGATTAAATAAATTAGTGGAATAACGAAAGGCCTCAATTGGTCTAGTTAAATTAGTTAATCAATAGTGTGTTATTTTTTGTTTACCATTTTGATTGAATTTTTGCACCCAGACGAGTATTTAAGCACGCTGATTTTAGGCTTTCATTCGTCTAGCTATTTTGTTTTAGGATCCAAATCAAAATACTTTTTATTTTTTTTCTAAAAAGGGTCCCAATTTCGTCATCCACTTCAGGCCTCCAAAAAGCTTTAGCCAGCTCTGGATCCAATCAGGCATAATAAGAACCGTGTTTTAGCAATAACCGGATAGGAACCGGTACCAAATATAGGTATTTGTATTATAACGCATTGGAACCGATTCGGGTAGGAATGGGTCCAGGTGACCCGGAAATCGGGTACAAAACCGGGTATGCTTGTTTTTTTTTTTACCGTTAGGAACGGTTCCTAACGGTAAGGAAATATAGCCATTTGGAACGGGTTATTTACAATTATAACCCTCTAACTTAGTATAAATAGATCTAAAATGTTTAGTTTTAACCATACAACTTCTCTAACTCTCAAACACTCTCAAAAACACAAAACCACTCAAGTTTTTTTCATGTCTCCAACACTCCAACGATGACAAGGAATGAAAATGTTGTTTTGGTGCTTAAAACCAAAAGAAACCCAGAGGTTTGGAAGCACTAAGATATGTGTCTTATGTCGGACAACACCGAGATAGCCCGTTGCAAATATTGTGAGAAATTCTTAAAAGTCGTGGCAAACTCGACTTTCTAGAAAACATACGGACAAACATTGCCTAGTGAAAAAAGCAAAAAAATAGAGGGGGAGTCGTCTAGATCCGCCGCCCAAAAATAGTGGTAGTGTTTAACTTCCACTTTATGTGTTATTTGTTTAAGTTTATTATTAATTTTAATGTTTAAGCTTAGGATATTAGGATGTAATGTTTAGTGTCTATTGTGTAATGCTTGAATGTTTAGTGTTTTAGTGTGTAATGTTTGAATGTTTAATGTTTTAATGTTACATGTTTATTTTTTTAATGCTCAACTTATATAAAATAACATCAATATTAAACATATTTAATATTATGCATAAGATATTAATGCTAAAATATTAACTAAAATACTAATACTAACTACAATTGAACATCCATTATAAGTTTCCAAATTTCAAGCTTGGTAAACGGCCGTACATTAACTTGTTCATACTCGACCGTCGATTTATCAATAACTTACTCATAGTCATTTGCATCTTCCAACTTGTCCATTTTTCGGCGGCTAATTTCGTGAAATATTCCTATTGGTTGAGTCCTGTTTATGATCTTTGCTTTAAGAGTATTACTTCTACGCACCATTTGATAACCCATTTCATCGTCATACCTCTCCTTAACACCGAGACCAAAAAACCCTACAAAAATTATTATTAAGACCCTCTTCGTGTAAGTTTTCGATCCTAACGTGTACATAAGCTAGACCCAACGCGTACTCCTCATTGTCAATCCAAGCTTGAGATATTTTGTAAGTTGTTTGTTTTGCGGTGTTTTGGGTTCATTTCAATGTTTTCAAGTTGGGTAATCAGCCAATCCTTCCAAAACTATTAAGATTTTGGATGTCCAAGTAGCGGTCTAATGATCAAAATAGTATGAAAAAAACCAATCAATGTAATATTTTTAACGTTTGAAAATGATTTTGATTTTTTTTACCGTTGAAACCGGTTACTTCTTACCCAGGTAAATCCAGATCGGGTAGGAACCCATGTTAGGAAAAAGAATGTGGAACCAAGTAGGACCAATAGGATATAAAAGGGTTGGGACCGGTTCCTCATACGTAGGAACTGGAACCGGTTCCAGATTAGATACGCCGGGTCAGGCATGGAACTGGTTTTTTTCGCACTTCTATATACCTTATTACATCCCATTTTGGTCTCTTCTAAAGGCCCAAAGTTCCAATCCTTGGATCAATTCATTAAAAATTCTAATCCGCTAAACTGAGGCATCATTTTTACTTATTCAAGGGCAATCAATAATAATAATACATAAATCTCAAATTTCATTAATACAATTCAAGAAATAAGTTTTTAAGTTCTAAGGCTTACAAACTAATTAAAAAAATACAAATAACTATCTACACGTTCATATCATTGATGCCAAAATGACGTTTATATGGAGTCCCAATAATATTTGTCTAATTACAGTTAAACGAATTGATGCTTATAAACAAATCAAAATACATAGTTGAAGTCATTGTAAATGATATGTAGTCATACTTGAAACTTCAATTAATATATGTTGTCATTTAGCTACAGTCCGTGGCGAAACTTGAGTTTTCCGACCCGGGGGATGGACCAGACCTTAAAATTTCTTTTAAACCGGGGGTGGAAAACATATATACCCAAAAATTTCTATATGAAAACTACATATTTTCCACTACTGAGCGAAAAGTTCGGGGGGTCGGCCGCCCCCTCCCGCCCCTTAAAAGCTTCGCCATGGCTACAATAACTTCATAACAAGACTTCTAACTAGTTGCAATATAATAGGAATCTCTACTATACAAGTTAAGATATTATAACGAGTTAAATTAGTTTTGTTCCCGAAGGATTGACAAAAAAATATCAAACACTTGGATTTGCATGAATAAGCAAACACTTACTCGGATATTTTGCACAACTAAAGATAAGACTGTATTGGATATTAATTTTATGAATTGGTTTATATTTGTTTTATTTGATTCGTGTGTTGTCTTACTTTTAGTTAGTTTATCGTATAATTTTTTAAGTGATTAGTTTGTTATTACCATCTATGAACTTACTATACTAACTTATATTTATATCAATATTTTTCTCACATGTTTTATTCCATTTATGAAGCTTCTCTATTTAACAGATGCATATACTTTATCCATAATTAAAACTATATTATGATACAAACATTTCATAGATTTTAGATATATTAACGAGTTAAATACGTTACATTTGTTAGTTTATACCAGCATACTATAGTAAGCAATTTAAGTGTGGGCAGCCCAAGAAGAGTGTGACCCATATCCATATCGGAAATCAAAAACAAAGAAAACTTCGGTGCCAATAGTTTCAAGAACATATGATAGTGTGTGTTTTTGTGTGACACCCTGACCGGAGGCGGAAACGTCGAGGGCATCACGAAACATGGTAGAATGCAATAAGCACATGGTGATTAAATTTAAGTTGAAATATGATTAAGTTTATTTAAAGGATTGCATTCACATCCAAAACAGTACAAACAAACAACACATTGTTCACATAAGTCCTTGATTTTTATTTAAAAAAAAAACTAAGGCACTTGTCTTGCAATCCTATGTGATCCAAAAGCCAACTTCATGCATCATCACCTAAAACATATGTTAAAAACAATTTGGGTCAACAAACGATTGAGTGAATTCATAGTGTTTTGTTTGATTTGGTAATAAACAATAATGTGATATGAAATAAAAGTTCAACAATGTGGCATTTGATATGTTTTAAACAATTGAATGAAACAAGTCCCGCTTGGTAAACATTCAAACCTTGTAGACGTAAACACGGCATTGATCACCCAAACTTCCGCATTGAATAACATGAATAATAACAACAACAAAGGGTCTGAACTGGAAGTTGGATGGGACGTCACACCTATAGCGCTATAATATACCGCTGGGCTTGTACGGAGTTAATGAATGTAATGTTTAAGCATCAAGTAATCAAACAATTGCAAGAAAACAATTAGGATAGCCACAAAATGCAAATGAGTTTGTATCACATTATACATATGTTTCACCCCGAAAATATTGTAAAACAAAAAAAATGGGGACTATGAACTCACCTTGTTTGCGAAATAAATCCCAAACAAGTATATAGATAAGAGTTTGCAGGAACAAGTCTTTCCACGCTACTCTATAAACATGCATGAAACAAACACATTTGGAACATAGCATTAACAAGGGCAACACTGTGATTTTGTATAAACGGGTGACAAGGTTTTGTGTTGTACGGATTTGACAATCTGTTTGGGGAACACTTGGTAACTTGATTAATTTGTGAAGTATTTATATAAAATACTAGGTTATACAAATAATAAGTAAAATATTATTATTTGTATATTTAAACAACTAATATATATATATATATAAATAACTATACTTTTAAGTCTATTTATATAAATATATATATGTTAACTTATAAAAATTATGTAAACAGTTTGTATAATTTAAGAATTTAAAAATATAATCCAAAAGTCCAAGTTTAATTATAGGATGTATAAATTATTTTCTGTATTATCAAAACATATGTATTTTCAGAATAACATGATAATTATACAATTTAATTATCTAATAATTAATTTAGGGCAGAATAATTAAAAATGACATTTTAATTATATAACAAGCATAAATCAGATTAAAATAATTATCATGGCAGAAAATAAATATATTTTTAAATAAACAGTCTAATTATTTGTTAAAAATGAAATAACTGGAAAATTGTGTAAATAATTACCTAAATAATTATTTAAAACAGAAAAATTAGAAACAATATTTTTAAATATTGACATGCAATCATACAGATTTAAAATAAATATTATGGCCTTGAATAATTTTTTATAAATATAATCTGGAATTAAAAAGGATTATTACAAATAAACTGATTTAATAAGTTTATTATAAAAAACTGACATGCAAAATATAAAATAAGATTTCTGGTTTTTAATAACCTCAATAAAACATGTATAATATTATAAAAATAATTTCGGATATAAAATACAACCTTAGAATAATTTAATTAATTAAATTCAACTTAATAAAACATGTAAATTAACTGTTTTTAATTATAAAACATCAAAACAGTATCAAATATCATGATAAAAATTATTTTTACAAGGTATACTGTTTAATATATATAACATAAAAATTTCAATAATTAATTCCAACAATCTGAATTAATACAAATTTTTAAAGTTAAAACTGTTTTTAATTAAAATAAAATAGTTTTATAAAAGTTTTGCAAACATTTATATTTTTTTATTAAATGCATCAGTAATCACATAACTTATGATAAAAATTTTGGATTTTAATAATTAATTATCGAATTGTTAGGAATTAATGAAAAATCTGCATTTATTAGAAAATAAATAAATAAACTAATTCATCATCATCTTCCCCAAATTAGTCAACCCAAAGTTAAACCCCATCAATTCGACATCAAAACTGAACAATAACAAAATTAACTTTACAGGGTCGTAATGTAAATGTAATTGTACCGAATAATCGAAAAAGAAAGCTCCGGTATCGGTTAAAGATGGCGGACCGAGTCTCTTCGGCGACTGGTTCGTCTGCAACTCCGGCGACAAGAACAGAGGTACGATTTCGATATGTTTGAGTGTTTTGAAAATGTTGTGAGGTTCGTGGGGGTTCAGGGAATTTATAAAACGTTCCAATTGATTCAGAAACAAATGAATAATACAGATTCTGATTCCCACTTAGATTTTATAAATTTTTCCGGTTTCGTAAACATAAATGCATGGTTTGGTGAAATTGAAGTGTTGGACGGGTTCGTATGTCGAGTGGGATCAAGCATCATGCGTTTAGGGACCTTGAATCTTGTCTGTTTGTGTTTTGGCCGAGTTCCGGCGATATGCGCGGTGTAATACCGGTTTAAAAAAATAGTTTGCAATTTGGTCCCTGTATTACAGAAACATGCACAGATGGTCCCTGAGGTTTTGATTATTCACGTGGTTAGTCCTTGTAATAGTTAGTTAAACTAACTAACTGGGTTAGGTTTTTATATAATAACCTTTATATAAAAGCTAACTGAGTTAAATTGTCCGGTTAAAACAACTTTTAAAAAAAAATGACAGGAATGGTCCCTGGACTTGTTAACTGAAAAGGCTAACTTAGTTAATTTTTAAACAAGATTTCCTTTTATATTATCTAACCCGGGTAGGGTAAGTTAACCAAAAACAGTTTTAAAATGTCCAAACCAGTCCCTGAACTACTAGTTTGATAGAATGACCTAATGGCCCTTGGACTTTTAAATTCAAAAAATGTGTATATTTATTTTTATAAAATATAAGTTTCAAAAATGACAATTTAGTCCCCGGACTTATGTTTTGCAAAATAGTGCCGGTTTTAAAATACGGATTAAATATCAAACATTTTAAACAAGTTTCAGGGAATGACAAAAGGAGTCCTTTAACTTATACTTCCACAAAATGACATGTTTGGCCCTTGTAGTTTGTGTGGCCTTATTTACAAGTACTAGATTAACATATATTGCAAAGATTCACACGTTTGGGCCGGTAAACAATGTAAAAGCAACAAAACAAACAAGTATAAATTGAATTGCACTTCATTAAAGGTTGAATGATTACAAAAGCAAAGACAATTACACGAGTGAAAACCAAGAGTGTTACATTTTGATAAATCAGTTGAATAAATTGAACAACTCAATCAAACAGTGATAATAACACATCAATCTAACACAACTAGATTTCGGAATGATTTCTAAATGATGTCATATATTATTTGATTATGTTTAAGTACAATCAAAGGTACAAAATCTCAATTTCACTAGGTGCACTTTCTTACTAAGTTCTTCTGCCTTTTGGCTCATAGTGTTACCTAATGAATCATCAGAGCTATGTTACCATACATGTAATCATCAGCGACCTTACCAAATCACATCAACTTTGTTGACTTCAGTCTGGTGTGTGGAAGCATTTAAGAGAATATGTGGCACAGTGGATTAAGAATACATATTTTGGTTAGGTGAGTAAGTATCCAGAGTAGATGATAACATAGGTGATTGAGAAAAGTGAGATGTTTCTTTTGTGTTTGGATAAGGGGTATTTCGGAAATATTTTGATATGAGTTTTATACATTTGATTGTCTTGGTGAATTTGAATTAGATTTCTGCATTCTCTGGCAAAATGCCATAGTCTATGACATCTATAACATTCCAACCTGGATTTATCTTTCTCAAATTTACCATTTCCTTCTGAACCTGGAAATCTCCTACAAGTTTTATTGTACAAGTGATTAGTTTTGAAACTCAGTAAGGAAAATTGGTCAAGAATATCAAACTCTTCTTGATCAATTAGATCCATAGGTTGTTGATCATTCATCACAAGAGCAAGGTTCTTGTTTCCATCAGATGGTGAGTTATTAAGTCCAGTAGTTATGTCAATAAATTGATCATAACTCTTTTCACTCCCACGGTTGGTTGATGATGATCCATCATGACTCATTAATGTTGTGCTACTAAAAGAGTAATCATCAACAACTTTTCCTGATGACATCAACTTCTATTTCTGGTCAAGTTCTCTCTCAAAAGTGAGGAGTCTGCCATGAAGTTGTAACAGAGTCATTTCCTTAAATCCAATAGAATTCCTTAAGATAATTGCTATTGTATTCCATTTGTCAGGGAGAGATTCCAAAAATATGTGACTCAGAAAAACACTTGTGTATGTTTGATCAACAAGCCTTAGCTCACTGATTAAGAAATTAAATCGCTCAAACTGTTGAGTCAGAGATTCCCATTTGACTTGTGTGAATGTTTCATACTGTTGATTCAAAATCTCCCTATTGTTCTCCTGCATCGGTGCCACCAAACTATTCATTTAAAGCATCCCATAATTCCTTGGCATTCTCACAGTGGATCAATCCAACACAAATTTCATTGGGTAAGGCCATGGCCAGTATCCCGAATGCCTTAGCATCAAGTTCTAATTTTTGGAAATCCTGCTCACAATAATATGTGGGATTCATAGGAACATTAACGTTTGGTTGTCCAACACTTGTTGCAAAGGGAACATACGGACCATAAAACCACACACCTCCAACAACAAGTGTTCTGCTGCGATAAGTGGTGGCACATCCTTCTTTGCTATATTTTGAATTCATGGCGAATGAGTATTGGAGGCTTGTTTGCTGATCCGGTATTTTGAGGATCATGAGTAGTTGACATTTCTCTGAATCCTAATAAGACTTTCTCAGAAAACAAAGTGTTAGAACAATTGAATGTTCCGACTAGTCTAATTCTTATCAAGTCATTTGATAACTAAATTAATTATCAATATGAGCTAGTTTGTCTTCTGAATCAACGTTTAAGTCAATTAAGTGTAACCTGTTTTGTTACCAATTGTTGGATCTGAGAGTCTGTGATAGTATGTGTTTGATAAATCAATTGAATAAATCGAACACTTCAATCTGACAATGATAATAAACACATCAATCTAACACAATTGGATTTGGGAATGATTTCATATATTATTCAATTATGTTTAAGTACAATTAAAGGTACAAAATCTCCCCCTCACCAGGTGTACTCTCTCACTAAGTTCTTCTGCCTTTTAGATCTTAGTGCTTCGTAATTACATTGACAGGGTGAACTATATATATTAGTGAAAACTATTGGTGACGTCACCATGGAAGCGACCCTAAACAACCTCAAAATTGACGTAATTGCCAGTACTCCATAGAACAGCTGGACAATTAGAGAAAACACTGTTACATTGAAACTACTGCTAACAAAGAATAAAACTGCTAGATTTCCAAAACTAATGAAAGGGGTCCAACACTATTGGAATCTAGTACTTCTGGTCCTGTGTTGACTTGTGGACTTGGTCTTCTAGTCTTCAGCTTTGACTTGTTTACTTGGTTGTTGACTGGTTGACCCAACAGTTTCACATTCCAACACTTTGTACTTGTCTTCATGATTGTTTGATGCAACAGTTCTGTTCCGGTAGTTTGGATGGTTGTTTGGGAAACTTTCAAGGGGGGAACTTTTGGACTCATGGTTGTACTTTAACTTATTCCATTAGACAGGGAAGATGGTTTCCTTGGGTTTTGGCTTTCATCATCAGCAGATCTTACATAACCCAACACCTAACCCCCGCTCATCCTTGGCTACCACATCATATTTACCTTCAACTACCCTCAAAACATCAAAACACTTTCAGCACTTTTTTCAACTACCCTATAATTTTTTTTAAATAAAAAACAAATTCAACAAATTAAAATTACTAAATTATAACTTAATTAAAAAAATAAAATAATACATAACTTGGAAGTAACAAATAACATAACTTAAAATTAATAAAATACTGAAAGTGCAGGATCCGATGTGTTTAGACGTAAGTTAGGATAAAATACTAATTCGGTAGAAATTTCGGCAGTATAACGTTTAAATCAGTCTGTTTGTATTAGCTGCCATTACATACCGAAAGAGCATACAACATTAAAACCGGGAGAGACCACACAGGTTTTCTCCTCTAAAATCGAAAACTTATGGACTCATGTTCACGAACGACCTATATATAGGCTGGACACTTTCATGAGCATCACTCATTCGTGAGCAGGACTCCTGCTCTCCATATTTCACACAAATCTATACAATATTTAACACACGCTCTACCTAGCTTATTTGCACAATGGCAGACATACACAATATGCACCAACAAATTCCCCCTTGTACGTCATTGTCGAATCTTGACTTCAAATATGAGCATTGTGTTTTGAATATTCTGCAACTTCAATAAAGCATTTGTTGTTTGTCTTCAAATTCCCCCGCGATTGATGATTCGAGGTTGCATTTGATTCAATGTATTCCCCCTAAAGTTATGCTTCAGGTCTCTGTTTGCAAAGTTCATGACCCAGTCCTCTTATTTGCTAAACCACAATTATCACGAATTGTTAGGATCTGAGGATCTACTGATTGTGCTTGTTTGTGAGATTTGAACAAATCAAATAGATATGAGTAGTTTTAAGTGCAGCGGAAATGAATAACAAACTTTGTAAACACAATCAAAGGAGAATATAGTTTGATAAACAATTGCTTTTCATATAGTCGAAAGATTACATCAAAAGCAAAAGGTTACAATGCAAGCTTACAGACTAAACTCCCCCTCAGCCTGATACTTCAGGATTGGTTGCACAAGATGAAAGGATTGGATTGAGGAGAAGAACTCACTCAAAACCATCAAATATAACAGTACATAGTACTGTCATATTTATAGGCAAACCAAACTACTGATGTACCTCAGCTGACGTCACCATGATAGTGACATCTAACAGCCTAACAACCTACAAACACTGGTCTATACAAACTAGTGATGTCTAACAACTGATTGATAATAAAATACAAAACAAGTTTAACACTGTTCACGTTCCACTGTTGTAGCCTAAGCACTGATTACTTGAACATTAGTGCTTTCATCAAAAGGTGATCAGTCTTTGAATGAGCAGTGCTTGGGTCTTCAGCAGTACTTAAGAGACAGCAGTAGATAGAGCTCAGTGTCTGCCTTTTAGCAGTCTTTAGTTGTTTCATCAGTGTTTGGTTCATCAGTTGTTCTTCAGAGCAGTACTTAGAGTGTATCAGTAGATAGATAACCACTGTCAAGGGGAGGGCTTAGAGTAAACGTCTGCTTATTGTGAATCCACCGTTGTGACCAGGTTTTGGCTTTACATTATCTGTTCCTCTGGTAGGGTTCAATCCCAACAATCTCCCCCTGGAACAGATAATGCCAAAACCTGTCATTATTCTGGATTTTAATTCTTCATCAGAAGTTCCTTTGCTTTTCTTTTAAATTCTTCCTCAAACTCTTTGGAACTTGAATCGGCCTCATCCCTGCACAGTGTAAGCTCAAGGAGATCCTGTAGATCTTCAACACTCAGGACTAGTTCTTGATTCCTTGATATATGCCTCACTTCTCCATTGATTTTGATCAGAGTCAATACGTGGGTCTTTTGATCAGAGAGCCACTTTAGTATTTTTAAACCAAATAGGTTTCTTGGGAGAGGTTTATTGTCTGATGAACTTAAAGTGTTTGGCCTGAAGAAGAAGTGTAGAACAGTATCATGAGCTTCAGAAACTCATGTGAATGCTTTTTCAATAATCTCATTAGCTGCTGCTATGTCTGCTTTAACTTCTTTGTCAGTCAGCTCACTGTTTGTGACATCTGCTGATGATTTTTGGCTTACTACTTTGACCCTTTTGGCAAGGTCTTGTAGTTTTGCTAATCTTTCTTTATCTGAAGCTATTTTCTTGATAGCTTCTTTAATCTGATCAGCTTCTTTATCCTTTTCTTCTCCAGCAGACAGCATTTCCTTCCTTTCTTTTCTCAATTTTGTGACAAAGGCTTCTGCTGTGCTGATTTCTGTTTCAAAGGTCTTGACTTGCTCCTGTAGCTTTTTGTAGTCAGACTTTTTAGAAATGTCGGAGACTTTCATCCTCTGTTTCTCAAGCCTTTCATAAGCTTCATCAGTTTGCTGCTTTGACCATTTTGCTATGGCATCCGCAGTATCCACCTTTCCATCCACCAACTCCTGCTTCTTTCTTTTATGCTCGGAAATAAGATCAGCTATGAATTTCTTGTATTTGTTCCAATTTGGAGCTGTCTTTTTCTTCCGTGGATCAAGTTTAATCTTTTCAATTCTGTTAGCCTCATGCTTTAGTGCAACTATTGGCCAGTCTTTGAATTCTGTCTCTTCAGCAGGATAGAACTTTTCTTTCATTATGTATGCAAGATATTATTTTCTCAATTCATTTCGTTGATCTGCTTCAGGAGATAGGCTTGACACTTCTTTGTTCAGATCACTTGCATATTCTTCTATTTGCTTGACTTTGTTGAGCAGGAACTCCCTTCTTTCCAAAATGGCTTCATCACCTTGATTCTTGCATTCAACTTTGGCTCTTATCCTTGCTTGTCTTGCTTTCATTTCGAGATATTCATCCATGTCTTCTGGAATTATGAAACCTATGAGAGAAGGAAATTTCCTTTTTGAAGGATCATCTTCAGTGTAAAATTGTTTCATCTCATTTTTCACAGCTTCTAATTCCAATGGATATTTAGCAGCAACAGGATCATACTTTTCATCAGTAGCCTGTGTTGTTTCTCTTTTTCTTTTGTGAGGTTTTGGAGGCTGTGGTGTAGGAATGATGAGATCAGTGGTGGATGTTTGACTAACAGTGGTTGAAACAACTGGTGTTTCAACCGCTGCTGTCACTACAATTGCTGATGTATCAGTAGATGTCTTCTGCTTTTGAGCAGGGGTTTTTGATGGTGGTGATGGTGGTGGTGACTCATCATCAGGAATAAAAACCCTTCTCCTTTTTAATGTAGGAGAGGCTGATGATGTTTTGGGTGGATCAGTGGTTTGAGATTGAATGGCAGTGGTTTGTGATTAACTGACAGTGGTTGAAACAACTGGTGTCTCAATCACTGTTGTCATTACAGCAGATGTTGTAACATCTGCTGTCTTCTGCTTTATGGCAGGAGGCAGTGGTGGTGATATGATTGTAGATGATGATGGTGGTGGGACAGTGGTGTGTGTTGAAGGTTTGTGTGTTGATGAAATGGCACCTGTTTGGCTACTAACAGCAGTTTTTGTAACTACTGCTGTATCAGCTGTTTGACTAACATGTTTTGAGACCTGCTTTTCTTTTTCTTTTTCTTTTTCAGGCTCAATATAAAGGCCATGTTCTATTCCCATCTTATTCATTTTTCTCAACAGCTTGATATTCTCCCCCTTTTTGGCATTATCTGAAGGGGGGATATTAAGAAAAGATAGGGAAGAAGGAACTTTGCCAGATGCAATTTGAATGCTAGCCTTTATAGCCTTGATATCTACTTGAGTGTCTTTAAATCTTGATTCCACCATGTTGGTTAGCATTTGTACTTGAATAGCATGCTTTTGATCAGCCATATGTTGCTGTTTTTCAAGCATGGGTTGAAAAATATTCCAAAGCTCATTTGCAGCAAATGCATGTTGTGCAGGTGCTTGAGCAGGAACAGCAGTGGCTTGTGCTTTTTGAGCTTTTAAAATCTCTTGCACCATATTCTTTATTTCAGCAACTGAATCTTCAAGTTTTTCAACTCTGTCCGTCAATTCCTGATATTTTGAATCATCACCTACGTTAGTAGGATCATTTGAATCCCCACCAGCAGTGGTTATATCAATGTGTGACTTAGGAACAGAGTCCCAAAAATCACCCATTGATGCCCCTTGTTCTCGGTACTGGGGACTTCTTTCTTCAGCACTCGATAAACCTTTGATGGTACCAGTGGTTAGATCCAACTCACTGGTGGTTATCGAAGTTGCTATGGAAGAAATTGCCTTCAAGGGAGTCTTACTAATGAAACAACTGTCCAACTAAAGATCTGTTGATCCATCAGTTGTAGTTGTTGCTCCACTTGAACTACTGACAAGAGTTACTTGTAACTCCTGCAGTGTAACCTCCTCAACTGTTGCTGGGATAGCAGAGGTATAAGCATCAGACCCAGTCACTTGTGGGGGTATACTCTCAGTGATATGTGATAGAGAGGAACTGGTTTGTGTCTGTGCAATATCAACTGCATGCAACAGGGGTATTATTGATTGTGGCATTATGATTGGTGAGGGTATAGGTGTTGAAAGAGACATGTCCTTGGGATCAGGACTGTGGAAGATAGAACCAAGTGGATCCAGAGCTTCATAATTTGGTGTCCCTGTGATTACAACCTGATCCTTTTGTGAGGATGCAGGAGGAGTTTTAGGCATGGGTTGAGATCTTTCTTCCAACTGCTGTGAGGAAGTAGCAGCAGTGGTTTGTGGTGACTTTTGTGTTGTCACAGGCAGTTGCTCTGGGATCTCATATTCCAGAGTTGCCTTTTTCTTGGGTTTAGTGGGCTTTTTGGAAGATTTTCTTTTGGTCCTTTTGGTGATGTCAGGTGTGGGTTTCAAAGCAGTGGTTGTGCTGCTCTGATCACCTGGAGCAGTGGGCTCAGCAGAAGTTGCCTGAGTATCAGTGGCAGTTTCTAAAGTCTGCTCAGGCACCTTTGCTTTGAATTTTATTAGTGCCATCATTCTTGAAAATGTTTCAATTGTTAAACCTTTTATTTGAAAATGGACACCTTGTTTGGGCAAATTTTCATCCTCTTTTTCAAATTTTTGTTTAAAGTAATAGCTCCGAAATCTTGGAAAAAGAAGAAATGATTTGCTAACAACATTCTTTATCATGTCATTGAAGATCTCCTGGGAGTAGTTGTAATCTTTATTGTTTAAAATAGCATAGCCCAGGCATTGAATCTTCAATGGTATTTCGTTAAACGATGTTGTTTTGTTTGAAACACAGCTTAAAAGTGTGTGAAATAAAAATCTGGGTGCAGATGGAAAATAACCTTTTTGTAAGGTATCTACCTTTGATTGTTCTGCATATCCCCTTTTTGTGAAATCAGTTTTCATCTCGGCTTTATCAAAAGAAAGTTTACCTTTTAGATCATCGAGTTTAAAAACCTCGGAGATTGATTGTGGAGTGATTTGAATCACTTTACCCTGTATCGAAGAGTTAATGGCTGTGGCTTTATCGTCTTGTTTTTCAAGCGTCGCCTTTTTCCGGAACTCTCTCTGGGTTTGCAAGTAAATGGGAGCATCTGCTGTCAACAAAGTTTTGTACTTTGATGCAGATAGTGTATCAATGATGGAGTCGAAAGTGTGGTTATCGGTAGGTTTTGTGAGCAAACTCAGATAATTATGAGGAGATTTGTATGGTATCTCGATGGGTTCTTCGGCCGTTTGAGCGACCTCTTTTGAAGATGATGGTGATTTTGGTTTAGATTTTGATTTTTATTTTGGCTTCGTCATTTTGATGAAGAAGAATCGGAGAATGTTTTGGGAAGAAAAGGTTGGAAACTGCTTTGAGAAGAGAACTTTGGAATTCAATTCGACAGTGTAAAACCCTGTTTGGGGGTTTTGATCAGGGTTTTATTTAGGTAAAAAGTGATCGCTGATGTGGCAGCGGTTATTATGATCTGAAGGCTAAAAACTGACCACGTGTTAAACACTGATGAAATGGATGAAGAGTGGAGAACAGTTGTTTTATGAGCCACTGATGTATCAAGCATCAGTAGTTACAACGGTAATAAAGTTAAAACAGTGGAGTATTTTTACTATTAGTGGATATCATATCAGTGGATAAGACACTGATTTTGAGCATCAGTGCTTGTCTTAACAAAATGAAGAATCAGTGGTTGACTTTCAGCAGTGGATAGTATTTAGTGGTCAGATGTTTGAACAAAACAGTGATTAGGGTAAATAGTGTAGATTTGAAGGGCAAATATTTCAGCAACTGTTTTGAGAATTTTCATTCAAGGTTTTTGCCACATGTCAATTTTGAGGGACATTGGTTTAGTACCCCAGATGATGAGAACTTGTTACTAAGGCACCTCATTTTCGTTTAATATTCAATTAAAACATGAGTGCCTCAGTAATTTAAGTACAGTTTGGCAATCAACTTTTGATAAATGTTTAAAAACAAACCTGAGTAAGATATGATCTAGACATATGAACCATTTCCTTCTGACCCATTCATGAGGACAATAATACCAATAAAAATACGGTACTATATCCTGACAGGAATTGAAACTATTGCCAATAAAAACAAACAAGAATTCAAAATATATTATTCAAAAAAAAATGAACAATATATCCTGGTTATTCGAGAAAGTCCTTTATATAAAAATTAAAGGATTTTCTGAGAACAGCATAAAAAAGGATCTGGTATGTTTTCAAAAGAACACGTAATCATAACATTCTCAAGTTTTTGAAAAATGGCCAGTGGTTAGACAGCAGTTGGTAGAACATTCTGAATACATTTTGACCACTGTTTGGTACCATTTTCTTTGTCAGTTGATTGCAATCATGAGGAGTCATGGATAAATTTTTGAACATTTGTCTCATCCTCTTTGGAGTTCATTCACAAGAATCAAAACCTTTTCCTGAACAGATGAATGCACATAGTTGCTTAATAACCATTATTACCCTAAGCTCTGACTCATAAGTGTTTTATGTTTATACTCTTTTCTTTTGACTTCAAAAGTTTTGAGACAAACACACTTCTGAGTTTTTGTAAATTTTCTTAATGTATTTTAACATAGTTGATTTTGTCCTTTTGAGGAACTCAACCTGTTTTCAACACATAAGATCTGAATGACTAAAGTTTTAATTTCCCTCTTTTTAAGTTACCAAAAACACTAATGTTTTGTGACCATAGGTTTTTGTTAATCTGAGGTTCATACTTTAGCATTTTAATAAGGTGACATCACAATTTTCATAACAGCAATTGAAATCAATTTTGAAAATATGAAATGATCCCACAGTTTAATAGATATGTTTTCAGATCTGAAAACTATGAGTGACTTATGCATGATATCACTTGTTGTGTGAGACTTGTGTGTCATATGACATCTTGGTTGATGTACAGAGTTTTTGAATAACCATTTAGATCATGATTTACTCGTTACTCTGTTTTTCAACAGAATACAACCAACCTTAGTATCAATGAGTTTTGAGCCGAACTGTTATGTCAAATTGATTGTTAGATCGAATTTGACTGTTGATGTATTGTAAAATACATCGGTATTTGCGTCTAGTTTTAGTTGTTAGATAGTGGTTTTAGTGTCGGTTTTAGATAGAATGTACATACTTTTGATTTAATTGTGTTTTCAGGTACTTGAAGCTGAAAGGAAGCGGAAACGAGTAAAATCTAGCATTGGGAAAGACTGGCACGGAAATCGAGGAGCTTGGAAGTGTAACGAAGCGAAAATGCAGCTTTGAGTGTCTGAGGCGGCCCGCGACAACTTACAAGACATATTCAAGCGGGCCGCTTGAACTTATAAATGGATTTCCGGTATAAAGCAGGCGCGCGGCCCGCTTCAACTTAACACCATTCTAAGGCGGGCCGCGAGGGGGTCTAATACGCGAAACCGACTTTGATTAGCAGCTAATTTAGGGTTTCTTGGTTTAAAAGGACCATAATCGACAACAGCCGGGAACAACAACACAATTACGAAACTTGGAGTTCTTGGACTGTTTTGGAGGCTGATTTGAGCGGTTTAGAGCATTCGGGACGCGTGGAATCATTGGGTAACATCTTGGAAGCATTCGGGAGTGGAGAAAACGGGTTTAATCATCTTATTCTCTTGTTTTCGTATGTTTAAACCTTGTTACATGATGAATTCTGTTTTTACATTGATTGATATTGCGTTTTTGACAATGTGTCTTAGCTAAACTTCATATACTACCTAGGTTAATGATAATAGCTTAACAAAGTTTGGATCTTTATTTGATTTTTGGCGTGGTTGTGGTTATTCTTGTATTGTAAAAGCTTTGGGAATCTACCTTGGTGCATATGCGTGTTTGACGATTGTTTATTATTGGTTATTGCTTCATATAATCCTTGGTGACGGTCTTTATCACATAATAGGGTGGTATTAGGGTTTCTTGATTTAGGTGACGGTCTTTATCACATAATAAATCATTAATCCTTTAGGGTGAAAATAGCTTAAGTAACCTTAGAAGTAATATTCGGTAATTTTATAAAATCAAATGTGCTGCTAAACTCGTCGCGGAAAGGCTCGAGGGTATTGATAGGTCTAGGTTTGGTTATAAGTCCTTAATATTCCATAGCTTATTAAACCAAGATTAGAACCCATTGTCTCTTTAGACGTTCGCGCGGCAAAGTAGAGCGTCTTAGATAGGCACTTTCAAGAAACTAGAGGACGGAAAAGAAATCTAGAAAACCGGTAAGCTTAACAGCCTAGGTAGTGCCACAAGAATCGCCTTGAGAGTGTTTGAGGGGCTTAGTGGTGTCTTAATAGGTTTATTATCTTAAGATCCCGGTTCCACACCACAAAATTATCAAATAGAGATCCATTCTGAGTTAGCTTGCGTCTAGCCTTGGTAGTCCTCATCCATCACTGGTAAAAGTCTTCATTAGAGTTCGTTTTAGTTACTTAGCTAATCTAGTTCGTCATTACTTGCATTCTTAGGATTTTTAGAAAACCCCCCAATTGATAAACAAATGGTTAAGTCGTGTCAGTCTTAGTCTTTATAGAGTCTTAGCGTAATCATTAGAGTCTCGTGGGTTCGATACTCGGACTTACTTTAGCTTTACTACATTGATCGGTACACTTGCCGGTTGTGTGGTTTAGGGTTTTAGGTCGAGTCTTAATTTATAAATTTAAAGCTTAGAGTGTCTAATTTAGGGTTAATTTAGTTGTTTTTAGAGTTAACTGCCATTTTTGTCCCTGTGGTTTGGTCACTTTGGCCATTTCAGTCCATTTTTCAAAAATGCGCCATTTTCCTCCCCGACGTTCTGGAAAGGTGCCATTTCAGTCCAAAAATCATAACCCAGTTAAGTCAGTTAGTAAACAAGGACTGATTGTGTAAATTTGTAACATAAAGGACTGATTGTGTAAATTTGTAACACCACCACCACTAGCCCTGCCACCACCACCACTCCGCTACCACCACCACCACCACCGCCACCACCGCCACCACAGCCACCACAGCCACCACCACCACCACCGCCACAGCCACCACCGCCGCCACAGCCACCACGGCACCACAGCCACACCGCCACCACAGCCACACCGCCACCACAGCCACTGCCACCACCACCACCACCGCCATCACAGCTCGGCTCCGTTCATCACCACCATTCGAAAGCTTCCGAAACAAGATCATCTTCAACGTTCATCTCCTGCAACTTCTGTTCGAAACATAACTTCCCGAAAAACCGATTCTGATTCCGCTCACCGCAATCTCCATTCATCACTGTGGTTTTGACATAAGGCAACTGTCCGTTCATCACCGTTCATCATCGCTCAAACCTGCAACATCACTATCTTCTCCGGTCATCATCGCTCAAACCTGCGACCACCATCGTTCCGCATAACCCGACAACCTTTATATCTCCATCGCACACCTCGCCGTCGATCACTTTCACCACCGTAGCGGTGTGGCTGTGGTGGCGGTGGTGGCTGTGGTGACGGTTTAGATGGACAGTGTAGACTTCCCATCATGGTACAAATGGATTGCAGGGGCATTTAAGGAATTTTACAAGAGTCCATTTTTGTCTTCCTGTACAACATAAAAAGGTTTTTCAGGGCCTCCTTCACAACACCACCTGCTGCTGCAACTCATATGTTTCTTCTTTCGCCTCTCTCGGTTAATTGTATTGTTTATTTAGTTTTCGCCTTTCAATCCTATTATATTAATCATGATGAATGGTGGAGAAATGCATGTGTGCACGCATCTGTTTGTAAGCAATTTATTAGAAATGGCAAGATTTTGGGCGTGTCAACTGTCAAGGGATCAAAACAGGCTCAGCTCAGGTGGTTTTCTTTATGCAAATTAAAATGGGATATTGTAGCCCAGAGACCAAATTCATAATTTGATACAAATCATTGGACATCATTCCCGGCTGTGGTGGCGGTGGTGGCTGTGGTGGCGGTGGTGGCGGTGGTGGTGGCGGTGGTGGTGGCAGTGGTGGTGGTGGCAGCGGAGTGGTGGTGGTGGCAGGGCTAGTGGTGGTGGTGTTACAAATTTACACAATCAGTCCTTTATGTTACAAATTTACACAATCAGTCCTTGTTTACTAACTGACTTAACTGGGTTATGATTTTTGGACTGAAATGGCACCTTTCCAGAACGTCGGGGAGGAAAATGGCGCATTTTTGAAAAATGGACTGAAATGGCCAAAGTGACCAAACCACAGGGACGAAAATGGCAGTTAACTCTTGTTTTTATTAAACCACTTTCAGCACATCAAGTTTTTGGCGCCGTTGCCGGGGACTCTTAGGCGATTGCGTTGATTACTTTGTTTGGACTTATTTGACATATTACGTGCTATTTGTGTTCGTTGAGTCGTAGGAGTCTAAAAATAAAAAAAAAAAATATTTACTTTAGTGTCTTTTCTAGGTTATTGAGTCGTTGTTAGAGTCTTTTCGTTGTTCGTAGTTGGTGGATGCCCCATACGCGCTCGCAGGGACCGCCGTCACCTTTGTTTACAGTCAAGTCTTCTGAGTCGTCTTCTTCGTCTTCTTCAGTTGAGCATTCCACCCCCGCCTTCGATTTCACACCGAAGCCATCACCACACATTTCACCACACGTTTCCCCACCACCCTCCCGTTCTCGTTCGCCTAGTCCTCCACCCATAGTTCACATGGTGAACCGTACCGTCTAACAGCAGGCTACCACCGGTTTCACCGGTGCTACTTCACCCATCACCCTTCCTAATATAGCGAACGATCGGTCCTGGCAGATTCCTTCTTACATCATGACAACCATCACCAATTCTTGCCAGTTTCATGGTCGTGACGACGAGGATGCTCCCGCCCACATAAATCGCATTACTCGTCTTTGTGGCACCTATTCCATCGAGGGTGTCAATCTAGATGCTAGGTATCTTCAGGTATTCCCATTCTCACTCGCTGGACGCGCAACCGTCTGGTTTGATTCTCAGCGCGCAGGCACTTTCACTACTTGGGTTGGTCTTCGCGATGCTTTCATAGCAAAATACTTCCCGCCAGCCAAGGCGTCTCGCCTTCGTGATCAGATACACTCCTTCCGTATGGAGCCTGATGAGCCGTATCACTTAGCTTGGGAGCGTTATCAGACGCTTCTCTCTCGTTGTTCGCAGCATGGTTTGTCGGATTGGGCGTTAGTTGAGAAGTTTTACAATGGTCTTACTCCTGAGATTGGAGCTCGTTTCGATACTTCAGCAGGAGGTCAGCTTATGGGAAAGAAGACAGTGACGGAGTGAAATGATTTGTTTGAGAGCTTTACACATTCTGATATGGATTACAACACTACTGGCAGGACTTCCATTCCTGTTACTACCACCTCGACCGGTCGAGGGGTAAACCAAGTTAGCTTGGGTACATCGGTAGCTGCTATAGTCGAGAGTGTAAAGCAGGATTTGAGGCAAGATATGAGGAGAGAGTTGGATGAGATCAAGAAGAAAGTTGATAGGTGTGAGGTTTGTAGGGGAGGTCACGATACACTCGATTGTCCCACACTTACTTTAGAGTAGGTAGAGTACATAGCCGGTCAGTCTAGGGGTCTATTTGATAATAATAATAATTATAACTCCAACTGGCAGGGTAGTGGTAGTAGTTTTCGCCCTTCTGGCAATCCCCCTGGTTTTCCATCTGGCCAGTATCAAAATAGGGGGCCGGGTCTTTACACGAGTAGTGGTTCGGGTCAGAGTGGTCAGTATAGTGGTTCAGGAGGTCACTTTGCGACTGGAGGGTCGAATCAGGAGAGTCAAAGTAGTGATAAATCTTTACAGGGTAGTTTGAGTAGGTTAGAGGAGATGTTTGCTCAGATGATGGCGCATAATCAGACTGTAGCTAAGAATCAGGAGCAGATTAACAAAAATCATGAACTTCAGCTTAAAAATCAAGAGTCCACTCTTCTAGATCTTCAGAGAACAGTAGGGGATATAGCTAGGCAGTTGAAAGAGTCCCCTTCTGGTCAGTATTCAGGTACTACTCACCCAGTCCAACATTCTGTTAAAATAATTACACTTAGAGCGGGTGGCGAGTCAGTAGTGTTTGAGGTGAATAATGCGAGAGGGGCGAGTGCGAGAGTTGAGGCGATTGCATCGGTAGAGGAGAGTGAGAAGGGTGAGAGAGACGAGAAAGAGATGTTGAGTGAGCCGACTTTAGAGAAGGTGTTAAAACCTAAGTGTGGGGATCCACCTGATAGGAGAGTCGAAGAGTTGGAAGAGAGAATGATTAGGTTGGAGTCTAGGATAGAGACATTGAGTAAGGCTCAGTGTGGGGATAGGTTTCGATATGAAACGTCTAGATTCAAACCGCCAGATGACGAGTCGAGAGAATATGAGAGAGATGGAAGAGATGCGGGCGATGATATGAGTGATAGTGCTACATCCCGTAAGGTGCGGGCGATGTTAGAAGGTGAACTGCGCTTATATGATCCTCCGTGAGTGCGTGAACAGTTGTGACCCACTTGTAGAGTTTGTATATTGAGTCGTTGTCCGTGTCGTGTCTTTAGTTTAGTGTTTGTGTGTTTTAGCGTCATTTGTCGTATTTTCGTATTGTTGCGTCTTTTGTGTGTCGTGAGTATTTTTTGCAGGTTTCATCATCTTCACGAGGCCGAGATCGACGTGCGAGCAACATCACAGGTCTGTTTGATGTTAAAAACGAAAAAAAACGCGTGCAGGGGCAGTTTAGGAATTATAAAAGTCATTTTTCTGCACATTCTGCTGTTTCTGCAAATTGTATCGCTGTTATCTGATGTTCAGGCGACCCGCCTCAATTAAACACATACTTTAAGCGGGTCGCGCGGAGTTTAAATAAGCCGGAAGTTGTTTAAGTTTAAGCGGCCCGTTTTAACTTAACCAACATCTCATGCGGGCCGCGAGCCCAATACAAACGACAACAGACTGTTTAGGCCCAAGGGGTTTCAGCAATTTGAACCATGTTTCACATTCACCTTCGTCCATCCATCATCATCATTCGGGTTGTTTCGGGTCGACGTTCGGGTATGTTTTTCCTGCATTTGTTGTTGTATTTGAGTCGTTTGTTACCGGGTTTATTTCCATCTTAAGTGTGGGGAAACAGGTTGTATATTTTTAAGGAGTTAAAATGTGATTTTTCACTAAACTTTCAACCCGTTATCCGTTGCATCCACACTTGGTTAGGTTTGGCACTTGGGTTGTTCGAGAGCGAGCAAAGTGCCGGGAGGGGGTAAGATGGTAATTCGCTGGTGTACTTTGAGCCTTTTATTTTGTACCATGCGTCTAATTTAGTAGTTTTTGAGTCTTTTTGTGTTTCGAGTCGGTATTGCTTTGGTATTTTGCTTGTTTTTGTTGATGCAGGTTCGAATATGTACCACCTGTACTCAATCTCCATTCGGGTGATTTTGGAGCTGCTGATCGAATTTCAAGGCATTTATCAAGCATACTAGTCAGAGTCAGTGTCAAGCCGATCGCGAATGAAATGCTATACGATCGAGCTGGATTGGACGAGAGTGTTTGCAGCTTACACGCGAATAAAACCAGCTAAGTCCTTTTCAAATAGCCCTGTGTCTTTTATTTCTTATTTATTTTTAGTTTTTGAGTCAGTTTCCATCCTACATTGAGGGCAATGTAAAGTTTAAGTGTGGGGATGGGAACTATCGTTTAGTGTTTAGTTAGTGTGTCGTTTGAGTTAAAAAAAATCGAAAAAAAAATTGAAAAAAATGAAAAAAAATGTCTTTTGAAATAAGAAGTTTGCAAAATAAAAACGGAAAATGATAGAAAAGTTGGATTTTTGGTCGGGTTCAAATAATAATAATATGAGAATAAAATAACCGTGCTTTTGTCTAGTTTGGGATGCGCGGGTAGGCTCGGTTCGGTCCTGGGGTCCTTTGATCTTAATATACCTAATTGTCGGTCTATTAGTGGGTTCTCATCTAGGGAGAGTAGGGAAATTGAAACCGCCAAAAATAGTATAAGGAATGCCGTTATAAGCTAAGATATTTAGAGTTTTTTTATCATATCTCGCTGAAAAAGAAAAAAAATAGAATAAAAGTGAGCTAGAAACTAAATGAAAGTAACACAGGCCTATGTAATCCGAGTTGGGGATAGCGACTCTACAGCCGGAATTCCTCTGGGATGTGTGAAATCGACTTGCCGAATAAAAGTACCGAAACCTATGTAGTCTGTGATTGGGGATAGCAACTCTACAGTCGAATTACTGCTTGGTTAGGGAAAGCATCGTCTAGTCTCACGAATGAAAAAAAAAAAAAAACAAGCAAAGAAAAAGAAAAAGAAAAAAAAATGGAAAAATAGATTTGATTTTTAAACTCTCTTTATCTTGGTATAAAACGGTTAGGAAATAACCCAGTGGTTGTTCCTTTTGTCCTATAAGCTTGAGGGGGGATTAGGTGGACTTGCGATTCTTAGTGTGAGACCCTAGGTAGATTGACCGAACTTGAACTAAAATTGCATGATAAGGGCTCGGAACCGGGTTGGGTTTAAGTGGATCGATATACTTGCAATCGAGGCTAACACGAGTTTCGATTTTAATAAAATAACTTATATTTTGGCCCGTTCGATTATTCCGACTATGATTCCGTTTGCGTAATTCTTTTTCGAGGACGAAAAAAGAGTAAGTGTGGGGATATTTGATGTATTGTAAAATACATCGGTATTTGCATCTAGTTTTAGTTGTTAGATAGTCGTTTTAGTGTTGGTTTTAGATAGAATGTACATACTTTTGATTTAATTGTGTTTTCAGGTACTTGAAGCTGAAAGGAAGTGGAAACGAGTAAAATCTAGCATTGGGAAAGACTGGCACGGAAATCGAGGAGCTTGGAAGTGTAACGAAGCGAAAATGCAGCTTTGAGTGTCTGAGGCGGCCCGCGACAACTTACAAGACATATTCAAGCGGGCCGCTTGAACTTATAAATGGATTTCCGGTATAAAGCAGGCGCGCGGCCCGCTTCAACTTAACACCATTCTAAGGCGGGCCGCGAGGGGGTCTAATAGGCGAAACCGACTTTGATTAGCAGCTAATTTAGGGTTTCTTGGTTTAAAAGGATCATAATCGACAACAGCCGGGAACAACAACACAATTACGAAACTTGGAGTTCTTGGACTGTTTTGGAGGCTGATTTGAGCGGTTTAGAGCATTCGGGACGCGTGGAATCATTGGGTAACATCTTGGAAGCATTCGGGAGTGGAGAAAACGGGTTTAGTCATCTTATTCTCTTGTTTTCGTTTGTTTAAACCTTGTTACATGATGAATTCTGTTTTTACATTGATTGATATTGCGTTTTTGACAATGTGTCTTAGCTAAACTTCATATACTACCTAGGTTAATGATAATAGCTGATGTGTGTAAAATGCAACATATAAATTACATCAAATGAGGCATAAAACTAACCCTTTTTAAGTACTAATATTGGAAAAATAGTGTTTTTGTCTTCCTTTTGTATTTTCAGGATTAAATGAGCTCAAAAACACAAAAGAAGCAAAAAGACAGCTAAATCCAACATAAATACAAGGAAAGGAACATTAGTGGACTGCCCGACCCCTCAACGGCACCTTCCAAAGCAAAATAGAGAAGACAGAAGACTGAACACGCCCCGTGCTCAGCCAGCACGGGGCCGTGCCCAAGAAGCAGCAGAAAAGACAAATCTATAGAAGCTTCTATTGCCCACCACGGGCCGTGCTCAGCGGACACGGGGGCGTGTCGAAAGTACAGCAGGCGCATTTATTGTAATTGCGAATTACAATTAATGAGGAGAGAGAGTGTCAGACAGGCACGGGGCCGTGTCCAGCGGACACGGGGCCGTGTCCAGCTCTCTGTTCAGCCTATAAATAGGAGTGCTTGGATTCATTTCATCTCATCCCTTGGCACACCACCTCTCTCACACTTCATCCACCACCCACCACCATCACAACACCATCATCCACCACCATCATCCATTGTCCATCGTAGAGTGTGTGAGTCGTCTCGGGATCCAAGATTGATCGTAAGAGTTCTTGACAATCAAGGACATGTTTGACTAAGTCTCTTACATCACTTGGTGAAGAGAAAGTGTCTAGTATAATACTTTTTATTTCTAATCTTTTGCACTTTTTATTTGGTTTTGTATTAATGACTTTAATAACTAGTTACTTATGTTGAAGGTGATCTTTCCTTATCGTTTGTCCGTGGTGTCTTGGCATTATTTTACTGTCTATATAAAATAAAGGATTTTCACCATTCATATCTCCACGGTCTATATGGAGGTATGTTGGCTACCTGGTCGGGGGTTAAGGGAACAGTTTGGTAAAGGTCTTGCCATTGTTCAGCGTTTAGAGGTCCTGCAATGGATCTGGGTCAAATTTAGTAGGATCTCCTTCAATACTTCACGGTATTGGATGGCGGGGGTCCAAACTCTTTGATCCCCTCATAAGTTAACTACTATTAATACTATAACCCGGCTACTTAGGACTGTATCCCTGCTGACTCAGACTACTTAGCCGAGGGTAACGTCACCGCCAAAAGCGGGGCCTACCACAATACTGCATTAATAACTTAATTCATTATCTTCCAATAATCCACCCTTTTAGGATTGTATCCTTGCTGACTCAAACTACTGGGGTGAGGGTAACGTCACCTTCAAAAGAGGGGCCTACTACAATAACTAAGATAATCTCTTAATTATGTGCAAAAGTGCGGAAATAATCAAAGGTTATACTAGATACGAGTCGGAACCAAGTGATTCATCTTGTCTATGTGTTTTTATTTTTATTTTATTTTCAGCATTTTAGTTAGTTTTTATTTTTCTTAGTTTAAAACATTTCTAAACTTTTATTTTGGTTAGACGTTGAGGATAAACCGGTACTAAAAGCTCTTGTGTCCTTGGACGACCTCGTTATCTTACCAACGCTATACTACGCTCAACGATGGGTGCACTTACCCATATGTGTGTTTAGTGTTAGTAAAATATCGTGTTTTATAAATTTAAAACTTGGCTAAAATAAGTGTTAAAAAGGGCTTAAAATATATACCTAATATATACGACACTTTCACGCACATCAAGTTTTTGGCGCCGTTGCCGGGGACACAAGGATTTTAAGAAAGTTAGGAATCAACGGCCTAATCATCTTTTCCTTTTTCTTTTTATTTTTTTTAGGATTTTCTTAGTTTTTCAGTTTCTGCAGAGCTCAGCACGGGCCGTGCCCACTGAACACGCCCCCGTGCTCAATCATTGGAACTGGCAATCCTGTTTTACATCAGACAGTAAGCTGAACACGGGGCCGTGCCCACTCAACACGCCCCCGTGCCCAAGTTTCAGTTGCTAAAAACAGAACCGTTAGATCCCGGCGGTTGGTAATTTCTGACATAAACATGAGTGATAGTAATTGTTTTTACTTTCGGCACTCTTATGGTACGTGGTGTCAATTATGTGGTGGCAAACATGAAGAAGTAAAATGCTACTTTCTAAATTATAGGCCCCACTACATGGACCCACCGACTTCTTACAACCTTAAGAGGGGCGAAAGTAAAAATAAGCACTATTTCTCCCTCGAATGCGCCCAGCCAGATATTCTAGGGGAAATGCTCCTTGATGAGTTATTTCAACTAGAAAAGCTAATTCAGAATTGGTTAGAAGAGCTTAGGAAGGATTTTATTAATCCACCCCAAGACGATGACCATGATGAAATGCTGGAACCGCATTCCAACAACCTCGTTGCTCCCGAAAATACCTTCGTACCTAACAAAGACGTGGACGATAGTCGTCCCTGTGTCGATTGTGCCGTGAAGGACTCTCCATCGACTTCGTTCGGTGCATACATAGACCTGAGCGATTCGGCATACACCTTCTTTAATGAGAGCTCGGGAAAGGGTTGGACTTGTCCACCTAGAATGAAAATAGGAATTACCCTCACCGACAACCTCTTGCGTTCTCGCCTTAGTCTAGGACAATTAAGGTATCTTAGGCACTTTGGGGTTGTTCCAACCAGTAAGGAACCACCCGATATCGATGAGATCCTTAGAAGCAGCGGAACTCCATAAGACAGCCTCCAGACACGGGGCCGTGTCCAGGTCAACACGCCCCCGTGCTCACCAAAAAGATTCTCTGCTGATTTGGTCAGAATACGGACAAAATGTGTCAGGATATCCTCTGAACACGGGGCCGTGTCCAGTCAACACGGGGCCGTGCCCAATGCGCTGTCGTTTTCTTTAAATGCAGCCTGATTCCTGCTCATTTTGACCACTTCAATTGACAGAGATCCCTGGGATTTTCACTCATACCATCCTAGGTAAGTGCTAAAAGAAGGTTCCAAAGGACCCTCTTGTCCTTACCACTTTTACTCATTTCCTCCTCTTTCAAAAATTTTTCAAAATTTCCTCCATGGAAGCTTGGAAATCCCTTGATTCTAACCCTCTATGTGAAGTTTGCAAGATTATTTGCTAAGGATTCTTGTTTAAAGTTAGTTGTATAACTTTATTTTAAATTATCTAAGCCTAAAAACTAGCTAAAAATCATGAGAATAATTTAAAACTCCAAGACTCCTTAGCATAAAATCCTGCAGACAAATGGACACGGGGCCGTGCTCAGCGAGCACGGGGCCGTGTCCGGGGCTCTGTTTTGTAAAAAATTAGCTTTCTTCGGTTTCCTTCACAGAAAAGGGCAAGCAGAACAAGCGGATCATCTTCAAGAAATAACCGACCAGGGAGGAGATCTTCAACAGCAGAAGACTCTCTTGTAAACTATGTTTACGCTCTAAGGGAGGCTATTGATGAAATGACGGGAGTGGAGGAAGCGTTGGTCGACCGTATCAACCATCTTACAGTGGGGCTGGAGGGCTGTCTCCATGAAGTAAACCTCTTGCACCAGAGGTTGAACCTTCTCGCCTCCCCGCCTTTGGTGCCTATAATAACCCAAAGGGCGTGGAACATGGTGCCCGAAGTTGTCATTCCAGCCGAATGGTACGCCATGCACCAAGAGCCTCCGCGAAGAGTGGTGCAAGGAGTCCCGGTGAATGTTCCCCCTCAACCGCCAGCAGCAGAGGAAAATGAAGCCGCATTCTTCCTTCCTAGGGAGATCGAAGAATGGCTTTAAACAACGTTTAGCGAAGAATTCATTCGGCTAAAAGTCCTACTATATCGGGAAACTATTCTCGAAATTTTCTTAAAATAGTAGAACTCCTTATGATAACCTCGTGTACCTGCTGACCTATTTAGTTAAGTTTTAGTTTTATCTTAATTTAGGATTATGTAAGTTCTCTCTATGATGAAATGGAATGATGGTTTTAAGGTTTGGATGGTTTGTAATAAATGAAACACACTCAAGGTGATAAAGGATAAAAAGGGGAACGAGAAAAATGAACCCATGCACAAGAACAAGGCAACCCGTCAATTCTCTCCATTTCAGAAGGTTCAACACGAGCCGTGCCCAACCAACACGGCCCCGTGCTGAACCCCCTGCAGAAAATCGCCCAGTTCAGGTAACTGGACACGGGCCGTGTTCACCCAACACGCCCCCGTGTCCAGACTTCTGTCTCTCTTATTTTAATTTTGTTACTGGCACTTGAACACGGGGCCGTGCCCGGACAACACGGGGCCGTGTTCAGTGCCCAGTAACACAAATTTTTGCTTTTTAAACACTATTTTACACATCTAATCAACCTAAAAATTTATTTTTGGGACACATTGAGGACAATGTGTAATTTAAGTGTGGGGGGGGGGGGGGATGCTAAAACCTTGAATTTTGCAAGTCCTAAATACAAGCCTTATACAAAACTCTATTGGAACCGCTAATCACCCCAAAATTTTTTTCAAAAAAAAATTTTCATTTTTTTTACTTGTCTAGGTTTAACTCGGGAAATTCAAGTTCTCAAAAAGGTTATATTTTTACAAATTTACAACCGATAGCGTAGTGATAAAAAGAACCAACATAAGAAAATTATAAAAAGGCATGACAAACTTAGTTAAAATTTGATTATATATACTTGATCACATAAAAACCCATTCCCACAAAAGTGAGTTTTGAGCCTTTATTGAGCATACAATTACATATCATTAGACTAAATGCGCATTTTTCGTTTCTTGTGTGAATAGCCGCTTGGTTCTTACGACTCTAGAACTTGCCATGACGATACATTCCCGGTCCTTATCAACTTAAACCCGAGTAAGTAAATGATGGAGGCATTAGTACTAACCCTTTTTATTTCTACACCATTTTTTTTCTTTTCTTTTACCACCTACCCAAAAATCCCCCTAGTTAGCCCCTTTGAGCCTAAACCTTTTCATTTCATCACCCAAAACCAAAAACCCTTTTACCCACCAAAACCTTTTTATTTTTAACCCTTTGTTTTAGTAACAAGTTCGGTTTTTCAAAAAAAAAAATGTTGATAATGAAGCAAAAAAGAAAATAAACAAGCAAGTTCATCAAAAATAACTTTGTTTGAATAAAAGCTTCATCAAAATAAAAATAGAAAATCTTACGAAAACCGACACTTGTTACGCTTTTCACCCTTTTTCTACTAACCACTAACCACTATCCCAACCACCTACCTTTAACCCAAGCCTAACCCTTAACCCACAAAGTCCTCTTGATATTTACAAAGGTATAAAAGTTAAAAAGGAGGAGGATTGATTGCTTGGCAAGCCTATGGTAGGAATAAGTTCAATGCCGCTCTCGAGTGATTCACTAAAAATACACCTTCGGCCGAGTGTGAGTGACTTCTCCCGTGAGGTATGTGAACTTGTATATAAATGGAATTTTAAAAAGGCATGTTATGCCCAAATAAGTAATTTCTCCTATGAAACGTTCCAAATAAATCATTACGAATAGGATTGTAAATAGATAAAAATAAAACCCAAAAAGATCTTGGATATCCCGACACTCTACGACAAGCCCAAAACCTTCTTCTCTACCTATTCCATTTGGGAGTGTAAGCCATATATTAAAGAGTTTTGCTTGAGGACAAGCAAAAGTTCAAGTGTGGGGGTATTTGATGTGTGTAAAATGCAACATATAAATTACATTAAATGAGGCATAAAACTAACCCTTTTTAAGTACTAATATTGGAAAAAGAGTGTTTTTGTCTTCCTTTTGTATTTTCAGGATTAAATGAGCTCAAAAACACAAAAGAAGCAAAAAGACGGCTAAATCCAACATAAATACAAGGAAAGGAACATTAGTGGACTGCCCGACCCCTCAACGGCACCTTCCAAAGCAAAATAGAGAAGACAGAAGACTGAACACGCCCCGTGCTCAGCCAGCACGGGGCCGTGCCCAAGAAGCAGCAGAAAAGACAAATCTATAGAAGCTTCTATTGCCCACCACGGGCCGTGCTCAGCGGACACGGGGGCGTGTCGAAAGTACAGCAGGCGCATTTATTGTAATTGCGAATTACAATTAATGAGGATAGAGAGTGTCAGACAGGCACGGGGCCGTGTCCAGCGGACACGGGGCCGTGTCCAGCTCTCTGTTCAGCTTATAAATAGGAGTGCTTGGATTCATTTCATCTCATCCCTTGGCACACCACCTCTCTCACACTTCATCCACCACCCACCACCATCACAACACCATCATCCACCACCATCATCCATTGTCCATCGTAGAATGTGTGAGTCGTCTCGGGATCCAAGATTGATCGTAAGAGTTCTTGACAATCAAGGCCATGTTTGCCTAAGTCTCTTACATCAATTGGTGAAGACAAAGTGTCTAGTATAATACTTTTTATTTCTAATCTTTTGAACTTTTTATTTGGTTTTGTATTAATGACTTTAATAACTAGTTACTTATGTTGAAGGTGATCTTTCCTTATCGTTTGTCCGTGGTGTCTTGGCATTATTTTACTGTCTATATAAAATAAAGGATTTTCACCATTCATATCTCCACGGTCTATATGGAGGTATGTTGGCTACCTGGTCGGGGGTTAAGGGAACGGTTTGGTAAAGGTCTTGCCATTGTTCAGCGTTTAGAGGTCCTGCAATGGACCTGGGTCAAATTTAGTAGGATCTCCTTCAATACTTCACGGTATTGGATGGCGGGGGTCCAGACTCTTTGATCCCCTCATAAGTTAACTACTATTAATACTATAACCCGGCTACTTAGGACTGTATCCCTGCTGACTCAGACTACTTAGCCGAGGGTAACGTCACCGCCAAAAGCGGGGCCTACCACAATACTGCATTAATAACTTAATTCATTATCTTCCAATAATCCACCCTTTTAGGATTGTATCCTTGCTGACTCAAACTACTGGGGTGAGGGTAACGTCACCTTCAAAAGAGGGGCCTACTACAATAACTAAGATAATCTCTTAATTATGTGCAAAAGTGCGGAAATAATCAAAGGTTATACTAGATACGAGTCGGAACCTAGTGATTCATCTTGTCTATCTGTTTTTAGTTTTATTTTATTTTCAGCATTTTAGTTAGTTTTTATTTTTCTTAGTTTAAAACATTTTTCTAAACTTTTATTTTGGTTAGACGTTGAGGATAAACCGGTACTAAAAGCTCTTGTGTCCTTGGACGACCTCGGTATCTTACCAACGCTATACTACGCTCAACGATGGGTGCACTTGCCCATATGTGTGTTTAGTGTTAGTAAAATATCGTGTTTTATAAATTTAAAACTTGGCTAAAATAAGTGTTAAAAAGGGCTTAAAATATATACCTAATATATACGACACTTTCACGCACATCAATAGCTTAACAAAGTTTGGATCTTTATTTGATTTTTGGCGTGGTTGTGGTTATTCTTGTATTGTAAAAGCTTTGGGAATCTACCTTGGTGCATATGCGTGTTTGACGATTGTTTTATTATTGGTTATTGCTTCATATAATCCTTGGTGACGGTCTTTATCACATAATAGGGTGGTATTAGGGTTTCTTGATTTAGGTGACGGTCTTTATCACATAATAAATCATTAATCCTTTAGGGTGAAAATAGCTTAAGTAACCTTAGAAGTAATATTCGGTAATTTTATAAAATCAAATGTGCTGCTAAACTCGTCGCGGAAAGGCTCGAGGGTATTGATAGGTCTAGGTTTGGTTATAAGTCCTTAACACTCCATAGCTTATTAAACCAAGATTAGAACCCATTGTCGCTTTAGACGTTCGCGCGGCAAAGTAGAGCGTCTTAGATAGGCACTTTCAAGAAACTAGAGGACGGAAAAGAAATCTAGAAAACCGGTAAGCTTAACAGCCTAGGTAGTGCCACAAGAATCGCCTTGAGAGTGTTTGAGGGGCTTAGTGGTGTCTTAATAGGTTTAGTATCTTAAGATCCCGGTTCCACACCACAAAATTATCAAATAGAGATCCATTCTGAGTTAGCTTGCGTCTAGCCTAGGTAGTCCTCATCCATCACTGGTAAAAGTCTTCATTAGAGTTCGTTTAAGTTACTTAGCTAATCTAGTTCCTCATTACTTGCATTCTTAGGATTTTTAGAAAACCCCCCCAATTGATAAACAAATGGTTAAGTCGTGTCAGTCTTAGTCTTTATAGAGTCTTAGCGTAATCATTAGAGTCTCGTGGGTTCGATACTCGGACTTACTTTAGCTTTACTACATTGATCGGTACACTTGCCGGTTGTGTGGTTTAGGGTTTTAGGTCGAGTCTTAGTTTATAAATTTAAAGCTTAAAGTGTCTAATTTAGGGTTAATTTAGTTGTTTTTATTAAACCACTTTCAGCACATCAATTGTCCAAGCTCTGATACCAATTGTTAGGATCTGAGGATCTACTGATTGTGCTTGTTTGTGAGATTTGAACAAATCAAATAGATATGAGTAGTTTTAAGTGCAGCGGAAATGAATAACAAACTTTGTAAACACAATCAAAGGAGAATATAGTTTGATAAACAATTGCTTTTCATAGAGTCGAAAGATTACATCAAAAGCAAAAGGTTACAATGCAAGCTTACAGACTAAACTCCCCCTCAGCCTGATACTTCAGGATTGGTTGCACAAGATGAAAGGATTGGATTGAGGAGAAGAACTCACTCAAAACCATCAAATATAACAGTACAGAGTACTGTCATATTTATAGGCAAACCAAACTACTGATGTACCTCAGCTGACGTCACCATGATAGTGACATCTAACAGCCTAACAACCTATAAACACTGGTCTATAGAAACTACTGATGTCTAACAACTGATTGATAATAAAATACAAAACAAGTTTAACACTGTTCACGTTCCACTGTTGTAGCCTAAGCACTGATTACTTGAACATTAGTGCTTTCATCAAAAGGTGATTAGTCTTTGAATGAGCAGTGCTTGGGTCTTCAGCAGTACTTAAGAGACAGCAGTAGATAGAGCTCAGTGTCTGCCTTTTAGCAGTCTTTAGTTGTTTCATCAGTGTTTGGTTCATCAGTTGTTCTTCAGAGCAGTACTTAGAGTGTATCAGCAGATAGATAACCACTGTCAAGGGGAGGGCTTAGAGTAAACGTTTGCTTATTGTGAATCCACCGTTGTGACCAGGTTTTGGCTTTACATTATCTGTTCCTCTGGTAGGCTTCAATCCCAACACGAATATAAACCAATTTGAAATTAATCAATGTAGCTTTTCCATTTTAACATTAACCGCATTCGAATTCAGTTTTTGATATACTTCTACGATCAATCCCTTGATCTTCAAAAACCCAGCCGAAAATTGATTAAAACTTCAAATACCACATTGGTTATCTCCAAATAAGTGAATACCCACAATAATCTAAAATCATTTTTTCCGTAATCAACTTTAAGCTTCTGCAACTCGAATGATTGATTAGTGCAAATGGTAATCTCTGCAATTAGGAAATCTGATCACAAATCTTCATTTGATCTTCAAAGTATATAGATACACGTTCTTTAAAGATCAATTTTGTAGTCTTTTTCGTTACTTCTATTGCAACGTAATCCCCAGACATCATTACTCCACAGGACATAACTCATTTGTTAGAAAATCCAATATGAATTCTTCTTCTTTTATTATGATAGCAAATATCTAGAATTCTCCGCCAGTCCCGATAGCAAATTAATCTTCAACCATCATTATTCCTTGGCAGTTAGTCCTGAAAATAACTCATTTACTTGGAGATTAAACATGTAGTAGAGCTCTCTTGGAAATCCCTATGAAATCTAACTGCTCACAGTGTCCACAGATATCTTATGCATACTGGCTTGTACGAAGATGAGACTTTTATTTCATCACGAACTAAAGAGTCCAAACGATATGTTATTTTGTGCAACTAGCTTGATGAGGACAGAGACCTCAATTTGTTTCCAAATCGAAGAATACAAGACACTATCCATCACTAGACGATTTAAGTCAGAGCCACCCAAATATTGTTGCATCTATGTCTGAATTTATATCTGAATTTCTAAATATGCCTTAATTTCAACATTTGACAATTTTTATTCCCCCTCATTTTTGCAAATTCTGACCTTTATAATATCACTTCTGAATTTCCAAGGATTTCCCCCTCAACTTGGTAAATTATGGTCTCACTTTTCTGTCAAAACTAAACTTTGTGGAATATTTAACATATTTGCTCCACAAAAGTCAGTTTTTCATCAATGAGTAATTTCACGTTTTGGGCCCATTAATAGTCACTTCACCAAATGATAATCATTAAGCATAGATTTCCATGACTATCCTACTATCTTCAACACTCTGTGATTTCATCATCTTTAAACTTTCATTTGAACCTCTATCATGTCCCCGCGAGCAGGAGCCATTCGTGAGCAAGACTCCTTCGCGAGCAGGACTCCTGCTCTTGAGTTCCAGCACGCGGATGACTCCTACACTTGGGCTCCTGCGCACGGATCACTCTCACGCTCCAAAGCTGTTGTTTGCCTTTTATCGCTCTAAAATCTTCATTTCTTTGAATTTGATGATGAATGCACCACAGACATGTGCAAAAATCAATTTTGAACAAGAATATATCTTAAATTTTACATTTCATCCATGAATTGATCTTCAATTTTGATTTTTACGTCGAAAACACATAAATCATGAGCGTAGGTGATTCAATCAATTGTTAGATCTATTGAATCAGGCACCATAGCTCTGATACCACTTGTTTGGTCAAGGAACGGTTCACCGAAGAACCAAGTTCTGCGTTTAATCTTGTTTATGTGTGGGATACATAAACAAAATTGTAATCGTGTGCGTCGAATCATAAATATAAGCGTTTACCCTTTTATTACCAATCATACGTTAACCGGACAAAGTTTCGGCTCTAAACAAACACTTTGTATAAGCTCTCCAACCTGGTGATCGATCTCGAAGTTGTGACAATATGAGAGTTCTTGAAACGTATGAGTTTTCATGTATTTATAGACTTGATGTAAGTGTGTATAAGACTGCCTTTACGTATGACTACTTCCATGCGCCTGACTCTAAACGTAGGAGTCATGCGTTTCTTGAAATAGCGTATGAACTTCTTTGACCAAATTTTCTTAACTTGAGTTCCTCATGTCTTTTTATGTTCATCATTTTCAATATTTAGCATTCTGTCTTATGCATGACAACATGATGTCATTCACTACACCTTATCTCATAACTTCTATCATACTCTAACACAAACTTAACGCAACCTAATGAAACTTCTAACGTACCCTAGCGAAAACCTCTGTCCGGATACACATTTACAGACTCAAGACTCACGTAATTATGCCTATGAGATTTCTAGTATGGACATAAACAACACTAACAGTAAACCACACAACCAGCATGGGTAGTGATCAATGTAGTGTAGCCTAAGCAAAACCGAGTATCGAAACCACGAGACTCTCTTATTACATTTACTAGACTCAACTATTAATTAGAAGAATGACACGACATATTGTTTTTTTAATAGGGGGAGGGGTTCTAACAAAATACTAAATTAAACTAAATTAACTAGGACTGACTAGACACACGAACTATGTGACATTTGTGCCATTTCAACCATTGTACAATTCCGAACAATTTCGTATTCAATGAAACCTTGTTTTTTATTTCTGGGATTGTATAATTATCTATGACATTTGCACATTTTGAATCCTTGTACAATTTCGAACTCTCAAAAGCTTTTCTAGAAGTAATTCGTAAACTGTTCGCAAACATAATAAGTTTAACACGACGTACACTCCAAAAAAAGGACATAAGCTACACATATCCTAAATACCCTTTACATAACTTAGATATAAGTTTTGAAGGGTTCGGTATGACGAAAACACGCTTATACGAGCCCTGGGACAATTTTTGACAAACTGCGAAAGTCTGCCAATTCTCGTATTTTTTAATACGGACCACATATACAAATCCAAAATTTTTTGTAATCGATAAAATCTTGTATTTTATTGATAAGAATGAAAAAATATCAATCGTTGCGCAATTTCGGTCATTTCGTGTTCGTTATATCGTTTTATGTAATTTTGCGAAACGCGTAACCGTACAACCATACAACCGAACGAACCGACATTCATGACATTTTCGGGCTAAAACCAAGTTACATATGCCGTAACACCTTTATAGAGCCTAAAAATTAGGTTAAAAGGGGTTAAAAGTGAAAAAACGCGATGAAACAAGTCCAGGGGCCAAACCTGCCAAAAGGGGAAAATTCTGTGTCACACCCCCGAAATACTACATGCGGGCTCACCGCGGGACGTGTGACGTAGTAGGATACAAGCCACCAATCACATTGAACTATGCATAAAATATAAACAAAACATTCCATTCATTTCAAAATGTAAATCCAAGTTATAAGTTTAAACCAAAGTGAATATTCAGCAGAAGCATAATGTAATCAGTAATTCAATTGTTTCAAAACATAAGTTCATAATCAATGAAGCGAGTATCCAAGAGTCTTGACCCATGACCACTCCAGCACTCCCAGATAGCAAGTCCATGTCAAGAATCTAATGACCTGCAAGCATGCAGACAAGTGTGTCAGACGACGCTGGTGAGTTCAAAGTTTGTTAACGTGTTTAGATACCAGTTGCCAGATTAAAACATTTCACAGATTCATTGTTGTTAATCACACGCTTACCGCCGATGGCTCCAGTTTATTTTCCCTAAACCCCATTGCCTCTATCAAAGCAATGGTCAAGATGGGGGTCACTAGTTCACTCCCGACCTCCTCGGTGCGGTGTGAGGGTGCCAAACATAAGTAGCGCTACTAACTAGTACCCCGTTGCCCTATAAGCAACGATCGGTAGGAGGGACTTGAATGATAGATACAGACATGCATTAACCAACACCCCAGGTTTAACATTCCAGTCAAACCCATTACCCGACATTCCCTTCCCGGAACGTTTACCAGATGTCCCCAACCCGGGATGCATGCATGGAAAAGAGTAGTGAACTCACCTTGGTTTTCTCGGTATGTTTTGTTACTTGTTCGCACTTAAACAATCACAGCCTATGGTATTCAAGCACTCGTACTCAGTTCACGTTCACGTATAGTCATAATGCGCATACAAGCTATCACAGCAGTTACACAATTCATATAATCCTACAATTCACGTATATGTTCCGAAATAATGCTTAACAGTTGTGTGTACTATACTAGGTGTATGAACCAAACTATGTCGCTTGATCATAAGTAAACATCATTAACAGTGAACATCATCATTAACAGTAGACATCATTAACAGTAGACAGCAGATATCACTAACAGTAATTATTGTGATTTCATTAACATATTCATTCAGCAACTAAGTCAACTTAACTCACTGTGCGGTTCACCCTATCGGCGAAACTCCCAAGTTTCGCCATCATTCATGTCGACGAAACTCATGTTTTGCCATCATAAGTGTTTCATCAATCCAAGTGTTTCGTCATCATGCATAACAGTTACACATTTCCCGTAATACGCAGAATTCCAATCACCATCTAATCATTACCCATATCATGCTACTACGAACCCTAATCCATCCGACTGTATCATCGACAATTCATCAATTCACAGGGATTCGTTTTACAGTTGCCATGCTTTGTACACATAAGTTTTCCATGATTCAACAATAACCATAAGCATACAATCAAATCACAAATACTGTTAACACACAACAATCACACAACAATCATCAACAAGATACTCTAACTACCTATTTAAACTATACGAATTCATGATCGACATTGCCAATAAGAAATCAACCGCCTGTACATAACCTAGAACAATTAATACATATTAAGATAAATCTTGTCGCACTCACCGGAGAATTGAAACAGAATAACGGTGCCTGAATCAGCGAGAAGAGAAAGCTTTGAGCGAAAGAAAGATCACCGTCGGTTACACGAAAGGGGAGAATGATGTTTTAGGGTTTGCCGAAGAGTGTAACTAGACTTATATTAAAACGCTTGGCCTCACTGGGCCGTAACACTTCTTGGCGAAACTCCCTGCTCGATGAAAGATGAGTTTCGTTGAGATCCCACACGGCGAAAGTCCCCAGTTTCGTCAAGGGTCACACTAGCTTCTTGGATGACTTGACTTAGTATTAAACATTGACTTATTATTAAACTTTAACATTTATCTTAAACCATCCACATAACTATCCTATTAACATTCAAACAAAACAGTGTAATGATACAATGCAACAACTTATAAAACAGGATCCTAAAACAAACGACACATAAAGGAAAGGTCTTGAGATTTCGGGTTGTCATATCATCCCCAACTTGAAAGAAATTTCGTCTCAAAAATTTGACAAGCAATCCCCAAATAATACGGTGTTAAATCAGGTTGACTGAGTGTTATCCGTGGGTGCCACATCATCCCTAACTTGAATGGGAATTTCGTCCCGAAATTCACTAGTTGTGCCAGACTTAGACTTGTCAGCTGGGAATAGATGTGGGTACTTGAGCTTCATCTGATCTTCACGTTCCCACGTGAACTCCGGTCCATGTCTTGAGTTCCAACGAACTCTCACTATCGGAATATGGTTGTGCTTACGGACCTTGACCTCCCGGTCCATAATTTCTATTGGTTCTTCGATAAACTGCAACTTGTCATCGATTTTCAGCTCTTGAAACGGTACGACCAGTGTTTCATCAGACAAACACTTCTTTAATTGCGACACATGGAACACATCATGGATGTTACCTAACTCAGCAGGTAACTCTAACTTGTAGGCCACTTTACCAATTCGCTCCAAAATTCTGAATGGCCCTACATAACGAGGGTTAAGCTTGCCGCGTTTTCCAAAACGCACCACACCCTTCCAGGGTGAGACCTTCAACATGACACGATCATTAACTTCGAATTCCAAAGGTTTCCTGCGCTTATCAGCGTAGCTTTTCTGACGGTCACACGCTGCTGCCATCCGATTCCTGATTTGAACAATCTTTTCTGAAGTTTCCAACACAAGTTTAGGGCCTGTGACCTGGCTATCACCCACCTCAGCCCAACATAGAGGTAAACGACACTTTCATCCATACAATGCTTCGAATAGAGCTGCCTGAATACTGGTATGGTAGCTATTGTTGTAAGAAAACTCTACCAAAGGCAAGTGTTTCTCCCAACCCTTGCCAAAGTCGATAACGCACACCCGCATCATGTCTTCTAGTGTCTGGATGGTTCGTTCACTTTGACCATCCGTCTGTGGGTGATAAGCAGTACTCATGCTGAGCTGTGAGCCAAACGATTTGTGCATCGACTGCCACAAATCTAAAATGAAACGCGGGTCATGGTCGGAGATAATAGAAGTCGGCACCCCGTGCCTAGAAACTACTTCCTTGAGATAGACGGCAGCTAGCTGTGAGAACTTATCCGTTTCCTTTATTGCTAGAAAGTGTGCTGACTTCGTGAGACGATCAACGATCACCCAAATGGTATCGTTCCCGCTTTGAGTTCTAGGTAGACCAGTGACAAATTCCATTGCGATTTGCTCCCATTTCCACATGGGTATTTCTGGTTGTTGAAGCAATCCAGACGGTTTCTGATATTCTACTTTAACCTTCGAGCATGTCAAACACTTACTCACGTAAGTCGCGATGTGAGCTTTCATCTTCGGCCACCAATACATGACTTTGAGATCCTGATACATCTTATCTGAACCTGGGTGAATAGAGTACCGAGACTTGTGTGCTTCATCCATCACAAGTTCCCTAAGGTTGCCAAATACAGGAATCCATACAAGCTCCATGAAGTAGAGGATATCATCCGATCTCTCTACAAGTTGTTTATCCATGCCCCTTAAGTATTCTGCTTCAATGTTTCCCTTTTTCAACGCTTCAGTTTGTGCAGCACGGATCTGATCAGGTAGGTTAGAATGAATGGTGAGCTGCAGAGCGCGAACACGCTTTGTTTTCGTTTCCTTCCGACTGTGGGCATCCGCTACAATGTTAGCCTTACCCGGATGATACTTAATGGCACAATCATAGTCGTTCAAAAGTTCTACCCAACGACGTTGTCGTATATTCAATTCCTTCTGGTCGAATATATGCTGAAGGCTCTTGTGGTCGGTATAAATAGTACATTTAGTACCGTACAAGTAATGCCTCCAGATTTTGAGCGCAAACACCACGGCTCCCAACTCCAAGTCGTGAGTCATGTAATTCTTTTCATGGACCTTCAACTGTCGAGAGGCGTAAGCTATGACTTTCTCGCGTTGCATCAACACGCAACCGAGACCTTGAATAGAGGCGTCGCAATATACAACAAAATCTTCGGTACCCTCAGGTAGAGACAAGATAGGTGCACTGCAGAGTCTCTGTTTCAGTAGCTGAAAAGCATCTTCTTGTTTCGTTCCCCACGAGTATACAACACCTTTCTGTGTCAGTGAAGTAAGAGGTTGGGCGATCTTCGAAAAATCCTTGATAAACCGGTGATTGTACCCAGCAAGTCCAAGAAATTGTCGCACCTATGAAGGAGTCTTTGGTGCCGCCCAATTCTTGACAGCATCAATCTTAGCAGGGTCTACGTGTATTCCCAACTCATTCACAATGTCACCAAGGAAATGTACCTCCCGAATCTAGAAGTCACACTTAGAAAACTTCTCATAGAGTTGCTCCTTCCTCAGGAGCTCAAAAATAAGACGTAAGTTCCGCTCGTGATCTTCCTTGCTCTTCGAGTAAATCAAAATGTCATCGATGAATACAATAACAAATTCGTCGAGATACGGTTTGCATACCCGGTTCATGAGATCCATGAAGACCGCTGGCGCTTTAGTCAACCCAAACGGCATAACTAAAAACTCGTAGTGTCCATAACGCATTCGAAAAGCCGTTTTTGGAACATCCTCCTCTCGGACTCTCACCTGATGATAGCCCGATCTTAAGTCGATCTTCGAATAAAAACTTGACCCTTGCAACTGGTCATACAAGTCGTCGATGCATGGCAATGGATAACGATTCTTGACAGTCACCTTGTTGAGTTCCCAATAATCAATACACATGCGAAAGGACCCGTCTTTCTTCTTTACGAACAAAACTGGGGCTCCCCAAGGCGAAGAACTGGGTTGAATAAAGCCTCTGTCCAATAACTCTTGCAACTGATTAGACAGCTCTTGCAACTCTCAAGGTGCTAAACGATAAGGAGCACGAGCAATTGGAGCCGCTCCTAGTGCAAGTTCGATCTGAAATTCCACTTGACGGTGAGGAGGTAAACCAGGAAGCTCCTCAGGAAATACATCGGCGAATTCACGTACTAGTGGCACATCTTTGATCTTTCTTTCCCTGACGGAGTATCAGTAACAAGTGCCAAAATAGAAGGATACCCCTTTCGTAGACATTTATGCGCTTGCATAGCTGAGATGATACCAACCATCGCACCACTGCGATGCCCCTGAACCAATAATGACTCTCCACTAGGGAGAGGAATACGCACAATCTTCTCCTTGCATAGAATCTCAGCTTGATGTTTAGACAACCAATCCATACCAACCACTACGTCAAAGGTACCGAGGGTAACAGGAAGGAGATCAATATCAAACACTTGACCAATAAGATCTAGCTTACACCCAAATAGGACATGCGAATCTTCAATCGTTTTGCCATCGGCTAATTCTACTACCTGCTTAACCTCTAAAGGTGTTGGAGTTATCCCTAAGCGCTGACTAAACTCTAGGGACACATAACTCCAATCGGCACCGGAATCAAACAATACAAAAGTAAAAAGGTTGTTCACAGAAAACGTACCAGTCACAACATTTCCGTTGTTCCTAGCATCCCCTGCACCGATAGTAAATACCCATCCACGAGTCCATTGCCCCCATTGTTGCCATGATTGTTCCCAGCATTGTTGTTGTTCTGACGGTTGTTGTTATCGTTGGCATTTTGGTTCAGCTGAGGGCAATCCCGTTTAATATGACCCTCATCCCCACATTGGTAACATCCCTTTTTTAAAGCCTTGGTTCTGATGGGACTGTTGCCTTTGCTGCTGCTGATGTTGCTGATTCTGTTGCTGGTTTTGCTGCTACTGCTTTGGGTACGAAGCTCTACAATCCTTTGCCATATGGCCTACCTTGTTACACCTGTGGTAGGCCCGAACACATGACCTATGATGATGATACCCATACTTGTTGCATTTTGGCTTCCTACCAACATAGGAGCCTTTACCCTGATTACTGCCCTGGCCTTGGTTAACTGAAGACGACTGAATGAAACTACGGTTGTTGTTGTTGTCAGGCCTTTTCTGAGATTGACTGGCACTGGTTGCTTTGTCAGCATCGTTCCATTTCCGCTTGTTATCACTAGCAGGCGTAGCAGCTGTGGTTGTAGTAGCAGTAGTGGAAGAAACGCGCGGTGGTAGCGAACCACTCTCCACCTCTTGATCGGTGATCTTGTGAGCCAAACGGACAATCTGAGGTAAGTTGTTGAGGTTTGCTACAGTAACCAAACCCTTAACCCGTGGAGCGAATCCCTTGATGAACAATTCTATTCTTCGGTGCGGAGGTCGGGACAAGTTCGGACACATGATAGCTAACTCATGAGACCGTTTCACGTATGCCTCAATCTCGGATCCCACCATCTTCAGGTCATAATACTCATTCTCCAGTTTCTGAATCTCGTCACGAGGACAATACTCCTCCCTTATCAACTCCTTAAAATCGTCCCAAGTAGTGGCATTTGCCATCTCGATGCCCAACATCTGAACCTGGGCATTCCACCATGTCAGGGCACCATCCTCGAGTGTGCCCGTAGCATACTTCACTCTGTCCCCAGCAGGACAGTTACACATCGCAAACACGGATTCTTCTTTCTCAAACCAACGCAGGAGTCCTACAGCCCCTTCAGTCCCACTGAAGGTCTGTGGCTTACAATCCATGAACGTCTTGAACATACAAGCAGGTGGATTGTTTTAGTTTTGCTGCGCTTACTGACCTAATGGACGAAAGTAAATACATTACAAGGGTAAGAGTTGTGTACGCGGCACAAGAATAAAGGGTAAATGGCACATATCGTACCAGCTTGGTAGGCTGCCAAAGCCTCAGCCACACGTGTGTTGATTAAGTTTGTCAGCTTAGCTTGGGTCATCGCGATGTGACCACGTCCATGACCTCGTCCACTCATGATTCTATATAAGGAGAGGGAACAAATTTAAGAGTCGAGATGAGGTAAAAGTCAAGTATCACGTTGAAATCTACAAACTACCAAGTTTACATACAATAGGGCAGAACCCTTCTCACACTCGTTAAGCCTCACTGGGACTTACATGCACCTCACATTATTATTATGTGTGCACCCATAATAATAAGGAAATTTGCATGCTCATCTTAGTACCTCTTAACTTGCGCTAAAAGTTTCCCCCGCTTTCAAGTAGCAAAACAGAAGGTATTACAGGATTACGAATCACAAGAGTCGAAGAGTAGTGTCACACTATCAAATCACCATAGTATCTAATATATCGTTTCATGCAAGCTGTGAGTGTGTGACTACTAGACAAGTAATGCATAAAGTTAACAGAAGACGAACCTTGCAATCTGGAGCTGAATGTCATGTTCGATTTTCGAAGTTATTCAGTTATAGTCGGGTTTTATAAAAACGTTTTAAAACCTAGTTCACTATAACCAGTGGCTCTGATACCAAACGGTCACACCCCCAAAATACCACATGCGGGATCACCGCGGGACGTGTGACGTACCAGGATCTAAGCCACCAATCACATTGAACTACGCATAAAATATAAACAAAACATTCCATTCATTTCAAAATGTTAATCCAAGTCATAAGTTTAAACCAAAGTGAATATTCAGCGGAAGCATAATATAATCAGTAATTCAATTTTTTCAAAGCATAAGTTCATAATCAATGAAGCGAGTATCCAAGAGTCTTGACCCATGACCACTTCAGCACTCCCAGATAGCAAGTCCATGTCCAAAATCTAACGACCTGCAAGCATGCAGACAAGTGTGTCAGACGACGTTGGTGAGTTCAAAGTTTGTTAACGTGTTTAGATACCAGTTGCCAGATTAAAACGTTTCACAGATTCATTGTTGTTAATCACACGCTTACCGCCGATGGCTCCAGATTATTTGCCTTAAACCTCATTACCTCTACCAAAGCAATGGTCAAGATGGGGGTCACTAGTTCACTCCCGACCTCCTCGGTGTGGTGTGATGGTGCCAAACCTAAGTAGCGCTACTAACTAGTACCCCGTTGCCCTACAAGCAACGATCGGTAGGAGGGACTTGAATGATATATACATACATGCATTAACCAACACCCCAGGTTTAATATTCCAGTCAAACCCATTACCCGACATTCCCTTCCCGGAACGTTTACCAGATGTCTCCAACCCGGGACGCATGCTTGGAAAAGAGCATTGAACTCACCTTGGTTTGCTCGGTATGTTTTGTTATTTGTTCGCTCTTAAACAGTCACAACCTATGGTATTCAAGCAGTCATAATTAGTTCGCGTTCACGTATAGTCATAATGCGCATACAAGCTATCACAGCAGTTACACAATTCATATAATCCCACAATTCAAGTATATGTTTCGTCATCATGCATAACAGTTACACATTTCCCGTAATACGTAAAATTCCAATCATCATCTAATCATTACCCATATCATGCTACTACGAACCCTAATCCATCCGACTGTATCATCGACAATTCATCAATTCACAGGGATTCGTTTTACAGTTTCCATGCTTTGTACACATAAGTTTTCCATGATTCAACAATAACCATAAGCATACAATCAAATCACAAATACTGTTAACACACAACAATCATCAAAAAGATACTCTAACTACCTATTTAAACAATACGAATTCATGATCGACATTGCCAATAAGAAATCAACCGCCTGTACATAACTTAGAACAATCAATACATATTAAGATAAATGTTGTCGCACTCACCGGAGAATTGAAACAGAATAACGGTGCCTGAATCAGCGAGAAGAGATAGCTATGAGCGAAAGAAAGATCTTTGTCGGTTACACGAAAGGGGAGAATGATGTTTTAGGGTTTGCCGAAGAGTGTAACTAGACTTATATTAAAACGCTGGGCCTCACTGGGCCGTAACACTGCTTGGCGAAACTCCCTACTCGACGAAAGATGAGTTTCGTCGAGATCCCAGACGGCGAAAGTCCCCAGTTTCGTCATGGGTCACACTAGCTTCTTGGATGACTTGACTTAGTATAAAACATTGACTTATTATTAAACTTTAACATTTATCTTAAACCATCCACATAACTATCCTATTAACATTCAAACAAAACAGTGTAATGATACAATGCAACAACTTATAAAACAGGATCCTAAAACAAACGAAACATAAAGGAAAGGTCTTGAGATTTCGGGTTGTCACATTCTGCCCCTGACCAGCTTTTGTGGACCGTAGGTCTGTACCCTCTACGGTCCGTAGAGGGTGCCCAACGACCAGAATCATGGAAGCCTCTTGTTTTTCATGCCTTGGAGCCCAAGAACTCGTGTTTTAGAAGTTGCTACCTGCATTTGACACTTGTTAGGACCTCCTATGATCAGGGACACCTCATGGGACATGTGTAATCATCTTGTGGCTTCCAAATTGCTATAAATAGCAAGCCATTTTCACCTAAATTCCTTGCTCATACACAGTTTCTTTTTCCCACATCTTTGGAGTTGCTTCCAGCAATTGGAGACCTCCTCCCTAAGTTCTTAAGTGTTTCTTAACACAAGTAAGTTCTCATCCTTAGTCTATTTCATTTATTTTACCTATTTTGAGCTAAAAGTCAAACAATTTGACTTTCTATTTGATTTTCTGTTCTAACCTTAATTGGTCAAGTCAAAGTTCAATTGAACTTTGCAACGTAATCGTAATCATGAAGGTTATAATCCCTTACGATTGCATCTTCTATTTACCACGTTTACTAGTCGAAGTGGTGAGTCAAAGTTTCAGTCAAAGATGCGCATCATGTGCATTTTACGACCAAACTATTTCCGGGTATCAAAACACCAAGTTTTGATACAAAATCAGTTTTATAACTTTTTTTACAAATGTTTTGACATGTCTAACTCGTCACTTCAAGTTTAGAGCTTTATTAGGGTCGTAAGTCGAGCGGCCTTGACCACAGCTTTGACTTTCAAATCCGACCCGTGTGGTTGATCTTAGGTTTCGACCAAGCACATTTTTGTGACTATAGTTGTATAGGGAATATCCTACTGAGGTTATACCTTATGGTCACGTCGTTTGGTTAGTTTTATGATAAGTCGCTTCTATGTTCTTTAAAAATGACCAAAATGCCCTTTTTGCGCATAAATCAATTTTAAGCATATGTAACCAAAGTTTTGACATATAAACTTATCTTACAACATTATCAAACATGTTTTGACATGTAAGACTTATCTTAAGACATAATTAACCATCCGAACATATATTACGCAAATGATCCGTTAAAGTAGCGTAAACTACTTTGACGACTCATAACGGGTAAAAGCACTTAGGACCCTTTCCAAATCAGAATGTTAAGTTTAATTAAACCATATCACATGAGTTCCAACATTCGATTGGTTTATAAGACTTCATTCTATCCGATCCTCCAATTAAAGTCCCGACGCACTTACATAGTTATCCAATGATAGGACAAACTTGAATTCTTGATTCAATAAGATTTGTTTGATCATTCGAACAAGACTTATGAGGGAGCAACTGGGCTCCTACAGTGGTTCGAGAGTCTTGAGAGTACATTCGGCCATGTCCAGTGTACAAATGAGCGCAAAGTAGAATTTTCTTCGAGCGTATTCCAAAAGAGGGTGCTCACGTGGTGGAACGGAGTAGTGAGAGATATGGGTGCTGATGTTGCGATGGATCAAACATGGGAAGAGCTCAGAGCTCTTATGATGAAAGAGTTTTGCCCACATCACGAGAAAAGGGCGCTTGAGAACGAGTTCCGCGATCTGAAACAAGATAGTGGAGCACATCGCGCCTACACCAACCGATACAAGGAGCTAAGTCTGCTATGTCCTACAATGGTCACGCCTTTGGATAAGGCAATTGAAAAGTACATCGATGGTCTGCCAGATCCTGTTCTATTTGTGAAAAAGAAGGACAGATCCTTCCGAATGTGTATCGATTACCGTGAGCTCAGTAAACTCACGATCAAGAATCTATATCCCCTAGCTCGCATTGATGATCTCTTTGATCAGCTACAAGGTGCTACCTGCTTTTCGAAGATTGATCTACGTTCTGGGTATCATCAGCTTCATGTACTCGAAGAAGATATTCCCAAGACTGCATTCCGGACATGATACGACCACTATGAGTTCACTGTCATTCCTTTTGGGTTGACGAATGCTCCTGCCATCTTCATTGACTTGATGAATAGGGTTTTTAAGCTTTATTTGGACAAATTCATCATTGTTTTCATTGATGACATTTTGATCTATTCAAAGACACGAGCTGACCATGAACAACATCTCCTTCTAACGATGGAACTCCTAAAGAAGGAACAACTCTTTGCCAAGTTCTCCAAGTGTGAATTTTGGCTTAAGGAAGTTCAATTTTTGGGACACATTGTCAACGAACAAGGTATACATGTAGATCCCACCAAGATGAGTGCGAATAATGAATGGGATACACCTACTACTCCTACCGAGGTTCATTCATTTATGGGTCTCGCGGGTTATTACCGCCACTTTATCGCAAACTTCTTAAAGATTGCGGTTCCTCTCACTGCTTTAACTAAAAAAATTAACCTTTTGAGTGGGGACCCAAACAAGAAGAAGCTTTTCAGACCCTGAAACAAAAGCTCTGTGATGCACCTATTTTGTCTTTAACTGGTGGTAACGATGACTTAGCCGTATACTGTGATGTATCAAACTTAGGCCTTGGTTGTGTTCTCATGCAAAGAGACAAAGTCATAGCCTATGCATCAAGACAGTTGAAAATCCATTAGAAAAACTACACGAATCATGATCTTGAGTTAGGCGCTGTAGTTTTTGCTCTCAAGATTTGGAGACACTACCTTTACGGTACTAAATGTGTGGTCTTCACAAACCACAAAAGTCTCCAACACATATTTAATCAGAAAGAACTAAACATGAGGAAACGACGTTGGGTTGAACTTCTAAACGACTATGACTGCGAAATTCGCTACCATCCTAGTAAGGCAAATGTCGTGGCTGATGCGCTTAGTCGTAAGGAACGCGTCAAGCTTCATTGTGTTCAAGTTCGATATGATATTCAAACCCGCATCTCCCAAGCTCAACGTACTTGTGTTACACAAGAAATGATGGGTAAGGAATTACCACATCATCTTGAGCTTCAACTTGAAACAAAGGACAATGGATTGCTCTACTACATGAACCGTTTATGGGTTCTAAGTCAAGACAATCTCCGCACCTTATTGATGGATGGGGCTCATAAGTCTCGTTATTCAATCCATCCTGGTGTAGACAAAATGTATAAGGACCTTCGTACCCCGTTTTTGTGGTCGGGTATGAAGAAGGACATTGCCTTGTACGTTTCTAAATGCCTAACTTGTCTCAAGGTTAAGGCAGAACATCAACATCCTTCTGGTTTACTTGAGCAACCAGAGATACCGGTTTGGAAATGGGAAAACATTGCTATGGATCTCATTACCAAATTACCGTGCACATCTAGAGGTTATGACGCCATTTGGGTAGCCGTTGATCGTCTAACAAAGTCAGCACACTTCTTGCTGATACGTGAGGATCTATCTGCTGACAAACTTGCCAAAATCTACGTAGATGAGATTGTATCTCGACATAGTGTTCCTTTGAACATTATATCGGACCGTGATGCTCGATTCTTATTCACTTTTGGAAAACCATGCAATCTGCCATGGGAACTAAACTTAATTTTTGCATAACTTATCATCCTCAAACGGATGGATAATCTGAAAGAACAATACAGATACTGGAGGATATGCTTAGAGCTTGTGTGATCGATTTTGATGGTAGTTGGGATTCACATCTACCGTTGATCGAATTCTCCTACAACAATAGTTATTACTCCAGCATCAACATGGCACCTTTCGAAGCTCTATACGGTCATAAATGTCATTTACTGGTCTGCTGGAATGAGGTTGGTAAAGGTTAACTCACCGGACCTGAAATCACTCTAGAGACTACAGACAAAGTCAAGAAAATTCGCGATAACCTCTTGACAGCTTGAAGCCGTCAAAAGAGTTATGCAGATAGACGCCACAAGCCCTTGGAATTCTAAGTCGATGATCGCGTCCTTCTCAAGGAGTCCCTTTGGAAAGGTGTAATCAGATTTGGGAAGAAAGGAAAACTTGCACCTAGATATGTGGGACCATTCAAGATCATTGAGAGAATCGGAAACGTAGCTTACAAACTTGAGCTACCTCCTGAACTTGGAAATGTTCATCCAACTTTCCACGTGTCCAACTTGAAAAAGTGTTTGGCTGATGAAAACTTCCAGATCCCTCTTGATGAAATTCGTGTTGATAACACGATGCACTTTGTCGAGAAACCTATGGAAATATTGGACCGTGAAGTCAAGAAGCTCAAACACAAAGGCATACCTATTGTGAAAGTTCGCTGGGAATCCAAACGTGACCCAGAGTTTACTTGGGAACGAGAGGATCAAATGAAAGCGAAATACCCACATCTGTTTTCACAAGTTTCCTCTAATTAAATTTCGGGATGAAATTTCCTAAAGTAGGGGAGACTGTGACATTTGTGCCTTTTCAACTATTGTACAATTAAGAACACTTTCGTATTCAGTGAAACCTTGTGTTTTATTTCTGAATACAAACCACATATACAAATCCAAAAAATTTTGTAATCAATAAAAATCTTGTATTTTATTAATAAGAATGCAAAAATATCAATGGTTGCACAATTTCAGTCATTTTCGTGTTCGTTATAGCGTTTTACGTAATTTTGTGACACGTGTAACCGTATAACCGAACGAACTGACATCCACGACATTTTCGGGCAAAAACCAAGTTACAAATTCCTTAACACCTTTATAGAGCGTAAAAATAGATTAAAAGTGACAAAACGCGACGAAACAAGTCCAGGGGCCAAACCTGCCAAAAGGGGAAACTTCTGCCCCTGACCAGCTTTTGCAGACCGTAGGTCTGCACCATCTACGATCCGTAGAGGGTGCCCAACAACCAGAATCACGGCAGCCCCTTATTTTTCATGACTTGGAGCCCAAGAACTCATGTTTTCCAAGTTGTTACCTGCATTTGACACTTGTTAGGACCTCCTCTAATCAGGGACACCTCATGGGACATGTGTAATCATCTTGTGGCTTCCAAATTGCTTTAAATAGCAAGCCATTTTCACCTAAATTCCTTGCTCATTCACATTTTCTTTCTCCCACATCTTTGGAGTTTATTACTAGCAATTGGAGACCTCCTCCCTGAGTTCTTAAGTGTTTCTTAACAGAAGTAAGTTCTCATCCTTAGTCTATTTCATTTATTTTAGCTATTTTGAGCTAAAAGTCAAACAGTTAGACTTACTGTTTAACTTTCGGTTCTGACCTTAATTGGTCAAGTTGAAGTTCAATTGAACTTTGCAACTTGATCGTAATCACGAAGGTTATAATCCCTTGCGATTGCACCTTCTGATTACCACATTTGCTAGTCGAAGTGACGAGTCAAAGTTTTGGTCAAAGATGCGCATTATGTGCATTTTACGACGAAACTATTTTCGAGTATCAAAACACCAAGTTTTGATACCAAATCAGTTTTATAATTTAGTTAGACATGTTTTGACATGTCTAACTCGTCACTTCAAGTTTAGTGCTTTATTAGGGTCGTAAGTCGAGCGGCCTTGACCACCGCTTTGACTTTCGAATCCGACCCGTTTGGTCGATCTTAGGATTGGACCAAGCACATTTTTGTAACCATAGTTGTATAGGTAATAACCTACTGAGTTTATACCTTATGGTCACGTCATTTGGTTAGTTTATGATAACTCGCTTCTATGTTCTTTAATAATGACCAAAATGCTCTTTTTGCGCATAAATCAATTTTATGTATATGTAACCACAGTTTTGACATATAAACTGATGTTACAACATTATCAAACATGTTTTGACATGTAAGACTTATTATAAGACATAATTAACCATCCGAACATATATTTAGGCAAATGACTCGTTAAAGTAGCGTAAACTACTTTAACGAGTCATAACGGGTCAAAAGCACTTAGGATCCTTTCCAAATCAGAATGTTAAGTTTATTAAGCCATATCACATGAGTTCCAACACTTGATTGGTTTATAAGACTTCATTCTATCTGATCCTGCGATTAAAGTCCCGACGCACTAACATAGTTATCCGATGATAGGACACGCTTGAATTCTTGATTCCTTAAGCTTTGTTTTATCATTCGAACAAGACTTATACGCAATCCCAAGTGAGTACATAGTCCCCTCTTTTAAATTTTCAAATGTTTTGGGGTGATTCATATGTGCCTATCACTACTTTCTAGTTTTCATGATATTATACATGCTTTTCTTATCTAGTACAAATAGTACATGTTTTCAAAGACATTTTGCTTCGTATGTTGACCTAGCATACCTAGCACACATTTTTAAAGACATTTTGCTTCGTATGTTGACCTAGCATACTTAGTACAAGGTTTTCAAAGACATTTTTGTTTCGTATGTTGACCTAGCATACCTAGCACACATTTTCAAAGACATTTTGCTTCGTATGTTGACCTACCATACGTAGTACATGGTTTTCAAAGACATTTTTGCTTCGTCTGTTGACCTAGAATACCTAGTACATGGTTTTCAAAGACATTTTAATTCGTAAGTTGACCTAGCACACCTAGTACATGGTTTCAAAATATTTTCATGACATGCTTACATTGTTTAAGACATTTTGGTGCGTTGAACTCGACAATGATAATTCATTAACATTGATCATGCTGGCTGGTAGTATGTAATGGTACCATAGGATTGACAATCCCGTTCCCACTTCCTAGGTCTGTTTGGAAGTGACCTTAGGGAACGACAGAATCCGATGAATATTTGATAAACCTTTGTCCTTATAAGGGTTTATCCGACGGTTGACGAGGCTTGAATGTATTCGCCAACAATCCATATATATATATATATATATATATATATATATATGTTTACACAATAAAAGCAATGATTTTATAAAACAAAACCTTTGATTAAGCAAGACCCTTGTTCATTCAAAAACATTGTTTTATACAAGACATTTCGGTTATACAAGACATTATTTCATGTAGTTTAAACAAAGACCTTTTGTTTACCATACAAGACATTGGTTCATACATGACATTAGTTTACACAAGACATTCTTTCATACATGACATTGGTTTATACATGACATTGTTTACACAAGACATTGTTTTATACATGACACTAGTATATACAAGACATTGGTTTTAGTAAGTGACTTAGATAACAAGGCGTGTGTAATATGATAAAAGAATGGTGGATACGCCACTGGTACTACCTATATATAAGTGCTTTTATTATATTACATATCGTAGCGTTATCTAAACCACTTCGAACAAAGACAAGACAAGACATGACATCTTTTACTTCAAGACATGACATTTTTATACAAGACATGACATATTTGATACAAGTCATTTTTCATTTGGTTATTTACTTAACCATGCATCATTTCTTTTAAATCATTTGATTTTCACATGATTTTATAAAAGAAAACATTTTCATAAAGGTTCATGGCTACTTTTTAGTTAAACATATCTTTTAACATTCAAAGCCATGAATCTTCATCACAAAAACCTATGTTACTCAGACATTTTTATGATGACGTTTCACTTTCACATGTGTTTCAGGAGCGAATGTTTGATGTTGAGCAAGATTCACATAGGGCGGACTTGGGCCTTAGTAACTTAAAAACATGAAAGATAATTTATTTTGTGTTTTGTTTCCGTTTATTCCAAGACAATGTAAACAATTAACTTAATAATACAAAACATTATGTACCATGTGTTGTGAAACAATTTGTAACGTGACTCCCCGATGTTTCTGCCGTGTGTTGTTAATTATTAGCCGATTGGGGTGTTACAAACTAAGTCTGAGATGTGACCAGATAATGGGAAACACATTACCTAGTCTGTATCCTACACTTGCAAGACATGTTCTAACGGTTTTGGAACTAATGTGGAAATTGGGATCTTCATATACTAAACCTAAAGGATAACCGAACAAGACCCTCGACCGTTCTCGAGAAGACACCTATGGCAACCTACTAAGTTGTTCTAATACTGGTTTAAAGGACTCCTTTACATGCTCTCCTAGTATGATAATAAAGCACCCTTGGACACTCTACCTCACGGCTTGAAAATCTAGGGAAACAATGGTTTATAATCTAACTCAGCTAGCAGACAGAGACCGTGAACTGGAGGATCTTCTCACGAGGAAACTAACCTAGGAACCTAATCACTCGAGACTAGCCAACAACCTCTCACCTCACGGCTATCGAAGATTGGTAGAATACTTAATCCTAATTAAATCGTAATCCTAGTTTCTATGGGAAATCGTATACTATTAATCGTAAACTAGCCACTAACACACAATCCATGACCTAACAAGCATTCATACATAGAAGACATCCACAAGAACGAAAGTGAAACATATAATAAGGTTAAAATAAGATCAACCATGCATATACATTAAATCATTGAAATCAAAGTTAACTACTTTGTTAATTAATTCCACATAACAATCCAAAAACCGAAAACAATGAAATCATCCAAGTGTAATCATCATACGACCTAGGTAGTGAAAAGAAATTTAGCCTAGCATAGCTTTGACAACATAAACAAGGTCTAAACTAGGTTCACAAGACATGATTGAATCAATTAAGATAAGTGTAGGTCCTAGAAGTGTGAGACTGACGCATCAAATATATGCAATGGTCTATGGTAGCGAACTTGGATTTAGTTGGGTTAGTTTTATTATATTTGCACCTGTTTAGGTCATTTGGGACTTGCCTAAGGCCATGTGAGCCAGGCAAGCCCAAGGGGAGCCCATGTGGGGATTGGGCTTACCTAGAGTACATAAACAAGTTTATATAATTTCAAGGGTTAAGACCTCCAAGCTAGGAGCCTCCATTGTCATAGAATTTAGAGAGAGCTAGAGAGAGGCGACCAGAGATAGAGAACGCTTGTACCAAACGGTTTTGCTTATTCAAGTAATAAAATCGTGTGTAAGGTGATAAAGTGATTCAGTGTTCTTGTGATTTCTTGAATATCATCAAGTTTGGATTTCGCCCATCCTTGGTGATTGTTTTATATCATTGTTAGATCCATTAATTTGGGACTTACAATTGGTATCAGAGCCATTAGAACCTGTTCTTTGCGTTCTTCAGTTTGTTTAAGAAATCATCATATTTTGCTTCAATTATTTGGTTAGAAGGTGTTTAAATTTTTTCATAATTTTTAAAAATATCATAGAAGAACCATATTTATCATCATCATCATCAGTCATCAGTTATCATCATATCAGGGATCATCCGAAATTCATCACCTGTCAACATCATCATCTTTTCCAAAATATCTAGAAGACGTCATCATAAGCTTGTGACACCCCAGGAAAACCAGGAAAACCATACAACTTAACTAGCTTCCTCAGTGAGTGCCTACCAAATTTCGGGACGAAATTTCTTTCAACTTGGGGATGATGTGACAACTCGAAATTTAGAACCTTTTATTTGTATCTCGATGTAACATGCTCAAACGTGTGACTAGTTAACTTGTATGATTAATGATGAGTGAACCTCGTATGTGATTATGTGTTATGTTATGTGTGTATGCTTGTATGTATAGTATGCGTATAGGTTATGTGAGCCGAGAACCAAGAACCCGACTCGAGACCATGTGGTCTCGAGTAAACCGTAACACTTGGGCCGGATGGGCCACGCACCCCATTTAACTCAACCGAAACCCATTAGGGTGCACCATGTGGACAAGTATATAACCCCTAGTGATGCTAACCTTGCCATTCTTTGGACAAGCCACACACACACTCTCCCTCTCTCTCTCACTAAAACCCTAAACCACAACATCTCCTCTCCTTCATTCTCGGATTCAAACCGGCCGACCGCAAGAGGGTTCTCGGACTAGCTTGTGCTCACCAAGAAAAGCTTCATACTCACCTTTGAAACCATCAACCGGTTAGTGTTCTTATGATGTTTGTTGTTAAATGGTAGTATGAATGATATGATCTAACTAGTGTAGTTACATGATTGATGATGCTTTGTGAATCGGTTGTGTGTGATGTTGATAATCGGCCAACATGCTTTGATTTCGGATATGTTACATAATGAGCTCATAATATCTTGTGTCTAAATATGATTTAAACCATTGATTATTGATGTATATGAAAACCGGCTTGCATATGTGTAGTACCATGTTAACCGGATTAGTGTAGACTTGATTTTGAGATGTTATGTGATGAATTGAAACCTTTAGATGAGTATGTTCAAGTGTGTTGATTTGTGGCTCATGATTATGTGTATGATTGATGCTAGAAGCCGAAAATAAGATGAACAAGTTGAATAATCGACATGAACATAACTTGAATACATGAAGAACAATTTGAAGATGATATGAATATGTTATGAATATTTGAAAATTGATATGTTTGATCCATTTTTGGTAAATTGTTAGACAAGAAACATGTTTAAGGATTTTGGTTGGATAGTACATTGTGTCATGAAATCAAATTCCCATTGGATAGTACAACTGTGCAGAATCAGCAATGGTTGGGGGTCGAGACCCCTGGTCTCGACTCGAGGCCACCAAAATGTCAACTCGAGATCACCTCGTGACGACTCGAGACCCACGGTTGCGACATAGATTGCGACTCGAGACCACACTTGATCAACACCCAGACATCTTGACTCGAGACCATGTTTGCGAGTCCAGTTGCGACTCGAGACCACTACATGCATGACCCGAGACTACCTTAGTTGCGACTCGAAACCTTGTGGACTACAATTCGAGACCGCACAGTCTTGAGTAGAGACCGCACAGTCTCGACTCGAGACCACACACATGTGCTCGCTGTTTGGACTTGTACCCCGTTTCGGACTTAAGTGTTTGGGCCGGGCTTTTGGGCCTAAGGCATGGACTTTATACGTTTCTGTTATGTTATTTGGGCTGCCATGGATGATACTTGCATGCAATGTGTTAGCATACGTGTAGAAACATACATGCACTACCTGAATACGAACCTGACTTGTACGGTATCTATGTTAGGACGTAGTTGACCACTTACAACTTGATTGATTTTCTGTGTATCTGCCGAGCAAACCAAGGTGAGTTCACACCCTTTACAAAGCATGGGATTCCCAGGGGTCGGGAATTGGGGTTAAGGAACATGGGTTCCTCGTCCTCCTTGGGTAGGACAGCAATGGTTCAGGAATGTAATTCCTCGTCCTCACGGACAGATAACTCGTACTAGACCAAAACTCTATCATGAAGTCCCTCATTTTTGTATCGACTTAATCGTCGGGCCAATGGCGAGCGGGTCGTTAGTTAGATAGCGCTATTTAGGTCTGACAAACCTCACACCGTGCCGCAGAGGACGGGCGTGAACTAATGGATCTGGGGCACGTCAATGATGATAGACATTGACAGTTTCAGGGCACATAAACATGACTACAGTCAGCAGTCGATATGGTAACGAGTCTAGTGTATACATGGGGTAGCCCCCACTGCCGAAATGCCAGATAACTAACACGGGGTAGCCCCCACGGCTGGATTGCCAGAGTAATCGGGAATAAACAAGTCACGTTTTTAACTATGGGGTAACCCCCACGGCAGGATGCCAGCTAAAGGAAACTGTTTTCGAAACAACTTAAAACGAACACCCAACCGTGAACTCACTCAACTTGTTGTTGACTCGTTACTACATGCTTTGCAGGTCCTTAGGTTCTTAGCTGGAGCTTGCATGGAGGAGGATCGTTGTGGGACATGGACGGTTGTGTGCCATGTTAAACATTGAAACAATTAAACTTATGCCTTGTTTTTAAGACTTATGCTTCCGCTTGCAACTTAACTATGTTTTGTTTGAACACCAATTGTATTGGTTGGATTTTATAACTACTTATATGCTTGTTCAATATGATTGGTGGCTGGATCCTGGTCAGTCACGCCTCCAAGCGGTAGTACTCCGCAGGTGGATTTTGGGGGTGTGACAAAGCTCATCATCATATCTAAACGTCACCATCCCCCATCTTTTTATCACCTACATATTCGAAACACAACATCAAGATCCAAAACACATAACATCAAAGATCCGAAACACCACATCAAGATCCGAAACACATAATATCAAAGATCCGAAACAAAACATCGAGATCCGAAACACATAACATCAAGATCCGAAACACAAATTATGATTCATCTGAAATACATCGATACATCATCATCATTTATAGTCATCATTGTGTCATCATATCATAATATCATCTTCATCAGATCCATCATCATTCGAATAACAACATCTCCTCCTAAATCAGGTCTTCATCATCTACATCATCATCTTCGTCGACACTGAGACCCTCCGATAACCAGGTAACCACTGGAGCATCATCATTTTACCTCCACCATCTTCTCCGTTCTCGAACTCATCAGCTCTGGTTACCATATCATCGATCATCATCACTCGTCAACACCACCACATCTCCACCACAACATCCGTTAGGAAACTTTTATAAGTATTGAAGAAAAAGATGATCAATCTAATCATATGTTGAATATAAAGTCAATAGGATCAATAAAAAGGTGACTACAAGATAACAGGACAAGAGAAGAAAGAAAGATATATCTTCAACAAAGATTGGAAAGTGATCAAGACAAGAGAAGATGACCAGAAAAGGCCATTCTGACGCGTCTGATGATAAATCTGGTATTTATCATCAGAATCTAGTAAACTCTGATCATCAGAATTTCTGATGATCAAACTCAACAGAATTCTGGTAAGATGGCCATCAGAATTTCTGATGAGCCAACTTGTCATAGAGATAAGGCCCTGACATGTTTGGAAAGTAGCAAGTTGACATCCATGGATTCAATGCATATGCCAAAAAGCTATTTTGTGCAGAGCAAGTGCATGAATAAACAAATGTTTATTCATGACATAGACTCTCTATAAATTGAGATGTCAACATTTTAGGTTAAATGAGTTGAGCCAAGCATTCAATACATACACCAAAAACTCCACTACCCTTAATTACAGAATTCTTTGAGCATTCATTTGTAATAGTCAATAACTTTGTTTTTCCAAAGTGATATATATACTTGAAATTCTGTAAGTTGTGTTTCTTGAAAGTTTGATTTCTAGTTCCAGACAATATTTTCATACAATGTTGAAATCTATTGCCGTACCTAGTCAAAGAGCATCTTATCTGGGATCAACAATTGGTATCAGAGTAGATTGAATAAATTATTTTCAAAAAGATCATTTGCTCATTTTTTTTATAATAATCTCTATAACTAAGATATGACAAACTTTCAAACATGGAACAATGCTTTCAATATTGGATCTATGTCAAAGCCTCTGACTTTGATCAGAGAGGAGTACCCCCAATGGAGAATCAAGATGATCAATTTTCTTAAAGGACATGATTGAGCTCTGTTTCAATCCATTGAGAGAGGCCCACATTGTCACACCCCGACCGCGTAAAACAACAAATCGCGGCGGAAACATCGGGGCGTGTTGCAACAGAATTATTGTTTCATAACCATGGATACCAAGAAGTGTTTCGTTTTATTAAACATTGAATAATTACTTCGTCTGGAAATCTAAATACACAAATTAAACATAATCTATCATTGTTATTGAGTCACTAAGGCCTTGTCCAGTCCTATGTGAGCATGCATCTTATCAATCGATATCATCCAACTATACCTGAAACATATGTGAAAACGAGGTCAGCAAAGAAATGCTGGCGAGTACATAGGTTTTGTGAAAATAAGATTCATGACTTCAGTTTAAGAAAATGTTTAGTCATGAACCTTGTAATTTGCTTTGTCTTTGTAAATCATTTGAAAAATAATAAGTTTAGATGATATGTATAAATAAGAGAATAATGCATGATTAAATGAATAACCATGTGAAATGAGTCTTTATAAGATAAGTTGTTTGTAAATAAATGTCTTGTGAAAAGTATGTTACTTGTATAAAATGTTCTATGTCTCAAACTGAAATGATTCAAATAACGCTACAATATGTAATACCATACAAACACTTATATATAGGAAGTACCAGCGGCGTATCCACCATGTTTGTATCATATTATACACGCATCGTTACTTAATCACTTAATCAAACCAAACCAAACAATGTAAAATGTCTATGTTTAAATCAATTGTCAAATGTATTGATTAATATGTCAAGGTATTCATGTCAAGATGTAAATCATGTCAAAATGTCTATGTCAAATATCCATGTCAAATGTCTATGTCAAATATCCATGTCAAATGTCTATGTCAAATATCCATGTCAAATGTCTATGTCAAATATCCATGTCAAATGTCTATGTCAAATATCCATGTCAAATGTCTATGTCAAATATCCATGTATGGCAAGTGAAATGTCTCAACTAAACCATATGCACAACAACAAAGTATTGAAGTAAAACTTGGTTTAAATCAATACTATGTATCGTGGAAATGCATGATCAAATGTCAATCATGTTCCGATGTTTACCCAATCGTTAACCCATTTTGTAAAATCGTTCTAGTCGTTCTTGTTTTAATTGTGAAACTACTTTATGGTCGATTCTCTAATAACATTCAAACCTCCTTGACGCGTTCCTCGTTCCAACTCGCTCTCGTTCTCGTTCTTAACAAACCCTTACCAAAGGATAAGTTAATAATTACAGATTCAGTCGTTACCCAAAATATCCACACATAACCATGGGTATAGAGAATAACGGGATTTGTCAGATCCTATGGTACCATAACCTAATACTGGTCGGCTTGATCATTGCTAATGAATGTCATTGGTTATGTAACTACAACCAACAAGTTCGTTCACTTTATTGAAATCGTTCTTGAAACCATTGTAATTGTTTTTGAAACCATTGTTATCGTTCTTGAAACCACATTCTAATTGTTAGTGTAATCGTTCTTGAAATCACTTTGTAATTGTTATTGTAATCGTTCTTGAAATCACATTGTAATTGTTATTGTAATCGTTCTTGAAATCACATTGTAATTGTTATTGTAATCGTTCTTGAAATCATTGTTAAAACATTTAGCACATATGAGTCACCCCAAAACAGTTGAAAACAGTAAAAGAGGGGAATAATGTACTCGCCTGAGAGTGCTTAGGAGTCTTGAACAACTACCAAGTAAGCTAGAGGAGTCCCGGAAATCAAACGGTACCTAATATAGGTAACTACATAAATAACCCGGACCTAAATCGGAAGACTGGGTAGCAGGAGGGTCTGTAAACCAAATGAGTGTAGGAACTCATATGATATGGTTTAACAAAGCCTACATACTAAATGAAACTTAACCTAAGTATTATCGACCCATCACGACCCATTAAGGTAGCTTATGCTACTTTAACGCGTCGTTTGCGTGAAACGCGTTCGGACCGCCTAACTAGTCCTATGACAAGTAATATATGCCTTAACATGTATAATATGGTTGTCAAATCAGTTTAGATGTCAAAAGTTATGTTACATATGTTTAAAAATGAATTTTGGCATCAAAGGGGTATTTTGGTAATTTACCTAAGGCATATAAACTACCTATCATACAACTACTTAAACGAAGCGACCATAAGGTATAACCTCGTAAGGTTATTATATACTATGGTCACCTAATGTGCTTGGTCGGATCTTAATGATCGACCAAACGGGTCGGGTTCGAAAGTATAAGCGATTGTTTAGATCGCTTACCTTACGACCCTATCTAAGCACTAAACTAAAAGTGACGAGCTAAGCATGTTAAAACATGCTTAACTAAGTTTAGAAAACAGGTTTGGTATCACAACAAACGGTTGTGATACCTAAGAGTAGTTTGGTTACAAAATACGTAAGAATACGTATTCTGCCCGAAACTACGGCTCGTCACTGAGCCTAGATAACGTGGTAATCAGTAGGTATAGTCGCTAGGGACTATAACCATCGTGATTACACTCACGTTATGAAGTTCAAACGAACTTTGCATCAACCATAAACTGGTCAATGCAGAAAGTCAAACAAAGTTTGACTTTCGGACTCGAAAAGCAATAAAAGAACGAAAGAGGACTTACGAAGGGTCCCCGAATGCTAATCCCGATCCAAGTAACTCAGGTATGAAACGAAGGTTCCAACTTAGAGCCCAAATGATCAGATTTGTGGGTTTTGAAGCAATGGGGGGGGGGTGGGTATTTATAGGAAAAGTAGAGCCGTTAGGATCGTTTCTTGAATATCGTGCCACGATCCGAGCCGTACACTTGTCACAAAGTTGTGGTGGCTAGAAATGATGTTTATCAGCTGAAAATGCAAGTTGCAAACATGTGGTTGTGGTTTAATCAGCTGATAATCTGCTAACTGTTTGTTATTATCTGTTCTGGCATAGGCTAGTGCACCGCTACACTAAAAGTGTAGCGCACCGCTAGGCCTAAGTTTGGCAGATTTACACTTTTGGTCCCTGTCATGCATTCAGCCCATTTTCGACACGTTTAAGGCCCGTTAACCCCATTTCAAAGCTCTAAAATGAAGTTAAAGTATAGGGAACTTAAAATGTGTTCAAAAATATCTTGGATGTCGGTTCGTTTAACCGTACGGTCGCGATGTTCGGTTAATTACGACGGAATGCGCATAAGCGCGTAAAACGATCCAAATGACGCGACGAATGGATTTTTGGCAAGCCAAACACTAAAATAAAATATTTTAGTGCTTACATAAATTTTTGGATGTCTGGATGTATTCAGAACGTAAGTTATGCGCGAAAATGCAAACTTGTGCACTTTTTGACACTTTTAGTCCCTGAATGACACAAAAGTTTATTTTAGCATACCGAACACCTCAAAGCCTATTTCTAAGCTATGTAAAGGATATTTATGGTATGTTTAACTTACGGTCATGTTCCGGAATATCTGTTACAGTTCAAATTGGCATACTTTCGCAGTTTGTCAACTTTAGTCCCTGTAAGCGATTTAACTTTGATTTCACCACACCAAACCTTCCAAAACTTATATCTAAGTTATGTAAAGGTTATTTAAAGTATGTTAAGCCTATTTCACTATTCCGGAGTGTTCGTTGCATTAAACTGGTTATATTTACGCATCGGTGCGCATATAACCTTCCAGAAAGCGATTTAGAGTCTGAATTCGAACAAAATATGATATGTGTAAATGATACACATATTTTTACAAATCCCAAGTATGAAATACAACATTTCATTGGTTTGGTATTTGTTTGATGGCCGTGGAGGCACAGGTGTTACAGTCTCCCCTACTTTAGGAAATTTCGTCCCGAAATTTATTTAGAGGAAACTTGTGAGAGCTTGAAAACATGTTGTTGAAAAGATTGAACAACATTGGTTAGGGTTCTGAACTTCTAGTAACCTTAATAACATTATGCTTGCAATGTAAGAGGGACACTTATATACAAGTATATAAACCGTCATTGGTGCGTCCACCGTACCTCCATTACATCGTTCTCATTTTGTTATTGTTGTCACTATCGGTTCTTACACATAATAAACCTTACTGGGTTTCTGTGCACTAAATTTCATAATTATGTACGCGTCCATAATTAGACAATTCCTTGCATAGTTCACACAGTCTATTTTATAATGTGTAGAGTAAAACCAACTGAACAATCCTGTGATGAGTGTGACTAGACTGCCATAGAGTCCTTTTTAATTAAATCAATAAATGATCTAAATAGACTATAAATGTGTCTGTCCAACTACATCACTAGATGTCGTTCTTAACCAAATTGTAAATCAATCTTTTTGACTAGACCACCCAAAAGGGTCTCTTATGAATCATGGAGTGATACTATAAAATCCAAGGGTCTTATCTATTACATAGAAGCCCATTAAGGATTTAAGGTAGTACCTTTTGACTATCCTGCTACGAATCCCTCATATGAAGATATGAAAGATCCTGCGATGATTTGGATAACAAATTATCCTGAGTATAAAAACACAAAAACATAGAGGAGAACACATAACACATAAACACATAATCGCATAATTGCATACTCGTTCAATCGCATAATCGTTCAATTTGACCTTTAATTTGTTATCTTTGGACACGGGTATTTAAAGCATACCAGGAACCCAATCTGTGGATTTCCTTTGGCACTTTAAATATTTTCAAGAATCTAACTATGAAGATAGGAAGATCTTAAAAGGAATTCGGTTTGTCCTAATTGAGTTGTATTGTACATTTTAAAGTGTACAAGGAATTCAATCAGGGCTCCGATGTCAACGAAGGTGTTGATCGTGATCGGCTCGAGACATGAATAGATCAAGATGTCATCAATAACAACAATGACGAACTGATCCAAATAAGGCTTGCAGACTCTATTTATTAAGTCCTTGAAGCTGGCTGGAGCATTTGTCAACCCAAAAGGCATGACTGTAAACTCCTAATGCCATACTTCGTGCAGAAAACCGTTTTGGGAATATCTTCTTCGAGAATACAAAGTTGATGATACCCAGAACGCAAATCGATCTTGGAAAAGCATGAAGCGCTCTGCAGATGATCGGAGAGAACATCGATTTAAGGTAGTGGATATCGATTCTTGATGGTAAGCTTAACAGGCTTACGTTAATCGATATGAATTCGAAAAGATCCATTCTCCCTTTTACAAGGAGAACAGGAGCTTCTCTAAGGTGAAAAGTTCGGACGGATGAATCCTTTATCAGACAACTCTTGAAGCTGTTTTGATAATTCTTGCATCTCGAATGGTGCAAGACGATAAGATACTATAGATTTAAAAGAAGTAAGTGTTTGAGGTTCTTAGGGAGATTACAAGTGATCATAAAAATGTCAGAACCACACGAGTAGTTTTGTCTTTGTGTTGACATCATAAGGTTGGATCAAACATTCATACAATTGCATTAGTTAAAAATAAAACCACAAATTTTATTTATATAACATCCGCATTGTCTTTAAATGTTACAAGATAACAACCAGAGGAAAAACAAACTGCTAATTGTTCACTCCTTCATCATTGAGTGCCTCATTGATGTTAAACACTCGACCGCGTGCTGGATTCACATTGACGTTGACGTTCGCATTCGGGTTTGCGTTAGCATTTGCATTCACCAGTCTTGGGCAGTTGTGGCGGAAGTGACCAATCTCTCCGCAGTTGAAACATGAACCTAGTGGAAATCTCACAGCATTCCCTTGAACCGGAGCTTGAACCTGAGCAGCCTGATTTTGTCCCAAACGACAAATCTTGGCCAAATACCCAAGTTTACCACACGTCGTGCATTGCCAGCAAGCTTGTTGTACTGCGTGATGACCGTTGCAGCGTGCACAATAAGGTGCGGTACCGGCATATGCTTTCTTTGCAGGCGGCTGAGCTGGTAAGTTTCGCGGATTCTGAGCAGTCTGTGCTGTAACCGCAAAGTTTTGACCACCCTTTCGCTTCCTTGATTTCTTTGACGTCTCACCTTCCTTACCCTTCTTGTTTTGACCTTTCTTGCTATCCTCCTTGTCAGCTGACTGTTTCTTGCCCTTGTCACCCTTCCTGTGTAACTTGTTCTTCCGAATCTGCGACTCAGTCAATGTCGCTGATAACTCGATCGCCTGACGGAGTGTGGCAGGGTTACTACCAGTAAGGATGTCTTGTACCGAGTCAGGTAGGCCGTCGATGTACCTTTCGATAGCTATGTCAAGTGGGGTAACCATTGTCGGGCAAAGCAGACTCAGCTCCTCAAACCTATCAGTATACGCCCTGTGCTCACCACTATCTTGCTTCAACTCATCAAATTCCTTCTCCAAAGCTCGCTGTTCATGACGAGGACAGAATTCCCTCATCATAAGGGCTCTCAGTTCAGCCCATGTCTGTGCGAGAGCAACTTCGGCACCTCTGTCTCTCATAACCCCGTTCCACCATGTCAAAGCCCTCTTCTGAAATACGCTCGAAGAAAACTCTACCTTGCGATTTTCCGGACACTGCACATGGCGAAAAGTATTCTCTATGCTCTCGAACCACTGAAGAAGTCCAGTTGCTCCTTCAGAACCACTAAACTTGAGTGGTTTAGCCTGGTTGAAATCCTTGTATTTGCATAGCACATTGTTGTTGTTGTTGGCTTGGTTCCATTGAGCAAAGAGGTTTGGGAATTGAGCAGCCATCTGCTGTGCAATTATTTCTGCCAATTCGGCAGTCTCTATCTGGCTTTCGCGTCGAGGAGGCATTGTCTAAAAGAGGAAACATGAAAGGAAACGAGTGAGAGAATTAGACGAAAAGAATGAGATGCAACAAATCTGATGAAAGCAAGGATAGTGGTCATTTGTTTGTTACTACAAAGCAACAAACGACCTTGGTGATTAGTCAAAGTAAATAGGTTAAAAATAATGTATCGCGAAGACATGCTCGCCTATAAGTGAACACTCATCCCAAGAATTCCTAGGTAAGCACAACTGGTCTCGCGTCTGATGAGATGTATACGAAGTGCTTGCCTAGACAGAAAACCCAGAATACAGGCATTCACCCTTCCAGTTTGCACGTGTTCACATTATTTAAAACCCAAAACCTTGTCGAGGTTTTGAAAATTAAAAAGGGGTTCAAAACCATATAACAGAGGGTTCAAAACCTTGTAATCAATCATCCTAGAACAGATGATTAGTTTTCAAAGCGGTTTTGAAATTTATGTTCTTGTTGTGGTCATCGCCTAAGGATAGGTGACGGTATTGTTTTATGACTAAACGCAAGTAAACTTGCGTTAGGGTCCTAAGAAGGTTATAGACTAGGTCAAAGCATTACTAATTACTAATAACCTAATTCCCTATAACCATTGGCTCTGATACCATCTTTTCTGTCACACCCCGACCGCGTAAAACAACAAATCGCGGCGGAAACATCGGGGCGTGTTGCAACAGAATTAATGTTTCATAACCATGGATACCAAGAAGTGTTTCGTTTTATTAAACATTGAATAATTACTTCGTCTGGAAATCTAAATACACAAATTAAACATAATCTATCATTGTTATTGAGTCACTAAGGCCTTGTCCAGTCCTATGTGAGCATGCATCTTATCAATCGATATCATCCAACTATACCTGAAACATATGTGAAAACGAGGTCAGCAAAGAAATGCTGGCGAGTACATAGGTTTTGTGAAAATAAGATTCATGACTTCAGTTTAAGAAAATGTTTAGTCATGAACCTTGTAATTTGCTTTGTCTTTGTAAATCATTTGAAAAATAATAAGTTTAGATGATATGTATAAATAAGAGAATAATGCATGATTAAATGAATAACCATGTGAAATGAGTCTTTATAAGATAAGTTGTTTGTAAATAAATGTCTTGTGAAAAGTATGCTACTTGTATAAAATGTTCTATGTCTCAAACTGAAATGATTCAAATAACGCTACAATATGTAATACCATACAAACACTTATATATAGGAAGTACCAGCGGCGTATCCACCATGTTTGTATCATATTATACACGCATCGTTACTTAATCACTTAATCAAACCAAACCAAACAATGTAAAATGTCTATGTTTAAATCAATTGTCAAATGTATTGATTAATATGTCAAAGTATTCATGTCAAGATGTAAATCATGTCAAAATGTCTATGTCAAATATCCATGTCAAATGTCTATGTCAAATATCCATGTCAAATGTCTATGTCAAATATCCATGTCAAATGTCTATGTCAAATATCCATGTCAAATGTCTATGTCAAATATCCATGTATGGCAAGTGAAATGTCTCAACTAAACCATATGCACAACAACAAAGTATTGAAGTAAAACTTGGTTTAAATCAATACTATGTATCGTGGAAATGCATGATCAAATGTCAATCATGTTCCGATGTTTACCCAATCGTTAACCCATTTTGTAAAATCGTTCTAGTCGTTCTTGTTTTAATTGTGAAACTACTTTATGGTCGATTCTCTAATAACATTCAAACCTCCTTGACGCGTTCCTCGTTCCAACTCGCTCTCGTTCTCGTTCTTAACAAACCCTTACTAAAGGATAAGTTAATAATTACAGATTCAGTCGTTACCCAAAATATCCACACATAACCATGGGTATAGAGAATAACGGGATTTGTCAGATCCTATGGTACCATAACCTAATACTGGTCGGCTTGATCATTGCTAATGAATGTCATTGGTTATGTAACTACAACCAACAAGTTCGTTCACTTTATTGAAATCGTTCTTGAAACCATTGTAATTGTTTTTGAAACCATTGTTATCGTTCTTGAAACCACATTCTAATTGTTAGTGTAATCGTTCTTGAAATCACTTTGTAATTGTTATTGTAATCGTTCTTGAAATCACATTGTAATTGTTATTGTAATCGTTCTTGAAATCACATTGTAATTGTTATTGTAATCGTTCTTGAAATCATTGTTAAAACATTTAGCACATATGAGTCACCCCAAAACAGTTGAAAACAGTAAAAGAGGGGAATAATGTACTCGCCTGAGAGTGCTTAGGAGTCTTGAACAACTACCAAGTAAGCTAGAGGAGTCCCGGAAATCAAACGGTACCTAATATAGGTAACTACATAAATAACCCGGACCTAAATCGGAAGACTGGGTAGCAGGAGGGTCTGTAAACCAAATGAGTGTAGGAACTCATATGATATGGTTTAACAAAGCCTACATACTAAATGAAACTTAACCTAAGTATTATCGACCCATCACGACCCATTAAGGTAGCTTATGCTACTTTAACGCGTCGTTTGCGTGAAACACGTTCGGACCGCCTAACTAGTCCTATGACAAGTAATATATGCCTTAACATGTCTAATATGGTTGTCAAATCAGTTTAGATGTCAAAAGTTATGTTACATATGTTTAAAAATGAATTTTGGCATCAAAGGGGTATTTTGGTAATTTACCTAAGGCATATAAACTACCTATCATACAACTACTTAAACGAAGCGACCATAAGGTATAACCTCGTAAGGTTATTATATACTATGGTCACCTAATGTGCTTGGTCGGATCTTAATGATCGACCAAACGGGTCGGGTTCGAAAGTATAAGCGATTGTTTAGATCGCTTACCTTACGACCCTATCTAAGCACTAAACTAAAAGTGACGAGCTAAGCATGTTAAAACATGCTTAACTAAGTTTAGAAAACAGGTTTGGCATCACAACAAACGGTTGTGATACCTAAGAGTAGTTTGGTTACAAAATACGTAAGAATACGTATTCTGCCCGAAACTACGGCTCGTCACTGAGCCTAGATAACGTGGTAATCAGTAGGTATAGTCGCTAGGGACTATAACCATCGTGATTACACTCACGTTATGAAGTTCAAACGAACTTTGCATCAACCATAAACTGGTCAATGCAGAAAGTCAAACAAAGTTTGACTTTCGGACTCGAAAAGCAATAAAAGAACGAAAGAGGACTTACGAAGGGTCCCCGAATGCTAATCCCGATCCAAGTAACTCAGGTATGAAACGAAGGTTCCAACTTAGAGCCCAAATGATCAGATTTGTGGGTTTTGAAGCAATGGGGGGGTGGGTATTTATAGGAAAAGTAGAGCCGTTAGGATCGTTTCTTGAATATCGTGCCACGATCCGAGCCGTACACTTGTCACAAAGTTGTGGTGGCTAGAAATGATGTTTATCAGCTGAAAATGCAAGTTGCAAACATGTGGTTGTGGTTTAATCAGCTGATAATCTGCTGACTGTTTGTTATTATCTGTTCTGGCATAGGCTAGCGCACCGCTACACTAAAAGTGTAGCGCACCGCTAGGCCTAAGTTTGGCAGATTTACACTTTTGGTCCCTGTCATGCATTCAGCCCATTTTCGACACGTTTAAGGCCCGTTAACCCCATTTCAAAGCTCTAAAATGAAGTTAAAGTATAGGGAACTTAAAATGTGTTCAAAAATATCTTGGATGTCGGTTAATTACGACGGAATGCGCATAAGCGCGTAAAACGATCCAAATGACGCGACGAATGGATTTTTGGCAAGCCAAACACTAAAATAAAATATTTTAGTGCTTACATAAATTTTTGGATGTCCGGATGTATTCAGAACGTAAGTTATGCGCGAAAATGCAAACTTGTGCACTTTTTGACACTTTTAGTCCCTGAATGACACAAAAGTTTATTTTAGCATACCGAACACCTCAAAGCCTATTTCTAAGCTATGTAAAGGATATTTATGGTATGTTTAACTTACGGTCATGTTCCGGAATATCTGTTACAGTTCAAATTGGCATACTTTCGCAGTTTGTCAACTTTAGTCCCTGTAAGCGATTTAACTTTGATTTCACCACACCAAACCTTCCAAAACTTATATCTAAGTTATGCAAAGGTTATTTAAAGTATGTTAAGCCTATTTCACTATTCCGGAGTGTTCGTTGCATTAAACTGGTTATATTTACGCATCGGTGCGCATATAACCTTCCAGAAAGCGATTTAGAGTCTGAATTCGAACAAAATATGATATGTGTAAATGATACACATATTTTTACAAATCCCAAGTATGAAATACAACATTTCATTGGTTTGGTATTTGTTTGATGGCCGTGGAGGCACAGGTGTTACACACATAGACCCACTGTTTAAATTCCTGCTGTTCCAGCAACTGAGCACACACTAGAAATCCCTATCTCTTTTGCTCCTAAATAAGAAATACACCGGAGAAAATAAGATAAGGATATGGTGGAAGCTGATGAAAGGGCCAAACCACTCTTTATTATGACACTTCCAAATGATATAGTTACCCAAGTAGATGTATATGCATCTGTGAAGGAAATATTGGGATCAGTTGGAAAATCTCCGTGAAGGAGGAGAAAGAATGAAGAGAAACAAACGAACAAATTGCGTTTCCTCTTATGAAAGATTCAAAAGTCTTCAAAATGACAGCCTTTCAGAAACAAACAATAGGTTTACAAAACTTTTAAATGATCTTAAAAAGTTTGGTATTGAGAAATCAAATGATAAAAGAAATGTAAAATTTTTGGATGCCTTACCTAGAATTAGGGAACATGAATTTACATGATCTTTATAGCATCCTTGTCCTAAGAGAGGAAGAGATATAAGAGAACACAAACCACAAGGGAGGACCAATTGCTCTTGTTTCTAACTCACAAAGAGTAACCTTTTCTGATCCACAGACCTCTAATTGCCAAGGCTCAGAAATTTCTGATACCTCGTCAGATTTTTCATCCTTTACTGAGGTAATTGCCCTGCTCACAAAAACTTTTGAGTAAAGGTTAAGATGTGGAGGTGGTAAGTACCAAAAGGATGACAGAGGGTGGATGGAAGGTAGATCCAAAGAGAAGGGAAAGGCAAAGATAGTATGCTACAAATGCAACTATGCATCAGAGTGCAAAAACAAGAAACTGAAATATGTAGCTTACTATGAAAAGAAGGCTTAAAGAATCTAAACGACAACAACAGAAAGTTAGCCTTATGGCAGGTACAGATACCAAGCTAACCGATGACTCTTCTGATGAAGAAGAGGAAATGGCTAATTTCTGTTTAATGGCTACAATTTCTGATGGAAGCTCCAACTCATCAGAACACAAATGAAGTTCAGATAACATTGATTTAGAACAACAACTGAACAAATTCATGAAAGATTTTATAATTTTACAAGATAAGTAGTTATCAGAAAACACCAAATCAGATGATTTGAAAAATTGCTGAATAAAGTAAAACTTGAAAACCAATTACTAACTGAACAAAATTTAACAAAGGAAGCTAAAATTGAATTTTACAAACGAGAGAGAAAAGATTTATACAAAAAAAATCATGACAATGAAATCAATGTAAAGGGTTTTTAACAAGCAAAATATTTTATACACTTTATTGAAGCAACACCTAAGAATAAAGCTGAAGAATTAGGTGATGTAAAAACAAATACTAGAAATCCTACCTCCTTTGTAAAGGCATCAGACAACACTTCTGATAAAATAATATCAGATTCTGATGCTGAATCTTGCAAATCAGGAAGTTCTGATAGGTCTTTTCTACCATCCAAGAGCAGTTTAAAAGGAAAAAAAATAACGAGGTTCAAAACTGTCACACCCCGACCACGTGGAACATACAAAACGTGGCGGAAATGTCGGGGAGTGTTGTAACAGAATTAATTGTTTCAAATCCATGGCAATTGAAGTTTCGTTTTATTGATTAAAGGTGTTACAATGTCTTAACAAACAAGAAATACAACATAATTAACTAGTCTTGCATCTTTTATTGTCACTAAAGCCCAAGTCTGCCTATGTGTATCTTGATCATCTTATGCAACAGCTCCTGAAAAACACATGTGAAAATAGGTACGTCAGCATAAAAATGCCTGTGAGATACATAGGTTATGTAAAAATAGGTTTCATGACTTCTGTTTAAGAAAATGTTTAGTCATGAACCTTGTTATTTGCTTTGTTTTGTAAATCATTTGAAAAACAATGAGTTCAGATGATATGTATAAATAAGTGAATAATGTATGGTTAAATGAATAACCATTGTAAACTGAGTTTGTATAAGATAAGTTGTTTGTAAAACAATGTATTGTGAAAAGTATGTTATTTGTATAAAATGTTATATGTATCAAACTGAAATGATTCAAATAACGCTACGATATGTAATACCATACAAACACTTATATATAGGAAGTACCAGCGGCGTATCCACCATGCTTGTATCATATTACACACACATCGTTACTTAATCACTTAATCAAACCAAACCAAACAATGTAAAATGTCTATGTTTAAATCAATTGTCAAATGTATTGAATAATATGTCAAAGTATTCATGTCAAGATGTAAATCATGTCAAAATGTCTATGTCAAATATCCATGTCAAATGTCTATGTCAAATATCCATGTCAAATGTCTATGTCAAATATCCAGGTCAAATGTCTATGTCAAATATCCAGGTATGGCAAGTGAAATGTCTCAACTAAACCATATGCACAAAAACAAAGTATTGAAGTAAAACTTGGTTTAAATCAAAGTTATGTTTTGTGGGAAATACATGATCAAATGTCAATCATGTTAAAATGTCTATGTCGAAATGTCTATGTCAAAATGTCATGTAAAACGATGTACTAAGTAATGCACACAATGGCAATACATAGCATGAAATGTAATGAAATCATGTACTATAATGTACTAACGAACATAGCAGTATATGATGTGAAAACAGGAAAGCATGAAAGTAACAAGTAGGCACATGTGTTTCACCCCAAAACAGTTTGGAAAACAGTAAAAGAGGGGTCTATGTACTCACTTGAGATTGCTCAGAAGTCCTAGGATAACCACCAAGCAAAGCTAGAGAGCGCGGAAAATCAAACGACACCTAATATAGGTAACTACATTAATAAACCGGACCTAAATCGGAAGACTGGGTAGCATGAGGGTTTGTAAACCAAATGAGTGTAGGAACTCATGTGATATGGTTAATCAAAGCCTACATACTAAATGAAACTCAACCTAAGTGTTTACGACCCATTACGACCCGTTTAGGTAGCTTATGCTACTTTAACGCGTCGTTCGCGTGAAACGCGTTCGGACCGCCTAACTAGCCCTATGACAAGTGTTATATGCCTAAACATATTACATAATCAGTTATGTGACAAAGGTTTAGGTTACATATGCTTAATTACCAATTATACATGAAAAGGGTGTTCTGGTAATTTACCTAAGGCATATAAACTACCTATCATACAACTACTTAAACGATGCGACCATAGGGTATAACCTCGGAAGGTTATTCCCTACCTACTATGGTCACCTATTGTGTTTGGTCGGATCCTAATGATCGACCAAATGGGTCGGGTTCGAGGTATAAGCGATTTATCAGATCGCTTACCCTACGACCCTAGACAACGTGGTAATCAGTGGGCATAGTCCCAAGGGACTATGACCAACGTGATTACACTCACGTTGCGAAGTTCAAAAGAACTTCGCCTTGACCATTACTGGTCAACGCTGAAAGTCAAACAAAGTTTGACTTTCTGACTCGAAAAGCAGTAAAATAAGGAAAAGAACGAAAGAATACTTACGAAGGGTCCCCGAATGCTAATTTCGATTTAAGAATCTCAGGTATGAAACAATGGTTTCAACTTAGAGTTTCTCAATCAAAATTCTAGTGATTTTAAAGCATGGGGTAATGGGGTATTTATAGGAATACCCGAACCGTTAAGATCGTTTCATGGAAAACGTGCCTTAATCCCATCCGTACATGTGTTGCAAAGTTATGGTGCCTAAATTCCATCCATACATGTGTTGCAAAGTTATGGTGTTTAGGTGCTTAAATTCCATCCATACATGTGTTGCAAAGTTATGGTGCCTAAATTCCATCCTTATCCGCTGACTAAGCATGTTAGAATGTGTGGTTGTGAATTAAACAACGGCTAATACATCGAATCTGGTCCCGGAAATGCAAAACTGAGTTTTCTGCATGTTTTCTGTCCAGAATAGGCAGTCGCGTAGCGCTACTGCCAAGGAATTAGGCAGTCGCGCTACGCTAGCACCCTGCTGTTTCAGAAATCTTTCAAAAGTGGCAGGAATGGTCCCTGCACGTGTTTAAGGCCTTTTTTGATGCGTTTGAACCCCGTTAACCTCATTTCAAGGCTCTAAAATGAAGTTAAAGTATAGGGGACTCAAAACATGCTCAAAAATATGCCGGATGTTGGTTCGTTTGGTCGTACGAACGCGATGTTCGCTTAATTACGACGGAATGCGCACAAGCGCGACAAACGATCCAAATGACGTGACGAATGGATTTTTCTTATGGCGAACACTAAAATAAATTATTTTAGTGCTTACATAAATTTTTGGATGTCCGGATGTATTCAGAACGTAAGTTATGCGCGAAAATGCAAACTTGTGCACTTTTTGACACTTTTAGTCCCTGAATGACACAAAAGTTTATTTTAGCATACCGAACACCTCAAAGCCTATTTCTAAGCTATATAAAGGATATTTATGGTATGTTTAACTTATGGTCATGTCCCGGAATGTCTGTTACAGTTCAAATTGGCATACTTTCGTAGTTTGTCAAATTTAGTCCCTGTAAGCGATTAAACTTTGATTTCACCACACCAAACCTTCCAAAACTTATATCTAAGTTATGTAAAGGTTATTTAAGGTATGTTAAGCCTATTTCACTATTCCGGAGTGTTCGTTGCATTAAACTGGTTATATTTACGCATCAGTGCGTGTATAACCTTCCAGAAAGCGATTTAGAGCTTGAAATCGAAACAAGAGTTGATATGTGCAATCGATACACATATTTTTACAAATCCCAAGTATGAAATACAATATTTCATTGGTTTGGAATTTGTTTGATGGTCGCAGTGACACGGGTGTCACAGTCTCCCCTACTTTAGGAAATTTCGTCCCGAAATTAATTCGTAGGAGTCTATTTGTGACTTTGTGTTAAATAACCATCAAAGATGAACAAGACGTAATCCTGTAATTTCTCTTTAACGAACATTTTTCAGAAATGAAAAATGAACCGAGTTATTTTCAACAGGCATTCTTTAGAAACAAAAATGAACAGAATAGTCATTTTCCACAACATCTTCAGAAACAAAAATGAACAGAATAGTCATTTTACATCTTCAGAAACAAAAATGAACAGAATAGTCATTTTACATCTTCAGAAACAAAAATGAACAGAATAGTCATTTTACATCTTCAGAAACAAAAATAAACAGAATAGTCATTTTACATCTTCAGAAACAAAAATGAACAGAATAGTCATTTTACATCTTCAGAAACAAAAATGAACGGAATAGTCATTTTACATCTTCAGAAACAAAAATGAACAGAATAGTCATTTTACATCTTCAGAAACAAAAATGAACAGAATAGTCATTTTACATCTTCAGAAACAAAAATGAACGGAATAGTCATTTTACATCTTCAGAAACAAAAATGAACGGAATAGTCATTTTACATCTTCAGAAACAAAAATGAACGGAATAGACTCTAGACACATGACAAAATTCGCTGTGGTTTCTGTGCACTGAATTCCATAATTATGTATGCATCCATAATTATGCAATTCCTTGCATAGTCCGCACAACTTGTCTTGAAATGTTTGTGGGGAGGATAATCAAACCTGTGATGAGTGTGACTAGACTACCATAGGGTCCTTTTAATTAGATCAACAAGGATCCTTTTAATTAGACCACCAAGGAGTCCTTTCAGCTATATCATCACATGATATTCCTAACCAGATTTTTGGATCAATCTGTTTACCTAGACCTCTCAGGATCTAATTATGGAATGGTACAATATAATCCAAGGGTCTTTACTATTACGTACAAGCCCGTTGAGGATTTAGTATAGCACCCAAAGATATGGAAGATTCTACGAGGATTTGAATGACAAGAATTTGGATCACACCGAAAACATAAAGGGAACACATAAACACATAATCACATAGTTGTTTTATTTGGTTATTAATTTGTTATCTTTGGACGCGGATACTTAAAGTACACCAGGAATCCAATTCGTGGATTTCTTTTGGTACTTTAATCATTTCAAGAATCCATCCATGAAGATAGGATGATCTACCAAAAATTCGATTTTCGTTTTCAGGAAAACGCAATATTCGAATTAAGGTACACAATAATTTAGGACATACGGAAATACCCTTGGGTACCCTATTAAAAATTTATAGTGGTACTTGGGGTATTCGTATAGAATTATAACTTTTATCTTGTACTTCGTTTCTTTGCAAGAGACGGGTACTTAGGATCTTTGTGGAAAACGCAAGAGATTGTAAAATGGAAGAATTTTGGGGGTAGTTTGCTTTTCAAGGAATGTGATTCCTTGATTGTCGGTATTGTAAGGGATATGTTGTTTATACATATAATCACATAAATACATTGCAATGTAAATAAAAGATTTATTTATAAACAATGTTAACAACTGTTTCATGGACCTTGACAACAAGAGAAAATAATACATAAGATGTGATTATTTCTAAAGAGTGTTGTCTTCTAATCGATCAGATGCTCATCTCTGTGCTGGATTAGCATTAGCAAGCTTTGGGCAATTTCTTCGGAAATGTCCCATCTTACCACACTTGTTGCAAGAACCTGGTGGAAAGCGAGCTCAAGCAGGTTTGTTGTCGGCTTGATTCGGTGCAACTGCTGCAACACAAACTTTTGCCATATGACCTTTAAGTCCACAAATTTTGCATTCGCGGCACTTCACATTAGCATGATGATGTAGCCCACATCGGTTGCACAAGGGTGAAGTTCCATTGTATGGCTTCCTAGTACGGGGTTGAGCTGGTTGGTTGGGGACGGCTTGACCATTGTGAGCGACCATGGCGAAGTTCTGAGAAGCCTTTTGCTTCTTTGACCGCTCAAGGGATCCAGTCTGCTCATCCATGGTCTTTGATTCCTCGATTGGTTTCGATTCCTCGACTGGTTTCTTGTCACCCTTCCGGAAAAGCTTACGTTTCCTGATCTGAGATTCAGTCAGAGTTGCAGATAGCTCAATGGCCTGCCTAACCGTAGTGGGGTTACTACCAGTAACAATGTCTTGAACTGAGTCAGGGAGACCATCAATGTATTTTCCGATCGCCTTATCCAAAGGCGTAACCATGGTAGGACACAACAGGCTCAGCTCCTCATATCGATCAGTGTATGCTCGATGTTCGCCGCTGTCTTGCTTAAGGTCATCGAATTCCCTTTCCAATGCCCTGATCTCGTGACGAGGACGGAATTCCTTCATCATTAATGCTCGAAGTTCTTCCTAAGTTTGGGCCAGTGCCACTACGGCACCCCTATCTCTCACCACACCGTTCCACCATGTCAAAGCTCGTTTCTCGAAGACACTAGATGCAAAATCTACCTTTCGCTCGTTTGGACATTGAACATGCCTGAAAGTGCTCTCTAGACTCTCGAACCATTGTAGAAGTGCAGTCGCTCCTTGAGACCCAGAAAACTTTGATGGCTTAGCCGAGTTGAACGTCTTGAAGTTGCAGAGGGCATTATTGTTGTTGATAGCTTGGTGACATTGGGCAACGATGATCGGGATTGCAGCAGTCATTTGCTGTGTAATGACAGCTGCCAGCTGCCAGCTCGTCAACAGATACCGGATTTTCGCATCGTGGAGGCATTCTAAAAGAGGAGAACATGAAAGGAAACGAGTGAGAGAATTAGACGAAATGAATGAGATGAAACAAATCTGATGAAAGCAAGGATATTGGTCATTTGTTTGTTACTACAAAGCAACAAACGACCCTGGTGATTAATCAAAGTAAATAGGTCAAAAATAATGTATCGCGAAGACATGCTCGCCTAAAAGTGAACACTCATCCCAATAATTCCCAGGTAAGCACAACTGGTCTCGCGTCTAATGAGATGTATACGAAGTGCTTGCCTAGACAGAAAACCCAGAATACAGGCATTCACCCTTCCAGTTTGCACGTGTTCACATTATTAAAAAACCCAAAACCTTGACGAGAGTTTTGAAAACTCAAAGGGGTTCAAAACCGTATAACAGAGGGTTCAAAACCTAGTAATCAATCATCCTAGAACAGATGATTAGTTTTCAAAGCGGTTTTGAAATTTATGTTCTTGTTGTGGTCGTCGCCTAAGGATAGGTGACGGTATTGTTTTATGACTAAACGCAAGTAAACTCGCGTTAGGGTCCTAAGAAGGTTATAGACTAGGTCAAAGCATTACTAATTACTAATAACCTAATTCCCTATAACCATTGGCTCTGATACCATCTTTTCTGTCACACCCCGACCACGTGGAACATACAAAACGTGGCGGAAATGTCGGGGAGTGTTGTAACAGAATTAATTGTTTCAAATCCATGGCAATTGAAGTTTCGTTTTATTGATTAAAGGTGTTACAATGTCTTAACAAACAAGAAATACAACATAATTAACTAGTCTTGCATCTTTTATTGTCACTAAAGCCCAAGTCTGCCTATGTGTATCTTGATCATCTTATGCAACAGCTCCTGAAAAACACATGTGAAAATAGGTACGTCAGCATAAAAATGCCTGTGAGATACATAGGTTTTGTGAAAATAGGTTTCATGACTTCTGTTTAAGAAAATGTTTAGTCATGAACCTTGTTATTTGCTTTGTTTTGTAAATCATTTGAAAAACAATGAGTTCAGATGATATGTATAAATAAGCGAATAATGTATGGTTAAATGAATAACCATTGTAAACTGAGTTTGTACAAAATAAGTTGTTTGTAAAACAATGTATTGTGAAAAGTATGTTATTTGTATAAAATGTTATATGTATCAAACTGAAATGATTCAAATAACGCTACGATATGTAATACCATACAAACACTTATATATAGGAAGTACCAGCGGCGTATCCACCATGCTTGTATCATATTACACACACATCGTTACTTAATCACTTAATCAAACCAAACCAAACAATGTAAAATGTCTATGTTTAAATCAATTGTCAAATGTATTGAATAATATGTCAAAGTATTCATGTCAAGATGTAAATCATGTCAAAATGTCTATGTCAAATATCCATGTCAAATGTCTATGTCAAATATCCATGTCAAATGTCTATGTCAAATATCCAGGTCAAATGTCTATGTCAAATATCCAGGTATGGCAAGTGAAATGTCTCAACTAAACCATATGCACAAAAACAAAGTATTGAAGTAAAACTTGGTTTAAATCAAAGTTATGTTTTGTGGGAAATACATGATCAAATGTCAATCATGTTAAAATGTCTATGTCGAAATGTCTATGTCAAAATGTCATGTAAAACGATGTACTAAGTAATGCACACAATGGCAATACATAGCATGAAATGTAATGAAATCATGTACTATAATGTACTAACGAACATAGCAGTATATGATGTGAAAACAGGAAAGCATGAAAGTAACAAGTAGGCACATGTGTTTCACCCCAAAACAGTTTGGAAAACAGTAAAAGAGGGGTCTATGTACTCACTTGAGATTGCTCAGAAGTCCTAGGATAACCACCAAGCAAAGCTAGAGATCGCGGAAAATCAAACGGCACCTAATATAGGTAACTACATTAATAAACCGGACCTAAATCGGAAGACTGGGTAGCATGAGGGTTTGTAAACCAAATGAGTGTAGGAACTCATGTGATATGGTTAATCAAAGCCTACATACTAAATGAAACTCAACCTAAGTGTTTACGACCCATTACGACCCGTTTAGGTAGCTTATGCTACTTTAACGCGTCGTTCGCGTGAAACGCGTTCGGACCGCCTAACTAGCCCTATGACAAGTGTTATATGCCTAAACATATTACATAATCAGTTATGTGATAAAGGTTTAGGTTACATATGCTTAATTACCAATTATACATGAAAAGGGTGTTCTGGTAATTTACCTAAGGCATATAAACTACCTATCATACAACTACTTAAACGATGCGACCATAGGGTATAACCTCGGAAGGTTATTCCCTACCTACTATGGTCACCTAATGTGTTTGGTCGGATCCTAATGATCGACCAAATGGGTCGGGTTCGAGGTATAAGCGATTTATCAGATCGCTTACCCTAGGACCCTAGACAACGTGGTAATCAGTGGGCATAGTCCCAAGGGACTATGACCAACGTGATTACACTCATGTTGCGAAGTTCAAAAGAACTTCGCATTGACCATTACTGGTCAACGCTGAAAGTCAAACAAAGTTTGACTTTCTGACTCGAAAAGCAGTAAAATAAGGAAAAGAACGAAAGAATACTTACGAAGGGTCCCCGAATGCTAATTTCGATTTAAGAATCTCAGGTATGAAACAATGGTTTCAACTTAGAGTTTCTCAATCAAAATTCTAGTGATTTTAAAGCATGGGGTAATGGGGTATTTATAGGAATACCCGAACCGTTAAGATCGTTTCATGGAAAACGTGCCTTAATCCCATCCGTACATGTGTTGCAAAGTTATGGTGCCTAAATTCCATCCATACATGTGTTGCAAAGTTATGGTGTTTAGGTGCTTACATTCCATCCATACATGTGTTGCAAAGTTATGGTGCCTAAATTCCATCCTTATCCGCTGACTAAGCATGTTAGAATGTGTGGTTGTGAATTAAACAACGGCTAATACATCGAATCTGGTCCCGGAAATGCAAAACTGAGTTTTCTGCATGTTTTCTGTCCAGAATAGGCAGTCGCGTAGCGCTACTGCCAAGGCATTAGGCAGTCGCGCTACGCTAGCACCCTGCTGTTTCAGAAATCTTTCAAAAGTGGCAGGAATGGTCCCTGCACGTGTTTAAGGCCTTTTTTGATGCGTTTGAACCCCGTTAACCTCATTTCAAGGCTCTAAAATGAAGTTAAAGTATAGGGGACTCAAAACATGCTCAAAAATATGCCGGATGTTTGTTCGTTTGGTCGTACGAACGCGATGTTCGCTTAATTACGACGGAATGCGCACAAGCGCGACAAACGATCCAAATGACGTGACGAATGGATTTTTCTTATGGCGAACACTAAAATAAATTATTTTAGTGCTTACATAAATTTTTGGATGTCCGGATGTATTCAGAACGTAAGTTATGCGCGAAAATGCAAACTTGTGCACTTTTTGACACTTTTAGTCCCTGAATGACACAAAAGTTTATTTTAGCATACCGAACACCTCAAAGCCTATTTCTAAGCTATATAAAGGATATTTATGGTATTTTTAACTTATGGTCATGTCCCGGAATGTCTGTTACAGTTCAAATTGACATACTTTCGCAGTTTGTCAAATTTAGTCCCTGTAAGCGATTAAACTTTGATTTCACCACACCAAACCTTCCAAAACTTATATCTAAGTTATGTAAAGGTTATTTAAGGTATGTTAAGCCTATTTCACTATTCCGGAGTGTTCGTTGCATTAAACTGGTTATATTTACGCATCAGTGCGTGTATAACCTTCCAGAAAGCGATTTAGAGCTTGAAATCGAAACAAGAGTTGATATGTGCAATCGATACACATATTTTTACAAATCCCAAGTATGAAATACAATATTTCATTGGTTTGGAATTTGTTTGATGGTCGCAGTGACACGGGTGTCACAAAAACCTTTCTGATAATTCAAAAGGAATACATCACAAATTCCAAAGAAACAATAATCTTTCGTCACAATCAAATTTGTCTAAACATGTAGACAAAACAAGTTGTATGTGTGTTGAAATTCTCAAGCTAATTCAACACCATCTCTCAAAATAAAACCATTCTGTTAATCACTCAGCATTAAACATAAGTTCTAATGAGAATTATTTATCTGAAGAAGAAATATCAAGTGTATTTTCATCAGAAAAAGTACCCAAACAGGTTTGGGTTCCAAAAAATATCTAACCTTACCATTTCAGGACCATCATGTGAAGTAGATCTGGTACTGCGATTCAGGTAGCTCTAAGCACATGACTGGGGATAGGAGCTTACTGAGTAATTATCAAGAAAAACTAGGTAAATTTTTAAATTTTGGAAATGGGGTTAAGGGGAGAACTATGGGTTATGGTACCATACAATGTGGATCATTAACATTGAGAAGGTTGCCTATGTAGAAGGTTTGAAATATAACCTACTAAGTTATGGGCATTTCTGTGACAAAGGCTTCCAGGTAACTTTCCAACGAGAAAAGTGTTTACTGATTGGTTTAGATGATAACAGAGTTTATTTAAGTGGAAAAAGAATAAGAAAATCCATCTATTACTTTGATTTTAAAGAAGAAATTAAGCATCCTCAATTATGTTTATTTTTAACATAAAAGAAAGGTAATAGTTGGCTATGGCACAATAGACTGGCTCACTTAAATTTTAAACTCTAAACCAATTGGAAATAAGAATCTGGTGAAAGGCTTACCTTTCATTTCATCCAAAAACGATAAAATTTGTGAAGCATGTGAGTTTGGAAAATCAAAAAGGGGCTCACATAAAACAATTTCTGAATCTTCAATTTTTGAAAATCTAGAACTTTTACACATAGACCTGTGTGGACCTGTTAAAACAACAAGTTTTTCTATGAAGAAATACATTTTAGTCATTGTAGATGACTACTTCAGGTACACTTGGGTTGACTTTCTCAGAAAAAAAAAGTGAAACCCCAGATATGATCATCAATTTCATCAAAAAAATAGAAAATCTGTTGAAATTGCCTGTCAGAAGGATCAGATGTGACAATGGAACATAATTTAAAAATGTAAAACTTGAGACTTTCTTTACAAGCAAAGGAATTTCGCATGACTTTTCTTCTCCAAGAACTCCACAACAGAATGGAGTTGTTGAAAGAAGAAATAGGACACTTGTTGAAGCAACAAGAGCAATGCTTGCTTACGCCAGACTGCCTGCTTACTTTTGGGGTGGCGTAATTGCAAATGCCTGTTTTACACAAAACAGATCTATCATTAACAAAAGACACCAGAAAACTCCCTATGACATTATCAACCAAAAGATCATAAACATAGAATTTTTACACACCTTTGGCTGCAGATGTTTTTTCTTCAATGACGTTGATAGTCTTGAAAAATTTGACAGAAAAACTGAAAAAGGAATTTTTCTTTGTTACTCATTGTCCTCAAAAACTTATAGAGTCTTTCTTTTGAATTCAAGGACAATATAAGAAAGTTTATATGTATCATTTGATGAATCACAAGAAACACAAATTTCTGATGAAATTTTACAAGATATAAACTTATTAAAACAACCAGAAAATTCTGAAGATCTTCTTAACCAACTGGTTGAAGAACTTCTTGAATATGACTACATGAAAAATGTATCAAACAAAAACATGTCATGTACTAACCCTGCAGATAATCTGGAACCTCCATCAGAAACTGTACAAAATGATTTGAATTCTGAGAGTTCACCAGGAAATCCAATTGGACAACATAATTTTGATCCTCTTTACCAAACAGAGGCCACGGATCAGTGGGAAGCTTCAAATCCATCAAAAAAATACAAGCTCACACAATAACATAATATAGATCAAGGGACATTCCCAATCATACATAATTGGGAACCCTGAAGAAGGTGTTAAGACAAGATCTGCAACAACACATGAATGTCTATATGCTGGATTTCTAAGCATGATAGAACCAAAATCTGTCAAAGAAGCACTAAATGACTCAGATTGGGTCCAAGCAATACAAGAAGAGCTTAACCAATTTTAAAATAGTCAAGTGTGGAATCTGGTACCCAAACCATCTGACAAATTTGTCATTGGATCAAAATGGGTATTCAAGAACAAATCTAATGAAAAAAGCATCATAACAAGGAACAAAGCAAGACTGGTGGTAAAGGGCTATTGCTAACAAGAAGTTATAGACTAGAAGCAATCAGAATCTGATGAGACCTCTACACCAGTTGCAAGACTAGAAGCAATCAGAATCTTCCTTGCTTATGCTGCATCTAAGAATATCAAAGTTTATTATATGGATGTAAAATCGACATTTTTGAATGGTAAGATTGAAGAAGAAGTTTATGTGCAACAAACAGAAGGCTTTGTTGATCTTCAATTTCCAAAACATGTTTATAAACTAAACAAAGCCTTGTATGGGTTAAAGCAAGCTCCAAGAGCATGGTATGAAACTCTTTCAAACTTTTTAACCAATTCTGGCTTCACCAAAGGTACAATTGACACTACACTATTTCTTAAAACACACAATGGGGACACTTTGTAGGTCCAAATCTATGTTGATGACATTATATTTGGATCAACCAATGAGAAATTTTGTAAAAAGTTTGAGAAATTAATGACCAGCCATTTTGAAATGATCATGATGGGTGAGTTAAGTTTTTTCTTGGATTGCAAGTTAAACAACAAAGTGATGGCATATTCTTGAGTTAATAAAAATGTGTCAGAACTATTTTGAAATAATATTCACTTGAAAACTGCTCATCTTCAAGAACTCCCATGGCAACAGGAATCAAACTTGATTCTGATGTTGAAGGAAAATCTGTTGATATAAAAAGTTATAGGGGAATGATAGGTTCATTATTATACTTAACAGCCAGTAGACCAGACATAATGTTTTCCACATGTTTCCTGGCAAGATATCAATGTAATCCTAAAGAGCCGCATTTGAAAACTGTCAAAAGAGCTTTTAAATATCTAAAAGGCACATCAAATCTTGGATTGTGGTATCTTAAAAACACAAATTTAGAACTAATAGCATACACAGATGCAGATCATGCAGGATGCAAACTTGATAGAAAAAGCACATCTGGTGCCTGTCAAATGATGGGAGAAAAATTAGTATGTTGGGCAAGTAAGAAGCAAAACTGTGTATCCGTTTCAACAACTGAATTAGAATATGTGGCAGCAGCAAGTTGTTGCCTGTTGGGATTGAACCCTACCAGAGGAACAGATAATTAAAGCCAAAACCGGATCATAACAGTGGATTCGCAATAAGCAGTTGTTTACATTAAACTTTCCCCTTGAAGGTGATTATAACAACTGATGGTTCTCTATCCACTGTCCATATACAATAGCTGCTGTCCTTCAAACCGCTGATGAAGCCCTAAAGACTGTGAAGAAGTAAACACTGCTGGTTCAATCTACTGATGACAAAGCACTACCCACTCAAGGACTGATCAACCTTGAGGAAAGCACTGATGGAAGAAGATAGCAGTAGTTTATTGAGTCACTTGTATTGTATAAGTCAGTGGTTTAGATTAGCAGTGTTTGTATAGGAACAGTGGTTATAGGTTGTTAGGCTGTTAGACGTCGCTTTCATGGTGACGTCAGCTGAGATGCCTCAGTGGTTTGGTTTGGTTTGCCTATATATGGAGCAGTACTCTGTACTGTTACATTTGATTGACTGAGCGGGTTCTTCTCCTCTAGTCCAATCCTTTCATCTTGTGAGCAATCAACCTTGGAGCATCAGGCTGAGGGGGAGTTTAGTTTGTAAGCTTGCTTTGTAATCTTTTGATTTGCTTTGTAACCTTTTGACTGATGAAAAGCATGTGTTTATCAAAACTATTTTCGTCTTTGATTATGTTTACAAAGTTTGTGTTTCATTTCCGTTGCATAACTCATTGAACCATGTTTATTAACTGTTCATTTATTACAAACAAACACAATCATGAGAGCCTCCGATCCTAACAATTGGTATCAGAGCTTGGACAGTCAAATTCGATCTAACAGTCAATTTGACATAACAGTTCAGCTCAAAAATCATTGATACTAAGGTTGATTATATTTAGTTGAAAAACAGAGTAACGAGAAATCATGTTCAAAGTGACTACTCAAAAGCTCTGTAAAACAACCAAGATGTCATAGGATACACAAACTTCATATAACATGTAATGTCATACATAAACCACCTATAGTTTTCAGATCTGAAAATGTGTCTGGTAACTATGGTAAAAAAACATTATTTATGAAAATTGATTTTAATTGTTGCTATGAAGTTTTTGTTGTTTCCATCATGACCAGATCATGGGTAATGTGAAATTTGGCATAAGCATGTGCAGAAATGACCAAATCTCTCAAAACATTGCTGCAAAATGATTCTGGAATAAGTATTCCTTCAATAAATACCTCCCAGCGAGTATTTCAGTACTTATGTATGGGAAGGGTAAAAAGGGAAGAAGAAAATTACTAAAACTCAAAAGTGTGTTTATCTCAAAAACTTTTGAAGTCAAAAGAAAAGAGCATAAATACAAAACACTTAAGAGTCCAAAATTGGGTAAACAATGGTTATCAAGTAACTGTGTGCATTCATTGGTTCAGGGAAGTTCAAATAAAATAGTATCTCCAGTAAATAAACTTGAAAGAGTACTAGACAATTTTTTTTTTCAGTGTCATCACATGGTAAAGTCTATGTCAAGACTCTCAAAACCTATGTGTACATGTTTCCTCATTTTTGCAATCAATTGACAAGGAAATGGTCCCAAACAGTAGTTATTACAATGTATTTCAAATCATTGACCATTTTCCTAAAACTGAAAAATGATGTGACTATGTGTTTTAATTGAAAATATATCAAATCCTTTTTGATGTTGTTTTCAGAGTAACCTTTAATTTTTAAAAAAAGGGTTTTTCTCAATAAAACAAGATATATTATTCTTTATTTTTCATTAGAATGATATATTTTGTACCTTTACTTATTTTTTATAGTAAAAGTTTCAATCTCCTGTCAGGATATAAAACCTTTATTTTTGTTGGTGATATCATCTTTAAAAACAGATCAAAAGGAAATGATACAAGTGTCAAGGTCATGTCAAATTCAAGTTTGTTTTTTTTTAACATTGATTAAAAGATTGATTGCCAACAGACCCTAAAATACTTGGGTACTCATGCTCTAATTAAAATATTATGACACAAAATGAGTAGCCTTAGTAAAAGGGTTTTAGTCATCTGGGATACTAAACCACTGTCAGGGATCTATAAAAGTTTCAAAATGTACAATTGACATGTGGCAAAACTTTGAATGCAAATTCTCATAAAAGCTGCTGACATGTTGAACTTGACAATTTGCGTCTAAAATGTATTTTGTTGAGGATAGCAATCTTGCAGACATTTCAGAATCAACATCAACAGATGTTAGAGATGATATTGTGATTCCACAAGATAAAATGATTCTCTTCATCAGAAAAGCAGATGCTCAAAATACGTGTCAAAAGCTTATCAACTGATGCACTAACAGTTGTTGAAATGCTAGCCTTTCAAACCGTTTCCATTACCCCTAACCACTGCTTTGTTCAAACATCTGCTTCCTAAATACTGTCCAATGCTGAAAGTCAACCCCTGTTCCTTCATTTTCTTGGCAAGCACTGATGCTCAAAATCAGTGTCTTATCAACTGATATGCTATCCACTGATAGTAAAAATCACCCACTGTTCTCATATTGTTACCGTTGTAACCACTGATATTTTCTTCATCAGTGGTTCTCCAAAACAACTGTCCTCCATTATTCATACTTTCATCAGAGGTTGGCACGTGGTCAGTTTTTAGCCATCAGATCATTATAACCGCTGCCACATCAGCATTCACTTTTTCCCTAAATAAAACCCTGATCAAAATTCCAAACAGGGTTTTACACTGTCGAATTGAATTCCAAAATTCTCTTCTCAAAGCAGTTTCCCACTCTTCATCACAAATCATTCTTTGATCTTCTTCATCAAAATCGAAATGAAAATCAAAATCATCTTCATCCACTGTTTCCAAAGACACCACTCAAATGGCCGCTGAACCTAGTGAAATCCCATACAAATCTCCTCACAATTACTTGGGTCTACTCACAAAAACCCACTACCACCAACACCTTTGATTCAATCATTGACACCTTATCTGCATTAAAGTACAAAACTTTGCTAATAGCAAATGCTCCTATTTACCAACAAACCCAGAGAGAGTTCTGGAAAAATGTTACGCTTGAGAAACAGGGAGACATTGTCATAGCCATCAACTCCTCTATACAGGGTAAAGCGATTCAAATTACTCCACAATCAATCTCAGAAGTCTTTAAGCTTGATGATCAGAAAGGTAAAACTTCTTTTTCTAAAAGCGTATTGAAAACTGATTTTCTGGGAAGAGGGTATGCAGAACAACCAAAAAGAGATACCTTACAAAAAGGTTATTTCCCTTCTGCACCTAGGTTTTTATTTCACACTCTTTTGATGTGTGTTTCAAATAAAACAACTGCGTTTAATGAAATACCATTAAAGATTCAATGCCTGGGTTATGCTATTTTAAACAATGAAAATTTTAACTATTCCCAGGAGATCTTTAATGACTTGGTAAAAAATGTTGACAGCAAATCATTTTTGCTCTTTCCAAGGTTTCTAAGCTACTATTTTAAACAAAAATTTGGAAAGGAAAATGAAAATTTGCTCAAACAAGGTGTTTATTTTCAAATAAATGGTTTAACACCTGAAACATTCTCTAGAATGTTAACACCTTCAAAAACAAAAGCAGAGGTGCCTGAGCAGAATTTAGCAGCTACCACTGCTCCTCAGGTATCTGCTGTTGAGCCCACTGCTCCAGGTGATCATAGCAGCACAACCACTGCTTTGAAACCCACACCTGCCATTACCAAAAAGACCAAAAAGAAAACACCCAGAAAGCCCTCCAAACCCAAAACAAAGGCAACTCTGGAAGATGAGATCCCAGAGCCACTGCCAGTGACAACACAAATGTCACTTACAACCACTGCTGCTACTTCCTCATAGCAGATGGAAGAAAGATCTCCACCATTGCCTCAAACTCCTCTTGCATCCTCACAAAAGGATCAGGTTGTAAGCACAGGGACCCCACATTATGAAGCTCTGGATCCGATTGGTTCCATCTTCCTCAGTCCTGATCCCAAGGACATGTCTCTCTCAACACCCATACCTTCACCAATCATATTACCACAATCTATAATACCCTTGTTGCATGCAGTTGCTATAGCTCAGACACAAACCAGTTCCTCTCTATCACCTATCACTGAGAGTACACTCCCACAAGTGACTGGGTCTGATGCTACTACCCCTGCTATCCCGACAACAACTGAGGAGGTTACACCCCTTGAGTTACAAGTAACTCTTGGTGGTAGTTCAAGTGGAGCAGCAACTACAAGTGATGGATCAACAGATCTGCATTTGGACAGTTGTTTCATTAGTAAGACTCCCTTGAAGGCAATTTCTTCTATAGCACCTCTGGTAACCACCAGTGAGTTTGTTTTGACCACTGGTACCATCGAAAGGTTATCAAGTGCTGAAGAAAGAAGTCCCCAGCACCAAGAACAAGCGGCATCAATGGATGATTTCTGGGCTTCATGTCCTAAGTCACACATTGATACAACCACTGCTGGTGGGGAATCAGATGATCCCATTAATTTGGATAATGATTCAAAATATCAGGAATTGACGGGCAGAGTTGAAAATCTTGAGACATCGGTTGCTGAAATAAAGGATATGGTGCAACAGCTGTTAAAAGCTCAAAAAACACAATCCACTGTTGTTCCAGCTCAAGCACCTGCACAACCTGCTGCAAATGAGCTATGGAATGTATTTCAACCCCTGCTTGAAAAACAAAAACAAATGGCTGATCAGCAGCATGCAATACATGTACAAATGCTGACAAACATGGTTGAGTCAAGATTTAAAGATACTCAAGCAGACATCAATGCTATCAAGGCTCATATACAAAGCACCCTGGAAAAGTTCCTCCCACTATCCTCTTCATGAATAACCCCTTGCCAGATAATGCCAAAAAGGGGGAGAAGATCAAGTTGAAAAAGAAGGGTATAGAAGATGGCCTGTATGATGAACCAGAACAAGAAAAACAGACATCTAAACCACCTCCCAAAGGCTCCAAACTTCAAACCAAAAAATCACCACACACCACCACAACCACAGCCCTACCACCATCATCATCATCTATAATCACAGCATCACCACCAAATCCAAACTCACTACCATTACCTCCTGCCATAAAGCAGAAGATAACAGATGTTACAACATATGTTGTAATGACAACAGTGGTTGAAACACCAGTTGTTTCAACACCTGTTCGTCAGACACTTTCCACCACTCAAACCACCACCACTTATCAACCCAAGACATCATCAGCCTCTCCTACAATAAAAAGGAGAAGGAATTTCATTCCTGATGATGATTCTTCATTACCATCACCAAAAACAACTTCACCACCTTCAACCCCTGTTCAAAAGCAGAAGACATCTGCTGACACATCAGTAGTTGTAATGACAACAGAGGTTGAAACACCAGTTGTTTCAACAACTGTTAGTCAGCCACCATCCATCACTACCATCACTTCACTTCAAACCATCTTCACTCCAATAAACAAATAACCCAAAAGCACTCCTTCACTGGTGAAAATTTACACTAGAAAAAGATAAACAACTTAGGCAGGTGATGAAAAATATGATCCTATTGCTGCAAAATATCCACTGGAACCTGAAGCTGTAAAAAATGAGATGAGACAATTCTACACTGAGGATGATCCTTCAAAAAGAAGATTTCCTTCTCTCATAGGCTTCGTAATCCCAGAAAATATGGATGAATGTCTTGAGCTCAAAGCAAGGCAGGCTAAGATAAGAGCCAAAATTGAATGCAAAGACCAAGGTGACGAAGCCATTTCAGAAAAATGGAATTCCTGCTCACTAAAGGCAAACAAATGGAAGATTATGCAGGAGATCTGAGCAAAGAAATGTCAAACCTACAACCTAAAGCAGATCCACGAAAAGAAATGAGAAAAGAATATCCTGCATACATTATGAAAGAAAAATTCTATCCAGCTGAAGAAAAACAATTCGAAGAATGGCCAATAGTTGCATTAAAGCATCAGGCAAACATAATTGAAAGAATCAAAAACGATCCAAGCAAGAAAAGGACTGCTCCAAAATGGTGCAAATACAAAAAGTTCATTGCTGATCTTACTTCTGAATACAAAAGAAAGAAACAAGAGCTGGTGGATGCAAAAGTTGGAGATGCTAAATCCGTAGCAAAATGGACGAAACAGTATACCGATGAGGCTTATGAAAGGCTTAAGAAAAGGAGGATAACAGTCTCAGACACTCCAAAGAAGCCTGACTACAAAAGGCTAGAGCAGCAGATTAGTGCTCTTAAACCACTGATCACATCAGCAGATAACCCTGTCCATGTGAAAAACCAAGAAAAAGGAAAACTGTTGACCAGTGAAGAAGCAAAAGAAAAGGAAGCTGAGTACTTTACAGAAGCCATCAAGAAAATGGATCTAAAAGAAGATAGCTCAGTGAAACTTCAAAACCTTATCAAAAAGGTATTAACCAAACCTGCATCACCAAACACTTCAGCAGACATGACAACCATTGAGCTTGGACAAAGAAAAAGGCAAGAGCTGATTGAACAAGAAGCTGCAGAAGACATAGCTGCAGCAAATGAAATCATACAAAAGGCCCTCAATAAAATATCTGCTGAAATTTCACAACTTTTCACAAGGCCAATATCTCCAAACTCATCAGTGAATAAATCTCTCCCAAGAAACCCATTGGGTTCAAAAATACTAAAATGGATGTCTGATCAAAAGACCCATGTATTGACCCTGTTCAGATCCAATGGAGAAGTGAAGTACATATCAAGGAAACAAGCAGTAAGCCTTGGTGTTGAAGATCTACAAGATCTCCTTGAACTTACACTGTGCAGGGATGAGGATGACTCAAGTTCCAAGGACTTTGAAGTGGAATTTAAAAGACAAGCTAAGGAACTTCTGATGAGTAAATAAAGATCCAGAATAATTAAGGGTTTTGGCATTATTTGTTCTAGGGGGAGATTGTTGGGATTGAACCCTACCAGAGGAACAGATAATTAAAGCCAAAACTGGAGCACATCAGTGGATTCGCAATAAGCAGTTGTTTACATTAAACTTTCCCCTTGAAGGTGATTATAACAACTGATGGTTATCTATCCACTGTCCGTATACAACAGTTGCTGTCCTTCAAACTGCTGATGAAGCCCTAAAGATTGTTAAGAAGTAAACACTGCTGGGTCAATCTACTGATGACAAAGCACTGCCCACTCAAGGACTGATCAACCTTGAGGAAAGCACTGATGGAAGAAGAAAGCAGCAGTTTAATGAGTCACTTGTATTGTATAAGTCAGTGGTTTAGATTAGCAGTGTTTGTATAGGAACAGTGGTTACAGGTTGTTAGGCTATTAGACGTCGCTTTCATGGTGACGTCAGCTGAGATGCCTCAGTGGTTTGGTTTGCCTATAAATGGAGCAGTACTCTGTACTATTACATTTGATTGACTGAGCGGGTTCTTCTCCTCTAGTCCAATCCTTTCATCTTGTGAGCAATCAACCTTGGAGCATCAGGCTGAGGGGGAGTTTAGTTTGTAAGCTTGCTTTGTAATCTTTTGATTTGCTTTGTAACCTTTCGAGTGATGAAAAGCATGTGTTTATCAAAACTATTTTCCTCTTTGATTGTGTTTACAAAGTTTGTGTTTCATTTCCGCTGCATAACTCATTGAATCATGTTTATTAACTGTTCATTTATTACAAACAAACACAATCATGAGAGCCTCCGATCCTAACATTGCCCACAAATTCTATGGATGCAAACTTAGTTAAGAGATTATGGAGTAAATCTGACAAAAATTCCAATTTTATGTGATTCAATGAGTGCAATTGCAATAACATCTAATCTAGTGCATCACTTAAGAACAAAGTATATTGATGTCAGATATCACTTCATATAGGATCATGCGGAGAAAGGTAATATTGAAATGTATTTTGTTCCAACAAAAAATCAATTTGCTGATATTTTCACTAAACCTTTAGATGAGAATAGACAAAATTGTCAATTAGCAAATTGGGGATGGTCAACATGAAAATTGAACAAACAAAAGAAATTATTTTGTCACGAAAGGAAGAAAAATCTGATACGCAAACATCTGATCGGATTTCTGGTAAAATTTCTGAAAATCCATGAGAAAACTCAAAAACTTACAAGAAAATCTGATAAATCATCAGAAATTGACAACAAAAATTCTGATGAAACTTGAAATATCGTTTCTTTTCTCTCATGTGCAAGAACATATTCCATACGTAGTTATCATTTCCCAACATTTTTGTAAATTTCTTTTTGTTCATATCTCGTTTCTTTTATTTTTCTTTAATTTTATTTAATAAAAAAAAACAAAGATTATCTCTTTAGCTTAGAGTAGTTTAGGTCACAAAAGGAAAATTTTTGGAAAAACATTAATTCATGTTAGCTCTCTCTCCAACATTCATTGCTTACTCGTCAATATTTAGAGAGAAAGAGATGACATCTAGGCAGTTCATAATGAAAATTATCAGAACTCGGCTGCCTAGATCATTAATGCAGGAGATTTTATCTCTCAATTTTTTTTTACTTCTTCTGACATACAAGTATAATTATAAAATAAGAAAATATGAGTAGGTAGATGCCATTTATGGCTAAGCATCACTTTCATTATAAATAACTACCACTTGGAGATCTTCTTCACCAGTCACGTTCAAAAATCGGAAAACCCTAAAAGCTGTTGGTGCAGTCATCTGTCGTCTTCGTCTTATGTCGAGTCTCGAGTTCAGTGCGAATCTAATCAAGTTTGAGAGTTTCGCTTGAAAGAATTAGGTTTCGCTTGAAGCATGTTCAAGCGAAATCATGAGTATGAGATTTCTCTTGAAGCATGTCCAAGCGAAATCTAAACTCTATATATAGTGTTGTTGACTTGTCATTTGTAACGAAGTTCAGAAGTGATACCGAGGTGCTGCCGGTTTTCCTTTCGATTGTAAACTGTGTCAAATCAATATACAAAAGGTTTAAAGTGTGAATCAAGTTGTTTATAGATCCGTTTCTCTGTTTCCGCCTTTGAAACGGACTAGAACTCTTTCAAACGACTCGTTTAGGTCGGAATCCGATCCTACAATTGGTATCAGAGCTAGTGAAGAAGAGTTCTTGTTGATTCAGCTGTAAAATCTCTTTCTACATCATTCTTTTTGAAAATTTTAAACTTTTTACGGATAATTTCGGTTCAAACTTTCACAATATATGCGAATACATGTTTTAACAAATCCTTGAGACTTTCAGATCTAAAATCAGATTAAAACTGGATTAATTGGACCAAAATCAGATCGAATTGGCTGACATCAGCAGGTTTCACTTCAGAATACTTGTTGATTTCGCTTCAAGTAGATGATAATCTGTTGATTTCGCTTCAAGTTGATGTATTTTTGTTGATTTCGCTTGAGAACATTATCTGATTTCGCTTGAGAGGTTGAATTACATGTATTTCGCTTCAGATTTGTGTTAGATTTCGCTTGAGAATTCAAATGTCACTAGATTTCGCTTGAATATTGTGTGATAATTGAAGATTTCGCTTGAGAGTTTGAAGCGAAATTGAAGATTTCGCTTGAGGTACTTGTCGATTTTTACAAGAGATTCAAGTTAATAAAAAATGGATTCCGAGTTCTACAACGCATTTGCTACATCCTCGACTACTCCAGCTTCAATTGCTCAAAACATGAAGGCCGAGAACGAAACTGTAACGATGCAAAAACCCCCGAAGCTTATGGGAATTGAAGATTACCACGGGTGGAAGAAACGGTTTGAGAATTGGGTTCAGGCGAATCATCTAAAAGCTTGGGAAAGTATCGAAACTGAGTATGAGAGGCCAAAGAATACAACGGGAGCTGATAAAATCATTTCTGAATTTACTGAACAAGAGAGGGAAAGTTATAAAGGAGAGAAAATGATGATCAATCTGTTACAACAAGCTATAACAGAAGATATATTTGTGTTGCTTCAGCATGATGAAAACGCTTATTCTATTTGGGAAGCTCTTGAAAAGAAATTTGAGGGAAGCACTGAAATGTTACAGAGTAAAGCAGCTTTGTTGAAAAAGGAGTTTGAACTGTTTACGTGCATGCCTGGTGAAACAACAAAGAGTCTTATTGAAAGATATTGTCATCTTGTACGTACCATGTCATAGTTGAAGATTAAGAAAAATGCAGCAGAATGGGTTGAAAAGCTTGCTGATGCTTTACCGCAACAAGAATGGGGTACATATATGATGATATTGAAAAATTCAGGACAGTATAAAAAGCTATCAATTGCACAGTTTATAGAGAAGTTGGAAGCACAGGATCTGGAGCAGCAGAAAATTGCTAGAATGAACAGTTCTACTCATCAACAAGATATCAAATTGTATTATAAAGGAAATGTTCAAACTGCTGAAGCAAGTCCAAAGATACAAACTGCATTTAGTGTTGGAAATCAATCTACACCAAGCAGTCAAAGATCAGTCAACACTAGTGGGTTTTCAACGGTGAATCCTCCAAGTGTTCAAAGTTCATCTACTGAAAATGGTCATCTACTTCAGTGCAATGTAGCTCTACATCTTCAAAATGGTCAAAACTATTCTGAAGAAGTTGTAAAGCATCATATGGGATTATTGGTCACTGCATTAGAGTCTTATGAAGGATTGATTGCCGGAAAAATTGGTAATCCGATGCTGACAAAAGAAGATTATGACCAAATTGATGCAGAGGAGTTAGAACTGATGGATATTAAATGGGCTTTAGCTAGTGTTTTGAGGAGAGCAGAAAAATTTAGATTGGTTACAGGAAGAACTGATTTCTTGGATGCAAATCTTTCTAATCTTGGATTTGATAAATCTAAAGTTGTTTGTTTTCGTTGCAGAGAGAAAGGCCATTTTAAAAGGGAGTGCAGGAATCAGGAGCCGAGAGGAGCAAAGGAGTCTGCTGGAAAAGAGGATTATTATCGAAAGACCATTTATCAGCAAATCACTCATCAACCACATCAACAAAAAGAACCTCAAACGGCACATGGAAAAATGATCGAAGATGCAAACAAGAAAGCTTACTATGGCATCATGGATCAAGATGACGAGAAATTGGCTGAAGGATTTAGCTGGGACAAGTACATTCCAGCTGATTCAAATGTTGGAGCGTTTATTGCTCATATTATTCGAAAACCGGAAATGCTGAAGGAATGGATGGAAGTGTTATCTGATGAGGAGAAAAGTGAAGATGAAGGATCTGTTTCATCTGAAAACAGTTCGTCAGAGACAAGTGACAGTGAAGAAGAAATTGAACAGATTAAAATTGGAAAAACTCACTTATCTTCTGATAGTTTTGAATTTTATTTTGCAGAAAAATTGAAGAAACTAAAAGAAAGGAAAATTGCAAAAGATTTAAAAGAAGTCAAAGTGATTGAGAAGATTGTGGAAGTTGAAAAGATAGTTGAAGTCGAGAAGATCGTTGAAATCACAAAACCTTGTCTTACATGTTTAGAGTCTTGTAAACAGTGTATAGAAAAAGATGAAAGGTTTAGTGAGTTAGAAAAGTTGAAAGAAAAATTATTGTTTGATGTAAAGAATTTGAAAAAGTCGTATGATGTATTGAACAGACATGTAAATGATCTGGAGAAGACTAACTCTGAAAGAGAAAAAGCTTTGAAGATGCTGAATGCTACCATGATGACAAAGCAAAAAGAGATCAACATGTACATAGAAGAATGTGCAAAGAGGAAAAAAGAGTTGGATGGTGAAGCAGCTGAGAATGAAAGAATCAGAAGATTGCTGCAAAGTTACAAAGGTTGTGATTACATAATCGATAGAATTTATCCAACAGTTGAAGGATTTGAAGCTTTTAAAGATGAAGAAACAAAGTCAAAGAAGAAAAAGGATACTGGTAAGAAACAGAGTGTATGTTATAACAAGTGTCCGCCTCCGATTTGGGAAGGTTACTCGCCTAGAAAACCTAACGAGGAAGAACTAAAACAGGCGGTCAATATTAAACTAGAATCCGAGATAACTGATGTTTTACCGGATAATATTGATGTCACGTTCACAGCGTCCGACACAGATCATGAGTCCGAACTGATAAAAAGAGTGGTTGATCAGGTGTTGGATAAGGATGAGGAGTCAGAGTCAAAGTCCGAGTCCGAAAGTTCGTGTCAGTCAGTTGGGAGTTCGAGTTCATCCGAAAAGAGTTCAAAGTCGTCGGGAAAACGGGTTTACAGTAAAGAGTTTTTGTTGTCAAAATCTAATTTGAGTGACGAAACATTTGAAGTTGTATATACTTTGAATGATTCTGACAAATTATATTTTGATAAAGAATTCCCAATTAGAAGTGTTCGGTTTGACATGATTAAAAAGGTTTTCAAAATTACAGAAATTAACATTTCTGAAATTAAAGATTTAAATCCTACTGGAAAACCTAAAAAATACATTTCAAGAGTTCAACAACGGTTAAACAAGAAAAAAGGTTACAATTCTGGTTCTGGTTTTCAAAAGAAACCAAACCACAATCATAGCTACAAAAAGAAAGGACTTGGTTTTATTCCACCTGAAAATTATAAAAATGAGAAAATTTCTAAAACAAATACAAAATATGTTGCAGGAACTAGCCATGAAGAAGAATCAAAAAGCTCATTCTGGAAGCAATCAAACACAGAATTTCTTGCAAAGAAAGTGAAGAATGAAGATTATCAAAGAAAGGAGACAAGAACCTGTTACAAATGCAATGAAGTTGGTCATATTGCATGGAACTGTCCCCAAGCAACAAAAACAAAACAGGGAGTCTCACAAAAACTGAAAGAAGTTATTGTTGACAAAACTGAACCACCAACTGAAAAGTTCAAAGTGTTTAAAAATTCTACATATGAAGTTGGTGAATGTTCAAAAAGATTTTACAAGAAAAGGGGAAATCTTGACAACCAAGCTTGGGTTGTTAAGAAATCAGAGGTAAAATCTGGCGATGAATCTGATTCCGCAAAGTCAGAGGAGCCACAGGTTGAGCTAAAAAGTGAAAACTCAGTTCCTCCAATGGATGATGAGAACTTTCCATCATTGTGGACTGAATATTTTAAATCAAAAGTTGGGAAAGTTGAGATCTCAAATCAATTCTATTCTGAACAGAAAGAATTTGATGTTGAGAAAGCGTTTAATGGAAACATTAAAAAGATGATTGGTAAAATGATTGATGGAAAGGTTAAAGGGGTAAAGGAATTTTATGCTACAAAGAAGGCAACCTATAGCCTAACTCCTAGTGAAGTTGAGAAGGCTACACCCAAGGCTGGTCAGGCTTGGGTGGATATTTTCTTTCACTGAAAAACCTGACTTGCCGGAGATCCCAAGTTTGTAATAGCGGATCAGGAATCGGCATCTTTCTTAGTGATTGATTGTGTGATTGAATTTTAAAGTTTGTTAAATTTTACAGGTTAAGTATGACTTGCCGGAGCTCCCAGGTTGGTAAGAGTGGAGCAGGAATCGGCATCATTCTTTATATATCAGATTTTGATTGTGTTTATTTACAAGTGGTTGAAAGAGGTTTTCAACGTCAAGTGGTAAATCAAGGACATTAAATTGTACTTGATTTTCTACAAATGATTGAGGAACGATATGATGAACCCCTAACTTTAAAAGTGGTAAAATCAACAAAACCTATTTTCCGGAAAAATCATTTTGGTTAAAACAAACTTAAGTGTTTTGAAATCATAATGAGAAAATAGTTTTGTGTAAGGGGGAGTTCTGATTGTTTATGCCTAGTGAATGGCGATTTGATGCGATTCGATATCAGTTGTCACTTTCTGTACAGTTTATTTTCAAATTTCCTAAAATGTGTTTGCATTTTAGGGGGAGTAAAAATTTTCAGAAAATCCAAAAACATTTGAAAATTTGAAAAAGACAAAAACATGATAAAATTCAAAAATGAGTTTCGTTGTGAATAGAGGAAATGATAGTACATCAGTGGACTGTCACAGCATGCTAAAGAAATGTAAAGTAAAAATGTGATAAACAATCTCACTGCGGATATGCCAGTAGGTTTTTGCACATTTAGTAGATTGTGACGAGATATAAACCTAAATTTCAAACTTGCTTATTTCGTGGGGAACAACATCTTGAATATATAGGTAACCCCTGAAATCTCGTTTGAAAGGTCCCTTATTCTGAGATACTAGGTCTTTATGCTCAGTGATATCTGGGGTATTATCCTGGGACTTCTGATTTTGCGGAAGCAATGGCCTAGTCCCCGGAGAATACTTTCTGCTTGCTTGAAATATAGCATCACCCTCAGCTAATAAATGATGAAACATTGAAAAATGCTAATCATGGCTGTTGTAATACAAAAGATCCTCTAAAGGGGACACACCTAAAAGTCAACTAGGCTCTCTGCTGAACGGAAGTTCTGACCTGAGCTATCACGGTTGCATAATTTATTCCCATTACAGATATCATCTGTGGTATACTCACCTGTAAGACTGAATATTGGGATCTGGATACGGGAGTATATTCAAGTAGTGGGACACACAGATAACTTTAAGTCTCTTAAAACAATTAACATCGTATCTCGGATCAATTGAACTTTGTGTGAAAATTTAAGTGGACAAATATACTGACAATCTAGGTGAATTGTTTAGAACTTAAAATGAAATGAAGCTTAACGGTGTTAGTGACTTGTCTCAAAAACTGATATGATCCTCTTACACGAACTCACAAAAATATTGTTTGTAAATATTTCTTTACTGCATTTCATTTTTGTGAAAAATCCAAAAAGATTTTCGGTGTGTTTTAGCATAAATTTTGAAAAATCCAAAAAGATTTTAGACAACTAATGTTGAAGAGCTGAATTTCAAAATTCCGAGTGCTAAACATGACGAATAGGTTTGGGTGATTTTTGATTGAAAAGTTTTTTCAGAAATAAAAAATTTGTTAAATGATCATTGTTAATGATTGATGGTATTTTGATTGGAGAAGGATCAGTGTTGGTGCATGAAATTTGATAAATTGTTAAATATTTTATTCTTGTGAATCTTATTTTTGGGTAGAGGATGTGCAGGATAGCAGATAGAGTGCCAGGTTCCGATACCTGAGGATTCTGAAATTCTGTAAAAGCCAGACTACGATCCCAGCATGTTTTGAGGGGGAGCCTGTTAGATAGAGAGAATTGGAGATAGAAAAGAGCCAGGTAGAGATCCGGAAGAAAGCTCAAAGACTGAAGATTGAGAAGACTCGACACTTAAGACTCGTCAACATCTGAGGGGGAGTCTGTTGGTGCAGTCATCTGTCGTCTTCGTCTTATGTCGAGTCTCGAGTTCAGTGCGAATCTAATCAAGTTTGAGAGTTTCGCTTCAAAGAATTAGGTTTCGCTTGAAGCATGTTCAAGCGAAATCATGAGTATGAGATTTCGCTTGAAGCATGTCCAAGCGAAATCTAAACTCTATATATAGTGTTGTTGACTTGTCATTTGTAACGAAGTTCAGAAGTGATACCGAGGTGCTGCCGGTTTTCCTTTCGATTGTAAACTGTGTCAAATCAATATACAAAAGGTTTAAAGTGTGAATCAAGTTGTTTATAGATCCGTTTCTCTGTTTCCGCCTTTGAAACGGACTAGAACTCTTTCAAACGACTCGTTTAGGTCGGAATCCGATCCTACAACAGCTCTTCATCTTCCACATTCACAACAATGGTAAGAATCAGTGCTGACCTTTTCCCACTTCCACTTCATCCCACTCACAACTTGAGGGTCCGCACAGACCTAAATGGACTGACTTGGGTAGGATGCAATGTCATCCTGGCCATGCTCATGCAGAGCCCACTCGCCTATGCCTTATCCACTCATATCATGGTCTACCGAGGCATTCTATAGGAGTTCTGTATGTAACACCCCAATCACGTGACACGCGGTGGAAATATCAGGGAGTCACGTTACAAATTGCTCACAACCACTAGTACTAAATTGTTTCATTAATATTATTAACAATGTTTTTCAATACAATGAATACATGTAATTTTCTTTTGATAAGGAAGTCTAAGGCCTGGATGCGTTCCTATGTGTAGCATGCTTGAATAACCAAATCCTGAAACATATGTGAAAAATGAGAGTGAGCATAAAAATTCCGGTGAGTACATAGGTTTTGTTTAAACAGATAAAATGTTAAAAAGTTTAGTGTTGCGATACTTTGACAACTACGAGAGTCGCCTATTGAAAATGAAATCTTTGAAACCAAAGAATTTGGCAAAAAGGTTTAGTATTGCAATACTTAATCTTGATTGTGAAATCTTATGTCAAAAGAGTTTTGTACAAGGCAATATGATTATTACTCACTAATTTTTATGCCAATGTAAAATAGTACTTTGATCTTTGTAATCTCATTCAAAATTTGTCATATAACTTGTAATTGCGTTATTAGAAAATCCAATCAAGAATTAACAATAACACTATTAAAATCTGTCATAACTTGTCTGAGTATTATTTAGATATCAAATCAATGATTTACAATAATACTTTGGTATCCTTCTAAGAATCTATCATATGAAAAGATGGAAGATTCTACAAGGATTTGAATAATCGTACAATGAATCAACTAAACACATAATCATCAACTGTCATCAACTTGTATACACGCATTAAAGTACACGAAGAATCCAATCAAGGACTTCAATTATACCTTAAACATCCCACGAGTATCTAACTATGAAGATAGATAGATACTACAAGGATCCGGTTTTGTCACATTGTCTTGTTATACACGTATTAAAGTACATAATGAATCTAAACAAGGACTCCAAATTAGCAATTTAAACATCCTATAAGTATCAATCTATGAATATAGATAGATACTATAAGGATTTGGATAATCGAAACCTGAATCATTGAATCATAACATCCTAAATCCTAATGGTGATTCGGGATAACGTTACGAAGGGTAATACAATAAGCACACTTATATATAGGAAGTACCAGCGGCGTATCCACCATGTCCTTATTGTATTACACTACTTTCGTTATCTAAATCACCAACAATCTCTACACATAAAAAATAACCAATGTCCTGTAAATTACATCTTAAAAATCTCACTATGAAGATAGATAGATCTATGACTGTACTTCAAATATCTTGTAAAGGACTAATCTATGAAGATAGATAGATCCTATAAGGATGTGTTCTCAATTGTCGTGTTTGCATAATCATAATAATACAAAAAAAGTACTTCGTAAACACATATATGCCGTACATTGAAAATAAATCAGTTACACATATGAATCACCCCAAAACATTTGAAAAACGTAAAATAGGGGAACTATGTACTCACCTTTGGGTGCGTTTTTATGTGTTATCACAATCCCTCAAATTGTTTATTCGTCCTAAATTAAGTAAGAACGATTTAAAAATCAACAATTTAGAAAATACCTAAGTTTCTCCAATACTTAGAATTTTCACATAACTTGAGACTTTCTTGAAAAGTCTTTGTTTTTTATTATGATGGTGTGTATATATATATATATATATATATATATATATATATATATATATATATATAAATATATATATATGTGTTTTTAGGACTTTTCGACTTGAACGATTTTGCTGGTGACCGTCACTATGATATATCCGTTATCGCACTCGTTTATAAACATCATATCTATGATTTTGCGTATCGTAATATATACATAAATGTGAACACATTGTCAATATCGTAATACACGTAATCTCGTCAACTTATACACTTTATCATTTTTAAAGCATTTATACATGAAATAACTTATTACGTTAATCTATGTATCATTTTCATGCTCGACAATAAGTTACATATTTAACGTGATTTTACCGATATTACCGCTTTAAACACACAAATGTACATGCATAATCTTAATCCCCGCTATCATGTCAACACTTAAAACATATCATCATACACATATTCTAAATCACATAACACATTGTAACACAAAAAGTTCACCCATGAACAACTCATTCTAGTGTACATTGAAAAACGCGTATTTTAGTGATTCGGTAACGTTTTTGGGCGTCGGAAGTCACGCATGACTAACCAAACACCAAGTAAACTTAGTATAAGTTAAAATACTTATCTTTATATCAAAAATATCAGTTTAGTTACTGATCTAAAACAGTTTTATAAAAATCCTTCGAAAAGCCGATTTTTAACCGTTTTACCGCATAGTTTTGCATCAAACGTGACTTTAACCATCCCAAATCGTAACTATTTGATATTTTATCACAATCCATGTTATTTAATAAATTAAATGATGCTCATAACCATGTTAGTGCAGGTCTCATGTAAACCACATAAATCATGCAAATTTCACATAGTTTAGCACTCTCTAAGCTACATATACAACATGCAAGGCTACCAAACCTATGACAAAGTTTCATGCCATTTTAGAACATCAAATAACATTACTTTTAATGTTTATAATCTGATCAAAAATATTTTTTTGTCATAACTTATCATTTTCATCATTTCATGACCAATAATCCACATGCATGCTTATGTACAAGCATCTAATGCACACATATCATATCATCATCATTCTACATGAATTTAAATGCATCCAAGAACACATTTATTTCATGTTTATATGTTTCAAAACATTTTCACCATCTAATCATTTAATCATGCTCACATAATGCAAGATCTACTTCTCATTTGTGAATATTATGACAAAAACCCACATGCATGTGTACATATACATATATACACGACACATACATACATATACATATACTTCCAAAAATTTCCTTTTTCATACAACTAACTCAAATCAAAAGAACCTTTTTATGACACCTTTTGATCTTACATGCATTCACCCTATAAGAATCATATCGAATAAGAATCATTCAAAAATCATCATTTTAACAAAACACAAATACTAACCCACATATATATACATTTTTGGCCATACACACATATGTATACACTTCGATTTTAATTTTTTTTTAAAACCATTTCCTTTTTTAGTATTTCAAGTTTGTGAAGAAACCCAAGATTAAGAAAAACTTTCCATCATCATCCTCATCAAAATGCAAGAACATAATTTTTGAAGTGAGTTTATACCTTTAAGAAAGTTAGTAGGTTTTGATGGGATATTTGGATGATATGGAGCTTGGTTCTTACTAAAAACACCTTGAAAATACTCTTGGATAAACAAATGAACTTGAAAACACCATGGAATGAACTTGAATCTCCAAGAACAAGTTTGAAATTGAAAAATTTGATGAAGATGGGGGTGTTCGGCCGTGTTTAGTAGAGAGGGAGTGAGAAGTGATTTTTTTAGATTTGTTTTTCTTGGATTTGGTAAGATATGGGGGACATGGAAGACATGGAAAGTATCAAACATAATGCATGGCCAACAAGTGTCCCAAAGAAGAGAGAGGTGGCCTCTTTCTCTCTCCTATGCACGTATACACATACATATATATGCATAACTTACATATATATTAAATAGAATTGGTAAAAATAGGTATTTTACTGGATACCAGGTATTTTATCTAGCGTTTTAATCCCGTTTTATGGCGTTTTAAATTATTTTTATCGCTCTATAAAAGTAGACTCGCCAAATTATTACTGAAATAAATATCAGTTGTCTAGACTGGCTTCGTTGACAGTATTTGGTCAGATACGCGTAGTAACACGCGACACACACTTAAACTCGAAAAATAACGTTTTTAATCGTTTTAATATATTTTTTAAAACGAACACGATTAAAATAGAACTTTAATCATAACAGAATATTTTTAGGATTTTAATACTAACCGAGCGGTCACCGACGTAAGTTTCGCAGTTTGTCGCAATTAGTCCCTAAGTATGAATAAACATGTTTTTGTCATACTGAACCCCTCAAAACTTATTTCTAAGTTATGTAAAGGGTATTTAGGGTACGTGTAGTTTGTATCCTTGTCCTAGTGTGTAAATTGCGTTAAAAGGGTTATGTTTAAGTATCGGTTATCGAATTGCTTTTAAAGAAAAAGCTTTTTTGAAAGCCCGAAATTTATCACAAGGGTTACAGTCTCCCCTACTTTAGGAAATTTCATCCCGAAATTTATTCGAAGGAGACTGTAGATTGTAATAAAAGTGATTGAAAGATAAGCAAAGTGTTAAATCCCAAAGATGCGGAGCATCGTTTGGTGTTGGAAATCTTTGGGGGATTTAAAGTGTAATTTGGGATATTCAAAGTCTCTCAAGGTATTTAAACCTTTAGAACTTGTGAATCCTTAAAATGTCATCGAGTGTATACAAAAGAAAATGTTTTGTATGGCACTATGTTACACTAAGCTCTTAGTGTAAATCCTAGCAAACAAAGGGGTGTACATTCAAGCCTGGCTATACGTACATGGTTTCTAACATCCCATGAGGTACATCCATGTACCATGAGCATCCCATGCATGGGAAATGGGTCAACATACCTATGGCATCAAGATCGTCATCTTTAACACCATAATATACTCCCGGTCGGCTCGAAAAGAGTTCATGAATGTACTTGTCGTAAATATTGCATTCAATAACATATAACAAATAATCACATAATGGACCAAGATAACATAAAATCACCAAGTGATCCTAGTAACGTTCTGAAGAATAACACAATAAGAACACTTATATACAGGAAGTACCATTGGCGTATCCACCATGTTCTTATCGCATCATACCCCTCCCGTTACCTAATCACTCCAGATTTTATACCACCATACTTAACAAGGCTTACTATGATTCTCATGCGTTGAACCTCATAATTAAGTGTGCACCCATAATTATTCATTTCGTCGCATGGTCCACATAGCTCCTCTTGTTAAGCGAGGGAAAACAAATAATAAGGTTGAACTAACATATAAATCAAATCATTATAACACAACATCTATCGAATCAAATCGGGTTTCATACTAACAATGATAGCACTACTTGTTTTGCATGCAACAAAATTAGTAGCTGGTATTTCATTTTAGTACAAATGTTAGTACATGTTTCAGACTAACCAGACTGGTAGATTGCAACATATACTAAGCATAGATTGTCATAAAGAATGTAAGCATGTCGTAAAGATGTTTTGAAAACATGTGCTGGGTATGTTGGGTAAACACACAAAGCAAAATGCATTTGTAATCATGTACTATACTAGATAAACAAATCATGTACGTAATGACATGAAAGCAAAAGTAGTAGTAGTCATATAGTGTTTGTAGCGATCGTGTTGTCAAATTCGTATAAATGCACTAGTGTGCAATCATAATATGCTAAATTATGAGGTTTAGTTCCTAAAGAACTGAATCCTCGGAGTCAGCATGCAGTTGTAATCGCACATAGTGTAATCACTTTGGAATTTGCAATTGGAATACAAATAACAGAAATGAAGAAAAACTTTTTGAATTTTATATTGTCATTACAAATATAGTTTAAACACGTCCATTGTTCTTGAAAATAAACATGAAATGTAGAGGTTAAAATTATCATAAGGGCTTGATCATCAGCTTGAGCCTCATTGACGTTGAACACTCGTCCATTAGTATTGGCGAGCTTAGGGCAGTTCCGCTTGAAATGATTTAAATCACCACAATTGAAACATGCTCGAGGGCAAGTCTGAGTAGGGGCTGCTTGGTTCTGGATGCGACAGGTCGCAGTTAGATGTCCAAAAAGTCCACAGATTGTACATTGGCGGCAAGGAGAATTTGCTGGGTGGTGATAGTGGCAACGGTTGCACCGAGGTTGTTTTCCACGATAATATCCCCTAAAGGGTACTGAGTTTAGTGGAATTGGTGCGGGAATTGCATAATTCTTTGACATCTTACGCTTCTTAGAATTTTTGGAAGATTTTGCCTCTGTTTCCCTTGGTTTCCCCTCAGTAGTTTCAGCGTTCTGTTTCTTGTCTCCCTTTCGAAAAAGTTTCCCTTTTCTGACCTGGGAGTCGGTTAGGGTAGCGGCTAATTCCTTAGCCTCCCTAAATGTTGCAGGTTTGCTTCCAGTGATAATGTCTTGGACTGGATCAGGTAGGCCATCAATGTATTTCTCAATGGCCCGATCCAAAGGTGTGACCATTGTGGGGTAGAGTAGGCTTAATTGTTCAAACCAGTTAGTGTAGGCACGGTTTTCCCCTTATCTTGTATTAGGTAATAGAATTCGGTTTAAAGTGCCCTAATTTCGCTTCATGGACAGAATTCTTTCTTCATAAGATCCTTAAATTCTTCCCACGTTTGTGCCATCGCTATATCGGCTCCTCGATCTCTCATGATTCCGTTCCACCAAGTGAGGGCTCTCCTTTGGAAGACACCCGAGGCGAACTCCACCTTACGTTCATTGGGACACTAAACATGGTGGAATGTGCTTTCTATACTCTCAAACCATTATAGAAGCCCAGTTGCTCCTTCAGTTCCATTAAAATTGAGTGGTTTAGCCGAGTTGAATTGTTTGTAGTTGCATGGCGTGATGACATTGTTGTTGTTGTAGATTTGATTAGCTTGGGTCACGATGTCTGGGAGTATAGCAGCTAAAAGCTGAGCAATCTGTGCTGCCATTTCAGCGTTCCAAGTGGTATCACGGTGAGGAGGCATCTTGAAGATATAGCTATAGTAAAAATAAATAAGTTAGGTCCATGAAATTGGCATAAGTTTGAAACATCAACGTGTAGTGAAAACTTTGACTTAGTAAAAATAAATGTCTTGTTTAAAAGTCTTGTTATTGTATTTAGGAAAAATAGTGTGGATTTTGTTTTGAAATAAGTGTGACACTTGTGCTCCGTAAACACACACAATGTAGAACAGTATCTTTTATCAAAGAAAAAATATGTTTAGGTCTCAAAAATTTGTTTATTTTGGTTTCACAATTTCACATTTTGATTCTAGTTCATTTTCAAGCTTTAAATCGCTTTCTGGAAATTTAAACGCGAACTGATGCGTAAACGTACTCAGTTTAATGCGGCAAACACTCTGGAATAGTGACATAGTCTTAACATACCTTAATTAACTTTTATATAACTTAGAAATAAGTTTTGAAAGCTTTGGTGTGTCAAAAACAAGTTTATGCACACTCAAAGACTATTTGCGTCAAACTGCGAAAGTCTGCTAATTCACATAGTATCTCACATTCTGGAACTTGATCATAAGTTAAACATGCCCTAAATATCCTTCACATAGCTTAGAAATAGGCTTTGAGGTGTTTGGTGCGCAAAAATAAACTTGTTAGATCAATAAGGACTAAAAGCGTCAAAAAGTGCACAAGTTTGCATTTTCACGCATATCTTACGTTCTGAATATATCCGGACATCCAAAAATTTATGTCATCATTAAAATATTTTATTTTAGTGATTGGCATGATAAAATTCCATTCGTCGCGTAATTTGGATCGTTTTTCTCAACCGTTCGTGTTTCGTCATAATTAACCGAACAACGCAACTGTACGACCAAACGAACCGTCATCCAAGATGTTTTCAAGCATATTTCATGTTCCCTACACTTTAACTTCATCATGGAGCTTAAAAAAAGGGGGTTGACGGGTGTTAGAAGTGCCAAAACGCGACAAAATGTAGTTCAGGGACTAAACTATAAATAAGTGAAACTTGCTGATCTGCACATGCCATACGGACCGTATGGAGGACCTCTTACGGTCCGTAAGCAGCCTTCAGACATCAGAAAACAGTTTCCTATAAAACCCAGTTGTTCCTTTGTTTTTACCCATGGTTTCTTTAATCTATGGGCTGGTTTGTGTGCTCATCAAGGTGCCAAATCAGAGAATAACAAGTGTAAGGATTAGATCTTGCTTTGATTCCCTCAAAGACACTTGGCAATGATCAATGGCACTTGATTTTCCTATAAATAGCGAGCCAAACTTCACTTCACACTTGCACATTTGATTCCAATTTCGGCTCTAAGTTGAAGCTTCACTTTGAGGCTTCATACCTGAGTTGATCTTGATCAAATACTTCCTAGCTTGGACCCTTTGTAAGTTTCTTTCGTGCTTGTTATCGTTTTTCAAGCATGAAAGTCAAACATTGTTTGACTTTCAGCTTTGACCAGTTTATGGTCAACACGAAGTTCGTTTGAACTTCGTAATGCGAGCGTAATCACGATGGTCATAGTCCTTTGTGACTATACTTACTGATTACCACGTTAATTAGGTGTAGTGACGAGTCATAGTTTCGGTCAAAATACGCGTCTATGCGTATTTTCAACCAAACTATTCTTGGGTGTCAAAACCGTTTGTTTCGATATCAAAACCTGTTTTCTAAATTAGTTAAGCATGTTCTAACATGTTTAGCTCGTCACTATTAGTCTAGTGCTTGTGTAGAGTCGTAAGTCAAGCGGTCTTGACAACCGCTTAGACTTCTGAACCCGACCCGTTTGGTCTATCATTAGGAAAATTACCAAAATACCCTTATGGTCACTTCGTTTAGTTAGTTGTATGATAGGTAGTTTATATGCCTTAGGAAAATTACCAAAATACCCTTTTTGCAAAAAAATTCATTTTAAGCATATGTAACACATATTTTGACATCTAAACTGATTATATAACATAATTAGATATTTTAAGGCATATAATACTTGTCATAGGACTAGTTAGGCGTCTCGAACGCGCATTCGCGTGAACGACGCGTTAAAGTGGCGTAAGCTACCTTAACGGGTCGTAATGGGTTTTAAGCACTTAGGATAGGTTTCATTTTAGAATGTAGGTTTTGTTAAACCATATCACATGAGTTCCAACACTGATTTGGTTTCCAAGACCTCATTCTACCCGATCTTCCGATTTAGGTGTCAATTCCCTAACATAGTGTCTGTTACCCTAGGAATCGCTTCAACACTTGAACTCTTGGTCTTTTGAGCTTTGTTATACCTTTTGAACCGGGACTATACGCAACCCCAGGCGAGTACATAGTTCCCTTTTTTTTACTGTTTTCAAATGTTTTGGGGTGATTCATATGTGTAATCGATCTGTTTTCAAAATGTATGGCATTTGTGTGTTCACTAAGTGCTTTTATGTGTATTCTTCTGATTATGCAAATGTAATGTTTTATCCTTAAGTGATCTACCTATCTTCATAGTTAGATTCATGTAGGATATTTGAGGTGCAGTCTTAGATCTTCCTATCTTCATACTGAGATTTTTAAGAAGTACTTTGCAACTCAATGGTTGGTTTTTATGTAGATTGTTGGTGATTTAGATAATGAAACTAGATAATACAATAAGCACATGGTGGATACGCCGCTGGTACTTCCTATATATAAATGTGCTTATTGTATTACCTTTCGTGGCGTTATCCCGAATCACCATTAGGATTTAGGATTGTTTTGATTCAATGATTCAATATGACAGAACCCGAATCCTTATAGCATCTATCTATCTTCATAGGTTGATTCTTGTAGGATGTTTAAAGTACTAATATTGGAGTCCTTGATTGGATTCATTGTGTGCTTTAATGCGTGTTAAGTTAGACAATGTTATGAGAACCCAGGATCCCTGTAGCATCTATCTATATTCATAGTTAGACTTATATGGGATGTTTAGAGTACTGATATTGGAATCCTTGTTATTCATTGTGTACTTTAATGCATGTTAGATTAGACAATGTGACAGAACCCGAATCCTTATAGCATCTATCTATCTTCATAGGTTGATTCTTGTAGGATGTTTATAGTACTGGTATTGGAGTCCTTGATTGGATTCATTGTGTGCTTTAATGCGTGTTTACAAGTTGGTACAAGTTGGTTGGTTCATGTGTTATGTGGTAGTTGTGATTTAAATAACGAAACGGGTATAATAAAATAAGAACATGGTGGATACACCGTTGGTACTTCCTATATATAAGTGTTCTTCTTTTATTATTCTTGTAGCGTTTTCTGGATCACTTTAGGATTTTGTGTACAATTGTTTCAATGTTGGTTATCAAAATCTTTGTAGAATCTCCCATATTTTTATGTGTTAGATTCTTAGAAAGATATCTGAAGTATTCTCATGACTCATTGATTTGATTTATGTAATACTTATATAAGTTTTGATTTATTTCAAAACCGTTATTATTAATCCTTGATTGGATTCCTAATAACACATTCACAAGTTTTTATGATGGTTTAATCGGGATTTCAATGTAAAACATAAAATAACTTAGTAAATATCATAATGCCATATACAAACCTATTTTTGTCACGAGTTTTCACAATTAAGATTATAATACCAAATGTTTTTTGCCATTTATTTGGCCAATAAAACCTATGTATTCGTCGGCATTTTTATGTTGACTGTTTTCGCATATATTTCAGGATTTTCGACTGTTCAAGCATGCAACGCATAGGACTGCATACGGGCCTTAGACTTCTAAAACAAAAGAACAATTATATGTATTCTTTGTTTGTAAAACAATGTTAATGATAATGAAACAATTTAGTACCAGTAGTTGTGAGCAATTTGTAACGTGACTCCCCGATATTTCCGCCGCGTGTTGTTATATTACGCGATTGGGGTGTTACAGATTGGTATCAGAGCACTAGTTATAGGGAATTAGGTTATTAGCATGCCTTGAACCTAGTCTATAACCTTCCTAGGACCCAAACATGAGTAGACTTAGGAACTCTTTCCTAATCCTCATCCTTATTTGTGCCACAACTACTCTATGATATACGAATCATCTAACCTTAGATGATTTATCCTGAACCTTAGGCTTTATGCCTTGGGGTATTCCTTAAAGTGTTTTTCTCAAAACGTTTTCATTAAAGTATCTTTCAAAATGTTTTTCTTAAACGTTTTTGTCAAAATATTTTACAACATGTTTTATCTCACACGATTTGTATCAAAAGATTTCTCAAATGTTTTTCTCAAATGTTTTTCTCAAACGTTTTTCATCGAAATATTGGGTTTTAATAATGTGAAAACATGCAATCTGGAAGGGTGGATGCCTGTACCCCGAGTTTTCTGTCTAAGGCTAGAGTGTTCGTACAAATCCGCATTTTCGGACAAGTCACTCTTACCTAGGAAATCCTTAGGGTGAGTGTCCACTTATAGGCTAGATCATGTTTTCGTGAAGCCTTATAAAAACCTATCCATCTTGACCCTACCTAATGATTTTTAAACAACCTTTGTAACCCTACTCATTCATGTTACCCTCGGTAATGTGTTTGCTCTTCATAACAATCGAAGTATCCTTCTTTTCCTAATACCATTTCATCATATTACCTTCGGTGATATGTTTGATTCGATACCGTTGAAATGAATCTCATTTCATTTCACGACTCTACAAGATCCTATTTTATTTTCAAAATACTACTCTTGTTTTTTAAAATTTCAAAATTTTTACCACTTGGATGAGAATTTTCAAAATTTCAACACAAAGTTTCTTTGTTTTAAAATTTTAAATTAAAAATATTTTTTAAAGTAATAAATTTTTAACAGGTAAAGGATTTATGATACAAACCATTAACCCGGTTTGTATTCTCTCGTCCAAAAATATTACAAAAGTTTGTTTTCAAACAACTCTTGTTACAAAACAATAATGTTATAAACTCATATTTGGTTTTCTCTATAGCTGTATTTTCAAAATGCCTCCTCGACGAGATACACAACCTCAAACCAATGAAGAAGTCGCAACCCTTATCGCTCAACAAATGGCTGTAGTGCTTCCAGGCGTAGTAACCCAGATTCATCAGATATACAACAACGATAACAACAACGCCCAGTGTAATTTCAAGACCTTCAATTCAGTCAAACCGCTAAAATTTTCTGGGTCTGAAGGAGCAACCGCGCTCTTGCAATGGTTTGAAAGTATAGAAAGCACATTCCGCCATGTTCAGTGTCCCAATGAGCGCAAGGTAGATTTCGCTTCGAGTGTCTTTCAGAGGAGAGCACTCACTTGGTGGAATGGTATTATGAGAGACCGAGGTGCCGATGTAGCAATGAAACTGATGTGGGAAGAATTTAAGGATCTTATGAAGAAAGAATTCTGCCCACGAAGTGAAATTCGGGCACTTGAGAATGAGTTCTATTATTTAAAACAAGATAGTGGGGGAAAACCGTGCCTACACTAACCGATTTGAATAGTTAAACCTACTTTGCCCCACTATGGTTACACCTTTGGATCGGGCCATTGAGAAATACATCAATGGTTTACCTGACCCTGTCCAAGACATTGTCACTGGCAGCCAACCTGCAACGCTTAGGGAGGCTAAGGAATTAGCTGCTATCTTGACTGACTCTCAGGTTAGAAAAGTAAGTTATTTCGACAGGGAGACAAGAAACAAGACATCGAATCTGTTACCGAGAATTCAAGAAGATCAAAGGCCGAATCTTCTAAAAGTTCTAGGAAGCGCAAGGCTTCAAAGAATTTTGCAATTCCTGCACCTGCTCCACTGAACTCAGTACCCTTTAAGGGATTTTATCGTGGGAAGCAACCTCGGTGCAATCATTGCAATTATCATCATGCGTCAAATTCCCCTTGTCGCCAGTGTAATTGTGGTTTGTTTGGACATCTAGCTGTGACCTGTCATATCCAGAACCGAGCAGCCCCTACTCAGACTTGCCAAAGAGCATGTTTCAATTGTGGTGACTTAAATCATTTCAAGAGAAACTGCCCCAAGCTTGCCAATGCTAATGGACGAGTATTCAACATCAACGAGGCTCAAGCTAATGATCAAGCGCTTATGATCATTTGAACCTCTAAATTTCCTGTTTATTTTCAAAGATCAATGTACATATTTTAATTATGTTTGTAATGACGATATAAATTTCAAGAAGTTTATCTTTACCTTTGTTATTCAATTTTCAATTTCAAACTCTAATGTGATTGCACTTCGTGTGATTTCAAATTTCATGCTAATTTTGAGGATTCCGTTCTTTAGGAACTAAATTTTATAATTTAGTATAATGTAATTTCACTCTGGTGCATTCGTACAAACTTTGTAAAACGATCAATATAAGTTAATAACTGTTTTATGATTGATGTGTGTAAAATGCAACATATAAATTACATCAAATGAGGCATAAAACTAACCCTTTTTAAGTACTAATATTGGAAAAAGAGTGTTTTTGTCTTCCTTTTGTATTTTCAGGATTAAATGAGCTCAAAAACGCAAAAGAAGCAAAAAGACAGCTAAATCTAACATAAATACAAGAAAAGGAATATTAGTGGACTGCCCGACCCCTCAACGGAACCTTCCAAAGCAAAATAGAGAAATCAGAAGACTGAACACGCCCCGTGCTCAGCCAGCACGGGGCCGTGCCCAAGAAGCAGCAGAAAAGAAAAATCTATAGAAGCTTCTATTGCCCACCACGGGCCGTGCTCAGCGGACACGGGGGCGTGTCAAAAGTACAGCAGGCGCATTTATTGTAATTGCGAATTACAATTAATGAGGAGAGAGAGTGTCAGACAGGCACGGGGCCGTGTCCAGCGGGCACGGGGCCGTGTCCAGCGGACACGGGGCCGTGCCCAGCTCTCTGTTCAGCCTATAAATAGGAGTACTTGGATTCATTTCATCTCATCCCTTGGCACACCACCTCTCTCACACTTCATCCACCACCCACCACCATCACAACACCATCATCCACCACCATCATCCATTGTCCATCGTAGAGTGTGTGAGTCGTCTCGGGATCCAAGATTGATCGTAAGAGTTGTTGACGATCAAGGCCATGTTTGCCTAAGTCTCTTACATCACTCGGTGAAGACAAAGTGTCTAGTATAATACTTTTTATTTCTAATCTTTTGCACTTTTTATTTGGTTTTGTATTAATGACTTTAATAACTAGTTACTTATGTTGAAGGTGATATGTCCTTATCGTTTGTCCGTGGTGTCTTGGCATTATTTTACTGTCTATATAAAATAAAGGATTTTCACCATTCATATCTCCACGGTCTATATGGAGGTATGTTGGCTACCTGGTCGGGGGTTAAGGGAACGGTTTGGTAAAGGTCTTGCCATTGTTCAGCGTTTAGAGGTCCTGCAATGGACCTGGGTCAAATTTAGTAGGACCTCCTTCAATACTTCACGGTATTGGATGGCGGGGGTCCAAACTCTTTGATCCCCTCATAAGTTAACTACTATTAATACTATAACCCGGCTACTTAGGACTGTATCCCTGCTGACTCAGACTACTTAGCCGAGGGTAACGTCACCGCCAAAAGCGGGGCCTACCACAATACTGCATTAATAACTTAATTCATTATCTTCCAATAATCCACCCTTTTAGGATTGTATCCTTGCTGACTCAAACTACTGGGGTGAGGGTAACGTCACCTTCAAAAGAGGGGCCTACTACAATAACTAAGATAATCTCTTAATTATGTGCAAAAGTGCGGAAATAATCAAAGGTTATACTAGATACGAGTCGGAACCAAGTGATTCATCTTGTCTATCTGTTTTTCTTTTATTTTTATTTTCAGTATTTTTGTTAGTTTTTATTTTTCTTAGTTTAAATCATTTTTCTAAACTTTTATTTTGGTTAGACGTTGAGGATAAACCGGTACTAAAAGCTCTTGTGTCCTTGGACGACCTCGGTATCTTACCAACGCTATACTACGCTCAACGATGGGTGCACTTGCCCATATGTGTGTTTAGTGTTAGTAAAATATCGTGTTTTATAAATTTAAAACTTGGCTAAAATAAGTGTTAAAAAGGGCTTAAAATATATACCTAATATATACGACACTTTCACGCATATCAAGTTTTTGGCGCCGTTGCCGGGGACACAAGGATTTTAAGAAAGTTAGGAATCAACGGCCTAATCATCTTTTCCTTTTTCTTTTTATTTTTTTTTAGGATTGTCTTAGTTTTTCAGCTTCTGCAGAGCTCAGCACGGGCCGTGCCCGGTCAGACACGGGCCGTGCCCAGCTTCATTACTGGCAGTTTTTATTTTCTGAGTTACAGAGAGCTGAACACGGGGTCGTGTCGGTGCAACACGGGGCCGTGTCCAACTCCCAGTAACTGGGATACAGAAAACGATTACTGTACTTCTGACCACGGGCCGTGTTCACTGAGCACGGGGCCGTGGTGAACATTCTGACCAGCGTTCTTTTCTGTTTTTGTTGCAGGACTTGGAACCTACGCGCCACATTTGAACCTCCTACGTAGTGCATGAGCTCCAGTTCTAGTAGAGACATAAAAGAACCCCTAGAAGAACCCGAGCGCTTTCTCAGAAAAAGACTAAAAGCTAAAAATCAAGAGAAAGCTTCGGGGGACCCACTTCCAATGGCAGACCAACGTACCCTCATGGATTACCTATGGCCTACCGTAGGCAATCTTGGCGCCGCTATCAATGCACCGAATGTCGAGGCCAACAACTTCGAACTTCGGCCGCATTTGATACAAATGCTCCAAAACTCCGCAACCTTCCACGGGCTTGCGGACGAGGATCCCCATCTACATTTACTAACTTCTTAGAAATATGTGATACCTTTCGGATCAATGGAGCATCAAATGACGCCATCCGCCTTCGAATGTTTCCATTTTCACTAAAAGACCGAGCTAAGGCTTGGCTTAACACCCTCACAGTTGGATCGGTAAACACTTGGGATGAACTTGCCCAAAAGTTTTTATATAAGTATTTCCCTCCTGCTAAAACGGCTAAATTAATGACTGAAATTAATACATACTCACAAAAGGATGGGGAATCCTTATATGAAACTTGGGAAAGATTCAAGGAGCTTCTAAGAAAGTGTCCTCATCACGGTCTAGCGGTGTGGCAACAAGTATCCACTTTCTACAATGGGTTGTTGCCACACACAAGACAAACACTTGACTCAAGCTCCGGGGGACTCTTAGGTAATCGTCGCCCAAATGAAATATATAACCAAATTGAGGAAATTGCGCAAACCAATTTTCAATGGCACACTCCCCGAGGTAATAAATCTATTTCCCCGGGCGCCCATAAGGTTGATGAAAGCATCTCTTTACAAGCCCAAATCGAGGCCCTCTCTTCAAAAATCAAAAGGCTAGAAACGACAAAAACGGCCTCGGTTATGGCTTGTGAAGGGTGTGGTGGGTCACATGAAAATTGGAGTTGTATGAAAGAATTAGATGAACAAACTGAAACGGTAAACTACATGGATAATAGACCTAGGCCGTCGGGTCCCCCAACGGGTACCTACAACCAAGGATGGCGTAACCACCCAAATCTTGGTTGGAGAGATCCCGACAATAGTAGTAACCAACAAAACCAACGAACTAATTTTCAACAACCGCAAAATTTTTCTCAACAACAAGGTGGAAGAGAAAGGCTTGAAGATACTGTATCTCGCCTCATCTCTGACACTGAAAAGAAAAACTCGGATCGATTTCAACAATTGGAATCGAATTTCAGAAATCAACAAGCTAGCATTCAAAACGTTGAAAAACAATTAAATCAACTAGCTCAAAATTTCTCCGAGAGACCACAAGGCGCGTTACCTAGTAATACCGAAACGAACCCGAAGGCACAAGTACATCTCATCACATTAAGAAATCGAACCGTGGGTCCCGAGGATGCTCCATTGCCGCCAAATGAAAGAAGCCATTCTAGCCAGCCTATGACTCCTCCTGCGCCAGAAAAGGCTTCTACACCAAATCAAGAGCCCACCAAGACTCCTCCAATTCCGTACCCCGGTAGGTTAAATCGTCAAAAGACCGATGAGCAATTCGCAAAGTTCGAAAGTTTACTAAAACAATTGCATGTTAATATTCCTTTTATTGAGGTCCTAACCCAAATGCCTAAATATGCAAAATTCATGAGGGATTTCCTCACTCACAAAAGGAAAATTGAATCATTGCAATTAGTTAACTTAGGCGAAGAATGCTCAGCTTTAGTACTCAACAAACTTCCACAAAAGAAAATCAACCCCGGGAGCTTCACAATCCCTTGTTCGATTGGGAAGTCCCCCGTCCGAAATGCTTTAGCCGATCTTGGGGCTAGCATCAACCTCATGCCCACATCAATGTTCAAGCGACTCGGCCTAGGAACAACAAGCCCTACAAAGATGAGCATACAACTCGCCGACAGGTCCGTCAAATTCCCACAAGGTGTCGCGGAAAATCTGCTAGTCAAGGTTGACAAATTCGTCTTTCCAACCGACTTTGTCATCCTAGACATGGAAGAAGACACCGATGTCCCTCTCATCCTCAGGAGGCCATTTCTAGCCACCGCCCAAGCATTGGTGGATATGAATGACGGAACTCTAACATTGAAGTTTGGGGATGAGGAAGTGAAATTTGAATGTGGAAAGCGAGTAGAGGAAAACAATCCGGTTAACTACATGAAGGTCATAGACTCAAGTTTGGATGACGCTCTCCGACGGTGTAACATGGGATACAACACATCCCACTTGGGTAACATATGACAGGCTTTGGGTCTAGCCAAGGACCCTTATAAACGTGGCGCACCATGGAGGCATTCCACGGAACTATCCTTAGTTTAATTTAGATTAATTTTTATGTTTTCTAGTTAGTTTTAATTTTCGGGAATAAAACACACTCATGGTGGTAAAGGATGAAAAGGGAAACGAGAAAAAATGAACCCATGCACAAGAACAAGGCAACCCGGCAATTCTCTCCATTTCAGAAGGTCCAACACGGGCCGTGTCCAACCAACACGGCCCCGTGCTGAACCACCTGCAGAAAAACGCCCAGTTCAGGTACCTGGACACGGGCCGTGTTCACCCAACACGCCCCCGTGTCCAGACTTCTGTCTCTCTTATTTTAATTTTGTTACTGGCACTTGAACACGGGGCCGTGCCCGGACAACACGGGGCCGTGTTCAGTGCCCAGTAACACAAATTTTTGCTTTTTAAACACTATTTTACACATCTAATCAACCTAAAAATTTATTTTTGGGACACATTGAGGACAATGTGTAATTTAAGTGTGGGGGGATGCTAAAACCTTGAATTTTGCAAGTCCTAAACACAAGCCTTACACAAAATCTATTGGAACCGCTAATCACCCCAATTTTTTTTTTCAAAAAATTTCATTTTTTTTACTTGTCTAGGTTTAACTCGGGAAATTCAAGTTCTCAAAAAGGTTATATTTTTACAAATTTACAACCGATAGCGTAGTGATAAAAAGAACCAACATAAGAAAATTATGAAAAGGCATGACAAACTTAGTTAAAATTTGATTATATATACTTGATCACATAAAAACTCATTCCCACAAAAGTGAGTTTTGAGCCTTTATTGAGCATACAATTACATATCATTAGACTAAATGCTCATTTTTCGTTTCTTGTGTGAATAGCCGCTTGGTTCTTACGACTCTAGAACATGCCATGACGATACATTCCCGGTCCTTATCAACTTAAACCCGAGTAAGTAAATGATGGAGGCATTAGGACTAACCCTTTTTATTTCTACACCGTTATTTTTCCTTTTCTTTTACCACCTACCCAAAAATCCCCTTAGTCAGCCCCTTTGAGCCTAAACCTTTTCATTTCATCACCCAAACCAAAAACCCTTTTACCCACCAAAACCTTTTTATTTTTAACCATTTGTTTTAGTAACAAGTTCGGTTTTTCTTAAAAAAAAAATGTTGAAGATGAAGCAAAAAGAAAATAAACAAACAAGTGCATCAAAAATAACTTTGTTTGAATAAAAGCTTCATCAAAATAAAAAAGTTGCAAAAATAGAAAATCTTACGAAAACCGACACTTGTTACGCTTTTCGCCCTTTTTCTACTAACCACTAACCACTATCCCAACCACCTACCTTTAACCCAAGCCTAACCCTTAACCCACAAAGTCCTTTTGATATTTACAAAGGCATAAAAGTTAAAAAGGAGGAGGATTGATTGCTTGGCAAGCCTATGGTAGGAATAAGTTCCATGCCGCTCCCGAGTGATTCACTAAAAATACACCTTCGGCCGAGTGTGAGTGACTTCTCCCGTGAGGTATGTGAACTTGTATATAAATGGAATTTTAAAAAGGCATGTTATGCCCAAATAAGTAATTTCTCCTATGAAACGTTCCAAGTAAATCATTACGAATAGGATTGTAAATAGATAAAAATAAAACCCAAAAAGATCTTGGATATCCCGACACTCTACGACAAGCCCAAAACCTTCTCTTCTACCTATTCCATTTGGGAATGTAAGCCATATATTAAAGAGTTTTGCTTGAGGACAAGCAAAAGTTCAAGTGTGGGGGTATTTGATGTGTGTAAAATGCAACATATAAATTACATCAAATGAGGCATAAAACTAACCCTTTTTAAGTACTAATATTGGAAAAAGAGTGTTTTTGTCTTCCTTTTGTATTTTCAGAATTAAATGAGCTCAAAAACGCAAAAGAAGCAAAAAGACAGCTAAATCCAACATAAATACAAGAAAAGGAATATTAGTGGACTGCCCGACCCCTCAACGGCACCTTCCAAAGCAAAATAGAGAAATCAGAAGACTGAACACGCCCCGTGCTCAGCCAGCACGGGGCCGTGCCCAAGAAGCAGCAGAAAAGACAAATCTATAGAAGCTTCTATTGCCCACCACGGGCCGTGCTCAGCGGACACGGGGGCGTGTCGAGAGTACAGCAGGCGCATTTATTGTAATTGCGAATTACAATTAATGAGGAGAGAGAGTGTCAGACAGGCACGGGGCCGTGTCCAGCGGACACGGGGCCGTGCCCAGCTCTCTGTTCAGCCTATAAATAGGAGTGCTTGGATTCATTTCATCTCATCCCTTGGCACACCACCTCTCTCACACTTCATCCACCACCCACCACCATCACAACACCATCATCCACCACCATCATCCATTGTCCATCGTAGAGTGTGTGAGTCGTCTCGGGATCCAAGATTGATCGTAAGAGTTCTTGACAATCAAGGCCATGTTTGCCTAAGTCTCTTACATCACTCGGTGAAGACAAAGTGTCTAGTATAATACTTTTTATTTCTAATCTTTTGCACTTTTTATTTGGTTTTGTATTAATGACTTTAATAACTAGTTACTTATGTTGAAGGTGATATTTCCTTATCGTTTGTCCGTGGTGTCTTGGCATTATTTTACTGTCTATATAAAATAAAGGATTTTCACCATTCATATCTCCACGGTCTATATGGAGGTATGTTGGCTACCTGGTCGGGGGTTAAGGGAACGGTTTGGTAAAGGTCTTGCCATTGTTCAGCGTTTAGAGGTCCTGCAATGGACCTGGGTCAAATTTAGTAGGACCTCCTTCAATACTTCACGGTATTGGATGGCGGGGGTCCAAACTCTTTGATCCCCTCATAAGTTAACTACTATTAATACTATAACCCGGCTACTTAGGACTGTATCCCTGCTGACTCAGACTACTTAGCCGAGGGTAACGTCACCGCCAAAAGCGGGGCCTACCACAATACTGCATTAATAACTTAATTCATTATCTTCCAATAATCCACCCTTTTAGGATTGTATCCTTGCTGACTCAAACTACTGGGGTGAGGGTAACGTCACCTTCAAAAGAGGGGCCTACTACAATAACTAAGATAATCTCTTAATTATGTGCAAAAGTGCGGAAATAATCAAAGGTTATACTAGATACGAGTCGGAACCAAGTGATTCATCTTGTCTATCTGTTTTTCTTTTATTTTTATTTTCAGTATTTTTGTTAGTTTTTATTTTTCTTAGTTTAAATCATTTTTCTAAACTTTTATTTTGGTTAGACGTTGAGGATAAACCGGTACTAAAAGCTCTTGTGTCCTTGGACGACCTCGGTATCTTACCAACGCTATACTACGCTCAACGATGGGTGCACTTGCCCATGTGTGTGTTTAGTGTTAGTAAAATATCGTGTTTTATAAATTTAAAACTTGGCTAAAATAAGTGTTAAAAAGGGCTTAAAATATATACCTAATATATACGACACTTTCACGCACATCAATGATCATAGCATTATATACATGATTTGTTTATCTAATATGTATAGCACATGATTATAAATTTAAATTGCTTCGTATGTTGATTTAACATACTTAATTTGTTAACTTAGCATACCTAGCACATGAATTGAGAACATTTTCTTGATATGCTTACATTATGAAGAGAATGTATTATTAGTATATGTTGCATTCTACCTGTTTGGTTAATATGAAAGATATATGTAAATATTCGTACTAGAATAGAGCACCTGCTACTGAAATTGTTATATGCAAAATAAGTAGTGCTATCATTGCTAGTATGAAACACGATTCGATTTGACTGATGTTATGTTGTAGCAATATTTAGTTGATTTAGATGATAGTTCGACCTTATTATTTGTTTACCCTTGCTTAACAAGGGGAGCTATGTGGACCATGTGACGAAACAAGTAATTATGGGTGCACACTTAATTATGAGTTTCGACACATGAGAATCATAGTAAGCCTTGTTAAGTATGGTGGCATAAAATCTAGAGTGATTAAGGTAACGGGAGGAGTATGATGCGATAAGAACACGGTGGATACGCCGATGGTACTTCCTATATATAAGTATTCTTATTGTGTTATTCTTCAGAATGTTGCTGAAATCATTTGGTGATTTTATGTTATCTTGGACCATTATGTGATTATGTGTTTAAGTGTTAGTTGTGTGGTTGTTTTCAATGGACTACAGCAAGTACATTCATTAACTCAAATCGAGGCGACCGGGAGTATATTATGGTGTTAAAGGTGACGATCTTGATGCCATAGGTATGTGGACCCGTCTCCTATGCATGATATGCTCATGGTGCATTGTGTAACACCTGTGCCTCCACGGCCATCAAACAAATACCAAACCAATGAAATATTATATTTCATACTTGGGATTTGTAAAAATATGTGTATCATTTGCACATATCAATTCTTGTTCAATTTCAAACTCTAAATCGCTTTCTGGAAGGTTATACGCGCACTGATACGTAAATATAACCAGTTTAATGCAACAAACACTCCGGAATAGTGACATAGGCTTAACATACCTTAAATAACCTTTACATAACTTAGAGATAAGTTTTGAAGGCTTTGGTATGGCTAAAACAAGTTAATTCGCTTACAGGGACTAAACTTGACAAACTGCGAAAGTATGCCAATTTGAACTGTAACAGACATTCCGGAACATGACCAAAAGTTAAACATACCATATATATCCTTTACATAGCTTAGAAATAGGCTTTGAGGGGTTCGGTGTGCTAAAATAAACTTTTGGGTCATTCAGGGACTAAAGGTGTCAAAAAGTGCACAAGTTTGCATTTTCGCGCATAACTTACGTTCTGAATACATCCGGACATCCAAAAATTTATGTAAGCATGACTATATTATATTTTAGTGTTCGCCATAAGAAAAATCCATTCGTCGCGTCATTTGGATCGTTTTTCGCGCTTATGCGCATTCCGTCGTAATTAAGCGAACATCGCGTTCGTACGACCAAACGAACCAACATCCGGCATATTTTTGAGCATGTTTTGAGTTCCCTATACTTTAACTTCATTTTAGAGCCTTAAAATGAGGTTAATGGGGTTCAAACGCATCGAAAAAGGCCTTAAACACGTGCAGGGACCATTTCTGACAATTTTGAAACATTGCTGAAACATGGGGGCAGTGGCGTAGCGCGAGCCCTAAGGGCATATGCAGTCGCGCTACGCGAGTGCCTTAACTGGACAGAAACTTCAGTTTTGCATTTTCGGGACCAGATTCGATGTATTAACAGCTGATTAATTCACAACCACACATTCTAACATGCTTAGTCAGCTGATAAGGATGGATTTTAGGCACCATAACTTTCCGACACTTGTACGGATACGATTAAGGCACGATATTCGACAAGTGATCTTAACGGTTCGGGTATTCCTATAAATACCCATTCACCCCCATTGCTAAAATCACTAGAATCTTGATCTTGGGAACTCTAAGTTGAAACCATTGTTTCATACCTGAGATTCTTGGATCGAGATTAGCATTCGGGGACCCTTCGTAAGTATTCTTTCGTTCTTTTCCTTATTTTATTGCTTTTCGAGTCCGAAAGTCAAACTTTGTTTGACTTTCAGCGTTGACCAGTTATGGTCAATGCGAAGTTCGTTTGAACTTCGCAACGTGAGTGTAATCACGTTGGTTATAGTCCCTTGGGACTATGCCTACTGATTACCACGTTGTCTAGGGTCGTAGGGTAAGCGATCTAATAAATCGCTTATACCTCGAACCCGACCCATTTGGTTGATCATTAGGATCCGACCAAACACATTAGGTGACCATAGTAGGTAGGGAATAACCTTCCGAGGTTATACCCTATGGTCACGTCGTTTGAGTAGTTGTATGATAGGTAGTTTATATGCCTTAGGTAAATTACCAGAATACCCTTTTCATGTATAATTGGTAATAAAGCATATGTAACCTAAACTTTTGTCACATAACTGATAATGTAACATGTTTAGGCATATAACACTTGTCATAGGACTAGTTAGGCGGTCCGAACACGTTTCACGCGCACGACGCGTTAAAGTAGCATAAGTTACCTTAATGGGTCGCGATGGGTCGAAAGCACTTAGGTTAGTCTCAATGTAGTATGTAGGCCTTGTTAAACCATATCATATGAGTTCCAATACTCATTTGGTTTACCAAGCCTCATTCTATCCGATCTCCCGATTTAAGTCCGGTTTATTTATATAGTTTTAGATTGCCGACTGATTCCGTGCTCCCTCTAGCTTTGTTTGGTTGTTGTTCAAGACCTACAAGAATTCACAGGCGAGTACATTATTTCCCCTATTTTACTGCTTTCAATTGTTTTGGGGTGACTCATATGTGCTAAATGTTTTCAAGGTTTTAACGATGGTATCAAAACGATTTTCGATGTTATAACGATGGTTTCAAAAACAATTAAGACGATTTATACAAAACTAATAACGATTTCAATAAAGTGAACAAACTTGTTGGTTGTAGTTACATAACAAATGACATTCATAAGCAATGATCAAGCCGACCAGTATTAGGTTATGGTACCATAGGATCTGACAAGTCCCGTTATTTACTACACCCGTAGTTATGTGTGGGTGTTGTGGGTAGCGACTGAATCTGTAATTGTTAATTTACTCTTTGGTAAGGGTTTATTAATGCGAGATGTTAATCTATCCTTTGGTAAGGGTTTATTGCGAATTGTTAATCTATCCTTTGGTAAGGGTTTATTAATGCGAGTAAAAAAGGTTTGAATGTTATTAGCGAGACGACCATTTAAGTAGTTTCACGACCTAAAACGAATTAAACGATTGGGTAAACGATAGGTTTTCACACGATGTTTTAACGATTGGGTAAACGATTGGCTTCAAAGCGATATACGATATTATTTTGGTTACATATTACATGGTTTACATTTGACACAAAAACACTTTTGACATTGGTTATACATATTACATGATTTACATTTGGGCATGAACATTACTTTGGTGGTTTGGTTTGGATTAAGTGATTAAGTAACAATGCGTGTGGAATATGATACAAGCATGGTGGATACGCCGCTGGTACTTCCTATATATAAGAGTTTGTATGGTATTACATATTGTAGCGTTATTTGAATCATTTCAGTTTGAGACATAGAACATTTTATACAAGTAACATACTTTTCATAAGACATTTATTTACAAACAACTTTTCTTATACAAACTCATTTTACATGGTTATTCATTTAATCATGCATTATTCTCTTATTTATACATATCACCTAAACTTATTATTTTTCAAATGATTTACAAAGACAAAGCAAATTACAAGGTTCATGACTAAACATTTTCTTAAACAGAAGTCATGAATCTTATTTTCACAAAACCTATGTACTCGCCAGCATTTCTTTGCTGACCTCGTTTTCACATATGTTTCAGGTATTGTTGAATGATATCGATTGATAAGATGCATGCTCACATAGGACTGGACAAGGCCTTAGTGACTCAATAACAATGATAGATTATGTTTAAATTGTGTATTTAGATTTCCAGACGATGTAATTATTCAATGTTTAATAAAACGAAACACTTTTGATATCCATGGTTATGAAACATTAATTCTGTTGCAACACGCCCCGATGTTTCCGCCGCGATTTGTTGTTTTACGCGGTCGGGGTGTGACAGAAAGATGGTATCAGAGCCAATGGTTATAGGGAATTAGGTTATTAGCAATGCTTTGACCTAGTCTATAACCTTTCTAGGACCCTAACGCGAGTTTACTTGCGTTTAGTCATAAAACAATACCGTCACCTATCCTTAGGCGACGACCACAACAAGAACATAAATTTCAAAACCGCTTTGAAAACTAATCATCTGTTCTAAGATGATTGATTTCAAGGTTTTGAACCCTCTATTGTAAGGTTTTGAACCTCTTTGAGTTTTCAAAACTTCGTCAAGGTTTTGGGTTTTAAATAATGTGAACACGTGCAAACTGGAAGGGTGAATGCCTGTATTCTGGGTTTTCTGTCTAGGCAAGCACTTCGTATACATCTCATCAGACGCGAGACCAGTTGTGCTTACCTGGGAATTCTTGGGATGAGTGTTCACTTATAGGCGAGCATGTCTTCGCGATACATTATTTTTGACCCATTTACTTTGATCAGTCACCGTCTCATTTGTTTGCCTTAGGTAATAAACAAATGATCGCAATCTTCATGCGTTATCATTCTATTTTGATTTTCCAATAATCTTTCACCTATTTCTCCCTATGCCTTTCTTTTTCTTCAAGAATGTCTCTTCATCACGATGACGCCCAGATATCTGAGCAAGCAGCCAAAATTCGCTCAGCGAATAGGCGAAGTAGTCCTGAAGACTGTTGAATTAGCTACTGCCATGTATCATCTCCAGGATGAAGCCACTCAAGAGTCACCAAGACAGGCAGGACCTAGTCAGGCGACAACACCATCAGCCAATAAACCAATCGAGGAATCAAAGACCATGGATGAACGATCCCCTAAGAAGTCAAAGAAGCGAAAGGCTTCTCAGAACTTCGCCATGATCGCTCATGATTCCCTCGAAAATTTTAATTACTCGTTTCACTCTAAGAAACAAAGTACAGAAAATTTAGTGACATTATGAGTAATCGTGCTCTTCGCACATCAGTGCCTTTCAATCCTTGGTTAGATAACTAAGGATATTTTCAAATCTCATACCCATTACGTTTTGATTTTTCAACATACACAGTACAAGTATTCCAAAACAATCTTCATGATCTCAAAACATTTCATATAGTTTGAAAACAATTTTTCTAGATGCATTGTCTATATTATTTCAAAAACATTGGCCATGTTATCAAAACCAACCTTCCTAATTTCAAAATATTCCATATAGTCTGAAGACAATATTAACACAATACATTTTCTTATCAAGTGCATGATTTCGAAAAGCATCATTCATGTCTTTCAAAAACCTTATACATAATTTCAAAATTCATCTCGCATGATTTTAAAACATTTTTGTAAATATATCTACCTAATACACCTACTTTATGATTTCAAAAAGTATTATATATAAGGTTTCAAAAACGTTAAACACATTTTTCTTAAAAGAACCCCATGCATAGTTTTCAAAAATATTTTCCTCATACATTGACTTAACCTTCAAAATTCTGCTTCATATGTCGCCTTGACATATCAAGCATCTCAACTTCATAAGCATTTTACATCATGTTTTAGCCTAAGCACATCCAGTGCAAGGTTTCAAAACATCTTCAACTTCTAAAATTCATATGGGATCTTTTTATCTTCACAATTAGATCCTTGTGGATGATTATCATTCAAATCAGAGTCCTTAATTGGATTCCTTATGTACCTTAATTCAAACATTTCGGTTCCTAATAATCGAAATCGAATTTTCTTTTTGAATCTTTCTATCTTTATAGTTAGATTCTTGATAACGTTTAAAGTACCAAATGAAATCCACGGAATGGATTCCTAGTGTGCTTTAAATGCATGTACGCAATTTACAAGACAAATTAACAAACAATTTTGTGGTTATGTGACTATGTGTTTATTCATCTTATGTTTTCTTTTATGCATTTTTTTTGTGTGTTTTTAATACTCTGGATATTCGTTATCCAAATCCTTGCAGGATCTTTCATATCTTCATATGAGGGATTCGTAGCAGTATATTCAAAAGGTACTACCTTTAATCCTTAAATGGGCTTCTATGTAATAGTTAAGACCCTTGGATTATATAGTACTACTCCATGATTCATAAGAGACCCTTTAGTGGTCTAGTAAAAAAGATTGATTCACAATTTGGTTAAAGAACGACATCTAGTGATGTAGCTGAACAGACTCCTTGATAGTCTATTTAGATCATTTATTGATTTAATTAAAAGGACTCTATGGCGGTCTAGTTACACTCATCACAGGTTTGTTCATTTGGTTTTACCCTACACATTATAAAATAGACTGTGTGAACTGTGCAAGGAATTGTCTAATTATGGACGCGTACATAATTATGAAATTTAGTGCATAGGAACCCAGTAAGATTTATTATGTGTAAGAACCGATAGTGACAAAAATAACGAAATGAGAACGATGTAATGGAGGTACGGTGGACGCACCAATGACGCTTCATATACTTGTATATAAGTGTCCCTCTTACATTGCAAACATAATGTTATTAAGGTTACTAGAAGTTCAAGAACCCTAACCAATGTTGTTCGATCTTTTCAACTTCATATTTCCAAGCTCTCACAAGTTTCCTCTAAATAAATTTCGGGACGAAATTTCCTAAAGTAGGGGAGACTGTAACACCTGTGCCTCCACGGCCATCAAACAAATACCAAACCAATGAAATATTATATTTCATACTTGGGATTTGTAAAAATATGTGTATCATTTGCACATATCAATTCTTGTTCAATTTCAAACTCTAAATCGCTTTCTTGAAGGTTATACACGCACTGATACGTAAATATAACCAGTTTAATGCAACAAACACTCCGGAATAGTGACATAGGCTTAACATACCTTAAATAACCTTTACATAACTTAGAGATAAGTTTTGAAGGCTTTGGTATGGCTAAAACAAGTTAATTCGCTTACAGGGACTAAACTTGACAAACTGCGAAAGTATGCCAATTTGAACTGTAACAGACATTCCGGAACATGACCAAAAGTTAAACATACCATATATATCCTTTACATAGCTTAGAAATAGGCTTTGAGGGGTTCGGTGTGCTAAAATAAACTTTTTGGTCATTCAAGGACTAAAAGTGTCAAAAAGTGCACAAGTTTGCATTTTCGCGCATAACTTACGTTCTGAATACATCCGGACATCCAAAAATTTATGTAAGCATGACTATATTATATTTTAGTGTTCGCCATAAGAAAAATCCATTCGTCGCGTCATTTGGATCGTTTTTCGCGCTTATGCGCATTCCGTCGTAATTAAGCGAACATCGCGTTCGTACGACCAAACGAACCAACATCCGGCATATTTTTGAGCATGTTTTGAGTTCCCTATACTTTAACTTCATTTTAGAGCCTTAAAATGAGGTTAACGGGGTTCAAACGCATCGAAAAAGGCCTTAAACACGTGCAGGGACCATTTCTGACAATTTTGAAACATTGCTGAAACATGGGGGCAGTGGCGTAGCGCGAGCCCTAAGGGCATATGCAGTCGCGCTACGCGAGTGCCTTAACTGGACAGAAACTTCAGTTTTGCATTTTCGGGACCAGATTCGATGTATTAACAGCTGATTAATTCACAACCACACATTCTAACATGCTTAGTCAGCTGATAAGGATGGATTTTAGGCACCATAACTTTCCGACACTTGTACGAATACGATTAAGGCACGATATTCGACAAGCGATCTTAACGGTTCGGGTATTCCTATAAATATCCATTCACCCCCATTGCTAAAATCACTAGAATCTTGATCTAGGGAACTCTAAGTTGAAACCATTGTTTCATACCTGAGATTCTTGGATCGAGATTAGCATTCGGGGACCCTTCGTAAGTATTCTTTCGTTCTTTTCCTTATTTTATTGCTTTTCGAGTCCGAAAGTTAAACTTTGTTTGACTTTCAGCGTTGACCAGTTATGGTCAATGCGAAGTTCGTTTGAACTTCGCAACGTGAGTGTAATCACGTTGGTTATAGTCCCTTGGGACTATGCCTACTGATTACCACGTTGTCTAGGGTCGTAGGGTAAGCGATCTAATAAATCGCTTATACCTCGAACCCGACCTATTTGGTCGATCATTAGGATCCGACCAAACACATTAGGTGACCATAGTAGGTAGGGAATAACCTTCCGAGGTTATACCCTATGGTCACGTCGTTTGAGTAGTTGTATGATAGGTAGTTTATATGCCTTAGGTAAATTACCAGAATACCCTTTTCATGTATAATTGGTAATAAAGCATATGTAACCTAAACTTTTGTCACATAACTGATAATGTAACATGTTTAGGCATATAACACTTGTCATAGGACTAGTTAGGCGGTCCGAACGCGTTTCACGCGCACGACTCGTTAAAGTAGCATAAGTTACCTTAATGGGTCGCGATGGGTCGAAAGCACTTAGGTTAGTCTCAATGTAGTATGTAGGCCTTGTTAAACCATATCATATGAGTTCCAATACTCATTTGGTTTACCAAGCCTCATTCTATCCGATCTCCCGATTTAAGTCCGGTTTATTTATATAGTTTTAGATTGCCGACTGATTCCGTGCTCCCTCTAGCTTTGTTTGGTTGTTGTTCAAGACCTACAAGCATTCACAGGCGAGTACATTATTTCCCCTATTTTACTGCTTTCAATTTTTTTGAGGTGACTCATATGTGCTAAATGTTTTCAAGGTTTTAACGATGGTATCAAAACGATTTTCGATGTTATAACGATGGTTTCAAAAACAATTAAGACGATTTATACAAAACTAATAACGATTTCAATAAAGTGAACAAACTTGTTGGTTGTAGTTACATAACAAATGACATTCATTAGCAATGATCAAGCCGACCAGTATTAGGTTATGGTACCATAGGATCTGACAAGTCCCGTTATTTACTACACCCGTAGTTATGTGTGGGTGTTGTGGGTAGCGACTAAATCTGTAATTGTTAATTTACTCTTTGGTAAGGGTTTATTAATGCGAGATGTTAATCTATCCTTTGGTAAGGGTTTATTAATGCGAGATGTTAATCTATCCTTTGGTAAGGGTTTATTAATGCGAATTGTTAATCTATCCTTTGGTAAGGGTTTATTAATGCGAGTCAAAAAGGTTTGAATGTTATTAGCGAGACGACCATATAAGTAGTTTCATGACCTAAAACGAATTAAACGATTGGGTAAACGATAGGTTTTCACACGATGTTTTAACGATTGGGTAAACGATTGGCTTCAAAGCGATATACGATATTATTTTGGTTACATATTACATGGTTTACATTTGACACAAAAACACTTTTGACATTGGTTATACATATTACATGATTTACATTTGGGCATGAACATTACTTTGGTGGTTTGGTTTGGATTAAGTGATTAAGTAACAATGCGTGTGGAATATGATACAAGCATGGTGGATACGCCGCTGGTACTTCCTATATATAAGTGTTTGTATGGTATTACATATTGTAGCGTTATTTGAATCATTTCAGTTTGAGACATAGAACATTTTATACAAGTAACATACTTTTCACAAGACATTTATTTACAAACAACTTATCTTATACAAACTCATTTTACATGGTTATTCATTTAATCATGCATTATTCTCTTTTTTATACATATCACCTAAACTTATTATTTTTCAAATGATTTACAAAGACAAAGCAAATTACAAGGTTCATGACTAAACATTTTCTTAAACAGAAGTCATGAATCTTATTTTCACAAAACCTATGTACTCGCCAGCATTTCTTTGCTGACCTCGTTTCACATATGTTTCAGGTATTGTTGAATGATATCGATTGATAAGATGCATGCTCACATAGGACTGGACAAGGCCTTAGTGACTCAATAACAATGATAGATTATGTTTAAATTGTGTATTTAGATTTCCAGACGATGTAATTATTCAATGTTTAATAAAACGAAACACTTTTGATATCCATGGTTATGAAACATTAATTCTGTTGCAACACGCCCCGATGTTTCCGCCGCGATTTGTTGTTTTACGCGGTCGGGGTATGACACATTGGATGTACCTCGTGGGATGTTAGAAACCGTGTACGTGAAGGGCTTGAATGTACACCCCTTTGTTTGTTAGGAATTACATTAGGAGCTTAGTATAACATAGTGCCTTACTTAAATGATTTTTGAACATTAGTCGACTATCACAAGTTTCAAAGGAGTGAATACCTTGAGATACTTTGAATACCCCAAATCACATTTTGAATTCCCTAAAAATTTCCAAATGATGCTCCGCATCTTTGGGATCTAGCAATCTGCTTATCCATCAGTTGTTTCAATTCCACTCTACGGTCTCCTTCGAACAAATTTCGGGACGAAATTTCCTGAAGTAGGGGAGACTGTGACACTTGTAATCCGTAAACACATACAATGTAGGACACTATCTTTTATCAAAGAAACAATATGTTTTGGTCTCAAAATTTTGTTTATTTTGGTTTCACAATTTCACATTTTGATTTTAGTTCATTTTCAAGCCTTAAATCGCTTCCTGGAAAGTTAAACGCGAATTGATGCGTAAACGTACTCAGTTTAATGCGGCAAACACTCCGGAAAAGTGACATAGGCTTAACATACCGTAATTAACTTTTATATAACTTGGAAATAAGTTTTGAAAGCTTTGGTGTGTCAAAAACAAGTTTATGCACACTCAGGGACTATTTGCGTCAAACTGCGAAAGTCTGCTGATTCACATAGTATCGCACATTTCGGAACTTGATCATAAGTTAAACATGCCCTAAATATCCTTCACATAGCTTAGAAATAGGCTTTGAGGTGTTTGGTGCGCAAAAATAAACTTGTTTGATCAATAAGGACTAAAAGCGTCAAAAAGTGCATAAGTTTGCATTTTCACGCATATCTTAGGTTCTGAATATATCCGGACATCCAAAAATTTATGTCATCATTAAAATATTTTATTTTAGTGATTGGCATGATAAAATTTCATTCGTCGCGTAATTTGGATCGTTTTTCGCAACCGTTCGTGTTTCGTCATTATTAACCGAACAACGCGACCGTACGACCAAACAAAATGTTCCCTACACTTTAACTTGATCATGGAGCTTAAAAAAAGGGTTTGACGGGTGTTAGAAGTGCCAAAACGCGACAAAACGAAGTTCAGGGACTAAACTGTAAATAAGTGAAACTTGCTGATCTGCACATGCCATACGGACCGTATGGAAGACCTCTTACGGTCCGTAAGCAGCCTTCAGACATCAGAAAACAGTTTCCTGTAAAACCCAGTTGTTCCTTTGTTTTTACCCATGGTTTCTTCAATCTATGGGCTGGTTTGTGTTCTCATCAAGGTGCCAAATCAGAGAATAACAAGTGTAAGGATTAGATCTTGCTTTGATTCCCTCAAAGACATTTGGCAATGATCAATGGCACTTGATTTTCCTATAAATAGCAAGCTAAACTTCACTTTACACTTGCACATTTGATTCCAATTTCAGCTCTAAGATGAAGCTTCACTTTGAGGCTTCATACCTGAGTTGATTTTGATGAAATACTTCCTAGCTTGGACCCTTTGTAAGTTTCTTTCGTATTTGTTATCGTTTTTCAAGCATGAAAGACAAACATTGTTTGACTTTCAGCTTTGACCAGTTTATGGTCAACACGAAGTTCGTTTGAACTTCGTAACGTGAGCGTAATCACGATGGTCATAGTCCTTTGTGACTATACCTATTGATTACCACGTTAATTAGGTGTAGTGACGAGTCATAGTTTCAGTCAAAATACGCGTCTATGCGTATTTTGCAACCAAACTATTCTTGGGTGTCAAAACCATTTGTTTTGATATCAAAACCTGTTTTCTAAATTAGTTAAGCATGTTCTAACGTATTTAGCTCGTCACTATTAGTCTAGTGCTTGTGTAGAGTCGTAAGTCAAGCGGTGCTGACAAACGCTTAGACTTCCGAACCCGACCCGTTTGGTCGATCATTAGGATCCGACCCAAACATATAATGTGACCATAGTTGTATAGGGAAAAACCTTCCGAGGTTATACCTTATGGTCACTTCGTTTAGTTAGTTGAATATAGGTAGTTTATATGCCTTAGGAAAATTACCAAAATACCCTTTTTGCACAAAATTTCATTTTAAGCATATGTAACACATATTTTGACATCTAAACTGATTATATAACATAATTAGATATTTTAAGGCATATAATACTTGTCATAGGACTAGTTAGGCGTCTCGAACGCGCATTCGCGCGAACGACGCGTTAAAGTGGCGTAAGTGTAGGATCGCGATCTGACCCGAACGAGTCGTTCAGAGAAGCTCTACTCTGTTTCAGATGCGGAATAACAAGAAACGAAGGTAGAAATAGCTGATTCTTCACTTAATCTACTGATTGTATTGATATAACAATGATTACAGCTCAATCTTCACACCGGCAGCACCTCGGCATGGAATACAAGGACTGGATACTGATTTCGCCTATGAGACCCCTATATATACTATTCTGATTTCGCCCATATGTACATATGTCCATATAAGCGAAATCACCAATGTTCATTGGGGCGAAACCCCTACCAAACACCCTATGAGCGAAATCAGCTCTCTAAACTCTAACATCTTCCTATTTTCTCGTAAATCGTGCCCTAATCTATACAATTCAATGTAAGACTCGATCCAAGACGAAGTCGACAGATGTAGTGCACCAATAAACTCCCCCTCAGATGTTGACGAGTCGTTCATCGAGTCTTTGGCAATATCATGTCTTCACTTCTTCAGTCTTGATCAGTCTCTGGGCTTTTCTCTCTTCTATCTTCAATATCTAAAACTCGAACAAAGATGTAGTCGACAGACAACTGCACCAACAGACTCACCCTTGAATGTTGACGGAATGTTCAGTGAGAGTCTTCAACATGATAATTTTTCAATCTTGATCGGTCTTCTTCAGGAACCTTTCCTGGAATCATGTACCTGGATCTTTCTCTGGCTCTAACTCTCATCAGATTCCCCCTATCATCGAGCTGGGATCGCTGTCTGGAATTTGTTATCACCTTTGAAATTAAATCCTGGCTTTCTCAGTTTAAGCTCTTCTCAGGTTCTGATACATCTCATGGCTTTCCGTAGCAACAGGATCAGAAACCTACACAACTCAAACACTCTATTACAACAGACCATGTTGTGACTCAACTTAATGAATCAACTAAACATTCGAGAATTTTCACATTTAAAACTTATCAAACTTTGAAACATTTCTAAATCTGATTCAACTTAATGAATCATCTAAACATTTCAAATTAATTAACCAAACCATCTGTTCATCATGTTTAGCCTTTGAGATTTTGAATATCAGTTTTCCAATATCAGTTGTCGAAAATCTTTTTGGATTTTTCAAAATATGAAACATAAATGCAATGACAGAAATTAAATGCAGAAATGAAATATGTACCAACATATTTTTGTGAGTTTGCGAAAGAGAATCATAGCAGATTTTAGACACATCACAAGCACCATTAAGCTTTTAATCGTTTTAAGTTCTAAACGATTCACATAGATTGACAATATTGTTGTCCACTTAAACTCAATCTAAAACCTTTCGAAATGCTTACCGATACGTTTAAGAAATATTAATTTTGCACTAAATTCTTATGGACCCCACGATCTCAGCATATCCCCTCATCATGCAATACACTGACTCAAGTAACGCCTTTAAACTTTGATCAACTGTGATTTGTGCGAAAACAACGCAGAATGTTTAAACATTAACAATCAGGTCGATACTTCCGTATACGCAGAGAAAGTCCAATATTTAAACAAAATAAGAAAAATAAAACAAGTTGAAGTTGTTTAGGCTTTAACCACCAGGTCGATACTCCCGTATACGCAGAGGTGATCCAAAGCTTAAACGAAACACCAAAGAAAATAAAGCAGAACGTTTAGGCAATAACATCCAGGTCGATACTCACGTTTATGCAGAGGATGTCTAATGCTTAAACAAAATAAAGAAATAAAACAAGTTTAAATCTTCGCAAAAGAAATACACAATCACAGTGTCATTTTTAGTGAAGTTGTGAAAGTTCACAAACTTAACCAGTTTTTATGCTTTTGGCATTCAGCGATTACTGAGCAGGCACACAATCAAGAAGGACAAAACTAAGTACTATGCTTTTGATCATGTTTTCCACTAGAACTAGGCTTTTTCTTTATGTTTCTATCGTTATTGCAAATCTACTAGTCTAGCTGAGCCTATCGTCACATCTTTAGTGAGACCGTTTATCACTTTTAGACTTTACATTTCTTTAGCATGTTGTGATAGTCCACTGATTTTCTATCATTTCCTCTTGTTTCAGCAAAACTCATTTTTTAAATTTTTCATGTTTTTTACATTTTCAAATTTTTTTAAAATTTTTACTCCCCCTAAAATCAAAATATGTCTCAATTTTGATTTTCTGGGAAAATTTGAAACAAACTGTACAAACTTGACAACTTGATGAGAATCACTTCAATTCTCCATCCACCTGGCATAAACAATCAGAACTCCCCCTCACAACAAACTATTTTCCCATTATGATTTCAAAACACTTAAGTTTGTTTTAGTCAAAATGGTTTTTCCGGAAAATTAGTTTGTTTACTAATCATTTGTAGATTCAGGGTCACTTCATCACATTGTTTTCTTCGTACACATGACAAATTTTACAATTTCAGTTTTAGATCTCAAACATCACTTGTAGAAAATCAAGTACAACTTAATGTCCCTGATTTACCACACGTAAGGCGAAAAATCACCAGAGTGAAATTTCTCAAGAAATGTGCCGATTCATGTTCCACGCTTACCAACCTGGGAACTCCGGCAAGTCAGGTTTTTCTATTTAAAGAGTTTCACCCAAGCCTGACGGTCCTTGGGTGCTTTTGAAATTCCATTTGACAATGATGGAACATTTTCATCATTCATTGTCAAACCGAAATCACCACTTTTTACCTCAACACATGGCTCCTCTGGCTTTACCACACCATATTCATTGCCTGAACGTGGCTTGTCTGACTTTGAAGAGCCAGATTCATCGCCAACATGTGGCTCCTTTGTTTCCGAAGAAACAGATTCATTGCCACAAACTTTCTTCTTCTTCTTTCTCTCTTTCGTCCTCAGATTTGTATCTGATGAATCCGTTTTGCTAGATTTATCATTCTTTGAAGAGCAAGACGATTTATTAGAACTTTTATCTGTTTTACCAGTTGTATCTGAGGACAAAATCCTTTCGAGATACTCTCTCGCCTTCTTCCTCTTCTTCCTCAGTCTGTCTTTCTGCCCTTGTGAAAGCTTCAATTTCTGTTCACGAACTTTCTGTTCTTGAACTTTAGGTTCTTGAACTTTCTGTTCTTGGGGCTTGACATTGACTGGTTTCTTCTTTGCCATTTTCTGAGATTCAGCCCTCGATCTTCCCTTTGATATCATTGGACAATCTCTAGCAATATGGCCAATGATGTTGCAGTTAAAGCATCTCCTCGTCTCAAACCACTGATTTTGGCAGTTAAAAACAATGTGTCCTCGAACACCACAAGAGTAACACACTCTGTTATCGTACCAATCACCATTCTCAGTCCAAACATTCAGATCATAGCACTGTTTGGCTTGGTAATAATCCTTGCTCCTCTTGTATGCTGGATTTGGCTTTTGAGTGCTGTAGACAAACCTGCACCACTCATTACCAACTATTTTTGAGTTTTGATTTTTTAATTTTTTTGGTTTTTTATTGCGATTGGATGATTGAACTGATGAGCTTTTATTCTTGTTTTGACCATTTTCTAAATTTTTTATTTTTTGTTTTTGTTCCACTTTCTTCTTCAAAGGTTTTTGCGTAGAGCATTCACCCTTTTCAGTCGATTGCAGAACAGTTTCTTGAAATTTTTCTTTTAATATCAAAAATATTTTCTTTTTCTCATTTTCAGCATCAGACTCTGAATCAGACTCGTCTGCTGAATAAAACTCCTCATTTTCATCATCAGTTTTCTCATCACAATCTTCAACCTTGACTTTGTCAAAGTTTGTGACATTGTCACTTATTGGAACAGAATTGATCGGTTTTGGACAGGGGAACACAGATAAAGTCACAAAACCTTTCAATTTCTTTTCAAGCTCATCAATTTTGTTCCTTGAATTCTCAGCTTCATTTTCAAGCTGAGATATTCGTTCAAAATGAGACTTGATTGTTTTTTCATTTTCAATTTTAATGTTTTCAAGAACAGATTTTTCATTTTCCAAAATTTTTAACTGTTCTTGAAATTTTGTTTCATTTGCTTTCAGATTTTTGTTCTCCAATTTTATCCAGAAATCTTCATCTTCTGAAGATTTCGTTTTGCTTTCAAAATCTTGTTCTTTCTCTTTCAAAACCTTGTTTTCTAATGTCAAACTGTTCAAATCATTTAACGGTTTGTCATTTTCAGATTTCAACCTCTCACAATTTTCCTGCAAATCAAAAATCTGTTTCTTATCAGCTTTCTTCTCGTCTTTCAAAGCTGAAATCTCTTCAGTCTGTTCCTCTCCCACTTGGACACCTTTACTCCTGCTTCTTTTTAATATTGATTTTCCATTTTGACTTTTCTTCTTCTCAGCATTTCTCTCCATCTGTTCTTCAAGTTTCTTAATAAATTGACAAATTGTCAATCTAGAATATTCTCCAGTTCTTTTTAAATCCAAAAGATATGTACCCCACTCTTGTTGAGGTATAGCATTGGCCAATCTTTCAACCCATTCATTTGGACTTTTCTGAATACCCTTCTTTGACATTGAGCGAACAAGATGGCTATACCTCTCAATGATACTCTTTGTACTTTCTCCTAGACAACCTGAAAACGAGTCAAACTCTTTCATTAATACATTTATTCTATTAATTGTTTCACTATCCATATTAAAGAAATTAGTATCCATGATTCAGAAACCCGTTTTTCAAAAACAGGTACTTATGAGCGAAATCAAGGTTCTCAGATGCCTTAAAAACGAAATCAGGTTTATAGGGTGTCACAAAAGCGAAATCAGGTTATGGTCATATGAGCGAAATAGGCTATTGGATGACCTTAATAGCGAAACCTGATAAACCTTATAAGCGAAACCCCAACCAATGTGCCTCAGGAGCGAAACCTAATGTGTACTAAAAGCGAAATTAGGGTTTTGTTGACACAAGAGCGAAATCTGATGTTCTCAAGAGCGAAATTAGGGTTTTGATTGTTCACAAAAGAGAAATCTGGTGTACAAATCAGCGAAACCCCTTCCTAATGTCCGTATGAGCGAAATCTAGTCCGAAGGTAATTTGGTCCATTTTTAGTCCGAATTTCAGTGTCAAACTTTCCAGGGTTTGTCTATGTCCAATTGTCTATGATCTGTGAAATTTTGAGCGAATTTTAACCGGTAAAACTTTCTGAAATGATAAAAGAAGGTGTAGAATTAAGAAAACAAGATGAAATCCAGCTAATCTCTGCAGAACTCCTCCTCCTGAGCTCTGATACCACTTGTAGGATCGCGATCTGACCCGAACGAGTCGTTCAGAGAAGCTCTACTCTGTTTCAGGTGCGGAATAACAAGAAACGAAGGTAGAAATAACTGATTCTTCACTTAATCTACTGATTCTATTGATATAACAATGATTATATAAACGAAGGTACATATGTCCATATAAGCGAAATCACCAATGTTCATTAGGGCGAAACCCCTACCAAACACCCTATGAGCGAAATCAGCTCTCTAAACTCTAACATCTTCCTATTTTCTCGTAAATCGTGCCCTAATCTATACAATTCAATGTAAGACTCGATCCAAGACAAAGTCGACAGATGTAGTGCACCAACAAACTCCCCCTCAGATGTTGACGAGTCGTTCATCGAGTCTTTAACAATATCATGTCTTCACTTCTTCAGTCTTGATCAGTCTCTAGGCTTTTCTCTCTTCTATCTTCAATACCTAAAACTCGAACAAAGATGTAGTCGACAGACAACTGCACCAACAGTAAGCTACCGTAACAGGTCGTAATGGGTTTTAAGCACTTAGGATAGGTTTCGTTTTAGAATGTAGGTTTTGTTAAACCATATCACATGAGTTCCAACACTCATTTGGTTTACAAGACCTCATTCTACCCGATCTTCCGATTTAGGTGTCATTTCCCTAACATAGTGTCTGCTACCCTAGGAATCGCTTCAACACTTGAACTCTTGGTCTTTTGAGCTTGGTTATACCCTTTGAACCGGGATTATACGCAACCCCAGGCGAGATAGTTCCCCTTTTTTACTGTTTTTAAATGTTTTGGGGTAATTCATATGTGTAATCGATCTATTTTCAAAATGTATGGCATTTGTGTGTTCACTAAGTGCTTTTATGTGTATTATTCCAATTATGCAAATGTAATGTTTTATCCTTAAGTGATCTACCTATCTTCATAGTTAGATTCATGTAGGATATTTGAAGTGCAGTCTTAGATCTTCCAATCTTCATAGTGAGATTTTTAAGAAGTACTTTGCAACTCAATGGTTGGTTTTTGTGTAGATTGTTGGTGATTTAGATAACAAAACTAGATAATACAATAAGCACATGGTGGATACGCCGCTGGTACTTCCTATATATAAGTGTGCTTATTGTATTACCTTTCGTGGGGTTATCCCGAATCACCATTAGGATTTAGGATTGTTTTGATTCAATGATTCAATATGACAGAACCCGAATCCTTATAGCATCTATCTATCTTCATAGGTTGATTCTTGTAGGATGTTTAAAGTACTAATATTGGAGTCCTTGATTGGATTCATTGTGTGCTTTAATGCGTGTTAAGTTAAACAATGTTATGAGAACCCAGGATCCCTGTAGTATCTATCTGTATTCATAGTTAGATTTATATGGGATGTTTAGAGTACTGATATTGGAATCCTTGTTGGATTCATTGTGTACTTTAATGCATGTTAGATTAGACAAAGTGACAGAACCCGAATCCTTATAGCATTTATCTATCTTCATAGGTTGATTCTTGTAGGATGTTTAAAGTACTGATATTGGAGTCCTTGATTGGATTCATTGTGTGCTTTAATGCGTGTTTACAAGTTGGTACATGTTGGTTGGTTTATGTATTATGTGGTAGTTGTGATTTAAATAACGAAACGGGTATAATAAAATAAGAACATGGTGGATACGCTGCTGGTACTTCCTATATATAAGTGTTCTTATTTTATTATTCTTGTAGCGTTATCTGGATCACTTTAGGATTTTGTGTACAATTGTTTCAATGTTGATTATCAAAATCTTTGTAGAATCTCCAATATTTTTATGTGTTAGATTCTTAGAAAGATATCTGAAGTATTATCATGACTCATTGATTTGATTTATGTAATACTTATATAAGTTTTGATTTATTTCAAAACAGTTATAATTAATCCTTGATTGGATTCCTAATAACACATTCACAAGTTTTTATGATGGTTTAATCGGGAGTTCAATGTAAAATATAAAATGACTTAGTAAATATCATAATGCCATATACAAACCTATTTTTGTCACGAGTTTTCACAATTAAGATTATAATACCAAATGTTTTTGCCATTTATTTGGCCAATAAAACCTATGTATTCGCCAGCATTTTTATGCTGACTGTTTTCGCATATGTTTCAGGATTTTTGACTGTTCAAGCATGCAACGCATAGGACTGCATACGGGCCTTAGACTTCCAAAACAAAAGGACAATTATATGTATTCTTTGTTTGTAAAACAATGTTAATGATAATGAAACAATTTAGTACCAGTAGTTGTGAGCAATTTGTAACGTGACTCCCCGATATTTCCCCCGCGTGTTGTTATATTACGCGATTGGGGTGTTACAATAAGAATGCTTAAAAAAATAAACTTTTGTTATATTTTTTAATGAGAACATACAAACCAAGTTAATGGTTTGCGTTTTAAATTCTTTACCTTTTTAAAAATTTATTATTTTTAAGATACAAATATTTTTAATTGAATTTTTAAAGTACAGGAGCTTTGTGTTTAAAATTTTGAAAATTCTCATCCAAATGATAAAAATTTTGAAATTTTGAAAGATAAAAGATAGTGTTTGAAAATGAAATAGGATTACAAAGTATCGTGAGACAACATGAAATTTGTTTCAAATGTTTTGGGATAAAATAAGTCACTGAAAGTAATATAATGGAATAGTATCGTAAAGAGAAATTTGTTTCGATTGTTGTGAATAAGAATATATTACCGAGGGTAATAGGGATGAGTAGTGTCACAAAGGTTGTAGTGTTCAAAAGTCGCTCGACAAGATCAAGATGGACATGTTTTCATAATGTTTCAAGAAGACATGCTTTAGCCTATAAGTGGACACTCACCCTAAGAGTTCCCAGGTAAGAGTGACTGGTCCGATAATGCAGATTTGTACGAACACTCTAACCTTAGACAGAAAACTCGGGGTACAGGCATCCACCCTTCTAGATGTCACACCCTGGCTTTGCGGAAGCGTGGTTAATTTTGGTGTGACTTCTTAATACCATAGCTTAACCATAACAAAGCTATATGAAATAAAACCATGCAAGATCATCCATTTGATTAAGTTTTAAAACCAGAGTAACATACCATTGTCTTAGAGACTTACAACATCATAACATAAAACATTGTCTTGAAAAACATAAACATCAACATCAACATGAAATAAACGCAGTTTAAGATTTGTGACTTGTCCAGGAAAGAGTCACATTTCCTAAACTGGGATGACCTTGGAACCCTTATGCAGCGGGAAAACATAACATACCGCGCCAGATCTTTAATTTCCTGAAATACATGTAAGTTGAAAAATCAACAATAATGTTGAGCGAGTTCATGTGTAACTGAGTAAGTAAACCTTGTGAGTATAAAAATAGTCTTGGTATGTAGCAAATAAGGGAATTGAGATCACCAATGGTTTGCAAGGCCACTGATATATGTGAAGTGCAAATAGGGAGACTCAAACCTAGCAGATTTCGCCACGGCATTAGTATGTGGACAAAGTCACCCCGAGGTCCGTTTCTAGTTTGGCCTGGGGCTGGGCTCGCAACACCCAGATAGATCTACCGCTCCTGTCCCTCGGTCCCGACATGAGGACTAATGGCCTCATATTGCTCCTACCCACTCACATGATCTAAGTAGTAAACCTCCTTACGCTAACCATACCGTGTATAAAGTACTTGTAATCAAAGTAACATGTATTTCACCCCCGTAGTTAAGAAAACTGAAAACAGTTAGAGAAAAGGGGGACATGAACTCACAGTGGTGCGTCTCTACCAAGTATGCCTCCAAATCGATCAGCTGTATGACGACCTACACGTGCTAACTCTATTAGACGGACGGCCGTGCCTTAGCTTTATAGTTTAAGTTTTTGGGAAATAGTTAGGCAACTATTTCGTGTTTACGTTCTGTATATACTTGGTAGTTATTCTCCTTCCCAAGGATGGGGGATTTAATACATGTGTGTTCGTAACATTCAGATTTCACTATTAAGTCTCACTTAATATATTTTATTTCCTAACTCCAAAATATAAATATTCTTCCCAAAAATATTATATTTTAATACATGTGATTTTCCCAAAATAATACTTAGTAATATTATTTTTACTCTAAAAATAATATTTACGTAGTTCACAAAATAATCGTAAACACTTATACAAGTGATGTTGTGAAAGAAGAATATATACTAAATATATATATGTATCACGTTTTATTTTGTGAAAATCCCACCTCCGATGTTTTGTAAATATAGTCGTGGCGAAACTTATATTTTGAAAACAAGTCAAAATGTCTTTCTAACACTTATAGTGAAAATATTTCTAAGTGTTAGGCTTTTTGGAAAAATTTCGCCAGAGTTTCCTCTGTAACTGGAGGTGGCCACGCTTTCAAGCGTATCATTTTCTTTTACAAATCAACCAACAATTTTCTCAATCAACCAAAACAATGTTCAAATCACAAACTAGTCAAAATATGTATATAAATCGCATAAAATTTCATGAACTTGTGATTTATTCAAACTATGAAGTAAATCCCATTACTTTTAGTGGATCTTTATATAAAACTATCCGATTTTGTAAAAACCTCGTTTTTATGGAAGTTCCGTCTTTACAACTTCTCGTCATCTTTTTCAAAAATAGCTATTTTGTCGAAACTTTGTGTTACACATGTGTTTACACACTTGTGTGTTCTAAAAACCATTCTTGTTAGTGTAAGATCCATTTTTAGAAAACATGATTTCTTTGACGCTTGGTCCTTTGAAAATACCACTCGCAGATACGTAGATCTGCTAGTTTTGAACACTATTCCACAAGTAAAACAGTTTTACACAAGTTCATGATTCGCGTGTGGTAGAGTTTCACCCTTTAACCCTTGTTCTATTCAAAACAACCTTATGTCATGATTCGTGATCATGACCAAACCGGGTTAAGTGATGATCCGAGCTACCACAACATAGATCGGGTCTCAATAATCACAAATTTCAATTACTACAACATTTACACAACTAGTGAGCTTTTAACCATCATTTTTCATGTTTTTAGTAGACTTTAATGCACCATTTTGTAAGATTTCGAGTTTTAATCATTACACCACATATTAACCGCTTTAGATTTGTTCAAGATTGGGATTTAAACATCATACCACTAGCTCGAGGCTAGGGAAGAATCTACGCACGAATGAGGTGGATAAAAGCTAGAGAGAGAGGTCCTTCAAACTCCGAGTGCACCAAGCCTCCTAATACGTGATCCATGAAGCTTGTATGATGTTGGAATGGAATGTACTAAACTCGAAAATGGATGTAGGGGAGGGGGGTGTTCGGCCGAGACTTAGAGAGCAAGAGGGGAGAGGTTTTGTGTGGTGTTATGTGTTGATTATTCTTATGTGCATTACCAAGTTCTTATAGGCAATACTTAGTGCTATAATCCAATGGATTCATTGTCATCTAGATATGGGACAAGAGGTTATATAATAATCAAAAGTGGTACTTGTTCTAGTTACATGGGGACCGAAATCGGCCATGGGGGGGGGGGGGGGGGTTCTAGTTTGTTTCCATGTATTAGTTAGCTACTAGTTAAGATATGTAGGTTAGTTAAGTAGTTAACTTGGTTAGTTGCGTATAGTGTTTTATAGCGGGTGTTAGGGTATTCGGGGACCCTAACTGGCTCAGAAAAAGATAAATAATGAAAATAAAAATATTTTCATGTTTCGGGTATAGTCCGGTTGTTCGGTTGGATAGTAACACGTTAAAGTGCTTAACAAAGCTTTAAAGTGTCGTTAATACCCTTTTTAGTGACACAACTCATTTCTGACACTTTGGAAAGTGTCTAGTAATATTTTTCTCAAGTTTTGGCACTTTATTAGTTAGCTAAAAGCTGAATTATTATGTAAAGTGCTGAATTTTGTACTTAGAGTACGTTTTAGGCACATCCAGTCATTGAAACTTATTCCTAGAGACGCAGTTCTACAACCCTTATATCCCTACACTCACCACTAGTGTAGCAAAATATTTCAGGCTCTTACAGGCCTTAGAGGCAGTGTTTGCCTGATGCTGGCTTTATCGGCATGTTCAATAGGTTATCCGCTATAATGCTATTGTGCTTTTTGGTGCATCATGTTTGTCACTAAGGTTCAGCAGGTGAATAATGTAGTGACAGCAAGTAAAGTATGATGCAAGTAAGTACATGTATCAGTATTCAAGTAGTAGTTTATTCACAAGTTCAAGCAAGCACAGTAATTAAGTAGTAATTAATTATTAATTAAGTTGTACAGATACCTGGTTTAGTGAGGGTTGTCACATTCTCCCCCCGTTAAATAAATTTCGTCCCGAAATTTTAAGTTCTGCTAGTAGATGCAGGGTTCTTAGGAAAAAGGTGGGGGTATTTCTCTTTCATCCGGTCCTCACGCTCCCAGGTGTACTCAGGACCGTGTCTGGCATTCCAACGAACTTTGACGAGCTTGACACTGCTCCGGCGGGTCTTGTTTACTTTCCAGTCCGTAACCTCCACCGGTTCTTCAACGAAATGGAGCGTGTCGTCAACATGGATCTCGTCGATGGGAATGGCAATGTCATCTTGAGTTGGACTTTTCTTTAGGTTGGATACATGAAATGTATCGTGGACTGAATGGAGTTCAGCAGGTAGGTCCAACTTGTATGCTACTAGTCCTATTCTTTCCAGAATTCTGAAAGGACCAATGTAGCGCGGATTTAACTTCCCACGCTTTCCGAAGCGTGCCACACCCTTCCAGGGTGAAACTTTCAATAACACCATTTCTCCAACTTGGAATTCCACATGTTTCCGGTTTGGATCCGCATAGGCCTTCTGTCTGTGGCGAGCTGCTTCGATGCGTTTTAGAATCTGCGCAATCTTGTCTGTCGTCTCTTGGACGATTTCGGGACCAGCAAGCTGCCTATCACCTGCGTCAGCCCAACATAAGGGTGATCGGCACTTGCGTCCGTAAAGGGCTTCAAATGGCGCGACACCAATACTGGTGTGGTAGCTGTTATTGTATGAAAATTCGACCAAAGGCAAATGCTTATCCCAGCTACCGCCCAAATCCATAACACATGCTCTCAGCATCTCTTCCAAAGTCTGTATCGTTCGCTCGCTTTGACCGTCAGTTTGCGGATGAAACGCGGTGCTCAGATTCAATTGTGAGCCAAAGGCTTCTTGGAAGGATTGCCATATCCTTGACACAAACCTTCCGTCTCTATCAGAGATGATCGAGAGGGGCACTCCATGACGTGCAACGATTTCTCTCATGTATATTTCGGCCAGCTTGCTCGTGTTATCCTTCTCTCTGATAGGTAAGAAGTGTGCTGACTTCGTTAATCGATCCACTATTACCCAAATAGTGTCATGGCCTCTTGGTGTTCTTGGCAGCTTCGTAATAAAATCCATTGAGATTTGTTCCCATTTCCACTTGGGAATCTCAGGTTGTTGTAGAAGTCCTGAAGGCTTCTGGTATTCGGCTTTAACCTTAGCGCACGTTAAACATTTGCTCACATACACAGCAACATCGCCTTTCACCCTAGGCCACCAATAATAATCTTTGAGATCCTGGTACATCTTATCCGCTCCTGGGTGGATAGAGTACCGCGACTTGTGAGCTTCATCAAAAATAACTCTCCTTAAACTTCCAAACCAAGGAATCCAAATCCTTTTCTCAAAACATAACGTTCCTTCCCCGTTTGGTACCAGCAGTTTCTCCATCCCACGAAGATATTCTTCTTCATGGTTTCCTTCCTTGAGAGCTTCTTTCTGCGCGGCACGAATGCGCAAGGAAAGATCGGTTCGGATAATCATTTCTAAAGCCCTAACCCTTATGGGCTTGATCCTCTCCTTTCGACTTAGGGCATCGGCGACTACATTCGCCTTCCCTGGATGGTACTTTATCTCGCAGTCGTAATCGTTTAGCAACTCAACCTATCGTCTCTGTCTCATATTCAACTCCTTCTGGTTGAATATGTGTTGTAGGCTCTTGTGATCTGTAAAGACTGTACACTTTGTACCATAAAGGTAGTGCCTCCAGATCTTTAATGCAAATACCACTGCGCCAAGTTCCAAATCATGTGTAGTATAGTTCTTCTCGTGCACTTTCAGTTGACGCGATGCGTAAGCAATAACCTTTTGGCGTTGCATCAACACACAACCCAATCCTTGACGTGAGGCGTCACAGTATACCACAAAATCATCTGTACCTTCCGGTAGTACCAAGATTGGCGCATTGCAGAACTTATCCTTCAATATCTGGAACGCTTCTTCCTGTTTGATTCCCCAATCAAACTTCTTATCTTTCTGCGTGAGGAGCGTCAATGGTTGAGCGATTTTTGAAAAATTCTTAATGAACCTTCGATAGTAGCCAGCCAAACCCAAGAATTGTCGAATCTCGGTTGGCGTCTTTGGCGTTTCCCAATTCTTGATCGCTTAGATCTTGGTTGGATCCACGTGGATTCCATCTCCATTTACCACGTGTCCAAGGAATTGAACTTCACATAGCCAAAATTCGCACTTGGAGAATTTGACATACAACTGTTCCTTCTTCAGCAACTCCAAAATAGCTCTTAGATGCTGTTCGTGTTCGGCCTTTGTTCTTGAATAAATCAAGATGTCGTCGATAAACACAATCACGAACTTGTCCAAGTACGGCTTGCAAACTCTATTCATCAAATCCATAAAGACTGCAGGCGCGTTTGTCAAACCAAACGGCATAACAAGGAACTCGTAGTGTCCATAACGAGTTCTGAAGGCTGTCTTTGGGATACTCTCCTCTTGTATCCTTAACTGATGGTATCCAGATCAAAGATCGATTTTTGAATAAAAGCTTGAGCCTTGCAGTTGATCAAACAGATCATCGATTCTTGGCAGAGGGTATCTATTCTTGATCGTCAGCTTGTTCAGCTCCCGGTAGTCGATGCACATACGAAAACTACCGTCCTTTTTCTTGACAAACAGGACCGGAGCTCCCCAAGGCGAGAAGCTTGGTCGGATAAATCCCTTGTCTAACAACTCTTGCAGTTGTGTCGACAGTTCCTGCATTTCAGACGGAGCAAGTCTATAAGGTACCTTAGCCACAGGCGCGGCGCCTGGAACTAAATCAATGCGGAAATCTACTTGTCTCTGAGGTGGCAGTCCAGGTAAGTCCTCTGGGAAGACTTCTGGATACTCCCTCACGACAGGGATGTCTTCGATTCTTGGCTCAGCAGCCTTCTTATCCACAATATGTGCCAGGAAGGCAACACATCCTTTCTGCAAACACTTTCGCGCTTTCAGGCAGCTGATAATTCTTAACGGCGTATCACGCTTCTCCCCGTGAACCACAATTGTTTTGCCATCTTCGGTTGGGATACGAACGACCTTTTCGTGACAAACTATCTCAGCCTTGTTGCCTGATAACCAATCCATTCCTACCACCACGTCGAAGCTTCCCAACTGGACTGGTAGTAGATCCAAAGCAAACTCACGTTCTCCCAATTCGATCACACAACCTCTGATAACTTCATTGGCTTCTACTAACTTCCCGTTAGCCAATTCGATTGAGTAGGGAATATCTAACTTATTAGCGGCTAAACCAAGTATATTCTTAAACTCTAATGACACGAAGCTATAATCGGCACCAGTATCAAAAAAACGGATGCATAGCGCTGGTTTACAGGGAACGTACCATTAACGACATTGGGGTCCTGGCGCGCTTCCCTTGCTTCGATTTGGAACACTCTTCCACGGGCTTGGTTTAACTCTCGGCAGTTCTTCTTAAAATGCCCGATATCTCCGCAGTTAAAGCATCCAAGTCTTTGCCCGTTTCCACCTCCATTTCCTGCTGGGTTGTTGTTTTGGTTCGCATTGCCAGTCTGATTCGCATAGTTGCCTCGATTCCCGTTTCCTCCATTGTTTCCTTGTGGGCGATTACCAATACCACCACGATTATTATTTCTATTCCCAAATCCTCCTTGGCCTCCCCGGCCAGCACTAGCCCAACAAGAATCCTTCAAGTGGCCCGGCTTTCCACATGCTTCGCATACTTTCACACTACAATGGCCAGTATGATGGCGTTGACAGGTATTACACTTGGGCTGGGTGCCCTGATATCCTTTTCCTTTCTTTCCACTACCAGCTGTAACCAGAGCTGGCGTGCCTGATCCTCCTTTCTTAACCACCACACTGGCACCCTGCTTGAAGTTTGAGAACTTCCGTTTGTTACCTCCTGATAACTCGACGTGAGTCTCTTTCTTCTTAAGCTCAGCATCATCAAACTTGTTCAGGCGAATGGCCTCCTTTGTGAGAGCCACGCTCAAATCAATCGCCTCAGTAATGGTAGCAGGTTTGGATGAGCTTACCATGCTTATGATTTGAGGAGCTAATCCCCAAATGAAACGTTCAATCCGCTTGAACTCCGGAGTGACCATGTAGGGTACCACATGCGATAAGTCATGGAACCTTTGAACGTATTCTGCGATCTTCGGACCGTCCATTTTCAAGTGCCAGAACTCGGTTTCCAATCTTTGGATTTCCGCGCGGGAGCAATACTTTTTGCGCATAAGTTCCTTCAGTTCGGTCCAGGTTAGCGCGTAGGCAGCAGCTTCACCAAGTGTCTATACTTGCAGATTCCACCAAGAGAGGGCTCCATCCAAGAATAGCCCTGAGATATAGGTGACTTGCTGATCTAGTGCGCATTTACTCATGCGAAGAACAGATTCAGTTTTCTCGGCCCAACGAACAAAGGCGACAGCACCTCATGTGCCATCAAAGTTGACCGGTTTGCAGTCTACAAACTGCTTGTAGGTGCATCCATGAGGTGGATTATTGTTGTTGCCAGTGTTGCCAGAGTTTCTTCCACTAGTCCCTCCTTGAGAGGCGGCGTATTGTGCGATGGCAGCAGCGATAATTTGCTGGAGTTCTGCCTCATTGGTAGGCATGTGTGTCTCCCGTCTCGGCGGCATCTTCTAAAAGATGTGTTTACGTCGGTCAGGCCATAGTTATAATACATAAGTCAGGTCATAATTTAGCGTATGTATATAACGATAGTAATAGTACATAACATCTCATGTTATAATCATATCAATCACACAACATCCCATGTTATAGAATATAAATAATCAAATCAAGCATCAAGTATGATGAGAATACTGCGATTGCCATATATCGACACCACATAGTAAGCGTACAAGTACATCACAGCGTCATACAACATCAGTCGACTAAGGGCTACATCACCCTAGTCCAAAAACAATATCAAATCTGTGTCAATACATCAAATACATGTCAACAAAAGTCAGAATCAAAATGTAGTCTCCAAAAATGCTGTGCAGTCAAAAGTAATCGTCGTCTTCTCACCAATGTCTACCTATACGGTACTGAAGAGCTCTACACGGATGGCGGTAAAGGAGGGGGAAAGTGAGTGTAAAACAAGCGGCACAAATGGAGCCAGTCCTCCTCCATGGCTCTCTGGGTACGCAAGAATGAAGCAACCTGCTGCTCAAGTGCCAAAAGACGTGCAGCATAGTCTGGTGGTACAGGTCGAGAGGGCTGCAAAGGAGAGTGGGTTTGTCCCTGGCACGGACACGGCGGCGGCTGAGCTCTCTCAAGCTCCTGAATGCGCTGTGTGTGTGCCTCGTGCTGGGCGACAAAAGACATCAAAACGTCCTCAATAGTATACCCCATGTGGAAAGAATGGTAGGGGTCAGTCGGTGGCATAGCAGAGTGTGGTGCCCAAAGGAACGGCTCACTGGTGGGATCAAAAGGTGCCACATGAAATGGGGAAACAGGGGGAAAAGTAGCAGACGGTGGTATAGATCTACCTGTATATGTCCAAAAGGGTGAGCCGAAGAACCTTCTCCAGGTCGCGCTGGAGGTGTAAACCGAGGAAATGAAAAGGAGGTATCAACGTGACGGGTATCAGTGATCTGAGGGGGAATAGGTGGGACCTCATCATTAGCAGGAATCCACCCATGCTGGGCGTGCTCATCTCGTGGGTCAATCTGTGACTCAAAAAGCGCACGATCAAACTGGGCTGGCATAGGATCATGGTGAGGTACAACAAGAGGGTCAACTGGTGCATCAGCAATGAGTGGGGGATCAACATGATCAGCAGCAAAGACATGATCGCCCTCCAACAATGGAGCATCTACAGGGTGATCATCAATAGGTGGGTCAGCAATGACAGGCTCAAAAATAGGTGCGTCAGCATGAACTGGGTCATGCTCAAGTACTGGGTCAGGAGCAGGGTCTAGTGGCTGCTCGGGCTCATCAAAGGCCATCTCAAAATCAAAATCAGGGTCGATGGGATCAACTGGGTCGACTGGATCCTCCATAGGCTGATCCATGGGTATAAACTCTATATCCTCATCTGGGTTGAATCCTGGGGGGAAAGTCAGGATCGGAATCCTCCATATCATCATGGTCAAAAGCAAAGCTAGGAATAGGGGCAACAGAGGATGCCTGTTCGGGATCTGATCCATGAGAAAAGTGCTGCGCACTCTGAGTGTGTGAAGGTGCGGAAGCCACAGACTCGAAAGAGTCTGGGACCGGAGAGTGAGCAGGTGACTCCTCTGCGGGAGCATCTGCGATCAACAAAAGATCACCAGCAGCAAGAAGGGCCTCGTCCTGAACCTCATCCTCCAAAGGCTCGTCATCAAAAAGATCGACGTCGTCGTCATCGTCATCGTCGGCGTCGAGAAGCAAATCATAGGCAGGATAAACAGCTAAGGGTATGGGAGCAGGGATCTCCACTAACGGTAGGTCCCTGGCCAAAGGGCCATCAGCGAGCTCATCAGCACCATCAGGTAAAGCGAAGGGCTGGAAATCATCCTCGTCCGTGCTCGTAACGTCGGATGTGTGAACCTCGCGCTCAGAAGACTCTAGGTCGTCCGATACTATTGGTCTAGGTCCTGTGGTGTCTGAATCACCAGTGCCAGAGGTGTCCATGGTGTCTGTAACATAAACACAAATATATACAATCAATCATATAATCAAATAATCACATAAGTCACCAAGTAAGCATCCAAATAATTCTCCTAGTCCCACTAGCCTCCCAGCCTCTCAGACTGCTCTTCCTAGTCTCACTAGCCAATTCTCCCAGCCTCTCAGACCGCGCTTCCTAGTCCCACTAGCCAATTCTCTCAGACTGCTCTTCCTAGTCCCACTAGCCAATTCTCCCAGCCTCTCAGACTGCTCTTCCTAGTCCCACTAGACAATTCTCCCAGTCCCACTAGCCCACTACCTCGATCTCCCAGACCGAGCCTCGGCCTCCCAGACCGAGCCTCAGCCTTTCTAGACTGAGCCTATAAATAATGAATAAAATGTGCTCAACATTTGTTTATAAAAAAGTTTTGGATCTGGACTTGAGTGGTATGCAGTAAAAATGTTTTCGTGAGAGCCCTAGTGATCATAGTCTAGACTCGAGAAAGAATCCTAGTTCGCTATGATCAGAGCTCTGATACCAAGCTGTCACACCCTGGCTTTGCGGAAGCGTGGTTAATTTTGGTGTGACTTCTTAATACCATAGCTTAACCATAATAAAGCTATATGAAATAAAACCATGCAAGATCATCCATTTGATTAAGTTTTAAAACCAGAGTAACATACCATTGTCTTAGAGACTTACAACATCATAACATAAAACATTGTCTTGAAAAACATAAACATCAACATGAAATAAACGCAGTTTAAGATTTGTGACTTGTCCAGGAAAGAGTCACATTTCCTAAACTGGGATGACCTTGGAACCCTTATGCAGCGGGAAAACATAACATACCGCGCCAGATCTTTAATTTCCTGAAATACATGTAAGTTGAAAAATCAACAATAATGTTGAGCGAGTTCATGTGTAAGTGAGTAAGTAAACCTTGTGAGTATAAAAATAGTCTTGGTATGTAGCAAATAAGGGAATTGAGATCACCAATGGTTTGCAAGGCCACTGATATATGTGAAGTGCAAATAGGGAGACTCAAACCTAGCAGATTTCGCCACGGCATTAGTATGTGGACAAAGTCACCCCGAGGTCCGTTTCTAGTTTGGCCTGGGGCTGGGCTCGCTACACCCAGATAGATCTACCGCTCCTGTCCCTCGGTCCCGACATGAGGACTAATGGCCTCATATTGCTCCTACCCACTCACATGATCTAAGTAGTAAACCTCCTTACGCTAACCATACCGTGTATAAAGTACTTGTAATCAAAGTAACATGTATTTCACCCCTGTAGTTAAGAAAACTGAAAACAGTTAGAGAAAAGGGGGACATGAACTCATAGTGGTGCGTCTCTACCAAGTATGCCTCCAAATCGATCAGCTGTATGACGACCTACACGTGCTAACTCTATTAGACGGACGGCCGTGCCTTAGCTTTATGGTTTAAGTTTTTGGGAAATAGTTAGGCAACTATTTCGTGTTTACGTTCTGTATATACTTGGTAGTTATTCTCCTTCCCAAGGATGGGGGATTTAATACATGTGTGTTCGTAACATTCAGATTTCACTATTAAGTCTCACTTAATATATTTTATTTCCTAACTCCAAAATATAAATATTCTTCCCAAAAATATTATATTTTAATACATGTGATTTTCCCAAAATAATACTTAGTAATATTATTTTTACTCTAAAAATAATATTTACGTAGTTCACAAAATAATCGTAAACACTTATACAAGTGATGTTGTGAAAGAAGAATATATACTAAATATATATATGTATCACGTTTTATTTTGTGAAAATCCCACCTCCGATGTTTTGTAAATATAGTCGTGGCGAAACTTATATTTTGAAAACAAGTCAAAATGTCTTTCTAACACTTATAGTGAAAATATTTCTAAGTGTTAGGCTTTTTGGAAAAATTTCGCCAGAGTTTCCTCTGTAACTGGAGGTGGCCACGCTTTCAAGCGTATCATTTTCTTTTACAAATCAACCAACAATTTTCTCAATCAACCAAAACAATGTTCAAATCACAAACTAGTCAAAATATGTATATAAATCGCATAAAATTTCATGAACTTGTGATTTATTCAAACTATGAAGTAAATCCCATTACTTTTAGTGGATCTTTATATAAAACTATCTGATTTTGTAAAAACCTCGTTTTTATGGAAGTTCCGTCTTTACAACTTCTAGTCATCTTTTTCAAAAATAGCTATTTTGTCGAAACTTTGTGTTACACATGTGTTTACACACTTGTGTGTTCTAAAAACCATTCTTGTTAGTGTAAGATCCATTTTTAGAAAACATGATTTCTTTGACGCTTGGTCCTTTGAAAATACCACTCGCAGATACGTAGATCTGCTAGTTTTGAACACTATTCCACAAGTAAAACAGTTTTACACAAGTTCATGATTCGCGTGTGGTAGAGTTTCACCCTTTAACCCTTGTTCTATTCAAAACAACCTTATGTCATGATTCGTGATCATGACCAAACCGGGTTAAGTGATGATCCGAGCTACCACAACATAGATCGGGTCTCAATAATCACAAATTTCAATTACTACAACATTTACACAACTAGTGAGCTTTTAACCATCATTTTTCATGTTTTTAGTAGACTTTAATGCACCATTTTGTAAGATTTCGAGTTTTAATCATTACACCACATATTAACCGCTTTAGATTAGTTCAAGATAGGGATTTAAACATCATACCACTAGCTCGAGGCTAGGGAAGAATCTACGTGCGAATGAGGTGGATAAAAGCTTGAGAGAGAGGTCCTTCAAACTCCGAGTGCACCAAGCCTCCTAATACGTGATCCTTGAAGCTTGTATGATGTTGGAATGGAATGAACTAAACTCGAAAATTGATGTAGGGGAGGGGGGGTGTTCGGCCGAGGCTTAGAGAGCAAGAGGGGAGAGTTTTTGTGTGGTGTTATGTGTTGATTATTCTTATGTGCATTACCAAGTTCTTATAGGCAATACTTAGTGCTATAATCCAATGGATTCATTGTCATCTAGATATGGGACAAGAGGTTATATAATAATCAAAAGTGGTACTTGTTCTAGTTACATGGGGACTGAAATCGGCCATGGGGGGGGGGGGGGGGGGGGTTCTAGTTTGTTTCCAAGTATTAGTTAGCTACTAGTTAAGATAAGTAGGTTAGTTAAGTAGTTAACTTGGTTAGTTGCGTATAGTGTTTTATAGCGGGTGTTAGGGTATTCGGGGACCCTAACTGGCTCAGAAAAAGATAAATAATGAAAATAACAATATTTTCATGTTTCGGGTATAGTCCGGTTGTTCGGTTGGATAGTAATCCGTTAAAGTGCTTAACAAAGCTTTAAAGTGTTGTTAATACCCTTTTTAGTGACACAACTCATTTCTGACACTTTGGAAAGTGTCTAGTAATATTTTTCTCAAGTTTTGGCACTTTATTAGTTAGCTAAAAGCTGAATTATTATGTAAAGTGCTGAATTTTGTACTTAGAGTACGTTTAGGCACATCCAGTCATTGAAACTTATTCCTAGAGACGCAGTTCTACAACCCTTATATCCCTACACTCACCACTAGTGTAGCAAAATATTTCAGGCTCTTACAGGCCTTAGAGGCAGTGTTTGCCTGATGCTGGCTTTATCAGCATGTTCAATAGGTTATCCGCTATAGTGCTACTGTGCTTTTTGGTGCATCATGTTTGTCACTAAGGTTCAGCATGTGAATAATGTAGTGACAGCAAGTAAAGTATGATGCAAGTAACTACATGTATCAGTATTCAAGTAGCAGTTTATTCACAAGTTCAAGCAAGCACGGTAATTAAGCAGTAATTAATTATTAATTAAGTTGTACGGATACCTGGTTTAGTGAGGGTTGTCACACTAGATTGCATGTGTTCACATTATTAAAACCCAAGATTTCGATGAGAAATGTTTGAGGAAAACATTTTGAGAAACCTTTCGATGAATTGTTTGAGAAAGAAATAGCTTGATAAATATTTCGATGAAAACGTTTTTAGTAAAACATTTCGAGAAATACTTCGATGAAAATGTTTGAGAAAACATTTTTGAGAAATACCTTCAGGCACAAGGCCTAAGGGTTTAAGATAAATCATCTAAGGTTAGATGATTTGTAAATCATAGAGTAGTTGTGGCAAGAATAAGGATGAGGATTAGGATAGAGATCCTAAGTCTACTCATGTTTTGGTCCCTAGAAGGTTATAGACTAGGTTAAAGGCATTCTAATAACCTAATTCCCTATAATTTGTGCTCTGATACCAATCTGTAACACCCCAATCGCGTGACACGCGGCGGAAATATCAGGGAGTCACGTTACAAATTGCTCACAACCACTAGTACTAAATTGTTTCATTAATATTATTAGCAATGTTTTTCAATACAATGAATAAATGTAATTGTCTTTTGATAAGGAAGTCTAAGGCCTGGATGCGTTCCTATGTGTAGCATGCTTGAATAACCAAATCCTGAAACATATGTGAAAATGAGAGTCAGCAGAAAAATGCCGGCGAGTACATAGGTTTTGTTTAAACAAATAAAATCTTTGACAACTACGAGAGTCGCCTATTGAAAATGAAATCTTTGAAGCCAAAGAATTTGGAAAAAAGGTTTAGTATTGTAATACTTAATCTTGATTGTGAAATCTTATGTCAAAAGAGTTTTGTACAAGGCAATATGATTATTACTCACTAATTTTTATGCCAATGTAAAATAGCACTTTGATCTTTGTAATCTTATTGAAATTTGTCATATAACTTGTAAGTGTGTTATTAGAAAATCCAATTGTGACACCTGTGTCACTTCAACCATCAAACAAATGCCAAACCAATGAAATATTGTATTTCATACTTGGGATTTGTAAAAATATGTGTATCGTTTGCACATATCAACTCTTGTTCGATTTTAAGCTTTAAATCGCTTTCTGGAGGGTTATACGCGCTCTGATGCGTAAATAAAACCATTTTATTCCAAAGAACACTCCGAAATAGTGAAATAGGCTTAACATACCTTAAATAACCTTTACATAACTTAGAAATAAGTTTTGAAGGCTTTGGTTTGGCAAAATCAAGTTAATTCGCTTACAGGGACTAAACTTGACAAACTGCGAAAGTATGCCAATTTGAACTATAACGAACATTCCGGAACATGACCATAAGTTAAACACACCTTAAATATCTTTTATATAGCTTAGAAATAGGCTTTGAGGGGTTCGGTGTGCTAAAATAAACTTTTGGGTCATTCAGGGACTAAAAGTGTCAAAAAGTGCACAAGTTTGCACTTTCACGCATATCTTACGTTCTGAATACATCTGGACATCCAAAAATCTATGTAAGCACTAAAACATTTTATTTTAGTGTTTGGCATAAGAAAAATCCATTCGTCGCGTCATTTGGATCGTTTTTCGCGCTTATGCGCATTCCGTCGTAATTAAGCGAACATCACGATCGTACGGCCAAACGAACCAACATCCGGCATATTTTTGAGCATGTTTCATGTCCAAAATGTTTAGGCATCATTTTAGGGCCTTAAATTTGGCTTTACGGGCCTTAGAAGTGTCGGAAATGGCCTTAAAACACAACAGGGACCAAAAGTGTCATTTCTGAAAGTTGTTTGCTGATCAGACAGGCCAGGCGGCCCGCGTAAACCCAAGGTGTATCCTTACGCGGCCCGCGTCAGACTCCCAGACCAGATTCAATGCATTAACAGCCTATTAATAGCCTTTCAAACACCCCAAAGGGCAATGCCATGTGTCAAACTCTTGTGGTGGGGGTAAAATGAGTTACCACAACATTCCGACAAGTGTACGGGCGAGATCAAGGCACGTTATCCAAGAAACGATCCTAATGGTGAACCGAAATCTATAAATACCCATCCATCCCCATTGCAAAAACCCACTAGAATCTGATTTGAGAAGCTCTAAGTTGCAACCTTTGTTTCATACCTGAGCTACTTGGATCAAGATTAGCATTCGGGGACCCTTTGTAAGTGTTCCTTCGTTCTTTTATTGCTTTTCGAGTCCGAAATGTTTGACTTTCTGCATTGACCAGTTTATGGTCAATGCGAAGTTCGTTTGAACTTCATAACGTGAGCGTAATCACGATGGTTATAGTCCCTAGTGACTATACCTGCTGATTACCACGTTATCTAGGCTCAGTGACGAGTCGTAGTTTTGGCCAAAATACGCATTCTTGCGTATTTTGTAACCAAACTACTCTTGGGTATCAAAACCGTTTGTTTTGATACCAAACATGTTTTCTAAACTTAGTTAAGCATGTTTTAGCATGCTTAGCTCGTCACTTTTAGTTTAGTGCTTATATAGGGTCGTAAGGTAAGCGATCTAAACAATCGCTTATACTTTCGAACCCGACCCGCTTGGTCGATCATTAGGATCCGACCAAACACATTAGGTGACCATAGTATATAGGGAATAACCTTCCAAGACTATACCTTATGGTCGCTTCGTTTAAGTAGTTGTATGATAGGTAGTTTATATGCCTTAGGTAAATTACCAGAATACCCTTTTCATGTATAACTGGTAATTAAGCATATGTAACATAACTTTTGGTATCTAAACTGATTTAGTAACAATATTAAACATGTTAAGGCATATTTTACTTGTCATAGGACGAGTTAGGCGGTCCGAACGCGTTTCACGCGAACGACGCGTTAAAGTAGCATAAGCTACCTAAACGAGTCATAATGGGTCGTAAGCGCTTAGGTTAGGTTTCATTTAGTATGTAGGATTTGTTAAACCATATGACACGAGTCTCCATACTCGTTTGGTTTACGAACCCTCATTCTATCTAAATCCTCCGATTTTGGTCCGGTATATTAACATAGTTACCTATATTAGGTGTCGTTTGATTTCCGTGATCTCTAGCATTGCTTGGTGGTTATCCTAGGACTTCTAAGCAATCTTAAGTGAGTACATAGTCCCCTCTTTTACTATTTTCAAACTGTTTTGGGGTGAAGCATGTGTACCTATCTGTTATTTTCATGTTTTCCAAAAGTATAATTGATTATACATGTTAGTACTTATCTGTTGACGAACTGAATGACTATCTATGGTTTAAACACTGATTTTTCAAAGACTATAACCTTAATTGTTGAATTGTACTTATTTTGTTCACCAGACCGGTTGGTTGTATGATATAGCGCTATAGGATTAGACACCCCATTCCTGTTGTCATGGAATGTCTGAAACCAATTTGTTTCTCCATCCAAATAGGGATTGCCTTTGTGGTATCCTTATAATCTCAAAGGTGTAGTTTGATGCACTAGGGCTGAATGAATTCTTAAATCACACCTTTAAAGTATATTTTGATATACTCCTAAAAGTATATTTTGATATACTCTCATGTGTGGTATTGTACAGAACCAACATATATATTTTATCAACAAACCAAAACATATTTTTATATGTTATTTATAAAACCCAAATCATATTTTGATATGTTATTTATAAAACCAAAACATAGTTTAATATGTTATTTACAAATCCAAAGTATACTTTTAATATGCTACTATAAGGTTATTCGTTTAACCTTACATTAATTTACAAAGCATAACTTTTGATTTATTCAAACACTTTGTTTTTGTACATTTTTACTTATGGTTTAAGAAATCTCATTTCACTTACCATACATGATATTTTGGATACACATTACATGGTTTACATTTAACTTGAGTTATACAATAACATTGGACTATTGGTTTAAACATGAACATTCTATATTGGTGGTTTGGTTTGAGTAAGTGACTTAAGTAACGAGGCGTGCGAAATATGATACAAGCATGGTGGATACGCCGCTGGTACTTCCAATATATAAGTGTTTGTATGGTATTACATATCGTAGCGTTATTTGAATCATTTCAATTTAAGTCATATAACATTTTATACAAATAACATACTTTTCATAAGACATTGTTTTACAACAACTTATCTTATACAAACTCATTTTACATGGTTATTCATTTAACCTTACATTTATTTATACATATCATCTGATCATAATGTTTTTCAAACGATTTACAAAACAAATCAATTTACAAGGTTCATGACTAAACTTTATTAAACATTTTCTTAAACTTACAAGTCATGAATCCTATTTTCACAAAACCTATGTATCTCACAGGCATTTTTATGCTGACGTACCTATTTTTACACATGTTTCAGGTACTGCTTTGCAATGATTTGTTGATACATGCTACATTTAGGATGGACTCGTGCCTTAGCAACTTTAAAACTTGGAAGATCATAGTTGTACTTATTTGATTGTATTAAAACAATGAGTTCATTTATTCAATAAAACAGAATTTATTTATTCCATGGTTATGAAACAATGATTCTGTTACAACACTCCCCGACGTTTCCGCCACGTCTGGTTGTTCTACGTGGTCGGGGTGTGACAGAAAAGTTGGTATTAGAGCCAATGGTTATAGGGAATTAGGTTATTAGTAATGCTTTAACCTAGACTATAACCTTCCTAGGACCCTAACACAAGTTTTCTTGTGTTTAGTTTTAAAACAATACCGTCACTTATTCTTAGGTGACAACCACAATAAGAACACAAATTTCTATCCCGCTTTGAAAACTAATCATCTGCTCTAGATTGATTTATTATATGGTTTTGAACCCTCTAAGTTTTCAAATCCCGTTAAAGTTGGTCTAAATAATGTGAACACGTGCAAACTGGAAGGGTGGGTGCCTGTACCCTGAGTTTTCTGTCTAAGGCTAGAGTGTTCATAGAAATCCACATAATCGGACCAGTCACTCTTACCTGGGAACTCTTGGGGTGAGTGTCCACTTATAGGCGAGCATGTCTTCGCGATACATTATTTTTTTTACCTATTTACTTTGATTAATCACCGGGGTCGTTTGTTGCTTTGTAGTAACAAACAAATGACCACTATCCTTGTTTTCATCAGATTTGTTTCATCTCATTCTTTTCGTCTAAATTCTCTCACTCGTCTCTTTTCATGTTTCCTCTTTTAGAATGCCTCCTCGACGCGACAATCAGATGGCGAATGCCAAACTGGCGGAAATCATCGCGCAGCAAATGGCTGCTGCCTTCCCAAATCTTTATGCTCAAATGATTCAAGCCATCAACAACAACAATGCTCCATGCAATTTCAAGAATTTTAACTTGGCTAAACCGCTCAAGTTTAGTGGTTCTGAGGGAGCAATTGGGCTTCTTCAATGGTTCGAGAGCATTGAGAATACTTTCCGTCACATTCAGTGTCCTGAAAATCGCAAGGTCGAGTTTTCTTCGAGTGTTTTTCAGAAGAGGGCGTGGTGGAACGGGGTTATGAGAGACCGCGGTGCTGAGGTTGCATTAGCACAGACTTGGGCCGAGCTTAGGGCTCTTATGGTGAAGGAATTCTGTCCTCGTCATGAGCTAAGGGCTCTAGAAAGGGAATTTGATGATTTGAAGCAAGACAGTGGGGAACATCGAGCCTATACTGACCGCTTTGAGGAATTGAGCTTGTTATGCCCTACTATGGTTACGCCTTTGGATAAGGCGATTGAGAAATACATTGATGGTCTTCCTGACGTAGTTCAGGATATTGTTATTGGCAGCAACCCTACTACTGTCAGACAAGCCATTGAATTGTCTGCCACTCTGACTGAATCTCATATCCGGAAGCGCAAGCTGTTTCGGAAGGGCGACTCAAGACCATCTAACAAGACTGCTCAAGTGGAACCAAAGGAAGAAAATGCTGAGGTGTCCAAGAAGAAGAAGCGCAAAGCCTCTCAAAACTACGCTGTAACTGCTCAAGACAAACAGGTTGCACCAAACCAGTCAGCACAACCTCGCAAAAGGCAAAACTATGTTGGTACCGCACCTTTGTGCAACAAGTGCAACCGTCATCATCTAGAGCAAGAGCAGTGTCACAAATGTACCCACTGTGGGCGGTTGGGACATTTAATCAATGTTTGTCGTTATGCAAATCAAGCTGATGCAAACCCTGCTGCTGTTCAAGCACGGTTTCCACCGGGGTCATGTTATAACTGTGGTGACCTTACTCACTACAGAAACAATTGCCCAAGACTTATTAACGCACCTCCAGCGCGAGGACGAGCATTTAACATCAATGAGGCAAACGGGAACAATGATGCAGCAGTGAACAATTAGTGTTTTGTAATTCCTTGGTTGTTATCTTTTGACACTTCAAGACAATTCGGTTGTTACATAAATAAAGATTTGTTGTTTTTATTTCTGTAAAATTTATGCGTTTGTGTGAATGCTTGATGCAACCTTATGATGTCAACCCAAAGACAAACTACTCGTGTGGTTCTGTCATTTTATGATCACTTGTGATCTCCCCAAGAACCTTAAACACTCGTTTCTTTTAAGAAACAAAGCCAAACTCTTATTGAGAATCCCTCTATCTTTATAGATAGATCCTTAAAAATCATTAAAGTGCCAAATGAAATCCATGGATTGGATTCCTAGTGTGCTTTAAATATCCATACCTAAAGATAACGAATTAAAGAATCAAGTTAACTAAATTTGTGCTTATGTGTTTTCTTACATGTTTTGAGGTTGTATGTGATCCATCCAAATCCTCATAGAATCTTCCATATCTCATACGAGAGATTCTTAATAGGATATCCAAAGATACTATCTTAAATCCTTAATGGACTTCAACATTGTAGTTAAGTCCCTCAGGTTATAAAGTATTATTCTATAATTGGACCTCTTGAATGGTCTGGTTAAACAGATTGATTTTGAAAATCTGATTAGAAATATCATGTGATGATGTAACTAAAAAGATCCCTTAAGTGGTCTATTTAAGGAGATCGTACGACTGTCTAGTTAAGAAGATCATGTGTTGATCTAGTTAAAAAGATCGTTCGTTGATCTAGTTAAAAAGATCCTTTGGTGGTCTAGTCGAGTCGCTTCATGTTTATTCAAGTGATTTTTCCTATCCATTATGAAATGAACTGTGCGGACTTTGCAAGGAATTACGTAATTATGGAGGCCTACATAATTATGGAATTCAGTGCACAGAAACCAGAGGAAGCTTTGTCATGTGTTAAGACTTATAGTGACAAGAATAATGAAACGGGAGAAGTATTGGACCCCGACCAATGTCATTTATTCTCACACTCCCCAATTCTGATCTCAATCACACACCAAGTTTCCTATGATAAGTCTTCATAAGAAACGTTCTTCTGTCCGTAGTTCAAAATTCCATGTTTTACTATTACAAAGAATTCACTTTGAGGGTTAACAAATTCGCTAAGAGTCCTAATATGGCCCAGAGTTTTACTTAAGGGTTCAATGGATTTATTAGAAAGCGAAATCGTCACAGCTGTCTCCACAAGTTTCCTCTAGAATTAAATTTCGGGACGAAATTTCCTAAAGTAGGGGAGACTGTGACACCTGTGTCACTTCAACCATCAAACAAATGCCAAACCAATGAAATATTGTATTTCATACTTGGGATTTGTAAAAATATGTGTATCGTTTGCACATATCAACTCTTGTTCGATTTTAAGCTTTAAATCGCTTTCTGGAGGGTTATACGCGCTCTGATGCGTAAATATAAGCAGTTTAATCCAACTGTAACATATGTGCTTGTTATCATTGTGAACAGTTCGTTTATCAATAAAACAATGTTATTTGATCCCAATGTTTGTTTGGTTATGTTTTACATTTTTCATGTTTTGACTTTTGTTCAATTTCAAACTCTACATCGCTTTCTGGAGATTTATACGCAAACTGGTGCGTAAACGTAATCAGTTTAATGCGACAAATACTCCGGAACTTCAACATATACTTAACATACCTTAAATAACCCTTACAAAACTTAGAAATAAGTTTTGAAGGCTTTGGTATGGCAAAAACAAGTTAATTCGCTTACAGGGACTAAACTTGACAAACCCGAAGCTTTGTAACGGTTAATTATGATCACTAGAATGCACGATATAAATTTCATAAAGTTTCTTTATCGTACGAGAAAGTTATGATCAAATCCGTGTACAAGGGGTTAAAGCGTCAACGTTGAAGTTTAGGACCTTTCGGGTAACAATAAAGTTAACCGAGGACTTAACAAAGTGGGTAAATATCTTGAAGCCCTTATATGTCAAATTAGGGGGTTCAAATTGCAAGAAATAAGCTAGTTGACCTTTCGGAAGGGCCAAGAGACGAGATGCAACAACTTGAAAACATTTTTGCCTGATTACAAGACTGAGGCGGGCCGCGTAAAGGTTAACATGACTTTACGCGGGCCGCGTCAGACCATCAGATGCAGAAACTTTTGACAGCTGCCTGTTTTCGCGCATATTCGACCTTTAATCGATTTTCCTCATCTTGGATGGCCCCTAAACGACTCCTAGAGCACTAGGGACACTTGTGGGAATGTTGTGGTCAGTTGTAGGCTTGTGTGTCAACATTTTGTGGTGTTGAAATCACTATAAAAGGCCAATGAGTTGCAAACATTGAACACACCTCACTCCTGCATTTCTGGAGCATTTCTGGAGCACAAGACTCCTCTCAAGTGATCTCTGGTCATTCATAGGACTCCTGTAAGTTTGCCTAACCTTCCTTAGTTTAGTTTTTGCTTAGTTTTAGCTTAAAAGTCAAACCGTCGTAATTAACGGTTGACTTTAAGATTAATCACTAATGGTCCAATGATTAGTCGAATCAAAAGTAGTTATAAGTTGGTAATTATGTGGGTAATAAACCCTTAAAAGGGTTCCCCCTGATTCCCACACTAACTAGGCCAAAAGTCGTGTCAAACTTGCTAATAAAAAGTCAACAGGATACTTAAATTCTAATTTATGCATAATTAGCAATGTAGAACATATACAACCTGTTTGATCATTATTATAACTTGGTAATTAGCGTAAGAACATGTCTAAACATGTTCAACCCGAAAATTTCCTGTTTAGACCCGGTTCGTAACCGAAAGTCGCATAGTTTGACTTTTGCTTTGACTTTCAGTTCTGACCCGTTTAGGCATGTTTTAGAAATACCTCAGAGCTTTAATTGGACTAGGTTACATACTAGTATAACCCTCTGTGATTATACACCTTGGTTCATTAGTTATTCAATTAATATGCATGTTTCCGTTAATTTCTCATATGTTGACCATTATGCCCTTTTTACCTTAAAACGTGATTTTTGAAAATGTAAAAGAGTAGAAACCTTTGTTACTGATATATAAACTTGTATCCAAAATTTGAGATCAATTGGTGGTGTAGATTGAGAGTTATGCTCATTAGCGCAAAATGAAAGCTTTATGTTAATTAAATGGCGTAATTAGCGTATAGCCTAGTTAAGCCTAATTTTTTATATCAAAATTATTACCCACTGATGTAATATATTATTTTGGGATTTTTGAAGATTTTTAATAAATTTTAGGGTGAGCATAACTTATAGTCAAAGGCTTAATCCGGTAATTGTCGGTTTTGCCCTTACGGGCTATAAAATGACTTTTACATATCTAAACGACTCCAAACCTTTTGCTACTGATCTTAAATGATAAATAAGTTATTCTAAGCCTTCAGGAATAATAAAAATATCAGCTTTATGTATATAACCCGGAAACGGCTCCTAATCGCCTTTCTAAGCGTTTTTAACGCATAGTATGTACTAGAACTATTTTAGACATACAAGGGTTGATACCTACTGATATTTTAGGTAAATTATAATGTTTTAACAGTAAGAAAAAGTTGTTTAACTCAGACTTTAGTTTTGAGCTTCACGGCTTATGTGAAATTACCAAAATGCCCTTACGGGGCATAGTTTAAATTCGTTTCAATAAAAGACATCTTACTGATGTCACAACATATTTGAAGCATATTAACTTAGGAAACCTGTATATGGCTCTTACGGATACCCGTTATGCTTATTACGCGTTCGGTTCGGTTTATATAACTAGTTTACATAAATTAGCCGAAGCGGGTCAAACCTTATCGGTTTTATCTAGAAATCCAGAATGTGTATGAAATACCCATATTAAACAAGTCTTCAAACTTGTCGGGTCTAAATCATATTCTATCCGATCTTCCGATTTAGGTCCGGTTTATTAATGTAGTTACCTATATTAGGTGCCGTTTGATATCCGTGATCTCTAGCATTGGTTGGTGGTTATCTTAGGACTTCTGAGCAATCTCAAGTGAGTACATAGACCCCTCTTTTACTGTTTTCCAAACTTTTTTGGGGTGAAACACATGTGCCTACTTGTTACTATCGTGCTTTTCATGCTTTCATATCATATGCTTGTTATGTTCATTAGTACATTATAGTACATGATTTCATTACATTTTATGCTATGTATGTCCATTGTTTTCATATAACATGTTCACTTTTGCTATGACATTTGGTTTGCACAAATGAGACTATTATACGTTCATTAACATTAGCTACGCCGCTCGGTAGTAAGTACTGGTACCATAGGACTTGACAAATCCCATTCCTGACATCTCGGGTTTGTTTGGATGTAAGGAATGACTGAATCCGAAAACATTTCTTTTGATAACCTTGACTAAAAGGGTTATCCGACTGTCTCAAGGCTTGAATGTATGCGTTAACTCACCACATAAATGTTTCTATCAATTTAACATGCATTACTTTGCAAAACATAACTTATTGATATATTCAAAATACTTTGTTTTGTACATTTCTACATTTGGATTATGTGACAATACTTTACTTACAATACATAACATCTGTTACACATTACTTGACTACATTTGGACTTTAAACATTTGACATGGCTTATACAAGGATTTTTTGACAATTGGTTTAAACATGGAGTTTATACATTGGTGGTTTGTTTAAGTGATTTAAGTAACGAGGCGTGTGTAATATGATACAAGCATGGTGGATACGCCGCTAGTACTTCCTATATATAAGTGTTTGTATGGTATTACATATTGTAGCGTTATTTGAATCATTTCAATTTAGACATATAACATTTTATACAAATAACATACTTTTCACAAGACATTGTTTTACAAAACAACTTATCTTATACAAACTGATTTTACTTGGTTATTTAATTAACTATACTTTATTCTCTTATTTATACATATCATTAGATCTTATCGCGTTTTCAAATGATTTACAAGACAAAACAATTTACAAGGTTCATGACTAAATTTTATTAAACAATTTCTTAAATATAAGTCATGAATCCTATTTTCACAAAACCTATGTATCTCACAGGCATTTTTATGCTGACGTACCTATTTTCACATGTGTTTTCAGGAGCTTTTGCGTAGGATGATGATCGTGACACTAGGGCGGACCTGTGCCTTAGAGACATAAAATGAAGATAGAATTAGTTTAATTATGTTATAAACTCTTTGATTCCTGTTTAAAACAATGTAACTTTTATGTTGATAAATAAAATACAACTTTGTATGCCATGGTTATGAAACAATTAATTCTGTTACAACACTCCCCGACGTTTTCCGCCACGTTTTGTATGTTATACGTGGTCGGGGTGTGACACCAACGAACACTCCAAAATAGTGAAATAGGCTTAAAATACCTTAAATAACCTTTACATAACTTAGAAATAAGTTTTGAAGGCTTTGGTATGGCAAAATCAAGTTAATTCGCTTACAGGGACTAAACTTGACAAACTGCGAAAGTATGCCAATTTGAACTATAACGAACATTCCGAAACATGACCATAAGTTAAACACACCTTAAATATCCTTTATATAGCTTAGAAATAGGCTTTGAGGGGTTCGGTGTGCTAAAATAAACTTTTGGGTCATTCAGGGACTAAAAGTGTCAAAAAGTGCACAAGTTTGCACTTTCACGCATATCTTACGTTCTGAATACATCTGGACATCCAAAAATCTATGTAAGCACTAAAACATTTTATTTTAGTGTTTGGCATAAGAAAAATCCATTCGTCGCGTCATTTGGATCGTTTTTCGCGCTTATGCGCATTCCGTCGTAATTAAGCGAACATCGCGATCGTACGACCAAACGAACCAACATCCGGCATATTTTTGAGCATGTTTCATGTCCACAATGTTTAGGCATCATTTTAGGGCCTTAAAGTTGGCTTTACGGGCCTTAGAAGTGTCGGAAATTGCCTTAAAACACAACAGGGACCAAAACTATCATTTCTGAAAGTTGTTTTGCTGATCAGACAGGCCAGGCGGCCCGCGTAAACCCAAGGTGTATCCTTACGCGGCCCGCGTCAGACTCCCAGACCAGATTCAATGCATTAACAGCCTATTAACAGCCTTTCTGTGACAACCCTCAAAATCCCATGTAACCGTACAGTCTATTAATAATAATTAATGTGCTTGACGACTATGTGGAATCACTTAACTGCTTTCTGATATCTGTGTTATGCTTACACATATTTGTTAATATACTAATAGTGCACATAAAGGTCACTAAATAGTCCGTTATATTTTCCTAAGTGTTAGAAAGTAAAAACGTTACAAAATATATATGTAGGACGCTTTACGGATTAATTAAGCGCTTTAACGGAGCAGTGTCAAACCGAACAACCGGACTTTACCCGGGACATAAAAATATTGCCATCAACACTGTTTTTCTTTTTCTGAGCCAGTTAGGGTCCCTGAATACCCTAACACCCGTCACAACTTACTACACACTAGTAACCGGGTTAATCCCTAAACTAACTTAGCTTAACTTAACTATATCCTAATTATCTAGTTGAAATCGAACCAAGGACCCCCCCCCCTAACGAATTCGGTTCCCTTGGGGGACATCCTTGTCCTATATTTGATTAAAATAATCTTATATGTCTAATATCTATTAGACACATAATCCTTTGGATAATAATCTTATGAATTGTCTATAAGTTCTAATCTTGGCACACTAGCACAAACATCACAAACTCAACAACACACACACTCTCTCTCCCTCTCTACAACTCTCGGCCGAACACCCCTCTACCATCCAGCCATCTTTCGATTTTAATCCTCACATTCCAAGCTTACACAAGCGTTAAGGATCACGTATAAGGAGGCTTGGTGCAATCGGAAGGCGAAGGACCTCACTCTATTGCTTGTATCCTCTCATTTTGCGTCTAGATTCTCCCCTAGCCTTGAGCTAGTAGTAAGTGACTCTAAACCTCTTCTTGATCTTGTCTAGAGTGGTTAATAAGAGTTTCGTAGGTTAAAAATTATGAACATATAAGATCAAAGTCTAAAAGTTTACTAAAGTGATGAACAAGGTGGTTAATGGATGAATATGTGTGTAAATCATGTAGATCTTGTGTTGTTATGATTATTGGTTGATTATCTAATGTTTTGCTGATTAATATTGATGGATAATGTTGTTGTGATTAATAAACTTGTTAACGAAATAGATCGAACATGATTTAGAAGGTTAAACACTGAAAAACAGAATCTGTCCCGGTTTTACAGCCAACTTCAGTTGGCTGTAAACAGGTCTTAAACTCAACGAAAAACCGATATTTTGAATCTAAAATATGTTATTATGAAATACGGTTCTAATGGAACCGGAATCGTAATTTTTGGACTCCGTTTACTATTTTTAAAGTGAAAATTTGTAACAGCAACTTAAGCTGAATTTTGACAGCAATAAATGGGTGTCGTACTTTCAGTCATAACCTGAGTTTTGTGATGAGTCGGACCATGAAATTTGTACAGTAGATAACAACCTGTGTATTTGTAATTACTCCACTGGTATTTCGTAAATCGGACACTCGATGAATTTTTAATAAATTGTTTCGTGGACTGTGGTCAGAAATACATAAATCTGAGTTCAGTCCCGAATATGAATTTTTATAAAATGTGGGTAATTAACCGGACCTCGATATTTTTACACAATAATATATGGAATGTTTATGACATTCTATAAAAATTTGGGAATTTTTGGAATAATCTAACTATTTTATTTAAATGTCCGAAAACAGCAGGTTTTGAGTATTAATGCTGAATTGACATAAGTTGTGACTTGCGTGTCTAAATGTCGAGTATGCTATCTGTGAATGGTTTGACATGTTATATATGTTATGTGCATTATCGTATGTTTGTTTTTGAGTGGGGAATGGACGGGAAACTTAGATGGGCATAAACCGTTACAGTGATGCATGTTGTGTGATAGATACGTGTAGGAACTTTGTGCTCTAATTGAAAGCCACTAAATGACTAACTGATAAATCATACTAGGACGCGATTGACCGACCCTGACTGTTAGCTATATTGAGAATCTAACCGAGCAAACCGAGGTGAGTTCACACACTTTCTAAGGCATGGGATTCCCGGTGGTTTGGGAATGGGTTAAAGAATTTAAAACTAAATCTACATATCCTCCTTGGGTAGGATATGTACGGCCATCCTCCATAGATAGGATGCCATTATTAATCCTACGAATTCTCCTAGTGCAGAATACGTACGTTCGTCCTCCTGGTGCAGGACAACAACCTTAAAACTAGCTAGACAAAACTCTATCATGAAGTCCCTCAATTTATATCGACTTAATCGCCGAGGCCAATGGCGAGCGGGTCATTAGTTAATAGCGCTATTAGGTTTAACAAACCTCACACCGTGCCGGTAGGACGGGCGTGTACTAATGGACTATGGCAGATTGTCAGTGATGATAGACACTGATATAGGGCACAACTTATTTGCGTAGCAGTCGATATCATACCGTCTAGTAGTTCACACGGGGAAAACCCCCACTGATCATGGTTATGGATTGGGTAAAGAAAAAGGAAATGGTTAAACCTACTTTCAACTACGGGGTAACCCCCACGGCAATTACGCCAACGAAAGTCAGACCACGTTTTTCAGAAAACAACTTAAAACTAAACAACCAAACGTGAACTCACTCAACTTTGTTGTTGACTCGTTGTTACATGCCTTACAGGTCGCTAAATGCTTGGAGCTTGCACGGGGAAGGAGTCGTTGTGGTGTACGGACTGTTATGTTCCGTGCTTAATATTTAAATCCTTATGAACTTACTAAACTTGCGTTTTGAAACTTTAACTTATGAACTATGGACTTACGCTTTTGAACTCACGTTTATGCTTCCGCTGTTTAAACTAAACAAGGTTAACTAGCTTTGGTCACCAATCGTATTATGTTTGGTTTTACTTACTTAATTGAGTTGTTCAATATGATTGGTGGCTCGATCCTGGTCACGTCACGCCTCCAAAGCGGTGGTACTCCGCATGGTGGATTTTGGGGGTGTGACAGATTGGTATCAGAGCCATTGGTTATAGTGCACTTGGTTTTTAATAAGGGAAAAAGTTTTTTATTAAAACCAGACTATAACCTGTACAGTGCTCAACGATCCACAACGACGCTTCGCTCCACGTGCAAGACTCGACACCATAAGTGGTATGATTTATGTTATATTATCGGTTAGATAGTTCTCACTGTGAATTAGATAATGTGATAATTGCTATTTGAACCTTGTGTGCTTACTCTCTAATGTCGTCCCACACACTTACGCACTTTCGCGACACTTTCCTCACTTACGAAGATCATGAGCGGACGCAGAGGACGTGTCAACCTCACTTAAGACCAGTTGACGGCTTTGATCAACGAACGAGTCGCTGAGGCACTCGCAGCTAACCCTGCAGGAGGTATAACCTGCCATATCAACCCATCTTAGGACGTTTAGATCCTACCCGCGCAAACCAATTCTTGTGCTTAATCTTGTCCTTTATTCTCGCGCCACAGGTCAACATGCCCAACCTCCCGCCCCTTCGATCCGCAACCGATATAAGGAAACACTGACAACCACACCACGATTTCCACCAATCACAAGATTTCCCCCCCCCCCCAATTACCTTATTGGATGGTTAAATAGATATCTTATTTTGATCTACACCCTCGTATACTCAACTTAGCAAGCGGATGCCTTCTAATGATGGGATAGTCTTCGGGACATTCGAGGACGGCAATATGGATTACTCAACCCACACACAGACACGACGAACTACACATTTACCTCACCCGTTTCCCCCTTACACTACAAGAGTCGCACCTTGATCCTACGATGGTTTATCATAATTCTGTGAAATCTTTTCGCTAGCCTTTGTACCGACCTATGCTTGTCAAATAATGCAATTTCTACTATTGACATAGGCAGAACCATCATTCCTTTACCACAGTGACGCTAGACACTAATGCGAACACACTCTAGTTTAGAGGGTTTGGAAGGTTCGGATTTCTATCATTGGTAATCACTTGTTGAAACCTTGAGCGTGATGATGTGTTATTGAAACGATTATACTCTCTTGAACACGTTTTCGCGTCCTTTCTTTGGAACCTCACGATTGCACAAACGTAAAAAAAAAAAAAAATTCACACGACCTAAGGAAACTCCTCCGAACTTGATTGCTTACCGACTTGTTAAATCGAAAACTCATCTAGGTTCGTGGATCTAGGTGAATTATTCCTCCTTTGCATATGAGTGATGCAAGGAACGATCCCAATGCTGTGATGGGTAAGTTTCTTCTGGATGACTTCTTTGTTACTGTTTTATTCGATTCGGGTGCCGATACTAGTTATGTGTCCTTAAAAGTGAGCCAAATGCTTAAGCGCACTCCAACACTCCTGAACACCAAACACGCGGTAGAGCTAGCAAATGGTAAAAGTCTAGAAGCCACACACGTAGTTAAAGGTTGTAACCTCGTCTTAGCTGGTCAGACTTTCCCTATCGATCTTGTTCCTATCACCCTTGGTAGTTTCGACGTCGTTATTGGGATGGATTGGCTATCTCATCATCAAGCGGAGATTGTTTGCAAGGAGAAAATCGTCCGCATTCCTCGTTCCGGTGAAGAACCTCTCATGATTCGTGGCGACAAGAGTGGTGCTGTCGAAGGCATCATCTCTTTCCTTAAGGCCCAGAAGTGTCTGCGAAAGGGCCACACTGCCATTTTAGCACTCGTTACTGACACATCAACGGAAGAGAAGAAAATTGAAGACATCCCTGTTGTGCGTGATTTTCCCGAGGTATTTCCTGAGGAATTACCTGGTCTTCCGCCTCATCGCCAAGTTGAGTTTCAAATCGAGCTAGCTCCTGGAGCAGCGCCAGTAGCTCGAGCACCATATCGTCTAGCTCCATCAGAACTCGAAGAACTGTCCACACAACTACAAGAACTCTTGGAAAAGGGTTTTATACGTCCTAGCTCTTCGCCCTGGGGAGCTCCAGTCTTGTTCGTGAAGAAGAAGGATGGTACTTTCAGAATGTGTATTGACTATCGCGAGCTCAACAAGGTGACTATGAAGAATCGTTATCCTCTTCCACGTATTGACGACTTATTCGACCAGCTGCAAGGGTCGAGCTATTACTCCAAGATCGATTTGAGATCGGGATACCATCAGCTGAGGGTCCGAGATGAGGACGTTGCCAAAATAGCATTTAGAACTCGTTACAGCCATTACGAGTTTCTGGTTATGCCATTCGGGCTGACGAATGCACCAGCGGTCTTCATGGATCTCATGAACCGAGTGTCCAAGCCTTACCTGGATAAGTTCGTTATTGTGTTCATCGACGATATCCTGATCTATTCTAAGAGTCAGGAGGAACACGAGCAGCATCTACGACTTATGCTGGAACTTCTTCGAAAAGAGCAGTTGTATGCCAAGTTTTCGAAATGTGACTTCTGGCTTCGCGAAGTCCACTTTCTAGGCCATGTGGTAAACAAGGATGGAATTCATGTGGATCCATCTAAGGTTGACTCAATCAAGAACTGGCCTGCACCCCGCGCACCAAAAGAAATCCGCCAATTCTTGGGTTGGCAAGATATTACAGAAGGTTTATCAAAGACTTCTCCAAGATTGCGCAACCTCTCACTTCACTGACTCAGAAGGGTGTCATCTATCGTTGGAGTGATGCACAAGAGTCCGTATTTCAACATCTAAAGGATAGACTTTGTAGCGCGCCTATCCTCTCATTGCCCGAAGGCACCGATGATTTCGTGGTTTATTGCGACGCTTCCATCCAAGGACTTGGTTGCGTATTGATGCAACGCGACAAGGTCATTGCCTACGCATCGCGCCAACTTAAAGTTCACGAAAGAAACTACACTACTCACGATCTGGAGCTGGGAGCAGTTGTATTCGCGCTTAAGATATGGAGACATTACCTGTACGGTACAAAGTGCACCATTTACACCGACCACAGGAGTCTCGAGCATATCTTCAAGCAAAAGGAGTTAAACATGCGACAACGCCGATGGGTCGAACTCTTGAATGATTACGAATGCGCTATCAAGTATCATCCGGGCAAAGCCAATGTTGTGGCTGACGCCCTCAGTCGAAAGGATACTTTACCTAAGTGTGTACGTGCTTTATAGCTTACCATCCAATCCAACCTTCCCGCTCAAATTCGAGATGCTCAGGTTGAAGCATTGAAAGCAGAGAACATCAGGGCTGAATCCCTACGAGGATCGAGGCAACGGCTAGAGCAAAAGGAAGATGGCGCCTACTATGTAACGGGGCGTATTTGGGTTCCATTTTATGGCAACTTACGCGAGCTTGTGATGGATGAAGCACATAAGTCTCGTTATTCTGTACACCCTGGTTCGGACAACATGTACCACGACCTCAAGACTACGTATTGGTGGCCTGGCATGAAAGCCCACATAGCAACCTACGTCAGTAAGTGCTTGACTTGTGCGAGAGTCAAGTCTGAATATCAGAAACCATCAGGCCTACTTCAACAACCGGAGATCCCGAAATGGAAATGGGAGCAAATTTCCATGGATTTCGTTACCGGCCTGCCTAGATCTCAACGCGGAAATGATACCAGTTGGGTAATCGTAGATCGACTGACCAAGTCTGCACATTTTATGGCTATCAAAGAGACGGATAAGTTTTCTACTCTTGCAGACATTTATATAAAGGAAGTGGTATCAAGGCACGGAGTGCCAATCTCTATTATATCTGATCGTGGCGCACATTTTACTTCTGAACTGTGGCAAGCAATGCACAAGTCCTTTGGCTCACGTTTAGATATGAGCACCGCTTATCACCCGCAGACGGATGGGCAATCTGAATGCATCATCCAAACCCTTGAAGACATGCTTAGGGCATGTGTAATCGATTTTGGTAATGGCTAGGAAAAGCACCTCCCGCTAGTGGAGTTCTCATATAACAACAGCTACCACACCAGCACCCAAGCCGCTCCATTTGAGGCATTATACGGACGCAAATGCCGATCGCCTCTCTGTTGGGCAGAAGTTGGTGACAGCCAAATCACTGGCCCAGAACATGTTGTAGACACCACCGAGAAAATTTCTCAGATACGACAGCGAATGGCGGCATCTCGTGACCGTCAGAAAAGCTATGCTGATAAGGGAAGAAAACCACTCGAGCTCCAGGTCGGGGATCGGGTGCCACTCAAAGTCTCACCTTGGAAAGGTGTAGTCCGCTTTGGCAAACGAGGCAAACTCAATCCGCGTTATATCGTACCATTCAAAGTCATTGAGAAAATTGGTACGATAGCCTACAGGTTGAATCTACCCGAAAAACTCAGCGGAGTTCACAACGTATTCCACGTATCAAATCTGAAGAAGTGTCTGTCAGATGAGACCTTCATAGTTCCTCTCAAGGAACTCACAATCGATGACCAGCTGCGATTCGTCGAGGAACCAGTAGAGATTACTGATCGAGATGTTAAGATTCTCAAGCACACAAGAATACCTCTCGTTCGAGTTCGTTGGAATGCTCGTCGTGGCCCAGAGTATACTTGGGAACGAGAAGACCAAATGAAACTCAAGTATCCCCAACTGTTTAAGAAAAACGCAACCACTACTGAGGCTGAAGCTACCGCAGAATTTCGGGACGAAATTCCAAATCAACGGGGGGATGATGTGACACCCCAGGAAAATCTGGAAAACAACGCAACTTAACTAGCTTCCTCAGTAACCACGCGCTAAATTTCGGGACGAAATTCTCTTAACAGGGGGAGAATGTGACAACCCTCAAAATCCCATGTAACCGTACAGTCTATTAATAATAATTAATGTGCTTGACGACTATGTGGAATCACTTAACTGCTTTCTGATATCTGTGTTATGCTTACACATATTTGTTAATATACTAATAGTGCACATAAAGGTCACTAAATAGTCCGTTATATTTTCCTAAGTGTTAGAAAGTAAAAACGTTACAAAATATATATGTAGGACGCTTTACGGATTAATTAAGCGCTTTAACGGAGCAGTGTCAAACCGAACAACCGGACTTTACCCGGGACATAAAAATATTGCCATCAACACTGTTTTTCTTTTTCTGAGCCAGTTAGGGTCCCTGAATACCCTAACACCCGTCACAACTTACTACACACTAGTAACCGGGTTAATCCCTAAACTAACTTAGCTTAACTTAACTATATCCTAATTATCTAGTTGAAATCGAACCAAGGACCCCCCCCCCCCCTAACGAATTCGGTTCCCTTGGGGGACATCCTTGTCCTATATTTGATTAAAATAATCTTATATGTCTAATATCTATTAGACACATAATCCTTTGGATAATAATCTTATGAATTGTCTATAAGTTCTAATCTTGGCACACTAGCACAAACATCACAAACTCAACAACACACACACTCTCTCTCCCTCTCTACAACTCTCGGCCGAACACCCCTCTACCATCCAGCCATCTTTCGATTTTAATCCTCACATTCCAAGCTTACACAAGCGTTAAGGATCACGTATAAGGAGGCTTGGTGCAATCGGAAGGCGAAGGACCTCACTCTATTGCTTTTATCCTCTCATTTTGCGTCTAGATTCTCCCCTAGCCTTGAGCTAGTAGTAAGTGACTCTAAACCTCTTCTTGATCTTGTCTAGAGTGGTTAATAAGAGTTTCGTAGGTTAAAAATTATGAACATATAAGATCAAAGTCTAAAAGTTTACTAAAGTGATGAACAAGGTGGTTAATGGATGAATATGTGTGTAAATCATGTAGATCTTGTGTTGTTATGATTATTGGTTGATTATCTAATGTTTTGCTGATTAATATTGATGGATAATGTTGTTGTGATTAATAAACTTGTTAACGAAATAGATCGAACATGATTTAGAAGGTTAAACACTGAAAAACAGAATCTGTCCCGGTTTTACAGCCAACTTCAGTTGGCTGTAAACAGGTCTTAAACTCAACGAAAAACCGATATTTTGAATCTAAAATATGTTATTATGAAATACGGTTCTAATGGAACCGGAATCGTAATTTTTGGACTCCGTTTACTATTTTTAAAGTGAAAATTTGTAACAGCAACTTAAGCTGAATTTTGACAGCAATAAATAGGTGTCGTACTTTCAGTCATAACCTGAGTTTTGTGATGAGTCGGACCATGAAATTTGTACAGTAGATAACAACCTGTGTATTTGTAATTACTCCACTGGTATTTCGTAAATCGGACACTCGATGAATTTTTAATAAATTGTTTCGTGGACTGTGGTCAGAAATACATAAATCTGAGTTCAGTCCCGAATATGAATTTTTATAAAATGTGGGTAATTAACCGGACCTCGATATTTTTACACAATAATATATGGAATGTTTATGACATTCTATAAAAATTTGGGAATTTTTGGAATAATCTAACTATTTTATTTAAATGTCCGAAAACAGCAGGTTTTGAGTATTAATGCTGAATTGACATAAGTTGTGACTTGCGTGTCTAAATGTCGAGTATGCTATCTGTGAATGGTTTGACATGTTATATATGTTATGTGCATTATCGTATGTTTGTTTTTGAGTGGGGAATGGACGGGAAACTTAGATGGGCATAAACCGTTACAGTGATGCATGTTGTGTGATAGATACGTGTAGGAACTTTGTGCTCTAATTGAAAGCCACTAAATGACTAACTGATAAATCATACTAGGACGCGATTGACCGACCCTGACTGTTAGCTATATTGAGAATCTAACCGAGCAAACCGAGGTGAGTTCACACACTTTCTAAGGCATGGGATTCCCGGTGGTTTGGGAATGGGTTAAAGAATTTAAAACTAAATCTACATATCCTCCTTGGGTAGGATATGTACGGCCATCCTCCATAGATAGGATGCCATTATTAATCCTACGAATTCTCCTAGTGCAGAATACGTACGTTCGTCCTCCTGGTGCAGGACAACAACCTTAAAACTAGCTAGACAAAACTCTATCATGAAGTCCCTCAATTTATATCGACTTAATCGCCGAGGCCAATGGCGAGCGGGTCATTAGTTAATAGTGCTATTAGGTTTAACAAACCTCACACCGTGCCGGTAGGACGGGCGTGTACTAATGGACTATGGCAGATTGTCAGTGATGATAGACACTGATATAGGGCACAACTTATTTGCGTAGCAGTCGATATCATACCGTCTAGTAGTTCACACGGGGAAAACCCCCACTGATCATGGTTATGGATTGGGTAAAGAAAAAGGAAATGGTTAAACCTACTTTCAACTACGGGGTAACCCCCACGGCAATTACGCCAACGAAAGTCAGACCACGTTTTTCAGAAAACAACTTAAAACTAAACAACCAAACGTGAACTCACTCAACTTTGTTGTTGACTCGTTGTTACATGCCTTACAGGTCGCTAAATGCTTGGAGCTTGCACGGGGAAGGAGTCGTTGTGGTGTACGGACTGTTATGTTCCGTGCTTAATATTTAAATCCTTATGAACTTACTAAACTTGCGTTTTGAAACTTTAACTTATGAAATATGGACTTACGCTTTTGAACTCACGTTTATGCTTCCGCTGTTTAAACTAAACAAGGTTAACTAGCTTTGGTCACCAATCGTATTATGTTTGGTTTTACTTACTTAATTGAGTTGTTCAATATGATTGGTGGCTCGATCCTGGTCACGTCACGCCTCCAAAGCGGTGGTACTCCGCATGGTGGATTTTGGGGGTGTGACACTTTCAAACACCCCAAAGGGCAATGCCATGTGTCAAACTCTTGTGGTGGGGGTAAAATGAGTTACCACAACATTCCGACAAGTGTACGGGCAAGATCAAGGCACGATATCCAAGAAACGATCCTAATGGTGAACCGAAATCTATAAATACCCATTCATCCCCATTGCAAAAACCCACTAGAATCTGATTTGAGAAGCTCTAAGTTGAAACCTTTGTTTCATACCTGAGCTACTTGGATCAAGATTAGCATTCGGGTACCCTTTGTAAGTGTTCCTTCGTTCTTTTATTGCTTTTCGAGTCCGAAATGTTTGACTTTCTGCATTGACCAGTTTATGGTCAATGCGAAGTTCGTTTGAACTTCATAACGTGAGCGTAATCACGATGGTTATAGTCCCTAGTGACTATACCTGCTGATTACCACGTTATCTAGGCTCAGTGACGAGTCGTAGTTTTGGCCAAAATACGCATTCTTGCGTATTTTGTAACCAAACTACTCTTGGGTATCAAAACTGTTTGTTTTGATACCAAACATGTTTTCTAAACTTAGTTAAGCATGTTTTAGCATGCTTAGCTCGTCACTTTTAGTTTAGTGCTTATATAGGGTCGTAAGGTAAGCGATCTAAACAATCGCTTATACTTTCGAACCCGACCCGCTTGGTCGATCATTAGGATCCGACCAAACACATTAGGTGACCATAGTATATAGGGAATAACCTTCCGAGACTATACCTTATGGTCGCTTCGTTTAAGTAGTTGTATGATAGGTAGTTTATATGCCTTAGGTAAATTACCAGAATACCCTTTTCATGTATAATTGGTAATTAAGCATATGTAACATAACTTTTGGTATCTAACCTGATTTAGTAACAATATTAAACATGTTAAGGCATATTTTACTTGTCATAGGACTAGTTAGGCGGTCCGAACGCGTTTCACGCGAACGACGCGTTAAAGTAGCATAAGCTACCTAAACGAGTCATAATGGGTCGTAAGCGCTTAGGTTAGGTTTCATTTAGTATGTAGGCTTTGTTAAACCATATGACACGAGTCTCCATACTCGTTTGGTTTACGAACCCTCATTCTATTTAAATCCTCCGATTTAGGTCCGGTATATTAACATAGTTACCTATATTAGGTGCCGTTTGATTTCCGTGATCTCTAGCGTTGCTTGGTGGTTATCCTAGGACTTCTAAGCAATCTCAAGTGAGTACATAGTCCCCTCTTTTACTATTTTCAAACTGTTTTGGGGTGAAGCATGTGTACCTATCTGTTATTTTCATGTTTTCCAAAAGTATAATTGATTATACATGTTAGTACTTATCTGTTGACGAACTGGATGACTATCTATGGTTTAAACACTGATTTTTCCAAGACTATAACCTTAATTGTTGAATTGTACTTATTTTGTTCACCAGACCGGTTGGTAGTATGATATAGCGCTATAGGATTGGACACCCCATTCCTGTTGTCATGGAATGTCTGAAACCAATTTGTTTCTCCATCCAAATAGGGATTGCCTTTGTGGTATCCTTATAGTCTCAAAGGTGTAGTTTGATGCACTAGGTTTGAATGAATTCTTAAATCACACCTTTAAAGTATATTTTGATATACTCCCAAAAGTATATTTTGATATACTCTCATGTGTGGTATTGTACAGAACCAACATATATATTTTATCAACAAACCAAAACATATTTTTATATGTTATTTATAAAACCCAAAGCATATTTTGATATGTTATTTATGAAACCAAAACATAGTTTAATATGTTATTTACAAATCCAAAGTATACTTTTAATATGCTACTATAAGGTTATTCGTTTAACCTTACATTAATTTACAAAGCATACCTTTTGATTTATTCAAACACTTTGTTTTGTACATTTTTACTTATGGTTTAAGAAATCTCATTTCACTTACCATACATGATATTTTGGATACACATTACATGGTTTACATTTAACTTGAGTTATACAATAACATTGGACTAATGGTTTAAACATGAACATTCTATATTGGTGGTTTGGTTTGAGTAAGTGACTTAAGTAACGAGGCGTGCGAAATATGATACAAGCATGGTGGATACGCCGCTGGTACTTCCTATATATAAGTGTTTGTATGGTATTACATATCGTAGCGTTATTTGAATCATTTCAATTTAAGTCATATAACATTTTATACAAATAACATACTTTTCATAAGACATTGTTTTACAACAACTTATCTTATACAAACTCATTTTACATGGTTATTCATTTAACCTTACATTTATTTATACATATCATCTGATCATATTGTTTTTCAAACGATTTGCAAAACAAATCAATTTACAAGGTTCATGACTAAACTTTATTAAACATTTTCTTAAACTTACAAGTCATAAATCCTATTTTCACAAAACCTATGTATCTAACAGACATTTTTATGCTGACTTACTTATTTTTACACATGTTTCAGGTACTGCTTTGCAATGATTTGTTGATACATGCTACATTTAGGATGGACTCGTGCCTTAGCAACTTTAAAACATGGAAGATCATAGTTGTACTTATTTGATTGTATTAAAACAATGAGTTCATTTATTCAATAAAACAGAATTTATTTATTCCATGGTTATGAAACAATGATTCTGTTACAACACTCCCCGACGTTTCCGCCACGTCTGGTTGTTCTACGTGGTCGGGGTGTGACACCAATCAAGAATTAACAATAACACTATTGAAATCTGTCATAACTTGTCTGAGTATTATTTAGATATCAAATCAATGATTTAAAATAATACTTTGGGTATCCTTCTAAGAATCTATCATATGAAAATATGGAAGATTCTACAAGGATTTGAATAATCGTACAATGAATCAACTAAACACATAATCATCAACTGTCATCAACTTGTATGCACGCATTAAAGTACACGAAGAATCCAATCAAGGACTTCAATTATACCTTAAACATCCCACGAGTATCTAACTATGAAGATAGATAGATAGATACTACAAGGATCTGGTTTTGTCACATTGTCTTGTTATACACGCATTAAAGTACACAATGAATCCAAACAAGGACTCCAAATTAGCACTTTAAACATCCTATAAGTATCAATCTATGAAGATAGATAGATACTATAAGGATTTGGATAATCGAAACCTGAATCATTGAATCATAACATCCTAAATCCTAATGGTGATTCGGGATAACGCTACGAAGGGTAATACAATAAGCACACTTATATATAAGAAGTACCAGCTGCGTATCCACCATATCCTTATTGTATTACACTAGTTTCGTTATCTAAATCACCAACAATCTCTACACATAAAAAATAACCAATGTCCTGTAAAGTACTTCTTAAAAATCTCACTATATAGTTTGTAGTATATGCAAAAATATACTTTGTTTCTAAAAAATCTCACAAAGTCCGACTTCATCAAACCATGGCAGTTTCTGGTAACTCAGCTTGGGATATGTTTCTCAAAGAAGAGTGTAAACTTCCATAAAATCTCCTACAGGTTGATTGAACCCGTGCCTGCTATTGTGCAAGAGGTTCCATATAATTTCTCTCATTATTTAATGATACATTTTACAAGAAACCTGTTGTAACACCCCGACCACGTAATACAACCAACCACGGCGGAAACGTCGGGGAGTCATGTCACAGAATCATTGTTTCGCAACACATGGTGATTGAAGTTTTGTTTTATTCCATTAATGGACTTATTGTTTTAACACAAACCAGATAAATACAAATAATTGTCTTTCAAGTTTTAAAGTCACTAAGGCACGTGTCCATCCTATGTGTAGCATGCGTCAACAATCATCACATAGTAGAACCTGAAACATATGTGAAAATAAAACGTCAGCATAAAAATGCCTATGAAGAACACAGGTTTTGTGATTAGATTCATGGCTTTAGATAACATAAGAAAAGGGTTTATGTTCACAAAAATAGCCATGAATCCTTGTAAAAAGTTTGGTTTCTAAAACACATTGCTTTGATAAAATGGTTTGTAGTATATGCAAAAATATACTTTGTTTTTGAAATAATCGGATAAGTAGTATACCAAAATATGCTTTAGTTTTTGGAAATAATAGATTTGGTAGTATATCAAACTATACTTTGGATTGAAAATAGCATATCAAACTATGCATTGGTTTGCAAATAGCATATCAAATTATACTTTGGTTTTGAAAATAGCATATCAAACTATGCTTTAGTAGTATGTCAAAATATACTTTGGCTTAGGAAATAACAGATTTGGTAGTATATCAAACTATACTTTGGTTTTGAAAATAGCATATCAAACTATGCTTTGGTAAACCATATCACATTGGGAACATAACAAACTATGCTTTGGAAGTATATCAAAATAGGGGATGGATCATGAGAAAACTAGTTTAAATGAGAAAACAAAAAAACTAACTAAAAAAGCCTAAAAAACATACCAATTTTTTTTTACAATTTTTTTATAAAAAATAAATCGCTAGTTTTTATGCATGGAAAAAAAATTTAAACAAAAAATAGAAAAAAGGCTTTTTCGTTGTGTTACACATGTGCACTATTACGGATATAGTGCACATTTGTAGTACACATATAATGATTTTTTTTTTCAATTTTTTTTTTCAATTTTTTTTATATATAAAAATAACAATTTTTATATAAAAAATTTAAAAAAAAAAAATTTGGTATGTTTTTTAGCTTTTTTTTAGGCTTTTTTAGTTAGTTTTCTAGTTTTCTCATTTAGATGTAGTTTTCTCATGATCCTCTCCCTATCAAAATATACTTAAATTGTGATTTGGTAGTATATCAAACTATACTGTAAGTCCCGTGAAACGGATCTTTCAATGATATCAAACAACCCAATTGATTGTGCGGAATCCAATCAATGGGTGATTCAAGAAATCAAACCAAAACCAACAAGAAATATGAACAACGAAGAACAAACCGGAATCACTTTCAAACTTGCACACGATTCTATTACTATGAACTAGGAAAATCGTCTGGTACAAGTGCTCACCAATCGCCACCCTCTCTAGCTCTCTCTAGGAATTGTAACAATGATGTTCCAAAGGTTCAAACCCTAAAACAAGTTAAAAACTTGTTTATATACTAACTCAAGCCCAAGTCCCTACATGGGCTCCCCTTGGGCCTGCTTGGCCCACATGGCCTAAAGCTTGGCCCAAGTGACCTATAAAGGTCCACAACCTAATATAAACTAACCCTGTACGGCCCAGTTCATAACCATAACCCGTTGTGTTAATTTGATGCGTCAGTCTCACACTTTAGGGCCTAACAATCTCCCCCTAGACTGATGCCATCAAATTGTCTTCATACCATGAATTCAGCAACGTCTTCAACTAAGTCTATGGTTGTCATAATGCTGCAGATGTTGTGGAAGTTCTTGACTTCTGAACTCTCAGCACTGGGTCTCTTTCTTCAGCTTTTGTGGTTAGCTTCATATCAGGATCTCGATCAGCTTTGCTTGAAAATCTTGTTAAAAAGAATGTGAGAGGAGGATTCTCAACAGCTCTTTTCTTCTTCAGTCTTTTTCTTTCAAGCAGGTTCACGGTACTTCTTCAAATGCACTTTCACTGTCAGACGGTGTCTCGTATCCGGTTCTTCTGACTCAGGTACATCTTGTTGTTGTGCTGCTTCAGGCTTCTTCAGCAACTAACAGCATCTCAGTCTTCATCAACCCCTGTTCTTGATTGAAATCAAGTTCTGCACATGCTCACAAACTCATAAGCAAACATTTCTTATGCAACAGAGGAACGTACCACATGAACACTAGGTACATCCAAGTACTTGTACTCGGATTTCACAATTTAAATTCTTTCAACTTTTGATGACCAGTCAAATCTTCAAGAACGGTTACATTTTTCATTTTAAGAAAGACAATTAAACACTCTATTTTTGGATTTTTGTTTTATAGAAAAGCAAGACACTATTTTTGTATTTTTGAATTTTTCAATTTTTTTAATTTTAAGAACTAAAAACTCAAAATATAAACAACTACCATAATATACAATTACAATTGCAATGGGATCAAAATTCGTTCTCAGGCAGACTAAGGAACACTTTTCAGTACGAGCCTAATCAAACTGGTCTATGCGATTGCCAATATGTTTGTCCACCTAAACTTTAACGCTCAACTTTCAATTTTCAACTTCGTGATATGCTTTAGGTAATATTATACTATTTTACCCGTGTGTCCCATTCCAAGGCATACCCCCACGATCAAGGTAAGCACAACGATTCATCGTAGCAGGTGAGTATACTGATGTCATCCTTTAAGATATCTTGACTGTGTCTAGGTCTGCATATAATCTGTTTTATCATGTTTTGATTTCTTAACAATGAACACCCAAACAAATACTAATCAAATCCTGGAATTATAACAGCACACTCTATCATGCAAGTAGCTTCCCTACCACATATTTCACAAGTCCAATCCAGATTTCTGAAATCTTAACTGGGAATAGGTTGAGAAGAGAACAGAATAGATCTTTTTGCAGAGATGGTATAATATACAGATCAAATGAGTTTTTCTCAGTTTGATATAGGTTTCAAGGGTTTCTTTTGGGCACTTGAGGGCCTCTTTCGGGTGTATTAGATCTATAGCGCGACAACGTACAACTAGGTCAGCATGTATCTGGATGCAGCAGAAGCTGTCGTTGCCTAGCACCTCCAGGTCAGCATATATCTGGATGCAGCAGAGGAGGTACACGACTTTTTCAGAGAAGATTTCAGAATCAGATCAAAATTGTGTGTATCGGGACAACATACAAACATTCAAATAGAAATGAGCTAATTCCAAGTGACTTTCTTTCCTGGGGTCATGTACAATTTTAGTTCTGAATAGAAGGACAGCCGAGATATCCCCGGATGATTCAACAATATAAAGACCCGAAACCTCAGATGTTGGCTATCTATCAACGCAAGATTTAAGACATTCAAATCATACGCCGTTGATATGTTACCCACATGGTACATAGTTCGTTATGTTTATAACACTTAGTATCTTTTATCATGTTGAGCGTCAAGCCTATCGACATATCGCAGTAGATCCTAGTCTTTTCAGCTATGGCACCTTACATGTGTTAGTCAAACCCTTTAACACGAACATTTATTTCACTTCCCATATCATGCAATTTATCTTTTTGGCTTTTTCATTTTTCTAATGTTTTTGTATTTTTCTCATTTTCTCCCCCTAAAACAATACATATTTACAGCAAACTCTTTTTGTATTTTCTGAGTTTTCTCCTCCTAAACTCTATATCTATCTATATGTTCCTCTCCCCCCCTAAATTTGTGCATAAATCTTGTATTTTTGCGCAAATTTACCATTTACTAGAGAAAGGACACAATATGTACAAAGTAATGAACTAAGAAAGGGAAAAAAATATTTTTGCTTAACCGTTCCGTCATCAGATTGAAGACTAATCAAATTCAAATCAAAGTACTGAATTTAAACGGTACCTTTTGCTGATCTATCTTACTTCCCATATCTCCTCCAAAGGAAACATATCATCTGTAAAAAAAATTTGAACTTTTTGCAACAGTGAAATGTTACCCATTTTTATCTCTGGAACAACCGCTATCAACATTCCAGAGATTGTCAACAGCTCCTCCTTGGTTGTTCCTGAAAGGTAAGGAGATTAGTAAGACATGGGTACCCAGGCCATCGTGGTCCTGGGATTTCCTGAAGCATCAAAATAAGACACTTCTTTTAAACATAGGTCCCCTTTCGTCTCAAGGATTGGAGATGTTGCTGCTTTGGATTTGGGTTTCCAAATCTGTTTCGGTCTAGCAAACGCGTTTGTTGCCTTCGGTTGAGCAACTTTAGTTGTTTCAGGTTTGTTAGTTTTAGAAAAACATTTTTGTTCCTGAACAGCCTTGCGTTTGTTTTTAGCAGCATTCCAATCCCCATCAGAAGATTTAACCTTGGGATTCACATTCTTCATTGCCTTAGGTGAAGATACCTTCATTGGCTTAGAATGGTAGTTATCCTTAGGTGTAACCCTCTGATTTTGAGCATAATACGGTTCATGGGGATGATTTGTGCAGTTCCGAGCAATGTGACCAGCAATGCCGCAATTGAAGCATGTTTGTCTCTTCATGTAGAAGGCATTCTGATCATCTTGTGTAGCTCTTGCAGGCCCTGAAGGATAAACTGGTCCTTTTTGTGCTTGTTTTCCTTGCACATTTCTTGCAAACGAGGATGAATTTGGATGTCTATACTTGTCGTTTGCTGGGGCCTTCTGTGGTGGAGATTTCTTTTGATTCTTCTTGTTTTGTTTAGACTGCAAGTCTTGTTCAGAAATCTCACCAGTCTTTCCGAAAGCTTTGTTAGCACAGTCAAATGCATATTTCTCACATTTGCCATTAATGACTGGCTTAACGAAAGCATTTTTCACGTCACGGGTCTTTTGAGAACTATTGCTTCCCGTTGAGGACTGTGGAGAGCCTGATCGTCTGTGATGTTTAGGCTTCTTATTTCCGCGTCCTTTACCTGCTCGCTTCGGCTCTTGTTGCTTGATCTGAACCTTTTCATCTCTAACAGAAGGTTCAGACTGTTTAGCTTGCGCACTTGGAGCCTTGTCCACATCAATCTTCTCTTCATCCTTCATGTCATCAGCTTTGACAGAATCGGAGAATTCTGGTTTGTTAGATGAAATACCAGAAACTTTAGCAGGAACTTTATCTGAAACATTTGACAAATTTTCAGCACAAGATGGTTCTGCACATGACGCCTTTGAGCTGAATCCACTAGAATCAACTGATTCTAATTTCTCAGAATCAGTTGCTTCAGATGATTCACATTTGGAATCAGATGGTTCAACTGGCTCATTCGTTTCATTTGTCGTTTCAGTCTTTGTTTCACAAGCATCAACGTTTTCGCCCAAACCGTCAGGCCTGAAATTAATCACAGAGCGAAAAACCGAGTTAAAAATATCACATGACGAAATAGAGTCTTGATTAAGTTCATTCATTAAATTTTCATAAGAACCAGACTCTGATGCTTGTTCATCCCCAACTACATTTTCAACTTTTACTTCAACTACTTCATCTGCAGGGGAAGACGAAGCATTAGGATCAAAAGTACCCTTTGAAACAAAATTTACCGAAGGACTCGCTCGTTTATCAAAAGGTCTGCTGTTGATTGATGACTTATCAGTTTTAGGACCGTAAGCCATCTTGTCCTCATTCATCAATTCCTCCTCAGTCATGGGTAAATATGTGTAGTTGTCATTATATGGAGGAGGAACTTGATTGAAACCCAAACCACGCCCTTTATTTTCCTTGTATGCGAGCTGTTGATCACACAAGTTTTTGACCAATTTGCTGGAAGAATCATACTTTTTAATGTTAAGTTCGTTAATTTGATATCTTTCTCTGATATCTTCCAGTTCTTTGATCAAAATGCATACCTTCTCCTGTGCCTCCAAGAAATGGGCTGTTTTTACACTTACATCATCCTTAAGTTTGATGATGTCTTTTCGCTGAGCTTCAATTTTATCTTTATAAAGCTTTTCATTCTTTGATAAAGTAAAATTTTTATTTTTTATGTCGTTGTATTCTTGAATCAACTCAGCGTTGTGTAACCGATATGCCTCATTTCTTTCTCTACACTCAGGAGTGCAAAAGACAGAATGTATCTCTTCACGATCACGAGTAATTTCTTGAGCCAGGGGTTTGTTAAACATAAATGCTGAATTTTGTGTGGATGAGCAAACTGCAGCAGATGTGTTGCATTGAGTAGACTGTTTGCCAGCATTGTCATATGATTTGATGATTGAGATCAGCTCATCCGGCTTCATTCTGTAACAATCGGTTGTCACTATTATCTGATTAACATTGGTAAACCAACTACAGTTCTCCCGATCTGGAATCCCTTTTATAGCATCCAGAAGCTTTCTGTTGCTCATGCGAGTAGACACCACCATCTCTGCCTTCTCCATTTTAGAGAGCAGTTCAGCAAACCGGCCAATCAATGCTTCTATAGATTCACCAGAAAAGTATCTAAATCCTTGGAATTCCTGCTCAAGCACCTCTCTCTTAGAAGACATTTTTAAGAAGTGATCCCAAAAATGAGCGTTTTTAACAATTTCCTCAACAGAAGCTTAAAGTGAGAACCTGTGTACTCGCTAACTCAAACCCTTTGCACGTAAATGAACCCGCTTTCTAAACCGCACCTTAAAACCTGTCAAACCTTTATCACAAACATTTTTTTTTTTTTTTATAAATAAAACTCCTTTTTTTTTAAAATTTTTTTTTATTTTTAAATAGAATAAACTGATTATATTAAATAAAGATTAAAATTATTATTATTAATATTAAATATTATGAATAAGTAATGATGATTCAATGATTATTATAATTATTATAAAAAAAATATTATTATATATTAAAACCTAAATGACGTCTGTTTCTTCTTCGTTCAAAACCCACTGAACCCTAATTTTGAAAGATCAGCCGCAGTTACAACAACTACTACCCGTCTTTTTCAAATCGATTATCAACGACAACAGCAACAAAGGAGAACTACGGAGGAACGTTGAACGGAGGTGATCGGATGAACAGTGTCGGACAATACGACGATGAAGATGACGAACGGAGATAATGGTGAAGATGTTGAACGTGTAGACTCAAGAACTCACCACTCGAAACCTTTTGTGTCGGTATGTTATTAGAAACCTGCAACTCGAAAAACCGGAGCTCGAAATCTCGAACTCGAAACGATGATGGTGTACGTTGTCGGAGGTGATGGAGGTTGCGAGTTGGAACGATGTTTGCGAGTCGGAACGGTGGAGTCGAAATGGAGATTGCGACTGATAACCTTGACAACTCGAGATCTCGGTTGCGACTCGGAAACGTTGTAGCTATTATGCAGTACTCGAAACCAGAGAAGATAGGACTCGTAACTGTGGTTGCGAGTCGGAGAAGATGTTTCTTGTTGCGACTCGTAACCGTGGATGGTTGCGAGTCGAAACCAAAGCAAGATGAGCCGAAACCGGTGGTTGCTACTCGAGACCTTGTGATTGCGACTGCGGAGGTTGCGACTCTAAATCTTTGCTGATTGCTTGTTGTCGGAGAAGATTGCGAGTCGGAACGGCGCAAGTCGGAAACTGTGTATGTGGTAACTCGAGACTGTTAACTGGAGTCGAAACCGACAATTGCACCAAAGTTGATAACTCGAGACCAGACCTTTACACGTGTTTGATGAATCAAAAAAACATGATAACTGATATATTTTTTTTAAAGGAAACTTTTTAAAAAGCAAACCAATTTCTCGAAATTTAAGGGATTCGTATAACCTTTTGAAAGATTAATGAATTTTTTTTAAAAATTTCGAAAATTTTGTTTATCTTATAACAGATTACACAAAACACTTCCGAGCAAATTATCACAATTACTTAGATTTTTTTTATGAACGTGACTTGAAACCCAAAGAACAACATGAACACGACAAACAAAAATTTTAAAATCTTGAATCTTTGATATCACACCGAGCCTAGAAATAGGTTCTAAAGGCTCTGATACCACTTGTAAATCCCGTAAACCGGATCTTTCAATGATATCAAACAATCACCAAGTTTGTGCGGAATCCAAACTTGGTGAGATTCAAGATAAACCGAAAAATATGAAAATACGAATCGAATACGAAGAACACAATACCGAATCACTTTGAAACTTGCACACGATTCAATTACTATCAACTAGCAAAACCGTCTGGTACAAGTTCCTACACTAAATCGCCTCCCTCTCTAGAGAAAATGTAACAATGATGATCCAAAGGTTCAAACCCTAAAACAAGTAGAAAACTTGTTTATATACTAACTCAAGCCCAAGTCCCTACATGGGCTCCCCTTGGGCCTGCTTGGCCCACATGGCCTAAAGCTTGGCCCAAGTAACCTATAAAGGTCCACAACCTAATATAAACTAACTCGGTAAGGCCCAGTTCGTAACCATAACCCGTTGTGTTAATTTGATGCGTCAGTCTCATACTTTAGGGCCTAACATATACTTTAGCAAAACAGTATCACGTTGGTAGCATACCAAAATATGCATTAGTAGTATATCGAAACAGGGGATGGTTCAAATGAAAACCACTTTTATTGTGAAAACTCGAAAACTAACTAAAAAAAGCTTAAAAAACAAAACAAAATTTTCTTTTTTTCAATTTTTTTATAAAAATCGCAAGTTTTTATATATAAAAAAAACTTTTTTTCAAAAAAAAAATTTGTAGTACACATGTGTAGTATTACACATGTGCAATACAAATTATTTTTTTTTTTTGAAATTTTTTATATACATAAACCTGCGAAAATTGGTATGCAAAAAAAAAATTTGGTATGTTTTTTTCGCTTTTTTAATTAGTTTTCGAGTTTTCACAATAAGTTGTGGTTTTCATTTGAACCTTCCCCTATCAAAATATACCTAAATCGTGATTTGGTAGTATATCAAACTATACTTTTGTGACAACCCTCAAATCCCATGTATTCCGTACAAGTATTCCGTACAATTTATTAATGATAATTAAAGGGCTTGACGACTGTGTGGAAGTACTTAACTGCTTTCTGATATCTGTGTTATACTTACAAGTACATGTTAACATATTAGTAGTATACAGAAAAGTTACTAAAATGTCATGTGTGCTTTCCTGAGTATTTAAAAGTAAAAACGTTACAAATATATATATATATATATATATATATATATATATATATATATATATAAGGCACTTTACGGATTAATTAAGCGCTTTAACGGAACAGTATCGAACCGAACAACCGGACTTTACCCCAAACACAAAAATATTGACATTGACATTGTTTTTCCTTTTCTAAGCCAGTTAGGGTCCCCGAATACCCTAACACCCGTTACAAAACACATAACACACTAGTAATTTACTTAAACCCCTAACTTATCTAACTAAACATTAACCATATAGTTCAAATCAAACCAAACCCCCCCCCCCCTTGACCGATCGGTCCCCTTACGGGACACACCCTTACACATTGGAATATTTTATTCTCTTGTGTCTTGTATCTAGAGAACACATGATCTTTTGTTAAAAAGGATGCATTGTTCATAAATATAACTTCAAGTCACATACCATTCATTCATAACACTTAAAGAAAAATTTCACAACTCTCTCTCCCTCTCATTACTCTCGGCTGCAAGCTCCCACACACCCACCACCACTTTCAAGTTTCAATCTTGCCATTTTACATACACTCAATGGTGCTACGGGTCATACAACGAAACTCGGTGCTCTCGGAAGTGGAAGGACCTCACCACAACGCTATTAACCATCCATTTTTCGTCTAGTTTCTTTCCTAGCCTTGTGCTAGTTGTAAGTGCTTCTAAACACCTTCTTGATCTTGTCTAAAGTGGTTAATAAGAGATTTGTCGGATAAAAGTCATGAACATATAAGATCAAAGTTTAAAGTCTACTAAAAATGATGAACATGGTGGTTAATGAGCAAATATTAGTGTAAAACTCTTGTATCTTGTTTTGTTATGATTCTTGGTTGATTATCTGATGTGTTGCTGGTTAATATTGATGTTTGATGTTGCTACGATCACTAATCATGCTAACGGAATCAATCTAACGCGTCTTAGAAGATTAAAGAATGAAAACAGAATCTGTCCAAGTTTTACAGCCAACTTCAGTTGGCTGTAAACAGGTCATAAACTCTACGAAAAACTGATATTTTGAGTCTAAAACGTGTTATTATGAAATACGGTTCTAATGGCACCGGAATCGTAATTTTTGAACTTCGTTTACTATTTTTAAAGCGTCATTTCGTAACAGCAGCTAGAGCTGCATTTTTCTGCTGATAATATATGTTTTGTTTTCTGTCATAACTTGGGTTCTGTGTAGAGTTGGATCATGAAACTTGTACTGTAGATGACCACCGATGTATTTGTAATTACCCCACTGGAATTTCGTAAATCGGACGCTCGATGAATTTTAAATAAATTATCCCGTGGACTGTGGTCAGAAAAATATGAATCTGAGTTCAGTCCGGAAAATGAATTTTTATAAAATATTGGTAATGAACCGGACCCCGATATTTTTACACAATAAAATTTGGAAAGTTTAAGACATTCTGTAAAAATTTGGAAATTTTTGGAATAAGTTAACTATTTTATTAAAATGTCCGAAAACAGCCCGGTTTTGAATATTTATGCTGAAATGACATAAGCTGTAATTTGCGTGTCTAAATGTCGAGTATGATATCTGTGAATGATCAAACATGTTATATGTGTTATGTGCATTATCGTATGTTTGATTATGAGTGCGGAATGGATGGGAAACTTAGATGGGCATAAACTGTTAAAGTGATGCATGTTATGTGATAGATACGTGTAGAAACTTTGTGCTCTATTTGAAAATCACTAAATGACTAACTGGTAATCATATTAGGACGTGATTGACCGACCTTGACTGTTAACTATATTTGAGAATCTAACCGAGCAAACCGAGGTGAGTTCACACACTTTCTAAGGCATGGGATTCCCGGTTGTTTGGGAATGGGTTAAAGAATTTAAAACTAAATCTACATATCCTCCTTGGGTAGGATATGTACGGCCATCCTCCATAGATAGGATGCCATTATTAATCCTACGAATTCTCCTGGTGCAGAATACGTACGTTCGTCCTCCTGGTGCAGGACAACAACCTTAAAACTAGCTAGACAAAACTCTATCATGAAGTCCCTCAATTTATATCGACTTAATCGCCGAGGCCAATGGCGAGCGGGTCATTAGTTAATAGCGCTATTAGGTTTAACAAACCTCACACCGTGCCGTTCGGACAGGCGTGTACTAATGGACTATGGCAAACTGTCAGTGATGATAGACACTGATGTAGGGCACAACTATTGTTCGTAGTAGTCGATATCATACCGTCTAGTAGTTCACACGGGGAAAGCCCCCACCGATTATGGTTATGGTTTGGGTAACGAAAAAGGAACTGGTTAAACATACTTTCAACTACGGGGTAACCCCCACGGCAATTAACCAACGAAAGTCAATCCACGTTTTCAGAAACAACTTAAAACTAAACAACCAAACGTGAACTCACTCAACTTTGTTGTTGACTCGTTGTTACATGCCTTACAGGTCGTTAAACGCTTGGAGCTTCCACGAGGAAGGAGTCGTTGTGGTGTACGGACTGTTATGTTCCGTACTTACTATTTAAATCCTTATGAACTTACTAAACTTGCGTTTTGAACTTTAACTTATAAACTATGGACTTATGCTTTTGGATTTACTTTTATGCTTCCGCTGTTTAAACTAAACATGGTTAACTGGCTTTAGTCACCAATCGTATTGTGGTTGGTTTTATTTACCTAATTACGATGTTCAATATGATTGGTGGCTCGATCCTGGTCACGTCATGCCTCCAAGCGGTGGTACTCCGCATGGTGGATTTTGGGGGTGTGACAGATAGGTATCAGCGCCATTGGTTATAGTGAACTTGGTTTTTAAAAGGGAAAAGTTTTTGATAAAACCAGACTATAACCAGTACAGTGCACAACGATCCACAACGACGCTTCGCTCCACGTGCAAGACTCGACACCATAAGTGGTATGATTTATGTTATATTGTCGGTTAGATAGTTCTCACTGTGCATTAGATAATGTGATAATTGCTATTTGAACCTTGTGTGCTTACTCTCTAATGTCGTCCCACACTTTCGCGACACTTTCTTCACTTACGTTGCTTCGTTATGAAGATCATGAGCGGACGCGGAGGACGTATCAAACTCACTCAAGCCCAGTTGACGGCTTTGATCAACGAACGAGTCGCTGAGGCACTCCTAGCTAACCCAGCAGGAGGTCAACATGTTCAACCTCCTGAGGCACTGCTTTGCAATGATTTGTTGATACATGCTACATTTAGGATGGACTCGTGCCTTAGCAACTTTAAAACTTGGAAGATCATAGTTGTACTTATTTGATTGTATTAAAACAATGAGTTCATTTATTCAATAAAACAGAATTTATTTATTCCATGGTTATGAAACAATGATTCTGTTACAACACTCCCCGACGTTTCCGCCACGTCTGGTTGTTCTACGTGGTCGGGGTATGACACCAATCAAGAATTAACAATAACACTATTGAAATCTGTCATAACTTGTCTGAGTATTATTTAGATATCAAATCAATGATTTAAAATAATACTTTGGGTATCCTTCTAAGAATCTATCATATGAAAATATGGAAGATTCTACAAGGATTTGAATAATCGTACAATGAATCAACTAAACACATAATCATCAACTGTCATCAACTTGTATGCACGCATTAAAGTACATGAAGAATACAATCAAGGACTTCAATTATACCTTAAACATCCCACGAGTATCTAACTATGAAGATAGATAGATAGATACTACAAGGATCTGGTTTTGTCACATTGTCTTGTTATACACGCATTAAAGTACATAATGAATCCAAACAAGGACTCCAAATTAGCACTTTAAACATCCTATAAGTATCAATCTATGAAGATAGATAGATACTATAAGGATTTGGATAATCGAAACCTGAATCATTGAATCATAACATCCTAAATCCTAATGGTGATTCGGGATAACGCTACGAAGGGTAATACAATAAGCACACTTATATATAGGAAGTACCTGCTGCGTATCCACCATATCCTTATTGTATTACACTAGTTTCGTTATCCAAATCACCAACAATCTCTACACATAAAAAATAACCAATGTCCTGTAAAGTACTTCTTAAAAATCTCAGTATATAGTTTGTAGTATATGCAAAAATATACTTTGTTTCTTAAAAATCTCACAAAGTCCGACTTCATCAAACCATGGCAGTTTCTGGTAACTCAGCTTGGGATATGTTTCTCAAAGAAGAGTGTAAACTTCCATAAAATCTCCTACAGGTTGATGGAACCCGTGCATGCTATTATGCAAGAGGTTCCATATAATTTCTCTCATTATTTAATGATACATTTTACAAGAAACCTGTTGTAACACCCCGACCGCGTAATACAACCAACCGCGGCGGAAACGTCGGGGAGTCATGTCACAGAATCATTGTTTCGCAACACATGGTGATTGAAGTTTTGTTTTATTCCATTAATGGACTTATTGTTTTAATACAAACCAGATAAATACAAATAATTGTCTTTCAAGTTTTAAAGTCACTAAGGCACGTGTCCATCCTATGTGTAGCATGCGTCAACAATCATCACATAGTAGAACCTGAAACATATGTGAAAATAAAACGTCAGCATAAAAATGCCTGTGAAGAACATAGGTTTTGTGAATAGATTCATGGCTTTAGATAACATAAGAAAATGGTTTATGTTCACAAAAATAGCCATGAATCCTTGTAAAAAGTTTGGTTTCTAAAACACATTGCTTTGATAAAATGGTTTGTAGTATATGCAAAAATATACTTTGTTTTTGAAATAATCGGATAAGTAGTATACCAAAATATGCTTTAGTTTTTGGAAATAATAGATTTGCTAGTATATCAAACTATACTTTGGATTGAAAATAGCATATCAAACTATGCTTTGGTTTCCAAATAGCATATCAAATTATACTTTGGTTTTGAAAATAGCATATCAAACTATGCTTTAGTAGTATATCAAAATATACTTTGGTTTAGGAAATAACAGATTTGGTAGTATATCAAACTATACTTTGGTTTTGAAAATAGCATATCAAACTATGCTTTGGTAAACCATATCACTTTCGGAACATAACAAACTATGCTTTGGAAGTATATCAAAATAGGTGATGGATCATGAGAAAACTAGTTTAAATGAGAAAACAAAAAAACTAACTAAAAAGCCTAAAAAACATACCAATTTTTTTTTTACAAATTTTTATAAAAAAAATCGCTAGTTTTTATGCATGGAAAAAAAATTACAAAAAAAAAAAAAATAGAATAAAAGCTTTTTCGTTGTGTTACACATGTGCACTATTACGGATATAGTGCACATGTGTAATACACATATAATGATTTTTTTTTTGAAATTTTTTTTTATTTTTTTTTTGAATTTTTTTTATATATAAAAATAACGATTTTTATATAAAAAATTGTAAAAAAAATTGGTATGTTTTTAGCTTTTTTTTAGGCTTTTTTAGTTAGTTTTCTAGTTTTCTCATTTAGATGTAGTTTTCTCATAATCATCTCCCTATCAAAATATACTTAAATTGTGATTTGGTAGTATATCAAACTATACTTTAGCAAAACAGTATCACGTTGGTGGCATACCAAAATATGCTTTAGTAGTATATCGAAATAGGGAATGGTTCAAATGAAAACCACTTTTATTGTGAAAACTCGAAAGCTAATTAAAAAAAGCTTAAAAAACACACCAAAATTTTCTTTTTTTCAATTTTTTTTATAAAAATCGCAGGTTTTTATAGTATTACACATGTGCAATACAAATTTTTTTTTTTTAGAAATTTTTTTTATATACATAAACCTGCGAAAATTGGTATGCAAAAAAAAAAAAAAAATTGGTATGTTTTTTTGGCTTTTTTAATTGGTTTTTGAGTTTTCACAATAACTTGTGGTTTTCATTTGAACCTTCCCCTATCGAAATATACCTTAATCGTGATTTGGTAGTATATCAAACTATAATTTTGTGACAACCCTCAAATCCCATGTATTCCGTACAAGTATTCCGTACAATTTATTAATGATAATTAAAGTGCTTGACGACTGTGTGGAAGTACTTAACTGCTTTCTGATATCTGTTTTATACTTACATGTACATGTTAACATATTAGTAGTATACATAAAAGTTACTAAAAAGTCCTATGTGCTTTCCTGAGTATTTAAAAGTAAAAACGTTACAAAAATATATATATATAAGGCACTTTACGGATTAATTAATCGCTTTAACGGAACAGTATCGAACCGAACAACCGGACTCTACCCGGAACACAAAAATATTGACATTGTTTTTCCTTTTCTGAGCCAGTTAGGGTCCCCGAATACCCTAACACCCGTTACAAAACACATAACACACTAGTAATTTACTTAAACCCCTAACTTATCTAACTAAACATTAACCATATAGTTCAAATCAAACCAACCCCCCCCCCCCTCTTGAACGATCGGTCCCCTTAGGGGACACACCCTTACACATTGGAATATTTTATTCTCTTGTGTCTTGTATCTAGAAAACACATGATCTTTTGGTTTATAAGGATGCATGGTTCATAAATATAACTTCAAGTCACATACCATTCATTCATAACACTTAAAGAAAAATTTCACAACTCTCTCTCCCTCTCATTACTCTCGACTGCAAGCTCCCAGACACCCACCACCACTTTCAAGTTTCAATCTTGCCATTTTACATACACTCAAAGGTGCTACGGGTCATACAACGAAGCTCGGTGCTCTCGGAAGTGGAAGGACCTCACCACAACGCTATTAACCATCCATTTTTCGTCTAGTTTCTTCCCTAGCCTTGTGCTAGTTGTAAGTGCTTCTAAACACCTTCTTGATCTTGTCTAAAGTGGTTAATAAGAGATTTGTCGGATAAAAGTCATGAACATATAAGATCAAAGTTTAAAGTCTACTAAAAATGATGAACATGGTGGTTAATGAGCAAATATTAGTGTAAAACTCTTGTATCTTGTTTTGTTATGATTCTTGGTTGATTATCTGATGTGTTGCTGGTTAATATTGATGTTGTTAAGATCACTAATCATGCTAACGGAATCAATCGAACGCGTCTTAGAAGATTAAAGAATGAAAACAGAATCTGTCCATGTTTTACAGCCAACTTCAGTTGGCTGTAAACAGGTCATAAACTCTACGAAAAACTGATATTTTGAGTCTAAAACGTGTTATTATGAAATATGGTTCTAATGGCACCGAAATCGTAATTTTTGAACTTCGTTTACTATTTTTAAAGCGTCATTTCGTAACAGCAGCTAGAGCTGCATTTTTTTGCTGATAATATATGTTTTGTTTTCTGTCATAACTTGGGTTCTGTGTAGAGTTGGATCATGAAACTTGTACTGTAGATGACCACCGATGTATTTGTAATTACCCCACTGGAATTTCGTAAATCGGACGCTCGATGAATTTTAAATAAATTATCCCGTGGACTGTGGTCAGAAAAATATGAATCTGAGTTCAGTCCGGAAAATGAATTTTTATAAAATATTGGTAATGAACCGGACCCCGATATTTTTACACAATAAAATTTGGAAAGTTTAAATCATTCTGTAAAAATTTGGAAAATTTTGGAATAAGTTAACTATTTTATTAAAATGTCCGAAAACAGCCTGGTTTTGAATATTTACGCTGAAATGACATAAGCTGTAATTTGCGTGTCTAAATGTCGAGTATGATATCTGTGAATGATCTAACATGTTATATGTGTTATGTGCATTATCGTATGTTTGATTATGAGTGCGGAATGGATGGGAAACTTAGATGGGCATAAACCGTTAAAGTGATGCATGTTATGTGATAGATACGTATAGGAACTCTGTGCTCTATTTGAAAATCACTAAATGACTAACTGGTAATCATATTAGGATGTGATTGACCGACCTTGACTGTTAACTATATTTGAGAATCTAACCGAGCAAACCGAGGTGAGTTCACACACTTTCTAAGGCATGGGATTCCCGGTGGTTTGGGAATGGGTTAAAGAATTTAAAACTAAATCTACATATCCTCCTTGGGTAGGATATGTACGGCCATCCTCCATAGATAGGATGCCATTATTAATCCTACGAATTCTCCTGGTGCAGAATACGTACGTTCTTCCTCCTGGTGCAGGACAACAACCTTAAAACTAGCTAGACAAAACTCTATCATGAAGTCCCTCAATTTATATCGACTTAATCGCCGAGGCCAATGGCGAGCGGGTCATTAGTTAATAGCGCTATTAGGTTTAACAAACCTCACACCGTGCCGTTCGGACGGGCGTGTACTAATGGACTATGGCAAACTGTCAGTGATGATAGACACTGATGTAGGGCACAACTATTGTTCATAGTAGTCGATATCATACCGTCTAGTAGTTCACACGGGGAAAGCCCCCACTGATTATGGTTATGGTTTGGGTAACGAAAAAGGAACTGGTTAAACATACTTTCAACTACGGGGTAACCCCCACGGCAATTAGCCAACGAAAGTCAAACCACGTTTTCAGAAACAACTTAAAACTAAACAACCAAACGTGAACTCACTCAACTTTGTTGTTGACTCGTTGTTACATGCCTTACAGGTCGTTAAACGCTTGGAGCTTGCACGAGGAAGGAGCCGTTGTGGTGTACGGACTGTTATGTTCCGTACTGTCACACCCCCAAAATCCTCCTGCGGAATACCACCGCTTGAAGGTGCGACTGACCAGGATCCAGCCACCAATCATATTGAACAAGTATGTAAGTGATTATAAAATCCAACCAATACAATTGGTGTCCAAACAAAACATAGTTTAGGTTGCAAGCGGAAGCATAACGTTAAACACCAAAACATAAGTTTAATTGTTTCAAAGTTTAACATGGCACCCAGCTGTCCATGTCCCACAACGACTCTTCTCCATGCAAGCTCCAGCTAGGTACCTATTGACCTGCAAAGCATGTAGTAACGAGTCAACATTAATGTTGAGCGAGTACACAGTTGGGTGTTTGTTTTAAGTTGTTTCGAAAACAGTTTCCCTTATCTGGCATCATGCCGTGGGGGTTACCCCATAGTTGAAAGCGTGATTTGTTTAACCCAATTACTCTGGCAATCCAGCCGTGGGGGCTACCCCATGTTTAGTTATCCGGCTCTACGGTCGTGGGGGCTACCCCATGTTTAGTTATCTGGCTCTACGGCCGTGGGGGCTACCCCATGTATATGCTACTAGACTCGTTACATATCGACTGCTGACTCTAGTAATGTTTATGTGCCCCGAACTGTCAATGTCTATCATCATTGACGTGCCCAGATCCATTAGTTCACGCCCATCCTCTGCGGCACAGTGTAAGGTTTGTCAAACCTAAATAGCGCTATCTAACTAATGACCCGCGCGCCATTGGCCCGGCGATTAAGTCGATATAAAAAGGAGGGACTTCGTGAGAGAGTTTTGGTCTAGTGAAAGTTATCTGTCCAAGAGGACGAGGAATTATATTCCTGAACCAGTACTGTCCTACCCAATAAAGGATGAGGAATCCATGTTCCTTAACCCCATTCCCAACCCCTGGGAATCCCATGCTTTGTAGAGAGTGTGAACTCACCTTGGGTTGCTCGACAATTTAGTTTACTTGGTTAAGTATGCTGGTCACCACGTCCTAATATGGTCACCAGTATAGGTCAGGTTTGGGTGTAAAGGAGTCACGTATATCCTACACGTATCTAACACATAGCATACATGACATATATTTATCCTCTAAGTTATTGGGCCTGTCCACGTTCTTAAACAGTAACAGTTAACACGCATCCTAATTAATAGTAACACATAATCCAGTTGAACAATAATAAGCGTGAACAGTCCAAACAATTCGGCCCAATAACGGAAACAAGCAACCCAGTCGAGACAAGGTGGTCTCGACTTTCATTCCTGGTAATCGAAATCCTTCTAGAACCTTCAATGTACTATCCAATAGCATTGCAATTTCATGTGCATGAAATTGTGTACTATCCAATAAAAACACACAAACATGTTTCTTTGTCTAATATCTAGATCAAATGGATTAAACAAGGCATCTTTCAAGTGTTCATTACATATTCAAATATTCATTTAACATTCAAACTTGTTCATCATTTTAGGGTTTTCAACATTTGCAATGTGCTTAATCAAACAACCCTATCCTATCATATATTCTAATCATGACAACTCAACAATCATTTGATCATAATATATATAATAGCCGGTTAATCAAGCATTCGATTCTTAGGATCCTTAATACGAATTCCGATTAACGAACATCATCTAATACACATATGCAAATCCGATTTCATGAGCAATAAAGCTCCTCATTCATACCTAAACATAACCAAGCCATTCGGATCCAAACCCATATAGCGCCGATTACAATCATTCATGATCAATCACATATTATTTATACCAAGACAACATTTCATCATCAAATAACATCATCATACATCATCAACCGAAATAAAATACATAACATGAATCACTAACCTATATCATCACACATCAACACCTTTATCATGTATGTCATTAACCAACCAAGCATTGTAACATCTAGAAACATAAATTACTAACCGGATGGTGTTCGGGTTTGAAGAATTAACGAACCAAATACCAAGTGATGATCTAGAGCTTGAGCCGAGAGTCTTGGTGCTACCGGTTGAATACGAAAGAGAGGAAAGGAGGTTTGTGGTTCTAGGGTTTTAGTGAGAGAGAATGTAGGAGAGTATGTGTGAGAGTGAGTGTGAGTTGCCCAAAGAAATGGCAAGGTTGGCTAGGAGCATGAGTTATATACTAGCCTTAAGTTGGTTCACCCTAGTGGGTTTTCGAGTGGGGTAAGAGAAGCATGGCCCAACAGGCCCAACAATTACACTGTTCACTGGAGACCGAGTGGTCTCGAGTTGGGTTCATGGTCTCGGCTTATTACATACCCACATATACATAACTATACCTTATACGTACATTTTATCAACACATAGCACATCAAGATAGTTCACAACTTTCATTTGCTAATATATAAACACATAACATTCAAGCATGTTGCATCGAGATACAATGAAGGGTTCTAAATTACGAGTTGTCACATTATCCCCAAGTTGAAAGAAATTTCGTCCTGAAATTTGGTAAGTATTCACTGAGGAAGCTAGTTAAGTTGTATGGTTTTCCTGGGGTGTCACATCCTCCCCCCGTTGATCTGGAATTTCGTCCCGAAATTCCGTAGCTTCAGCCTCAGTAGTGGTTGTACTGTTTGCGAACAGTTGGGGATACTTTTGTTTCATCTGATCTTCGCGTTCCCAGGTGAACTCTGGTCCGCGACGTGAGTTCCAACGAACTCGAACGAGAGATATTCTAGTGTTCTTGAGGACCTTAACATCCTGGTCCATGATTTCAACTGGTTCCTCGACGAATCGTAACTGCTCGTCGATGGTGAGCTCCTTCAAGGGAACTACGAGGGTCTCATCTGACAGACACTTCTTCAGATTTGACACATGGAAAACGTTGTGAACTGCACTGAGTTCTGCTGGTAAGTTCAGTTTGTAGGCCACCTTGCCTATTTTCTCGATGATCTCAAAAGGTCCGACGTATCGTGGGTTAAGTTTGCCTAGTTTGCCAAAACGAACCACACCCTTCCATGGTGAAACTTTGAGTAGTACACGCTCCCCAACCTGGAGCTCAAGTGGTTTCATGTCCCTATCGGCGTAGCTTTTCTGACGGTCACGAGCTGCCGCCATGCGTTGTCGTATATGAGCAATTCATTCGGTTGTGTCTACCACAAGTTCTGGACCAGTGATCTGACTATCCCCCACCTCTGCCCAACAAAGAGGTGACCGGCATTTACGCCCGTACAATGCCTCAAACGGAGCAGCTTTAATGCTGGTGTGGTAGCTGTTATTGTACGAGAATTCCACAAGTGGCAGATGTTTTTCCCAGCTGTTGCCAAAGTCGATTACACACGCACGAAGCATGTCTTCTAAGGTTTGAATAGTGCGCTCAGACTGCCCGTCCGTCTGAGGGTGATACGCTGTGCTCATGTCTAAACGTGAGCCAAAGGATTTGTGCATTGCTTGCCACAGCTCTGAAGTAAAACGTGCATCACGATCCGAGATAATGGAGGTGGGTACCCCGTGCCTCGAAACAACTTCCTTAAGGTATACGTCTGCTAGAGTGGAGAACTTATCCGTTTCCTTGATAGCCAGAAAGTGTGCAGACTTTGTGAGTCGATCCACGATCACCCAAATAGTATCATTTCCGCGTTGAGATCTAGGCAGGCCAGTAACGAAATCCATGGAAATTTTCTCCCATTTCCATTGTGGTATCTCTGGTTGTTGGAGTAGGCCTGAGGGTTTTTGGTATTCCGTCTTGACTCTCACACAAGTCAAACACTTGCTGACGTAAGTGGCTATGTGGGCCTTCATGCTGGGCCACCAATACGTAGTATTGATATCGTGGTACATCTTATCCGAACCAGGATGTACCGAGTAGCGAGACTTGTGTGTTTCATCCATCACAAGCTCTCGTAAGTTGCCATAGAGTGGGACCCAAATGCGTCCTGTTACGTAGTATGCACCGTCTTCCTTTTGTTCTAATCGTTGCCTTGAGCCGTGTAGGGCTTCAGCCCTGACGTTTTCTGGTTTTAATACTTCCACCTGAGCATCTCGTATCTGGGAAGGAAGACTAGACTGTATAGTGAGTTGTAAAGCTCGCACGCGCTTAGGCGCGGTGTCTTTTCGACTGAGGGCGTCAGCCACCACATTGGCTTTACCCGGGTGATACCTGATCGAGCATTCGTAGTCATTCAGTAGCTCGACCCATCGTTGTTGTCGCATATTCAGTTCCTTCTGTTTGAAGATGTGCTCGAGAATCCTGTGGTCGGTGTAAATGGCGCACTTCGTACCGTATAGGTAGTGTCTCCATATCTTAAGTGCAAAAACGACAGCTCCCAGCTCTAAATCATGCGTGGTGTAGTTCCTTTCATGAACTTTAAGTTGGCGTGAGGACCCTGAATTGATGCGTCACAGTAAACCACAAAATCGTCTGTGCCCTCTGGCAATGAAAGTATAGGTGCGCTGCAAAGTCTATCCTTTAGGTGTTAAAATGCTGCTTCTTGTGTATTACCCCATCGCTAAACAACCTCTTTTTGTGTTAGTGAGGTGAGGGGCTGTGCAATCCTGGAAAAATCCTTAATGAACCTCCTGTAGTAACCTGCCAACCCCAGAATTGGCGTATTTTCGTTGGTGTACGAGGTGCAGGCCAGTTCTTAATCGAGTCTACCTTGGAAGGATCAATGTGAATCCCATCCTTGTTTACCACATGGCCTAGGAAATGGACTTCACGAAGCCAGAAGTCGCATTTCGAGAACTTTGTGTAAAGCTGTTCCATTCGAAGGAGTTCCAAAATAAGTCGTAAATGCTGCTCGTGTTCCTCCTGATTCTTAGAGTAGATCAGGATGTCGTCGATGAAGACTATAACGAACTTGTCCAGGTAAGGCTTGCACACTCGATTCATCAAGTCCATGAAAATCGCAGATGCGTTTGTCAGCCCAAAAGGCATGACCAAAAACTCATAGTGTCCATAACGAGTTCTAAAAGCTGTTTTGGAGACGTCCTCTTCTCGGACTCTCAGCTGGTGATATCCTGATCTCAGATCAATCTTTGAATAGTAGTTCGACCCTTGCAGCTGGTCGAACAAGTCGTCAATACGTGGTAGAGGATAACGATTCTTCACCGTCACCTTGTTGAGTTCCCAGTAGTCGATGCACATTCTGAAGGTACCGTCTTTCTTCTTCACGAATAGTACTGGAGCTCCCCAAGGCGAAGAACTAGGACGAATAAAACCCTTATCCAAGAGTTCTTGTAGTTGCGTATAGAGTTCTTCCAACTCTGATGGAGCTAAACGATAAGGTGCACGAGCTATAGGCGCAGCTCCAGGAGCTAGTTCAATCTGAAACTCGACCTGGCGATGAGGCGGAAGGCCAGGTAATTCCTCAGGAAATACCTCAGGATAGTCGCGTACAATTGGGAAATCTTCTATCTTCTTCTCTTTCTCCGAGGTGTCAGTAACGAAAGCCAAAATGGCAGTGTGGCCCTTTCGCAAGCACTTCTGGGCCTTAAGGAAAGAGATGATGTTCTCAACAGAACCCCTCTTGTCACCACGAATCATGAGAGGTTCACTACCGAAACCAGGAATACAAACAATCTTCTCGTTGCAAAGAATCTCTGCTCGGTGTTAGGATAACCAATCCATCCCAATGACAACGTCGAAACTACCCAAGACGATAGGAATAAGGTCGATAGAGAAGGTCTGGTTAGCAAGAATAAGTTTACAACCCTTGACTATGTGTGCGGCCTCTAAACTCTTACCATTTGCTAGCTCTACAGTGTGCTTGTTGTTCAAGGGTGTTGGAATACGCTTAAGCATTTTAATAACTTCTAGTGACACGTAGCTAGTATCGGCACCCGAATCAAATAAAACTGTAACATAAAAGTCATCGAGAAGGAACTTACCCGTCACAACATTGGGGTCGTTCCTTGCTTCGCTTTGACCAAGCACAAACACTCGTCCCCTGGCACCATTGTTGTTGTTGTTGTTCCCATTGTTACCATTCCCCTGATTATTGTTATTGTTGTTGTTGTTGTTGTTGTTCTGGTTCCTGTTCAGTTGGGGGCAATCTCTCTTGAAATGGCCTTCAGCTCCACACTGAAAGCACCCTTTGTTGACACCTTGCTGCTGCTGCTGTCGCTGGTTCTGAGGGCCTTGTTGTTGACGATTCTGGTTTGCGGGGTATAAGCTTCTACAGTCCTTTGCGGTGTGACCTGGCTTGTTGCACCGATGACAATTACCCCTGGTGCATGACCCGCTGTGGTGTAGGTTACAGCGGTTGCATTTGGGGTGATTCCCCTTGTACCCACCATGACTTTGACCACCAGATGATTGCTGACTGGGGCTCTTGTAGTCATCAGTCTTTCTCTGCTGAGACTGAGACTGAACAGAAGTCTAACCCTTACTTGAAGCTCCATCCCATTTTCGTTTGTTGTCATTAGGAACATCTGAAGTAGTTAGAGCACCTATGCGCTTTGGTAACCTGTTCTGCTCCACCGCCTGATCCGTGAGACGGTGAGCCAATTGAACAACTTGCTGGATGGTGGCGAGGTTAGCTGAAGTCACATGACTTTGGATTTCTGGCACTAAGCCCTTGAGAAATAGTTCGATGTGTTTGATGGGAGGGTCTACCTTAGTAGGACACATAATAGCCAACTCATTCGATCTTTTCGTGTACGTTTCGATTTCTGACCCCGTCATCTTGAGGTTGTAGAACTCTACCTCCAACTTGTGAATGTCATCACGATTGCAATACTCCTCTTTGATCATCTCCTTAAAGTTGTTCCATGGGGTGGCGTTAGCAGCAACCAACCCCAGCATTTGGACCTTAGCGTTCCACCACGTGAGCGCTAAACCCTCGAGAGTACCGGTAGCGTACTTCACCCTGCGAGCCTCAGGGCATTCACACATTTCAAAGACTGACTCGAGCTTCTCAAACCAGTGGAGGAGACCTATAGCTCCTTCAGTGCCGCTAAAAGTAGTTGGTCGGCAGTCCATAAAAGTTTTAAAGGTGCACATAGGTGGCTGAGCATGTTGACCAGTCGTGGGTGTAAGAAAGGACAGAGTTTAACACAAAGGTTGGTTCACGAGAGTAGGATCTAAAGATCCTAGAATGAGTTTGGACTGCAGGATATACCTCCTGCGTGTGCAGCTGCAAGTGCCGCAGCAACTCGTTCGTTAATCAGAGTCGTCAGCTGAGCTTGAGTCATGTTAACGCGTCCAGACATGATCTTCATATCAAGAGGAACATGAGTGAGAGGGGTTCGCGAAAATGCAATGACAGAAGGGAGTAAGCACACACGTGTTCAAGCAACCGTAGTTATACTAACTAAGCATACCACGAGCAATGCACTATGTAACTAGCAAGTAGGCAATATATACATAGATCATATCACCTAGGATGTCGAGCCTTGCATGTGGAGTGGAGCGTCGTTGTGGATCGTAGGGCACTGTACAGGTTATAGTCTGATTTTAATAAAACGTTTTCCCCTTATTAAAACCAGGTTCACTATAACCAATGGCTCTGATACCAATCTGTCACACCCCCAAAATCCTCCTGCGGAATACCACCGCTTGAAGGTGCGACTGACCAGGATCCAGCCACCAATCATATTGAACAAGCATGTAAGTGATTATAAAATCCAACCAATACAATTGGTGTCCAAACAAAACATAGTTTAGGTTGCAAGCGGAAGCATAACGTTTAACACCAAAACATAAGTTTAATTGTTTCAAAGTTTAACATGGAACCCAGTTGTCCATGTCCCATAACGACTCTTCTCCATGCAAGCTCCAGCTAGGTACCTATTGACCTGCAAAGCATGTAGTAACGAGTCAACAATAATGTTGAGCGAGTACACAGTTGGGTGTTTGTTTTAAGTTGTTTCGAAAACAGTTTCCCTTATCTGGCATCCTGCCGTGGGGGTTACCCCATAGTTGAAAGCGTGATTTGTTTAACCCAATTACTCTGGCAATCCAGCCGTGGGGGCTACCCCATGTTTAGTTATCTGGCTCTACGGCCATGGGGGCTACCCCATGTTTAGTTATCTGGCTCTACGGCCGTGGGGGCTACCCCATGTATATGCTACTAGACTCGTTACATATCGACTGCTGACTGTAGTCATGTTTATGTGCCCTGAACTGTCAATGTCTATCATCATTGATGTGCCCAGATCCATTAGTTCACGCCCGTCCTCTGCGGCACGGTGTGAGGTTTGTCAAACCTAAATAGCGCTATCTAACTAATGACCCGCTCGCCATTGGCCCAGCGATTTAGTCGATATAAAAAGGAGGGACTTCGTGATAGAGTTTTGGTCTAGTGAAAGTTATCTGTCCAAGAGGACGAGGAATTATATTCCTGAACTAGTACTGTCCTACCCAATAAAGGATGAGGAATCCATGTTCCTTAACCCCTTTCCCAACCCCTGGGAATCCCATGCTTTGTAGAGAGTGTGAACTCACCTTGGGTTGCTCGGCAGTTTAGTTTACTTGGTTAAGTATGCTGGTCACCACGTCCTAATATGGTCACCACTATAGGTCAGGTTTGGGTGTAAAGGAGTCACGTATATCCTACACGTATCTAACACATAGCATACATGACATATATTTATCCTCTAAGTTATTGGGCCTGTCCACGTTCTTAAACAGTAACAGTTAACACGCAGCCCAATTAACAGTAACACATAATCCAGTTGAACAATAATAAGCGTGAACAGTCCAAACAATTCGGCCCAATAACGGAAACAAGAAACCCAGTCGAGACAAGGTGGTCTCGACTTTCATTCCTGGTAATCGAAATCCTTCTAAAACCTTCGATGTACTATCCAATAGCATTGCAATTTCATGTGCATGAAATTGTGTACTATCCAATAAAAACACACAAACATGTTTCTTTGTCTAATATCTAGATCAAATGGATTAAACAAGGCATCTTTCAAGTGTTCATTACATATTCAAATATTCATTTAACATTCAAACTTGTTCATCATTTTAGGGTTTTCAACATTTGCAATGTGCTTAATCAAACAACCCTATCCTATCATATATTCTAATCATGACAACTCAACAATCATTTGATCATAATATATATACTAGCCGGTTAATCAAGCATTCGATTCTTAGGATCCTTAATACGAATTCCGATTAACATGAACATCATCTAATACACATATGCAAATCCGATTTCATGAGCAATAAACCTCCTCATTCATACCTAAACATAACCAAGCCATTCGGATCCAAACCCATATAGCGCCGATTACAATCATTCATGATCAATCACATATTATTTATACCAAGACAACATTTCCTCATCAAATAACATCATCATACATCATCAATCGAAATAAAACACATATGATGAATCACTAACCTATATCATCACACATCAACACCTTTATCATGTATGTCATTAACCAACCAAGCATTGTAACATCTAGAAACATAAATTACTAACCGGATGGTGTTCGGGTTTGAAGAATCAACGAACCAAATACCAAGTGATGATCTAGAGCTTGAGCCGAGAGTCTTGGTGCTACCGGTTGAATCCGAAAGAGAGGAAAGGAGGTTTGTGGTTCTAGAGTTTTAGTGAGAGAGAATGTAGGAGAGTATGTGTGAGAGTGAGTGTGAGTTGCCCAAAGAAATGGCAAGGTTGGCTAGGAGCATGAGTTATATACTAGCCTTAAGTTCGTTCACCCTTGTGGGTTTTCGAGTGGGGTAAGAGAAGCATGGCCCAACCGGCCCAACAATTACACTGTTCACTCGAGACCGAGTGGTCTTGAGTTGGGTTCATGGTCTCGGCTTATTACATACCCACATATACATAACTATACCTTATACGTACATTTTATCAACACATAGCACATCAAGATAGTTCACAACTTTCATTTGCTAATATATAAACACATAACGTTCAAGCATGTTGCATCGAGATACAATGAAGGGTTCTAAATTACGAGTTGTCACACGTACTTACTATTTAAATCCTTATGAACTTACTATACTTGCGTTTTGAACTTTAACTTATAAACTATGGACTTATGCTTTTGGATTTACTTTTATGCTTCCGCTGCTTAAACTAAACATGGGTAACTGGCTTTAGTCACCAATCGTATTGTGGTTGGTTTTATTTACCTAATTACGATGTTCAATATGATTGGTGGCTCGATCCTGGTCATGTCACGCCTCCAAGCGGTGGTACTCCGCATGGTGGATTTTGGGGGTGTGACAGATTGGTATCAGAGCCATTGGTTATAGTGAACTTGGTTCAATATGATTGGTGGCTCGATCCTGGTCATGTCACGCCTCCAAGCGGTGGTACTCCGCATGGTGGATTTTGGGGGTGTGACAGATTGGTATCAGAGCCATTGGTTATAGTGAACTTGGTTTTTAAAAGGGAAAAGTTTTTGATAAAACCAGACTATAACCAGTATAGTGCACAACGATCCACAACGACGCTTCGCTCCAAGTGCAAGACTCGACACCATAAGTGGTATGATTTATGTTATATTGTCGGTTAGATAGTTCTCACTGTGCATTAAATAATGTGATAATTGCTATTTGAACCTTGTGTGCTTACTCTCTAATGTCATCCCACACTTTCGCGACACTTTCCTCACTTACATTGCTTCATTATGAAGATCATGAGCGGACGCGGAGGACGTATCAACCTCACTCAAGCCCAGTTGACGGCTTTGATCAACGAACGAGTCGCTGAGGCACTCGCAGCTAACCCAGCAGGAGGTCAACATGCTCAACCTCCTGTGTGCACATTCAAAACGTTCATGGACTGCTGACCTACTACTTTCAGTGGCACCGAAGGAGCAGTGGGCTTTTTTCACTGGTTTGAAAAGCTTGAGTCTGTTTTCGAGACGTGCGAATGCCCCGAAGACCGTAGGGTGAAATATGCTACCGGAACACTTGAAGGAGCTGCGTTAACCTGGTGGAAGGCACAGGTTCAACTACTAGGACTGGCAGTTGCTAATGCCACACCCTGGAATGGTTTCAAAGAGCTGATCAAGGAGGAGTACTGTAGTCGGGATGACATCCACAAGCTAGAGGTGGAATTTTACAATCTGAAGATGACGGGGTCTGAGATAGAGGCGTATACTAAGAGGTCAAACGAGCTAGTCATCATGTGTCCAACTATGGTAGACCCTCCCATCAAACGAATTAAGCTGTATCTCAAGGGACTTGTACCCGAGATTCAAAGTCACGTGACTTCAGCCAACCTGGGTACCATACAGCAAATCATCAAGTTGGCCCATCAACTCACTGACCAGGCGGTGGGGCAAAACAGGCTGCACAAACGAATTAGTGCCACAGCTACTTCTGATGTACATACCGACAACAAGCGAAAATGGGATGGGAACTCTGGAAAGGGTTCTACTTCAGTTCAGTCTCAGCAGCGAAAGACTGATGACTACCAGAGTCCTGGTCAGCAATCTTCTGGTAACCAAGGACAGGGTGGATACCGAGGGAACCACCCCAAGTGCAACCGGTGCAACAAACATCACAGCGGTCAGTGCAACAAAGGTCGTTGCCTTAGGTGTAACAAGTTTGGTCATGAAGCAAAGGATTGCAGGAGCGCCCGACCAGCAAATCAAAATCGCCAACTACAACAACAAGCCCCACAGAACCACCAGCAGCAGCATCAGCAGGGAAATAAAGGATGCTTTCAGTTTTGCGCTGAAGGCCACTTTAAGAGGAACTGCCCCCAGCTGAACCAAAACCAGAACAATAACCAAAGAAACGGGAACCACAATGGAAACAACAACGGAGGCAACAATGGAGGTAACAATAATGGCAATGGCGCCCAAGGTCGGGTGTTCGTGATTGGTCAGGGAGAAGCAAGGAACGATCCCAACGTTGTGATGGGTAAGTGTCTTCTGGATGACTTCTTTGTTACTGTTTTATTCGATTTGGGTGCCGATGCTAGTTATCTGTCCTTAAAAGTTAGCCAAATGCTTAAGCGCACTCCAACACTTCTGAACACCAAACACATGGTAGAACTAGCAAACGGTAAAAGTCTTGAAGCCACACTCGTAGTTAAAGGTTGTAACCTCGTCTTAGCTGGTCAGACTTTCTCTATCGATCTTATTCCTATCACACTGGGTAGTTTCGACGTCGTTATTGGGATGGATTGGCTATCTCATCATCAAGCAGAGATTGTTTGCAAGGAGAAAATCGTCCGCATTCCTCGTTCTGGTGAGGAACCCCTCGTGATTCATGGCAACAAGAGTGGTGCTGTCGAAGGCATCATCTCTTTCCTTAAGGCCTAGTAGTGTTTGCGAAAGGGCCACACTGCCATTTTAGCACTCGTTACTGACACATCAACGGAAGAGAAGAGAATTGAAGACATCCCTATTGTACGTGACTTTCCCGAGGTATTTCCTGAGGAATTACCTGGTCTTCCGCCTTACCGCCAAGTTGAATTTCAAATCGAGCTAGCTCCTGGAGCAGCGCCAGTAGCTCGAGCACCATATCGTCTAGCTCCATCAGAACTCGAAGAACTGTCCACACAACTACAAGAACTCTTGGAAAAGGGTTTTATACGTCCTAGCTCTTCGCCCTGGGGAGCTCCAGTGTTATTCGTGAAGAAGAAAGATGGTACTTTCAGAATGTGTATTGACTATCGCGAGCTTAACAAGGTGACTGTGAAGAATCGTTATCCTCTTCCACGTATTAACGACTTGTTCGACCAGTTGCAAGGGTCGAGCTATTACTCCAAGATTGATTTGAGATCGGGATACCATCAGCTGAGGGTCCGAGATGAGGACGTCTCCAAAACAGCATTCAGAACTCGTTACGGCCATTACGAGTTTCTGGTTATGCCATTCGGCTGACGAATGCACCAGCGGTCTTCATGGATCTCATAAACCGAGTGTACAAGCCTTACCTGGATAAGTTCGTTATTGTGTTCATCGACGATATCCTGATCTATTCTAAGAGTCAGGAGGAACACGAGCAGCATCTACGACTTATGTTGGAACTCCTTCGAGCAGAGCAGCTGTATGCTAAATTTTCGAAATGTGACTTCTGGCTTCGCGAAGTCCACTTTCTAGGCCATGTGGTAAACAAGGATGGAATTCATGTGGATCCATCTAAGGTTGAATCGATCAAGAACTGGCCTGCACCCCGTACACCAACAAAAATCCGCCAATTCTTGGGTTTGGCGGGATATTACAGAAGATTTATCAAAGATTTCTCCAAGATTACGCAACCTCTCACTTCACTGACTTAGAAGGGTGTCACCTATCGTTGGGGTGATGCACAGGAGTCCGCATTTCAGCACTTGAGGGATAGACTTTGTAGCGCGCCTTTCCTCTCATTGCCTGAAGGCACAGAAGATTTTGTGGTTTATTGCGATGCTTCCATCCAAGGACTTGGTTGCGTATTGATGCAACGTGACAAGGTCATTGCCTACGCATCACGCCAACTCAAGGTTCACGAAAGAAATTACACTACTCACGATCTGGAGCTGGGAGCAGTTGTTCTCGCGCTTAAGATATGGAGACATTACATGTACGGTACCAAGTGCACCATTTACACGGATCACAGGAGTATCGAGCATATCTTTAAACAAAAGGAGTTAAACATGCGTCAACACCGATGGATTGAGCTCTTGAACGATTACGAATGCGCTATCAAATACCATCCGGGCAAGGCCAATGTTGTGGCCGACGTCCTCAGTCGAAAAGATACTATACCTAAGCATGTACGTGCTTTACAGCTCACCATCCAATCTATCCTTCCCGCTCAGATTCGAGATGCTCAAGTTGAAGCATTGAAAGCAGAAAACATCAGGGCTGAATCCTTACGAGGATCGAGGCAGCGGTTAGAACAAAAGGAAGAAGGCGCCTACTATGTAAACGGACGCATCTGGGTTCCACTGTATGGAGACCTACGCGAGCTTGTGATGAATGAAGCACATAAGTCTCGTTATTCGGTACATCCTGGTTCGGATAAAATGTACCACGACCTCAAGACTATGTATTGGTGGCCTGGCACGAAAGCCCACATAGCAACCTACGTCAGTAAGTGCTTGACTTGTGCGAGAGTCAAGACTGAATATCAGAAACCATCAGGCCTACTACAACAACCAGAGATCCCGAAATGGAAATGGGAGCAAATTTCCATGGATTTCGTTACCGGCCTACCTAGATCTCAACGCGGAAACGATACCATTTGGGTGATCGTAGATCGACTGACCAAGTCTGCACATTTTCTGGCTATCAAAGAAACGGATAAGTTTTCTACTCTTGCAGACATTTATCTAAAGGAAGTAGTGTCAAGGCATGGAGTGCCAACCTCTATCATCTCTGATCGTGACGCGCGTTTTACTTCTGAACTGCGGCAAGCAATGCACAAGTCTTTTGGCTCACATTTAGATATGAGCACCGCTTATCACCCGCAGATGGATGGGCAATCTGAACTCACCATCCAGACCCTTGAAGACATGCTTAGGGCATGTGTAATCGACTTCGGAAATGGCTGGGAAAAACATCTCCCGTTAGTGGAGTTCTCATATAACAACAGTTACCACACCAGCATCCAAGCCGCTCCATTTGAGGCATTGTACGGACGCAAATGCCGATCACCTCTCTGTTGGGCAGAAGTTGGTGACAGCCAAATCACTGGCCCAGAACTTGTGGTAGATACCACCGAGAGAATTGCTCAAATACGACAGCGAATGGCGGCAGCTCGTGACCGTCAGAAAAGCTATGCTGATAAGGGAAGAAAACCACTCGAGCTCTAGGTTGGGGATCGAGTGCTACTCAAAGTCTCACCTTGGAAAGGTGTAGTCCGCTTTGGCAAACGAGGCAAACTCAATCCGTGTTATGTCAGACCATTCGAAGTCACCGAGAAAATTGGCAAAGTCGCCTACAGGTTGAATCTACCTGAAGAACTCAGCGGAGTTCACAATGTTTTCCATGTGTCGAATCTGAAGAAGTGTCTGTCAGATGAGACCCTCATAGTTCCTCTCAAGGAACTCACAATCGACGACCAGCTGCGATTCGTCGAGGAACCAGTAGAAATTAATGATCGAGATGTTAAGATTCTCAAGCGCACAAGATTACCTCTCGTTCGAGTTCGTTGGAATGCACGTCGTGGCCCAGAGTATACCTAGGAACACCCCAAAAACGGGTTTGGTAATTTAAACCCGGTTAATATAAGGAACGGGTAAAATACCGTTAGGGGTAAAAGTGAACCCGTAAATGAATATTAACTAGGAATAATTAACCTAGTTGAATATTAGTATCGTTGGTATTAAACGAGGGGTGGTAGCCTTATTTAATTAAAACGAAACATGGGGACCAAAGTGAACAACTTGAAAGTTGTTTTCTTAAAATGTCTAAGTGTTTTATATAATTAGATAAGCTTAAAAGTATCAAGAAAGTTTATAAAACTTGGAAAAGGGTTATTAGGTGACAACAATAGATAGCATGGGGGTTGAATGTGTAAGATTGATAAATAACATAAAAAAATTAAAAACCCAGTAGTTGGGTGTGTGGTGGGTATCGCGACCAGGAGGGGGAAAGAAAGGGTGAAACCCTACTTGTTCAATCAAGGTCAAAATTCAGCAAATTAATGGTGGTTCTTGACACAAATCGAATGCATGAGACTGGATACAACTTAATCTAAGTATATTGATCATAAGGTAAGTTGCAATTTATGATTTGATGATCTTGTATGAAGTGGTTTAGGTTTAATCCGTGAAATTGTGTGAAATTAATCATGTATATGTGTTAGAATCACCGTGTAGAACATGAACTATGTAAGATTCTAAGCAATTTGATGTTTTGGGATAAAACCCACTTGTGCTAGTAAGAATGGTGAGATGAATGAATTACCATGTTCAATTCTTGTATAATTTTGATGTATGGTGTGCTATATGATCGATTCTTACTAGTTAGATTGAGTAGGATTTGAAAGAAATATGATGTAGTGTTATTGTTGAGGATTGGAAACAAGTGGTAGAATATGAGCATGAAATACTTGTACATTGTGCCTTTTGTTGTATGCCCACAAAGTGTTTGATAAAATGCCTACATGAAACTTGAATTGATTCAAGTTTGTGTTTAAAAGTTAGTAAATTCGTCAGTTTAACAGCCCTAGATAGCCATCTTGTGAAGGCCGTATCTCATTCGTTATTCGGAGTTAGACAACGAGCCTTATATCGTTGGAAAGCTTGTTTCGCATGTTACAATTCTTATTTGGTCACAAGATGCTGGTTATGAGATTTGGTGGGTCAAAACAGCATGTAAAGTTAGTAAATTCGTCAGTTTGACAGCCCTAGATAGCCATCTTGTGAAGGCCGTATCTCATTCGTTATTAGGAATTAGACAACGAGCCTTATATCGTTGGAAAGCTTGTTTCGCATATTACAATTCTTAATTGAAAGTCGAAGTCGGATTAGGTGATTAAAAAGGGGGAAAATGACCCCGAACAGCTGCTGCGAGAAAAATGCGGCAATGAAAATAATGTGTTTTGTGAACTTAAAACATATGATTTTCTAGTCACCAATTTACTAAACACTAAATATTGCTTCGGGTGAATGTTACAGTTGTTAAGGTGTGTTTAAAGCGTTACTATGTGTAAAATTGGCGTTAATGTACAACATGGTTAGCCTCTCGGATATGATTGTAATAGTAGAGAAGTCAGGCGTATTGTAGTAGATAATCTATGTGTCGCGTATGATGATAATTGAGTTGCTTGAATAAGGAACAAGGTGACTTTTAGTCTATATGCCTTATGTATGTGGTATTTGGTTAATAAAAAGTCAAGTAATGTATGAATGGAAAGAAACAAATGTAGTATGAATGAGCATATGTGCTAACCATAATGTAATTGTGATGACATGAAAGAATAGGAATCACATTAGCAAGGACTCGAAAACGGAAGGTAAACGGGTCAAGCAGAGGCGAGGAAACAAGCGTGAACACTAACGCTCGAGGTAAGTGACTTTCGATTCACTTCTTAGTATACATATAGAGTTTTCTTGTTTGTGGATGAATGGAGATGATTGATGTATATATGTAGGTATCGGTATATGTATGTACACAAGTAGTTATGTATAAACATGAGCATTATGTATTTGAGTGTGAAGGTACATACGTGTGTAGGTATGAACGTATATATATATATATATATGTGGATGCAAATATGTATGTATGTATGTATGTATGTATGAATGTATGTATGTATGTAAGTAGGTATGTGTGTACGTAGTTATGTATGTAGGTATGCAAGTACGTATGCGAAGATGTAATCTTGTATGTATGTAAGTAGATGCGTGCGTATGCAAGTAAAGATATGTATGTATGCACGTGGATATATATATATATATATGATTTGTATACATGGTTTTTAATGCATTTAAGTATTGACGTCTTTAACAGTGTGCTTCGAGAAGGAAATGTAATGCAGGAAGACATAATAATGGATGTATGTACATAGATGTGTATTTATGTGTATGCGAAGATACGTATGTGTATATGAACGTATGTAGAGATGTAGTAATGTATGAGCGTATGTAGATATGTGTTTGGTATATATGAAGGTAAGTATGAGAATATGCAGGTATGTAGAGATATAGGAAGGTATGTAAGTGTGTAGACGCATATGTATACATGTAAACATGTACATGTGCATGATTTAGATACGTAGAATTTTAACGTTACTAATTATGCGTTTGAGGTTGGTATGTGATGCAGGAACAAGTACACCGGATTCTTACGAAACTTAAACCGAACCCGGAATAAGAGGATGAGAAAGAATAATTGGATGAATTGATGTTAAATTGACGAACGTTATTCAATCTTTAATTACATGAGATTAATGTTAAATGATTTTGCCTTTGACTAATGGCTAAGTTGTATGTGATGCCCACAGGTGTTACACGGACTTCTTCTGCTGCTAAGGAAGTGAAGCGGACGTAGATCGAGTCAAGAGCAAGGATTGTACGGATAGATTGGTCACATAGTTGAAGTATATAACGTTTGGAAATCTAAATTTTTGTATGAATGTTGTAAAATTCTTTTATAGTACGTTTAACATTTTTAGGATTTGGAACCTTCGTGAAAGAAATGTTGTTAATACGGAAGAAAATTTTAAAGCTCTTTTTCCGCTGCGTCATTTTTAAGGTTAAACGTGTTAGGGTGTAACAAGTTGGTATCAGAGCCCTGGTTTGAGAGAATCAAGTACAAGAGGATAGGTACTTGAACTCGAACCTGTGTGCTCTTATGACAAGAAACCCGTACAATCCGAGACTCGACCAAGATCTAAAGGTAGAAGAAAAGGTAAGTATGTGCTTAAGTATGTATTAGAAGATAACTAACTATATGTTATGTGTAAGGTAAGCATGGTTGCTTGGAAAGAATGATTTGTGGATGCGGTCTAGCACCGACGCCAAGGTATGTAATTTGACATACTGACCCAAGTACATATGTTTAATATATGTAAGTACATGTGATGGTAAAACCTAACAATGAAAGGAAAATTTTAAATGAAAAATAATGATAAGAATGGTAATGAAGTTTTGGAAATGTTACACGTGCCGAAACCTAATTCTTCGGACATAAGGTGACAATTACACGAAGACACGAAACTAGTGTGTGGATTGTGTACCTGGCTAGTACACAAGAAACGCATGACTTTCGTGAGCCCGTGATAATTGTTACAGGTGTGTCCGTTAGAATTAAGTAGTAGGTGGACGTGAGGGTGAAGAGAAATGTAAGACTCTCAAAAATGAGAGTATGAAATGCTATGTTAGAATCCGCGAGACGGATTCAAAATATGAAATGCTATGTTAGAATCCGCGAGACGGATTCGAAATATGAAATGCTATGTTAGAATCCGCGAGACGGATTCGAAATATGAAATGCTATGTTAGAATCCGCGAGACGGATTCGAAACATGAAATGCTATGTTAGAATCCGCGAGACGGATTCGAAATATGAAATGCTATGTTAGAATCCGCGAGACGGATTCGAAACATGAAATGCTATGTTAGAATCCGCGAGACGGATTCGAAACATGAAATGCTATGTTAGAATCCGCGAGACGGATTCGAAACATGAAATGCTATGTTAGAATCCGCGAGACGGATTCGAAACATGAAAGAAAGGTATGAATGCAATGCTTGAATCCGCGAGACGGAATCAAGGGATGAAAAGCGTAGATGCAATGTTTGAATCCGCAAGACGGACTCAAAGAATGAAAGATGTTAATGCAATGCTTGAATCCGCAAGACGGATTCAAGGAATGAAATGTATGAATGCAATATTTGAATCCGCGAGACGGATTCAAACATAATCACAATTAAAGGTACAAATGATAAGTATGAATCCGCGAGACGGATTTAAGGACGAAAGAATGACCACAAATGATATGCAAAACTTAAAATTCGAGTCAAGAAAAGAAAACTTTGATTAAGCCACATACTAGACACGTTGTTAATTGACTCGTGTGAGTCGGAATGAACGACGGGATGCAACCTGAACGATAACTTAAGTATGGTCGGGAAGAGGAAGTTTTGCAAAAAGGTTAATGAAATAATTTTAAGAATAAAAGAATTAGGAGCGTGTAAAACCCCAAATAAAATAAGTATGGAGAAAAGGTAATAATGATGAGAATCGATGGAAAGTGCTAATATTGATGTTGGGCTTGTAGGCCATGTTCATTTGAACAAGGCATTATTGAAAGGATGCGCATAGGCGGGTGCTCAACAAATCAATGGAAGCAATCAATGAAAGCATTACATGAACCCATGAAGAAACGGGCCGACTCGGGCCACAAACCGCTGGCATACACGACGAAGTCAAGGTTAGTAAGATGTTTAGCTTGTGATTATGAGTAAGTATTGATATAAATAAATGATTATAGTATGCCTATAATGATATGTTGTCCTCTCGTATAAACATTAAGATAATTAGAAGTAACATTAGTAATGAGATGCTAAGTAGATCTCAAAGCGAATAAAATGAAAGATTGTACATGATGTATGAGTAGAATGAAATAAATCAATTTATTTCGATATATGAAGGTAATATGCTTAAATAGGAAGCTAGAAACAAGCCGTAAATTTAAAATCAATACGAGTAAGGATTGTATACTTTTGGATTAAGTTCAATAAATGAAATGCTAGGGATGATATGTGCTAGAAACTAGCAATATGAAATGAAGGACACTAATAAGAGCTCTGGAACTTGAAGGGGGTAAGAGTAGAATTGGTTTGATTCGAATAAGGAAGGTTTCGGGGACGAAACCTCTTTTAAGGGGGGTAGACTTGTAACACCCCAAAAACGGGTTTGGTAATTTAAACCCGGTTAATATAAGGAACGGGTAAAATACCGTTAGGGGTAAAAGTGAACCCGTAAATGAATATTAACTAGGAATAATTAACCTAGTTGAATATTAGTATCGTTGGTATTAAACGAGGGGTGGTAGCCTTATTTAATTAAAACGAAACATGGGGACCAAAGTGAACAACTTGAAAGTTATTTTCTTAAAATGTCTAAGTGTTTTATATAATTAGATAAGCTTAAAAGTATCAAGAAAGTTTATAAAACTTGGAAAAGGGTTATTAGGTGACAACAATAGATAGCATGGGGGTTGAATGTGTAAGATTGATAAATAACATAAAAAAATTAAAAACCCAGTAGTTGGGTGCGTGGTGGGTATCGCGACCAGGAGGGGGAAAGAAAGGGTGAAACCCTACTTGTTCAATCAAGGTCAAAATTCAGCAAATTAATGGTGGTTCTTGACACAAATCGAATGCATGAGACTGGATACAACTTAATCTAAGTATATTGATCATAAGGTAAGTTGCAATTTATGATTTGATGATCTTGTATGAAGTGGTTTAGGTTTAATCCGTGAAATTGTGTGAAATTAATCATGTATATGTGTTAGAATCACCGTGTAGAACATGAACTATGTAAGATTCTAAGCAATTTGATGTTTTGGGATAAAACCCACTTGTGCTAGTAAGAATGGTGAGATGAATGAATTACCATGTTCAATTCTTGTATAATTTTGATGTATGGTGTGCTATATGATCGATTCTTACTAGTTAGATTGAGTAGGATTTGAAAGAAATATGATGTAGTGTTATTGTTGAGGATTGGAAACAAGTGGTAGAATATGAGCATGAAATACTTGTACATTGTGCCTTTTGTTGTACGCCCAGAAAGTGTTTGATAAAATGCCTACATGAAACTTGAATTGATTCAAGTTTGTGTTTAAAAGTTAGTAAATTCGTCACTTTTGACAGCCCTAGATAGTCATCTTGTAAAGGTCGTATCTCATTCGTTATTAGGAGTTAGACAACGAGCCTTATATCGTTGGAAAGCTTGTTTCGCATGTTACAATTCTTATTTGGTCACAAGATGCTGGTTATGAGATTTGGTGGGTCAAAACAGCATGTAAAATTAGTAAATTCGTCATTTTGACAGCCCTAGATAGCCATCTTGTAAAGGCCGTATCTCATTCGTTATTAGGAATTACACAACGAGTCTTATATCGTTGGAAAGCTTGTTTCGCATGTTACAATTATTATTTGGTCACAAGATGCTGGTTATGAGATTTGGTGGGTCAAAACAGCATGTAAAGTTAGTAAATTCGTCATTTTGACAGCCCTAGATAGCCATCTTGTAAAGGCCGTATCTCATTCGTTATTAGGAATTAGACAACGAGCCTTATATCGTTGGAAAGCTTGTTTCGCATGTTACAATTCTTATTTGGTCACAAGATGCTGGTTATGAGATTTGGTGGGTCAAAACAGCATGTAAATTAGTAAATTCGTCATTTTGACAGCCCTAGATAGCCATATTGTAAAGGCCGTATCTCATTCGTTATTAGGAGTTAGACAATGAGCCTTGTATCGTTGGAAAGCTTGTTTCGCATGTTACAATTCTTATTTGGTCACAAGATGCTGGTTATGAGATTTGGTGGGTCAAAACAGCATGTAAAGTTAGTAAATTCGTCAGTTTGACAGCCCTAGATAGCCATCTTGTGAAGGCCGTATCTCATTCGTTATTAGGAGTTAGACAACGAGCCTTATATCGTTGGAAAGCTTGTTTCGCATGTTACAATTCTTATTTGGTCACAAGATGCTGGTGATGAGAATTGGTGGGTCAAAACAGCATGTAAAGTTAGTAAATTCGTCAGTTTGACAGCCCTAGATAGCCATCTTGTGAAGGCCGTATCTCATTCGTTATTAGGAATTAGACAACGAGCCTTATATCGTTGGAAAGCTTGTTTCGCATATTACAATTCTTATTTGAAAGTCGAAGTCGGATTAGGTGATTAAAAAGGGGGAAAATGACCCCGAACAGCTGCTGCGAGAAAAATGCGGCAATGAAAATAATGTGTTTTGTGAACTTAAAACATATGATTTTCTAGTCACCAATTTACTAAACACTAAATATTGCTTCGGGTGAATGTTACAGTTGTTAAGGTGTGTTTAAAGCGTTAGTATGTGTAAAATTGGCGTTAATGTACAGCATGGTTAGCCTCTCGGATATGATTGTAATAGTAGAGAAGTCAGGCGTATTGTAGTAGATAATCTATGTGTCGCGTATGATGATAATTGAGTTGCTTGAATAAGGAACAAGGTGACTTTTAGTCTATATGCCTTATGTATGTGGTATTTGGTTAATAAAAAGTCAAGTAATGTATGAATGGAAAGAAACGAATGTAGTATGAATGAGCATATGTGCTAACCATAATGTAATTGTGATGACATGAAAGAATAGGAATCACATTAGCAAGGACTCGAAAACGGAAGGTAAACGGGTCAAGCAGAGGCGAGGAAACAAGCGTGAACACTAACGCTCGAGGTAAGTGACTTTCGATTCACTTCTTAGTATACATATAGAGTTTTCTTGTTTGTGGATGAATGGAGATGATTGATGTATATATGTAGGTATCGGTATATGTATGTACACAAGTAGTTATGTATAAACATGAGCATTATGTATTTGAGTGTGAAGGTACATACGTGTGTAGGTATGAACGTATATATATATATATATATATATATATATGTGGATGCAAATATGTATGTATGTATGTATGTATGTATGTATGAATGTATGTATGTATGTAAGTAGGTATGTGTGTACGTAGTTATGTATGTAGGTATGCAAGTACGTATGCGAAGATGTAATCTTGTATGTATATAAGTAGATGCGTGGGTATGCAAGTAAAGATATGTATGTATGCACGTGGATATATATATATATGATTTGTATAAATGGTTTTTAATGCATTTAAGTATTGACGTCTTTAACAGTGTGCTTCGAGAAGGAAATGTAATGCAGGAAGACATAATAATGGATGTATGTACATAGATGTGTATTTATGTGTATGCGAAGATACGTATGTGTATATGAACGTATGTAGAGATGTAGTAATGTATGAGCGTATGTAGATATGTATTTGGTATATATGAAGGTAAGTATGAGAATATGCAGGTATGTAGAGATATAGGAAAGTATGTAAGTGTGTAGACGCATATGTATACATGTAAACATGTACATGTGCATGATTTAGATACGTAGAATTTTAACGTTACTAATTATGCGTTTGAGGTTGGTATGTGATGCAGGAACAAGTACACCGGATTCTTACGAAACTTAAACCGAACCCGGAATAAGAGGATGAGAAAGAATAATTGGATGAATTGATGTTAAATTGACGAACGTTATTCAATCTTTAATTACATGAGATTAATGTTAAATGATTTTGCCTTTGACTAATGGCTAAGTTCTATGTGATGCCCACAGGTGTTACACGGACTTCTTCTGCTGCTAAGGAAGTGAAGCGGACGTAGATCGAGTCAAGAGCAAGGATTGTACGGATATATTGGTCACATAGTTGAAGTATATAACGTTTGGAAATCTAAATTTTTGTATGAATGTTGTAAAATTCTTTTATAGTACGTTTAACATTTTTAGGATTTGGAACCTTCGTGAAAGAAATGTTGTTAATACGGAAGAAAATTTTAAAGCTCTTTTTCCGCTGCGTCATTTTTAAGGTTAAACGTGTTAGGGTGTAACAGCAACTCAACTAGCTTCCGCAGTAACCACGCGCTAAATTTTGGGACGAAATTCTCTTAACAGGGGGAGAATGTGACAACCCTCAAATCCCATGTATTCCGTACAAGTATTCCGTACAATTTATTAATGATAATTAAAATTCTTGACGACTGTGTGGAAGTACTTAACTACTTTCTGATATCTGTGTTATACTTACATGTACATGTTAACATATTAGTAGTATACAGAAAAGTTACTAAAAAGTCCTGTGTGCTTTCCTGAGTATTTAAAAGTAAAAACGTTACAAATATATATATATATATATATATATATATATATATAAGGCACTTTACGGATTAATTAAGCACTTTAACGGAACAGTATCGAACCGAACAACCGGACTCTACCCGGAACACAAAAATATTGACATTGACATTGTTTTTCCTTTTCTGAGCCAGTTAGGGTCCCCGAATACCCTAACACCCGTTACAAAACACATAACACACTAGTAATTTACTTAAACCCCTAACTTATCTAACTAAACATTAACCATATAGTTCAAATCAAACCAAACCCCCCCCCCTCTTGACCGATCGGTCCCCTTAGGGGACACGCCCTTACACATTGGAATATTTTATTCTCTTGTGTCTTGTATCTAGAGAACACATGATCTTTTGGTTAATAAGGATGCATGGTTCATAAATATAACTTCAAGTCACATACCATTCATTCATAACACTTAAAGAAAACTTTCACAACTCTCTCTCCCTCTCATTACTCTCGACTGCAAGCTCCCACACACCCACCACCACTTTCAAGTTTCAATCTTTCCATTTTACATACACTCAAAGGTGCTACGGGTCATACAACGAAGCTCGGTGCTCTCGGAAGTGGAAGGACCTCACCACAACGCTATTAACCATCCATTTTTTGTCTTGTTTCTAACCTAGCCTTGTGCTAGTTGTAAGTGCTTCTAAACACCTTCTTGATCTTGTCTAAAGTGGTTAATAAGAGATTTGTCGGATAAAAGTCATGAACATATAAGATCAAAGTTTAAAGTCTACTAAAAATGATGAACATGGTGGTTAATGAGCAAATATTAGTGTAAAACTCTTGGATCTTGTTTTGTTATGATTCTTGGTTGATTATCTGATGTGTTGCTGGTTAATATTGATTTTTGATGTTGTTACGATCACTAATCATGCTAACGGAATCAATCGAACGTGACGCGTCGAATCTAGGCCTTGGTTGTGTCCTTATGCAACGAGGTAAAGTTATAGCTTGTGCATCAAGACAATTGAAAATTCACGAGAAGAACTGCACCACTCATGATCTTGAGTTGGGTGCTGTGGTTTTTGCTCTCAAAATCTGGAGACACTATCTTTATGGCATGAAATGTGTGGTTTTCACAGACCACAAAAGTCTCCAGCACATTCTTAATCAGAAGGAGCTGAACATGAGACAACGACGTTGGGTTGAACTCTTGAACGATTACGATTGCGAGATTCGCTACCATCCTAGTAAGGCAAATGTTGTAGCCAATGCGTTAAGTCGAAAGGAACGAGTCAAGCTTAATTTTGTTCGCACTCTATCTGATATTCAAACTCGCATCTCTCAAGCTCAACAATCTTGTGTTACACAAAATCTGATAGGTAAGGAATTACCACATCAGCTTGAGCTTAAACTTGAAACGAAGGACGATGGGTTACTCTATTTCAAGAATCATTTGTGGATTCCAAAACAAGAAGATCTTCGCACTTTAGTGATGGACGAATCTCACAAGTCTCGATATTCTATTCATCCTGGTGCTGAAAAAATGTACAAGGATCGTCGTACACAGTACTGGTGGCCTGGTATGAAAAAGGATATTGCCTTGTATGTATCGAAATGCCTAACTTGTCTCAAAGTCAAGGCTGAACATCAACGACCATCTGGTTTGCTTGTACAACCAGAGATACCGGTATAGAAGTGGGAGAACATTGCGATGGATCTCATCACAAAGTTACCGCGTACATCTAGAGGTCACGATGCTATTTGGGTTATTATCGATCGATTAACGAAGTCAGCTCACTTTATACCGATTCGCGAGGATCTATCTGTTGATAAACTTGCTAAGATTTATGTTGATGAGATTGTGTCTTGACATGGTGTTCCTTTAGATATCATATCTGACCGTGATGCTCAATTTTCATCTCATTTTTGGAATACCATGCAATCTGCTATGGGAACCCAACTGAATCTAAGCACTGCTTATCATCCCCAAACAGATGGACAATCCGAGAGGACGATACAAACATTGGAGGATATGCTTAGAGCATGTGTGATAGACTTTGGAGGTAATTGGGATTCTCATCTTCCATTTATCAAATTCTCTTACAACAACAGTTATCTTGCTAGTATCAATATGGCACCATTCGAAGCTTTATATGGTAGAAAATGTCGTTCACATGTCTGTTGGAATGAGATCGGTGAAGCTCAGCTTACTGGACCTGAGCTCATTCTGGAAACGACAGATAAAATCAAGAAAATTCGCGATAATCTTGTGACAGCTAAAGGCCGTCAAAAGAGTTATGCGGATATGCGATGCAAGCCCTTGGAATTTCAAGTCGGAGACCGTGTCCTACTCAAGGTATCCCCTTGGAAGGGAGTGGTGAGATTTGGAAAGAAAGGAAAACTTGCACCTCGATATGTTGGACCATTTAAGATTGTTGAAAGAATTGGAAAGGTTGCCTATCGACTTGAGCTACCTCATGAACTTGGGAATATTCACCCAACATTCCACGTGTCCAATTTACGAAAGTGTTTAGCCGATACTGATCTTCACATTCCACTCGATAAATTCAAGTTGATGAAACGATGCACTTTGTCGAGAAACTTGTGGAGATAGTGGACCGTGCAGTCAAACAGTTGAAGAAAAAGCGAATATGATTGATTAAAGTTCGCTGGGAGTCCAAACGTGGCCCAGAGTTTACTTGGGAATGTGAGGACCAAATGAAAGCGAAATATCAACATTTGTTTTCACAAGTTTCCTCTAGTTAAAATTTCGGGACGAAATTTCTTAAAGTAGGGGAGACTGTGACAACTGTGCTTTGTAAACGATATACGATGTAAAACAATATCAATTATCAATAAAACAATGTGTTTTGGTGTTAATATTTGTGTATTTGTGTTTGATGATTTTACGATTTGATTCGAGTTCGATTTCAAGCTTTAAATCGCTTTCTAGAAAGTTATACGCAAACTGATGCGTAAACGTAACCAGTTTAACGTGAGAAACACTCCGGAATAGTGAAATAGGCTTAAAATACCTTAAATAACCTAAACATAACTTAGAAATAAGTTTTGGATGGTTTGGTGTGTCGAAAACAAGTTTATTCGATCGCAGGGACTATTTGTGTCAAACTGCGTAACTATGCCAATTTGTATAGTAATGAACATTCCAGAACTTGATCATAAGTTAAACATACCCTAAATATCTTTTACATAGCTTAGAATTAGGCTTTGAGGGGTTCGGTATGCGAAAATAAACTTTTGATCAAACGGGGACTAAAAGCGTCAAAAAGTGCATAAGTTTGCATTTACGAGCATATCTTACGTTTTGAACATATCCGGACACCCAAAAATTTTTGTAATCATTAAAATATTTTATTTTAGTGATTGGAATGCAAAACTTCTTTCGTTTCGCAATTTGGAGCGTACACGCGTTCATTACGATTTTTGTCGTAATTAACCGAATAACGCCACCGTACGGCCAAACAAACCGACATCCGAGATGTTTTCAAGCATATTTCATGTTCCCTATACTTTAACATCCTTTTGGAGCTTGAAAATGGGCTTGACGAGTGTTAGAAGTGCCAAAACGCGAGGAAACAAGCTCAGGGACTAAAACTGCCAAACTGTGAAAATGCCTGGTCTGCAGGTACCATACGGACCGTATGGGGTTTTGCTTATGGTCCGTAAGCCCTTGCCAGCACCACAGAAATCAAAAGCTTCTATTCCAGCTGTTGCAACCAGTTTTAATCCTTGTTTTTGCACTCTATGGACTGGTATTTGAATTCCCCTTGTATTCTAAACCATGTGCACAAGTGTATGGCCAAGATTAAACCTTCTAAACACTTGGAATGATCTCATTCATCCTAACTTCCTATAAATACCCACTTGATTTTCACTTCATTCCTCACATTTGCTCTAAATCTGCTCTAAGTTGAAGCCTTAGCTTCATACCTGAGTGTTTTAGATCAAATATTCATTGCTTGGACCTTTGGTAAGTTTCTTTCATGCTTGTTATTGCTTTTTAATCATGAAAGTCAAACCGTATTTGACTTTATACCTTGACCACGATTTGGTCAACACAAAGTTCGTTTGAACTTTGCAACGTGAGCATAATCACGATGGTTATAGTCCCGTGTGACTATACCTACTGATTACCACGTTGATTAGTCGATGTAACACCTGTGCCTCCACGCCCATCAAACAAATACTGTATCAATGAAATATTGTATTTCATACTTGGGACATGTACAAATATGTGTATCCTTTGTACATTATCAATTCTTGTTCGATTTCAAGCTTTAAATCGCTTTCTAGAAGGTTATACGCGCACTGATGCGTAAATATAACCCGTTTAATGCAACGAACGCTCCGGAATAGTGAAATAGGCTTAACATACCTTAAAAAACCTTTACATAACTTAGAAATAAGTTTTGAAGGCTTTGGTATGTAAAAAACAAGTTAATTCACTTACAGGGACTAAACTTGACAAACTGCGAAAGTATGCCAATTTGAGCTGTAACGAACATTCTGGAACATGACCATAAGTTAAACATACCCTAAATATCCTTTACATATCTTAGAAATAGGCTTTGAGGGGTTCGGTATGCTAAAATAAACTTTTGGGTCATTCAGGGACTAAAAGCGTCAAAAAGTGCACAAGTTTGCATTTTCGCGCATAACTTACGTTCTGAATACCTCCGGACATCCAAAAATTTATGTAAGCACTAAAATACTTTATTTTAGTGTTTGGCATGAGAAAAATCCGATCGTCGCGCAATTTAGATCGTTTCTCGCGCTTATGCGCATTCCGTCGTAATTAACCGAACATCGCGATCGTACGACCAAACGAACTGACATCCGGCATATTTTTGAGCATGTTTCATGCCCACAATGTTTAGACATCCTTGTGGAGCCTTGAAAATGATTTAAGGAGCCTTAAACACGTCGGAAATGGCCTGAATACGCAACGGGGACTGAAAGATAAACATTTGAAGGTGTTTGCTGATCAGGGGGACCCTAGCGCGACGCCTAGCCCCCTTGGCATCACGCTAGGCCTCTTCTGATCAGCAAAGATCATTTTAAACACAAGTTAACAGCCCCTAACACTTCCCAAAGGTCAAGTGCCACATGTTAACCTCTTATGGTGGCCAAAATCAGTTACCACAACATTGCAACAAGTGTAGGGATGTGATCATTCCCTCTTCTCCAAGAAATGATCCTAACGGTGAACCGAAAACTATAAATACCCACCTCCACCCTTCACTTTTCCTCACAAGAATCTGATCTGATGTGCTCTAAGTTGAAACCTTTGTTTCATACCTGAGCTATTTTGATCTAGATTAGCATTCGGGGACCCTTCGTAAGTGTTATTTCGTTCTTTTATTGCTTTTCGAGTCCGAAAGTCAAACTTTGTTTGACTTTCTGCATTGACCAGTTTATGGTCAATGCGAAGTTCGTTTGAACTTCGCAACGTGATTGTAATCACGATGGTTATAGTCCCTTGTGACTATGCCTACTGATTACCACGTTGTCTAGGGTCGTAAGGGTAAGCGATCTAATAAATCGCTTATACCTTCGAACCCGACCCATTTGGTCGATCATTAGGATCCGACCAAACACATTAGGTGACCATAGTATATAGGGAATAACCTTCCGAGGTTATACCTTATGGTCGCTTCGTTTAAGTATTTGTATGATAGGTAGTTTATATGCCTTAGGTAAATTACCAAAATACCCCTTTAATGCCAAAATTCGTTTTAAACGTATGTAACATAACTTTTGACATCTAAACTGATTTGACAACCATATTAGACATGTTAAGGCATATTTTACTTGTCATAGGACTAGTTAGGCGTTCCGAACGCGTTTTACGCGAACGACGCTTTAAAGTAGCATAATCTACCTAAACGGGTCGTAATGGGTCACAAACACTTAGGTTAAGTTTCGTTTTAGTATGTGGGCTTTGTTAAATCATATTACACGCGTCTCCATACTCGTTTGGTTTACAAACCCTCATTCTATCCGATCCTCCGATATTAGGTCCGGTTTATTAACATAGTTACCTATATTAGGTGTCGTTTGATTCCGTGATCTCTAGCATTGCTTGGTGGTTATCTTAGGACTTCTGAGCAATCTCAAGTGAGTACATAGACCCCTCTTTTACTATTTTCCAAACATTTTGGGGTGGAACACATGTGCCTACTTGTTACTTTCGTGCTTTCCATGTTTTGACATCATATACTTGCTATGTTCATTAGTACATTTATAGTACATGATTTCATTGTCTTACATTACATTTTATGCTATGTATGTCCATTTAGTTCATACTTAGTACATCGTTTCACATCACACCACATGCTATGTATGTTCATTTGTTGCATACTTAGTACAGTTGTTTTCATCAGATGCTTACATTTTGATATGATATTTGGATTGTTTTGATGGATCAATATACATTCATTAACACCGATCACGCCGTTCGTTAGTAGGTATTGGTACCATAGGAATTGACAACTCCCATTCCGGACATCCTGGGTAGGTGGGGATGAAAGGAAAGACCGAATTCGATATACATTTACAACAAGATAGACCTTTAATTTGTTTAAGGGTTTATCGCCACAGTCTCAAGGCTTGGATGTATGCATTCTCACAATACCGCATCGATATTTGTATCAGTATAGCATGCATTTCCACAAAACATAGCTTTTATTTAAACTGTGTTTTACTTCAATACTTTGTTTTTGTGCATATGGTTTAGTTGATATATTTCACTAGCCATACATATCATTTTGATTACACATTACATGATTTACATTTGACACATAAACATTATTGACATTGGTTATACATTACATGATTTACATATTGACATAAACATTTTGACATATTATTCAATACGTTTGGCAATTGGTTTAAACATAGACATCTTACATTGGTGGTTTGTTTGGGTAAGTGATTTGAGTAACGAGGCGTGTATAATATGATACAAGCATGGTGGATACGCCGTTGGTACTTCCTATATATAAGTGATTGTATGGTATTACATATCGTATCGTTATTTGAATCATTTCAATTTGGACATATAACATTTTATACAAATAACATACTTTTCACAATACATTGTTTTACAAACAACTTAAATTATACAAACTCATTTTTATATGGTTATTCATTTAACCATACATTATTCTCTTACTTATACATATCATCTGATCTTATCGTTTTTCAAATGATTTACAAGACAAATCAAATTACAAGGTTCATGACTAAACATTTTCTTAAACAATAAGTCATGAATCCTATTTTCATAAACCTATGTATCTCACAGGCATTTTTATGCTGACGTACCTATTTTCACATGTGTTTCAGGATATGATGCATAGGATTTGTCAAGATACACTAGGCGGACTTGGGCCTTAGCGACAATAAAAGATGCAAGACTAGTTATTTATGTTATGTTTCTTTGATTGTCAAGACATTGTAACTACTTTAATCAATAAAACAATATTTCAATTTCCATGTGTTATGAAACAATGATTCTATTACAACACTCCCCGATGTTTTCCGCCACGTTTGGTTGTTCTACGTGGTCGGGGTGTGACAGTCGAAGTGACCAGTCAAAGTTTCGGTCAAAGTATGTGTTTATGCGTATTTTGCAACGAACCTATTTTTGGGTATCAAAACACTTTGTTTTGATATCAATCCTGTTTTCTAACTTAGTTAAACATGTTTTAACATGTTTAACTCGTCACTTTTAGTCTAGTGCTTGTATAGGGTCGTAAGTCAAGCGGTCTTGACAACCGCTTAGACTTCCTAACCCGACCCGTTTGGTCGCTCGTTAGGATCCGACCAAGCATATTTTGTGACCATAGTTGTATAGGGAATAACCTTCTGAGGTTATACCTTATGGTCACTTAGTTTAATTAGTTGTATGATAGGTAGTTTATATGCCATAGGTAAATGACCAAAATGCCCTTTTCATGCATAATTGGTATTTAAGCATATGTAACCTAATTTTTGTCACTTAATCTGATTATGCAACATGTTTAGGCAAATAATACTTGTCATAGGACTAGTTAGACGTCTCGAACGCGCATTCGCGCGAACGACACGTTAAAGTAGCGTAAGCTACCTTAATGGGTCGTAACGGGTCGAAAGCACTTAGGATAGGTTCCGATTTAGAATGTAGCCTTTGTTAAACCATATCGTATGAGTTCCAATACTCATTTGGTTTATGAGACCTCATTCTACCCGATTTTCCGATTTAGGTGTCGATTATTTAACCTAGCGATCCGATTACTAGGTACTACTTGATTTCCTTGGTTTTCTTGAGCTTCGTTAAGTTCTTTAGATCGAGGATACTTGCAATTCAATGTGAGTACATAGTTGCCCTATTTTACTGTTTTCAATTGTTTTGGGGTGATTCATATGTGTTAAACGATTTCGATGTTTTCAAATGAGGATTTCAAAAATGAATACGATGGTTTATATTAAACAATAACGATTTCGATAATGTGAACGAACTTGTTGGACGTATTTACATAATGTATGACTTTCATTAATTTTGGCCGAATCGACCAGTATTAGGTTATGGTACCATAGAATCTGACAAATCCCTTTATCAGACTACACCCATGGTTATGTATGGGGGTTATGTGGGTAACGACTGAACCTGTTAATTGTAAACTTACCCTTTGGTGGTGCGTTAATACGAGTTGAACGATGGACGAGTTACGAAGGTTTGAATGTTATAAACGAGACGAACAAAAGTAGTTTTCACAATTAAAACGAGAACGATTTGAAGGAGAAGGATTTGGGACGATTGAACTATTGAAACAAATAAGCGATTTGAACGATTGGAACGATTTAAACAAGTTAAACGAATTGAACGAATGATTGGTTTTTGGTTTGTGATTAGATAATGGGACGGGTTTAATGTGATAAAAGCATGGTAGATACGCCACTGGTACTTCTTATATATAAGTGTTTTTATCATATCACATTCCGTAGCGTTATTTAGTTCACTTGGACGAACGATTTTAAATGATGTCACGCAAACGATGTTTACGAAACGATATAAACCATACAAGTTTTATTGCGAAAACGATTTACGATTTGGGTTAAGATATACAAATGTTTGGGGTTAAGATTCATGGCATCAAGGTTTTTATAAACTATAACTAATTTGTTTCAAGTTGGTTATTCATTTTACAATACAAATGTTTTACAAAACAAGGTTTTCAAATAATAACTCATGTAGTTGTACGAGTTATTTCAACGTATAAACGAGCCATGAATCTGACACTCACACAAAACCTATGTGCTCGCCGACATTTCTTTACTGACTTTATTTTTACATATGTTTCAGGTGGTGATTGATGATGGGGTTTGTGACTAGGATGCATGCTCACTTAGGACTGGACAAGGCCTTAGTGACTTAGTAACGATGATAGACTATGTTTAACTTGTTTGCTTTTAAATTTTAAGACAATGTAAATGTTTAATATCTAAATAAAACGAAACTTTTGAATCCATGGTTGTGAAACAATAATTATGTTGCTCCACTCCCCGACGTTTCCGCCGCGGGTTCGTTGTTTTAACGCGGTCGGGGTGTGACATATCATAAAAGGTGTCATGTGACATCTGTGCTTGTAATCATTGTGTAGGACCGGTTTTGACTCCGAAACGATTGCTAAACGAACGTGAAACGTGCGGAATCCGTACACGAACGCGACCTAGTACACACGACGTAATATAAATGTGATTCTTTGATAGATTTGATAGTGTACAAGAACCTGAATCACGTGGACAAGCTTTCTCTCTCTAGAATCTCTCTCTAGATCTCTAGCTCTCCAAATTCTCTAAATGGCAAAAGTCTCTAATGATTTAGCTTGAACCCTATATATAGTGTTGAGGTTTAGCTTGAAAATGTCATAACCATTTCAAGGGAAACCTTAGATTTAGCTTGAAATGAACATGTGTTCAGTTCAAGGGAAACCTTCACTATTCGATTTAGCTTGAAAATGTCAAGTAACATTTTCAAGGGAAATCACCACTTTCAAGCTAAATTACATTAAACATACTATTTTAAGATACAAGACGAAGTCAATAGACATAGTGCACTAACAGACTCCCCCTTGGATATTGACGAAGTCTTCAGTGACTATTCTTGCAATATGACACATCTTCTTCAGTCTTGATCATTCTGCATCCTCATTCAGATTGTAACATTGTACGCATCCATCACTCTCTTCTTCTATCAGCTTCAGGCTCCCCCTTTCATCAAGCTTCCGTGCTTTTAGGGATCAACACCTAGCTTTCCATCTACAAGCTTGTCTTCAGACTCCCCCTTAGACTTTGCTCTCGGGATCGTAGTCTGGACTACCATCTGCAATTTCTCAAACATTTATGAGTAACAACATTTTGAATTCTCAATCAAATTCTCTAATCCACTCCCCCTATCAACAAACTTCAATCACTTCTCATGAATTTGGCAGTTTCAACGAATCGTATCGGAAACTAGCTCTATAACAATATAAGCATCCAAGTCCCCCACAGTTAATCATCCAAGTCCAAACTAATGACCTTGGAGATATCACAAACTGTTTTTGATTTTAGATATTTCAAGTTTCAAATTAATGAACTTGTTTTATTTTTCAGAAACACAATCAGCTTACTTAGATTTTGAAACTCAGCACTCAGACATCGGTTGTCGAAAATAACGCAGAAATCAAAATCTTTTTGTATTTTCTGAAAATATAAAACAGTAAAGAAATATATACAAACATATTTACAAACAATATTTTTGTTTTGAGTATGCGACAGAGAATCATATCAGTTTTTGACAAGTCACAAGTACCGTTGAGCTTAGTTACACATTAAGAATTAAACAATTCACTTAGATTGTCGATATACTGATCCACTTAAATTTTCACACAAACTTCAACTGATTCAGGATACGAATTAGATGTATTAAGAACTTAAACTCATTCATGTGTCCCACCTCTTGAATATACTCCCGTATCCAGATCCCAATATTCAGTCTTACAGGCAATTATAACACAAATGATATCTGTAAGGGGTTAATAAATTATGAAGAATCATGAGAGCTCAGGTCAGAACTACCGTTCAGCAAAGAGATCATGACTCAACTTGGGTGTGTCCCCTTTAGAGGATCTTTTTTACAACAGCATTGCTAAGCAATTTTATTGTCTTATCATATATGCTGAGGGTGATGCTATGTTTCAAGCATTTGTGGAAAGTATTATTCGAGGATTAGGACAGAACTACCGTTCAGCAGAAGTCCCGGAATAATACCCCAGACATCATTGAGTATAAAAACCTGTATATCAGAATACGAAACCTTTCAAACGAGATTTCAGGGGTTACCTATATATCCAAGTAGTGTTCCCCACGAAATAAGCAAGTGTGAAATTTAGGTTTATATCCCGAAAAAGTTTACTAAGTGTATAAAAATCTACCGACACATCCACAGTGAGATCGTTTAACACATTTAAACTTTCCATTTCTTTAGCGTACTTTAACTGTCAACTGATGTACTATCATTTCCTCTTTTTACGCAAAACTCAATTTTTTGAATTTTATCATGTTTTTGACTTTTTCAAAATTTTCAAATGTTTTTGGATTTTCTAACAATATTTCTCCCCCTAAAATGCAAAACCAATTAAAGAAAATTTGACAACCAACACTGATAGCTTTGTCTCGCCATCCATTTTCTGCTTCACATGTTCTGATTTGCAGAAAATATAACGTACCCCCATGATTTACAACCCATTTATCTTAACAGTTTGAAAACCGTTTTTCAATCTGATGAAAGTAATCATGTTTGTTCAGCCGTGAGGGTTTCGGCATATTCAATCAACATACATTCAAACAAAATTAAAAACAACATATTTTTGGTTTTTCAAAATTTAACAAACTAAAAACATATTTTTGGTTTTTAATTTTTCCAATTTTTAGAATTTTGAAAATATTGTTTATTTATGTACAGAAAACACTTCAACTAAACTCCCTGTTCAACCAAACCAGGGTCCTGCAACCTCTTCCTGTGCCAGGTTGCTCCAACTACCCTTCTCACAATTTTCAGCTTCGTTGAGCACCTGCACATTTCAAACTTTATTAATCATTTGAACAATTTAGCCCAGGTCTGTTGGACCTTAGGCATTTCAACACAATAATGTTCATTCAATTTTGGAAACTCTTTGTCATTTAAAACATTTTCAATTTTGACTTCAACTTTCTCATCTTTTACCGACGTCACTTGTTTCTTAGCACTCCACATTTGACCTTCCGGAGTACCTCTTTTGTAAAAATTTGTCTCTTTTTGAACCTTTTGTTTTTGAATAACATTTTTAGGTTTCCTAAACTCTTGAGGTTTTGTCATATCATCAGATATTTTCCAACTCTGTGTTGTTCTGAATCTGGGTGTGTGAGAATTCCAGGTCTGTCTTGAATCGAACCTGTTCGGGTTTGATTTCCAATTTTGATTTGAAGCAAACTTGTTTGTATTGTACCTCCAAGTTTGTTTCGAATCAAATCTGGTTAACCTCGGTTTCACAGCCTCAGATTTTTGTTTTTCAACATCAACAAGCTTTGGATTTGGACACTTCCGTGCAACATGTCCAATTTGATCACATTTAAAACACACTTTCTTTGAAACATCCTTGGCCTGTTGTTGTTTCTTTTTCATCGCATCAAACTCCTCATTAGACTGTCGTCCAATTTTGAGTTTTTCCTCTTCTTTCAAGCTTTTTCCTTGAACAAAATTCATCTTTTGTTGCAAATTTGGTTTTTTTACTTTGATTCCAATTCCGTTTCTTTTTATAACCCAAACCAGCCTTCATGTTTTTCTTCTTAAAACCCGGTTTGTTATAAAAAGATTTATGACCTTTACCAACAAACTTTGGAATCTCAGACTTCTCAATCTCAACCATTTTAAAAACTTTATCGACCTTCTCTGAAATCACATTCTGAATCGGGAATACAACATCTAAGAATAATTTGTCCGATCCAATCATGGTATAAACCAATCCTTTTGAATCATCATTCAAATTTTTCTCGGATTTTGTGTTTTTTAGATAACCATCATAAAGATTTCCTTCATCTTCATCCTGTGATTCAGACTTACCTTTTGTTGACTCATCTTTCAAAACGCTTTCAACAACTTTACTTACCACCTCTAAATCATTAGCATCATCAGATTTGGTGTAAGTCACATCGATACTTTCAGGTAACTGGTCAGCTATATTAAAACCCTTTGCCACCTTTTCCTCATCATAAAAAGTATAATTGTTTCTCAATGGTGGTGGTACCTGATGAAATTCTGAACCAATACCCTTTTTGCAATTTTCAGTATCTTTGTCATCTGGTGTGATGTTGAAAATGCGTTCGAGAATGTACGAAGAGTTATGATAACTTTGAAGTTTTGTAACAACCTTTTCTTTTTCAGCCAAGACTTGTTTAAGATTTGCAATTTCATCAACACATTTGTTTAATTCAATTTGCTTTTCTTTAAACTTTCGTTCATACATTTCTTTAGTGACTAAAGTTTCTGACAATCTTTGATCAAAACTTTTGACTTGGCTCTTCAAAGTATCATAAGCTTCTTGTACTCTCTGACTCGACCACTTTAAAGAATCATATTGTTTTTGTAACTCTTGAAACTTAGATTCTTTTTCAACACAATCAACACATTTTGTAGAACACAATTGTCTATAAACATCATTATCCTTTTCAAGACATTGACATTTCTGTGTCAATTTTTCAACTTTTAGTTTCAAAATTTCTTCTTTTTCAATCATATCTTTACATTTTATTGTGAAACCATTTTCAAGTTTGCTTAATTCATTATCTTTTGTTTTTATGATGTCATCTTTTTCAGTACAGGATTTGCACATTTCTATGCAATTCTTGCACTTGTTTTCTTTTTCATCAACCATTTCAACATTAGATAGATCAGAAGATTTTCTAACCTCAGTCTCATTCAGCACCGATTCTTCTGACTCAACTTTCTGATCTTGCTCGTTGTTCTCCTCTTTCTGAGCTTCTTCATTTTTCTGCACTTCTTCAGCTCCCTATTCTTCTCCAGCAAGCTTTGCAACAGTCTTCACTTCTTCAATCGTCTTCTTCAATTCTTCTTCTTTTCTTTTCTTCAGTTCTACCACCTTCGGTAAACTTGCTTCAAAAACTTCTTTTAACTTGTTCATCAAATTTGGCAAAATAGCTTTTATCAGAAAGCCTTCTTGTGTTAAAAGTGCCCTCACTTGGAAACACATTGGTTACAGCATCAAAATCCACTTTTGATGGATCAACTACTGGATTACCCTGTGGATCCATGTAACACTCTAGTTCTTCATTCCATCTCTTGGCTCTTTGTGCTTCCTTAAATGGTTCATACAATTTGCCAATCTCCCATCTCGCACTGTCTCTTCTCCACCAATTATCATGATCATCATTTGCAACAAATGCATATCCAACTGCATCTTCTTCAGGGCAAACTTGACTCCAGTCGTAACCTTCATCGTCATATATAACTGCAAGAGCCCTTGATCTTTCTTCTGGTTGCTTTAATCTTGGTGGCTCAGACTTGTTCTGATGGTAAATCGCCTTCCTGTAGTAATCTTCATTGAATGGATTTTCAGAATCATCAGCAGCATACGCATTTCTGCACTCGCGCTTAAAGTGACCTTTTTGTTTACATTTGAAACATGTCACCTTGGATTTATCAAATCCCAATTTGGTAGATGATCCACCAATTGACTTTCTCCCCATGATCTCCATGAACCGCTGTGCCCGACGAACCGCACTGGCCATGCACCATCTTATATCCATTAATTCCATCTCCTCGGGGTCTAATTGATCATAATCTTCTTTCGTCAAGTTGGTGTTGCCAATCTTCCCTGCAACGAGGCTTTCATACGATTCAAGTACAGATGCCAAGAAAACCATCTGTTGTTTTGCCGACTCTTCGCTAAAATTCTGCCCATTCTTCAAATCCACTGCGATATTACACTGAAACAAATTCTTGGAAGCAGATTGATCAGAAGTTGTTGAAGAAGATCCACTGTGAAAACCACTGTGAAAACTTTCATTGTTTACTGAGCTTGAGCTTTCTGCAGAAAATGCTGTTCTTGGAGACCCAGCCTGTGTATTTCCTCTGTAGTAGAGCTCTACATTCTGCTGATAAGCTGGATTGTTGACTTTAGATCTCTTTATCTCCAACTCATGACTTTCAAGCTTTTCAATCAGCAAATCCAATTTTAAATCTTCAGGCTTGATTGTATTTTTCAACATTAGAGCGAAGTATTGCCACTCTTGATCATTTGGCAATGAATCAAACAATTTATCCACCAGCTCTTCTTCAGAAGGTAAGATTTTGTGTCTGATCAACTCCATTTTCAGATGTCCGAATCTCTCAATCATTTTACAAACCGACTCATTTTTCATACAATTGAATAAATCAAACTCTTTACGCAACAATTTCTTTTGGTTTTTAACAATTTCATTACTTCCTACACATTTTCTCTCTAATGCTTCCCACAAACTCTTTGAAGTCTTTTCTTGTTCGAGCAATGAAATAATATCCTCTCTTACTGACTGTTTGATCAATGTTATCATTCTATATTCAGCCACAACATTTTTTATATCTTTTTCTGTAAAATCTTTTGGATCTATTAACTCTCCTCCCTCTTTTACAGGTTTATTGTATCCATCTGTCAGTTTTAACCAGCTTTCAGTAGCAAAGGCTTTTACCCAACCCTCAAATCTGTTTTTCCACCAGTGATAATCTTCCACTTTCATTAGCTTTGGTGGCTTCTGTTGGCTTCCGTACATGTTCTCAAACTTCAAATTCTCCGAAATCTCTCTTGAATATTCTTTCATCTCAGATCTTCTATCTGATGATTCGGAAGTGAACGCGTTGTAGAAAGTATTATAGAACTCTTCACCGTTGCTTGACATCTTCAATTACCTGACAACCAAACAAAACAAACGACAATCAGTTTAAAAACTTCTCAATTAACTGAAACAAACTAGTACTCGAACTGATGATTTTCTATGCGGACTGAAAGTTGACCAACTGTGCGGACTTCTAGGACCCGAATCGAATTCAAGTGACTTGACCCTTTGAAACCTTTGAACTCCAAACCGTACGAACTGGATAATTTCACGCAACTGACCACACAAAACGACCTAACTGTAATATATATAAAAAACAATCACGTGACCACAAGTCTATTCAATTAAATCTTTCCAACACAATCACATGATATATTGATTAAACCAATCGAATCTCTTAGTATGTGTCAGACAACAATTATCTTTCACGTGCAAACAATTATTATAACATGCTCATGCAACCTTGATTTACTCAATTGAACTTTGCCGACAAACAGATTACTTCACAACTTTCAATATACTCATTGTCAGTTCACATGCAATCAAACAATTAAAGCTATCCGACAATTTCAATGTTATCTAAAATCTCATTGGGCCGTTACACTACATGGACATCACATGGGCTTATGACAATGAATTATAAGACAACAATTATATGAAAGTTTCACATGCAAACTGACATCATTTTTCACGAGCAAACATTAACACTAATGATTATAACATGCTGACAAATCTAATCTCATTTAATCATTTTATTGTGATTGCACCAAACACTTAGTGCAATTAATGAATTCAGGAATTCACGTGATAAGTTTTCAATTTCAAGATTATCAGCCAACAATTTTAAATCTCAATACAATTTTATTGAACCAATGCACTATTTAATTTTGATTTTAAAATTGATTGAACCGAGACACTTATGTGGACAGAATTATCACGTGAACTGCTATGTAATCAAACTTAAAACACTTGTTGAATCGAGAAACACATGCAATGGACTGACACCATCAAAGTAATGACACAACAACTGTTATGTTCACGTTGTAATGTCCAAGATATTCAAGCGAAATCCAATCAGATCAATTTCGCTTCAACTGTTCAAGCGAAATCCCCAAATACAAGTTCAATGATTCAAGCGAAATCCAGCCAATCAATTTCGCTTCAACTATTCAAGCGAAATCCTTTGTTCTTCAAGCGAAATCGACAGATAAAAACAAGTTTCAAGCGAAATCTTGCTGATCCAACGAACTCGGACACAAAAAATCGAATTTCTCCTAAACGACTAGGAGTTTGAATCTGAAATTTGGTAGGATTGTAGATCAATTGTTTTCGCACAATATACTAAAAAATCAGCCGATTCCGACCATAAAATCCCGTTCAATTTGTCGAAAAACTGTATAAAACGTGAAGAATTAGTAGAATAAGAAGAAATCAATGATATGCAGATCTGAAATCAATGTAATCCTGTGCGAAATCGTGTGATAGATCAGTGCAATCGAGCTCCTGCTCTGATACCACTTGTAGCAAACTGACACTCGATCGACGTGAAATGATCTCGACACAAAAAAGTTCACTTTTGACTCAAAAATGACACTCGAGCGAAATCAGACTTATAATGTCCGTTGAAGCGAAATTAGGTTTTGTCCACTGGAGCGAAATATGATTTGTCCTATGAGCGAAATCAGGTTAAACCCTATGAGCGAAATCCCAAGTATGTCATTGGAGCGAAATCACTATGTAATATGTGTCACAAGAGCGAAATCAAGTGTATTGAGGTGACATAGGAGCGGAATCAGCATGACTTATAAGCGAAATCACGTGTTGTTCGTATAAGCGGAATCAAGTCCGAAGCCAATTTAATCCATTTTTAGTTCGAATTCAGATATGAAACTTTTAAGGGTTTATCTTTGTCCAATTATCTACACACTGTGAAATTTTGATCCGGTTTTGACCGATAAATTTCTCTGAAATGATGAAAGAAGGTGTAGAACTCAGAAAATAATCAAAATCAAGCTAAACTCTTCATCACTAGCTCTGATAACATTTTCAAGGGAAATCACCACTTTCAAGCTAAATTACATTAAACATACTATTTTAAGATACAAGACGAAGTCAATAGACATAGTGCACTAACACATTGTAAACAGTTCAGTTATCAATGAAACAATGTAATTTGATCCCAATGTTTGTTTGTTTATGTTTGACATTTTTCATGTTTTGGTTTTTGTTCAATTTCAAACTCTATATCGCTTTCTAGAAAGTTATACGCAACTGGTGCGTAAACGTAATCAGTCTATCGTGAAAAACACTCCGGAACATCAACATATGCTTAACATACCATAAATATCCTTTACATAACTTAGAAATAAGTTTTGAAGACTTTGGTATGGCAAAATCAAGTTTATTCGCTTACAGGGACAAAAACTGCAAAAGTATGCCGATTCGTACTGTAACGGACATTCCGTAACATGACCATAAGTTAAACATACCCTAAATATCCTTTACATAGCTTAGAAATAGGCTTTGAGGGGTTCGGTGTTTGCTAAAATAAACTTTTTGGTCATTCAGGGACTAAAAGCGTCAAAAAGTGTATAAGTTTGCATTTTCGCACATATCTTACGTTCTGAATACATCCGGACATCCAAAAATTTATGTAATCATTAAAATATTATGTTTTAGTGATTGGCTTGATAAAAATCCATTCGTCGCGTAATTTGGATCGTTTTTGCGTCCGTTACGACTTCCGTCGTAATTAACCGAACAACGTAACCGTACGGCCAAACGAACCGACATCCGACATATTTTTGAGCATGTTTCATGTTCCCCATGCTTTAACATCCTTATGGATCTTAAAAATGGGTTTGACGGGTGTTAAAAGTGCCAAAACAAGACAATACAGGGACCAAAACTGCCAAAACTCAAACTTTGCTGGTCTGCAGGGTCCTTACGGACCGTATGGGTCTGCTTACGGTCCGTTAGCATGTCCCAGGTCAGCAGAGTTGTGTTTCCAGCTTTTTCCAGCTATCTTCCACTCTTGCACATGGTTTTTCAACATTCAATGGGCCATTTTAAGGTGCCCATGGTTTTGCAAAACCATGGGTGCACATGTACGGTTGTGATCGAAGCTCGTTTTACGATGAACGATCTTAACGGTTGTGTAAAAACTATAAATACCCCCACCCATTTCACTCCCAACTCACACTTGATTCTAAAATTTCTCTAAGTTGATGTGTTTATCACTTCATACCTGAGAATATTTGGAATCAAACCTCCATTCTTGGACCTTTTGTAAGTATTCTTTCATTCTTTTTCGCATTTTAAACACGAAAGTCAAACTTTGTTTGACTTTCTGCATTGACCAGTTTATGGTCAACACGAAGTTCGTTTGAACTTCATAACGTGAGCGTAATCACGATGTCACACCCCGACCACGTATAACATACAAAACGTGGCGGAAAACGTCGGGGAGTGTTGTAACATAATTAATTGTTTCATAACCATGGCATTCAAAGTTGTATTTTATTTATCAACATAAGAGTTACATCATTTTAAACAGTAATCAAAGAGTTTATAACATAATTAAACTAAGTCTATCTTCATTTTATGTCTCTAAGGCACAGGTCCGCCCTAGTGTCACGATCATCATCCTATACAAAAGCTCCTGAAAACACATGTGAAAATAGGTACGTCAGCATAAAAATGCCTGTGAGATACATAGGTTTTGTGAAAAATAAGATTCATGACTTATAAGTTTAGAAAAAGTTGTTTAGCAAAAGTCAGTCATGAACCTTGTAAATTGTTTTGTTTTGTAAATCATTTTAAAAAGCGATAAGATCAAATGATATGTATAAATAAAAGAATAATGTGTGGTTAAATGTTTAACCAAGTAAAATGTGTTGTATAAAATAAGTTGTTTGTAAAGCAATGTCTTGTGAAAGATAGGTTATTTGTATAAAATGTTATATGTCTAAATTGAAATGATTCAAATAACGCTACGATATGTAATACCATACAAACACTTATATATAGGAAGTACTAGCGGCGTATCAACCATGCTTGTATCATATTACACACGCCTCGTTACTCAAAGCACTTAAACAAAACCACCAATGTATAAAGTCTATGTTTAAACCAATAGTCAGAAGTACTTGTATAAGCCATGTCAAATGTTTAGAAGTCCAAATGTAGTCAAGTAATGTGTAACAAATGTTATGTATTGTAAGTAAAGTATTGTCACATAGTCCAAATGTAGAAATGTACAAAACAAAGTATTTTGAATATATCAAAAAGTTATGTTTTGCAAAGTAATGCATGTTACATTGATACAAACATTTACGTGGTAAGTTAATGCATACATTCAAGCCTTGAGACAGTTGGATAACCCTTTTAGTCAAGGTTATCAAAATAAATGTTTTCGGATTCAGTCATTCCTTACATCCAAACAAACCCGAGATGTCAGGAATGGGATTTGTCAAGTCCTATGGTACCAGTACTTACTACCGAGCGGCGTAGCTAATGTTAATGAACGTATAATAGTCTCGTTTGTGCAAACCAAATGTCATAGCAAAAGTGAACATGTTATATGAAAACAATGTACTAAGTATGCTAAGTTAACATACAAAGCAGAAAAGTCATGTAAATCAATGTGCTAGCATGCTATCAGTTAACATACATAGCAGAAATGTAATGTAGAACAATGTACTAAGTATGCACACAATGGACATACATAGCATAAAATGTAATGAAATCATGTACTATAATGTACTAATGAACATAACAAGCAAATGATATGAAAGCATGAAAAGCATAAAAGTAACAAGTAGGCACATGTGTTTCACCCCAAAACAGTTTGGAAAACAATAAAAGAGGGGTCTATGTACTCACTTGAGATGGCTCAGAAGTCCTAAGATAACCACCAAGCAATGCTAGAGATCACGGATATCAAACGACACCTAACATAGGTAACTACATTAATAAACCGGATCTAAATCGGAAGATCGGATAGAATGTGATTTAGACCCGACAAGTTTGAAGAATTGTTTAATATGGGTATTTCATACACATTCTGGATTTCTAGATAAAACCGATAAGGTTTGACCCGCTTCGGCTAATTTATGTAAACTAGTTATATAAACCGAACCGAACGCGTAATAAGCGTAACGGGTATCCGTAAGAGCCATATACAGGTTTCCTAAGTTAATATGCTTCAAATATGTTGTGACATCAGTAAGATGTCTTTTATTATGCCCGAAACGAATTTAAACACAAACTATGCACCGTAAGGGCATTTTGGTAATTTCACGTTAGCCGTGAAGCTCAAAACTGGAGTCTGAGTTAAAAAACTTTTGCTTACTGTTAAAACATTATAATTTACCCAAAAATATCAGTAGGTATCAACCCTTGTATGTCTAAAATAGTTCTAGTACATACTATGCGTTAAAAACGCTTAGAAAGGCGATTAGGAGCCGTTTCCGGGTTATATACATAAAGCTGATATTTTTACTATTCCAGAAGGCTTAAAATAATTTATTTATCATTTAAGATCAGTAGCAAAAGGTTTGGAGTCGTTTAGATATGTAAAACTCATTTTATAGCCCGTAAGGGCAAAACCGACAATTACCGGATTAAGCCTTTGACTATAAGTTATGCTCAGCCTAAAATTTATTAAAAATATTCAAAAATCCCAAAATAATATATTACATCAGTGGGTAATAAGTTTGATATCAAAAAGTAAGCTTAACTAGGCTATACGCTAATTACGCCATTTAATTAACATAAAGTTTTCATTTTGCGCTAATGAGCGTAACTCTCAATCTACACCACCAATTGATCTCAAATTTTGGATACAAGTTTATATATCTGTAACAAAGGTTTCTACTCTTTTACATTTTCAAAAATCACTTTTTAAGGTAAAAAGGGCATAATGGTCAACATATGAGCAATTAACGGAAACATGCATATTAATTGGATAACTAATGAACCAAGGTGTATAATCACAGAGGGTTATACTAGTATGTAACCTAGTCCAATTAAAGCTCTGAGGTATTTCTAAAACATGCCTAAACGGGTCAGAACTGAAAGTTAAAGCAAAAGTCAAACTATGCGACTTTCGGTTTCGAACCGGGTCTAAACAGGAAATTGTCGGGTTGAACATGTTTAGACATGTTCTTACACTAATTACCAAGTTATAATAATGATCAAACAGGTTGTATATGTTCTACATTGCTAATTATGCATAAATTAGAATTTAAGCTTCCTGTTGACTTTTTATTAGCAAGTTTGACCCGACTTTTGACCTAGTTAGAGTGGGAATCAGGGGGAACCCTTTTAAGGGTTTATTACCCATATAATTACCAACTTATAACTACTTTTGATTCGACTAATCACTGGACCATTAGTGATTAATCTTAAAGTCAACCGTTAATTACGACGGTTTGACTTTTAAGCTAAAACTAAGCAAAAACTAAACTAAGGAAGGTTAGGCAAACTTACAGGAGTCCTATGAACGACCAGAGATCACTTGAGAGGAGTCTTGTGCTCCAGAAATGCTCCAGAAATGCAGGAGTGAGGTGTGTTCAATGTTTGCAACTCATTGGCCTTTTATAGTGATTTCAACACCACAAAATGTTGACACACAAGCCTACAACTGACCACAACATTCCCACAAGTGTCCCTAGTGCTCTAGGAGTCGTTTAGGGGCCATCCAAGATGAGGAAAATCGTTTAAAGGTCGAATATGCGCGAAAACAGGCAGCTGTCAAAAGTTTCTGCATCTGATGGTCTGACGCGGCCCGCGTAAAGTCATGTTAACCTTTATGCGGCCCGCCTCAGTCTTGTAATTAGGCAAAAACGTTTTCAAGTTGTTGCATCTCGTCTCTTGGCCCTTCCGAAAGGTCAACTAACTTATTTCTTGCAATTTGAACCCCCTAATTTGACATATAAGGGCTTCAAGATATTTACTCACTTTGTTAAGTCCTCGCTTAACTTTATTGTTACCCGAAAGGTCCTAAACTTCAACGTTGACGCTTTAACCCCTTGTACACGGATTTGATCATAACTTTCTCGTACGATAACGAAACTTTATGAAATTTATATCGTGCATTCTAGTGAGCATAATTAATCCTTACAAAGCTTCGGGTTTGTCAAGTTTAGTCCCTGTAAGCGACTTAACTTGTTTTTGCCATACCAAAGCCTTCAAAACTTATTTCTAAGTTATGTAAGGGTTATTTAAGGTATGTTAAGTATATGTTGAAGTTCCGGAGTATTTGTCGCATTAAACTGATTACGTTTACGCACCAGTTTGCGTATAAATCTCAAGAAAGCGATGTAGAGTTTAAAATTGAACAAAAGTCAAAACATGAAAAATGTAAAACATAACCAAACAAACATTGGGATCAAATAACATTGTTTTATTGATAATTGAACTGTTCATAATGATAACAAGCACAGATGTTACACATGATGGTTTTAGTCTCTTGTGACTATACCTACTGATTACCACGTTATTTAGGCATAGTGACGAGTCGTAGTTTCGGCCAAAATACGTATTCTTGCGTATTTTGTAACCAAACTACTTTTAGGTATCAAGACCCTTTGTTTTGATACCAAACCTGTTTTCAAACTTCGTTAAACATGTTTTAACATGTTTAGCTCGTCACTTTAGGTTTAGTGCTTATATAGGGTCGTAAGGTAAGCGGTCTAAACAACCGCTTGTACTTTCGAACCCGACCCGTTTGGTCGATCATTAGGATCCGACCAAACACATTAGGTGACCATAGTTGTATAGGGAATAACCTTCCGAGGTTATAACTTATGGTCACGTCGTTTTACAGGCTTGGCGACACTTTGGCAGAGCTTCGCTATCGGAATCCAAAGTTACAAATGAAACCTACACTCTCCTATTTATAGGCATGCCAGTCCTCATGAACTTTCATGCTTTCTGGCCAGTCCTGACGAACTCATGCTTTCTGGCCAGTCCTCACGAACTTTCGTGCTTTCTGGCATTTTCGTGCTTTCTAGCAGTTCGTGCTTTCTGGACTATCTATTCTATTACATGACTCGATACAAGACGAAGTCGACAGACATATGCACTAACAAACTCCCCCTTGGATGTTCACGAGTCTTCGGTACGAGTCTTCAGTATGACAAGTCTTCAGTCTTGATCAGTCTTCTCGCTCTCTTCCAATTGGTAATTAAGAAACTGAATCATATAATTTTTTACCTTAATAAGTGGAAGAAGCCCGAAGTGCAAATGAGTAATCGCCTATTATAGAAGCAAAAATTTAGCCAACCTCTGCGATGAGCATTTGAGCCCAAAAAAATGGGGCCCCAAAATTTGGGGAACCTGTGGCTTATTTCCCTAAACATTGAGACCAGTCCTCTTAATTCTGTCATTCGGAACTTGGGAACATCTTATACATAAACCCTAATTCTTAATCTCGCGAATTAAAACCTAATTATGAAATCTAAAACGTAACAATAAGAATCTGGCAACATGCTATCGAACAAGAGATAGAAGAATAAGTTACCTCTGAGAGAGAAGGGGCAGATTACCTCCGATAGTGGCTGAGAAGCTTACTATGTGTCCGTGCCTCAACTATGGTGAGGGGTGTTGTTAATAATTTGTGAAAAACACAATGAATAAGAGAGACGAGAGTGAGAGGGAAAGGGGAAAATTTTAGGGTTAAATTGGAGGGAAATAATGTGATGTTAAAATTTTAGGAAAATTTTGGAGGTATACGGTTAATTTTTGAAATTTTGATTACCTTTAATGGATTAATGTCATATAGAGGGAACATATATGTAGGGACGAGCATGGTATCCGTTCGGTATCCAACCGTTACAGGAAATATCGGTATCGAAATATGGAAAAAATTGGTACCGGAATCGGTACCGAATATACCAGTTTGGTACCGGTATCGGTATCGAAAAACCGGGAAAACGGGAACCGGTACAGAATATACCCGATACCAAATGTTCTTCCCTACTTATATGTTGAGATTTACGATGTGAACTAGTGGCATATGGGCATACACAAAGTGCCATTAAAACATATAGAAAATTTTGGTGGCATATGCAAAATGCCACTAAAAGCCTTGATTAGTGACATAAAAGTTAAATGCCACTAAATGTATGTGTTAAATACCTAAAGTGCCATTAAAAACAAAAATTAGTGGCACAAAACCTAAATGCCATTAAAAATGTGTGCCACTAGATGGCTTTTTTTTTGTAGTGCTTCTTCTATCAGAATCTCAACCTGGCTCTATTCTCTCTCTAATTCTCTTGATCAGGTCTCTTGATTCCTTAAGTTCTTCAGTATCATCTGCTTCTCTCTTGTTTGCTAACAGACTCCCCCTTAAGTTGTTCCGGGATCGTACCCTGGCTCAAACTCTGCTCAGGCTTAGATACGGGGATCTGCACAAATCTCTACCCAACAGTAAATTTCACAAATTTTAAGATTTAACAACTTTAGAAACCACTTGTAGAATATATAATAACAATTTTAATCACTGCTGAACCACTCGAATTCATAACACTCAAATTTGACCATTTAATCATTAATTTGAAACCATTCAATCATTTCAAAATCATTTCACCTTTCAAACAAACTCTCCCAAACCTGTTGTCCATCATGTTTAGTACTTGGAATTTTGAAAATCAGCTTTTCAACATCAGTTGTCGAAAATAAGATGAAATAAAATCTTTTTGATTTTTTCAAAATTTTATGCTAAAACACATTCTTTTTGGATTTTGTCTTTAATGAAAAGCAGTAAGGAAATATTTACAGACAATATTTTTGTGAGTTTGTGTAAGAGGATCATATCAGTTTATGAGACAAATCACTAACACCGTTGACCTTTTTAGACTTTAAGTTCTAAACGATTCACCTAGATTGTCAGTATATTGATCCACTTAAATTTTCACACAAAGTTCAACGGTTTCGAGATACGAGAATTAGTGTTTTAAGGACTAACTTATTCGCGTGTCCCACCTCAGAATATACTGTCACACCCCGACCACGTAGAACATACAAAACGTGGCGGAAATGTCGGGGAGTGTTGTAACAGAATTAATCGTTTCAAATCCATGGCAATTAAAGTTTCGTTTTAATAATCAATTATGAGAGTTTACATTGTTTAAACAAGAAACAAAGGGTACATAACATAAGTTAACTAGTTATTGTCTCGTTTTAAGTTGCTAAGGCACGAGTCCATCCTAAATGTAGCATGTATCAACAATCATTGCAAAGCAGTACCTGAAACATGTGTAAAAACGAGGTCAGCAAAGAAATGCTGGCGAATACATTGGTTTTGTAGGAGTGTCGAAATCATGGCTAGTTTAGACGTTGCAATACTTTATTTAAAAAAACTTGTTTTGAAAAGAGTATAATATTGCAACTTAATTTAACCAACTCAAATCAAGCTGTTTATAATTTGTAAAACCTCGTAGCCATGACTCTTAACCCAAAAACATTTGTTTTAGTAAATTATTTGAAAATCAATGATAAGTTCTGATGATATGTATAAATAAGAGAATAATGCATGATTAAATGAATAACCATGTAAATGAGTTTGTATAATATATGTTGTTTGTAAAACAATGTCTTGTGAAAAGTATGTTATTTGTATAAATGTTATATATCTCAAACTAAAATGATTCAAATAACGTTACAGTATGTAATACCATACAAGCACTTATATATAGGAAGTACCAGCGGCGTATCCACCATGCTTGTATCATATTACACACGCATCGTTACTTAATCACTTAATCAAACTAAACCAAATCGATAGATAGATAGTACATTAAATATACCTTCGTTGTTCAAAAGAATAGATTTAGATAGTATAGTACAAGTATACTTCGGATTTATAGATAACATATCAAAATATCCTTTGGATGTGATAAATAACATATTAAACTATGTTTTTGTTTAGTAAATAACATATCAAAATATGCTTTGGATGTGATAAATAACATATTAAACTATGTTTTTGTTCAGTAGATAACATATCAAAATATGCTTTGGATGATTAACAAAATATATGTTGGTTTGTACAATACCACACATGAGAGTATATCAAAATATACTTTAATAGTGTGATTTAAGAATTCAATCGGACCTAGTGCATCAAGATACACCTTTGAGACTATAGAAATACCACAAAGGCAATTCCTATTTGGATGGAGCAACAAATTGGTTTCAGACATTCCATGCCAACAGGAATGGGGTGTCAAATCCTATAGCGCTATATCATTCTAACAATCGGTCTGGTGAACATAAAATAAGTACAATTCAACAATTTATTTTATGTTCTTTGAGAAATCAATGCTTAAATCATAGATAGTCATTCAATTTGTCAATAGATAAGTAATAACATGTATAATCAATTATACTTTTGGAAAACATGAAAGTAACAGATAGGTACACATGCTTCACCCCAAAACAGTTTGGAAAACAGTAAAATAGGGGAATAATGTACTCGCCTGAGATTGCTCAGATGTCTAAAGATAATCACCAAGTAATGCTAGAGATCTCGGAATATCAAACGGCACCTAATATAGGTAACTACATTAATAAACCGGACCTAAATCGGAGGATCGGATAGAATGAGGGTTTGTAAACCAAACGAGTGTAGAGACTCGTGTCATATGGTTTAACAAAGCCTACATACTAAATGAGACCTAACATAATTGCTTACGACCCATCACGACCCGTTTAGGTAGCTTATGCTACTCTAACGCGTCGTGCGCGTGAAAAGCGTTCGGACCGCCTAACTAGTCCTATGACAAGTGTTATATGCCTAAATATGTTACATAATCAGTTATGTGACAAAAGTTTAGGTTACATATGCTTAATTACCAATTCTACATGAAAAGGGTATTCTGGTAATTTACCTAAGGCATATAAACTACCTATCATACAACTACTCAAACGATGTGACCATAAGGTATAACCTCGGAAGGTTATTCCCTACCTACTATGGTCACCTAATGTGTTTGGTCGGATCCTAATGATCGACCAAATGGGTCGGGTTCGAGGGTATAGGCGATTTATTAGATCGCCTACCCTACGACCCTAGACAACGTGGTAATCAGTGGGCATAGTCCCAAGGGACTATGACCAACGTGATTACACTCACGTTGCGAAGTTCAAACGAACTTCGCATTGACCATTACTGGTCAACGCTGAAAGTCAAACAAAGTTTGACTTTCTGACTCGAAAAGCAGTAAAATAAGGAAAAGAACGAAAGAATACTTACGAAGGGTCCCCGAATGCTAACCTCGATTCAAAAATCTCAGGTATGAAACAATAGTTTCAACTTAGAGTTTCTCAAATCAAAGTTCTTGTAAGTTTTGCATTGGGGTGATGGGGTATATATAGTTTTCGGGTAATCGTTAGGATCGTTTCAAGGAAACCGTGCCTTAATCCAACCCGTACAAGTGTCGGGACCTTATGGTAACTAAAATTCCATCCTTATCACATGACTTGACAATTGGGAACATGTGGGTGAGGTTAAAACAGCTGCAGCCTGCTGTTTAGAAACTCTGAATCTGGTCAGCAGACCCCTAGCGCACCGTTACATAAAAAGGGTAGCGGTGCGCTAGCCACAACTTTCACAGAATTACACTTTTGGTCCCTGTTGTGTATTCAGCCCATTTTCGACACGTTTAAGGCCCGTTAACCCCATTTCAAAGCTCTAAAATGAAGTTAAAGTATAGGGAACTTAAAATGTGCTCAAAAATATCTCGGATGTCGGTTCGTTTAACCGTATGGTTGCGATGTTCGGTTAATTACGACGGAATGCGCATAAGCGCGAAAAACGATCCAAATGACGCGACGAATGGATTTTTGGCAAGCCAAACACTAAAGCATAATATAGTCATGCTTACATAAATTTTTGGATGTCCGGATGTATTCAGAACGTAAGTTATGCGTAAAAATGCAAACTTGTGCACTTTTTGACGCTTTTAGTCCCTGAGTGACACAAAAGTTTATTTTAGCATACCGAACACCTCAAAGCCTATTTCTAAGCTATGTAAAGGGTATTTATGGTATGTTTAACTTATGGTCATGTTCCGGAATGTCTGTTACAGTTCAAATTGGCATACTTTCGCAGTTTGTCAACTTTAGTCCCTGTAAGCGATTAAACTTTGATTTCACCACACCAAACCTTCCAAAACTTATATCTAAGTTATGTAAAGGTTATTTAAGGTATGTTAAGCCTATTTCACTATTCCTGAGTGTTCGTTGGATTAAACTGGTTATATCTACTCATCAGAGCGCGTATAACCCTCTAGAAAGCGATTTAAAGCTTGAAATTGAACGAGAATTGATATGTGCAAATGATACACATATTTTTACAAATCCCAAGTATGAAATATAATATTTCATTGGTTTGGTATTTGTTTGATGGTCGTGGAGGCACAGGTGTTACATATACTCCCGTATCCAGACTCCTATATTCAGTCTTACAGGTGAATGTACACTAATGATATCTGTAAACAGGTAATGCGAGACCATGAGAGCTCAGGTTAGAACTTCTGTTCAGACAAAGAGATGATGGCTCGTCTTTAGGTGTGTCCCGTTTGGGGATCTTTTCTTCAACAACACATGATTAGCATTTTTCAACGTTTCATCAATTTTTATGCTGAGGGTGGGATTTATGAATAAAGTTGTGCAGAGTATTATACGAGGACTAGGCTATTGCTTCCGCAAAATCAGAAGTACTGGTATAATACCCCAGATATCATCACGCACAAAGACCTAGTATGTCAGAAATAGGTAATCTTTCAAACAAGATTTCGGGGGTTACCCATATATCCGAGAGATATTCCCCATGAGATAAGTAAGTATTCGATATTTAGGTTTATATCTCGAAAACAATCTACTGAATGAGTAAAAACCTACTGGCATATCATCAGTTAGACCGATTATCACATTTGACTTTCCAAATCTTTAGCGTGTTGTGATAGTCCACTGATGTACTATCATTTCCTCTTTTTCACAACAAAACTCAATTTTGATTTTTCAATGTTTTTGGCTTTTTCTGGTTTTATCATGTTTTTGTATTTTTCAAATTTTCGAAATTTCTAAATTTTTACTCCCCCTAAAATCAAAAATATGTTTCAATTTTTTATTTTCAAGGAAAATTTGAAAATAAACCTCAATAAACTGTACAAATAAACTGACAAACTGATGTGAATTGCTTCAATTCTCCATCCACTTGGCGTAAACAATCAGAACTCCCCCTGACAACAAACTATTTTCCCATTATGATTTCAAAACACTTAAGTTTGTTTTAATCAAAATGGTTTTTCCAGAAAATTAGTTTTTGTTGATTTCACTTGTTGGATCGTGGATTTATTCATCACTTTGTTTTCTCCAATCACTTGTAAAATCTAACATTTTTCTTTTTCTTTATCCACTTGAATGAAAGTTAAATCAAGTTCAATTTAATGACCTTGATTAACCACTTGTAGGAACAAACACTTGTAGGTTTTTCACACAAACATTTTTCAAGAAATATGACAATTTTAGGTTCTTATCAACAATACCACTTGTAAGTCGAAATCTCACAGTTTGAGCTTGAGAAATTCACAACAAACAGTTTTCAAGAAAGTTGCCGATTCCTACTCCCCAATTACCAACTTGGGAGTTCCGGCAAGTCAGGATTGATTTTTAAGTATGAAATACAGACACCCAAGCCTGACCAGCTTTGGGTGCTTCTGAATTATTGTCACTCGGTGTTTGAACATTCCTTTTTTATTCATAGAAATCTTTTACCCCTTTGGCCCTACCATCGACCATCTTACCAAAGATGTGCTTCACTTTCCCATTAAACGCTTTTTCGACATCGAATTCTTTCTTTTCAGAATAGAATTGATTCAAAATTTCCACTTTTCCAACTTTTTGTTTAAAATTTTCAGTCCGTAATGGTGGAAAGTTTGCGTCATCCATTGGCGGAATTGAATTTTCTCTGTTTAGTTCAACTGGTGGCTCCTCTGACTTTGACGAGTCAGATTCATCGCCAGATTTAACATCTGATTTCATAACAACCCACTTTTGGTTGTTAAGATTCACTCTTCTTTTGTAAAATCTTTTCGAACACACACCAACTTCAAATGTAGAATTTTTAAAAACTTTGATTTTTTTAGTTGGTAGTTCAGTTTTGTCAACAACTTTTTCTTTTAGTTTAGAAGACACTCCCTGTTGTGTGTTGGTTGCCTTTGGACAGTTCCAGGCAATGTGACCAACTTTTTTGCATCTATAACAAGTTCTTGTCTCCTTTTTTACTCCAAACACCTTCTTCTCAAACTTTTGTTTTTCAGCAAGAAACTCTTTGTTTGATTGCTTCCAAAATGAGCTCTTTTTCTCTTCTTCAGAACTTGCTCCTGAAACAAATACTGTATTTTTTTAGAATCTTTAATATCTTTGATTATTTTCAACATCAAAACCCAACCCCTTCTTTTTGAAATTGCTTTTATGATTCGGTTTCTTTTGATGACCTGGACCGAAACCTTTCTTCTTGTTTAAACGTTGTTGAACTCTAGAAGTATGTTTAGGTTTTGAAAATCCCATTTTATCTTTTATTTCTGAAAACTTTATTTCTATCAATTTAAAAACTATTTTAATATTTTCAAATTTCACATTTTTAATTGGAAATTCCTCATCAGAATATAATTTGTCTGAATCATTCAAAGTATATGCTACTTTGAATGTTTCGTCATTCAAATTATTTTTTGACATCAGAAAATCTTTATTGTAAACCCTTTTGACCGATGATTTCGAACTGTCAACTGATGAACTTGAGCTCTCAGATTCAGACTTTGACTCTGACTCCTCATCCTTATCCAACACCTGATCGACCTCTTTCTATATTAACTCAGACTCATGATCAGTGTCAGACGATGTGAATGTGACATCATTGTTGTCTGGTAACTCATCAGTTGTTTCAGACTTTAACTTTATATTGACAGCCTTTTTGAGTTGTTCCGAATTTGGTTTTCTGGGAGAATAACCTTCCCAGATCGGAGGCGGACACTTTTTATAATTTGCACTTTGTTTCTTACCAGTATCCATATCTTCCGACTTCTTATCTTGAAAAGCTTCAAAACCTGCAAAGGATAAACTTTATCAATCAAATAATCAGAACCTGAGTAACTCATTAACAATCGTCTGATTCTTTCATTCTCAATCTTTTCAGTCTCCAATTCCTGCTTCAACTCTGCACACTCTTCAATATAGTGATTGATCTCCTTCTGCTTAGACATCATTACTGCATTCATCATTGTCAAAGCATCTTCCCTTTCTGAATTTGTCTTTTCCAAACTATTGACTGTTCTGTTCAACACGTCATAAGATTCTTTCACATACTTAACATCGAACAATAATTTTTTTGTTCGTCTCGTCAAGCTCACTATACTTCTTATCGTTCTCTTCACAATGTTTACATGGTTCCATACATTTTAGACAAGGTTTAGTGACCTCTACAATCTTTTCAATTTCCACAATCTTCTCAGCAACTTTAACCTCTTCACTTTGTTTATTCTTCTCTTCTACCTGAACAACATTCTCCCATTTTACCTTTTTCTTTTCTTTTGCTGCTCATCTCTCCTTTAGCTTCTCCAATTTATCTGCAAAATAATTTGAAACTTTCAGGAGGTAGATAAGTTTTACCAATGTTAATTTGTTTAACTTCATCATCATCATCACTACTATCAATTGATGATTGATCCAACACTGGTGTCTTTTCTGAACTTTCTTCTGAAGTAACAGACTCTCCATCTTGACTTTTCTCATCATTTGCAAACACATCCATCCATTCTTTCATCAACTCTGGTTCTTGAACGATCTGTGTAATAAATGCTCTAAACTTTGAATTACTATCAGCAGGAATATATTTGTCCTAGCTAAATCCCTCTGGCAATCTTTCATCTTCTTAATCTGGAGGCATAGTAATACAAGCTCTCTTCTTTCCATCTTCAATCGGAGTAGCACGGGATGATGACAGTTGTTGAGCTACCTGATGATATATTGCTTTCCGATAATAATAATTGTTCTCGAACGGATTCTGAGCTCCACTTGCTTCTCGGTTGGTAAATTCCCTCTTGAAATGTCCTTTTTCCCTGCATCGAAAACAAGTAACTTTAGACTTATCAAAACCTAAAGTAGAAACATTAGCATCACGAAAGTCATCTCTTCCGGTAATTTGCTTAAATTTCTCAGCTCTCCTCTACACGCTCGCTAAACACCACTTAATATCCATTAGCTCCAATTCCTCAGCATTGTTAGTGCATAATGTCTAGAGCCTGCGTCTTAGTCATAGTTTATCTTGTATAGGGGTTTAAATGTGCTTAATTATGTAATTACAGGGGTTAGATTGATATTTGGTTTGTAAAGTTGTAAGAGGTTTCGCTTTTATGTCATGGTGACACATAAGCGAAATCAGTTGTATGAGATTTCGCTTATGTGTCAGACCATATGAGCGAAACCCCATGGACTATAAATACCCCTTATGTATGTTCTCATTCAGTAATGTTCATGTCATAGATGCCGAACTGCTGACCTTGTATTTTCTGAATATTGAATGAGAAAAGTGTTTAAAAGTGTATCTACTCTGTTTCTACTCCGTTTCTGATTCGTTTCATGCATATTATGTGTTTCCGCCACATAATGTGTAGGTTCTAGCTTCAATTGTCTCATTAGACTGACAATATCGGTCCTACAATTGGTATCAGAGCCAGTTGTAAGCTAGTTACCAAGAATCGAATCTATTTTCATACATTTTTTGAGTTTCAGGATCTTGCCACGGACAAAATGGACTGATTTTTCAATATAAGGTGTAAAACTAGTAGTTAATAAACCCTTGAAAAAATCAGAATTAAAATCAACCTAAAAATGACCTAAAACAGCTCGAAACCAGGTTTCGCTTTTGTGGCATATCACAGAGAGATTTCGCTCAAGTGTCACTTACTGATTTCGCTTTTGTGATCAATTAGTGATTTCGCTCTTGTGACAAAACCATGGTTTCGCTTTTGTGGTAAAATCAGATTTCGCTCATATGGCAATCTAGGGTATCGCTCTTGTGGTCACATAGGTTTCGCTCTTAAGGTCAAAACCTGATTTCGCTCTTATGTCACTGGTGCAAGTGATTTCGCTCCAGTATCAAGGTATTTGAAAAATTTCAAAGTTTGAGCGATAAGTCCATTGTGTACGTGTACGTGTGTTAGAAACTCAGTTTGTGGAAAATTTTCAATAAAATTAATCTGTTAATCAAAAAGTTAAACATTTTTAGAAATTTTGTCACTAAAATGGAAAACCAAGAGTTTTATAACTTCTTCTCGGGAAGTGGTATGGTAGCTGGACAAACCTCGGGTAGTGTTATGCAAAACGTCAACATGGAGAACGAATTGGGAACAATGCAAAAGCCTCCCAAACTGATGAACATAGATGAATATGCGGGTTGGTCAGGCAGATTTAAGAACTGGGTTCAGGCTAATCATTTTGAATGTTGGATGAAAATAGAGAAACAGTATGTTCCACCAGTTGATGGTTTAAACAACAAGAAGAATATTCAGAGCCTGACAGAATCAGAACAGAATGATTTCAAAGCAGAGAAAAAGATGATTAGTATTCTCCAGCAGGCTGTCAAAGAAGACATTCTAGTATTGTTGCAATATGAAGATAATGCTCAATCTATGTGGTTTGCATTGAAAGCAAAGTTTGAAGGTAGTGCTTCCATGATTAAAAATAAGAAGGCATTGTTCAAGAAAGAGTTTGATATTTTTACCAGTATGAAGGGTGAAACTACATGGCAACTAATTGAGAGATATTGTCATCTGGTGCTTGAGATGAATAGATTAAAGATTGAAAAGACAGATGAAGAATGGATTGACAAATTGGCTGATGCGTTACCTTATGACGAGTGGGGTACATATCTGATGATGCTAAAGAACAATTCAGACTTTGCCAATTACAATCTTAGTTTGTTCATAGAAAAGATTGAAGCTCACGAGTTGGAATTGATGAAAATTAAGAAAATGAATGCAGCAAGTGTGCAGCAAGATGTATCGTTGTATTACAAAGGCAACCCATCAGTTTCAACCAATCAAAGTCCAAAAATACAAACAGGGTTCATTGCTGATAACACTTCAAATGTTTCTTCAAACACTCCACAATCCGGAAACTCTTCACCATTTGTGAACTATGATCCAAATTTCAAAGCTCAAGAGCAGTTTTCACCTCAAAGTTCTACAAGTTCAAATAATCAGGCTTATGTTTCTGGGGTGCATTGCAACATCGCGGTGAATATTAAGAATGGAAATGAAATTACTGAAACAGCCGCGAAACAACACATTGCATTACTTGCTTCCGTTCTTGAGGCGTATGAAGGATTAGTGGCGGGTAGGATTGGTAATCCTGATATGACCAAAGAGGATTACGACCAGATTGACCCGGAGGAGCTTGAACTGATTGATATAAAATGGGGCATGGCAAGTTTGGTTAGAAGAGCACAACGGTTTATGGAGATTACTGGTAGAAACAGTCTCTCAGGTCCTGATCAGAAGTTAGGGTTCGATAAATCGAAAGTTACGTGTTTCAAGTGTAAGGAACGTGGTCATTTTAAGAGAGAGTGTCCAAATCGTGAAGTGAACAACCATCAGAATCCATTCACCAAAGACTATTACAAGCAAGCAATTTATCACCGACCAAATCAACAACAAATTGTTCAAAGGCCACAAATTGAGAATAAACCGGAAAAAGCAATGATCGTGAATCAAGACGATGAAAAGGTAGCTGCAGGGTTTAGCTGGGATAAATATATTCCCGGTAGCGATGGACAGGCAATGATGGCTGAAGTTGTGGAAATTTCTGAGAAAGTGTCTGAATCAGAAATTGTTACTGAAGATGTTTCTGTAGTTGCTGAAGAGGTTTCTGCTGAAAATACAAACAATGTTGAAGAAATAATTGCTGAAGTTCATCAATCTCAATCTGAGCAGGAGGTATTAGCTAGTTCTTTGAAATCTATCATGCCTCCTAAAATTTTTGAATCTTTTGCAGGTTTCTTTGAAGAACCAAGGACTGGATTGTGTCCAAGATATGATGAAAAGAAAGAATTTGTTGAAGAAATGATCGATGTGACAAAGGAAATGACCGAAGACACTTTGAAAGAAATTGCTGACAAGGCTCTCATGGCTAAATTGAGAGAGGTAGACTCAGAATCTGAGGAGTCTAAGTCTGTCAGTAGTGAGTCTGTCAAACAAGAGGAATCTGGAGTTCAAGGAAACGAATCAGTCAAATTGTCTGAGTCAGAGTCAAAAGATGTCGGTAAACTAGTATTAGAAACTGTTCATGAAGCAGAATGTGATGAGATAGTGGATTCAATATCTGAAACACCATGCCAAAAGTGTTTACAACCGTGCATGGAGTGTCTTGAAAAAGACACTAAGTTTCAGGAATTGAAAGAACATGCTGACATGTTAAAATTTGATTTAGGACAAGTTAAAGAAGCATATGATACACTAACTAGATCAATCAAAATGATTAAAGATGAAAGTGTTGAAAATGATAAAGCCACAAAACTTGCAAAAGCAACACTTTTTGATAAACAAGTGGAAGTTAATTTTCATCTTGACACAATCGCATCATTAAAAAAAGAATTGGAATTGACTAAAATTGAAAATGAGCGAATTGATAAAAAATTGATGAGTTATGTGGCTTCATCATATGTCCTTGAACAGATTGTGCCACAGCAACTATATGATGATCCGGTCTTTAACAGTGTTCCACCCCCAATGTGGAATCATTACACTCAGAAGTATCCAGATGGGGTGGAATCTGCATTGAATCTCAAGTTGAAAACAATTGAGAATGAATTGCCTGAGAGCATTGATGTTACATTCTCTCCGTCCGATACTGACAATGAGTCACAGGTTATAAAGACCGTTGTTGACAAAGTGTTAGATGAAGAGAGTGATAACTCAGATTTTGAAACTGTGAAAACACATTTGAAAAGTTCCAGTTCTGAATGTGAAGATGAGGGTAATTTCTTGGAACGGTTCATACCGAAATCGGATAATAGTGCGAATGATGATCCGATTATAGTAGTATACACTATGGTTGGAACAGACAAACTTTACTCCGATTTCGAGTATCCTCTTCAAAATGTGAAAATTGAGAATGTGGAAAAAGTTTTCAAATTGGTTGAAATGAAAATTGATGAGGTTAATAACAAAGAATTCTTTTCAAAACCTAAAAAAATCATTTGTTACAACACATGTCAACAACTTTGGGAAAAAAGAATGGGATGGTAATGGTAACAAGAAAAATGGTAACAACTTTAAAAACAAAGGAATTGGTTTTGAGAAAAAGATGGCTAAGAAGGTTGTCAAGCCAAAAGATAAAATGAATGATGTTTTTGTTGTTGGACCAAGTGTGGATGATGAGAAGGAATACATTTTCAGTCAAAAAGCAGTTGATGATTTCAATATGGCTAAGAAAATGAAAGAAGAGTCGTTCAAGTCAACTTTTGTCGAGTATGACAAAAGAATTTGTTATCGTTGCAACGAAATCGGACATATGGCAAAACAATGCAAGAAAATTTTTGAAAAACCTGTCATTAAACCATTTGTTCAAAAACCACGATCTAAATCTCCGACTGTCACAAAGGGCAAAAAACCGATGGTTTCTCCAATTCGCATTTTAAAAAGGGGTGAATCGTTGAAGTCGGAAGATAAGCCGAAATCGACATTTGAGATTGGCGAATCTTCAAAGTCTCAAAAGACTTCAAAGTTTTATCCAAAAACGAAAATTTTTGAAAATCAATTATGGGTTGAAAAATCAAAACCATCGGTCGAGGAGAAAAAGATGGAAAATATTTTGAAGAATGAAACAAAAGTTTGTGAAACTAAATCACAATCAGTTGGATTGAAGAAAATGGAGAATGAGTTAAAGTTTGATTCAAAAGCTTTTAATCCAACTATTCAAAATATTTTTGGAAAAATGGTTGACAGAAAAGTCAAAGGAGTAAAGGAATTTTATGAATCAAAAGTGGGTGCTAATGATAAACAAGAATTTGAATCTGAGCTTGATAAGTTTCTTGCAGAGTTTCCTCCTATCAAAGAAAATATGGTAAAATCAAAAGTAGAATCTGTTGTTCCAAACGTCACATTTGACTTTCCTAAGATTGATGAAAAGTGTGATGTAGTGTTTGGAAGTGTTTCAGAAGTCAAAAAGTCATGGAGTTCATTGTTTGAATGAATTTGTTATGATGATTGCAGGGGCTGCCCAAGTCTATATTGTCAAAATGGATCATGGATAGTGGCGCTTCACGACATATGACTGGGACGCTTGCTTTAGTCTATGATGTAAAATCCATCAATGGAGGTCATGTAGGGTTTGCTGGGAGTCAAGGTGGGAGAATTGTTGGTCAAGGAATTTTGACAAATGGTGTGATATCCTTTGACAAAGTAAACTACATAGTAGAATTGACAAACAATCTACTAAGTATTTCACAGATTTGTGATAAAGATTTCAGCGTACATTTTACAAAAACTGAATGTGTGGTTTTGAAACCAGGGTTTAAAATCCCTAATGAGATGGTGTTGTTGCGTGCTCCACGGGAGTATGATCTTTATTATCTTGATATGAGTACAGCAACGCCAACGTCTCATCAGAAACAGTGTTTTGTGTCTAAAAACAAAGCAACAGAAAAAGATTCAATCATGTGGCATCGTAAGATGGGCCACATTCATGTTCGCAAAATGAATTTTTTGGTTCATAATGATTTAGTTGAAGGCGTGAACTTTAAAAATTTTCATTTAAATGATGATTGTATTGCATGTAAGAAAGGTAAGCAGGTTAGGAAATCACATCCTTTGAAGGTCATGAATTCGGTCAGGTTACCTCTTGAGAGATTGCACATGGATCTCTTCGGGCCTGTCAATGTTAAGAGCATCAGCCGGGATTTGTATTGCTTGGTGGTTACAGATGATTTTTCAAGATTTTCCTGGGTTGTGTGCTTAGAACGGAAAGATCAAACATTTGAGTCTTTGATGATACTTTTCAAGAAGATGGAAACAATATACAAATTGCCTATCCGGAGAATTAGAAGCGACAATGGAACTGAATTTAAAAACAACAGAATGTACGAGTTTTGCAATGAAAAGGGAATTCTTCATGAATTCAGTGCGCCGTATACTCCACAACAAAATGGCGTAGCTGAAAGAAAGAATAGAACCCTAATCGAGACAGCGCGTACAATGTTAGCAGATTCCAAGTTACCTATTTTCTTTTGGAGTGAAGCCGTATCTGCAGCGTGCTATACACTGAACAGAGTTCTTACTGTCAAGAAGTATGGAAAGACATGTTTTGAGTTGCTGCATCGTTACAAGCCGAATCTTGAGTTCTTGGAACCTTTCGGATCACCGTGTACGTTCATTGATGAAGATGGAAAGTTTGGTGCGAAGTCAAATGAAGGATTCTTTGTTGGATATGCCAGCCCATTGAAAAGGGTGTTTGTACCATGTTTGGGGAAGGTGATACAAGTTCTACATGTAGATTGTCAGAAGCACACTTCATCGCCACAACTTCCTGGACAAAGATTCTTATTTGATTACGATAAACTCTGGGAGTCGTTTCATTTACCGTCTGAGCCGAGTGAGGAGGAAATTGCTCTAATGTATCTTTATCAGCAAGGTGTATCTGAAGAGCCCATTTCTAGACCGCTAGAAGTTCCTCAACCCACCGAGGGTTCTCACGATGATGAAGCAGGACCAAGTGGAACAACTCACGAACCACCAGAGGAAACAGTTCAATCCTTCGATGAATCTGACGACTCAGAAGCGGAACCCGCTCCGACTTTTGACGAGGATCCAAATGAAGTTGAAGATCAAGCCGTTGATCTTGATATAACTAGTTTGGAATCGGAAGTTGATGTGCCTGATACTGCAATGCCGAGGACTTTATCCTACCATCCATCTGAACAAATTATTGGCGATCTACAAAGTGGTGTCAAAACTAGACATCAAATTGATCATGCTCTTACTTGTTTCTATTCTTCGATTGCTGACATTCAAAAAGATGTTTCTTTTAAATGTTTTATTTCACAGATTGAGCCAAAGACGTATCGAGAAGCATTGACAGAGGAGAGTTGGGTTAATGCTATGCAGGAGGAATTGCAACAATTTGAGAAATTGGGCGTCTGGAAACTTGTAGATTTGCCACCAAACCAAAAGTTGATCAAAACAAAGTGGGTATTCAAATGTAAAAGGGATGATAGAGGAGTTGTAGTCAGAAACAAGGCAAGGTTGGTTGTACAAGGATTTAGCCAACAAGAAGGGATTGATTACGATGAAGTTTATGCTCCAGTTGCAAGATTGGAAGCTATTAGGATATTTTTGGCATTTGCTTCATGGAAGGATTTCAAAGTGTATCAGCTTGACGTGAAATCAGCGTTTCTTTACGGCAAGATCAGTGAGGAAGTGTATGTTGGTCAACCTCCTGGTTTCACGAATCCGAAGCACAAAGACAAGGTGTTTCTACTGGACAAGGCGTTATACGGACTTCACCAGGCCCCGAGAGCCTGGTACGAAACGCTCTCGTCTTACCTCCTGGACAACGGGTTCACACGAGGTACAGTAGATAGTACGTTGTTTATTAAAGAAAAAGAAAACCATTTGTTAATTGTGCAGATTTACGTGGATGATATCATTTTCGGATCAACAAATGAAGAGCTGTGTAAAGAATTTGAGGTCGTGATGAAAAAGAAGTTTGAGATGAGCTCCATGGGCGAAATGAAATTTTTCTTGGGTTTGCAAGTGGAACAACTATCTGACGGGATTTTCATACATCAGTCAAAATATGTGAAGGATGTTCTCGACAAGTTTGATATGACTGAGTGTAGTCCTGCATCAACACCTCTTGCTCAAAACCATGGAATATGTCCTGATGAGAATGGAGTCAAGATGGACGAAACATTGTATCGATCAATCATCGGATCATTGATGTATCTCACAGCTTCTCGGCCCGATATCATGTATCCTACATGTCTATGTGCGAGATATCAGTCAAACCCGAAGCAATCTCATCTAACCATCGTCAAACGAATTCTACGGTATTTGAAAGGCTGCCCAAGCACCGGCTTGTGGTATCCTAAAGGGGGTGATTTTACTTTGTCTGGGTTTGCAGATTCTGATTTCGGTAGCTGTAAGCAGAATGCTAAGTCCACCACTGCTGGGTGTCAGTTCTTCGGAACTCGACTCGTTACCTGGCAGTGTAAGAAACAAACCGCAGTGGCGCTTTCGACATGCGAAGCTGAATACGTTTCAGCTTCCAGCTGTTGTTCGCAGATCCTCTGGATCCAACAGCAAATGCGCGACTTCGGTTTGCAATTCTTAGATACACCGATATATGTGGACAACGAAGCAGCGATAAACATTACCAAAAATCCAGTTCATCATTCTAAAACAAAACATATTGAAATCCGTCATCATTTCATTCGAGATTGTTATGAAAAGAAATTAATCAGGATTGAATATGTACACACAGATGAACAGAAGGCCGATTTTTACACAAAACCATTTGACAAGAAAAGATTTTATTATCTTTTGAAACTTAATGGGTTGAAAAATCTGCAGTCTGGGAGGGTGGAAGAATGTGAAGCTGGTTTGGGTGGAGATTTGACATGAACCTTTGTCAAGTTGTCATTTTATTTTTTGTACAGTTTGTTTTCTGCTTTTCGTTAAAAACAAAAACACAAAAATATGTTTTAGTTTTAGGGGGAGAATGTGCAGAAAAATACAAAAACATGATAAAATCTATAAAAACCAAAAACATTTGAAAAAGTAAAAATGAGTTTGTGTATAAAAGGGAAATGATAGTACATCAGCTAGACAGGTGCAGTACGCTAAATAATTGGAATGTATAAAATGCAATTAAGCAGTCTCACTAAAGATGTGCCGATAGGTTTTTACAAAATTAGTAGATTAGTTTGGGATATAAACATAAAATTTACTTGCGTCTACGTGGGGAACACCTCTAGGATATATAGGTAACCCCTGAAATCTTGTTTGAAGGGTCCCATATTCTGAGATACTAGGTCTTTACGCTTAGTGATATCTGGGGTATTATCCCGGGACTTCTGCTGAAAGAAATTTCTGACCTAGTCCCCGGAGAATACTTTACGCTGCTTTGAAATATAAGCCTCCCCTCAGCATAAAAAATGATAACACAATTGCAAAATTTGTTAATCATGTGCTGTTGAAAAAGAAGATCCCCAAAGGGGACCCACCAAAAGTCGAAGCCGTCATCTCTCTGCGTATCGAAAGATCGACCTGAGCTCTCACGGCCCTCGTACTATAATTTATTCCATGACAGATATCATCTAGGTATATTCACCTGTAAGATTGAATACTGGGGTCTGGATACGGGAGTATATACTGAGGTGGGACACATGTAGATGTTTAAGTTCTAAAAACACTAATTCTGTATCCCGAGCAGATTGAAAGTTTTGTGAGAATTTAAAAGGATCAGTATATCGGCAATCTACGTGAATTGTTTAATGCTTAAAATGAAATAACAGCTTAACGGTACTTGTATTTTGTTGGCAGCTGATATGATCCCTTAACACGCTCACAAAAATATTGTTTGTACAGATTACTTGAATTTATTTTCAGCTTATTTTTTTGTTGAAAAATTCAAAAAGATTTTTGCTTTCATCTTATTTTCGACAACTGACTTTGGGGATTGAAAGATCAAAACTTATTGCGGAACATGTCTGGATGAGATGAGGGCTGGGTAAGCTGAAGATGCAGTTATATTTGGTAAAATGTTTGAATGTTTGAAAGTTTGAAAAAGTTTAAAAGTCAAAAAGTTCATTAAATTGAACTAATTTCAAATCAAAACAAAAGATGTGCTTCATAATTCGGTCAACCAAGGTCATTCAGTTGGACTTGGTAGACTAAGCAGTTAGTCAAGGTCATTAATTTGAACTTGATTAACTGGGTGTGAACATATTTGATCGGAAAAGGTTAAAAATTGAAAAAGCTATTATTCCAGTTGATGTTTCTGATGATATTCTGAATGTTCGTCCTCTTACAGCAATTTCTGGTATTTTTGATGCTGATGTTGAAATTGATGATCTTCTTATTGGAGAGAATGTAGAGGATGATGAAGATGATGAAGATGAAGAAGATGCAGAAGATGATGTGATTTCTGCAAGAAGTAGTTCTGATGAAGATGACAATGATGATGGTGCTGATGCGTCAGGGTTTATAATGACAAAGAGATCTGATGAATCAAACGTTGATGATTTTATGAATGATTCAGTGAATGAAGAGCCAAGAGATGCTGAGAGTAAGGGGGAGTCTATTGATCCTCAGGATACTCAGAAAGAAGGTTTGGTTTTACGATTGGATACATATCGGGAAGAAGGTGAACACTTCCACACGTATACTTTGGAAACGATACGAGAAATGATGAAAAGAGATGATCCAAAGGAAAAGTTTGATTTTGAAAATGAATTGAATTCTAATTTAGAGAAAGAGCTGAATGAATTCGATGTAAATCATTATGATGAGTATAAGTATCGGTATGTTGAAGATGCTGATCTTTATGATCGTGTTGAAGTAGAAGATTGGGAAGATGATGATGATACTGTTGAAGATACATCACAGTTGCCTACGTTAATGGAATTTTTCTCAAAGGAAAATAGAGATGAATTGAGAAGACAGGTGGCTGAAGTGTTGAAAGATTACAATCCTGATGGAACGAAGAGAGATTTGGATAAAGAGGAAAGGAAGAAGTGGTTTAAAGTTAATCATGACAGGAAATTCAAACGACCGCTGAAGTTCTATGAAAAAGATAGAAAAGTTTCTTTGGGAGACATAGTGAGCTGGGGTTTTCTACCGCACGTAAATGCTTATGTGATTAGAAGGGAAGATGGTGTTCAATATTTTGAGAAGCTTTATGATATCATGTCACTTCCGTGGTGGGATGTCGAAGAGTTATCAAAAGTTAGAATATTGGATTATCAGGTGAGGAAAAATGACATCGCAATGTGGGGTTTCATTCGTTTTGAAGCTTTAAGAGATTTCAGAGTATGGAAACCGCATCGTCCGAAAGTTATTACTCAAGTTAATTCAGAAACAGGTGAAGAGGAAAGGGTTTTGAATATCAAGAAGCCGAAAACCATGAAGATTATTCCAGTGCCATCGATGGAACAGGAATTTTATAAAGGATTTCTTCATTGGGTATACAGCTGTTTAACTACTGAAGCTGTGATTACTTACAGAGCTGGGAATGAGCTGAGAGAGATTAAAGTTTTTGATCCGATGTGGTTAGTTAATTGTTCTAAAAAGGATATTGAATGCTTGTTTATACACAAGATTCATTATTCACCTGAAGATAAGGATCAAGCTTTGCAGTTTCAGAGAGTTGTGAATGTATGTTTTCAAAAGAATATAAATTCTGAAACAAAATGGAAGTCATCTTGGTGGGCATTGGAGAAGAAAGTCAAAAGGAAAGCTGAAAAGGAACGTAAAGCTCGTGAAGAAAAAGATAGATATCTTCGGGAGACATTTGCTCAAAGGCAAGCTGCTGAAGAAAAGAAAAGAGCTGATGATAATGAAAAGCTTAGGAAGATGTTGTCAAGGAAACCTAAGCCTAGAGAAGAAATATTCAAGTCATTGTGAAGACCCTGAAGACTAGACGAAGACTGCGGCTATATCCAAGGGGGAGTTTGTTAGTGCATAATGTCTAGAGCCTGCGTCTTAGTCATAGTTTATCTTGTATAGGGGTTTAAATGTGCTTAATTATGTAATTACAGGGGTTAGATTGATATTTGGTTTGTAAAGTTGTAAGAGGTTTCGCTTTTATGTCATGGTGACACATAAGCGAAATCAGTTGTATGAGATTTCGCTTATGTGTCAGACCATATGAGCGAAACCCCATGGACTATAAATACCCCTTATGTATGTTCTCATTCAGTAATGTTCATGTCATAGATGCCGAACTGCTGACCTTGTATTTTCTGAATATTGAATGAGAAAAGTGTTTAAAAGTGTATCTACTCTGTTTCTACTCCGTTTCTGATTCGTTTCATGCATATTATGTGTTTCCGCCACATAATGTGTAGGTTCTAGCTTCAATTGTCTCATTAGACTGACAATATCGGTCCTACAAGCATCAATCTAATCGTAATCCTCTTTTGTCAACATAGGATTTCCGATTCTTCCCGCAACCAAACTCTCATATGATTCTAACACGGTAACTAGTAATATCATATGACCTTTAGCGACTTCTTCAGAGAAATTCTGACCATTCTGAAGATGCAACGCGATGTTGCATTGTAGCACTTGACCATTACCATTGTTTGAACTTTGAAACTGATGATTTGAAGTTGATACATTAGGATTAACACTCGGATATGAAGAAAATCCACTGTTGTTGATTAAGCTTTGATTGAGTGATCCGGATGAGTTTTCTGCGCTGAAAGCGGTTTGGATCTTCGGACTTGCTTCAACATTTTGAACATTTCCTTTGAAATACATCTTGATATCTTGTTGACCACTTGAATTGTTCATTCTAGCAATCTTTTGTTGTTCAAGATCTTATCCTTCAAGTTTTTCAATGAATTGAGCAATTGTCAACCTATCATACTCTCCGGTATTTTTCAAAATCATAAGATATGTACCCCATTCTTTTTGAGGTAAAGCATCGGCTAATTTCTCAACCCATTCCACACAATCTTTCTTAATATCCAACCGACTCATTGAACGAACTAGATGACAATATCTCTCAATAAGAGTTTTTGTAGCTTCACCCGGCAAACTTGAGAACAAATCAAATTCTTTCTTTAATAGTGATTTCTTGTCACATCCCGACCACGTAAAACAACAAAAACGTGGTGGAAACGTCGGGGAGTGTTGTAACAGAATTATTGTTTCACAACCATGGTAATTAAATTTATGTTTTATTTATAAACAAAATGGATTACATTGTCTTAAACAAAGAGGAACAAGAGTTCATAACATTATTTAACTAATCTTTCTTCTTTTATGTCACTAAGGCCTGAGTCCACCCTAGTGTATCTTGATCAATCCTATGCAATAGCTCCTGAAACACATGTGAAACTAGGTACGTCAGCATAAAAATGCCTGTGAGATACATAGGTTTTGTGAAAATAGGATTCATGACTTGGGTTTTAAAAGAAAGGTTTAATAAAAATTAGTCATGAATCTTGTTAAGTGTTTTCTTTTATAAATCATATGAAAACTCGATAAGAAATCAGATTATATAAAAGAAAAGTGTATGGTTAATAAAATAACCAAGTAAAATTAGTTGTATAAAATAAACTGTTTTGTAAAACAATGTCTTGTGAAAAATATGTTATTTGTGTAAAATGTTATATGTCTAAATTGAAATGATTTAAATAACGCTACGATATGTAATATCATACAAGCACTTATATATAGGAACTACCAGCGGCGTATCCACCATGCTTGTATCATATTACACACGCCTCGTTACTTAAATCACTTACCCAAACAAACCACCAATGTAAAATGTTTATGTTTAAACCAAATGTCAAAATGTTTATGTTAAAATGTAAACCATGTAATGTATAATCAATCAAGCCTTGAGACTATGGCGATAAACCCTTAAACAAATTAAAGGTTTATTTGAGTTATGTGTATCGAATTTGGTCATTCCTTCCATCCACACATACCTAGGATGTCAGGAACGGGAGTTGTGAATTCCTATGGTACCACTACCTACTAATGAACGGCATGGCCAATGTTAATGAACGTATTTTTGTCCCATTTAAACAAACCAAATGTCATACCAAAATGTAAGCATGTGATGAACATACATAGCGTGAAATGTAATGTAAAACAATGTACTAAGTATGAACTAAATGAACATACATAGCATAAAATGTAATGTAAAACGATGTACTAAGTATGCAATAAATGGACATACATAGCAAAAGCATAATGAAATCATGTACTATAAGTGTACTAATGAATATAACAAGCGTATGATATGAAACATGGAAAGCACGAAAGTAACAAGTAGGCACATGTGTTTCACCCCAAAATGTTTGGAAAACAGTAAAAGAGGGGACTATGTACTCACTTGAGATTTGCTTAATAGTCTTTAGATAACCACCAAGCAATGCTAGAAAGATCACGGAATCAAACGGCACCTAATATAGGTAACTACGTTAATAAACGTACCTAAATCGGAGGATCGGATAAAATGTGGTTTCGTAAACCAAATGAGTGTAAGAACTCATGTAATATTGTTTAACAAAGCTCACATTCTAAAACGGAACCTATCCTAAATGCTTATGCTACCTTAACGCGTCGTTCGCGTAAATACACGTTCGGACCGCCTAATTAGTCCTATGATAAGTAAACTATGCCTTAACATGTCTAATATTGTTTCCAAATTAGTTTAGATGTCAAAAATTATGTTGCATATGCTTAAAATGAATTTTGGCGTAAAAAGGGCATTTTGGTAATTTTCCTAAGGCATATAACTACCTATCATACAACTAACTAAACGCCGTGACCATAAGGTATAACCTCGGAATGTTATTACCTATGCAACTATGGTCACCTAATGTGTTTGGTCGGATCCTAATGATTGACCAAACGGGTCGGGTTAGAAAGTATAAGCGGTTGTTTAGACCGCTTACCTTTACGACCCTATATAAGCACTAAACCTAAAGTGATGAGCTAAACATGTTAAAACATGTTTAACGAGGTTTGAAAAAAGGTTTGGTATCAAGACAAACGGTTTTGATACCTAAAAGTAGTTTGGTTACAAAATACGCAAGAATACGTATTTTGGCCGAAACTACGACTCGCCATTATGCCTTGATAACGTGGTAATCAGTAGGTATAGTCATAAGAGACTAAAACCATCGTGATTACGCTCATGTTATGAAGTTCAAATGAACTTCGTGTTAACCATAAACTGGTCAATGCAGAAAGTCAAACAAAGTTTGACTTTCACGCTAAAACGCGTAAAAGAACGAAAGAGGACTTACAATGGGTCCAAGCTATGGAGTTTTGATCCGATTACTCTCAGGTATGAAGTGTATAACTTTAACTTAAAGAGCCAAATCAGATCAAAGTGTGAGTTTTGAAGCAAGAGGGTGGGGGTATTTATAGGAAAACCAAGACCGTTAGGATCGTTCATCGAAAACCGAGCTTCGATCTGGACCTTACATGTGTGCCCATGGTTTTAGAATACCATGGGTACCCCAAAACAAGCCCCTAGTTTCATTAAAACCATGTGCAAATGAGGGGAACAGCTAGAACAAGCTGGAAATCAGATTTTCAACTTTGGTCCCTTCCAAAGATAACTATGGCAGAATGTCAATTTTGGTCCCTGAATGTGCAAAACATGGTTTTTAAGGCATTTTTGACACATTTAAGCCCCGTTAATCCCATTTCAAGGATCTAAAATGAAGTTAAAGTATAGGGAACATGAAACATGCTCAAAAATATCTCGGATGTCGGTTCGTTTGGTCGTACGGTTGCGTTGTTTGGTTAATTACGACGAAACACGAACGAATGCGAAAAACGATCCAAATTACGCGACGAATGGAATTTTATTATGCCAATCACTAAAATAAAATATTTTAATGATTACATAAAGTTTTTGATGTCCGGATGTATTCAGAACGTAAGATATGCGCGAAAATGCAAACTTATGTACTTTTTGACGCTTTTAGTCCCTGAATGACCAAAAAGTTTATTTTAGCAAACCGAATGTGACAACTCGTATTTCAGAACCTATCTTTGTGTTGAATGTAACGTATGTGAACTTTGTGTGATTATTTGATATATTGATTTAATGGAATGTTATGATATTGCGTTATGTTGATTGTGTAATATATGTTATATGATTGTGTGTGTAACGTATATATAATGTCGTCGCACAACTCAACTCAACCGTACAACACTTGGCCGATCGCACAAGCCTTTGGGCTTTGGTTCCTTACCACTCTCGGCCCACACGCTTTTGTAATTGAACCAAAGGGCAGCCCATGTAAAGGGTTCCGCCCACTCCCTTTTATACGCAAACAAACACCCATCATTGGGGTTTGTTTCTCATAATTTGCATACACATAACCACACACCAAACCCTAGTTCTCTCCTTCTCTCTCTCTCTCGAAGCCGACGGCCACCCTCTCTTCCTCGAAGCTTTTGATTCGGATCATCCTTTTCTACCTTCAAACTGGTTAGTGGTTCATAGTTATTATTTTGTTAAATGATATTGTGATTTATACGTTCTCATACAATGATTTACGGATGATATATGATTGTTATTAGTGATGTGGTCTAGTGTTCATGAAATTGGCTCATATGTGTAGCATGATTTGACTAATTTAGAGTTGTTAATTATGTAATGTTGATGAAAATCTAGAACCGAATGGGTGTAATCGGTTGTATGTGTGTGTTCGGATTAAAGGCATGATCGAGTATGCAGTGCTTGCATGATGATTTGAATCCAATGATCCGATGGTTTAATGTATAAGTGGTTGTTTATGTGTTGAATATGATTAGAGTTCATATGAATTATGTGATAAGAACCATGATTTAATCGATTAAAGTTGGAATAGAAATTGTTGGTGATGATTTGATTGAATGGATGAGAATTAGGAAACTGTTAGAATGAATTGCATGATTTTAGGAAAATCACATAACTGATCGAACAAGTTCGTCGGTCGCACAAGACCAGATCGCATAAGATCTGATCTGAATGTACAAGACCACCAGTCGCACAAGAGCTAGTCGCACAAGCTGGGTACAATCACATTAAGCACAGTGTACCAACAGGATATGCATGATCGCACAAGACTTGTGGATCACACAAGACAGTGCCGATCGCACAAGGCTTGGGCCACACACAAACTACCTGAACTGTATTGTACTGATGGGCCTTAAAGCCCAAAACTCAATCGCACAAGTTTCTAGACTACTTATTAATTGGGCCGGGTGTTTAACTAGAGCGCACAACATGCTGTGGATCGCACAAGGTTGTGCTGATCGCACAACATGTTAGGCCGCGTAGTTGTTGGGTTTCAACTGCCCAATCGCACAAGATGTTATTGGGCTTACACTGTTACTTCAGCCCAATACATCCTGATCGCACAAGTTTGGGTTTTATGTATTTAACTGATTTGTTTAACATGTTCAATGTGTATGCCATGATCATTACGTGTTCTTGATTTGCTCGTTCTGTGTAAACTTATGTGCACTACTTGAACCTAGACTTGACTTGTATGGTAACCATGTTAGGACGTGGTTGACCACATATAGCTCAAGTGACCATTTTGTGTATCTGCCGAGCAAACCAAGGTGAGTTCACACTTTCAATAAGGCATGGGATTCCCGGTGGTCAGGGAATGGGTAAAGAGAATAAATAGAACCTGCATATTCTCCTTGGGTAGAATATGTACCTCCGCTCCTCCATAGGAAGGACGACAACATTGAACCTGCGTAATCTCCTTGGGTAGATTACGTACCTCCGCTCCTCCATAGGAAGGACGACAACATTAACTTACTAGACAAAACTCTATCATGAAGTCCCTCATTTTTATATCGACTTAATCGCCGGGCCAATGGCTAGCGGGTCATTAGTTAATAGCGCTATTAGGGTTGACAAGCCTCACACCGTGACGGTAGGACGGGCGTGTACTAATGGATCTGGGCACTTAGTCAATGATGATAGACATTGACGTAGGGCACAACTTATTGTTCGTCAGTTGTCGATATGGTAACGGTCTAGTGGTTTACATGGGGAAGCCCCCACTTATTATGGATATGGTTTGGGAAACAAGGATATTGGTTAACTCGTGGTTTATGATACAACTTATGGTTTTCGAAACAAACACTAAACTAAACAACCAACCGTGAATTCGCTTAACTTTGTTGTTGACTTGTTGTTACATGCCTTGCAGGTCGTTAGGTGCTTATGGAGCTTGCACGAGGAGGCGTGGTCGTTGTGGGACATGGACAGTTGTGTGCCATGTTAAATCTTTGAAACATTTAAACTTATGCTTTGGTTTTAAACATTATGCTTCTGCTTACAACTTAAATTATGTTTTGATTTGGACACCAATTATATTGTGTTGGATTTTATATTTTCGTACATGCTTGTTCAATATGATTGGTGGCTTGATCCTGGTCAGTCACGCCTCCAAGCGGTGATACTCCGCATGTGGATTTTGGGGGTGTGACAGATTGGTATCAGAGCCATTGGTTATAGTGAACTTGGTTTTTAAAAAGGGAAAAGCTTTTTGATAAAAACCAGACTATAACCTGTACAGTGCTCAACGATCCACAACGACTCTTCACTCCACGTGCAAGACTCAACGCAGTAGGTGATATGGTTTGTGATTGTATTGCCTGCCTGATAGTTTAAGTAGTGCATTGATCATGGTATGCTTGGTTAGTATAACAACTGTTGCTTGAAATCTGTGTGCTTACTCTCTTCTGTCACTCCACGCCTATGCACTTTCGCGACACCTTTCTTACTTGTGTTTCCTTCGATGTGAAGATCATGAGTGGACGTCTGAACTTGACTCAAGCCCAGCTGATGGCTCTTATCAATGAACGACTTGCTGAGGCACTCGCAGCAGCCCCTGCAGGAGGTCAGCATGCTCAACCACCTGTATGCTCGTTCAAAACCTTCATGGAATGTCGACCCAGTACCTTCAACGGCACAGAAGGAGCAGTAGGCCTTCTTCACTGGTTCGAGAAGCTCGAATCTGTTTTTGAAATGTGTGAATACCCTGAAGCTCGAAGGGTGAAATTCCCCACTAGAACACTTGAAGGTATCGCACTGACTTGGTGGAAAGCATAAGTTCAAATGCTAGGGTTGGCAGCTGCTAACGCCACCCCATGGAATGACTTCAAGGAGCTGATTAAAGAAGAGTACTGCAATCGTGACGACATCCACAAGCTAGAGGTGGAGTTTTTCAATTTGAAGATGTCCGGGTCCGAAATCGAAGCATACACGAAGAGATCAAACGAGCTGGCTATCTTGTGTCCTACTATGGTGGACCCTCCCATCAAACGTATTGAGCTGTATCTCAAGGGTTTAGTGCCAGAAATTCAGAGCCATGTGACTTCAGCCAACCTTGGAACCATTCAGCAAGTTATATGAGTAGCTCATCGTCTCACTGACCAGGCAGTGGAGCAAAACAGGCTACCCAAACGTATTAGTGCTACAGCTACTTCAGATGCTCCTAGTGACAACAAGCGAAAATGGGATGGAACCTCGAGCAAAGGTTCTACCTCTGTTCAGTCCCAGTTCAGCAGCGAAAGACTGACGACTTTAAGAGTCCTGGTCAGCAATTCTCAAGCAGTCAGAATCAAAGTCAAAGTGGGTATAAGGGAAATCACCCTAAATGCAATCGATGTAACCTGCACCACAGTGGGCAACGCAATAAGGGTCGTTGCCATCGATGTAACAAGCTTGGTCACACAGCGAAGGAATGCAGGAGCCCATATCCTGCAAATCAAAATCGTCAGCAGCAACAACAGGCTCCACAGAACCAGCAGCAGCAGCAATAGCAGGGTAATAGGGGAAGCTTTCAGTGTGGTGCTGAAGGCCACTTCAAGAGGAACTGCCCCCAGCTGAACCAGAATCAGAACAACAACAATCAAGGGAATGGAAACAATGGGGGTAATAATGAAGGCAATGGTGCTAGGGGACGTGTTTTCGTGATTGGTCAGGGTGAAGCGAGGAACGATCCCAACGTTGTTACGGGTAAGTTCCTACTGGACGACTTTTACTTTAATGTTTTATTTGATTTGGGTGCCGATACCAGTTATGTGTCCTTAAAAGTTAGTCAAATTCTTAAGCGCACTCCAACACTTATGAACACCAAGCACATAGTAGAGTTAGCAAATGGTAAAAGTCTCGAGGCCGCACACATAGTTAAGGGTTGTAATCTCGTTCTAGCTGGTTGGACCTTCTCTATCGATCTTATTCCTATCGTACCTGGTAGTTTCGACGTCGTTATTGGGATAGATTGGTTATCTCAACGTCGAGCAGAGATTCTTTGCAAGGAGAAGATCGTCCGCATTCCTCGTTCTAGTGAAGAACCTTTGGTGATTCATGGCGACAAGAGTGGTGCTGTTGTCGGCATCCTTTCTTTCCTTAAGGCCCAGAAGTGTTTGCGAAAGGGCCACACTGCTATTTTAGCCCTTGTCACTGACACCTCAAAGAAAGAGAAGAAGATAGAAGATATTCCGATCATACGTGACTTTCCTGAGGTATTTCATGAGGAATTACCTGGTCTTCCGCCTCATCGACAAGTCGAGTTTCAAATCGAGCTAACTCCTGGAGCAGCGCCCATAGCTCGAGCACCCTATCGTTTAGCTCCATCGGAACTTGAAGAACTGTCCTCGCAACTACAAGAGCTCTTGGACAAGGGTTTTATTCGCCCTAGCTCTTCACCTTGGGGAGCCCCAGTATTATTTGTGAAGAAGAAGGATGGTACCTTCAGAATGTGTATTGACTATCGCGAACTCAACAAGGTGAATGTGAAGAATCGCTATCCTCTTCCACGCATTGATGACTTATTCGACCAGTTGCAAGGTTCAAGTTTCTACTCCAAGATTGACCTGAGGTCAGACTACCATCAACTGAGAGTCCTAGGCGAGGATATCTCTAAAACAGCGTTCAGGACTCGTTATGGGCATTACAAGTTTCTGGTTATGCCTTTCGGATTGACGAATGCACCCGCGGTCTTCATGGATCTCATGAACCGAGTGTGCAAACCTTACCTGGATAAGTTTGTCATTATTTTCATCGACGACATCCCGATCTACTCGAAGAGTCAGGAGGAACACGAACATCACCTACGACTTATTTTGGAACTCCTTCGAACAGAGCAGTTGTATGCCAAATTTTTGAAATGCGACTTCTGGCTTCGCGAAGTCCATTTTCTAGGCCACGTGGTAAACAAGGATGGGATTCATGTTGATCCATCCAAGGTAGACTCGATCAGGAACTGGCCTGCACCCCGTACACCTACAGAAATCCGCCAATTCTTGGGTTTGGTGGGCTACTACAGAAGGTTTATCAACGATTTCTCCAAGATTGCGCAGCCTCTGTAGGATCGTTTTACCGACCAAACGAGTCGTTCAGAAGAGTTTTTGCTCAATACGAGAGGCAAAAAGAAACGTATCGAGGTAATTCAGCTTGCAATTCACTTTAAACTGTCTTTTGATTGATTTGACAAAGAATTACAGCGAGTAGACACTTCGACAGCAGTTCGGCACTGAAACCGGAAAGTTGGAACTCCTCCAATTGAAATCACAAGTCACCTATTTATAGGGAGACCTATTTCGCACGAACACGTTCATGCGAAATCAAGTTTCACACGAAATTGCAATTTCGTGCGAAATTACCATATGATTTCGTATGAAATAGCAATATGCTATTTCGTGCGAAATTACCCCTTTTTCACATTTCTCGTTTTGTGTGCCCTGTTTTATCTATTCTAATACAAGACTCGATACAAGACGAAGTCGACAAACGTATGCACCAACAGACTCCCCCTCGGATGTTGATGAAGTCTTCGGTGTCGAGTCTTCGGTTGTCAATCCTTCAGTCTTTATCAGTCTTCACGCTCTCTCCAAAGATTCTCCATTGTAAGCATCCTCAATCAATCTCTTTCTCTTTCTCCCAGAATCGCAACCTGGCTCTATACTCCTCTTGATCAGGTCTCTTGATTCCTTAAGATCATCAGCATCAGCAGCTTACATCTTCAGACTCCCTCTTGATGTCATCAGACTCCCCCTTTCGATAAGCTGGGATCGTAGTCTGGAATTCACTTTTCACAGGTTCTAAGATCGTAACCTGGCTTTTCTCAAACTTCATTCCTGCACAATCTCTACCACAAACATAAGTTTCACAAATTTAAAATATTGCAAATTTGGAAACCACATTGCAGGAATCTTTCAGAATTATTTAATCTTTGATGACCACTTGTAGAAATAACTTCTTCAAACTACACTCTCCCAAACCTGTTCATCATGTTTAGCACTTGGAATTTTGAACAATAACTCATCAACATCAGTTGTCAAAAATCTTTTTGTATTTTTTCAAAATTTTATGCTAAAACACACTGAAAATCTTTTTGAAATTTTGATTTTAACGAAATGCAGTAAAGAAATATATACAAACAATATTTTTACGAGTTTGTGTAAGAGGATCATATCAGTTTATGAGACAAATCACCAACACCGTTAAGCTTTAAACATTTTAAGTTCTAAACGATTCACGTAGATTGTCAGTATACTGATCCACTTTAAATTTTCACACAAAGTTCAACTGTTTCGAGATACACGATTAATGTTTTAGAGACTTAAACTTATTCGTGTGTCCCACCTCAGAATATACTCCCGTATCCAGATCCCAATATTCAGTCTTACTGGTGAGTATACCTAGATGATATCTGTAAATGGTTAAATACGAGGGCCATGAGAGCTCAGGCTATTGCTTCCGCAAAATCAGAGAGATGATGGCTTCGACTTTAGGTGTGTTCCCTTTAGAGAATCTTTTCTTCAACAGCACATGATTAGCATTTTGCAATGTTTCATCATTTTTTATGTTGAGGGTGGTGCTATATTTCAAGCAAGCAGAAAGTATTATACGGGGACTAGGCCATTGCTTCCGCAAAATCAGAAGTCCTGGGATAATACCCTGGATATCCTTAAGCATAAAGACCTAGTATCTCAGAAAGAGGGACCTTTCAAACAAGATTTCGGGGGTTACCCATATATCCGAGAGATGTTCCCCACGAGATAAGTAAGTTTGAAACTTAGGTTTATATCTCGACACAATCTACTAAATGTGCAAAGACGTACTGGCACATCATCAGTGAGACCGTTTATCACTTTTTGACTTTCCAATTCTTTAGCATGTTATGATAGTCCACTGATGTACTATAATTTCCTCTTTTTCACAACAAAACTCATTTTTGATTTTATCATTTTTTGGCTTTTTCAAATTTTCTAATGTTTTTGGATTTTCTGAAATATCTTACTCCCCCTAAAATTCAAAACCATTTAAAGAAAAATTTGAAAAAAACTATACAACTAAAGTGACAACTGTTGTGAATTGCTTCAAATCGCCATCCACTAGGCATAAACAATCAGAACTCCCCCTGACAACAAATTATTTTCCCATTTGATTTCAAAACACTTAAGTTTGTTTTAATCAAAATGATTTTTCCGTAAAATAAGTTTTGTTGATTTTACCACTTGTAAAAATGGGGATGTGATCGTCACTTTGTTTTCCAATCATTTGAATGAAAGTTAAATCAAGTTCAACTGAATGACCTTGATTAACCACTTGTAGGTAAAACCTCTCTTTCAACCACTTGTCGGTTTGCTTACCAACAATTACCACTTGTAGGTTGAAATCTCAAGATCTCGATTCCTACCCCACACTTACCAACCTGGGAGTTCCGGCAAGTCAACCTCTTCAAAAACAATTTTTCAAGAATGATGTCGATTCATGCTCCACGATTACCGACTTGGGAGCTCCGACAAGTCTAGAGTTTAGTCATGACAGGTTCTATCCCAGTTACTAATCCGGGATGAACCATCTCCATCTGGTTTCTTCTTTTTATTTTCATAAAATTCTTTAACCCCCTTTACCTTCCCATTAATCATTTTTCCAAAAATGTTTTGAACTGTGGGGTTAAAAGCTTTTTCAACATCAAATTCTTTATTTTCAGAAAAGAATTGATTTGAAAAATCAATTTTACCAATTTTAGATTTTAAATTTTTAGCCCGCAATGGTGGAAAATTTGCATCATCCAATGGCGGAACTAATTTCTCTTCTTTGATAACAACTTTTGGCTCCTCTGATTTTGTGGAATCAGATTCATCACTAGAGCTATCACTTGAATTCTTACCAACCCATTTTTGGTTGTTAAGTTTCTCCTTTCTTTTGTAAACATCTTTCGAACATTCACCAACCTCAAAAGTTGAATTTTCAAAAACTTTAAATCTGTTCGTTGGTGGTTCAGTTTTCTCAACAATCTTTTCTTTCAGTTTACCAGAGACTCCCTGTTTTGTTTGTATTGCCTTTGGACAATTCCTGGCAATGTGACCAACTGTTTTACATTGAAAACAAGTTCTCGTCTCTATCTTCTTCTGAGCAACACTTTTCTTCATTTCTTCTTGCTTCTTGGCAAGGAATTCTTTGTTGGATTGTTTTCTGAACACTTTCTCTTTTTCTTCTTCAGATGATTTTCCTGTAACAAAAACAGTTTTTGGTTTATAAATTTTCTCATTTTTATGATTTTTTGGTGGAATAAAACCTAAACCTCTCTTTTTGTAATTACCGTTACGGTTTGGTTTCTTTTGAAAACCAGAACTGTAACCTTTTTTCTTGTTTAATCTTTGTTGAACTCTTGAGGTGTAAGTTTTAGGTTTTCCAGAAAGATTTACATCTTTTATTTCAGAAATATTAATTTCTGTTAGTTTAAAAACGTTTTTGATCATTTCAGTTTTAACACCTCTTATTGGAAATACCTCATCAGAATATAATTTGTCAGAATCTTTCAAAGTATATGCTACTTTGATCGGTTCGTCATTCAAATTAGATTTTGATAACAAAAATTCTCTATTAAAAACCCGTTTGTCCTTTTTGATTGTTGACTTTGACGTGTTGGACTCAGACTTTGACTCTGACTTAGACTCCTCCGTTTCATCCTTATCCAACACCTGATCGACCACTTTCTTTATTAACTCGGACTCATGATCAGTGTCAGATGATGTGAATGTGACATCAATATTTTCCGGCAAATTATCTGAAGACTCCTACTCCCACTGTAAGTTTGTTGCGTTTTTTTACTCTTTCCGAATTTGGATTTCGAGGAGAATATCCATTTTCGACCGGGGGTGGACATTTGTTATAGACAACACTTGGTTTCTTACCAGATGTCTTCACTTCATCATCTTTTCTTGTTTCAGACTTCTTCTCTTCCGAACTCTTCTCTTCTTCAAACGTCTTCATTTCTTCCCCTATGGGGTAATTCCTGTCAACAACAAAAGTAGAACATGAGTAACTTTTTAACAATCTATTTACTCTCTTGGTTTCAATTCTCTGTGTTTCTAGCTTTAATTCAAGCTCAGCACACTTCTCAGTGTAATAGTTGACACTATCAAGCTGTCTCATGTATGCTCCTTTGAGTGTCTTCATTGCTATAGCTTGTTCACTGCTTGACTCGTTGTATTGATTCATGGCTTTGTTCAGAACATCATATGACTCTTTCATCCTATTCAAGTTGTGAATCAATTCACTGTTTTGCTTCTTCATAGTCTCACAGTTTTCACAGCTCTGGTTACTTTTTCTGCAACAGCTTCCTTTTTAACCTCAAATGCTGGAATTTCTTTGTCCTGCTTCTTTATCACACAAACCTCTTCTTCAACTTTTTTACTTTGCCTGGCTAAATATTTTTTCATTTTCTCTGCCCAATAATCATCAACCATGTAATTATCACCATCATCTTTAACAATTTGAGCAACAAAAGCTTTAGCCAGGAATTCTTTATCTGGAAAATAATTGTCCCAGCTAAAACCTTCGGGCAATCTTTCATCATTTTGATCTACCAGACATGCTTTGCTATCCGCCGTAATATATTTATCCCAACTGAATCCTTTTGATGAACTTCCATCATCTTGATTAACAAGACATGCTCTCTTTGAATCTTCAATCTCCTTCCTAGCATATGCAGTTTGTGGAGATTGCTGTTGATGTGGTTGTTGAGCAACTTGGTGATAAATCTCTTTTCGATAGTAGTCATTGTTTCCAAAGGGATTTTGAGCTCCACTAACTTCACGGTTTGTGCACTCTCTCTTGAAATGCCCTTTGTAGGATCGTATTCTGACCAGAACGAGTCTATCAGAGGAGTCTCGATCAGTTGCAGGTGCGGAAAACATGTAACTGACGTAGAAACAGCTAGATCTTCACTTAAATCACACTTTTGATTGATATTACAGCGTTTACAACCAAATCTCACACTAGCAGCTCCTCGGGTATATATAGGGACTAGGTTTCGCTCATATGGACATGTTTATAAAAGCGAAACCCCCCATTGTACATATAAGCGAAACCCTCTTCTAGGTTTCCCACATACGGACATGTGGTTTCCCACATATGAACATGTGGTTTCCCACATATGGACATGTCGGGAAATCTTGTACAATGTGCCCTAATCTAACATTCTAAGACTAAGACTCGATACAAGATGAAGTCGACAGATGTAGTGCACCAACAGACTCCCCCTCAGATGTTGACGAGTCTTAAGTGTCGAGTCTTCGCATCTTCAGTCTTGATCTGTCTTTGGGCTTCTTTCTCTCAATCTCTTATTGCAGGTCTTCAGACTCCCCCTTGCGATATGCTGGCTTTTCTTCAGTTCATCAGCATCATCAGCTTTAGGATCATTGTCTGGGTTTCCATCTAACAGCTTCTCAATATCAATCAGCCTGACTCTTCATGTCTCAAGATCATTGCTTGGCTATCTTCAATCAGAGTCCTCAGGTATCGGAACCTGGCACTCTGTCTTCAGATTCAAAATCAAAACCTGGCTACACCTGCACATTCTTAACCCAGAAATAAATTTCACAAATTTAACATTTAACAAATTTATCAAACCAAATTCTCTCTCAAATTAAACCAGAATGATTTATCAATGATAAATTCTGATGAACCATTTGCAAAAATTAATCATTTTTCTTTTCAAAACACATTCTCCCAAACCATTTGTTCATCATGTTTAGCACTTAGGATTTTTGAAAATTAGCTTTTCAATACCAGTTGTCAAAAATCTTTTTGAGTTTTCTGAAACTTTATGCTAAAACACACTAAATTTTTTTTTTGGATTTTGAAATAAAGAGAAATGTAATGCAGTAAAGAAAAATTTACAAACAATATTTTTGTGAGTTCGTGTAAGAGGATCATATCCGTTTTTGACAAGTCACAAGTACCGTTGAGCTTAGTTACACATTAAGAATTAAACAATTCACTTAGATTGCCGATATACTGATCCACTTAAATTTTCACACAAATTTCAACTGATTCAGGATATGAGTTAGATGTTTTAAGAACTATAAACTCATTCATGTGTCCCACCTCTTGAATATACTCCCGTATCCAGATCCCAATATTCAGTCTTATGGGTGAGTATACCACAGATGATATCTGTAAGGGGTTAATAACTTATGAAGAATCATGAGAGCTCAGGTCAGAACTACCGTTCAGCAGAGAGATCATGACTCGACTTTTGGGTGTGTCCCCTTTAGAGGATCTTTTGATTACAACAGCAATGACTATCAATTTTATTGTTTCATCAATTTGCTGAGGGCGGCGCTATATTTCAAGCAAGCGAAAAGTATTATTCGAGGACTAGGTCAGAACTTCCATTCAGCAGAAGTCCCGGAATAATACCCCAGATATCACTGAGCATAAAGACCTAGTATCTCAGAAAGAGGGACCTTTCAAATGAGATTTCAGGGGTTACCTATATATCCAAGTAGTGTTCCCCACAAAATAAGCAAGTTTAAATTTTAGTTTAAATCCCGAAAAAGCTTACTAAATGTGTAAAAACCTATCGACATATCATCAGTGAGACCGTTTTACTCTATTTAAACATTACATTTCTTTAGCATATTGTGATTGTCTACTGATGTACTATCATTTCCTCTTCTTTGACACCAAAACTCATTTTTGATTTTATCATGTTTTTAACATTTTCAAATTTTCTAATGTTTTTGGATTTTCTGAAAAATTACTCCCCCTAAAATGCAAACACATTAAAGGAAAAAATTAAAAACAAACTATACAAGTAAATGACAACTGATATCAAATCGCTTCAAATCGCCATCCACTTGACATAAACAATCAGAACTCCCCCTTACACAAAACTATTTTCTCATTATGATTTCAAAACACTTAAGTTTGTTTTAATCAAAATGATTTTTCCGGAAAATAGGTTTTGTTTTAACCACTTGTAGGGTCGGGTTCATCATCTTGTTCATTCAATCACATATATGAGGATTACATCAAGTTCAAATTAATGACCTTGATGAATCACTATGTAAGATCCAACCTCTTACCACTTGTAAAAATATCCAAATCATATAACCACATGTAGGAATAAAACATCTACACAAACCATTTTACCACTCAGGATGCCGATTCCTGCTTCACACTTACCAACCTGGAAGCTCCGGCAATTCACAACCTGTAAAAATTTAGACAATTTTAAAATTTTTCACAAAAACAAGTTTAACAAGAATGATGGCGATTCCTGATCCACGATTACAAACTTGGGATCTCCGGCAAGTCAGGTTTTTTAATGAAAGAAAATATCCACCCAAGCCTGACCAACCTTGGATGTTTTCAATTCAGAAGCAGTTGGAGTGTAAGTTGCTTTCTTTTTAGCATAAAACTCCTTTACCCCTTTCACCTTTCCATCAACCATTTTTCCGAAAATCTTCTTAACTTTCCCATTAAACGCTTTCTCAACATCAAAGTTATCCTTCTCAGAATAACCCTGATTTGAGATTTCAGAATTTCCAGTTTTGCTTTTAAAATTTTCAGTCCTTAATGGTGGAAAGTTCTCATCATCCATTGAAGGAACTGAATTTTCATCACTCTCATCAAACTGTGGCTCCTCTGATTTTGTGGAATCAGATTCATCACCAGATTTTACATCAGATTTCTTAACAATCCATTTTTGATTGTCAAGTTTAACACTTCGCCTGTAAAATCTCTTCGAACACTCACCAACTTCAAATGTTGAATTTTTGAAAACTTTAAATTTTTCAGTTGCTGGTTCGGTTTTATCAACAATAACTTCTTTCAGTTTTCCAGAAACTCCCTGTTTTGTGTTTGTCGCTTTCGGACAGTTCCATGCAATGTGACCAGTTTCATTGCATCGGAAACAGGTTCTTGTTTCTTTCCTTTGATAAGCTCCATTCTTCATCTTTTCAGCAAGAAACTCCTGGTTTGACTGTTTCCAGAATGAGCTCTTTGCTTCTTCTTCATGGCTAGTTCCGGCAACATATGTCATTTTTTATTTATAATCTCGAACATATTTTTCATTTTTATAGTTTTCAGGTGGAATAAAACCAAGTCCTTTCTTTTTGTACTTACTATTATGGTTTGGTTTCTTTTGAAATTCCGAACCATAATTGTAACTCATTTTCTTGTTTAAATGATGTTGAACTCTTGAAGTGTATTTTTTAGGTTTTCCAGTAAGATTTAAATCTTTTATTTCAGAAATATTAATTTCTATCATTCTGAAAACCTTTTTGATCATGTCAAAACGAACACTTCTTATTGGAAACTCTTTATCAAAATATAATTTGTCAGAATCATTTAAAGTATATACAACTTCAAATGTTTCATCATTCAAATTAGATTTTGACAACAAAAATTCTTTACTATAAACCCGTTTTCCCGACGATTTTGAACTCTTTTCGGACGAACTCGAACTCCCGACTGACTGACACGAACTTTCGGACTCGGACTTTGACTCTGACTCCTCATCCTTATCCAACACCTGATAGACCACTTGTTTTATCAGTTCGGTCTCATGATCTGTGTCGGATACCGTGAACGTGACATCAATATTGTCTGGTAAAACATCGGTTATCTCGGATTCTAGCTTAATATTGACCGCCTGTTTTAGTTCTTCCTCGTTAGGTTTTCTAGGTGAGTACCCTTCCCAAATCGGAGGCGGACACTTATTATAACATACACCCTGTTTCTTACCAGTATCCTTTTTCTTCTTTGGCTTTGTTTCTTCACCTTTAAACGCTTCAAATCCTTCAAATGTTGGATAAATTCTATCAATTATGTAGTCACAACCTTTGTAACTTTGCAGCAATCTTCTGATTCTTTCATTCTCAGTTGCTTCACTATCCAACTCTTTCTTCCACTTTGCACATTCTTCTATGTACAAGTTGATCTCTTTCTGCTTTGTCATCATGGTAGCATTCATCATTTTCAAAGCATTCTCTCTTTCAGAGTTAGTCTTCTCCAGACTATTCACATGTCTGTTCAATACATCATACGACTTTTTCAAATTCTTTACATCAAACAACAACTGTTCTTTCAACTTTTCTAACTCACTAAACCTCTCATCTTTCTCTATACATTGTTTACAAGACTCTAAACATATAAGACAGGGTTTTGTGATTTCAACAAACTTCTCGATTTCAACCATCTTTTCAACCTCCACAATTTTCTCAATCACTTTGACTTCTTTCATTTCCTTTGCAGCTTTCTTCACTTTCAGTTTCTTCAATTTTTCTGCAAAATAAAATTCAAAAGTGTCAGAAGATAAATGCGTTTTTCCAAGATTTATCTGTTCCATCTCTTCATCACTATCACTTGTTTCTGATGAACTGTTTTCCGATGAAACAGATCCTTCATCTTCTCTTTTGTCTTCATCAGATAACACTTCCATCTATTCCTTCAGCATTTCTGGCTTTTGAACAATATGTGCAATAAACGCTTGAACATTTGGATCAGCTGGAATAAACTTGTCCCAGCTAAAACCTTCAGCCATTTGCTCATCATCTTGATCAACGATGCCATAATAAGCTTTCCTGTTTGCATCCTCGATCATTCTTCCATGTGCCGTTTGTGCTTCTTTTTGTTGATTCGGTTGATGAGTGATTTGCTGATAAATGGTTTTCCTACAATAATCATCTTTTTCGGATGACTCCTTTGCTCCTCTTGGCTCCTGATTCTTGCACTCTCTTTTAAAGTGGCCTTTCTCCCTGCAACGAAAACAGATAACTTTAGATTTATCAAATCCTAGATTAGAAAGATTTGCATCCAAGAAGTCATTTCTTCCTGTAATCAATCTAAACTTTTCTGCTCTCCTCAAAACACTAGCTAATGCCCATTTAATATCCATCAGTTCCAGCTCCTCTGCATCGATTTGGTCATAAACTTCCTTTGTGAGCATTGGATTGCCAATTTTTCCGGCAATCAACCCTTCATAAGACTCTAATGCATGGACCAATAATCCCATATGATTCTTTACAATCTCTTCAGAATAATTTTGTCCATTTTGAAGATGTAAAGCCACATTGCACTGAATTAGATGACCATTTCCAACAGATGAACTTTGAACACTTGGAGGATTCACCTTTGAGAACCCACTATTGTTGACTGATCCTTGACTGCTTGGTGTAGATTGATTTCCAACACTAAATGCAGTTTGTATCTTTGGACATGCTTCAGCAGTTTGAACATTTCCTTTATAGTACAATTTAATATCTTGTTGATGTCACACCCCCAATTTACCACCTAGGGCATGTCCCCAATTGAGGTGCAACGATCCAACAAGGAGCCACCAATCATATCAAACATAAGTAATATTATATTGAAATACTCAATTAGAGAAATACATTGTTTGCAAGTTAAACCAAAACTAAAGTACTGAGCGGAAGCATAAATGTATATACGTATCAATGTATCAAAACCCAAGACAAGTAACTGCTTATCATGACCATGACCACTCTAGCAGCATCAGACAGCAAGTCCCCATGTTCCTTCAATGATTACCTACAAGCATGTAAACAAGTGTGTCAGACTACGCTGGTGAGTTCAAAGTTTTGTTAACGTGTTTTGTTACCCGATGTATGTTAAGCCAATTCAACGTTGTGATTTGATGCTGTTTATGACTTGTTGAGATACCCTAGGGAGTGTGCCCATATGTATCCGACTTGTTGAGATACCCTAGGGAGTGTGCCCATATGTATCCGGGAAGTGTGTCCCTTAATAACCTGGAAGTGTGTCCAGTCCCCAATGCCCCTAACCAAGCATTGGTAATGATGCCCAGATAATTAGTTCGCGCCCGTCCTTACGGCCCGGTGCGAGGTATCCAACCTAATAGCGCTATCAACTAATTACCCCATTGCCCTACAGGCAATCCGATAATGATAGATTCCATGTTCAATAACCAAAACCCAATTTAACTGTTTACCCAAGATTCCCTTCCAAATGTTTACTAGTTGTCCCAAACCACCGGGACGCATGCTTGAGAAATGCAGTGAACTCACCTTAGGTTTGCTCGGTATGCTTAAGGAATACACACGCTCACAGTTAATCAATCACAACCTATAGTACGCACGTATGTATAATCAGTTAACATTCGTAATGTTTCACATGTAACTAGCATCACAGTAATATCGCAGAGTGTGCCTAGCAGTTAGCATCTTGCATCATGTAAACAGTTAATCCAAATTCACGCCAGTTCATCTTTCGCATAATAGCTTTCTCAGTTACTTCTAACATAGTTGTTCATCAACATTCTTGACAGAGTTAACAAGTTTAACATAATTCCCAACTTAACAGAATCGCATATAATCAGGAACAATTAATTAATTGTGTTAATTAATTAACAGAGTTACAAAATGCCGTAACCTAATCATCACTTATAGTTACATCATCTTCATCACCCAAACATCATTTGATCTTTAACACTCGTTTGTAAGTTATTGGAGTCATCAAGTATTATTCTTGACCAAGCTATGACATGTATAACAGAGTTAATCATTTAACAAAAGTAACGATCTAATAGAGTTAACAGACTAACTGATAGCAACTAACAGAGTTAACTTAACATACAAGTTACAGATCCATAGCCGAAAACACTTATTTTGCCGAAAACACCCATTGGCGAAATCACTAGGGTGCCGAAATCCCAAAGTGATTTCGTTAAGGGGTTTGATGGAAACACTATTTTCGTCGGGTTGGGGTGTTTTCACCTGAGACCTCATCATCAACAATATTAACAATTACATAAACTAAACCCTAATGATGTCTACTGTTACATTGGTTTCATCATACATCATCATTCAATCATCAACAAGATTTGTTTAATCAAATCATTAATATGTAAACTTATGAATTGCCGAACCATTGCGAGACCAGGATCGTAAAACAACCAGCGAATCATTCAATATACATGACAGTTTCTTATTTATACGAGTATGATTTTTATTGAACCACCATGTCCACTTAGCCGACAACCTTTTAAGCTTCACATATGCTACTCAAAGCATATCACATGCACACAGATCAATCATGAGCAATTAATGAATCACATGGACTATGCAGTCAACATTTAAGCCTCATTGGACCTTTCTATTCTTATGCAAATCTGAATATTCTTTTAATTCCATTAAAATAGCCGACAAGGAAATGATGATTATCATAACATCACATGCAAACATAGTTGTTAAATCAAACTGTATACCTATGCATGAAATTCTATTGAGCCGCATATATTATCCAACCAAACATCCTTATGCAATAACACACTAGTAACATGAATGCTACACATATTCTTAAACAACAATCATGATCATGAATAACGATTAACAAGTTATCATACCTATCAAATACAAGAACCCAATAGATGATGTTTCGAAGATCAAGAGCTCCGATTGGGGGGGGGGTAGTCTGCTGCCGTCCGTATTTTAGAGAAGGGGGAAGTAATGCACTAGGGTTTTTATTTTGAGTTTTGGCAAAACAATAAGTTACATGCATTAATATATTGTTAAGGGTTTGGGCGGTTACCTGCCTTGACCGAAATGGGCTCAAGCCCATTTAATTGTGTTGGCAAAATTTTTAGGTAAACTATCACTATGATGGAAAATGGGCCAATTCCAAACCAATGGCCGATTTCTAACCAATACAAAATTTTATTATTTAATCCAGTTATAGTTTATGACAACGCATACCAAGCATCAACGATTAACATATTACAAACGTGCATAGTTGTGAAACAAGCAGGTCGTGTCAACAAACAATCTAAACAATTAACATGTAATAGTGCGAAGTTGGAATCTTGGATACTCGAGTTGTCACATTATCCCCAACTTGAAAGAAATTTCGTCCCGAAATTTAGCACGTGGTTACTGAGGAAGCTAGTTGTGTTGTATAGTTTACTGGTTTTCCTGGGGTGTCACATCATCCCCCCGTTGATTTGGAATTTCGTCCCGAAATTCTGTAGTAGCTTCAGCCTCAGTAGTGGTTGCACTGTTTCCGAATAACTGGGGATACTTGAGTTTCATTTGATCTTCTCGTTCCCAGGTGAACTCTGGGCCACGACGGGAGTTCCAACGAACTCGAACAAGAGGTATTCTAGTGTGCTTGAGGACCTTAACATCTCGGTCCGTGATTTCAACTGGTTCCTTGACAAATCGCAACTGTTCGTCGATAGTAAGCTCCTTCAAAGGAACTATGAGGGTCTCATCTGACAGACACTTCTTCAGATTCGACACGTGAAAGACGTTGTGAACTGCACTGAGTTCAGCTGGTAAGTTTAATCTGTAGTCCACCCTGCCTATCTTTTCTATAATTTTGAATGGTCCAACGTATCGTGGATTGAGCTTGCCTCGTTTTCCAAAACGAACCACACCCTTCCAGGGTGAAACTTTGAGTAGCACTCGATCCCCAACCTGGAACTCGAGTGGTTTCCTGTCTTTATCAGCGTATACTTTCTGACGGTCGCGGGCTGCCGCCATGCGTTGTCGTATCTGTGCAATCTTTTCTGTCGTATCAACTACGAGTTCTGGACCTGTGATTTGACGATCACCCACCTCTGTCCAACAAAGAGGTGACCGGCATTTTCGTCCGTATAATGCCTCGAATGGAGCAGCTTTAATGCTGGTGTGGTAGCTGTTATTGTACGAGAATTCCACAAGTGGCATATGCTTTTCCCAGCCGTTGCCGAAATCGATAACACGCGCACGAAGCATGTCTTCTAAAGTTTGGATAGTGCGCTCCGACTGCCCATCCGTCTGAGGGTGATAAGCCGTGCTCATATCTAAACGTGAGCCAAACGATTTGTGCATTGCTTGCCATAGTTCTGAAGTAAAACGTGCATCTCGATCCGAGATAATAGGGGTGGGCACTCCGTGCCTCGAGACAACTTCCTTAAGATATATGTCCGCTAGTGTGAAGAACTTATCCGTTTCCTTGATAGCCAGGAAATGAGCAGTCTTTGTGAGTCGATCCACGATCACCCAAATAGTATCGTTACCACTTTGTGATCTAGGCAGGCCAGTAACAAGATCTATGGAAATCTGTTCCCATTTCCATTGCGGTATCTCTGGTTGTTGAAGTGGGCCTGAAGGTTTCTGGTATTCCGCCTTGACTTTAGCACAAGTCAAGCACTTGCTAACGTACGTTGCTATGTGGGCTTTCATGCTAGACCACCAATATGTAGTTTTGATATCGTGGTACATTTTATCCGAACCAGGATGTACCGAGTAGCGAGACTTGTGTGCTCCATCCCTCACAAGCTCTCGTAGGCTGCCATAAAGTGGGACCCAAATGCGTCCTGTGACGTAGTAAGCACCATCTTCCTTCCGTTCTAAGCGTTGCCTTGAGTCGCGTAGGGCTTCAGCCCTGACGTTTTCTGGTTTCAATGCTTCTACCTTAGCATCTCGTATCTGAGAAGAAAGGCTAGACTGAATAGTGAGCTGTAGAGCTCGCACGCGCTTAAGCACGGTGTCCTTTCGACTGAGGGCGTCAGCCACCACATTGGCTTTTCCTGGATGATACTTTATAGCACATTCGTAATCGTTCAGCCATCGTCGTTGTCGCATGTTCAATTCTTTCTGTTTGAAAATATGTTCAAGGCTCCTGTGACCAGTGTAGATAGTGCACTTAGTGCCATACAAGTAATGTCGCCATATCTTGAGCGCAAACACAACGGATCCCAGTTCTAAATCATGCGTTGTGTAATTCCGTTCGTGAATCTTAAGTTGGCGCGAAGCATAAGCAATGACTTTATCCCGCTGCATCAATACACAACCAAGACCCTGGATTGATGCATCACAGTAGACCACAAAATCATCGGTGCCTTCAGGCAATGAGAAGATAGGTGCGCTACAGAGTCTATCCTTTAAATGTTGGAACGGTGTTTCCTGTGTATTACCCCAACGGTAAACAACATCTTTCTGTGTTAGTAGTGTAAGCGGCTGTGCAATCTTTGAGAAATCTTTGATGAACCGTCTGTAATAACCTGCCAATCCCAAGAATTGACGTATCTCGGTTGGTGTATGAGGTGCAGGCCAGTTCTTGATCGAATCTACCTTGGATGGATCAACATGAATCCCATCCTTGTTTACCACGTGGCCTAGGAAGTGGACTTCACGAAGCCAGAAGTCACATTTTGAAAACTTGGCGTACAGCTGTTCCGTTCGATGGAGTTCCAAAATAAGTCGTAAATGCTGCTCGTGTTCCTCCTGACTCTTCGAATAGATCAGGATGTCGTCGATGAAAACAATAACAAAATTGTCGAGATAGGGTTTGCACACCCTGTTCATAAGATCCATGAAAACTGCAGGCGTGTTTGCTAGCCCGAATGGCATGACTAGGAACTCGTAATGGCCGTAGCGAGTTCTAAATGTTGTTTTGGAGACGTCCTCATCCCGGGCTCTCAGCTGATGTAACCTGTCCTTAGATCTATCTTGGAGTAGTAGCTCGACCCTTGCAACTGGTCGAATAAGTCGTCGATGCGTGGTAGAGGATAGCGATTCCTCACTGTTACTTTGTTCAGTTCTTGATAATTAGTACACATGTCCAACGATACGGATTCCCTCCACTGATATCACTAGGTTCCCAAAATGAAAAACTAGGTCCGATAAAATTTCTGTCCAACAGTTCCTGGAGTCGATTAGGCAGTTACTGCAACTTTCCTGATGTGAGACAATAAGGAGTACTAGTACTAAGGGCTGTTTCTGACATGATACCAATCTGATATTCCACCTGACAACGTGAGGGTAAACCTGATGGTCCTCCTGGTAGCACATAGGGGAAAATCACGAACAATTGGTGGATCCTCGATCCTCTTTTACTTAGCCTTATTATCAGTAACGAGTGTTAACATAGCGAGGTGATCCCTCCATAGACACTTCTGGACCTTCATCAGGGTTAAACAGAACAGAGACGAAGCGAATAACTACCCATCCAAGCTATCGTGTTGCTATTACGCCTGGTATAGCCTATTCCAATACTAAATGTCCTTCCATGAGCTTCACTTCCAGTGTTGTTTTTGTCACAAGAATCTCCAGTACTGTCGTCGTTCCCTTGGTTATCGTCACCTTTGTTTCCATACTGTAAGCTATGATCATGAGCACCTTGATGTTGCCGCGACTGTTTCCTCTAATGTTGTTGCCTGTAACGATGTCCTGCGTCCTTTAACCAACAAGGTCCAACTTCTTACATTCCGTGCCACATCCTAAGGCACTACTCATGGTGCGGGCGGTTACATAGTCCGTTCTACAGTCAATCGTCGTTGATTTTATCCCGATTGGTTCGTAAGAGTCGACTCCCATGAGTCGCTGACTAGGGTTAAGGATTCGATTGGAGTCAAATGGCTGTTGTTCGTTGCCGTTATCTAGGGTCGTTCAAATGCCAAGGTCGGTAAAGTACTATGTTTACCCTCTTGTCCATCGTTCTTGCAAGTTGACTGAGTAATGCACGGTATGTTGCGAAAGTGTTGAAGAAGTGATCGCACTTCGGAATCTAAGGCGTCAACACGCTAAGTTCCAACAAACAAAGATAAGTGAGGAATGTATAGTCCAATCATTTGACGTTGAGCCATCAACCTCAGGGACGTTCATACTAGCACCTAACATTCTACATAGTTCGCTTGGCGTTCAGGTGTGTGATCAGGTGATACTCGATAGCATCGAGATTCGTAAGGATTTAGAAAGGGGTAAAAAGATCATGTTCGAGTAGGAGACAATCACTGCTATGACTCCTATAGGTTATCAGGTTTCGCATCAATCAAATGATAGTTCAGAATGAGATAAAATCAAGTATCACTTTAAAGTCTACAACTTTCAAGTTCACATACAGTAGGGGAGATTCCCTCTTGCACTCGTTAAGCCTCATTGGGAATTGCATGCACCACGCATTATTATTATGTGTGCACCCATGATAATAAGGCGGTTTGCATGCTCCTCTCGACGCTTCTTAACTTATGTTCGAAGTTTCTCCCACTCGAATCAACGCAGGTATGTACTAACAGCAAGACCATGGTTTACAAGATGCAAGTGTTGTGTTATGCTATCGATGTGTCATGATATCTATCTTGTTGTATTGTGCATGCTATGTATATAGATATGTCTACTAAACATGTGATGTATACTGTAACGAGGAACGAACCTTGCAATCTGAAGCTGAGTGTCATGGTCATCGTTTGGATCAATTCGGTTATAGTCTGGTTTTATGAAAACGTTTTAAAACCAAGTTCTCTATAACCAGTGGCTCTGATACCAAACTGTCACACCCCCAATTTACCACCTAGGGCATGTCCCCAATTGAGGTGCAACGATCCAACAAGGAGCCACCAATCATATCAAACATAAGTAATATTATATTGAAATACTCAATTAGAGAAATACATTGTTTGCAAGTTAAACCAAAACTAAAGTACTGAGCGGAAGCATAAATGTATATACGTATCAATGTATCAAAACCCAAGACAAGTAACTGCTTATCATGACCATGACCACTCTAGCAGCATCAGACAGCAAGTCCCCATGTTCCTTCAATGATTACCTACAAGCATGTAAACAAGTGTGTCAGACTACGCTGGTGAGTTCAAAGTTTTGTTAACGTGTTTTGTTACCCGATGTATGTTAAGCCAATTCAACGTTGTGATTTGATGCTGTTTATGACTTGTTGAGATACCCTAGGGAGTGTGCCCATATGTATCCGACTTGTTGAGATACCCTAGGGAGTGTGCCCATATGTATCCGGGAAGTGTGTCCCTTAATAACCTGGAAGTGTGTCCAGTCCCCAATGCCCCTAACCAAGCATTGGTAATGATGCCCAGATAATTAGTTCGCGCCCGTCCTTACGGCCCGGTGCGAGGTATCCAACCTAATAGCGCTATCAACTAATTACCCCATTGCCCTACAGGCAATCCGATAATGATAGATTCCATGTTCAATAACCAAAACCCAATTTAACTGTTTACCCAAGATTCCCTTCCAAATGTTTACTAGTTGTCCCAAACCACCGGGACGCATGCTTGAGAAATGCAGTGAACTCACCTTAGGTTTGCTCGGTATGCTTAAGGAATACATACGCTCACAGTTAATCAATCACAACCTATAGTACGCACGTATGTATAATCAGTTAACATTCGTAATGTTTCACATGTAACTAGCATCACAGTAATATCGCAGAGTGTGCCTAGCAGTTAGCATCTTGCATCATGTAAACAGTTAATCCAAATTCACGCCAGTTCATCTTTCGCATAATAGCTTTCTCAGTTACTTCTAACATAGTTGTTCATCAACATTCTTGACAGAGTTAACAAGTTTAACATAATTCCCAACTTAACAGAATCGCATATAATCAGGAACAATTAATTAATTGTGTTAATTAATTAACAGAGTTACAAAATGCCGTAACCTAATCATCACTTATAGTTACATCATCTTCATCACCCAAACATCATTTGATCGTTAACACTCGTTTGTAAGTTATTGGAGTCATCAAGTATTATTCTTGACCAAGCTATGACATGTATAACAGAGTTAATCATTTAACAAAAGTAACGATCTAATAGAGTTAACAGACTAACTGATAGCAACTAACAGAGTTAACTTAACATACAAGTTACAGATCCATAGCCGAAAACACTTATTTTGCCGAAAACACCCATTGGCGAAATCACTAGGGTGCCGAAATCCCAAAGTGATTTCGTTAAGGGGTTTGATGGAAACACTATTTTCGTCGGGTTGGGGTGTTTTCACCTGAGACCTCATCATCAACAATATTAACAATTACATAAACTAAACCCTAATGATGTCTACTGTTACATTGGTTTCATCATACATCATCATTCAATCATCAACAAGATTTGTTTAATCAAATCATTAATATGTAAACTTATGAATTGCCGAACCATTGCGAGACCAGGATCGTAAAACAACCAGCGAATCATTCAATATACATGACAGTTTCTTATTTATACGAGTATGATTTTTATTGAACCACCATGTCCACTTAGCCGACAACCTTTTAAGCTTCACATATGCTACTCAAAGCATATCACATGCACACAGATCAATCATGAGCAATTAATGAATCACATGGACTATGCAGTCAACATTTAAGCCTCATTGGACCTTTCTATTCTTATGCAAATCTGAATATTCTTTTAATTCCATTAAAATAGCCGACAAGGAAATGATGATTATCATAACATCACATGCAAACATAGTTGTTAAATCAAACTGTATACCTATGCATGAAATTCTATTGAGCCGCATATATTATCCAACCAAACATCCTTATGCAATAACACACTAGTAACATGAATGCTACACATATTCTTAAACAACAATCATGATCATGAATAACGATTAACAAGTTATCATACCTATCAAATACAAGAACCCAATAGATGATGTTTTGAAGATCAAGAGCTCCGATTGGGGGGGGGGGGGTAGTCTGCTGCCGTCCGTATTTTAGAGAAGGGGGAAGTAATGCACTAGGGTTTTTATTTTGAGTTTTGGCAAAACAATAAGTTACATGCATTAATATATTGTTAAGGGTTTGGGCGGTTACCTGCCTTGACCGAAATGGGCTCAAGCCCATTTAATTGTGTTGGCAAAATTTTTAGGTAAACTATCACTATGATGGAAAATGGGCCAATTCCAAACCAATGGCCGATTTCTAACCAATACAAAATTTTATTATTTAATCCAGTTATAGTTTATGACAACGCATACCAAGCATCAACGATTAACATATTACAAACGTGCATAGTTGTGAAACAAGCAGGTCGTGTCAACAAACAATCTAAACAATTAACATGTAATAGTGCGAAGTTGGAATCTTGGATACTCGAGTTGTCACATTATCCCCAACTTGAAAGAAATTTCGTCCCGAAATTTAGCACGTGGTTACTGAGGAAGCTAGTTGTGTTGTATAGTTTACTGGTTTTCCTGGGGTGTCACAGTTGATGAGTAGAACTGTTCATTCTAGCAATTTTCTGCTGCTCCAGATCTTGTGCCTCCAACTTTTCAATAAACTGTGCAATTGATAACCTGCTAAACTGTCCGGAATTCTTCAATATCATCAGATATGTGCCCCATTCCTTTTGCGGTAACGCATCAGCAAGCTTTTTAACCCATTCTGCTGGAGTTTTTGTAATCTTCAATTGTGACATGGTGCGAACAAGATGACAATATCTTTCAATAAGTGTCTTTGTTTTTTCACCAGGCATGCACGTAAACAGTTCAAACTCTTTTTTCAACAAAGCTGCTTTACTCTGTAGCATTTCAGTACTTCCCTCAAATTTCTTTTTAAGAGCTTCCCAAATAGAATAAGCATTTTCATCATGTTGAAGCAACACAAATATATCCTCTTTAACTGCTTGTTGTAACAAATTTATCATCATCTTTTCTGTTTTATAACTCTCTCTTTCTTGCTCCGTGAACTCTGAAATTATTTTATCAACTTCCATTGAATTCTTTGGCCTCTCATATTCAGTTTCGATGCTCTCCCAAGCTCTTAGATGATTCGCCTGAACCCAATTCTCAAACCGTTTCTTCCACCCGTGATAATCCTCAATTCCTATAAGTTTCGGAGGTTTTTGCATTGTTCCGGTTTCATTCTCCATTGTCATGGTTTTAGTAATGTCGGATGGACTAGCCGGGGATGTAGCAAAAGCGTTGTAGAACTCAGTATCCATTTTTCAATGCACGTTGTTCAAACACAGGCACTTATGAGGGAAATTAGAGTTTGGATGACCTTAAGAGCGAAATCAGAGGTTAAGGTGTACTTAAAAGCGAAATTAGGTGTCTTGGGTTGACACAAAAGCGAAATATGGTTTTATGGGTGGTCACAAAAGCGAAACCATGTCTTGTTGGTGGTCATAAAAGCGAAATAGGTCATATTGGAGTCCTTATGAGCGAAACCAGAGTTATAATGTACACAAGAGTGAAACCAGGTGTATGAATAAGCGAAATCTCTCAATTTTGGTGACACAAGAGCGAAACCCTGATGACTTTTGGAGCGAAATCAGGATTTTGGTTGTCCCAATGAGCGAAATCAGGTGACGAAAAAAGTGAAATCAATGAATGTCCGTATAAGAGAAATCATGTTCGAAGGTAATTTGGTCCATTTTTAGTCCGAATTTCAGTCCGAAACTTTCAGGGATTAGTTTATGATCAACTTCCTTTAGTCTGTGAAAATTTGAACAAGTTTCAACTGGTAAATCTTTCTGAAATGATGAAAGAAGGTGTAGAAGTAAGAATATATGATGAAATCCATCAAATCTCTGTAGAACTCCTCCTCCTGTAGCTCTGATACCACTTGTAGGATCGTATTCTGACCCGAACAAGTCTATCAGAGGAGTCTCGATCAGTTGCAGGTGCGGAAAACAAGTAACTGACGTAGAAACAGCTAGATCTTCACTTAAATCACACTTTTGATTGATATTACACCGTTTACAACCAAATCTCACACCGGCAACACCTCGGTATGGAAAACAAGAACACCTTACAAATGATTCGCTCCTAGGGTATATATAGGGACTAGGTTTCGCTCATATGGACATGTCCATAAAAGCGAAACCCCCCATTGTACATATAAGCAAAACCCTCTTCTAGGTTTCCCACATACGGACATGTGCATAAAAGCGAAACCCCCTTCTAGGTTTCCCACATACGGACATGTGGTTTCCCAAATATGAACATGTGGTTTCCCACATATGGACATGTCAGGAAATCTTGTATAATGTGCCCTAATTTAACATTCTAAGACTAAGTCTCGATACAAGATGAAGTCGACTGATGTAGTGCACCAACACCCTTTTTCCCTGCAACGAAAACAAGTTACTTTAGATTTATCAAATCCTAAAGTTGAAACATTTGCATCACGGAAATCATCTCTTCCCGTAATTTGTTTAAACTTTTCGGCTCTTCTCAACACGCTTGCCAAACACTATTTTATATCCATCAATTCCATCTCCTCAGCATTAACCTGATCGTAATCCTCTTTAGTCAACATAGGATTTCTGATCCTCCCTGCAACCAAACTTCCATACGATTCTAGCACAGTCACCAACAAAGACATATGACTTTTTGCAACTTCTTCCGAGTAGTTCTGATCATTCTCAAGATTTAATGCAATATTGCATTGGAGAACTTTCCCACTCTTTGTTGTTGAAAAATTTGGATCAAACGATGGATATGACGAAAATCCCATTTTGCTACTTGATCCTTGAGATGAACTTTTAGAAGAACTTTTTGCATTGAAGGTCGTTTCAATCTTTGGTGAAATATTGGTCTTCTCACTAACACCACTTTTGTAATACAACCCAATGTCTTGTTCTCCATCATAGTTCTTCATTCTTGCTATCTTTCTTTGTTCCATCTCTTGAGCTTCCAATTGTTTAATAAACTCACTCAATGTTAGCTTGTCAAAATCTGGTTTATTTTTCAACATCATAAGATACGTGCCCCAAGTATCGTGTGGCAACGCATCAGCCAACTTTTCAATAAGTTCATCATTATCTTTTCTGATGTTTAATCTGTTCATATTCTTCAAAAAATTGCAATATCTTTCAATGATCTGTTTTGTATTTTCAGTTCTCAATCCACGGAAAAGTTCAAATTCTTTCTTCATAAGCGACTTTTTGTTCTTGATCATTTCATCACTACCAAGAAACACTACAAGAAAACTGGGTTTTTAGTACGCGCAAAAGCGTCCTAAAATGCTATTTTATAGGACCTTTCATTTAATAGGACCAACGGTAAAAGCGTTTCATGTAAAGGGGTCGTAATAAGTCCCGGAACTAAAAAAGCGTCCTAACATCTCAAATAAGATTATGAAACCAATTTTATGGTCGCGTAATGTCTTTGAACAACCAAAATAGTGTCCTAATAAAAACATATTAGGACACTTTTACGATGTTCTAACATGTGCTTACATTCTTTTAATCTTTTGATACACTGACAAGCGTCCTTAGAAATTAATTGATAGGACCCTTATGATGTAACATTATAGCTAATTTAGTACCAAGAAAAGGGTCCTAATATACCAAATAAGATTATGAAACCAATTTTATGGTCGTATAATATGTCTATAGACAACTTAAATAACGCCCTAAAAAGAACATATTAGGACACTTTTACAATGTTCTGATATGTGATTACCTACTTTTAATCTTTTGATACACATACAAGCGTCATTAAAAATTAATTTATAGGACCCTTATGATGTAACGTTACAGCTACTTTAATATCAAGAAAATGGTCCTAATATCCCAAATAAGATTATAAAACCAATTTTATAAACAGACCATCAACATATAACATCCTAATAGTTATTGTATAACATCAACTAATGAAAGAAATAAAACTTCATTATATTTCAAATAAGCATATTCATAACAAAAACATTAACCATAAATAAGTTATAACATTATCTAACATAAAGTCTTAACATTTAACAAAGAAATTAAAAGCAATTAAAGAAATAAGAAGCATAAAATCTTGAGTCATCATGCTTCCTCAATCCTCATGGACTACCTACAAATAAACCATCCATGTATAAGCATTAAGTTCCATGATATTAAAATTATTTGTATCACTAGTTTAAAAAATACATACCGAGATGAATGGATAAGGCCATGCGATGGATGCACCAATGCATTCTAAATCTGTTCTATTCAGAAATTCAGATTGTTGATTAAGTATAATGAAATACTAACATAAAAGATTAATTGCTTGATCTCAGCATCATGTTAAATAATGTGTGCAGATTGAGAATAATAAAATAAAAAAATACCTCAAGCACACTGTGAGCTAGGTCACTATTTCCATCCACATGACCAATTGTGGTTTGTGATGAATCCCATTCTGGATCAACTTCATCTGAAACAAGCATGTAAGTTGCATAAGATAAGACTTAACACTAGAAGAGATAAAGTAGAGGTGGCAACGTGGCCGGGCCGGGTCGGGTAACATGTTCGGGTCTACCCAATCCTTTTGTACAGGTTGAAATAAGTCTCGAGGTTGAGTTGATCCGTCACTTTTTGTCCATTAACTTTGAAACTTAACATGTCAAAATGACTATAAAAATAATATTGTATTATTTCGGTAATAGTTAATTGAAACCATTTAGGAGGTTTTATACGTTAATAAAACTTTAGATGACTTTCAACCTGTTTGACTAGGGGTGTCAACGATCCGATACATCAGTGAGCTACTCGAGATCAGTTTGCTAAAAGCTCGAACCAAGCCAAGCTTAAAAAACGAGCTTAATCCTAGATTGGAACTCATTTAATAAACAAGCCTGAGCCTCATATATCAAACTTGACTAGGCTCATGAGCCTAGACAAGCCAACCATTTATAAAAATATAATAACTTCTATTTACTATGGTAACTATAAGATTGCATAATAGATAGTATTGTATATAAAAATGACAAAATATAACTATAAATATATAAATAAATGAATATATACACATATAAATAAATAACTAGTAAATAATAAATCAGCCAAGCTCGAGCTTGAAAAATTACTCACACACCAGGCTCAAGCTCTCTTAATTAAACGAGCCGAACCCCTACGTTTGACTTATCAGAGATAAATAAATTCTAAAAAAAATGAATAGCCATTTTTATTAGTAACAGGTCTAACTTGTCACCTCCAGGATGAATTAACGAATAGCCATATCCCATAAGTGTGTTCATACCCAAACCCATTTCAAGTCCCGTCTGATCGGCACTGAAAACCCAATTGTGCTCCTCTTCTTCCTCTGAAAAAGAACTAAAAATGAGTTAACAAATTGCAAAAAATAGCTCTGCACACTAACTAGTAAATCCACCAGTTACGATTTAATAAGAAACATATTAATATGGAATAAACGCATTGCAATTATGTAATGTAGTGAGAATTATACGTTGATTAGGATGTGAAGGCACTAGCCTCATCTCGGTAATCTTTGATTAATCCAATGTCTCATTAGATTCATAATCAGATCTTTCTGATTCATCAACATCTTCATCTCCTGTGTCAATCTAAGACAACAATAAAATAATAGGAACTAACACGTGTAGAATAAACAAAATAATTGTCGTATAGCCAATGTTTAAAGAATTAACATAAATGTACACACACTTGTACCAGATATGTAAGGTTCAGTTTGTATTAACCTTTGGTCCTCTCAGTATCGCTCAACCATATCACTTGTCTGCAGAATTACACTATGAATTGACTTGTAAACAAATGAAGAAAACAATAGAGTTAGAGTTTTACTTGGTGGAGATATAGAGAGTTCCGGGAGACTCTGGAGGGTGGCTGGCGAGAACAATAGCGACGGCCGGTTGGACGTGCATAAGCTCCTCGCCGTTGTCGGCGTCGATAAGAGGTTCGGCGGCGTCTGATCTCTCGGTGAAAAATCTTAGTCCTTCTGTTGCCATTATTGATTCTAAAACCCTAGGTCAGCTGTTTGGCTGGGTTTGTTTTCGTTTTTCAGTTAGTGCAATGATTGATTATGGCCGGTAAAAAAAAATGAAATCATTTAGGATTGAAATCGGAAGCGAGATTAGTGTTAAGGTGGGAAAACACGACAGCACAATGCATATCCGATTGTGCAGCAAAGTAATAGATATTCAACTCATCATTTCCTTCTAATCATTACTTACAATAAACTAACGCAATTCACAACAGTATTCTAATTCTATACAACACACAGTCTTCGATTCAAACAAAATATAACAGTATTCTACATCTATACAACACACACTCTTCGATTCAAACGAAATATAACCAAATTAGCTGTATAAACTACAAACCTAGAACAAAACAATCTTATATCAGAGCAAAACTACTGAAACGAAAGACAACCGATGATTCTAATTTGTGTAAATATAATTGTAACCTGATTCAAAAAAGATATAACCAAATCAACTGCATAAACTATACACCAACACAATCACATATCAGAGCAAAATACAGCATAAAATCATAAAACTGGAACAAAATCCAGACGAAAACAACACATACTGTTCTAATTTGTGTACATTAAATTATAACCTGATTCAAACAAATAATATAACCTAATCAGCTGCATAAACTATAAACCTAAAACAAAAAAAAATCACTTATCATAGCAAATTAAAGCGTAAAATCATAAGACTGAAACAAAATCCAAACGAAAACAACAAATGATGGTTCTAATTTGTGTAAATTGAAGTATAACCTGTGGATCGGTGAAATTAGAGCACAGCAAAGATCGTTGGACGGTTGATCTGTGAGTTGAGAGAGAATCGGACATCATAGATTTAGCAACACGAGGAACGGTTGATCTGAATCGGCCAGCCATCGCCATTTTTGGATCCAACAGAAAATTGTTCGAAACGCAGAGATGAACAGAGAGCGAGATGGAGGCTATCTACGATGGGGGTGTTAAATGAATGAGTAGGGGGTGTTTGGCCTAGCTTTTTTAACAAAGTTTTTTTTAGCTTTTTTATTTTTTTAGCTTTTTTATACAAAATAATCTTAACTTGGTGTTTGGTTTAGCTTTTTAAGCTTATACTTATTAGCTCATATAAGCTAACTAGGTTAGAACCCCGTGTAATACACGGGTTGAATAAATGTAATTTTATATACCAAATAATAAAAAAAATATCTTTAAAAACCTCGTTTATTATACAGGTTGAATAAATGTAATTTTATATATCAAATACTAAAACAATATATCTTTAAAAATCTCGTTTATTACATGTGTTGAATAAATGATATTATATATATTAAATAATAAAAAAGTTATATCTTTACGAACTCCGTGTATTTATGGGTTGAGTAAATTTAATTTTATATATTAAATAATAAAAAAGTTATATTTTTAAGAACCTCATGTATTGTATGGTTTGAGCACATGTAATTTTATATACCAATCAATAAAAAGTTATATCTTGTTATATCTTTAGAAACTCTGTGTATTATAAAACTTTTGGACTAAACTGATAAAATGGTCCAAACCACAGGGACTAAAATGACATTCAACTCTTTACATTATATTAATTTATATTTAGTGTACGTTTTTTGTTAATTTCAAGATAAATAAGTTTGAAACCTGATAAATATTTCAAAAGACTATATTATCTCCTATACGAATTGTTTAAATTTATATTAACTTTTATTTTATAATTATCTTTTAATTAATATTAATTATAATTAAGTATAAGATAGAGATGAAAAAACTAAAAAATAGATGGCTCCAATGAATGACATGTGTCCCCTCATTAGTTTCTTTTATTATATAGTATAGATTTGAAGAAGCTTATTTGAAGATGGTTTTTTAGCTTATTTGAATAAGCTTATTTGTGTAAGGGCAAATGATAGAAAATAAGCTATAAGCTAATCCAAACATTTAAAAATAGCTTATTAAATGATAGAAAATAAGCTATAAGCTACTTTAAAATATAAGCATAAGCCAAAAATTAAAAGTTAGGCCAAACACCCTCTAAGATCCATTAAGACCTGCAATATGGTCCATCAAGACATGTAAGATCAACTAGTGTTCATAAAGATTCATTAAGGCCCAATATGGTCTACTCATGTATGATTTACTATTGTCCATTGTGATCCATTAGGTCCTTTTATGGTCCACTTAGACATGTATAATCTAACATTGTCCATTGTGATCCATTAAGGCCTAACATGGTCCATTATGACATGTGTGATCTCCTATTGTCCATTGTGATCCATTAAGTAACAATATAATCCATTAAGACATTTATGATCTACCATTGTCCTTTATTATCCATTAAGGCCCAACATGGTCCATTAAGACATGTATGATCTACTGTTGTCCATTGTAACCCATTAAGCAGAGCCGTCCCCGAAAACTCTACGTTACCGGTATTTGAAAATTAAACTCGGTGTAATATTGGTACCGTAACGAAAATGCCAAAAAGTGGGTACCGAAAATAATTCGTTACGGAAAAATTGGCACTAGTACTAGTTTTGCATACATTAAAAATGTATATAAACATAACTAATATGCATACTCTTACATATTATTTAGAAGAAAACACATATCGTTAGATTATATAACTTTAATAATAGGATAAATTTTTAATTATGTATTAAGATTTTTTTTTGTTTTATAATATTAACTAATATAATTTTTCAAATGAGAATATTAATTGAGAGAGGAGTTTTGAATGAAATATTTTGGTGGGAAGTTTTAGAATGAAATATTTTGGGGGGGGGGGGGAAGTTATTTTGGTGGTAAATTTAACTTTTATGATGAAATATTTTGGTGGGAAGTTTTAGAATGAAATATATTGGTGGGAAGTTTTAGGATTAAATTTTTTGAGGGAAAATTTAAATTCTAGGATAAATATTTTGGTGGAAAGTTTTAGAATAAAATAATTTTGGGAAATTTTTTAATATATTGTAAGTTTAACATTTAGTCACACATTTTTTCAGGACATTTGATAATATTTTGTCACACGAAAATAAACAAAGTGACAATGATGTGATGAATGTTATGTAAAGGCCCGTGATTTTAAAATGTGATGAATGACTTTTAGCCACACATATTTTCAAATGTGTGGCAGGACGGTTTTGCCAATAGTGTGGCTATAGCCCTTTTTTCACATAGTGTCATCGATTGAACGAAGGATTGAATAGTTTGAGATCCTATTATGATGGGAATTCAAAGAATGAAAATGGGAGGGAGTTTCTAATTTTATAGTAGAAATTAGGAGGGAATAAAAATTCCATTGTGATCCAAATTTAGGACATTTTGTATCAAAAAATACGACAGTTTACATAAACGTCCTATAAAACTTATGTTTTACGACTCAAATATCAAGTGTCCTAATACGGTGTATTATAATAACACCATAATGATTAAGCTTCTTATAAAGGTTACAGTTATAAGACCCTAGTGTCAAGTGTCCTATTAAGTTATGTTATAATAGAACTCTAGCGAATAAGCGTCCTATAAAACTGATGTTTTATGACTCAAATATCAGGTGTCCTATTACAATGTATTATAATAAAACCACAATGATTAAGTGTCCTATAAAGGTTAAATTTATAAGACCCAAGTGTCAAATGTCTTTTTAAGTTATATTATAATAAAACTCTAGCGAATAAGCGTCCTATAAAACTAATGTTTTATGACTCAAATATCAAGTGTCCTATTACGGTGTATTATAATAACACCACAACGATTAAGCGTCCTATAAAGTTTAAAGTTATAAGACCCAAGTGTCAAGTGTCATATTAAGTTAAATTCTAATATGACTTCGACTAGAAAGGGTCCTATAACACTGAACATTTATGACTTAACTACAACGTGTCCTATTAAGTTATGTTATAATAGGACCCCAGATGATCAAGTGTCCTAGTATAGTACCACATAATGGGACACTAACAATTAAATGTCTTATAAAGTACTTTATTAGGATCTACATTTTAAGTGTCCTATTAAATTATATGATAATAGGACCCAAAAAAATCATCCATCCTATTAAATAGTTTTTTAGGACACCGGTTTAGTAGAGTATATTATAAAAAGACCCCAAAAGTTCATTAGTCCTATTAAATAGTTTTTTAGGACCCTCTTTTACAAGCGTCCCACAGAAAAGGTCCTAAAAAGCCATTTTTGTTGTAGTGAAACTTTGATTCTAATTCTGTCCATATCGAATGTGCACTTCCATTGTGTTGAAGTAGAATCAGAATGTCTTCTTTAATGGCTTGCTGCAAAAGACTAACCATCATTTTTTCATCTTTGTATTTCCTGTTTTCATCAGCTCCTAAATCTCTAATATCAATTTTCACTCCACCATTTCCGACTGGTCTAGTATATTGAGATTCAGTGTGTTCCCACGCATCTAAGTGATATGCTTGAACCCAAGTTTCAAAACGTTCAGCCCATCCTCTGTATTCCTCGATACTCATGAGCTTAGGCGGTTTTTGGGTTGTCCCTGTTTCATTTTCAAGCATCGTACTTTGAACTATAGTCATCGGACTAGCAAAGGCATTATAAAACTCGTTCTCCATGATTCGGTTTCAAAATTTTCTAAACTTGATCTTTCAAATGAAATAACCTTCAAACGAAATACCCTTTCAAGCGAAATGAACTTTGGTGCGAAATAACCCTGTTCAAACAAAATACTGATTTGGTGCGAAATACACTGGTTTCAAGCGAAATAAGTAATTTCGTAAGAAATAGCTGAATCTTCAAGTGAAATTACGTGATTTCGTACGAAATAGGTAATTTCATACGAAATGAAGTACCCTTTTCAAATGGAATGACAATCTGGTGCGAAATAAGGCTATTTCTTGCGAAATTAGAACCTTATTTCGTGTGAAATACTGCTGATGTCATCATCTCGAGCTGTTTTAGTCAAAATTGATCAGGTTTTAAGCTAATTTTAGGTCCAATTCTTTCAAGACTTTGTTAAAACACAGTTTCGCATATAATGTGTGAAATTCAAAGCATTTTGACCGAGAAAATTTGTTAATTTTGAAAAAGAAGTTGTAGAAATCAAATTTTGCAGCTGAATTGGTATGAACTCTTCCTCCTGAGCTCTGATACCACTTGTAGGATCGTTTTACCGACCAAACGAGTCGTTCAGAAGAGTTTTTGCTCAATACGAGAGGCGGAAACAAACATATCGAGGTAATTCAGCTTGCAATTCACTTTAAACTGTCTTTTGATTGATTTTACAAAGAATTACAGCGAGTAGACACTTCGGCAGCAGTTCGGCACTGAAACCGGAAAGTTGGAACTCCTCCAAACGAAATCACAAGTCACCTATTTATAGGGAGACCTATTTCGCACGAACACGTTCATGCGAAATCAAGTTTCACACGAAATTGCAATTTCGTGCGAAATTACCCCTTTTTCACATTTCTCGTTTTGTGTGCCCTGTTTTATCTATTCTAATACAAGACTCGATACAAGACGAAGTCGACAGAAGTATGCACCAACAGCCTCTCACTTCCCTAACTCAGAAGGGCGTCACCTATCGTTGGGGTGATGCACAGGAATCTGCATTTCAGCACTTAAAGGATAGACTTTGTAGTGCACCTATCCCCTCATTGCCTGAAGGCACAAACGATTTTGTGGTTTATTGCGACGCATCCATCCAAGGACTTGGTTGCGTGTTGATGCAACGTGACAAGGTCATTGCTTACGCATCACGCCAACTTAAAGTTCACGAGAGGAACTACACCACACACGATTTGGAGCTGGGAGCTGTTGTTTTCGCACTTAAGATTTGGAGACATTACCTGTACGGTACCAAGTGCACCATTTACACCGATCACAGGAGTCTCGAGCATATCTTCAAGCAAAAAGAGTTAAACATGCGACAATGTCGATGGGTCGAGCTCTTGAATGATTACGAATGCGCGATCATGTTCCATCCGGGCAAAGCCAGTGTTGTGGCCAACGCCCTCAGTCGAAAGGATACTACACCTAAGCGAGTGCACGCGTTACAACATACCATCCAATCTAGTCTTCCTACTCAGATACGAGATACTCAACTCGAAGCATTGAAAGTAGAAAACATCAAGGAGGAGTCCCTACGAGGATCAAGGAAACGGTTAGAACAAAAGGAAGACGGCGCATACTACGTAACGGGACGTATTTGGGTCCCACTTTATGGAAACTTACGCGGGATTGTGATGGATGAAGCACATAAGTCTCGTTACTCTGTAGATCCTGGTTCGGATAAGTTGTACCATGACTTACAGAACACGTATTGGTGGCCTAGCATGAAAGCCCATATAGCAACCTACGTCAGTAAATGCTTGACTTGTGCAAGAGTCAAAACCGAGTACCAGAAACCATCAAGCCTACTTCAGCAACCAGAGATCCCGAAATGGAAATGGGAGCAAATTTCCATGGATTTCGTTACTGGCCTGCCTAGATCTCAACGCGGAAATGACACTATTTGGGTGATAGTGGATCGATTAACTAAGTCTGCACACTTCTTGGCTATCAAAGAAACAGACAAGTTCTCTATGTTAGCAGACGTTTACTTAAAGGAAGTAGTATCAAGGCATGGAGTGCCAACCTCCATTATTTCTGATCATGATGCACGTTTTACTTCGGAACTGTGGCAAGCAATGCACAAGTCCTTTGGCTCACGTTTAAACATGAGCACCGCTTATCATCCGCAAACGGATGGGCAGTCTGAACGCACCGTCCAAACCATTGAAGACATGCTTAGGGCATGTGTTATTTACTTTGGTAACGGCTGGGAAAAACATCTCCCGTTAGTGGAGTTTTCGTATAATAATAGTTACCACACCAGTATCCAGGCCGCTCTGTTTGAGGCATTGTATGGACGTAAATGCCGATCACCTCTTTGCTGGGCAGAAGTTGGTGACAGCCAAATCACTGGCCCAGAACTTGTGGTAGACACAACTGAGAAGATTGCTCAGATACGACAACGAATGGCGGCAGCTCGTGATCGTCAGAAAAGCTACGCTGATAAGCGCAGGAAACCACTCAAGTTCCAGGTTGGGGATCAAGTGCTACTCAAAGTCTCACCATGGAAAGTTGTTGTTCGTTTTGGCAAACGTGGCAAACTCAACCCGCGATACGTTGGACCTTTCGAAATCACAGAGAAAATAGGCAAAGTGGCCTACAAACTGAACCTACCAGCAGAACTCAGTGGAGTTCACAACGTTTTCCATGTGTCCAATCTAAAGAAGTGTCTGTCAGATGAGACCCTCATAGTTCCTTTGAAGGAACTCACAATCGACGACCAGTTGCGATTCATCGAGGAAACAGTTGAAATCACAGACCGAGAGGTTAAGATTCTCAAGCGTACCAGAATACCTCTTGTTCGAGTTCGTTGGAACTCCCGTCGTGGCCCAGAGTTTACCTGGGAACGAGAAGACCAAATGAAACACAATTATCCCCAGTTGTTCGAGCAGAATGAAACCACTACTAAGGTCGAAGCTACTGCAGAATTTCGGGACGAAATTCCAAACCAACGGGGGAAAGATGTGACACCCCAGGAAAAACCAGGAAACCATGCAACCTAACTAGCTTCCTCAGTGAGTACGTGCTAAATTTCGGGACGAAATTTCTTTCAACTTGGGGATAATGTGACAACTCGTATTTCAGAACCTATCTTTGTGTTGAATGTAACGTATGTGAACTTTGTGTGATTATCTGATATATTGATTTAATGGAATGTTATGATATTGCGTTATGTGGATTGTGTAATATATGTTATATGATTGTGTGTGTAATGTATATATAATGTCGTCGCACAACTCAACTCAACCGCACAACACTTGGCCGATCGCACAAGCCTTTGGGCTTTGGTTCCTTACCACTCTCGGCCCACACTCTTTTTTAATTGAACCAAAGGGCAGCCCATATAAAGGGTTCGGCCCACTCCCTTTTATACGCAAACAAACACCCATCATTGGGGTTTGTTTCTCATAATTTGCATACACATAAACACACACCAACCCTAGTTCTCCCCTTCTCTCCCCCTCTCTCTCTCTCGAAGCCAATGACCACCCTCTCTTCCTCGAAGCTTTTGATTCGGATCATCCTTTTCTACCTTCAAACCGGTTAGTGGTTCATAGTTATGGTTTTGTTAAATGATATTGTGATTTATATGTTCTCTTACAATGATTTACGGATGATATACGATTGCTATGAGTGATGTGCTCTAGTGTTCATGAAATCGGCTCATATGTGTAGCATGATTTGACTAATTTAGATTTGGTAATTATGTAATGTTGATGAAAATCTAGATCCGAATGGGTGTAATCGGTTGTATGTGTGTGTTCGGATTAAAGGCATGATCGAGTATGAAGTGCTTGCATGATGATTTGAATCCAATGATCCAATAGTTTAATGTATAAGTGGTTGTTTATATGTTGAATATGATTAGAGTTCATATGAATTATGTGATAAGAACCATGATTTAATCGATTAAAGTTGGAATAGAAACTGTTGGTGATGATTTGATTGAATGGATGAGAATTAGGAAACTGTTAGAATGAATTGCATGATTTTAGGAAAATCACATAACTGATCGAACAAGTTTGTCGGTCTCACAAGACCAGATCGCACAAGATCTGATCTGAACATACAAGACCACCAGTCGTACAAGAGCTAGTCGCACAAGCTAGGTACAATCACATTAAGCACAGTGTACCACCAGGATATGCATGATCGCACAAGACTTGTGGATTGCACAAGACAGTGCCGATCGCACAAGGCTTGAGCCACACACAAACTACCTGAACTGTATTGTACTGATGGGCCTTAAAGCCCAAAACTCAATCGCACAAGTTGCTGGACTGCTTATTAATTGGGCCGGGTGTTTAACTGGATCGCACAACATGCTGTGGATCGCACAAGGTTGTGCTGATCTCACAACATGTTGGGCCGCGTAGTTGTTGGGTTTCAACTGCCCAATCGCACAAGATGTTATTGGGCTTACACTGTTACTTCAGCCCAATACATCCTGATCGCACAAGTTTGGGTTTTATGTGTTTAACTGATTTGTTTAACATGTTCAATGTGTATGCCATGATCATTACGTGTTCTTGATTTGCTAGTTCTGTGTAAACTTATGTGCACTACTTGAACCTAGACCTGACTTGTATGGTAACCATGTTAGGACGTGGTTGACCACATATAGCTCAAGTGACCATTTTGTGTATCTGTCGAGCAAACCAAGGTGAGTTCACACTTTCTACAAGGCATGGGATTCCCGGTGGTCAGGGAATTGGTAAAGAGAATAAATAGAACCTGCATATTCTCCTTGGGTAGAATATGTACCTCCGCTCCTCCATAGGAAGGACGACAACATTGAACCTGCGTAATCTCCTTGGGTAGATTATGTACCTCCGCTCCTCCATAGGAAGGACGACAACATTAACTTACTAGACAAAACTCTATCATGAAGTCCCTCATTTTTATATCGACTTAATCACCGGGCCAATGGCGAGCGGGTCATTAGTTAATAGCGCTATTAGGGTTGACAAGCCTCACACCGTGCCGGTAGGACGGGCGTGTACTAATGGATCTGGGCACTTAGTCAATGATGATAGACATTGACGTAGGGCACAACTTATTGTTCGTCAGTTGTCGATATGATAACAGTCTAGTGGTTTACATGGGGAAGCCCCTACTGATTATGGATATGGTTTGGGAAACAAGGATATTGGTTAAATCGTGGTTTATGATACAACTTATGGTTTTCGAAACAAACACTAAAACTAAACAACCAACTATGAACTTGCTCGACTTTGTTGTTGACTTGTTGTTACATGCCTTGCAGGTCGTTAGGTGCTTATGGAGCTTGCACGAGGAGGCGTGGTCGTTGTGGGATATGGACAGTTGTGTGCCATGTTAAACCTTTAAAACATTTAAACTTATGCTTTGGTTTTAAACATTATGCTTCCACTTACAACTTAAATTATGTTTTGATTTGGACACCAATTATATTGTGTTGGATTTTATATTTTGTACATGCTTGTTCAATATGATTGGTGGCTTGATCCTTGTCAGTCACGCCTCCAAGCGGTGATACTCCGCATGTGGATTTTGGGGGTGTGACACCGAACCTCTCAAAGCCTATTTCTAAGCTATGTAAAGGATATTTAGGGTATGTCTAACTTATGGTCATGTTCCGGATTGTCCGTTACAGTACGAATTCGGCATACTTTCACAGTTTGTCGAATATAGTCCCTATAAGCGAATAAACTTGATTTTGCCATACCAAAGCCTTCAAAACTTATTTCTAAGTTATGTAAAGGTATTTTAAGCATATATTGATGTTCCAGAGTGTTTGTCGCGTTAAACTAATTATGTTTATGCATCGGTTTGCGTATAGCTCTCAAGAAAGCGATATAGAGTTTGAAATTGAGCAAAAACCTAAACATGTAAAATGTCAAACATAAACAAACAAACATTGGGATCAAATAACATTATTTTATTGATAACTGAATTGTTTACAATGATTACAAGCACAGGTGTCACAGTCTCCCCTACTTGTGGAAATTTCGTCCTGAAATTTATTTAGAGGAAACTTGTGAGAAAAGATGTGGATACTTTGCCTTCATTTGATATTCACATTCCCAAGTAAATTCTGGTCCACGTTTAGATTCCCAGCGAACTTTGACCAATGAAATGCGCTTGCGTTTAAGCCACTTGACTTCACGATCCATGATATCCACAGGCTTCTCAACAAAATGCATCGTGTTATCAACACGAATTTCGTCAAGTGGTATGTGGAGGTTCTCATCAGCCAAACACTTCTTGAGATTGGACACGTGGAAGGTTGGATGAACGTTTCCAAGTTCAGGAGGTAACTCAACTCTGTAGGCTACCTTACCGATTCTTTTGACGATCTTGAATGGTCCAACGTATCTAGGTGCAAATTTTCCTGTCTTTCCAAATCTGATCACACCTTTCCAAGGTGAGACCTTAAGTAATACACGATCACCGACTTGAAATTCCAAGGGCTTGCATCATCGGTCCACGTAACTCTTTTGACGGCTTCGAGTTGTCTGAAGGTTATCACGAACTTTCTTAACCTTATCTGTTGTCTCTAGAATGAGGTCAGGTCCAGTAAGCTGAGCCTCACCAATCTCATTCCAGCAGACTGGTGAACGACATTTTCAACCATAGAGAGCCTCGAAAGGAGCCATGTTGATGCTGGAGTGATAACTATTGTTGTAGGAGAATTCAATCAATGGAAGATACGAATCCCAACTACCACCAAAATCGATCACACAAGCTCTAAGCATATCCTCCAAAGTCTGGATTGTTCTTTCAGTTTGGCCATCTGATTGTGGATGATAAGCCGTGCTCAGATTAAGTTGGGTCCCCATAGCAGATTGCATGGTTCTCCAAAAGCGAGACGAGAATCGAGTATCTCTGTCAGAAATAATGTTCATAGGAACACCATGTCTAGACACAATTTCATCCACATAGATTTTAGCAAGCTTGTCAGCAGATAGATCCTCACGGATTGGCAGGAAATGTGTTGACTTTGTAAGAGGATCAACAACTACCCAGATGGCATCATGACCTCTCTTAGTGCGCGGAAGTTTGGTAATAAGATCCATAGCGATGTTTTCCCATTTCCAAACGGGAATCTCTGGTTGCTCCAATAAACCAAAAGGATGTTGATGTTCGGCCTTAACCTTAAGATAAGTAAGGCATTTTTAAACGTACAAGGCAATGTCTTTCTTCATACCAGGCCACCAATACTGAGTACGAAGATCCTTATACATCTTGTCTGAGCCAGGATGAATAGAGTAACGAGACTTATGAGCTTCATCCATAAGCAAGGTGCGAAGATCGTCTTGACTTGGTACCCACAAACGGTCCATGAAATAATACGATCCATTGTCCTTCAGTTCAAGATCAGGCTTAATGTGATAGGGTAATTCCTTACCCATCAAACCTTGTGAAACACAAGTATGTTGAGCCTGAGAAATCCGGGTTTGGATATCAGATCGAGCTTGAATATCAGATTGAACACGAACACAATGAAGCTTGACACGTTCTTTACGACTCAAAGTGTTAGCCACGACATTCGCCTTTACCAGGATGGTAGCGAATTTCGCAATCATAGTCGTTTAGAAGTTCAACCCAACGTCGTTGCCTCATGTTGAGTTCTTTCTGACTAAAGATGTGCTGAAGACTGTTGTGGTCAGTGAAAACCACGCATTTTGTACCATACAAATAGTGTCTCCATATTTTGAGAGCGAAGACAACTGCACCTAACTCAAGATCATGAGTGGTGTAGTTCTTCTCATGTATTTCCAACTGCCTCGATGCATATGCTATGACTTTGTTCCTTTGCATGAGAACACAGCCAAGAGCCAAGTTTGATGCATCACAATACACGACAAAATCATCATTTCCCTCAGGCAAAGATAGAATAGGCGCATCACAAAGCTTCTGTTTCAAGGTCTGAAACGCTTCTTCTTGTTTGGTTCCCCAATCAAAGGGTTTGTTCTTCTGAGTTAGAGCAGTTAGGGGAACTGCAATCTTCGAGAAATTTTCGATGAAGCGGCGGTAATAACCCGCGAGACCAAGAAATGAACGAACTTTAGTAGGAGTAGTAGGCGTATCCCAATCCTTAATCGCACTGATCTTGGAGGGATCTACATGAATACCTTGTTCGTTGACAATATGTCCCAAACATTGAACTTCTTTAAGCCAAAATTCGCACTTGGAGAATTTGGCGAAAAGTTGCTCTTTCTTCAGGAGTTCCAGAGTAAGACAAAGATGTTGCTCATGATCAGCTTGCGTCTTAAAATATATCAAAATGTCGTCAATGAAAAAGATGATGAACTTATCTAAATAAGGCTTGCATACCCTATTCATCAAGTCCATGAAAACAGCAGGAGCATTAGTCAAACCAAATGGCATAACTGTGAACTCATAATGCCCATAACGAGTGCGGAAAGCTGTCTTGGGAATATCTTCTTCATGCACACGAAGTTGATGATACCCAGAATGAAGATCAATCTTCGAAAAATATGTAGCACCCTGTAACTGATCAAAGAGATCATCAATGTGAGGTAGGGGATATCGATTCTTGATGGTAAGCTTGTTAAGTTCACGATAATCGATACACATCCTGAAAGATCCATCCTTCTTCTTGACAAAAAGAACGGGAGAACCCCAAGGTGAAAAGCTAGGACGGATAAAACCTTTGTCAGAAAGTTCCTGAAGCTGCTTAGACAACTCTTGTATCTCAGACGGTGCAAGATGATATGGAGATCTGGCAATAGGATTTGCACCAGGTACAAGATCAATACGAAACTCGACTTGGCGTGCTGGGGGTAAACCAGGTAACTCTTCAGGAAACACTTCTGGATAATCTCGAACAACAGGGATATCTTCAATCGACTTACCTTTGCCTTTATCCACCACAACATGAGCCAAAAAGACCACATAGTTCTTTCGCAGATACTTCCGAGCCTGAGTACAAGACATGAGCTTGAGACTACTAGCAGGTTTCTCACCACGAACCTGTAGGATCTCACCTGTCGAGAGTGGAACATGAACAATCTTCTCGAAACAAACTACCTTTGCGTGATGCTTGGCTAACCAATCCATACCTACTATAACGTCGAAACTCCCAAGTTGCATCGGTGTGAGGTCGATAGGAAAAATATGGTTGTCAAGGTTCAATTGGCAGTTACGAAGAACAGAATCAAGAACAACGGGTTCACCACTAGCAACTTCTACTGTCAAAGGCTTTCCTAGTTTTGTTCTAGACATGCGAATCAATGGCTCAAAAGACAATGACACAAAACTCTTATCGGCACCCGAATAAAAAAGAACAGATGCAGGCTGATTATTAACAAAGAACGTACCGTTGACCACCTCGTTGTCTGCTTGCGCCTCTTGAGCATTCATGTTGAAGACTCGACCTCGAGTCTGAGCCTGATTTTGATTTGCGTTGACCAGCCTTGGACACTGGTTTCGATAATGAGTCAGGTCTCCATAATTGTAGCACGAACCAGGGGGAAAGTGAGGTCGTGCATCTTGTGCTTGCTGTTGAGAAGGTGGTTGAGCAGCCTGCTAAGCTGGATTACGAGCTACTTGATTGGGAGGGAAGCGACAAACATCAAAAAGATGACCTGACTTCCCATAGTTGGTACAGAAATGGTACAGAGCATGCGGTTGATGTTGGCTATTGCATCTGTTGCACAACGGCGCATTCCCCGCATACCGTTTTTTTGCTGGCTGTTGTGCAGGCTGATTGGGAGCTGCCTGATTAACTTGGGCAGTGACAACAAAATTCTGGGAAGCCTTACGCTTCCTATACCCCTTCAAGGAACCAGTTTCCTTATCCTTCCTGCTCTTACCCTTCTTGCTCGCACCCTTGTCAGACAACTGTTTCTTACCCTTGTCACCCTTCCTGTGTAACTTCCCTTTCGGACTTGCTACTCAGTTAATGTCGCAGCTAACTCGATTGCCTGACGAACTGTGGTAGGGTTACTACTACCAGTGACGATGTCTTGTACGGAGTCAGGTAAGCCATCAATATACCTCTCAATAGCTTTCTCGAGTGGGGTAACCATTGTAGGGCAAAGTAAGCTCAACTCTTCATACCTATCAGTGTAAGCCCGGTGCTCACCACTATCCTGCTTCAAATTGTAGGATCGTTTTATGACCCAAACGAGTCGTTCAGAAGATATTTTATCAGTTTCAGAGGCGAAAACTAAGAAACCGACGTCGAAACAGCTTGAATATCACTTTAAACACTGATTTGATTGATATAATATCGTTTACAATCAGTCTTCACACCGGCAGCACCTCGGTATGGAATTTCAGAACTATTACAAATGAATAAACAACTAGCCTATTTATACTATTCAACTTTCTCTTGAATACATACAAGTTAACTTCAAGCGAAACCTACATCATTTGTCTCCAAGCGAAACCTTTCATTTTGTCTTCAAGCGAAACTTCATGTTGTCTTCCGAAACTGTTTTGTCTTTTATGATGATGTCACTTGTGATATCATATATGTGATGTCACTTGTGATGTCACATATATGATGTCACTTGTGATGTCACGCTTGTTCAGATCTGCAACACAACCCAGACTCGATATAAGACGAAGTCGACAGATGAATGCACCAACAGACTCCCCCTGAGATGTTGACGAGTCTTAAGTGTCGAGTAATCTCAATCTTCAGTCTTTATCAGTCTCTTTTCTTTCTTAGCATAAACCAGGATCTTCTCTTTGGCTCTAACCTCGTCAGACTCCCCCTCTCATCATGATGGGATCGCTGTCTGGAATTAGCTATCACCTTGAGATCAATCCCTGGCTTTATCTCTATTTAAGCTCATCACCTGCACAAATATTTTTACCACCACATAAGTTTTTACTTAAATCAATTAGAAAAACTTACTGGAAATAGTTACATCAAGTTCAAATTAATGATCCTGATTAACTAATCTCAACTTCTTTCTCAAAATCTCAGTTTCTTCTTTTAAACTCACACTCCCAAACCATTTCATCATGTTCAGCACTCGGAATTTTTAAAATAAGCTCTTCAACATCAGTTGTCGAAAATCTTTTTGAATTTTTCTAAATTTATGCTAAAACATTCAGAAAATCTTTTTGGATTTTTGACTGAAACAGAAATGCAGTAAAGAAATATTTACAGACAATATTTTTGTGAGTTTGCGTAAGAGGATCATATCAGTTTTTGAGACCAATCACCAACACCGTTAAGCTTGATTTCATTTTAAGCTCTAAACGATTCACGTTGATTGACGATATTGTTGTCCACTTAAACTCAGTCTAAAAACTTTCGAAATGCTTACCGATACGTTAAGGTGTATTAATTTTGCACTAAGTTCTTATGGACCCCACGATCTCAGCATATCCCCTCATCATGCAATACACTAACTCAAGTAATGCCTTTAAACTTTTATCAACTGTGATTTGTGCGAAAACAAAGCAGAATGTTTAAACATTAACAATCAGGTCGATACTTCCGTATACGCAGAGAAAGTCCAATGTTTAAACAAAATAAGAAAAATAAAACAAGTTGAAATTGTTTAAGCTTTAACCACCAGGTCGATACTCCCGTATACGCAGAGGTGATCCAAAGCTTAAACGAAACACCAAAGAAAATAAAGCAGAACGTTTAGGCAATAACATCCAGGTCGATACTCACGTATACGCAGAGGATGTCCGATTCTTAAACAAAATAAAGAAATAAAACAAGTTTAAATCTTTGCAAAATAAAATGCACAATCACAGTGACTTTTCAGCAAAGTTGTGAAAGTTCACGAACTTAACTAGTTTTATGTCTTACGACAATCAGCGATTACTGAGTAGGCAAACAATCAAGAAGGACAAAACTAAGTACTATGCTTTTGATCATGTTTCCCACTAGAACTAGGCTTTTTGATTTAGGTTTGTATCGTTATCGCAAATCTACTAGTCTAGCTGAGCCTATCGTCACATCTTTAGTAAGATCGTTTATCACTTTTAACTTTCCAATTCTTTAGCATGCTGTGACAGTCCAACTGATCTACTATCATTTCCTCTTTTTCACAACAAAACTCATTTTTTTCATTTTTCAATGTTTTTGACATTTTCAAATTTTCAATTTTTTTTTTTAAATTTTACTCCCCCTAAAATCAAAATATGTCTCAATTTTGATTTTCTAGGAAAATTTGAAACAAACTGTACAAGAAATGTGACAACATGATGAGAATTACTTCAATTCTCCATTCACTTGGCTTGAACAATCAGAACTCCCCCTGACAACAAACTATTTTCCCATAGTGATTTCAAAACACTTAAGTTTGTTTTAATCAAAATGGTTTTTCCGGAAAATAAGTTTTGTGTGTCTTTTCACAAATTCGGGGATCTTTCATCACTTTGTTTTCTTCAATCACTTGTAAAAACTAACATTTTTAAGAACAATCCACAAACATCACTTGTAGAAAATCAAGTACAACTTAATGTCCCTGATTTACCACTTTTAAATCGAAATATCACAAATGTGAATTTCTCAAGAAATATGCCGATTCATGTTCCACAATTACCAACCTGGGAACTCTGGCAAGTCAGGTTTTTCTATTTAAACAGATTCACCCAAGCCTGACGGTCCTTGGGTGATTTTGAACTCTTGTTCAACAATGGTGGCAAATTTGCATCATCCATTGTTAAACCTGAATTCTCAGTTTTTACCTCAACTACCAGCTCTTCTCGCTTTACCGTACCAGAACCATTACCTGCACATGGCTTGTCTGACTTTGACACATCAGATTCATCGCCGACATGTGGCTCCTTTGTTTCCGAAGAAACAAATTCATCACCATCAACTTTCTTCTTCTTCTTCTTCTTATCCTCTTTCGTCCTCAGATTTGTATCTGATGAATGTGTTTTGCTTGATTTGTCATTCTTTGGCGAGCAAGACGATTTATCAGAACTTTTATCTGTTTTACTAGTTGTATCCGAGGACAAGATCTTCTCTAGATACTCTCTAGCCTTCTTTCTCTTCTTCCTCAGTCTGTCTTTCTGCCCCTGAGAAAGTTTCACTTTCGTTTCTTGAACTTTAGGTTCTTGAACCTTCTGTTCTTTGGGCTTGACATTGACTGATTTCTTTGTCAATTTCTGAGAATTAACCCTCAATCTTTCATTTGATCTTCTTGGGCAATCTCTGGCAATGTGACCTCTGATGTTGCAGTTAAAGCATCTCCTTGACTCAAGCCTCCAACTCTGGCAGTTAACAGCAATGTGTCCTTGATAACCGCATCTGTAACACACTCTGTTATCGTACCAAACACCATTTTTAGTCCAAACACTTAGATCAAAGCACTGTTTGGTTTGGTGATAATCTTTCCTCCTCTTGTTTGCTGGATTTGGCTTCTGAGCACTGTGGTCCGACCTGCACCACTCATTACCAACAATTTTTTAGTTTTCATTTTTTACTTTTTGTGGTTTTAGATTGCGATTGGATGATCGATTTGATGAGCTGTTATTTTCTTTTTGAACATTTTTCAAATTTTTAATTTTTTGTTTCTGTTCCACTTTCTTCTTCAAAGGTTTTTGCTTAGAGCATTCTCCTTTTTCGGTTGATTGTGGAACAGTTTCTTGAAATTTTTCTTTTAACTTCAAAAATAAATTCTTTTTGTCAATTTTTTCTTTTTCATCATCAGATTTTTCATCGCAATCTTCAACTACGACTTTGTCATAGTTTGTGACATTGTCACTTATTGGAACAGAATTTAAAGGTTTTGGGCTAGGAATAGTTGAAGTATTCACAAAAACCTTCAACTTTTCTTCCCATTCATTGATTTTCTTGTGAGCACATTCTGCCTCTTTTTCAAGTCGAATAATCTTTTCAAGATGAGAATTGATTGCAATTTGTTTTTCAAGATTGTTTTTACCAAACATATCTTTCTCATCTTCTAAAATTTTTATTTGACTTTGAAAAAAAATTTCAATCTTCGATTTTTCATTTTCAAAACTTTTAATTTTTTCTTCAAAAGTTTTGTTTTCTAATGTCAAACTGTTCAAGTCATTTAACAGTTTAACATTTTCATATTTAAGCTTCTCAAAATTTTCCTGCAAATCCAGAATCTGTTTTACATCAGTTTAGTTCTCATCTTTCAACTTCTTGACTTCCGATTTCAAACTTTCCACATCCTTCAAGAGTTTGCCATTGTCAGTCTTAAAGTTGTCACATTTGGAGCACACTGATTCAGAATTTGAAGATTCATTCTTCACAGATTCTTCATTCTTTGTAACTTGCTCTGTCTCTGTTTTGTATGTTCCTGCACAAAAGATTTTAACGAAATCAAGCGGATTCGCATTCTCATCAATATAACAACCCTTCTTCATATCGTATTTCATAACATCTTTTGCACTAAGACACACACAGACTCTTTTGTTCAGTTCTACAACCACATCCAAACTTAATTTTTTCAAATTATTTTCTATCCTATTCAACAAATCTTTCTTTTTTTCTTCATTATCATTCATATGTGTTGTAAGTTTACTGATGAATTTACTTAAAGATAATTTTGAAAAACTAGAATTCTTTCTTAGATTTTCCAAAAAATCATCCCATTCAGCTGGTAATCCATTAGCAAACTTTGATACTATTTCAGCTTCTGATATCATTATCTTGTTTTCTTTCAAATGGTCAATCAAACGATCAAATCGCTTCTCCAGATCATCTAATTTTTCATCTTTCTTACACATAAAACAATCGAACCGGTTAACCCAAACATTCTTGGACAAACCTTGATAATGACTACTAAAATACCCTCGATACCAATTATTTATCCTTTCAAGATCATGGTTTTCATTTTCGTCAAACATCACTTCCATTTTTCAAATAGTCCCGATAAATTTCCCTCAAAACACACTTTCAATTGTTCTGAGTATGAAGTGGGCTTCACTAAACAATGATTGGGCCAAGAAGTATGCAATCCGATATGATTGGGTCGATGTAAACAAGTAGTGGACTGTTATCACATGTAGATTTTAATGAACCGTCAATGAATTATCAAATCACATGCAATCACATGGTCTGACACATGCAATCTTTTAATTCAAAAACCGACAAACACACTTAATGATATCACATGCAACAGCAAATTCCAATACCACTTAGCTGATACCTATTAAACCAAATCACATGGCAGACAAAACACTTTATCAAAACAAACTGATTGGACCGAATATTTGAACGTATCTATTAAAATCAAATCTGGTCAACAACACATGCAAACTAGATTAACAATTTCAATGTTTCTCGGAAATCACATGATCATTATAAAAGCTGATAGAATTGTTCTAATCTGAATGAACCTTAATGAATTATCATTTACGATGCACATCAATTTACGAGACAACAAGAACCTATTCACATGCACAGACACAAATCACATGATCATTTTTCAACAATCAATGACCTGACAAATCACATGAATCAATGAACTTTCACAACAATCGATGCACTTTTCAAGCGGTGTGACGGTTTCAAGCAAGACTCACGATGTAAACTCAAGCGAAACACATCAAATTCAAGCGAAAGCCGAACTTTTCAAGCGAAAGCCTGATGACATCAGCAATTACGAACCAATATCAAGCGAAAGTTCAATTTTAACCAGTTTTTAAGCCGATTTTAGCTCTAAAACTTTCCAGGATTTGTTAATTCATGTTTGCGCACAATATGTGAAAGTTTGAACCGATTTTAACCGTCAAAATTGTTTAATTTTGTGAAAGAATGGTGTAGAAATCAGAAAAAGTGACGTAAACAGACTGTTTTGGCAAGATCTCTTCCTCCTGAGCTCTGATACCACTTGTAGGATCGTTTTGTGACCCAAACGAGTCGTTCAGAAGAAATTTTATCAGTTTTAGAGGCGGAAACTAAGAAACCGACGTCGAAACAGCTTGAATATCACTTTAAACATTGATTTGATTGATATAATATTGTTTACAATCAGTCTTCACACCGGCAGCACCTCGGTATGGAATTTCAGAACTGTTACAAATGAATAAGCAACTAGCCTATTTTTACTATTCAGCTTTCGCTTGAATACATACAAGTTAACTTCAAGCGAAACCTACATCATTTTTCTTCAAGCGAAACCTTTCATTTTGTCTTCAAGCGAAACTTCATGTTGTCTTCCGAAACTGTTTTGTCTTATTTTATGATGATGTCACTTGTGATATCATATATGTGATGTCACATATATGATGTCACTTGTAATGTCACGCTTGTTCAGATCTGCAACACAACCCATACTCGATATAAGACGAAGTCGACAGATGAATGCACCAACACAAATCATCAAACTCCCTTTCTAAAGCCCTCAACTCATGATGAGGTTAGAATTCCCTCATCATAAGAGTCCTAAGCTCCGCCCAAGTCTGTGCTAATCCAACCTCAGCACCATGGTCTCTCATAACCCCGTTCCACCATGTAAGAGCCCTCTTCTGAAATACACTTGAAGCAAACTCGACTTTCCAATTTTCAGGACACTGAACACGACGGAACGTACTCTCAATGCTCTCGAACCACTGTAGGAGCCTAGTTGCCCCTTCAGAACCACTAAACTTGAGTGGTTTAGCCGAATTGAAACTCTTGAAATTGCATGGAGCATTCTGGTTATTGTTGGCTTGGTTCACTTGAGCAATAATGTCGGGGAGTACAGCAGCCATATGCTGTTCCATGATATCTGCCATTTCGGCATTAGATAGTGGATTTTCGCGTCGAGGAGGCATTCTAAAAGAGGAAACATGAAGGAAAACGAGTGAGATGATTAGATGAAAAGAATGAGATGAAACAAAAATCGACAAAAGCAAAGATGGTGGTCATTTGTTTGTTACCACAAAGCAAACAAACGACACACAGTGACTAATCAAAGTAAATGGGTCAAGAATAATGTATCGCGAAGACATGCTCGCCTATAAGTGAACACTCACCCCAAGAGTTCCCAGGTAGGACTGACTGGTCCGATTATGTGGATTTGTACGAACACTCTAGCCTTATACAGAAAACCCAGGGTACAGGCATTCACCCTTCCAGTTTGCACATGTTCACACTATTTAGAACCCAAAACTTTGACGAGATTTTGAAAATTTGGAAGGCACAAGGCCAAAAGAATCATTCAAAAGCGGGTGGTAAATTTTCAAAATCATTCTGAAAAATTGAAGGGTTCAAAACCTTGTAACAAATCATTTAAAAACAGAAGATTGATTTTCAAAAAATCGTTTCGAAAAATTGGGTTCTTGTTTTGGTAATCACCTAAGGATAGGTGAAGTGCATGTTTTAAGATTTAAACACAAGATAGCTTGTGTTGGGGTCCTAGAAAGGTTATAGTCTAAGTCAAAGCATTACTAATAACCTAATTCCCTATAACCATTGGCTCTGATACCAACTCTTCTGTCACACCCAGACCACGTAAAACAACAAAAACGTGGCGGAAACATCGGGGAGTGTTGTAACAGAATTATTGTTTCACAACCATGGTAATTAAATTTATGTTTTATTTATAAACAAAAATGATTACATTGTCTTAAACAAAGAGGAACAAGAGTTCATAACATTATTTAACTAATCTTGCTTCTTTTATGTCACTAAGGCCCGAGTCTACCATAGTGTATCTTGATCAATCCTATGCAATAGCTCCTGAAACACATGTTAAAATAGGTACGTCAGCATAAAAATGTCTGTGAGATACATAGGTTTTGTGAAAATAGGATTCATGACTTAGGTTTTAAAAGAAAGGTTTAATAAAAATTAGTCATAAATCTTGTTAAGTGTTTTCGTTTATAAATCATATGAAAACTCGATAAGAAATCAGATTATATAAAAGAAAGGTGTATGGTTAATAAAATAACCAAGTAAAATGAGTTGTATAAAATAAATTGTTTTGTAAAACAATGTCTTGTGAAAAATATGTTATTTGTGTGAAATGTTATATGTCTAAATTGAAATGATTTAAATAACGCTACGATATGTAATATCATACAAGCACTTATATATAGGAAGTACTAGTGGCGTATCCACCATGTTTGTATCATATTACACACGCCTCGTTACTTAAATCACTTACCCAAACAAACCACCAATGTAAAATGTTATGTTTTAACCAAATGTCAAAATTTAAACCATGTAATGTATAATCAATGTCAAATGTTCATGTGTCAAATGTGAATCATGTAATGTGTATCCAAAATATCATGTATGGCAAGTGAAAATATATCAACTAAACCATAGGTAAAATGCACAAAACAAGGTATTGAAGTAAAGCATAATTTAAATCAAAGTTATGTTTTGTGGAAATGCATGCTATACTGATACAAACATCTATGCGGTATTGTGAAAATGCATACATTCAAGCCTTGAGACTGTGGCGATAAACCCTTAAACAAATTAAAGGTTTATCTGAGTTATGTGTATCGAATTCGGTCATTCCTTCCATCCAAACATACCTAGGATGTCAGGAACGGGAGTTGTCAATTCCTATGGTACCACTACCTACTAACGAACGGCATGGCCAATGTTAATGAACGTATTCTTGTCCCATTTAAACAAACCAAATGTCATAACAAAATGTAAGCATGTGATGAAAAATAAATGTACTAAGTATGCAACAAATGAACATACATAGCATGTGATGTGATGTAAAACAATGCACTAAGTATGCACTAAATGGACATACATAGCGTGAAATGTAATGTAAAACAATGTACTAACTGTGAACTAAATGAACATACATAGCATAAAATGTAATGTAAAACGAAAGATTATTAAGCAAATCTCAAGTGAGTACATAGTCCCCTCTTTTACTGTTTTCCAAACGTTTTGGGGTGAAACACATGTGCCTACTTGTTACTTTCGTGCTTTCCATGTTTCATATCATACGCTTGTTATATTCATTAGTACACTTATAGTACATGATTTCATTATGTTTTTGCTATGTATATCCATTTATTGCATACTTACTACATCGTTTTACATTATATTTTATGCTATGTATGTTCATTTAGTTCATGTTAGATAACCATCAAGCAATGCTAGAAAGATCACGGAATCAAACGACACCTAATGTAGGTAACTACGTTAATAAACGGACCTAAATCGGTGGATCGGAAAAAATGTGGTTTCGTAAACCAAATGAGTGTAAGAAATCATGTAATATGGTTTAACAAAGCTCACATTCTAGAACGGAACCTATCCTAAGTGCTTACGACCCATTACGACTTGTTTAGGTAGCTTATGCTACCTTAACGCGTCGTTCGCGTAAAGACGCATTCGGACCGCCTAATTAGTCCTATGATAAGTAAAATATGCCTTAACATGTCTAATATTGTTTCCAAATCAGTTTAGACGTCAAAAATTATGTTACATATGCTTAAAATGAATTTTGGCGTAAAAAGGGTATTTTCGTAATTTTCCTAAGGCATATAACTACCTATCATACAACTAACTAAACGACGTAACCATAAGGTATAAACTCGGAAGGTTATTCCCTATGCAACTATGGTCACCTAATGTGTTTGGTCGGATCCTAATGATCGACCAAACTGGTCGGGTTCGAAAGTATAAGTGGCTGTTTAAACCGCTTACCTTTACGACCCTATATAAGCACTAAACCTAAAGTGATGAGCTAAACATGTTAAACATGTTTAAGGAGGTTTGAAAACAGGTTTGGTATCAAAACAAACGGTTTTGATACCTAAAAGTAGTTTGGTTACAAAATACGCAAGAATACGTATTTTGGCCGAAACTACGACTCGCCACTATGCCTAGATAACGTGGTAATCAGTAGGTATAGTCATAAGAGACTAAAACCATCGTGATTACGCTCACGTTATGAAGTTCAAACGAACTTCGTGTTGACCATAAACTGGTGAATGCAGAAAGTCAAACAAAGTTTTACTTTCACGCTAAAACGCGTAAAAGAACGAACGAGGACTTACAACGGGTCCAAGCTATGGAGTTTTGATCCGATTACTCTCAGGTATGAAGTGTATAACTTCAACTTAGAGAGCTAAATCAGATCAAAGTGTGAATTTTGAAGCAAGAGGATGGGGGTATTTATAGGAAAACCAAGACCGTTAGGATCGTTCATCGAAAACCGAGCTTCGATCTGGACCTTACATGTGTGCCCATGGTTTTAGAATACCATGGGTACCCCAAAACAAGCCCCTAGTTACATTAAAACCATGTGAAAATGAGGGGAACAACTGGAACAAGCTGGAAATCAGATTTTCAACTTTGGTCCCTTCCTAAGATAACTATGGCAGATTGTCAATTTTGGTCCCTGAATGTGCAAAACATGGTTTTTGATGCATTTTTTACACGTTTAAGCCCCATTAATCCCATTTCAAGGCTCTAAAATGAAGTTAAAGTATAGGGAACATGAAACATGCTCAAAAATATCTTGGATGTCTGTTTGTTTGGTCGTTTGGTCGTACGGTTGCGTTGTTCGGTTAATTACGACGAAACACGAACGAATGCGAAAAACGATCCAAATTACGCGACGAATGGAATTTTATCATGCCAATCACAAAAATAAAATATTTTAATGATTACATAATGTTTTGGATGTCCGGATGTATTCAAAACATAAGATATGCGCGAAAATGCAAACTCGTGCACTTTTTGACGCTTTTAGTCCCTAAATGACCAAAAATTTTATTTTAGCACACCGAACCCCTCAAAGCCTATTTCTAAGCTATGTAAAGGATATTTAGGGTATGTGTAACTTATGGTCATGTTTCGGATTGTTCGTTATAGTACGAATTCGGCATACTTTCGCAGTTTGTCGAATTTAGTCCCTGTAAGCGAATAAACTTGATTTTGCCAAACCAAAGCCTTCAAAACTTATTTCTAAGTTATGTAAAGGTTATTTAAGGTATGTTAAGCATATATTGATGTTCCAGAGTGTTTTTCACGTTTAACTGATTATGTTTATGCATCGGTTTGTGTATAGCTCTCCAGAAAGCCATATTGAGTTTGAAATTGAGCAAAAACCAAAACATGCAAAATGTCAAACATAAACAAACAAACATTGGGATAAAATAACATTATTTTATTGATAACTGAATTGTTTACAATGATTACAAGCATAGGTGTCACACTTCTTATTCTTGATCATCTCCGTACTTCCTTCAAATTTTGTACGAAGGGCTATCCAAATCGAATATGCACTATCATCATGTTGAAGTAATATGAAAATGTCTTCTTTCACAGCTTGTTGAAGTAAACTGATCATCATTTTTTCTACTTTGTACATATCTCTCTCTTTATCCGTAAATTCAGATATGTTCTTAACAAATCCCATATTGTTACGAGGTCGAACGTACTTTGTTTCAATACACTCCCACGATCTTAGATGATTTGCTTGAACCCAGTTTTCGAAACGTTCTTGCCAACTGTAATATTCTTCAATGCTCATCAACTTTGGGGGTTTCTGCAATGTTCCCGTTTCATTTTCCATAGTTACACTCTGAGCAACACTAACAGGAGTACCCGAGGGAGTAGCAAAGGCATTATGAAATTCGTTTTCCATGTTTTGGTACGAAAAAATTCACAAACTTATCAAATTCAAACAGTCTAGAATGTCACGCGAGTTGGAAATCCTCAAACTGTACAAACTAGATACTTTCAAGCGACCTGGAGAGGTTTCACACGAACTGGAACCCGGTTTCAAACGACCTGGAATGCTTTTAACCAGGCCCTACGAACTGAAAGCTATATTTCACGTGATCTGGATATTTCACTCACCCCGTGCGACTTGGATAAAATTTCAAACTGTCTGACTTGGTGAAACTCTCAAACGATCTGACTGTTTTCCGAACAACCTGGACACTTCGTTTGAACAAATCAAACGATCTTGAGTTTGAATATCAAATGAATAATGATCGAACAAATTATTTAATTGGACCTCACTGTTTTGAGTGGCTAAGTCTTGATGATCAATTAATATCAATTCGATTTAGCTAAAATTCGACCTTCGATGTATATACAGTGCACTTTTCACATGGGTTATTCCACTAAGAGGTATTTGATTGGACCTTCAAGTAAGTTGATCAGTGTGCAACACAATTATCAATTTCACATGCAGATCAAATATTCAATGAATTTTAAGTGGACAGAGTGTAGCATGTGAAGTAATCAATGTGTCTGACACTAGGTGTTCGTCGATTAAAGGTTCGTCAACTCTAAGTGTTCGTCAACAGCACGATGTGATCTCTTAACAGGTCACTTCGTGCGATCTGATGTGATATTCAAACTGTGCGAGCTGACATCACTTCGTGCGAGTTGGAGGTCTCTTCGTTCGAACTGGAAGTCAAGTCGTGCGAACTGAGTGTTTTCACACGACCTGGAGACAACTTCGTGTGACATGAATATAACTTCACATGAACTGACAAGATCTCACACGAACTAGGGGTTTTTCACGCGGTTTCGGACCAAAAATTCATGATTTATCAAGTTTTAGATCGAATTAGGTTCTGATTTTTTCAAGGATTGATTAAAACAGTGTTTTACGTGTTATATCACAAAATCAGTCCATTTTATCCGTAAAATCTTGGTTAATTTTGAGAAAAAAATGTAAAAAGTAAGAAGAAATGAGTAGAAATTAGAAGTTTTTGATGAAATCGAGCTGAAATGGTAAGAACTCTCTCTCCCGAGCTCTGATACCACTTGTAGGTTTGGTGAATCGATCAAACGAGACAATCAGAAGAGTTCTCGATCAATACGAAAGGCGGAAACAGACGTATTGATGTTCTTGCAGCTTGATTCACACTAAGAAGTAGATTAAATGTCGATTAGATTGATATCACAACGTTCTACAGGCTTGCCGACACTTCGGCAGAGCTTCGCTACCGGAATCCAAAGTTACAAATGAAACCTACACTCTCTTATTTATAGGCATGCCAGTCCTCATGAACTTTCATGCTTTCTGGCCAGTCCTTACAAACTCATGCTTTCTGGCTAGTCCTCACGAACTTTCGTCCTTTCTAGCATTTTCTTGCTTTCTGGCAGTTCGTGCTTTCTGGACTAGCTATTCTATTACATGACTCGATACAAGACGAAGTCGACAGACATATGCACCAACACATATTACATGAGCTCCTATACTCATTTGGTTTACGAACCCACATTTTATCCGATCCTCCGATTTAGGTCCATTTATTAACGTAGTTTCCTATATTAGGTGTCGTTTGATTCCGTGATCTTTCTAGCATTACTTGGTGGCTATCTAAAGACTATTAAGCAATCCCAAGTGAGTACATAGTCCCCTCTTTTACTGGTTTTCAAACATTTTGGGGTGAAACACATGTGCCTACTTGTTACTTTCATGCTTTCCATGTTTTCATATCATATGCTTGTTATGTTCATTAGTACACTTATAGTACATGATTTCATTGTGTTTTTGCTATGTATGTCCTATGTTCATATCAAATTTTCATACGATTTATAAAAGAAAACACTTAACAAAGTTCATGACTAATTTTTATTAAACATTTCTTTAAACTCAAGTCATGAATCCTATTTTCACAAAACCTATGTATCTCACAGGCATTTTTATGCTGACGTACCTATTTTCACATGTGTTTCAGGAGCTGTTGCATAGGATGATCGAGATACACTTAGGCGGACCTGTGCCTTAATGACATTAAAACAAAGCTAGAACTAGTTTATGTACTCTTGTTTCTTTCGTTTAAAACAAAATAACCCTCCTTTGTTTATAAATAAAATATAACTTTAATTGCCATGGTTGTGAAACAATAATACTGTTACAACACTCCCCGACGTTTCCTCCACGATTTGATGTTTTATGTGGTCGTGGTGTGACAGAAGAGTTGGTATCAGAGCCATTGGTTATAGGGAATTAGGTTATTAGTAATGCTTTGACCTAGACTATAATCTTTCTAGGACCCCAACACAAGTTATCTTGTGTTTAGATCTTAAAACATGCACTTCACCTATCCTTAGGTGATTACCCAAAACAAGAACCCAATTTTTCCAAAACGATTTTTGAAAATCAATCATCTGTTTTTAAATAATTTGTTATAAGGTTTTGAACCCTTCCAGTTCGATTTATTTTTGGCCTTGTGCCTTCCATGTTTTCAAAATCTCGTCAATGTTTTGGGTTCTAAATAGTGTGAACACGTGCAAACTAGAAGAGTGAATGCTTGTACCCTGGGTTTTCTGTCTATGGCTAGAGTGTTCGTACAAATCCACATAATCGGACAAGTCACTCTTACCTGGGAACTCTTGGGGTGAGTGTTCACTTATAGGCGAGCATGTCTTCGCGATACATTACTTTTGACCCATTTACTTTGATTAGTCATTGTGTGTCGTTCGTTTGCTTTGTGGTAACGAGCGAATGACCACCATCTTTGCTTTTGTCGATTTTTGTTTCACCTCATTCTTTTCATCTAATCATCTCACTCGTTTCCTCTCATGTTTCCTCTTTTAGAATGCCTCCTCGACGCGAAAATCCGCTATCTAATGCCGAAATGGCAAATATCATGGCGCAGCATATGGCTACTGTACTCCCAGACATTATTGCTCAAGTGAACCAAGCCAACAATAACCATAATGGTCCATGCAATTTCAAGAGTTTCAATTCGGCTAAACCACTCAAGTTTAGTGGTTCTGAAGGGGCAACTGGGCTCCTACTGTGGTTCGAGAGCAGTGAGAGTACGTTTCGTCACGTTCAGTGTCCTGATAATCGCAAAGTCGAGTTTGCATCAAGCGTATTCCAGAAAAGGGCTCTTACATGGTGGAACAGGGTTATGAGAGACCGTGGTGCTGAGGTTGCGTTAGCACAGACATGGGCTGAACCTAAGCTCTTATTATGAGGGAGTTTTGTCCTCGTCATGAACTGAGGGCTTTAGAAAGGGAGTTTGATGATTTAAAACATGATAGTGGTGAGCACCGGGCATACACTGACAGGTATGAGGAGTTGAGCTTACTTTGCCCTACCATGGTTACCCCAGTTGAGAAAGCGATCGAGAGGTATATTGATGGCTTATATTGATGGCTTACCTGACTCTGTTCAAGACATCGTCACTGGTAGTAACCCTACCACAGTTCGTCAGGCAATTGAGTTAGCTGCGACATTGACTGAGTCACAAGTCCGAAAGGGTAAGTTACACAGGAAGGGTAACAAGGGTAAGAAATAGTTGTCTGACAAGGGTGAAAGCAAGAAAGGAAAGAGCAAGAAGGGTAAGGATTCAGCTTCCTCGAAGGGGTCTAGGAAGCGTAAGGCTTCCCAGAATTTTGCTATCACTGCCCAAGTTAACCAGGCAGCTCCCAATCAACCCGCACAACCACCAGCGAAGAAACGGTATGCGGGGAATGCACCGTTGTGCAACAGATGCAATAGCCACCATCAACCGCAAGTTCCTTGCCGTTTATGTACCAACTGTGGAAAGTCAGGTCATCTTGCTGATATTTGCCGCTTTGCTCCCAATCTAGCTGCACGTAACCCAGCTCAACAGGTTGCTCAACCGCCTGCTCAACAGCAAGCACAAGCTACACGACCTCATTTTCCTCCGGGTTCATCTATAATTGTGGAGACTTGACCCATTATCGAAACCAGTGTCCAAGGCTGGTCAACGCAAATCAGAATCAGGCTCAGGCTCGAGGTCGAGTTTTCAATATGAATGCTATTGAGGCGCAAGCAGACAATGAGGTTGTGAACGGTACGTTCTTTGTTAACAATCAGTCTGCTTCTGTTCTTTTTAATTCGGGTGCCGATAAGAGTTTTGTGTCGTTATCTTTTGAGCCATTGCTTCGCGTGTTTAGAACGAAACTAGGTAAGCCTTTGACAGTAGAAGTTGCTAGTGGTGATCCCGTTGTTCTTGATTATGTTCTTTGTAACTTCTAGTTGAACCTTAACAACCATCTTTTTCCCATTGACCTCACGCCAATGCAACTTGGGAGTTTCGACGTTATAGTGGGTATGGATTGGTTACCCAAGCATCACGCAGAAGTAGTTTGTTTTGAGAAGATTGTTCGTATTCCGCTTTCAACAGGTGAGATCCTACAGGTTCGTGGTGAGAAACCTGCTAGTAGCTTCAAGCTCATGTCTTGTTTTCAAGCTCGGAAGTATCTGCGAAAGAACTATGTGGCCTTCTTGGCACATGTTGTAGCAGATAAAGGCAAAGGTAAGTCTATTCAAGATATCCCTATTGTTCGGGATTATCCGGAGTTGTTTCCTGAAGAGTTACCTGGTTTACCCCCAGCGCGCCAAGTCGAGTTCCGAATTAAACTTGTAACTGGTGCAAATCCCATTGCCAGATCTCCATATCTTCTCGCACCGTCTGAGATGCAAGAGTTATCTAAGCAGCTTCAAGAGCTTTCTGATAAAGGTTTTATCTGTCCTAGCTTTTCACCTTGGGGTGCTCCCGTTCTTTTTGTCAAGAAAAAGGATGGATCTTTAGGATGTGTATCGATTATCGTGAGCTTAACAAGCTTACCATCAAGAATCGATATCCCCTACCTCGCATTGATGATCTCTTTGATCAATTATAGGGTGCTTCTTATTTTTCAAAGATTGATCTGCGTTCTGGATATCATCAGCTTCGTGTGCATGAAGACGATATTCCCAAGACTGCTTTCTGCACTCGTTATGGGCATTATGAGTTCACAGTTATGCCATTCGGTTTGACTAATGCTCCTACTGTTTTCATGGACTTGATGAATAGGGTCTGTAAGCCTTATTTAGATAAGTTCATCATCGTTTTCATTCATGACATTCTGATATATTCTAAGATGCAAGCTGATCACGAGCAACATCTTCGTCTTACTCTAGAACTCCTGAAGAAAGAGCAACTTTTTGCCAAATTCTCCAAGTGCGAATTTTGGCTTAAGGAAGTTCAATTTTTGGGACATATTGTCAACGAACAAGGTATTCATGTAGATCCCTCCAAGATCAGTGCGATTAAGGATTGGGATATGCCAACGACTCCTACTGAGGGTCGTTATTTTCTTGGTCTCGTAGGTTATTACCGCCGCTTCATCGAGAAATTCTCGAAGATTGCAGTTCCTCTAACTGCTCTAACTCAGAAGAACAAACCCTTTGAATGGGGATCCAAACAAGAAGAAGCGTTTCAGACTTTGAAGCAGAAGCTTTGTGATGCGCCTATTCTATCTTTTCCAGAGGGCAATGATGATTTTGTCGTGTATTGTGATGCATCGAATTTGGGTCTTGGCTGTGTTCTCATGCAAAGGAACAAAGTCATAGCTTATGCATCGAGGCAGTTGAAGGTACATGAGAAGAACTACACCACTCACGATCTTGAGTTGGGTGCAGTTGTCTTCGCTCTCAAAATCTGGAGACACTATTTGTACGATACAAAATATGTAGTTTTCATTGACCACAAAAGTCTTTAGCATATCTTTAATCAGAAAGAACTCAACATGAGGCAACGACGTTGGGTTGAACTTCTAAACGACTATGACTGCAAAATTCGCTACTATCCTGGTAAGGCGATTGTCGTGGCCGACGCTTTGAGTCTTAAAGAACGTGTCAAGCTTCATTGTGTTCGTGTTCAATCTGATATTCAAGCCCGATCTGATATCCAAACCCGCATTACTCAGGCTCAACATACTAGTGTTTCACAGGGTTTGATGGGTAAAGAATTACCCTATCACATTAAGCCTGATCTTGAACTAAAGGACAATGGATCATATTATTTCATGGACCTTTTGTGGGTCCCAAGCCAAGATGATCTTCGTACTCAGTATTGGTTATGGATGAAGCCCATAAGTCTCGTTATTCTATTCATCCTGGCTCAGACAAAATGTATAAGGATCTTCGTACTCAGTATTGGTGGCCTGGTATGAAGAAAGACATTGCCTTATACGTATCAAAATGCCTTACTTGTCTTAATGTTAAGGCTGAACACCAACATCCTTCTGGTTTATTGGAGCAACCAGAAATTCCAGTTTGGAAACGGGAAAACATTGCTATGGATCTTATTACCAAACTTCCGCGCACTAAGAAAGGGCATGATGCCATCTGGGTAGTTGTTGATCGTCTTAGAGCTTGTGTGATCGATTTTGGTGGTACTTGGGATTCGTATCTTCCATTGATTGAATTCTCCAACAACAACAGTTATCACTCTAGTATCAACATGGCTCCTTTCGAGGCTCTATATGGTCAAAAATGTCATTCACCAGTCTGCTGGAATGAGATCGGTGAGGCTCAGCTTACTGGACCTGACCTCATTCTAGAGACGACAGATAAGGTTAAGAAAGTTCATGATAACCTTCAGACAGCTCGAAGCCGTCAAAAGAGTTACGCGGACCGACGGCGCAAGCCCTTGGAATTTCAAGTCGGTGATCGTGTATTACTTAAGGTCTCACCTTGGAAAGGTGTGATCAGATTTGGAAAGACAGGAAAACTTGCACCTAGATACGTTGGACCATTCAAGATCGTCGAAAGAATCGGTAAGGTAGCCTACAGACTTGAGTTACCTCCTGAACTTGGCAACGTTCATCCAACCTTCCACGTGTCCAATATCAAGAAGTGTTTGGCTGATGAGAACCTCCACATACCACTTGACGAAATTCGTGTTGATAACACAATGCACTTTGTCGAGAAACCTGTGGAAATCATGGATCGTGAAGTCAAGTGGCTCAAACGCAAGCGCATTCCATTGGCCAAAGTTCACTGGGAATCTAAACGTGGACCAGAGTTTACTTGGGAATGTGAAGATCAAATGAAGGCGAAGTATCCACATCTATTCTCAAAAGTTTCCTCTAAATAAATTTCGGGACGAAATTTCCACAAGTAGGGGAGACTGTAACATCTGTGCTTGTAATCATTGTAAACAGTTCAGTTATCAATGAAACAATGTAATTTGATCCCAATGTTTTTTTGTTTATGTTTGACATTTTTCATGTTTTTGTTTTTGTTCAATTTCAAACTCTATATCGCTTTCAGGATAGTTATACGCAAACTGGTGCGTAAACGTAATCAGTTTATCGTGACAAACACTCCGGAACATCAACATATGCTCAACATACCATAAATATCCTTTACATAACTTAAAAATAATTTTTGAAGGCTTTGGTATGGCAAAATCAAGTTTATTCGCTTACAGGGACTAAATTCGACAAACTGCGAAAGTATGCCGATTCGTATTGTAACGGACATTCCAGAACATGATCATAAGTTAAACATACCCTAAATATCCTTTACATAGCTTAGAAATAGGCTTTGAGGGGTTCGGTGTGCTAAAATAAACTTTTTGGTCATTCAAGGACTAAAAGCGTCAAAAAGTGCATAAGTTTGCATTTTCGCGCATATCTTACGTTCTGAATACATCCGGACATCCAAAAATTTATTTAATCATTAAAATATTTTGTTTTAGTGATTGGCTTGATAAAAAGCCATTCGTCGCATAATTTGGATCGTTTTTGCGTCCGTTACGACTGCCGTCGTAATAACCGAACAACGTAACCGTACGGCTAAACGAACCGACATCCGACATATTTTTGAGCATGTTTTATGTTCCCCATGCTTTAACATTTATATGGAGCTTAAAAATTGGTTTGACGGGTGTTAGAAGTGCCAAAACACGACAATACGCGCACAGGGACCAAAACTGCCAAAACTCAAACTTTGCTGGTCTGCAGGGTCCTTACGGACCGTATGGGTCTGCTTACGGTCTGTAAGCATGTCCCAGATCAGCAGAGGTGTGTTTCCAGCTTGTTCCAGCTATTTTCCACTCTTGCACATGGTTTTTCAGCATTCTATGGGCCATTTTAAGGTGCCCATGGTTTTGTAAAACCATGGGTGCACATGTACGTTTGTGATCGAAGCTCGTTTTACGATGAACGATCTTAACGGTTGTGCAAAAACTATAAATACACCCACCCATTTCACTCCTAACTCACACTTGATTCTGAAATTTCTCTAAGTTGATGTGTTTATCACTTCATACCTGAGAATATTTGGAATCAAACCTCCATTCTTGGACCTTTTGTAAGTATTCTTTCGTTCTTTTTCGCATTTTAAACACGAAAGTCAAACTTTGTTTGACTTTCTGCATTAACTAGTTTATGGTCAACACGAAGTTCGTTTGAACTTCATAACGTGAGCTTAATCACCATGGTTTTAGTCTCTTGTGACTATACCTACTGATTACCACGTTATTTAGGCATAGTGACGAGTCGTAGTTTCGGACAAAATACGTATTCTTGCGTATTTTGTAACCAAACTACTTTTAGGTATCAAGACTCTTTGTTTTGATACCAAACCTATTTTCAAACTTCGTTAAACATGTTTTAACATGTTTAGCTCGTCACTTTAGATTTAGTGCTTATATAGGGTCGTAAGGTAAGCGGTCTAAACAACCGCTTATACTTTCGAGCCCGACCTGTTTGGTCGATCATTAGGATCCGACCAAACACATTAGGTGACCATAGTTGCATAGGGAATAACCTTCCGAGGTTATACCTTATGGTCACATCGTTTAGTTAGTTGTATGGTAGGTAGTTTGTATGCCTTAGGTAAATTACCAAAATGCCCTTTTTGCGCCAAAATTCATTTTAAGCATATGTAACATAATTTTTTATATCTAAATTGATTAGACAACAATATTAGACATGTTAAGGCATATTTTACTTGTCATAAGACTAGTTAGGCGGTCCAAACGCGTTTTACGCGAACGACGTGTTAAAGTAGCGTAAGCTACCTAAACGAGTCGTAATGGGTCGTAAGCACTTTGGATAGGTTCCGTTTTAGAATGTAGGCTTTGTTAAACCATATTAAATGAGCTCCTATACTCATTTGGTTTACGAACCCACATTTTATCCGATCCTCCGATTTAGGTCTGTTTATTAACGTAGTTACCTATATTAGGAGCCGTTTGATTCCGTGATCTTTCTAGCATTGCTTGGTGGTTATCTAAAGACTATTAAGAAATCTCAAGTGAGTACATAGTCCCCTCTTTTACTGTTTTTCAAACATTTTGGGGTGAAACACATGTGCCTACTTGTTACTTTCGTGCTTTCCATGTTTTCATATCATATGCTTGTTATGTTCATTAGTACACTTATAGTACATGATTTCATTGTGTTTTTGCTATTTATGTCCTTTGTTGCATACTTAGTACATCATTTTACATTACATTTTTTGCTATGTATGTCCATTTAGTGCATACTTAGTACATCGTTTTACATTACATTTTATGCTATGTATGTCCATTTAGTGCATACTTAGTACATTGTTTTTCATCACATGCTATGTATGTCCATTTGTTGCATACTTAGTACATTGTTTTACATCACATGCTAACATTTTGGTAGGACATTTGGTTTGTTTAAATGAGACAAAAATACATTCATTAACATTGATCACACCGTTCGTTAGTAGGTAGTGGTACCATAGGAATTGACAACTCCCATTCCTAACATCCTAGGTATGTTTGGATGGAAGGAATGACCGAATTCGATACACATAACTCAGATAAACCTTTAATTTGTTTAAGGGTTTATCGCCACAGTCTCAAGGCTTGAATGTATGCATTTTTACAACACTGCATAGATGTTTTTAACAGAATAGCATGCATTTCCACAAAACATAACTTTGATTTAAACTACGCTTTACTTCAATACCTTGTTTTGTGCATTTTTACCTATGGTTTAGTTGATATATTTCACATGCCATACATGATATTTGTTTAGACATTACATGATTTACATTTGACATATACATTTGATATTGGTTTACACATTACACAATTTACATGTTGATAATAGTCAATTATTTACACAATAACATTTTGACAATTGGTTTAAACATAAACATTTTACATTAGTGGTTTGTTTGGGTAAGTGATTTAAGTAACGAGGCGTGTGTAATATGATACAAGCATGGTGGATACGCCGCTGGTACTTCCTATATATAAGTGCTTGTATGATATTACATATCGTAGCGTTATTTAAATTAATTCAATTTAGACATATAACATTTTACATAAATAACATAATTTTCACAAGACATTGTTTTACAAACTGTTTATTTTATACAACTCATTTTACTTGGTTACTTAATTAACCATACACCTTTCTTTTTAATCTGATTTCATATCAAATTTTCATACGATTTATAAAAGAAAACACTTAACAAAGTTCATGACTAATTTTTATTAAACATTTCTTTAAACTCAAGTCATGAATCCTATTTTCACAAAACCTATGTATCTCACAGGCATTTTTATGCTGACGTACCTATTTTCACATGTGTTTCAGGAGCTGTTGCATAGGATGATCGAGATACACTTAGGCGGACCTGTGCCTTAGTGATATTAAAACAAAGCTAGAACTAGTTTAATAATGTTATGTACACTTGTTTCTTTCGTTTAGGACAATATAACCCTACTTTGTTTATAAATAAAATATAACTTTAATTGCCATGGTTGTGAAACAATAATTCTGTTACAACAATCCCCGACGTTTCCGCCACGATTTGATGTTTTACTTGGTCGGGGTGTGACATGTCATTTGATCGGAGGACGTTAACTATCATAATTTCAGTCAGAAGGTCCTCCAACCGGACGATAATCCGGGTGAACCACTCAGTTGAAAAGAGATTCGATCGGATCAACATTCATCACATGTGAACTTTAATTTAATATCGACGAACATTTCAAGACGAACCCTGACGAACCTTAAACATTTCAGACGAACCTTAAACATTTTTTACGAACCTTTCAGTTTTGACGAACATTTCAGTTGTTTGACGAACCTTTAGTACTTTACGAACATTGACGAACCTTTCAAAATGATGAACCTTCATGTGACACCTGTGTTACTTTAACCATCAAACAAATACCAAACCAATGAAATATTGTATTTCATACTTGGGATTTGTATAAATATGTGTATCATTTGCACGTATCATTTCTTGTTCGATTTCGGGCTCAAAATCGCTTTCTAGAGGGTTATACGCGCCCTGATGCGTAAATATAACCAGTTTAATGCAACAAACACTCCAGAACAGTGACATAGGCTTAACATACCTTAAATAACCTTTACATAACTTATAAATAAGTTTTAGAAGGTTTGGTATGCCGAAATCAAGTTTATTCGCTTACAGGGACTAAATTCGAAAAACGGCGAAAGTATGTCAATTTGTACTGCAACGGACATTCCGGAACTTGATCATAAGTTAAACACACCCTAAATATCCTTTACATAGCTTAGATATAGGCTTTGAGGGGTTCGGTGTGCTAAATAAACTTTTGGTCATTCAGGGACTAAAAGCGTCAAAAAGTGCATAAGTTTGCATTTTCGCGCATAACTTACGTTCTGAATACATCCGGACATCCAAAAATTTATGTAAGCATTAAAATATTTTATTTTAGTGTTTGGCATGAGAAAAATCCATTCGTCGTGCAATTTGGATCGTTTTTCGCATTCGTGCGCATTTAGTCGTAATTAAGCATATAACGCGTTCGTACGACCAAACGAACCGACATCCGGCATGTTTTTGAGCATGTTTCATGTCCACAATGTTTAGGAATCATTTTAGGGCCTTAAATTTGGCTTGACGGGCCTTAAACATGTCGGAATGGCTTTAAACACATAACAGGAACCAAAACTGTAATTTTGCAAACTTGTTGCTGGTCTGAGACACCCAGGAGGGCCGCGTAAACATCCTCAGGTCCCTTACGCGGGTCGTGAGGATCTGCCAGATGTGCAGAATCAGTTTTAACAGCTGTTTGCAGCTGTTATACCTGAATTTCCCACTTGCAAATGGTATTTCTCATACCATCGGCTTAAACTATGGGTGACCATGGTTTTGGAAAACAAGGGTCCCATGTGTACGGCCTAGATCGAAGCACGTTATTCAACAAATGATCTTAACGGTTGTGCCATATCTATAAATACCCCACCCCCTTTCATTCTCAACCCACTTGATTTCTGAGATTTCTCTAAGTTGAGGTGTTTTATCACCTCATACCTGAGAATACTTGGAAAATCAATATTGCGAGGACCCTTTGTAAGTATTCTTTTGTTCTTTTCATTCATTTTTTGCGTTAAAGTCAAACTGCGTTTGATTTTCTGCATTGACCAGTTTATGGTCAATGCGAAGTTCGTTTGAACTTCACAACGTGAGCGTAATCACGATGGTTATAGTCCCTAGTGACTATACCTACTGATTACTTTTGTTTCTTTTGTTGAACTCGGAAACAATGTGTTCAGTTTATGAATAAATTATTGTTCACAATTCTGATATACAAGTTTAGTTACAGGTGTGTATGGCATTTCCCTATAATACCTGCATTAAGGAACTATGTTCCTTACAAACTACTCTTGTGAAATTTCCCATTCTTGTGTTTGCTCATGGTTCCTTTGGAAAATTCTAAGTACTCGTTTCATTCTAAGAAGCGAAGTACAGAAAATAAAGTGACATTATCAGTAATCGTGCTTTTGCACATCTATGCCTTTGAATCCTTGGTTAGATAACTAAGGGTATTTTCAAATCTCATACCCATTACGTTATGATTTTTCAACATGCATAACATAAGTTTTCAAAACAACCATCAGGATTTCAAAAAAAAAAAAAACATTTTATATATAGTTCGAAAACATTTTTAATATAGTGTATTTACTTATCAAATGCATGATTTCAAAAGCATTGTCTATGTTTTCAAAAACAACCTCCATGATTTCAAAAACATTGTCTATGTTTTCAAAAACAACCTCCATGATTTCAAAAACATTATCTATGTTTTCAAAAAAAAAAGCATTATTCATATTTTCAAAAACCTTATACATAATTTCAAAAATTTCATCTCGCATGATTTTAAAACATTTTTTATCTAATGCACCTACTTTATGATTTAAAAAAGTATTATGTAAGATTTCAGAAACATTAAGCACATTTTTTTTCTCATACATTGACTTAACTTTCAAATTCTGCTTCATATGTCGCCTTGACATATCTAGCATCTCAACTTCGTAAGCATTTTTATCTCATGTTTTGACTTAAGCACGTCTAGTGCAAGATTTCAAAACATCTCCAACTTCTAAAATCCATATGGGGTCTCCTTGCCTTCACAGTTAGACCCTTGTGGATGATTATCATTCAAATCAGAGTCCTTAATTGGATTCCTTGTGTACCTTAATTCGAACATTTCGGTTCCTTATAATCGAAATCGAATCTTCTCTTTAAGATCTTTTTATCTTCATAGTTAGATTCTTAATAATGTTTAAAGTACCAAATGAAATCCACGGAATGGATTCCTGGGGTGCTTTAAATGCATGAGCGCAATTAACAGAACAAATTAACAAAATGATAACAAATTTAAAATCAAGTTAAACAATTATGTGATTATGTGTTTATGCATTTTGTGTTTTCTTCTATGCATTTTTGTGTTTTTGTATACTCTGGATATTTGTTATCCAAATCCTCGTAGAATCTTTCATATCTTCATATGAGGGATTCGTAGTAGGATATTCAAAAAGGTACTACCTTAAAATCCTTATTGGGCTTCTACATGATAGTTAAAACCCTTGGATTATATAGTACCATTCCATCTTTCATAAGAGACCCTTTGAGTGGTCTAGTCAAAAAGATTGATTCAAAATCTGGTTAAAGAATGACATGTGGTGATATGGCTGAACAGACTCCTTTGGAGTCTATTTAGATCATTTATTGATTTAATTAAAAGGACTCTATGGTGGTCTAGTCACACTCATCACAGGTTTTTTCATTTGGTTTTCCCCTACACATTATAAAATATACTGTGTGAACTATGCAAGGAATTATGTAATTATGGACGCGTACATAATTATGAAATTCAGTGCATAGAAACCCAGTAAGATTTATTATGTGTAAGAACCGATAGTGACAACAATAACAAAATGTGAACGATGTAATGGAGGTACGGTGGACGCACCAATAACGCTTAATAGACTTATATATAAGTGTTCCTCCAACATTGTAAGCATGATGTTATTTAAAGTTACTAGAAGTTCAGAACTCTAACCAGTGTTGTTTGATCTTTTCAACTTCATGTTTCAAACCCTCACAAGTTTCCTCTAAATAAATTTCAGGACGAAATTTCCTGAAGTAGGGGAGATTGTGACACCTGTGTTACTTCAACCATCAAACAAATACCAAACCAATGAAATATTGTATTTCATACTTGGGATTTGTATAAATATGTGTATCATTTGCACATGTCAATTCTTGTTCGATTTCGGGCTCTAAATCGCTTTCTAGAGGGTTATACGCGCCCTGATGCGTAAATATAACCAGTTTAATGCAACAAACACTCCGGAATAGTGAAATAGGCTTAACATACATTATATAACCTTTACATAGCTTAGAAATAAGTTTTAGAAGGTTTGGTATGCCGAAATCAAGTTTATTCGCCTACAGGGACTAAATTCGACAAACGGCGAAAGTATGTCAATTTGTGCTGTAACGGACATTCCAGAACTTGATCATAAGTTAAACACACCCTAAATATCCTTTACATAGCTTAGAAATAGGCTTTGAGGGGTTCGGTGTGCTAAAATAAACTTTTGGTCATTCAGGGACTAAAAGCGTCAAAAAGTGCATAAGTTTGCATTTTCGCGCATAACTTACGTTCTGAATACATCCGGACATCCAAAAATTTATGTAAGCATTAAAATATTTTATTTTAGTGTTTGGAATGAGAAAAATCCATTCGTCGCGCAATTTGGATCGTTTTTCGCATTTGTGCGCATTTCGTCGTAATTAAGCACATAACGCGTTCGTACGGCCAAACGAACCGACATCCGGCATGTTTTTGAGCATGTTTCATGTCCAAAATGTTTAGGCATCATTTTAGGGCCTTAAAGTTGGCTTGACGGGCCTTAAACATGTCGGAATGGCTTTAAACACATAACAGGGACTAAAATTGTAATTTTGCAAACTTGTTGCTGGTCTGAGATACCCAGGCGGGCCGCGTAAACATCCTCAAGTCCCTTACGCAGGCCGTGAGGATCTGCCAGATGTGTAGAATCAGTTTTAACAGCTGTTTGCAGCTGTTATACCTGAATTTCCCACTTGCAAATGGTATTTCTCATACCATGGGCTTAAACTAGGGGCGCCCATGGTTTTGCAAAACAAGGGGCCCATGTGTACGGCCTAGATCAAAGCACGTTATTCAACAAACGATCTTAACGGTTGTGCCATTTCTATAAATACCCCACCCCCTTTCATTCTCAACCCACTTGATTTATGAGATTTCTCTAAGTTGAGGTGTTTTATCACCTCATACCTGAGAATACTTGGAAAATCAATCTTGCAGGGACCCTTTGTAAGTATTCTTTCGTTCTTTTCATTCGTTTTTAGCGTTAAAGTCAATCTGTGTTTGACTTTCTGCATTGACCAGTTTATGGTCAATGCGAAGTTCGTTTGAACTTCACAACATGAGCGTAATCACGATGGTTATAGTCCCTAGTGACTATACCTACTGATTACCACGTTATCTAGGCATAGTGACGAGTCGTAGTTTCGGCCAAAATGTGTATTCTTGCGTATTTTGTAACCAAACTACTTTTAGGTATCAAAACCGTTTGTTTTGATACCAAACCTGTTTTCTAACCTCGTTAAATATGTTTTTACATGTTTAACTCGTCACTTTTAGTTTTGTGCTTGTCTAGGGTCGTAAAGGTAAGCGATCTAATCAATCGCTTATACTTTCGAACCCGACCCGTTTGGTCGATCATTAGGATCTGACCAAACACTTTAGGTGACCATAGTTGTATAGGGAATAACCTTCCGAGGTTATACCTTATGGTCACGTCGTTTAAGTGGTTGTATGATAGGTAGTTTACGTGCCGTAGGTAAATTACCAAAATACCCTTTTTACGCATAAATTCATTATAAGCATATGTAACCAAAATTTCGACATCTAAACTGATTAGGTAACTATATTAGACATGTTAAGGCATATTTTACTTGTCATGGGACTAGTTAAGCGGTCCGAATGCTTTTTACGCGAACGACGCGTTAAAGTAGCATAAGCTACCTAAACGGGTCATAATGGGTCGTAAGCACTTAGGTTAGGTTTCATTTTAGTATGTAGGCTTTGTTAAACCATATCATATGAGTTCCAATACTCATTTGGTTTATGAAACCTCATACTATCCAATCTCCCGATTTAGGTCCGGTTATTTATGTAGTTATCTATATAGGGTGTTGTTGATTTCCGTGATCCCTCTAGCTTTGCTTGGTTATTGTTCAAGACTTCTAAGCACCCTCAAGTGAGTACATAGTCCCCTCTTTTACTATTTTTAAACAGTTTCGGGGTGAAACACATGTGCCTACTTGTTATTTTCATGCTTTCCATGTTTTCATATCCTATACTTGCTATGTTCATTAGTACACTATTAGTACATGATTTCATTATGTTTTGCTATGTATGTTTACTTTACATGCTAGCACATTGTTTTACATTACATTTCTTTTTCTATGTATGTTTACTTAGCATGCTAGCACATTGTTTTACATTGCATCTCTGTTGCATATGTTCTGGTAACATATGGACACATTGTTTTATATCTCTACCTTGTATGTTCACTTAGCATACTAGGTACATTATTTTCATAAAACATGCTTACATTTGGTATGACATTTGGTTTGTTTAACGGGTCTTTATTACATTCATTAACACCGATCATGCCACTCGTTAGTAGGTAGTGATACCATAGGACTTGACAAATCCCGTTCCTAAAATCCTAGGTTTGTTTGTGTGGATGGAATGACCGAATCCGAAAACATTTTTCTTTGATAACCTTCACTCTAAGGTTATCTGTCTGTCTCAACGCTTGAATGTAGGCGTTTAACATTACCGCATAAATGGTTGTATCAGTAAAGCATGCTTTATCTTACAAAACATAACTTTTGATTATATTTTATCAAATGAATTGTTTTGTACATTACTTTCTTATTGGGTTGAATAAATGCTTTTAATCAATAAATGCTTTTATTCACTATACATAACATTTGTTTACATATTACGTGATTTACATATGATGGTTTTTACATAAACATTTGACATTTGACTATACATAAACATTTTTACATTTATGGTTTGTTTTGGTAAGTGATTTAAATAACAAGGCGTGTGTAATAAGATAAAAGCATGGTGGATATGCCGCTGGTACTTCCTATATATAAGTGCTTTTATAGTATTACATATCGTAGCGTTATTTAAACCATTTCAGTATTTGACTTATCACATTTTACACAAATAACATATTTTCACTAAACATTTGTTTTACAAAACAACTTATTTCATACAAACTCATTTTTACTTGGTTATTCATTTAACCTTACATTATTCTTTACATATCATCTATTTTAATCATCGTTTTTCAAATGACTTTTAAAAGAAAACATTTTACAAGGATCATGACTAACTTTTCTTAAACATTTTTTTCTTTAAACTTATAAGTCATGAATCCTAAATCAACAAAACCTATGTATCTCACATGCATTTTTATGCTGACGTACCTAATTTCACATGTGTTTCTGGAAATGATGCATAAGAATGATCAAGATACACTTAGGAGGACTTGGGCCTTAGTGACATTAAAAGATGCAAGACTAGTTAATTTTGTTTTGTTTCTTTGTTGTTAAGACATTGTAACTCTTTTAATCAATAAAGCAAAATTTCAAATTTCCATGTGTTATGAAACAATGATTCTGTTACAACACTCCCCGACGATTCCGCCACGATTTGTTGTTTTACGTTGTCGGGGTGTGACATTTCCTTACAACGAACACTTGTTGACGAACATTATCTTCTGGTGACGAACATTGTGTGACAAATTTCTTATGGCGACGAACATTGCTTGATGAACCATTTATTCAACCTGTGATCCGATCGGACGACTAAAAAGTGATCCGATCGGAGGACTCAAAAGTACATTGACTTCAGTCGAACGGTCATTCGACCGAACGACAATTCGATCCATTTTTATTGATCAATATCATTCCCAGCTCAATTAAGACATCAGCTTTAAATGTTGGCGCCCCATTAGTCATCACGGTCCATATTTCAAATAATTGATCAGTTTGCATGAGGTCCAATAAACATGTGAAGATTGTTGGCCATTTAATAACAAATTGAGAATTGAAACAAGATACTCAGCATTCAAGTGATTTCTATTGTTCTATGTTTGCAGCCCATGTGAAACTGCATAAATTTCTCAGCCCAATAACTGTTTCAAATTGGAGGTCCAAAATCATTAAGTGATTAAAGTTTGACGGCACAATTGACTTGAACGAATAGTCGTTCGGATGAATATTCATTCGATCGGTGGACACATTATATTCACTAGTCATTCGATCGGATTTACATCTGATCCATTTCATGCACAAGCCCAATTGATAAGTGAAAAAGTTATTCGATCAGATCACAGAAAATACATAACCATTTAACGAATGGTCATTCGGCCGAACGTATATTCGGACGAAGTGTGAATTTGACAAAGTGATCCGACCGGATCTTCATCTGATCGAAGCGATCCGATCTAAGCCTTCTGTTTGACTTTCGTTGACCTCATCCGATCAGTTAGTCATCCGATCCAAGTGACCGATTGTTTAAACTAAACATTTGTTTGTTTGTCTGCACGTGATAAACGAGGTGAAAAATCAAGGTTCAAGACACGAAGGAGAAAAGCAAAGAATCAACCGTCGTGGCTGAAGAATTTTACAACACATTCTACAATACATTCACTTCCGAATCTTCCGAAACAAAGTCGGAGACAAGAAGCATTTCGAAAACGATTTCGGATAGTCTGAATTACGATAACGTGTATGGAAACCAACAGAAACCATCGAGATTGTAGGATCGTGTTCTGACCCAAACGAGTCGTTCAGAGGAGTTTTCGTCAATTACAGGTGCGGAAAACAAGTAATCAACGTAGAAACAGCTAGCAATTCACTTAATTCACTGATTTGATTGATTTAACAGCTTGTACATTCAAATCTCGATCCGGCAGCACTTCGGTACGAGTTACAAGGTTACGTTCTTATGATTTCGCTCAAGAGGACCCTATATATAGGGTGATGGTTTCGCTTATGTGACAGACCACATAAGCGATACCCCATGTTAGTGATTTCGCTTATGTGTCATGTACACATAAGCGATACCCTCTTGTACACATGAGCGAAATCATCTCTAACTACCTATATAATTTTACATATTCTCGTACAACTTGCCCTGATCTATACAATGAAATCTAAGATTCGATACAAGACGAAGTCGACAGATGTAGTGCACCAACAGACTCCCCCTCAGATGTTGACGAGTCGCAGTGTCGAGTTTTTGTCAATATCATGTCTTCACATCTTCAGTCTTGATCTGTCTCTAGGCTTCTCTCTCTCAATCTTTTCTTGCATGTCTTCAGACTCCCCCTTGCGATATGCTGGCATTTCTTCAGTTCATCAGCATCATCAGCTTTAGGATCGTTGTCTGTCTTTTCATCTAACATCTTTTCAATATTAATCAGCCTAATTCTTCATGTTCCAAGATCATTTCCTGGCTACTCCTGCACATTCTTAACCCAGAATTAAGTTTTATGAATTTAACAAATTAAGTAACATGTGCACCAATAACAACTCTCCCTCTAACCACTTTCTTTATGATGAACCACTTGTTGATTTTTTTTAAAAAAAATATATTGACATTTTAAGACACACTTCCCCTCACAACAATGTCATCATGTTTAGCACTCGGAACTTTGAAAATTAGCTTTCCAACATCAGTTGTCGAAAATCTTTTTGACTTTTTCAAAAGTTTATGCTAAAACACACCGAAAATCTTTTTGTAATTTTGAGTGAAAAGATATGCAATAAAGAAATATTTACAAACAATATTTTTGTGAGTTTGTGCAAGAGGATCATATCAGTTTTTGAGACAAATCACCAACACCGTTAAGCTTCATTTCATTTTAAGTTATAAACAATTCACCTAGATTGTCAGTATATTTGTCCACTTAAATTTTCACACAAAGTTCAATTGATCCGAGATACGATGTTAATTGTTTTAAGAGACTTAAACTTATCCGTGTGTCCCACTACTTGAATATACTCCCGTATCCAGATCCCAATATTCAGTCTTACAGGTGAGTATACCACAGATGATATCTGTCAGGGGAATAAATTATAGTACGAGGGCCGTGAGAGCTCAGGTCGATCTTTCGATACGCAGAGAGATGACGGCTTCGACTTTTGGTGTGTCCCCTTTAGAGGATCTTTTGTTTCAACAGCCATGATTAGCATTTTTCAATGTTTCATCATTTTTTAGCTGAGGGTGAGCTATATTTCAAGCAAGCGTAAAGTATTATACGGGGACTAGGTCAGAAATTTCTTTCAGCAGAAGTCCCGGGATAATACCCCAGATATCACTGAGCATAAAGACCTAGTATCTCAGAATAAGGGACCTTTCAAACGAAATTTCAGGGGTTACCTATATATCCAAGTTTGTGTTAACCCACAGAACAAGCAAGTTTGAATTTAGGTTTATATCTCGTCACAATCTACTAAATGTGCAAAAACCTACTGGCACATCATCAGTGAGACCGTTTATCACATTTTAATTTTCCATTTCTTTAGCATGTTGTGATAGTCCACTGATGTACTATCATTTCCTCTTTTATGCAACAAAAACTCATTTTTCATTTTATCATGTTTTTGCCTTTTTCAAATTTTCTAATGTTTTTGGATTTTCTGAAAATTTCTTACTCCCCCTAAAATGCAAACACATTTTAGGAAATTTGAAAACAAACTGTACACAAACATGACAACTAATATCGAATTGCTTCAATTCTCCATCCACTTGGCATAAACAATCAGAACTCCCCCTTTCACAAAACTATTTTCTCATTATGATTTCAAAACACTCAAGTTTGTTTTAACCAAAATGATTTGTCCGGAAAATAAGTTTTGTTAATTTTCAAACCACTTGTAGGTTAGGGGTTCATCACATTGTTTTACATTCAACCACTTGTAGCAAATCAAGTACAACTTAATGTCCCTGATTTACCACTTGCATGTATGCAACCTCTGTACTTCTTGTAAAAATATTCACAACATTCAAGCCTATGTAGGAATAAACCTCTACACAAACCATTTTACCAATCAAGATGCCGATTCCTGCTTCGCCCTTACCAACCTGGAAGCTCCGGCAATTCCTGCAGTATGACTTGCCAAAATTTAACTATTCACAAAAACAATTTTCAAGAAAGATGCCGATTCCTGATCCGCGATATAAACTTGGGATCTCCGGCAAGTCAGGTTTTTCAAGCAAAGAAAATGTCCACCCAAGCCTGACCAGCCTTGGGTGTTTTCAATTCAGAAGCAGTTGGAGTGTAAGTTGCTTTCTTTTTAGCATAAAACTCCTTTACCCCTTTCACCTTTCCATCAACCATTTTTCCGAAAATCTTCTTAACTTTCCCATTAAATGCTTTCTCAACATCAAAGTTATCATTCTCAGAATAACCCTGATTTAAGATTTCAGACTTTCCGGTTTTCTTTTTAAAATTTTCAGTCCTCAATGGTGGAAAGTTCTCATCATCCATTGAAGGAACTGAGTTTTCATCACTCTCATCAAACTGTGGCTCCTCTGATTTTGTGGAATCAGATTCATTACCAGATTTTGCATCAAATTTCTTAACAACCCATTTTTGGTTGTCAAGTTTAACACTTCGCCTGTAAAATCTCTTCGAACACTCACCAACTTCAAATGTTGAATTTTTGAAAACTTTAAATTTTTCAGTTGGTGGTTCAGTTTTATCAACAATAACTTCTTTCAGTTTTCCAGAAACTCCCTGTTTTGTGTTTGTCGCTTTCGAGCAATTCCATGCAATATGACCAACTTCATTGCATCGGAAACAGGTTCTTGTCTCTTTGTTCACATAAGCTCCATTCTTTCTCTTTTCAGCAAGAAACTCCTGGTTTGACTGTTTCCAAAATGAGCTCTTTGCTTCTTCTTCATGACTGGTTCCTGCAACATATGTCATTTTTGCTTTAAAATCACGAACATATTTTTCATTTTTATAGTTTTCAGATGGAATAAAACCAAGTCCTTTCTTTTTGTAGTTACGATTGTGGTTTGGTTTCTTTTGAAAACCAGAACCAGAATTGTAACTCTTTTTCTTGTTCAAACGTTGTTGTACTCTTGAGGTGTAAGGTTTAGGTTTTTCATTAAGATTTAAATTTTTTATTTCAGAAATATTAATTTCTGTAAGTTTGAAAACCTTTTTAATCAATTCATTTTTAACACCTCTTATTGGAAACTCTTTATCAAAATATAATTTGTCAGAATCATTCAAAGTATATACAACTTCAAATGTTTCGTCATTCAAATTAGATTTTGACAACAAAAACTCTTTACTGTAAACCCTTTTTCCCGACAATTTTGAATTCTTTTCGGATGAATTTGAACTCCCGACTGACTGACACGAACTTTCGGACTCGGACTTTAAGTCTGACTCCTCATCCTTATCCAACACCTGATCGACCACTCGTTTTATCAGTTCTGACTCATGATCTGTGTCGGACGCCGTGAACGTGACATCAATATTGTCCGGTAAAACATCGGTTATCTCAGATTCTAACTTAATATTGACCGCCTGTTTTAGTTCTTCCTCGTTAGGTTTCCTAGATGAGTACCCTTCCCAAATCGGAGGCGGACACTTATTATAACATACACCCTGTTTCTTACCAGTATCCTTTTCCTTTGGCTTTTTGATTTTATCTTCATCTTTAAATGCCTCGAAACCTTCAACTGTTGGATAAATTCTATCCATTACGTAGTCACAACCTTTGTAACTTTGCAGCAATCTTCTGATTCTTTCATTCTCAGTTGCTTCACTATCCAACTCTTTCTTCCACTTTGCACATTCTTCTATGTACATGTTGATCTCTTTCTGCTTTGTCATCATGGTAGCATTCAACATCTTCATAGCTTTCTCTCTTTCAGTGTTAGTCTTCTCCAGACTATTCACATGTCTGTTCAGTACATCATACGACTTTTTCAAATTCTTTACATCAAACAATAACTGTTCTTTCAACTTTTCTAACTCACTAAACCTCTCATCTTTCTCTATACATGGTTTACAAGACTCTAAACATGTAAGACAAGGTTTTGTGATTTCAACAATTTTCTCAACTTCAACTATTTTCTCTACTTCAACTATCTTCTCAACTACTTTGACTTCTTTCAGTTCTTTTTCAGCTTTCCTCTCTTTCAGCTTCTTTAATTTTTCTGCAAAATAAAATTCAAAACTGTCAGAAGATAGATGAGTTTTTCCAACATTTACCTGTTCCGTCTCTTCATCATCACTTGTTTCTGACGAACTGTTTTCAGATGAAACAGATCCTTCATCTTCACTTTTCTCTTCATCAGATAACACTTCCATCCATTCCTTTAGCATTTCAGGCTTTTGAATAATATGAGCAATAAACGCTCCAACATTTGAATCAGCTGGAATGTATTTGTCCCAGCTAAATCCTTCAGATATTTTCTCATCATCTTGATCACAAATGCCAAAATAAGCTTTCCTGTTTGCATTCTCGATCATTCTTCCATGTGCCGTTTGTGGCTCTTTTTGTTGATGTGGTTGATGAGTGATTTGCTGATAAATGGTCTTCCTATAATAATCATCTTTTCCAGAAGACTCCTTTGTTCCTCTTGGCTCCTGATTCTTGCACTCTCTTTTAAAGTGTCCTTTTTCCCTGCAACGAAAACAGATAACTTTAGATTTATCAAATCCAAGATTAGAAAGATTTGCATCCAAGAAATCAGTTCTCCCTGTAACCAATCTAAACTTTTCTGCTCTCCTCAAAACACTTGCTAAGGCCCATTTAATATCCATCAGTTCTAGCTCCTCTGCATCGATTTGGTCATAATCTTCTTTTGTTAGCATTGGATTACCAATTCTTCCGGCAATCAACCCTTCATAAGATTCCAATGCAGTAACCAATAATCCCATATGATGCTTTACTACTTCTTCAGAATAATTTTGACCGTTTTGAAGATGTAGAGCTACATTGCACTGAATTGAATGAGCATTTCCAGCAGATGAACTTTGAACACTTGGAGGATTCACCGTTGCGAACCCACTAGTGTTAATTGAACCTTGACTACTTGGTGTAGATTGATTTCCAGCACTAAATGCAGTTTGTATCTTTGGACTTGCTTCAGCAGTTTGAACATTTCCTTTATAGTACAATTTAATATCTTGTTGATGATTAGAACTGTTCATTCTAGCAATTTTCTGCTGCTCCAGATCCTGTGCCTCCAACTTCTCTATGAACTGTGCAATCGATAGCCTTTTAAACTGTCCGGAATTCTTCAATATCATCAAATATGTACCCCATTCCTGTTGCGGTAGTGCGTCTGCAAGCTTTTCAACCCATTCTGCTGGAGTTTTTGTTATCTTCAACTGTGACATGGTGCGTACAAGATGACCGTATCTTTCGATAAGACTTTTTGTTGTTTCACTAGGCATGCACGCAAATAGTTCAAACTCTTTTTTCAGCAATGCTGCTTTGCTTTGAAGCATTTCAGTACTTCCTTCAAATTTCGTTTTAAGAGCTTCCCAAATAGAATAAGCGTTTTCATCATGTTGAAGCAACACAAAAATATCTTCTTTAACAGCCTGTTGTAACAAATTGATCATCATCTTTTCTCCTTTGTAACTCTCTCTTTCTTGTTCCGTGAATTCTGAAATGATTTTATCGATTCCCGCTGAATTCTTTGGTCTCTCGTATTCAGTTTCGATGCTTTCCCAGGTTTTTAGATGATTCGCCTGAACCCAATTCTCAAAACGTTTCTTCCATCCGTGATAATCTTCAATTCCCATGAGTTTTGGAGGTTTTTGCATTGTTCCAGTTTCATTCTCCATGTTCATGTTCTTTGCAATTTCAGCCGGAGAAGCCGAAGTTGAAGCAAAAGCGTTGTAAAACTTGGAATCCATTTTTCGGTAGCAACTTGAATTTCTTGATAATCACTTGATGAACACCTGACGAATACCTGATGTAGAAGTGAAATCAGAATGATATACTGTCTTTGGAGCGAAATCAAATTCAATTGAATGTCCTTTCGAGCGAAATCAGTATCTAAGATGACCCTTGGAGCGAAATCAGTCACTAAGATGACCCTTGGAGCGAAATCAGTTGTAAATGTGACACAAAAGCGAAATCACATGTAAATGTGACACAAAAGCGAAATCACATGTAAATGTGACACAAAAGCGAAATCACTTCGAAGATGTTTTGGACCATTTTTACTTTGAATTTGAAGCTCAAACTTTCAGGGATTTGTCTATGACCACTTTCCTACAATCTGTGAAATTTTGAGCCAATTCCGACCGTTAAAACTTGGTCTGACGAAGAAAGAAGGTATAGAAGTAAGAAAAAGTGATGAAATCCAGCAAATCTAAGTAGAACTCCTCCTCCTGAAGCTCTGATACCACTTGTAGGATCGTGTTCTGACCCAAACGAGTCGTTCAGAGGAGTTTTCGTCAATTACAGGTGCGGAAAACAAGTAATCAACGTAGAAACAGCTAGCAATTCACTTAATTCACTGATTTGATTGATTTAACAGCTTGTACATTCAAATCTCGATCCGGCAGCACTTCGGTACGAGTTACAAGGTTACGTTCTTATGATTTCGCTCAAGAGGACCCTATATATAGGGTGATGGTTTCGCTTATGTGACAGACCACATAAGCGATACCCCATGTTAGTGATTTCGCTTATGTGTCATGTACACATAAGCGATACCCTCTTGTACACATGAGCGAAATCATCTCTAACTACCTATATAATTTTACATATTCTCGTACAACTTGCCCTGATCTATACAATGAAATCTAAGATTCGATACAAGACGAAGTCGACAGATGTAGTGCACCAACAGAGATTAATGAATATCGAGGACTATAATTGGTGGAAAAAAAGATTTGAGGGTTCGGTAAAAGCATTCGCTTATGATAGTTGGTTAATGTTGAAGTTAGGATATAAAGAACCAACAAAACAAGGTGGAATTTTATTAACAGTTGAAGAATTCACTGATAAAGAAGTAAAAAACATGTGTGTTGAACAAAAGATGACTGCATTGTTGTATCAATCTGTCCGAGATGATATTATTTCACTACTTGATGATGAAAACACTTCAAAAGGTTTGTGGGAAGCCTTAGAGAAAAAATGTACGGGTGGTGATGAAATTATCAAAAACAAACGATCGTTATTGAAAAAAAAAAATTAATTTGTTTACATGCATGAGAGATGAAACCGTCCATCAAATGATTGAAAGATTTTTCCATCTTATACTTGAACTGCATAGGTTTGGTGTTTCAAAAGATAATGAAGAGATCATTGATAGGTTGATCAAAGTACTTCCAAATGAAAACGATTGGTCAAACTATGTCATGATACTCAAAAACAGCAATGATATGAACAAAATGACCCTTGATTGGTTAATTGAGAAGCGTGAAGGCCCTGAATTAGAAATACAAAAGCAGAACAAAATGGCAAATCACCAGTATCCGCAAAATGTCGATCTATACTATAGAAGAAGCATGATTAATCAAGCGTCAAAGACGGCATTTAGTGTTGGAAGTTCAAGGGATTCATCTCAATACAGTTTTTCAAAAGGTTCGGGTTATAAGTCATTTGCTTCAAATTTGTCAAATCCAAACATAGTTCAATGCAATATCACCATAGATCTGAAAAATTCTCAAAGTCTGAATGCTGAAGCTGCCAAGCAACAAATGGTGTTTTTAGCATCTGTCCTGGAATCGTACGAAAGCCTGATCGCGGGTAAGGTTGGAAACCCGAATATGGCGAAGGAAGATTATGACCAGATCGATCCAGAGGAGATGGAGCTGATAGATATAAAATGGTGCATGGCTAGCGGTATGAGGGGAGCACAACGGTTTATGGAAATCACTGGAAGATCTTGTTTGGGAACTGCTGATAGAAAACTGGGATTCGACAAGTTGAAAGTTACCTGTTTCAAGTGTAAACAGAAAGGGCACTTCAAGAGAAAGTGCACAAACAGGCAAACTAATGAAGGTGTGAATCCATTTAAAGATGATAATTATCAGAAAGCAATCTATCATCGCAACAACGAGTCATCAAAGGTGAATCAAAGGAAAATCAATGAAGGATCGTCAAAATAAAAGTAAAGGGCTCTAGTAGTTATTCCGGACGACGAGGGTTATGACTGGAGCAAAATTCTTCCAGAAGAAGATTATGTTGGATCCGCTTTCATAGCTGAAGTTGTAGATGATACACGATGGCAGAGAGAGTATGCTCGATTTGAAATCAAAAAGTTGTATGCTCCTTTTAAGGAAGCACAAAAAGAAAAAAGATGGGATGCTGAACGAGAATCTTATTTGGATCCATAAGGTAATCCAGTGGTTGATCCTAAGAAGGTGAATTTCGATGCAGCGACAAACGTATTTCCATATTGTGACACGTTTCATACAAGGAGGTTATCAGAGAAAGATTATGAAGCTAACCTGTTTAAACGTTTAAAGGAAGTTTTTGATGCAAGTCCACCAAAAGTAATGGAGTTGAAAAAGAAGAAAAAGAAGAGATTGAGAAGCTGGTTGAAGAAGTAAAGAAAACCACAGGAGATGCTGATGAGAATCAACAAAAGAATGATGAAGATCAGAAGTTAAAAACAAAAGAGTCAAAGGCATCAGATGAAACTGAGGTAAAAATTCTAACTGAATCTTCTGAGAAATTAAATAATAATGAAAATGTTGATAAAATTGAAGACGAGTGCATGAATTGCATAGAAACGTGCTAAGCTTGTACTGAGAAAGATGAAAAGTTAAAATGAAGAGATATTGAATTAAATAAAATCAAAACTGTTTTCAAAACAAAATGTAAAGAAATGCTTGAAAATGAAGAAGTTTTGAAACAAAAGATTGAAAAGCTGACACTGAGATGTCAAGATTTTGAAAAAGAAAATGAAATGTTAAAATAAAAGTGTTTAGCAAAATCTAATGATTGTGTTCGAAAGGATAATAATATTCAAGATTTACAGAAAGAGTATGATAAAATGAAATGGTCAAGTCATAGAGTACAAGAAGCTTATGATACTTTGAAGAAACAAGTCAAATGTATGGATGAAAGATTATCTGAAAACTTAAAAACAACAAGACTTTATGAGAACAAGTATGAAGAAAAGCAACAGGAGTTAAACAAATGTATTGATGAAGTTGCTAAACGCAAACAACTTTTAGCTGGAAAGGAAAAGATTGTTACAAAACTTCAAAGTTATCATAGTTCCTCGTACATTCTTGAACGTATTTTCAACATCACAACAGATGACAAAGATTCTGAAAAGAATAAAAAAGGTATTGGTTCAGAATACTATCAAGTGCCACCACCGTTGAGAGGTAATTACACGTTTTATGATGAAGAAAAGGTGGAAAAGGTTTGAACATGGTTGACCAATTACCCGATAACATCGATGTGACTTACACCAAAGCTGATGATCTTGATGATTCAGAGGTGGTTGGTAAGGTTGTTGAAAGCGTTTTATCAGAGGAGTCAATCAAAACAGATAAGTCTGAGTCACAAGATGAAAATGAGGGAAGTTTTCATGATAGTTATCTTAAATATTCAAAATCTGAAAAAGTTGTGAATGATGATTCAAAAGGATTGGTTTATACCATAATTGGATCGGACAAATTATTCTCAGATATTGAAGTCCCGATTCAAAATGTGATTTCAGAAAAGATTAACAAAGTTTTCAAACTGGTAGAAATCGAAAAGTCCGAAATTGAAAAATATGCCGGAAAAGGGAGCAAGAAATATTTTTATAATAAGTCTAGTTACAAAAAGAAGAACATGAAGGATGGGTTGGGTTATAAAAGGAAACAAAACCAAAAGAATAAGTTTGAAAACCCAAATTTTCAGAAAAATATGAACTTTTTTCATGGAACAAGTTTGGAAGAAGAGAAAGAACTCCAATTTAGAAGACAGACTAATGAAGAGTTCTATGCTCAGAAAAAGCAAAAACAACAGGCTAAAGATGTTTCGAGGAAAACTTGTTTTAAATGAGATCAAACTGGACATCTTGCACGCAAGTGTCCAAACCCAAAGCCTGTTGATGTTGAAAAACAGAAATCTGAGGATGTGTAACAAAGGTCTACCAGATTTGATTAAAAAAACTTGGAGGTACAACACAAACAAGTTTGCTTTGAATCAAACTTGGAAATCAAACCAGACTAGGTTTGATTCAAGACAAACCTGGAATTCTCACACACCTAGATTCAGAACAACAAAAAGTTGGCAAACATCATTTGATATGACAAAACCAAACCAGTTTTGGAAATCAAAAGTTGTTGTTCAAAATAAAAACAATCAAAACGAGTCACGATTTTACAAAAGAAATGTTTCAAAAGGACAAAACTGGGTGGTTAAGAAACAAGTGACTTCTGTGAATGTCGAAAAAGTTGAAGTCAAATATGAAAAAGTTTTTGTACAAAATGACAAAGATTTTCCATCATTGAATGAATTTTGTGTTGAAATACCTAAGGTCAAACAGGCCTGGGCTGAATTATTCAAGTGATTGAATTGTTTGAATGTGCAGGTGCTCTCGAAGTCGGTTGAATGTTAAGTTGGAGAGCGGAGGAGCCTGGCACGAGAGGAGGCTGGTCCCTGCGACTGAGAAACAGGGAGTTAGTTTGTTTCTATGCATAAATAAACCATATTTCAAAAACCCTAAAAAATTAAAAATTTAAAAACAAAAAATATGTTGATTGAATATGCCGAAACCCTCACGGCTGAACAAACATGATTAATTTCACAAGATTGAAAAACGGTTTTCAAACTGTCAAATATCAATGTGTTGTAAATCACGGGGGTGCATTATGCATCACATGTTATATTTTCTGCAAAACAGAGCATGTAAAGCAGAAAGTTGATGACGAGACAAAGCTATCAGTATCAGGTTGTCTAATTTTCTTTTAATGTTTTGAATTTTAGGGGGAGTAAGCGTTGTCAAAAAATCCAAAAACATTTGAAAATTTTGAAAAAGCCAAAAACAATAGAAAATCAAAAATGAGTTTTTGTGTAGAAAGAGGAAATGATAGTACATCAGTAGACAATCATAGTACGCTAAAGAAATGAAAAGTCAAATGTGATAAGCGGGCTCACTGATGATATGCCAGTAGGTTTTTACACGCTTAGTAGATTGGTTTCGAGATATAAACCTAAATATCAATACTTACTTATCTCGTGGGGAACATCTCTCGGATACATGGGTAACCCCCGAAATCTTGTTTGAGAGATTGCCTGATTCTGAGATACTAGGTCTTTATACTGTTTGATATCTGGGGTATTATACCTGGTCTATAATATTGCGGAAGCAATGGCCTAGACCTCGTATAATACTTTACGCGCTTTAAAAGCTTACCCTCTGCATAAAAATTGAGAAAATATCGAAAGATATTTATCAAGTGCAATTGTAAAAAAAAAAAAAGATTCCCTAAAGGGAACACACCTAAAGTTGAGCCTTCATCTCTTTGACTGAACGGAAGTTCATACCTGAGCTCTCAAGGTCTCGCATTAACCTAGAGTACAGATATCAAATTGGTATACTCACCTGTAAGACGGATTTGATACGGGAGTATATTCTGAGGTGGGAGACACGAATAAGTTAAGTCCTTAAAACACTAAATCTCGTATCTCGAATCAATTGAACTTTGTGTGAAAATTTAAGTGGATCAGTATATTGACAATCTAAGTGAACCGTTTAGAACTTAAAGTGTTTAAAGCTCAACGGTACTAGTGATTTGTCATAAACTGATATGATCCTCTGACACGAACTCAAACAAAAATATTATCACACCCTGACTTTTGCGGAAGCGTGATTATGGTGTGACTTACTTGTTATCATTGCATTCAACCATATCAAACAAATATATGATAAAACCAAAGATTTGTCATCCATAAAATGAGTTTAAAACATAACAACATTGTCTAAAACGTAGACTTCAAATTTAAGTTTTACAAACCAGATGAATTGTGTAAAAGTTTGCTAAGGACTTGTCAAAGATAATAGTTGTAATCAAAGTTTGGAAGACGTGTCTCTTCCAGGATTAAGACACGCTGGCCAAACCCAAAAACCATGGATGACATCTTTGTACTTAACATGACTTGAAATTCCAACGCCCGCCAGATCCATACTTAATTTCCTGAAATACATGTAGTTTGAAAAACATCAACAAAAGTTGAGCGAGTTCATGTGTATGTGAGTCTGTATAAATCGTTAATGTGTGTCTGTATAAATTGTGAAATATGTCTGCATAAATGTAAGTCCTTTGTATGTAGCAATAAGGAAAAACAGATCAATTAATGTGTAGCTAATACATTAATAAGTGATATGGCCTAGGAAGCACTCAAACCTGTAACGCGTACTTCATACCGGTCCTTCCGGCGGAACGACATAGTCACCACATGCAGCCACACGTTGGCCCAGGTGTGGGGCTCGCAACACCCAATAGATCTATCACTCATGCCTCTCAGTCCTTATACAAGGATTAATGGTCTTACGATAATAGCCTATCCATTCACGTGATCTAACAGTAAATTCCTTAGCTAATCATACCATGTATAAAAGTGTCTGTAATAATTGTAACATGTATTTCACCCCCGAAGTTATAAAACTGAAATCAGTTAAGAGAAAAGGGGGACATGAACTCACAGTATTGCGTCTTCAGTACTTGTAACCCAAATCTCCTCAGCAAACACGACTACATACAATGGTCTACGCCTATTAGACGAACGGGTCGTGCCTTGGCTTAGAGTTTAATGTTTAGAGTTGCTTTACTTATATTGATTTGCGTGATAAATATTTGTCAAAATAGTTAATATTTTAACTTAATCATGTGTCATGTTGGGGTATTTGTTCGTTCAATGTTCTAGTAAACTCTTGTCTTAGAAAGAAAATATTTACTAAGCGTTAGGATTTTCGGAAAATTTCGCCATAGTCTCCTTGTTAAATGGAGGCGTCCATGCTTAATAGCATATCATTTTCTTTTGCATATATCCCGTAGAATGTTCTCACATAGCCAACCCGACAATCGTACATGCAATATACCGCTTATGTCATTTCAGTTTTATTAATCAAAACTGGACTGTTTTTGAGCATTTTAATAAAATAGTTAACCTTCTCCAAAAATTCCCAAATTTTTACAGAATGTCATATACGTTCCAAATTTTATAGAAATTTATTTACCCGACTGAAATCAGATTTGTCACTTTCTAATTGCAGTCTACGGAATAATTCACTAAAAATTAATCGTACGTCCAATTGATGAAATTCCAGTTGGAGAATCACGGCGACAACAGTGACCATCTACAGTAAAAATTACATGAGCTAATTCTACTCAGTTTTTAAGTTATGACTCCGAATACAACACACTTTTTCAGCAGAAAAATCGCAGCTTGAGCTGCTGTCTAAAAACAGTTCTTTAAAAATAGTAAACGAACTCGAAAAATTATGACTCCAGTGCCATTTGATCAGTTTTTCGAAAATACATAATTTAGGCTTAAGAAAATCAGTTTTTCGATTTACAAAGATCCAGGTACAGCCTATTGAAGTTGGCTGGAAATACTAATCAGCCTGCTTTTTAGGGTGTAAATGTTACTAAAACGCGTCAACAATAGTTCTAACAACTGGTTTATCGAAAAATAAATGCTCAAACAACATGCATGCTTATACCAACATAATCCAACCAGATTTTATCATTATATAAGTTCATGTTTAGGTTCCTTGTTCATTTTCTCTTTGTGTTCTTATTTTGAGCTTCAAACAACAATGTTTCGAACAATCAATGTAGAAATGATTCATGAGCTAGATCGAAGACTTACTACTAGCACAAGGACTAGGGATGAACTTTGTGAACAAGAAATGATGATGAAAATGGCGTGAGAATGCAAGGGGTAATGTTTCATCAAGACTCCAAGCTCCAAGCTTCACAATGTTCCTTCTATCACTTGTTTTGGACTTGAAAATGGATCAAATGAGTGAGTGTTGTGGTGATGGTGGTGGTGGCGGATATATGCAGCCAAGAGAGAGAGAAAGAGTGAGAAAAATGGTGGGGTGAACTAGTTGGTGAAGATGAAATGATGGAATAAATCTCTAGCCCATCCTATTAGTAATGATGGTGATTTCTTGGCAAGTGGAGTGAATAAAAAGGGTCCAATCACCATAAAAGGGAATATTTTATGTTGGGATTTTGTGATGATGGGGTGGGTCCCAATGGCTGAAAATTTGGTTGGGGGGGGGTAGATTGTAAAATTTGATTATTAGTAGGTAATTAAATAGGAGGTTAAGGGTATTTTCTAGAATAGTGGGTGTATGTCATGTTTCTATAGTGTGTGGGGATTTTTGTGACCATGATTATTTAGGAATAATAAAATAATGTTTCTGACAAAATTTTGGTGTCCCGGGTAATGTCCGGTTGCTCGGTTACGTATCGTTCCGTTAAAGTGTTAAAATGTACCGCAGCGTGTCTTTTATGCATCTTTTTGTAACGAAATTAATTCCAACACTTAGGAAAGTGTCCAGGACCATTTAGTCAATTTTCTGAATAATACGAGTATGGTAAAAGCTGAATCGTTGTTGAAATTGCAGAATTCCGTTTTAAAATGAGTTTTAGGCACTTTCCGGCACTCAAACTATCACCTAGTGACACAGTCTTATGGTCCTCACTTCCCTACACCCATACTAGTGTAGTACTTTGTCCCTGGCTCATACTTGCCTCAATATAGTGTCTGTCTATGTGCTGGCATTGTCAGCACGTGTCTGAGTTATCCGCTCATTATGTCACTAAGAGTCTGTATGAAATAAATGGAGCGACTGTATGTAAAGTGATGCACATGTATGTATGTAACATAAATCAGTAAGTAGTTTAAGGTGTCAGTTGTAATCAAGCACAGTCATTAAGCACATAATCGAAATTAATTAATTTGTACAGTACCTGAAATTTTGAGGGTTGTCACATTCTCCCCCCGTTAATAAAATTTCGTCCTCGAAATTTGTACTACTTTAATTCCTTAGGGTTTCGTTATGCATGTATGTATATGAATAGTACCGAGGTAGATAATCACCAAACCGAATCAAACCTTATTCACATCAAGTGTGTCCAAGAATATATATATATAACATCACGAATCCAATGGTTAAAAGGTTATGTGCTTTTAACACTTGGTGTCGAAGGTACAAGACGTGTTGACGTATGGTCTAGTGTAGTCCAGTTAATAGGGGTTCCACAAGAGTGGAGTTTTGTCTATTAGAATCCTCAGATAGTCGGTCACAATATGTCAACGAGTCCTCACAACCATAGTATGAACTCAAAATCAACAACTCAAAAGTAATAGTAGAGTGATCTGTCAATCTTCCGAACAAATGAATGGTAAGAATCAGTGCGTTGTCATTTTTTGAATTGTGAAAATACACCGTATGAAATACAAGCGAATTTGGTGTATCATTGTCTTAATTCGTAGTTGCATCAGAAATGTTTAAATGACAAGTCAAACAAAAGTATATGTCGTTTTGTGTGAAACAGTTGACCATGATTAGCACAAGCTAATGATACCACAAGGCGTAAAAATGACGAGATTCAATAGTAGTGGTGACTAAAAAATTCACCATGCCTGAAATCAAATGAAAGTGTCCCGAACAATCCAAAAATTTGATTTATACAATGTCGTAAGGTTTCCAGTTGACCACGGAATATCAAAAGATCACTGTTTCCGATCGAAGATGAAAAGTAACTATGTATCGCAAGGCATTTGATCGACCATGAAAAAATCGTTAGGAGGTACATTGTGATACGAAATGAGTCTATGTACCTTTACCTTAACACACAACTGTGTGGAGGCTGATTTTAATCGCGATAAACCAGAAGGATTTAGGGCAAGTTATCAAATATTCAATTAAATCCGTGTAAGAAGTAAGTAGCCAAATTAGCGCAAGCTTCAATCCCGTGAAAGCATCATCGTAAGGTATCAAAATCAACAAATGATTTGGTTGGGTCATAGACCAACCAAGTCCACTACGACTCGAAACAAAAGAATCCTTGCAAAATGTTTGAATATAATGCTCTCAACACATCATACGGCGTCTTAAATTGAATATGTGAAATGGATAGGTTCAAGCAATTGAACTTAGTTTTAGTGTAGCCCGACAATAAACGTGTGTATCGATCAAAGGAAATCTCGGCATGGTAACGAAAATAAACCGTGAATGTAATTTGAAACAAAAGAAGTTTCAAGGGAGTGTGTTGACATGATAGCAAAAGAGCTAACAATTACAATAATGTAGGTCATTCGAATCACAAACCAGTAATTTATATTTAGCAACATAATATTTGAACTTCAATGAAGCGTTTGAATCGAAACCGCATGAATAGCATATGGTGCATGCGTAACATGTGAGTTTTTAAAACAATGAGTGTTTGCTAAAATGGAGAAATGACCAGATATCGAAGCAAATGTGTGTTGGCTCTCAGCGAGAAAATTATTGTCATGCAACTACCATTAAAGGGGAGTAGAGATGTAAACATCTACTCGCTAGAAGTAAAAGAAATTCAAGTACTCTCTGTTTGGTCAACCGAACTGGCATATGTGGCAGGTTAATGGTGTCAGCTCGAGTTAACGGATGTGGTTCCTAAGTAACAACCTTTGTGAGTTTGGACCTGGTTCCTGATGGCCCTAAGTGCAGGTTTCCTAGATTCTCAGACTCTCGTATTCGGTGTAGAATCGTTCTGTGCATCGTGTAGGAAACACCATTCTTGTGTATGTCTGAAACAAATTATGGTCCCGCCATTTCCCGGCATGCTTTCTTCCTGGAGTCACAGCTAATGACACTCGATCATCGGTCGGTAGTGAAATAGTAGTTGAATCATCATAGTAAATTAAATAATTCGTTAATTCTTAGCAAGAGTTATCAACTCTGGTTGGTTAGGTCGTTCGGCTCCTGGTAGTTTGATGTCAGTTCGAAAGGTGTCGTCCTTCTTATCGACGAGCAGAATTAGGATTACCCAAAAGGGAATTTTGGTCTGTTATCTTCCTTCTCTATCAACTTCTGAAGCTTCACTGTCAATCCTTGCATCTCCGAAGGTGTAAGTCGTTAAGGTGTATTGACTACAGGCGCGACGCCTGGAATCAATCTGATGCGAAATTCAACTTGTCGTTCAGGAGGTAGTTATTGGCAAGTCTTTGGGAAAGACTTCGGGATATTTCCCTGTCACGGGAATATCTTTGAGTTCTGGTTCTTCGGCTCCCTTGTCCACGACATGAGTCAAGAAAGGAACACATCCTTTGTGCAACAATTTTTGTGCCTTCAAGAAATTAGTAATCTGTAGAGGCGTATCTTTCACCATGAGCCACGATCATTCCTTCGTTCGCCATCGGGGTGCGGATACCAACTTCCGCCGGATTGCTTGACAACTGGTCGATTCCCGTTACCACGTCAAGACTTCTCCTCGACTCGTTCTTATCAAGTACTGGATATCTATCTTACGTACTGCTAAAACTGTTGGACTCTGTATGCCCAAGACACATATTAAATTGATGTGGCTAGTACGTTATGATCCAAGTCGAGTCATACCCAAATACAAGCTAGACAAACACTTATAATATTTATTTATGATGTGATCAAACAAATAAATATTAACACTTATAATATTTAGAAATTGGTTTTCTAAATAATTGCACTTGACAAACCAATAAATTATATGGATAATTTATTTTGAGAGAATATTTTATTTTGTTATTTAATGGGTTAAATAACATAATAAAAGTTGTATAGGTCTTATAACATATGTTGTTATATTTTATAAAAGTTATAAAATATACATAAGACTTATAAATTTTATAAAAGAATTTTTTTTATAAAGTAAAGAGTGCCCCCCCCCCCCCCCCTTTTGTTCTTCCCTAAAGATTTTCCACCAATCAAGTTACATGCACATCTTACATGTTAGATGGCATTTGATTGGGTGGTCTTCCCTAAACCATTTTGGTCCAATAGGGATGCATGCATTTTGCATGTGTTAGATGTTCATGCATTGGTCAAATTGGGATGCCATTTCTCTCACTTGATATATATTAATTTGTATGACAAATTAATATGAAGAAGAACAAGAAAAACTCTAGAGATCATGCTCTTATTTTCGGCCAAGATAGGTCAAGTTTTGGAGATCATTTTCAAGTGTAAGACTTGAATTTACTCTCTAAAATCGAGTCATGTTTGGTTGATCAAGAAGGGGTTTTTCAAGTATGAAAATCAAGTGCAAGAACTCAATATAGTCCTTCTAATATTTCAGCCATATGGTGGTTTTCTAGAGGAAATTCTAGTGAATTCATAAGTGTAGAAATCCTAGCTAAAACTAAGGTGTTTCTTGGAAGGCTTGGGGTATACAAGCTTGAGGTCTTCTACACTTGAAGGCAACCATTCAAGAAGCATCATCTTCTTCATATCCATTACTCCTTGGAAGGTAGTATTCTAAACACCCTATGGTTGTGTTTTATTTTGATAGCATGCATGTTCGTATATGGATCCGAGGATTGGGTTTTACATATAAAATGGGTTTTATATCTTGTAAGTAACATGTTTTAAATAATTATTTCCGCTGCATTTTTATTTTATATGGATAAAATACTTTGATAAACATGTGAAAATCCCAACAGTGGTATCAGAGCCGCTTATATGAATGCATGCTTCATAGGATATGAAATTTTCGCGTTTCGGGTTTGGTTAAAACCCTATGGCCGAAATTTTATATATGGTTATCCTTTTGTTTTTCAAGATTATTTTAATACATGCATAAAAGTATCTTGAAAAATTATGTCATTTGGATGATTTGTTTGTTTGAACAAAAACCCACTTTCTCGGTTTTTTTCATTCTTGACCGAAAAGTAGGTTGTAAAAAGGAAACCATTATGCTTCTTGAAATTAATATACATGTATATATTTGGATATATATTTTGGTGCATATGACCTAGCCATGACCTTGTGTTGAATGATTGTGTTGTGATTTATTTTATTAATTATTCAATGGGTTGTAATAATTATTATTTTGTTCTTCCATTTTAAGATATGTAATTTATTTATTTTTCATTTGGTATGTAAAATAAATAAATTAGGTGCATTTTATTTTACTAGAAAAATGTATTAGGCTATATTTTGTAAAAGAAGATGCACACAAAATGCGGTTTTAGTTTGGACCATAATATTCGGTCCAAAGAACTTCATCGTTCTTAACGGGATTTAAGCCCGATAACCAAAACACATTTTTGAAGTCCAAAGGAGTTTGGAGCTGAATATAAAAGACATTTGGAAGACCAAAGAATGTGAAGAAATCACAACACAAGAAGAAGACTTGAAGCATTCGGATGCGGGATCAAGTGGGAGTTCGACGACACATTTCTTGTGTCAATTTTCACCCTTTAGGAAGGACCTTTTGGCACACTTGTTTCGGCTAACAAGTGTTGTCAAAAATAGTTGGCTATGGTTATGCACCTATTGTTAAGTATGTTGTGCTTGTGTGGTTGCTTATTTTATTGTTTGGATGATATTTGGATATGCATGCTTAACAAACTAATAATCAACAACAACCTTAAAATTGGTTCTTTAAAGATCATTAAAAATTTGGTTAATAAAAGGTTATTAAAAATTAATGATTTTATAATAAAATGGGTTTTATTAAAAAGAACCTTGAAAATTGATTTTCACTAAAGTACCAAGGATTTGAATGCATGCAAATGTATGGTACATAAAGTTATCTAAACTAGAATTTTGAAAACTCAAAATCCCTTTTATAAAACAAGTCAAACACCATCCTTTTATACAACACTCGAATCACTTGGGAACTCTTTTGTGGGATAAAGGTCACCTAACCACATTTGAGGGAACTTGTATATTCGAGGTGGGTTTACCATGTTTGTGGGATAAAGGTCACCTAACCACTTATGTGTATAAACTTACACGTGTGTGTAAGTTGGATGACTTGATTTGGAAACCATGAACTTAGGGTCACCGAAGCATGGGGAACAAAAGGTGTTGATGGGATTAAACATGCCAACTAAACATAAAGATGTTTAACCGATCCCATATGGCTAGAAATTGCAAAGAGTTGCAATTGTCAGACGCTGACTACCTTGTTAATTTAAATAGAGGGATAAATGTCACCTAACCAATATTTAAATGTAACGTTGGATTCTAGATTTTAATTATTAATTGTCTATGAGACACAAAAGGGTATTAATGATTAAAATATAATAATATCAAAAATACTAAAATTGAACCTTGTTAAATTTTGTAGATGGACACTAACAATATTACCCAAACCGTCCGTAACCTATCACTAAAAACAATCCTTGAAAAGGATCGTATCAATCAAGACACTTTATGGATTAATATCGAACTTAAGAATTGTTCTTAAGTAAGAAAGGATATCCTATGTGTTGAACGATCCTAATCCCGATGAACATCTTATGGAAGATAAGGATGCCTATAACGATTGGATTAAGTATATTGAGGATACTATGCAAGTTGCCTCATGTTAGGAATTGTGATTCCCGAGATTCAAAAGGATTTTGAACATCATGAGCATACGACATGATTACCCAATTGAAGGAAATGTTCCTACAATATGTAAGGGTAGAACGCTTCGAGCGCTTCATGCATGTCGAATGGAGGAAACCCAATCGGACTCATCTTATGTCTTTAAGATAAAAAGCCACATTGATCACCTCGAAAGGCTCAATATGGGTAAAATGGCTTTATCCATTCTAACGATCAATGAGGGTGGCAACTAGAAAGGGCATCACCCCGACACCAAAGCAAATGTTGAAAATGGAAACGGGTAATTCAAAGGTCAATGACTAGAAAGACTAAAGCAAAACCACCGAAACCAAAAGTGAAGAAGGCAAATGTTGCCATGAACGATCCATGCTTTGAGTGTGGTTAGATAGGGCATTTAAATAGGAATTGTCCAACTTATCTCAAAGAGTTGAAAAACAAGAGGGTTGCTAGGCAAACCTCAGGTACAATCTTAATGATACATATTGACCTTAATGTTATTTCTTCTAACACATGGGTATTAGATACCGGATGTGGAACTCATGTTTGCAATTCGTTGCAAAAGGTTCAAAAGAAATAAACATTACAAGAAAGGAGACTATGTTTTGAAACTTCCAAATGGTTTGGAAATTGCTTTAAAATGTCTTGAATGCTCCTAGTTTGACTAGGAGCATTATTTCAAGTTTCCCTTATAAGACAATATGGTTTTGATTTGAAGTTTGTAAACAATGACATTTATATTTCGATGAATGAGATGTTTTACTTTAAACCTATGCCTTCAAATGATATTTATGAATCGGTTCATAATAATACATCATTTGATAGTTCGATGTACCAAGCAATCACCAAGAAACTCAAAATGGATTTGAGTAAGACCTATCTTTGGCATTATCGCCTTGGTCATATAAACAGATGTCGCATGTAGACACTTTGAAAGAATGATCTTTTGGAAACAAATAAAGTTGGTTCATTTGATACATGTGAATCTTATTTACAAGGTAAAATGACCAAGTAATCCCTTAGTAGGAAAGGGTAAAAGATTTATTAGGTATCATACATTCGAATGTATGTGATCCTTTTAAGACAATGACTAGGAATGGTGAAAGATACTTCATTACTTTTACCGACAACTATAGTAGTTATGGTTATGTGTATTTGACACAAAGAAGAAGTTTTGAAACGTTCAGAATCTTCAAAAAGTGAAGTACAAAATCAACTCTTTTAAAGTTCTTCATTTCGATAGAGGAGGAATCGAACTCTATTTGGATATCGTTCAATCTATGATGGCTAGGAGCGCATTATCTCTATCATTTTGGGGTTACGCTTTGCTCTCCGTGGCTCGTATATTAAATATGGCCCAAACCAATAAAGTGGATAAGACACCTTTTGAAATATGGCATGGAAGGGTTCCATCATTATCATATTTAAAGGTAAGGGGTTGTAAAGCTTATGTTAAGCTATACACCTCAAATATATTGAAAGTCTGATCCACTAAGTGTATCTTCGTAGGATATCCTAAAGATGGTATAGGATATTAATTCTATGATCCAACAGAGCAAAAGGTATTTGTTGCTCGAAAGGCTAAGTTCTTGGAAGCTGAGTTCCTTATGGAAGGAGCTAGTAGAACAGTGGAACTTGATGAGGATCAAGAACCACAAGCCGATACACGTTTGGTTAAAACTAGCACTCAACAAAAGGTTGTTGAAAAACGATCAAGTGGTTGATCAACACACACAAAGCGTTCGCAGATCTGGTAGAATTAGTAGTCCACCTGAAAGATATGGATTTTTCATAGATGGATGCTACGTGGTAGATTCAGGTGAATCAACCACATACCATGATGCAATGTCAAAATTCGATTGTGACAAATGGCTTGAAGCCATGAACGTAGAGATGCAACCCATGTATGACAACCAAGTATCGGAATTGGTTGTGCCGTCTCTTAACTCCAAAATAGTTGGAAGTAAGTGGGTTTTTCAGGATGAAAACCGATATGCTTGGTAACTTGGATACTTGTAAAGCGAGACTTGTAGCAAAAGGTTTCACTCAAGCTCAATGGGTTGATTATGATGAGACCTTTTCGCCTGTGGCGATGCTAAAGTCAATAAGGATAGTATTTGCCATACCTGCATAATATGATTATGAGATTTGGCAAATGGATGTCAAAACAGCTTTCCTTAATAGATATCTTGAGGAAGATGTCTATATGGTTCAGCCTGAAAGTTTTATCGATCCAGAACATCCTAACAAAGTATGCAAGTTAAATATATCAATCTATGGATTGAAACAAGCATCTAGAGGTCAAAAATCACTGTCTTGATGAAGAGATTAGGGAATATGGATTCATCAAGAACGTCGATGAAGCTTATGTGTATAAGAAGGCTAGTGGGAGCATCATCACTTTCTTAATATTATATGTCGATGACATTCTACTATTTGGATACAACATTCCAAACCTTGGAAAGTGTAAAAGCCTGGCTTGGAAGTTGTTTTTCCATTAAGGATCTTGGTGAAGTCGCCTATATTTTGGGAATAAAGATCTATAGGGATAGATCAAGGCGCCTGATAGGTTTAAACCAAAGTGCATACATTGATAAGTCTTGAAAAGGTTCAAGATAGAGAACTCTATGAAAGGTTTGGTACCTATTCAAGAGGGAACAATATTAAGTGCGTTTCAATATCCAAGCTCAAAGGATGAGTAGGAAAGAATGAAAGGAATCCCATATGCGTCAGCTATAGGATTCAATATGTATGTAATGATATGCACTGGACCGGACATGTCATGCGCTTTAGTCATGACGAGAAGAAATGTCACACCCCAATTTTCCACGTGGCACCGGTGGGCCCGGTGGGGAGTATAGTGACGTAGTTGATATCATCATAGTCAAACAACACAATATTTAAATGCACAGCGGAAGCAATAGATAAATATATTACAAACCGATATAAAGTAATATCATGTATTACAAACGGAATATAAAGGATCCACAGGCGGATAAAAAAAATGAATCATTTGTTCAACAGACTTTAAGGCATCCCAAGCTTGCGAGACTTATTGTGGACGCGAGAAGACAGCCAGCCTATTACGTGTAGTACATGCACTTAACCTTTTGGAAAATACGTCAGTTTACACTGGTAAATACAATTTAACTGACTCATTTTGAAAAGGTTTGAAAATTTGTTTGAATGCACGTGGCACAAAACATTTTATAACTTGGGTTAATTATGCAATATATAATCTTGTGAACGAATTACATGCTACTTGTACGTTCAGTAGCCCGGATCTTGTCCGGGTTAAAGATCACAAACAGGTGTACGCCTACACCCCATGCTCAGGTCGTGGCCATCTCGTAAGATGATGCCGAGGATATCCGGGACATGGTCATTAACCCCCCCAAAGGCTTTAAGTGAACAAGACTGTTTAAACGAGCCAATCAAATTATTCAATTAACCACCCAAAGATGTAAGAATTTGATGCTCGATCAAGCGGTATTCTATATACCGTAACCCAAGCCCGTATAGGGAAAATAAGTTAAAAGTATTTACCTGAGCTAAATATAAATTCAATCCCAGCCGTATACCACCAAGCAAGTACAGATAGCTTTTACTGGGCTCCTAAATCTGGAACGAAGGTTTTTAATAACCTATTAGATTCCTAACGGGTCTTTAATTAAACCTGAGCTTAGACCGGTTAGTTTTAAAAAGGAAGACACGGTTCAGACGCATGATAAAGCGAAGACCGGTTTAGAATGTGGTTTTGACCCGACAAGCTTGTATGCTTGTTTAATATGGGTAACTTAAACACATTCTGAATTTTGAGACAAAAACGATATGGTTTGACCCGTTTCGGCTAATATATGCAAACTAGTTACAAACGCCGATCCGAACGCAAAAAGTGCGTAACGAGTAACCATAAGTGTCATATGTAAGTTCTCTGAGTTAATATGCCTTAAACATGTTGTGATATCAGTAAGGTATCTTCTATTATGCCCAAAACGAGTTTAATCTCAAAATAAGCCCAGTAGGGGTATTTTGGTCATTTTAAAATATTATAAAAGAGTTTTATTTGTAATCTGAGTTACAGGTCTGATTTATACAGTAAATACACTTAATCTAACATGTTATAACAGTAGGTTATGACCCATATGTGAAATTTCATTTAAAACCAAACTATACACTCTAGGGGTATTTTGGTAATTTCACACGGGCTTAAAAGGTCAAAACTGGAAACCTGAGTTCAAAAACTTTTACTTACTATTATTATCTCAAAATATACTAAAAACATCAGTAGGTATCAACCTTATATATTTAATATGGTTATAGCACATACTATGCGTTAAAAACGCTTAAAAAGGCGATTTGGAGTCGTTTCCGGGTTTTTAAAAGAAAACTGATAATTTTATATTTCCAGAATGCTCAAAATATTTTATTTATCAAATAAAATCAGTAGAAAAAGGTTTGGAGTCAAAAGGATTTGTAAAACTCAATTTATGGCTTAAAAGGGCAAAATCGGTATTAACCGAATTAAACTTAGAGACCTATGTTATGCTCAGCCAAAAATTTAAATAAAAATCTTTAAAAATCTTTAAAAATCCCAAAATATTATATATCATCAGTGGGTAAAGAGTTTGATATCAAAAAGTGGGTTTAAATAGGCTATTCGCTAATTACGCCGTTTATTTAACATAAAGCTTTCAATTTACGCTAATGAGCATAACTCTTAATCTAGACCTCAAACTGATATCAAATTTTTGGTGCAAGTTTATAAATCAGTAACAAATGTTTCTACTCTTTCACTTTTTCAAAAATCACGTTTTATAGCCAAAAGGGCATAATAGTCAGCATTTAAGCATAAATCGGAAACATGCATATGAATCGGATAAGTATTGAATCAAGTTGCATAATCTCAGAGAGTTATACTTATATGAAACCTAGTCCAAAATAAGCTCTAAGGCAGATCTCAAACATGCATAAATGGATCAGAACTGATAGTCAAAGAAAAAGTCAATTTATGCGACTTTCGGTTCCGATTCGGGTTTAAACTGAAAATTGTCGAGATGAACATGTTGAGACATGTTCTTACATTAATTACCAAGTTATTTTAATGATCAAACAGGTTGCATGTATCCTACATTGCTAATCATGCTTGAACTTGCAAATAATCATTCTGTTAACTTTTTAAAGTATGATTTGACTCGACAATTAGGATAGTTAGAGTGGGAATCTGAAAATACCCTTTTAAGGGTTTGTTACCCACATAAATACCTACTTGTAGGTACTTTCAATTCGAGAAATGACTGAGCAAATTTTGTTTAATCTCAAAGTCAAACTTAAATTACGATGGTTTGACTTTTGGTTAATTAGCTAAGCTAGAAAGAATTAGAAAAGGTTATGAACACTTACAATGGTCCTAATTAAGCTTAGAGAGCACTAGAAAGTCTGAGGTTGATCAGAGAACTCCTGAATTTAGAATACAAGTGAAGTATCAAGTGAAGTTACCTCCTTTATATAGTTTTTGGGACCTCACGAGATCGCGACAAGTGTCGGGAGGAGTAATCTGATCAAAACAGATGGTAAGAGGTTAGATAAATCTGTGGGCAAGCCCCTAGTATCGATTTTGTGAGTTAGGAACAAGTTTTGAGTAGAAACCAGCAATGAACAGGCTGTTACCAGTTGTTTTCTGCTTCTGATCAGGCCACGCGGCCTGCGTAAGGATCTGTGTGGTCTTACGCGGCCCGCCTCACATCCCAGATCTGCAAACATGTTTCCAAAGTGGCAGTTTCAGTCCCTGAACATGTAAAAAGGCTTTTCTGATGCGTATGAGGCCCGTTAATCTCATTTCAAGGCTCCACCATGATGCCCACACATAGAGGATACGAAACATGTTCAAAAATATGACGGATGTCGGTTCGTTTGGCCGTACGGTCACGTTATGCGTCGAATTACGACGAAACACGGACGGATGCTAAAATTGGACCAAACGACGCGACGAAAGGGATTTTATCAAGGCAATCACTAAAATAAAATATTGTAGTGCTTACATAAATTTTTGGGTGTCCGGGGATATTCAGAATGTGAGATATGCGCGAAAGTGCAAACTTGTGCACTTTTTGACACTTTTAGTCCCTGAATGACATAAAAGTTTATTGTTGCGCACCAAACACCTCTAGGCTTAAATCTAAGCTATATAAAGAATAATTAGGGTATGCTTAACTCATGGTTATATTCCGGAAGGTTCGAAACCCAACGAATCGGCATACTTTTTCCGTTTTGACGCAAATAGTCCTTTAATTGCGCAAAGTAGCGCGAAATGCTGTTTAATGATAGCAAAGCCTTCCATGGCCCATATTGATCATTCCAAAGTATATACATACCTGTTACTACGCTCCCGTTCGCTTAAATGGTCACCGAAGGGTGTAGATTCAAAAGTTGACGCTTTAGGTCCCTCTATTGCGCAAACTTGCGCATTTCATCATTTAATAGTATTGAAGCCTCATCTAATCCATATTAGACATTCTTGAAAGTATTATTAAACATCACGATGCTTCGGATTCGCTAAAAGGTCATTCAGAGGTATAATTAAACATATTGACACTTTTAGCCCCTCTAACTTGCAAAGTTGCGCTTAACTTTACTTATAGGCATAAAAACCTTAGATGGCCATTATTTGGCATTCCCGAGAGTATAATTAAATATTATTAAGCTCCCGGTTTGTTAGAAGGTCACTCAGAGGTAAGAATTAACATGTTGACGCTTTTAACCCTTTATTGCGCAAACTTTCAATTAATTACGCAAACGACTACCCTTATTCATCAAGTGGCACATTTGTGAATATAAACATCGTGGTAGGTTATTTGGAAACTTATTTTAGGTATGCTAACACTTCCAGTCCTTTTATTATCAAAGTTTTCGATTTTTCGAAAAATTAGTCCCTTAAATTCAACATTGGACTTTATTAGGGTTTATTACACGTGTCAATACATCATTGGACGTGATTTTACGAATGTGTCACATCCTCACCCCCTTAAAAGAAATCTCGACCTCGAGATTCATTAAAATGCTTGAAGTACTTTTTGTCATATAACGGACTTAACTTCTATAGCATATCCGGAGTCTCACCAAGCTCCCAATTTGACCTCTATATAATAGGTTCATGTATCCTTTTTGAGGTTTCTTATCCTGTCGATCCACATTCGATACAGGTTTATCATTATATCACAAGTCTGCCAACCGTTATGTGATAATGCTTCTTGACTTATTGGCGAAACGTATCCTTTAATCCTTAGGGTGTAATACATTGCGAGCTCCACCAAGCTCCTTAAATGGGTTTTAGCTCATAAGTTAATTGATCTTTGATACATTCGATTCCTTCGAATGATTTTATATATTCAGAGCTTAACTAGTCTGGTAATTAACAAATTGGCACACCCTTCCAGAGTGATATCTTTGTTGAACCTTATTCCTTAACAAGGACTTAGGAGGGTTGCTATTTTCATTAATCTTTGATTTTCTGCCAAAACTGGCAATCTTACAGTTGATCATGGATTTGTATGATCCTATTCGTTGTTTCCAAAGCAATTTTCAGATCCTGATGATTGGACGTACCAATCTTCTTTTTAACAATAGGTATTCAACATTCCATCTAAGCAAGGTCTCCAAAGGAGCAACCTTGATACTTATACATCAACTATTATAGAAAAGCTTATCTCAATGTGAAATGGTTATTCCCACCATTACTTAAAACTAATTTTAAGGGATAGTTAATCCTTACAGTTAGGCGAACAAATTGACGATCCTGGGCAGCTGATGGAAAATTCTTAATTGCTGCCTAATTTGGGTTGCAGTGTTCAATGCATAAGCAAAATGAACCGTCTTTCTTAATTAACAATACCTAATTCTTAAAATATAGGGTTAGGCTATATGAATTCTTTATTTTCAAAACTTATTTAATTGGGGTTTTGATTCTTCCAACATTGGCACTAGCCGTCTTGGAGATTTCATAAGAATATAACCCTAAATGGGATATAAATCTTAATTCTACCTGCCTCTCAGGAGGTAAACAGGGTAATCAAGATACAATGAGGTTACAGAGATTTTCCAAATCTCAGGCTCCAGTTTATCTGTCATATTCTGTGTCAGATAAGTGACACATTTATGTTACAAGTCCATGAATTCCTTAATTGGGAACATTTACTTTGGCAATTCTATTCTGGATATCTTCCTTGAATACCATTAGTTGACTATAGTACCACATGACTATTAGAATATCCTTGCGGTTCCATGCATTAAACCTCCATACTGATCAGGCATGGAAGCAATCTATGGAACATATTAAGGTACACCAATCCTCATGTGGCGCTTTTATCATACCATCTGATATTCGCAATCGATAGAGATCAAAGAGATATCAACTATACATGCTGAAGCACTTCTTCTAGAGAGGGTACTTCTAGAATTCCATGATTAGAGATTTCTAACAGGAACAGAAGAAATGGTTCTTATGATTTTGCCTGTAAGTTTTTACCTTACACTTACTATCTGGGGTTCTTACGGGAAAGATTAAAAGTTTGCTAAGCTTATGGTTTTATGAGAGACTTAGCAGTACCTGCAACCAAACGTAACTCCTAGCCATAAAATCACCATAATGGATTTATCTGGTGTCATTATTAATGTGAGCTGCCTCTAATCATACATCAGGAGGGCTAAACACCCCCATTCTTAAACCTTTTAAACTTAGCTATGAAACCTTTGACAAATTATAGGCCAATCTCGGCCTCGACTGGTTATTTCTTATTCTATAAAACGTGAGTAGTTGGGGTGGATCCATAATGGATTCATAATAAGCAGGCTTTGAAATCTTAATGTGCCCTCTTATTGGTGATGCTAAATCATAATATATATATAGTGCATTATGCTTAAATTATAGGTTAACCGAATAAGAGCACTATTTCAACCAATGAACCAAGGTTTGCAACCTACTGCCGATAGTGTATAGCTCTTATGGGGGAGTCGGAAAAATTCTTATTCCATCTTTTCCATTTCCGTGACGCGTATAATAGGTTTTCTAATAAGGTCCTTAAAACTTGGACCATCCCATAATATAGGAGGATCTTTCTTGTGGATTTCATTAATGTCCTCACTAATCAAGGGTATTACCTTCGAATGATTGTGATGTATACCTTACCATGTTCCTTCTAGTATAACCACTGATATACTTAATGGTTTCTACTTCATCCTTTCTAGTGTTTAGTCAACATAAGCAAGCCAATAGTAACCAAAACATAGAGGTAAAATCTTGGATTCTAATACTTAGTCAACATAAGGAGGATAAGTAGGTGACTTAAGAAGTAAGGAAGTTATTGTACATGTGCTTATATTCAATCAAAATAGAAATTTCACAAACTAGGCACCTAGCTCGGTTGGCTAGGCGCGCGAAAGGGTGTGGCCTAGACCCAGGTTCGATTCCGGAGACGGCCGGTTCCACCATTTTTTTTATGTTGTTTAATATTAATTAAACGTACGGATACATGTAATTATGAGGGTTGTCTCATAAGGAGTCTTGATAACTACTTGTTTCTTATTATACACAATATGGGCTTGATTTTCAAGACAACCATTCGATTTTTATCACTATAATGAGTCCTTATACTTTAACGGAAACTAGGACATCGGACGAATGATTCCTAATGGATATAAAACATCCATCTAATATTGCTGAAGTAGTCTCTGAGGTACTATCGACCAATTTTTACTTTATACTTAACGTTTAGAGTTTTAACAGGCAGATTTAATGATTTACAAAATCTATTGTCTACAAAAGACTTATCTGAACCTGAATCAATAATACTCTAGCATGAACGTTATTGATAAAGAAAGTACCTGTTGTGACATTGTCATCCTGAATAGCCTCTTGAGCGTCCATTTGAGAGCTCCCAGCTTTGGTCTCCTTAGCCTCCCCAGGCTTCTTGGTTTTATTTGGGCAATTTTTCTTGATGTGCCCTATTTCATTGCAACCATAGCAGGTTGCGTCCTTTATGTCTTGGCACTCCAAGGTCTTGTGCCCTTTCTGGTTACAAATCCCACAAGGCCTAGCTTGTGACTCTAGAGTGCATTTCCTTTTAGTTGCCTTCTTTGGGCAGCGGTTAATTATGTGACCCTTCTCGCCACAATCATAGCATGTGGCGTCCTTCAAGTCCTTGCACTCATGGGTCTTGTGATCCATCTCCTTGCAGTTGACACATCCCCCGGTCTGCTCATAGAAACATTTTCCGAAATGCTTCTTCTTGCAGGTTTTACATTTGGGTTTTGCCTCCTTTGGTTTGGACTGGTTATAGTTCGAACCGGTCTTACCCTTTTTACAACATTTATTTGGGGTATCATCGCACTTTCGCTTATGATCCTTCAACACATGGTCCACAGCGTTGTTTACGGCTGTATCCATCATAGCCTGTAACTCGGTACTTGTTAAGTTCAGTCTTGCATCATCATTCTGATCAACTAGATGATCGTAAGCTTCAGATGAATCAGCCATGGTGAAGCTTTGAAGGCTACAGACCATGTAGTAATAGTTTGCTGATTTGTCGAACTTGATGATTAAATAGCCATGATGTAGATCAACCAATATGGGCCAACAGATAGTATTTAATTTATTTGATTATGTTTTGCCTAAGTTTTTAAATAAACCATCTTTGGCGTTTAAACGGAATATAATCCTTCATATTTACTAGACAGGGGACATAAGTCACGACTGTCAATGTCATACTGACATCTTATATAGCACAACGGCTTGTTCCAAAGGACTTTTCGATGGCACAGATGCCTTGTCACTAGGGAAATTTTAAAACATAATCAATGATTCCTTTGGATCGGAAAATTTCATAATTCATTGTCTTGACAAGAAGTTATGAAATAAAACTATCGTTTTCATGTATGCATCTTTGCCCGTAGGTATACATCCCAGGTGGATGTTTAGATGTATACATCATGTTCGACGTTTATTAGCCATGATTCCTATTGATCATTTAGGCTAAATAAGGGGTTTGGAAGTTACTAATGTAAGAATGACAAGCGTGATTTTATCGCATCACTGTTGTCGGGAGTGTTAACACGTTTTCAAGTGTTAATAAGGATCTGAATCTCTTTTGAACAGGTTTTACCATCTTAGCTAGGTCTTCAATGATATTCCAGCTAGGTCAAATCTTTTAAGATTCTCTTTTAATACATATACTTAACAGAAAAGGAATAATATTTATTTTATTCAGGATTTTTATCATAAATCCTAATTTATAAGTTAGTAATAGCACAAATGGCTGAGTCGAGTAGACAAGTTTAATTTATAAGTCATGATTTCTGAGAATCGAGGCATTATAATTTATCCTAGTTATAAAACATTACATATATTAAGGTGGCACAAGGGCCTAGTCACATGGACACTTTTAAATTATAAGCTATGATTTCTGAGAATCAGAGCATGAAGGAACTCTGGCACAATAGGCCTAGTCACAAGGACATTTATAAATTATAAGCTAGGATTTCAGAGAATCAAAGCCTTGAGGTTTGAACCTAGTTCATTACCTTTTTCTGACAGGGAGTCATAGCTACCACTGTATTTTAGCTCATGTAGAAATAAGCAAGGCCCGTAGGCACTATATTACCACGTGTGGTTAAAATATGATCAATTGATGATGTAAACCCAGGATTTAGAGATCATTACACTGGGTTAGGAATCTTTCAAAGAATCCTTAATAACGTGTGTGATTTCCAACGAATCACATCTGCCGGGAGTGTTAACATGTTTTCAGATGTTAATTGGGATACGAATCTTTTAAACTGGTCTTACCATCTTGGCCAGGTCTTTATAATGACACTCAGGCTAGGTTTCACTCTTAAGATTCTTTTTTAATATTTATCGCAGAAAAAATTTCTAAATTGAACTGTTAATAGGGATCTGAATCTAAATTGAGGAACTGCCATCTTGGCTGGTCTTAATATGACCCAAAGCTAGGTCTTGTCCTTTTAGATTTTGCCATTTTATTATAATGGTAGATCTTAAAAAGAATGTTATTTTTCATTTATTTCTTATTTCATGTTTAGGATGAAAGTTTAAACTTAATCATTCCACTATAAAAATAAAGGTAATAAGTTGCCCTAAGCGGGACTTGAAAGGAAAAAATGTTGTCCTCGAAGGGACTGAAAAGATAAATATGTCCTTATAAGGACTATTGAGGAAACGATCTTCAGCAAAGGAGTTTCTTCTTCATTCAATTCCTGAATGCTTTCTCCTTGGTTGCACGTCTCATCCTGGTCGCGGTACGAAGCTCAGCATTTCAAGGCTCCAGACGTGGAGAATTCCTATTACGGCTTCTTCGCTTGGCGACGTATCCAATAAAAATTTGGAAGCAAAAATTCTAGATTAGGATTGAGAATATTCCTAAGTTAAGTCTAGACTCAAAAGGTCAAGGAATGTGCTATCGTGTCATTGAGATTAAACACAAAAAGCTAGTGTTTAATTCACTCAATGTTGGCTCTGATACCAACCTGTCACACCCCAATTTTCCACGTGGCACCGGTGGGCCCGGTGGGGAGTATAGTGACGTAGTTGATATCATCATAGTCAAACAACACAATATTTAAATGCACAGCGGAAGCAATAGATAAATATATTACAAACCGATATAAAGTAATATCATGTATTACAAACGGAATATAAAGGATCCACAGGCAGATAAAAAAAATGAATCATTTGTTCAACAGACTTTAAGGCATCCCAAGCTTGCGAGACTTATTGTGGACGCGAGAAGACAGCCAGCCTATTACGTGTAGTACCTGCACTTAACCTTTTGGAAAATACGTCAGTTTACACTGGTAAATACAATTTAACTGACTCATTTTGAATAGGTTTGAAAATTTGTTTGAATGCACGTGGCACAAAACATTTTATAACTTGGGTTAATTATGCAATATATAATCTTGTGAACGAATTACATGCTACTTGTGCGTTCAGTAGCCCGGATCTTGTCCGGGTTAAAGATCAATAGACCCACCACCATATAGAGTTATACACTAACAGGTGTACGCCTACACCCCGTGCTCAGGTCGTGGCCATCTCGTAAGATGTTGCCGAGGATATCCGGGACATGGTCATTAACCCCCCAAAGGCTTTAAGTGAACAAGACTGTTTAAACGAGCCGATCAAATTATTCAATTAACCACCCAAAGATGTAAGAATTTGATGCTCGATCAAGCGGTATTCTATATACCGTAACCCAAGCCCGTATAGGGAAAATAAGTTAAAAGTATTTACCTGAGCTAAATATAAATTCAATCCCAGCCGTATACCACCAAGCAAGTACAGATAGCTTTACTGGGCTCCTAAATCTAGAACGAAGGTTTTTAATAACCTATTAGATTCCTAACGGGTCTTTAATTAAACCTGAGCTTAGACCGGTTAGTTTAAAAAAAGGAAGACACGGTTCAGACGCATGATAAAGCGAAGACCGGTTTAGAATGTGGTTTTGACCCGACAAGCTTGTATGCTTGTTTAATATGGGTAACTTAAACACATTCTGAATTTTGAGACAAAAACGATATGGTTTGACCCGTTTCGGCTAATATATGCAAACTAGTTACAAACGCCGATCCGAACGCGAAAAGTGCGTAACGAGTAACCATAAGAGTCATATGTAAATTCTCTGAGTTAATATGCCTTAAAAATGTTGTGATATCAGTAAGGTATCTTCTATTATGCCCAAAACGAGTTTAATCTCAAAATAAGCCCCGTAGGGGTATTTTGGTCATTTTAAAAAATTATAAAAGAGTTTTATTTGTAATCTGAGTTACAGGTCTGATTTGTAGAGTAAATACACTTAATCTAACATGTTATAACAGTAGGTTATGACCCTTATGTGAAATTTATCATTTAAACCCAAACTATATACACTCTAGGGGTATTTTGGTAATTTCACAAGGGCTTAAAAGGTCAAAACTGGAAACCTGAGTTCAAAAACTTTTACTTACTGTTATTATCTCAAAATATACTAAAAATATCAGTAGGAATCAACCTTATATGTTTAATATGGTTATAGCACATACTATGCGTTAAAAACGCTTAAAAAGGCGATTTGGAGCCGTTTCCGGGTTTTTAAAAGAAAACTGATAATTTTATATTTCCAGAATGCTCAAAATATTTTAATTATCAAATAAAATCAGTAGAAAATGGTTTGGAGTCAAAAGGATTTGTAAAACTCAATTTATGGCTTAAAAGGGCAAAATCGGTATTAACCGAATTAAACTTAGAGAACTATCTTATGCTCAGCCAAAAATTTAAATAAAAATCTTTAAAAATCCCAAAATATTATATATCATCAGTGGGTAAAGAGTTTGATATCAAAAAGTGGGTTTAAATAGGCTATTAGCTAATTACGCCGTTTATTTAACATAAAGCTTTCAATTTACGCTAATGAGCATAACTCTTAATCTAGACCTCAAACTGATATCAAATTTTTGGTGCAAGTTTATAAATTAGTAACAAATGTTTCTACTCTTTCACTTTTTCAAAAATCACATTTTATAGTCAAAAGGGCATAATAGTCAACATTTAAGCATAAATCGGAAACATGCATATGAATCGGATAAGTATTGAATCAAGTTGCATAATCTCAGAGAGTTATACTTATATGAAACCTGGTCCAAAATAAGCTCTAAGGCAGATCTCAAACATGCATAAATTGATCAGAACTGATAGTCAAAGAAAAACTCAATTTATGCGACTTTCGGTTCCGATTCGGGTTTAAACTGAAAATTGTCGAGATGAACATGTTGAGACATGTTCTTACATTAATTACCAAGTTATTTTAATGATCAAACAGGTTGCATGTATCCTACATTGCTAATCATGCTTAAACTTGCAAATAATCATTCTGTTGACTTTTTAAAGTATGATTTGACTCGACAATTAGCATAGTTAGAGTGGGAATCTGAAAATACCCTTTTAAGGGTTTGTTACCCACATAAATACCTACTTGTATGTACTTTCAATTCGAGAAATGACTGAGCAAATTTTGTTTAATCTCAAAGTCAAACTTAAATTACGATGGTTTGACTTTTGGTTAATTAGCTAAGCTAGAAAGAATTAGAAAAGGTTATGAACACTTACAATGGTCCTAATTAAGCTTAGAGAGCACTAGAAAGTCTGAGGTTGATCAGAGAACTCCTGAATTTAGAATACAAGTGAAGTATCAAGTGAAGTTTCCTCCTTTATATAGTTTTCGGGACCTCACGAGATCGCGACAAGTGTCGGGAGGAGTAATCTGATCAAAACAGATGGCAAGAGGTTAGATAAATCTGTGGGCAAGCCCCTAGTATCGATTTTGTGAGTTAGGAACAAGTTTTGAGTAGAAACCAGCAATGAACAGGCTGTTACCAGCTGTTTTCTGCTTCTGATCAGGCCACGCGGCCTGCGTAAGGATCTGTGTGGTCTTACGCGGCCCGCCTTACATCCCAGATCTGCAAACATGTTTCCAAAGTGGCAGTTTCAGTCCCTGAACATGTAAAAAGGCTTTTCTGATGCGTATGAGGCCCGTTAATCTCATTTCAAGGCTCCACCATGATGCCCACATATAGAGGATACGAAACATGTTCAAAAATATGACGGATGTCGGTTCGTTTGGCCGTACGGTCACGTTATGCGTCGAATTACGACGAAACACGGACGGATGCTAAAAATGGACCAAACGACGCGACGAAAGGGATTTTATCAAGGCGATCACTAAAATAAAATATTGTAGTGCTTACATAAATTTTTGGGTGTCCGGGGATATTCAGAATGTGAGATATGCGCGAAAGTGCAAACTTGTGCACTTTTTGACACTTTTAGTCCCTGAATGACATAAAAGATTATTGTTGCGCACCAAACACCTCTAGGCTTAAATCTAAGCTATATAAAGAATAATTAGGGTATGCTTAACTCATGGTTATATTCCGGAAGGTTCGAAACCCAACGAATCGGCATACTTTTGCCGTTTTGACGCAAATAGTCCTTTAATTGCGCAAAGTAGCGCGGAATGTTGTTTAATAATAGCAAAGCCTTCCATGGACCATATTGATCATTCCCAAGTATATACATACCTGTTACTACGCTCCCGTTCGCTTAAATGCTCACCGAAGGGTGTAGATTCAAAAGTTGACGCTTTAGGTCCCTCTATTGCGCGAACTTGCGCATTTCATCATTTAATAGTATTGAAGCCTCATCTAATCCATATTAGACATTCTTGAAAGTATTATTAAACATCACGATGCTTCGGATTCGCTAAAAGGTCATTCAGAGGTATAATTAAACATATTGACACTTTTAGCCCCTCTAACTTGCAAAGTTGCGCGTAACTTTACTTATAGGCATAAAAACCTTAGATGGCCATTATTTGGCATTCCCGAGAGTATAATTAAATATTATTAAGCTCCCGGTTTGTTAGAAGGTAACTCAGAGGTAAGAATTAACATGTTGACGCTTTTAACCCTTTATTGCGAAAACTTTCAATTAATTACGCAAACGACTACCCTTATTCATCAAGTGGCACATTTGTGAATATAAACATCATGAGAGGTTATTTGGAAACTTATTTTAGGTATGCTAACACTTCCAGTCCTTTTATTATCAAAGTTTTCGATTTTTCGAAAAATTAGTCCCTTAAATTCAACATTGGACTTTATTAGGGTTTATTACACGTGTCAATACATCATTGGACGTGATTTTACGAGGTGTTACAAGAAACCAGCGAGTAACGGTCATTGGGTGACTGTTAAAAATATATTGAAATACCTTAGAAGGACTAAGGATATATTTCTAATATATGGATCTGGTGAAAAGAACTTGTTGTAAAGGGTTACATGGATGCGGGTTTCGGAATTCGTTGTAAAGGGTTACATGGATACGAGTTTCCAAATTGATCGAGATGGTTCTCGATCACAATCAGGGTAGCATTGTCCACTACATAATCAGAATACATCGCCGCTTCATTGATCGAGATGATTCATGTGGATTTGCCACTTGAATTATTGTAGATCTAGGGGTAGTCCCTACCATTCAGGACCCCTAGAAATCTTTGTGATAACGATGGTGTGATTGCTTAAATCAAGGAACCTCGTGTACATCGAAAGACTAGGCACATTGAGCGGAATTTCAACTACATAAGGAATGAAGTTGAAAAGGGGAAAGATATGTATTCGCAAAGTTCACACTGATCAAAATATTGCGGATCCACTCACGAAGCTCCTTGAACGGGCAAAGCATGAAAGGGTCATACTTGTGCCTTAGGACTTCAATATTCTAGTGATTGGATTTGATCTATTTTCTATTTGGATATTGGAACAACTGTTATTATAACTCCTAATGGTATGCTGAGTTATGTTCCAATTTCAGCATGTTTAAATCCGTGAATAAGTTTCTTATTCTAAATGTCCGTAGTCGATCATACTTGTGGGAACAAATATGAATGTAAGACTATTATGAACTTAGATTGGTGGATATTCATTAGGTATGAATATAGAGCAAGGTGTTGCTGCCAAAGTTCATAGATATTTGTGGGATACAAATATTGGACTGACTCGCTCTCAAATATTACTGCATGGAATCATTTGTGATTGATTATAAGTAAATTTGAGTAAAGGAGAATATCATAGTATCCTCTGACCTGAGATACATATTAGGTCTTGATATTCACCAAATATTGTACCTTGACTTATTTCTTCGTTGTCAGTAATATGACAGTACATAAGGCTAAGCTCAGGTGTGGTACAAGGTGATTGTGAGAGACGTATGTAGTCAAGAAGGGATTTGTTCCTCTTATTCATTGAGAGTAAGATGTCTAAGGCCTGCTAAAGTTAAATCAACAGAGAGTGATCACTCTATGTCTCTAGATTTAACATGACATCTGTAACGAAAGGATAAATGATAGATTAACCTAAATCATGTTCAAGTAAGGGACTTGAAAGGGATGATGTTATTGAATGGCAAATATAGTCATACGTATTGGGGGTAGTAAACCATAGTTAGGCGTCATTTACTGCTTGCATCAATCTTCTATGTATCTTGTGCAAGTGGGAGATTGTTGGACTCTGTATGCCCAAGACACATATTAAATTGATGTGGCTAGTACGTTATGATCCAAGTCGAGTCATACCCAAATACAAGCTACACAAACACTTATAATATTTATTTATGATGTGATCAAACAAATAAATATTAACACTTATAATATTTAGAAATTGGTTTTCTAAATAATTGCACTTGACAAACCAATAAATTATATGGATAATTTATTTTGAGAGAATATTTTATTTTGTTATTTAATGGGTTAAATAACATAATAAAAGTTGTATAAGTCTTATAACATATGTTGTTATATTTTATAAAAGTTATAAAATATACATAAGACTTATAAATTTTATAAAAGAAATTTTTTTTATAAAGTAAAGAGTGCCCCCCCCCCCCCTTTTGTTCTTCCCTAAAGATTTTCCACCAATCAAGTTACATGCACATCTTACATGTTAGATGGCATTTGATTGGGTGGTCTTCCCTAAACCATTTTGGTCCAATAGGGATGCATGCATTTTGCATGTGTTAGATGTTCATGCGTTGGTCAAATTGGGAGGCCATTTCTCTCACTTGATATATATTAATTTGTATGACAAATTAATATGAAGAAGAACAAGAAAAACTCTAGAGATCATACTCTTATTTTCAGCCAAGATAGGTCAAGTTTTGGAGATCATTTTCAAGTGTAAGACTTGAATTTACTCTCTAAAATCGAGTCATGTTTGGTTGATCAAGAAGGGGTTTTTCAAGTATGAAAATCAAGTGCAAGAACTCAATATAGTCCTTCTAATATTTCAGCCATATGGTGGTTTTCTAGAGGAAATTCTAGTGAGTTCATAAGTGTAGAAATCCTATCTAAAACTAAGGTGTTTGTTGGAAGGCTTGGGGTATACAAGCTTGAGGTCTTCTACACTTGAAGGCAACCATTCAAGAAGCATCATCTTCTTCATATCCATTACTCCTTGGAAGGTAGTATTCTAAACACCCTATGGTTGTGTTTTATTTTGATAGCATGCATGTTCGTATATGGATCCGAGGATTGGGTTTTACATATAAAATGGGTTTTATATCTTGTAAGTAACATGTTTTAAATAATTATTTCCGCTGCGTTTTTATTTTAAAATACTTTGATAAACATGTGAAAATCCCAACAAAAACAAGTATATTCTGAAGCTAAAATCTGACAATAATGTCAAATAGCACAGACGCATAACATTGACTACTATGAGACGTACCGATGGCCATGTTTGGATCCTGGCGTGCATCCCTAGCTCCGGTGTTAGACATTCTTCCCATGATTTTGTTTAATCTCCCTTGGGCAATCTTTCCTAAAGTGCCCCATATCACCGCAGTTATAACATCCCTTACCTTTCCCCTTTCCTTTCTTCCCACGCTTTGTCTCACACCCACATGTTTCCCTGTTGTGTCCCACTTTGCCACAGTTGTCACACTTCCCATTTTTACATCGCCCGGTATGATGACGTCGGCACTTGTTGCATTTAGGTAGTTTACCCATGTACTCTTTTCTCTTTTTGGCCTTGTTGTTGCTATTCGTCTGAGTACCCTGCTTGAAATTTGCTAACTTTCTCTTATTGTCTCCAGATGACTCTACATGGGTCTCCTTCTTCTCCTCAGAGGTTGAAAATTTGTTCATCCTGATTGCCTCTTCCGTCAAGGCCACACTTAGATTGATGGCCTCAGCGATCGTTGCAGGCTTTGATGTCGTCACCATGCTCATGATTTGGGGTGCCAATCCCCAAATGAAACGCTCAATCTTCTTAAACTCTGGATCTACCATGTAAGGAACGATACGCGACAGAACTTGGAACTTCTCCACGTACTCTTCTATTTTTGGACCTTCCATCTTCAAGTTCCAGAACTCGGTTTCCACCTTCTGGCTTTCTGTTCTTGAACAATACTTTTTATGCATTAGCTCTTTCAGCTCATCCCATGATAAAGCATACGCAGTAGCCTCGGCCATCGTCTGAACCTGGAGTTTCCACCATGACAGAGCCCCATCTTGGAATAGTCCGGAAATGTACGTGACCTGGTGCTCGAGGGCGCATTTGCTCGCACGCAAAACAGTGTCCGTCTTCTCAACCCAGCGCACGAAGGCTACGGCACCCCCAGTGCTGTCGAAATGTAGGGGCTGGCAGCCCAAGAATTGCTTGTAGGTGCAGCCTACGATATAAGCAACATTATTCGCGTAAGGTATTAGCAAAGCACTTGTGGAAATGTCCAAACGTTTTGTAATGTGTCTTAAAGGACAAAACATCACCGTTAGGCGGGTTATTTCCTGAGGTAACTCCGCTGCGCTCGGAGCGAAGGGCCTCGTACTGTGCGATGCCCTGTAAGAGGCGTTCCTGAAATTCCGCCTCTGTCGTCGGCAGAGGGTTGTTGGTATTGGTGTTCCCTTGAGTCGATATCTTCCTAGAAGAAAGTCGGTTAGGTCAGGTCTTGTTAAGGACACGAGCACACAACTCTCTATTTAACGAATAAGACCTCAGAGGTATATTACATATATGTATATACGCAGTCGTTATAACATTCAATTACGTATCATCACAATTATTGCACAACATGTAAATAGGAACGTAGCAAGTAAGCACGTAGCATCATAGTTATAGCACAAATATGCAGATCAACAACGTGCTTAGTGGGAACATAGCGACTGAGTTTTTCATTAGTTATTAGTCATAAGTATTGTTGCATGTCTAAAGATGATTGGGCTTTCGTTATCCTCCGGCCACAATCATTGTGTCTTACAAAATTTATCACATCAGAAGGGGTACTGGGTCACCCTACCCTTGCCCAACAAGTATATTAGTGTATCAAAATTACGTATTCAGAAGTGGTCTTCAAAAGTCTCTGCAATCCCGGCTTATCATTAGTGTCTTTACCCAAGTGTAATGCTATCCGCATAAATCCATAAACCAACTACACTGGTGTCTGGGGTGGAGGAGGAAAGAAAAGTAACTGCTAGCACGCGTAAACTCCTCCTCGAGCTTGTATATACATCGAAGTAGTTAACTGATCTGCCGCCTGATAGTGAAAGAAATGAGCATCAAAAACCTGGGAAAGGCGTTATAGCAGCAGATAAGAGTGCAAAAGAAGTCCTTGATAATTCTGGAGAATCAAAGTATACGGGCAATAAACAGGGTGGAGGTTGTGTTGTCAACTCAAGCTCCAAAACTCTGCGACTTATATCCTCAAACTGTAGCTGTTGTTACAGGAGCACTCATTCCGTGTGTAGCCTCCATAATGTGAGGGATGACAAGGGTCTAAAATCAGCATAGTGTAGCCTAGGAACCATCGAAATGGCTTGCCCAACGTTGTAGAGGTGAATGTAGCAAACGGTGCGACTTGTAAAGTCGGAAAAAAATGTTGCCGTAGCAAAAGAATCGTTATGCGGGTGCTGACCTGGAGTACCTTCCCGTGGTGCGGGTATGTCTTTAAAGAATGCGGTAGGCATGTCGGTGCAATGGACGTCAGTCTTCATAGGAGCAACATCAGCGGTGCAGGTGCAGCAGTAATTGTCTCAATGAAAGGAGAACCAATAGGTGCAGGTACTAGGTCTGGTACGAGGAGTGCAATGTATGGTAGTCCAAAAGAAATAAGGTCATGTTTAAGCAGGTTCAGCAGGTGCAACATCAAGCTGGCCCGCAAGGAACTGGAGCTGCCTCAGGGGCAGGTCCTGGGTCGTGTCTTGAGCAGGTGTTAGTGCGGTAGCCAAAGCGGCGTCGTCGTCCGTTTCTGTAGCAAAAGCGGTAACCTGTCTGTTTGTAAAGTTGTAAATGTCGCAGACTCAAAGGAGTCCGAAATCGAGTGTATACTAGAATCAGAGGATAGTTTGATAATAGGGATCTCAAAACGTAAAATCAGTAACAACGTCCTCATCTAACTTTTCATCATCCTGGGTGTCAATGGGAGGATCATCAATAAGCAAATTAACGTCATCATCAAACAATTTGTCAAAGAGGCAGATCCTCGGGGAAAATAACCACGAGAGGTACAGCGTCGAGAATCGGAGCCACGATGTGCTCATCATCGAAGTGTCAAAATGATAAGGTGTTCGTGGCCCGAAACAGGAATGACAGGAAGTTTCTTGTCGAGGAAGCCATCAGCAAGGGTAATTCATCACCAAAGTCTGGCAGTGCGGACGGTTGGCAGTCCCCCTCGTTCTTGGTCAACATGTCAGGGTTACTCTCAGTGAGTGTCTGACGTAAACATCTCCGGCGCAGGTACAGTCTCGTCATCTGTGGTGGTGGCCATAGGATCGTCATCATCTGACAATTCGTTCCCTGAGGAAGGTGACGTGTATACCAGTACATAATAGTCATAGCATGCATATTTACAGTACTCTTTAACACTTTGTGTATTGCAAATAAAGATAATTCATAATGTAATCATGTATCCACATATTCATCCTAGTCTTCCCAGACTATCCCACCCAGTCTCTCAGACTGAACTCCCTAGTTTCTCAAACTAAACTCCCTGATCTCTATGACCAACTCCCTGGTCTCTAAGACCAACTTTCCCAGCCTCTAAGACTAAATCCCTGGTCTCTAAGACCAACTCCCTGGCCTCTAAGACCAATCCTCCCAGTCTCAAAGACTAATTATCCCTAGCCTCTAAGGCTGATCCTCCATCAGCCTCTAAGACTGAACCTCCCTCAGTCTCTAAGACTGATCCTCCCTCAGTCTCTAAGACTGAATCTCCCTCAGTCTCTAAGACTGAATTATAAACATACTCTTGTGAAATGTGTATTTGTGCCTTTTTTTTGTAAAAATGTTTGTTCCTTGGATCTGGACGTTTAGTGTATGCAATGTAAAAATGTTTGAAAATGTGCATAAATAGGGAGTTAGTTTGTTTCTGTGCATAAATAAACCATATTTCAAAAACCCTAAAAATTTAAAAACAAAAAATATGTTGATTGAATATGCCGAAACCCTCACGGCTGAACAAACATGATTAATTTCACAAGATTGAAAAACGGTTTTCAAACTGTCAAATATCAATGTGTTGTAAATCACGGGGGTGCATTATGCATCACATGTTATATTTTCTGCAAAACAGAGCACGTAAAGCAGAAAGTTGATGACGAGACAAAGCTATCAGTATTAGGTTGTCAAATTTTCTTTTAATGTTTTGAATTTTAGGGGGAGTAAGCGTTGTCAGAAAATCCAAAAACATTTGAAAATTTTGAAAAAGCCAAAAAACAATAGAAAATCAAAAATGAGTTTTTGTCTAGAAAGAGGAAATGATAGTACATCAGTAGACAATCATACTACGCTAAAGAAATGAAAAGTCAAATGTGATAAGCGGTCTCACTGATGATATGCCAGTAGGTTTTTACATGCTTAGTAGATTGGTTTCGAGATATAAACCTAAATATCAATACTTACTTATCTCGTGGGGAACATCTCTCGGATACATGGGTAACACCCGAAATCTTGTTTGAGAGATTGCCTGATTCTGAGATACTAGGTCTTTATACTGTTTGATATCTGGGGTATTATACCTGGTCTATAATATTGCGGAAGCAATGGCCTAGACCTCGTATAATACTTTACGCGCTTTAAAAGCTTACCCTCTGCATAAAAATTGAGAAAATACCGAAAGATATTTATCAAGTGCAATTGTAAAAAAAAAAGATTCCCTAAAGGGAACACACCTAAAGTTGAGCCTTCATCTCTTTGACTGAACGGAAGTTCATACCTGAGCTCTCAAGGTCTCGCATTAACCTAGAGTACAGATATCAAATTGGTATACTCACCTGTAAGACGGATTTGATACGGGAGTATATTCTGAGGTGGGAGACACGAATAAGTTAAGTCCTTAAAACACTAAATCTCGTATCTCGAATCAATTGAACTTTGTGTGAAAATTTAATTGGATCAGTATACTGACAATCTAAGTGAATCGTTTAGAACTTAAAGTGTTTAAAGCTCAACGGTACTAGTGATTTGTCATAAACTGATATGATCCTCTGACACGAACTCAAACAAAAATATTGTCACACCCTGACTTTTGCAGAAGCATGATTATGGTGTGACTTACTTGTTATCATTGCATTCAAGCATATCAAACAACTATATGATAAAACCAAAGATTTGTCATCCATAAAATGAGTTTAAAACATAACAACATTGTCTAAAACGTAGACTTCAAATTTAAGTTTTACAAACCAGATGAATTGTGTAAAAGTTTGCTAAGGACTCGTCAAAGATAATAGTTGTAATCAAAGTTTGGAAGACGTGTCTCTTCCAGGATTAAGACACGCTGGCCAAACCCAAAAACCATGGATGACATCTTTGTACTTAACATGACTTGAAATTCCAACGCCCGCCAGATCCATACTTAATTTCCTGAAATACATGTAGTTTGAAAAACATCAACAAAAGTTGAGCGAGTTCATGTGTATGTGAGTCTGTATAAATCGTTAATGTGTGTATGTATAAATTGTGAAATATGTCTGCATAAATGTATGTCCTTTGTATGTAGAAATAAGGAAAAACAGATCAATTAATGTGTAGCTAATAGATTAATAAGTGATATGGCCTAGGAAGCACTCAAACCTGTAACGCGTACTTCATACCGGTCCTTCCGGCGGAACGACATAGTCACCACATGCAGCCACACGCTGGCCCATGTGTGGGGATCGCAACACCCAATAGATCTATTACTCATGCCTCTCGGTCCTTATACAAGGATTAATGGTCTTACGATAATAGCCTATCCATTCACGTGATCTAACAGTAAATTCCTTAGCTAATCATACCATGTATAAAAGTGTCTGTAATAATTGTAACATGTATTTCACCCCCGAAGTTATAAAACTGAAAACAGTTAAGAGAAAAGGGGGACATGAACTCACAGTATTGCGTCTTCAGTACTTGTAACCCAAATCTCCTCAGCAAACACGACTACCTACAATGGTCTACGCCTATTAGACGAACGGGTCGTGCCTTGGCTTAGAGTTTAATGTTTAGAGTTGCTTTACTTATATTGATTCGCGTGATAAATATTTGTCAAAATAGTTAATATTTTAACTTAATCATGTGTCATGTTGGGGTATTTGTTCGTTCAATGTTCTAGTAAACTCTTGTCTTAGAAAGAAAATATTTACTAAGCGTTAGGATTTTCGGAAAATTTCGCCATAGTCTCCTTGGTAAATGGAGGTGTCCATGCTTAATAGCATATCATTTTCTTTTGCATATATCCCGTAGAATGTTCTCACATAGCCAACCCGACAATCGTACATGCAATATACCACTTATGCCATTTCAGTTTTATTAATCAAAACTGGACTGTTTTCGAGCATTTTAATAAAATAGTTAACCTTCTCCAAAAATTCCCAAATTTTTACAGAATGTCACATACGTTCCAAATTTTATCGGGTAAAACTTTCGGGGTCCAGTTCTTTACCAATATTTTATAAAAATTTATTTACCTGACTGAAATCAGATTTGTCACTTTCTGATTGCAGTCTACGGAATAATTCACTAAAAATTAATCGTACGTCCGATTGACGAAATTCTAGTTAGAGGATCACGGCGACAACAGTGACCATCTACAATAAAAATTACATGAGCTAATTCTACTCAGTTTGTAAGTTATGACTCCGAATACAACACATTTTTTCAGCAGAAAAATCGCAGCTTGAGCTGCTGTCTAAAAACAGTTCTTTAAAAATAGTAAACGAACTCGAAAAATTATGATTCCAGTGCCATTTGATCAGTTTTTCGAAAATACATAATTTAGGATTAAGAAAATCATTTTTTAGATTTATAAAGATCCAGTTACAGCCTGTTGAAGTTGGCTGAAAATACTAATCAGCCTTCTTTTTAGGGTGTAAATGTTACTAAAACGCGTCAACAATAGTTCTAACAACGGGTTTATCGAAAAATAAATGCTCAAACAACATGCATGCTTATACCAACATAATCCAACCAGATTTTATCATTATATAAGTTCATGTTTAGGTTCCTTGTTCATTTTCTCTTTGTGTTCTTATTTTGAGCTTCAAACAAAAATGTTTCGAACAATCAACGTAGAAATGATTCATGAGCTAGATCGAAGACTTACTACTAGCACAAGGACTAGGGATGAACTTTGTGACTAAGAAATGATGATGAAAATGGCGTGAGAATGCAAGGGGTGATGTTTCTTCAAGACTCCAAGCTCCAAGCTTCACAAGGTTCCTTCTATCACTTGTTTTGGACTTGAAAATGGATCAAATGAGTGAGTGTTGTGGTGATGGTGGTGGCGGCGGATATATGCAGCCAAGAGAGAGAGAAAGAGTGAGAAAAATGGTGGGGTGAACTAGTTTGTGAAGATGAAATGATGGAATAAATCTCTAGCCCATCCTATTAGTAATGATGGTGATTTATTGGCAAGTGGAGTGAATAAAAAGGGTCCAATCACCATAAAAGGGAATATTTTATGTTGGGATTTTGTGAAGATGGGGTGGGTCCCAATGGCTGAAAATTCGGTTGGGGGGGGTAGATTGTAAAATTTGATTATTAGTAGGTAATTAAGTAGGAGGTTAAGGGTATTTTCTAGAATAGTGGGTGTATGTTATGTTTCTATAGTGTGTGGGGATTTTTGTGACCATGATTATTTAGGAATAATAAAATAATGTTTCTGACAAAATTTTGGTGTCCCGGGTAATGTCCGGTTGCTCGGTTACGTATCGTTCCGTTAAAGTGTTAAATTGTACCGCAGCGTGTCTTTTATGCATCTTTTTGTAACAAAATTAATTCCAACACTTAGGAAAGCGTCCAGGACCATTTAGTCAATTTTCTGAATAATACGAGTATGTTAAAAGCTGAATCGTTGCTGAAATTGCATAATTCTGTACTTAAAATGAGTTTTAGGCACTTTCCGGCACTCAAGTTATCACCTAGTGACACAGTCTTATGGTCCTCACTTCCCTACACCCATACTAGTGTAGTACTTTGTCCCTGGCTCATACTGGCCTCAATATAGTGTCTGTCTATGTGCTGGCATTGTCAGCACGTGTCTGAGTTATCCGCTCATTATGCTAACTGTGCTTTGTGTATCAGGTTTGTCACTAAGAGTCTGTATGAAATAAATGGAGCGACTGTATGTAAAGTGATGCACATGTATGTATGTAACATAAATCAGTAAGCAGTTTAAGGTGTCAGTTGTAATCAAGCACAGTCAATAAGCACATAATCGAAATTAATTAATTTGTACAGTACCTGAAATTTTGAGGGTTGTCACAAATATTGTCTGTAAATATGATTGTAAAATTTTTTTACTGCTTTATGTTTCAGAAAAATACAAAAAGATTTTGTTTCTACTTTATTTTCGACATCTGATGTCTGAAAGCTGAGTTTCAAAATCTAAGTATGCTAAACGTGTTTTTGAAAACAAACAAGTTCATTAAGTTAAAACTTGTAGTTTTAAAAATCAAAAACAGATTGTGAAATCTCAAAGGTCATTAAGTTGGACTTGGATGATAATTCGTGATGATTTTGGATTCTTAATGTTTCATATCTATAAAGTCATTTGATAGGGGGAAAGAGCCAAGTTAATCCTGGATATATTGTTATATTTGTTCAATAGTGCCAGGTTTTTAATCCTGGATGTTCAAAATGCTTTCACTGATAAATTTTTAAGAATTGCAGATGTTGTACCAGACTACACTCCCAATAGCCGAGTCTAAGGGGGAGTCTGAAGACGAGCTCGACGCAAGGGGGAGCTTGTATTCGGAAAGCCAGGTGTCGATCCCAGAAGCAAGGAAGCTTAACGAAAGGGAGAGCCTGAAGGAAGATTCTAACGAAAGGTGGAGCAACTGAAGCTGAAGACAGATCCACGAGGAGTCTGTTAGAGCAAGAGGGAGTCTGTGGTTACTGAAGATATCTAAGATTCAAGAAGACTCAGAGAGAGAGAAAAGATAAGATGCTACGAGATTGACTACGGCAATATCCAAGGGGGAGTCTGTGAGTGCAGATATGTCTATCACCTCTGTCAATCCAGTTCGTAGCAGAAAATAGAAGAAAACATGATTTTATAGTGAAATATGTAGGGAATAAGGCAAGGTGGCAAACTTGTAAATAAAGGGAAATCCCTTATGCCTTAGCCTATAAATAGGAGCCTTATGTTAGGCACTAGTGACTTTTTGGCCATTGGTGACAATTGGAGCTTGGGTCTTAGAGAGAGATTCTAGAGAGAGATTCTAGAGAGAGAAACTAGTGGTCAAGGTGATTCGTGGTGTAATACTTGTAAAATAATTGAATAGAAACACGTTTAATTACGTTTTGCGTTCGGTCCACACACGTGCATAGATTCCACACGTCGTACGTGTTCTTAGCAATCGTTCGAGAGTCAAAACTGATCCCACAGGACTTTTAGTAACTTAAATAATGCTACGCTTGCAATGTAATAAGGAACACATATATATAGGAATTACCAGCGGCGTATCCATAATGCCCTTTTTACATTGTTCCCGTTTCGTTATTCTTATCACTATAGGTCTTAACACATGACAAAACTTGATGTGGTTTCTGTGCACTGAATTCCATAATTATGTATGCATCCATAATTACGTAATTCCTTGCACAGTCCGCACAGTTCATTTTATGATGTGTAGGGGAAAAATCAATCGAACAAACATGTAATGACTTGACTAGACCACCAAAGGGTCTCTTTAACTAGATCAACGAACGATCTCTTTAACTAGATCAACACATGATCTCTTTAACTAGATCAACGTACGATTTCTTTAAATAGATCACCAAAGGGTCTCTTTAACTTTGATCCAAATAATAGTTTTGGAATAGCACTTTGGAATACAAGGGTCTGACTATTTGCATAGAAAAGCCCCTTAAGGATTTAAGATAGTACTTTGGATATCCTTCTGAGAATCTAACATATGGAAATACGGAAGATTCTACTAGGATTTGGATAGCGAGTATTAGAATCACACATAAACATATAATCACATAATCATCAACTTGGTTATTAGCTCGTTCATTAACTTGTATATATGCATTTAAAGCACATCAGGAATCCAATCAAGGACTTTAATTAGTACTTTAAACATCCTCAAGAATCTAACTATGAAGATAGGAAGATCTTATAAGGATTTGGTTTTGTCTTATTGAATCCTAACGTACGTATTAAAGCACACAAAGAATCCAAGTAAGGACCTTGATTTTGCTCTTTAATCATCCACAAGGATCTAAATATGAAGATAGAAAGATCCTTTAAGGATTTGGATCTTGTGTGGCAAAAATGTTTTAAAATCCATGTACTAGGTATGCTAGGTCAACATACGTTGTGAAGTGTTCATGAAATCAAGGTGCTAGATATGCTAAATCAACATATGAAGCAAAAAGGATCCTTGAAATCAATATGCTAGGCGTGCTAAGTCAACACACGAAGCAAAAATATTCTTGATAATCGTGTACATAGTCATATAGCATAAGTCCAAATAAGGACTTATGAAAGTACCTTTAGATATCCAATCAAGGATTTAAAGTGGTACTTCGAGTATCAGTTTAAGAGTTTGTAACTTGTACCATGTACTTTGTTTCTTAGAAGAAACGAGTACTTAGGATTTGTGTGGTGATCGTGAGCGATCATGGATGAAACTACGAGAGTAGTTTGATTTACAAGGAATATGGTTCCTTGGTGTCGGTATTGTAGGGGTATGTCACACATACACGCAATCACATTTGTTTCGTAAATAAAATCGAAATAACAAATTTATTTATGTACCAACTGAAATGTTTCAAGTGTCATAGATAATAAAAAGGAAAATATAAAAGTTTAAATATTCACTGCTGCATTGTCATTTGCATTTGCCTCGTTTATGTTAAATACTCGTCCACGTGCTGGATTTGCATTAACAAGACTTGGGCAATTGTTTTGATAGTGAGTAAGATCACCACAGTTGTAGCACGATCCAACTGGATATGGTGCCTGAGCAGCAGCAGGATTTGCAACAGTTTGGTTTTGGATAGCAAGACGGCATGTATTGACCAAATGTCCCAATCGCCCACAGTGGGTACATTTGTGACATGGTGTTTGATTGAGATGATGACGGTTGCATTTGTTGCACAAAGGTGCAGTGGCAGCATAGGTTTTCCTAGCACGAGGCGGTGCTGGTTAGTTGGGGACAACTTGATTATTCTGAGCAACTACAGTGAAGTTCTGTGAAGCCTTACGCTTCTTTGACTTTTTGGAGGACTCGGTCTGCTTATCCTTTGGTTTTTCTTGTGCAGTCTTGTCTAATGGTTTCTTGTCGCCTTTTGGAATAGTTTACCCTTCCTGATCTGAGATTCAGTCAGGGTAGCGGATAGCTCAATTGCCTGTCTAATTGCGGTAGGGTTACTACCAGTAACAATGTCCTGAACTGGTTCAGGGATGCCATCAATGTACTTTTCAATCGCCTTATCCAAAGGCGTAACCATGGTAGCACATAACAGACTTAATTCCTCATAACGATCAGTGTAGGTTCGATGTTCCCCGCTATCTTGTTTAAGATCAGCGAATCCCCTTTCCAATGCCCTGAGTTCATGACGAGGACAGAATTCCTTCATCATTAGTGCTCGAAGCTCTTCCCTGGTTTGTGCCATTGCCACATTGGCACCCCTATCCCTCATTACACTGTTCCAGCATGTGAGTGCTCTTTTCTGGAATACACTCGATGCAAACTCAACCTTTCGCTCGTTTGGGCATTGTACATGAGGAAACGTGCTTTCAAGACTCTCAAACCACTGTAGGAGCCCAGTAGCTCCTTCAGACCCAGTAAATGTAAGTGGCTTAGCTGAATTGAACTGTTTATAGTTGCACGGAGCGGGTGCATTGTTGTTATTCTTGTTTGCTTGATTTAACTGGGTTACCAGGTTTAGGAGGACAGCAGCGATTTGCTGAGCGATTATGGCTGCCATAGCGGCATCCTGAGTTTGATCACGTCGAGGAGGCATTCTAAAAGAGTAGAGGAACATGAGAGGAAACTAGTGAGATGATATTGGATAGTCAAAATTGTATGCTTAAAATATCAACAAAGCATAAGGATTGTGATCATTTGTTCGTTACCTAAAACAAACAAATGACACTGTGACTAATCAAAGTAAATGGGTCTTTATAATGTATCGCGAAGATATGCTTTAGCCTATAGGTGGACACTCACCCCAAGAGTTCCCAGGAAAAAGTGACTGGTCCGATGATGTGGATTTGTACGAACACTCTAGCCTTAGACAGAAAACTCAGGGTACAGGCACCCACCCTTCCGGATTGCACATGTTCACATTTTAAAGCCCAAACTTTGACGAGATTTTGAAAAAACCAAAGGCTCAAAAGCCTAAAACAAACCATCTAAGGATAGATGATTTCTTGTGAAGTTTTGGAAAATTTTTGACTCGAGAGAATGAAGTGTGTTTCGTTTTTGTTAATCACCTAAGGATAGGTGATTGGTATAGTATTAAGAATCTAAACGCAAGAAATCTCACGTTAGGGTCCTAGGAAGGTTATAGACTAGGTCAAGAGCATTACTAATAACCTAATTGTCTATAACCATGAGCTCTGATACCAACTTTTTTGTAACACCCCGACCGCGTAATACAACCAACCGCGGCGGAAACGTCAGGGAGTCATGTCACAGAATCATTGTTTCACAACACATGTTGATTGAAGTTTTGTTTTATTCCATTAATGGACTTATTGTTTTAATACAAACTAGATAAATACAAATAATTGTCTTTCAAGTTTTAAAGTCACTAAGGCACGTGTCCATCCTATGTGTAGCATGCGTCAACAATCATCACATAGTAGTACCTGAAACATATGTGAAAATAAAACGTCAGCATAAAAATGCCCGTGAGTAACATAGGTTTTGTGAATTAGATTCATGGCCTTAGATAACATAAGAAAGGGTTTTTGCTCACAAAAATAGCCATGAATCCTTGTAAAAAGTTTGGTTTCTAAAATACATTGCTTTAATAAAATGGTTTGTAGTATATGCAAAAATATACTTTGGTTTTGAAATAATCGGATAAGAAGTATACCAAAATATGATTTATTTTTTAGAAATAATAGATTTGGTAGTATATCAAACTATACTTTGGATTGAAAATAGCATATCAAACTATTCTTTGGTTTGCAAATAGCATATCAAATTATGCTTTGGATTTGAAAATAGCATATCAAAATATGCTTTAGTAGTATATCAAAATATACTTTTGTTTAGGAAATAACAGAGTCGGTAGTAAATCAAACTATACTTTGGTTTTGAAAATAGCATATCAAACTATGCTTTGGTAAACAATATCACATTGGGAGCATATCAAACTATGCTTTGGAAGTATACCAAAATATATTTAAATTGTGATTTGGTAGTATATCAAAGTATACTTTAGCAAAACAGTATCACGTTGCTAGCATACCAAAATATGCCTTAGTAGTATATCGAAATATACCTTAATCGTGATTTGGTAGTATATCAAACTATACTTTAGTAAACAATAGCATATCAAACTATGCTTTGGTTTTTGGAAACAAAATAAGATAAGTTTTTATGGCTTAATTGGAAAACATTTGCAGTCTATACATTGGTTAATATAATATCACGTTGGCAGCATAACGAAATATGCCTTAGTAGTATACCGAAATATACCTTAAATCGTGATTTGGCAATACATTCAAACCTTAGTGTATCAAACTACACTTTGGTGACTATAGAATTACCACGAAGACAAAATCTATTTGGTTTAAACTTTGGTTTCTGACATTCCATACAACAGGAATGGGGTGTCAACCTATAGCGCTATATCGTACTACCAATCGACTTGATCATTGTTAATGAATGTATAAGTAAAAATGCGCACCAACAAATAGTCTTACAAACTTTGAAAATCAGTGTTTAAGCCATAGATAATACTTCAATTCGTCAAAGGATAAGTACTATGCATGTGAAAACATATAGCTTGAAATCATGTAAATAGTGAATAGGCACATATGAATCACCCCAAAATATTTAAAAGCAGTAAAAGAGGGGACTATGTACTCACTTGGGATTGCAAAGTATCCTTGAATCAAGTGAAATACCAAAGCTTCGTACGTGTCCTAACAACGGTAACTATGTTAATAATCGGGATCGGGAGATCGGGTAGAATGGGGTCTTGTAAACCAAATGAGTGTTGGAAATCTTGTAATATGGTTTAACAAAGCCTACATTCTGATTTGAAACCTATCCTAAGTGTTTTTGACCCATTATGACCCGTTAAGGCAGTTTACGCTACTTTAACGCGTCATTTGCGCAAATGCGCGTTCAGATGGTCAAACTAGTCCTATGAGAAGTCTTATATGCCTAAACATGTTTAATAATGTTTCAATATTAGTTTAAGTGTCAAAATTTAGGTTACATATGCTAAAATTGAATTTATGCGCAAAAAGGGCATTTTGGTCATTTTCCTAACGCATATAAACTTCCTATCAAACAACTAATATGTGAAATTTTTGCTCTGTAAACACTTTACGATGTATAAAAATACCAATTATCAATGAAACAATGTGTTTTGGTCTCAATATTTGTTTAATTATGTTTGACGATTTCACGTATTGATTCTAGTTCGATTTCAAGCTCTAAATCGCTTTCTAGAAAGTTAAACGTAAACTGTTACGTAAACGTGATCAGTTTAATGCGACAAACACTCCGGAACAGTGACATAATCTTAAACATACCTTAAATAACCTTTACATATCTTAGGAATAAGTTTTGAAGGGTTTGGTGTGTCAAAAACAAGTTTATTCGATCACAGGGACTATTTGCGACAAACTGCAAAAGTCTGCCAATTCGTATAGCAATGTACATTCCGAAACAAGATCATAAGCTAAACATACCCTAAATACCCTTAACATAGCTTAGAAATAAGTTTTGAGGGGTTCGGTATGCGAAAAACATGCTTGTTTGATCACAGGGACTAAAAGCATAAAAAACGGCGTAAGTTTGCATTTACGAGCATATCTTGCATTCTGATCATATCCGGAAATCCAATTTTTTTTTGTAAACACTAAAATATTGTATTTTAGTGTTAGGAATGCAAAAAATAGCATTCGTAGCTTAATTTGGATCGTTTTCGTGTCCGTTCGAGTTCGTCGTAATTAACTGAAAAAATGCGACCGTACGACTAAACGAACTGACATCCGTGATATTTCCAAGCATATTTCAAGTCCCCTATGCTTTAACGTCCTTGTAGAGCCTTGAAAATGGGTTAACGGGGGTTAAACGCGTCGAAAATACCTTAAAATGTGTGCAGGGACCAAAGCTGAACATTTCTGAAAGTCTGGTGCAGGGGGTCGCGTCCGGCGACGCCTGAGGGTGTTTGTTGTCGCGTCCGGCGACGCCTATATCTGGACAGAATGTTCTATTTCAGCTGCTGCACTTGTTTTTGGCCATTGTTTAGCAAACTTGTGGGAGATTTCAATGGTAATTAAGGTTTTAATCTTGTCCACACACTTGTAATCATCCTATACTTGCTTGGAGACCACACAAGACACATGGCAATGATCCAAGGGTTCAAGAAATCCTATATAAACCCCCAAATTCTGCTCTTTCTTTGCTCATTCCATTTTCTTCATCTTTAACACTCAAGTGGAGTTGCTACCTTCTTAGGAGGCCTCCTAACTGAGTTTTCTAGTTGATCTTTCTGCCTTTGAGCACTTGTAAGTATTCTTTCATGGCTAGTTCATTTATTTCAGCAATTACAAGCTGAAAGTCAAACAGTTTGACTACCGTTTGACTTTCAGTTTTAACCATGAATTGGTCAAGACAAAGTTCGTTTGAACTTTGCAATGTGAGCGTAATCACGATGGTTATAGTCCCTTGCGACTATACCTACTGATTACCACGTTGACCAGTCGAAGTGACGAGTTAAAGTTTCGGTCAAAATGCACGATTATGTGCATTTTGCGACAAAACTATTTTCGGGTATCAAAACACTTTGTTTTGATATCAAATCAGTTTTCTAACTTAGTTAAACATGTTTTAACATGTTTAACTCGTCACTTTCAGTTTAGTGCTTGTTTAGGGTCGTAAGTCAAGCGGTCTCGACAACCGCTTAGACTTTCGAACCCGACCCGTTTGGTCGATCATTAGGATCCGTTCAAACATATTTTGTGACCACAGTTATATAGGGAATAACCTTCCGAGGTTATACCTTATGGTCACCTAGTTTAAATATTTGTATGATTGGTAGTTTATATGCCTTAGGAAAAATGACCAAAATGCCCTTCTCATGCATAATTTGGATTTAAGCCTATGTAAAATAAATTTTGACACTTAAACTAATTATGCAACAATATTAAACATGTTAGGGCATATAATACTTGTCATAGGTGTGACATCTATGCCTCCACGACCATCATACGCATACAAAACCAATAAAATATTGTGTTTCATACTTGGGATTTGTATAATTATGTTTTCAATTCTTGTTCAATTTCGAGCTTTGACTCGCTTTCTAGAAAGTTATACGTGAACCGATGCGTAAACGTAATCAGTTTAACGCGACAAACACTCCGGAATAGTGACATAGGCTTAACATACCTTAAATAACCCTTACATACTTAGAAATAAGTTTTGGATGGTTTGGTGTGTCAAAAACAAGTTTATTCGATTGCAGGGACTATTTGCATCAAACTGCGAAACTATGCTAATTTGAATAGTAACGAACATTCCAGAACTTGATCATAAGCTAAAGATACCCTAAATATCCTTTACATAGCTTAGAAATAGGCTTTGAGGGATTCGTTACGCGAAAATACGCTTATTTGATCAATAGGGACTAAAAGCGTCAAAAAGTGCATAAGTTTACATTTTCGTGCATATCTTACGTTCTAAACATATCCGGACATCCAAAAAATTTTGTAATCATTAAAATATTTTATTTTAGTGATTGGAATGCAAAAATACCATTCGTCGCGTAATTTGGATCGTTTTTGCATCCGTTCGAGTTTTCGTCGTAATTAACTGAATAGCGCAACCGTACCACCAAACGAACCGACATCCGAGATGTTTCAAAGCACATTTCATGTTCCCTATGCTTTAACTTCATTGTGGTGCCTTGAAATGGGGTTAACGGGGCTTAAACGTGTCAAAATCTGACTTTTTAACATGCAGGGACCAAATGTGACATTCTGCCAAACTCATCCCTCACGGGCAATGTAAGAAAGAGGTGTCTCTCTCGTGGGTGCGACAGGCAATCAGTTCAGCAAATCAGTTTTTCAGTTCAGCAGCTGGTTTTCTGGTTTTTGGACATGGTTTAATCAAACCTTGAGCTGGTTTTGGACACCCCTGGTATTGTAAATCAGTGGGTAACACTTGGATGGCTCAGATTGAAGCCGGAATTACGAGAAACGATCCTAGCAGTTCTTGAAAATCTATAAATACCCACTTGATTTCACTTATTTCTCCCACTTTTGGTCTGAATTTGCTCTAAGTTGAAGTTCAAAACTTCATACCTGAGTATTTTGGATCCAAATATTCATTTCTTGGACCTTTTGTAAGTTTCTTTCATGCTTTTTATGCTTTTCAAGCATGAAAGTCAAACAGTGTTTGACTTTCTGCTTTAACCAAGATTTGGTCAAGTCAAAGTTCAATCGAACTTTGCAACATGACCGTAATCACGATGGTTATAGTCCCGTGTGACTATACCTACTGATTACCACGTCGATTAGTCGAAGTGACGAGCCAAAGTTTCGGTCAAAGTACGCGTTTATGCGTATTTTACATCGAAGCTATTTTCGGGTATCAAAACACTTTGTTTTGATATCAAACCTGTTTTCTAACTTAGTTAAACATGTTTTAACTTGTTTAACTCGTCACTTTTAGTCTAGTGCTTGTATAGGGTCGTAAGTCAAGCGGTCTTGACCACCGCTTAGACTTTCGAACCCGACCCATTTGGTCGATCATTAGGATCCAACCAAACATATTTTGTGACCATAGTTGTATAGGGAATAACCTTCTGAGGTTATACCTTATGGTCACTTCGATTAGTTAGTTGTATAATAGGTAGTTTATATGCCTTAGGTAAATGACCAAAATTCCCTTTTCATGCATAATTTGATTTTAAGCATATGTAAATTAACTTTTGCCATTTAAACTGATTATGCAATGTATTTAAACATGTTAGGGCATATAATACTTGTCATTGGACTAGTTAGGCATCTCAAACACGCTTTCGCGCGAACGACGCGTTAAAGTAGCGTAAGCTACCTTAATGGGTCGTAACGGGTCGTAAGCACTTAGGATAGGTTCCGATTTAGAATGTAGGATTTGTTAAACCATATCACATGAGTTCCAATACTCATTTGGTTTACAAGACCTCATTCTACCCAATCTCCCGATTTAGGTGTCGATTGATTAACATAGTGATCCAATACTAGGTGCCAATTGATTGCTTGATTTCCCGAGCTTGTTAGTTCACTTTAATCGAGGATACCTTGCAATTCGATGTGAGTACATAGTTCCCCTCTTTTACTGTTTTTGAATGTTTTTGGGTGATTCATATGTGCTAAACGATTTTCGAGATTTCAAAACGAATGTTATGGTTTATATTAAACTATGTGAACTATTTGAACCACTGGAACTATGTGAACTATTGAACCACTGGAACTATTGATCTATATGAACTATTGGACCACTGGAACTATGTGAACTATATGAACTATTGAACCACTAGAACTATTAAACGATTAGGTTATGGTAAGTAATTAGGTAACGGGACATGTGTAATGTGATAAAAACATGGTGGATACGCCGCTGGTTCTTCATATATATAACTGCTTTTAATACGTTACATGTCATTGCGTTATCTAGATCACTTGGATGAACTATTGATCCATGTGAACTATTTGAACTACTTGAACCACTGGAACTACGTGAACTGTATGAACTATTTGAACCATTGAAACTATTTGATCTATGAGAACTATTTGAACTATTTGATCTATGTGAACTAATTGAACTACTGAACGATTGGGTTATGGGAAGTGATTAGGTAACGGGACATGTGTAATGTGATAAAAGCATGGTGGATACGCCGCTGGTACTTCCTATATATAAGTGCTTTTAACACATTACATGTCGTTGCATTATCTAGATCACTTGGGCAAATGTTTTCAAAACGAAGTTACACTACAAGGTTTACTTAAAGATATAAACCATACACTGATTACTTTCAAACGACGATTTACTACTTGATTTACAAAAAAAAATGTTTTCAGTTAAGATTCATGGCTACAAAGTTTTGGTTTTAAACATATATCAACTTGTAAAGGTTGATAGAAAAGTACTGCAATATCAAACTCTTTTGTTTTCAAAGTACTCACTCAACAACTCTCGTAGTTGGACGAGGTATTGCAGTATGAATTCGAGTCATGAATCTGACATACTCACCAAACCTATGTACTCGCCTGCATTTTTATGCTGACGTACCTATTTTCACATATGTTTCAGGTGCTGCTATGCGATGTTTATTGATGCATGCTACACATAGGATGGACTCGTGCCTTAGCGACTTGAAAAATTGAGAGACAATTATTTGTATTTATCTGATTTGTAATGAAACAATGAGTTCAATAATCAAATAAAACAAAACTTTTTTAATCCATGGTTGTGAAACAATGATTCTATTACAACACTCCCCGACGTTTCCGCCGCGATTTGTTGTTTTACGCGGTCGGGGTGTGACAGAAAAGTTGGTATCAGAGCTCATGGTTATAGGGAATTAGGTTATTAGTAATGCTTTGACCTAGACTATAACCTTCCTAGGACCCTAACGTGAGTTTACTTGCGTTTAGCCTTGAAACAATACCGTTGCCTACCTTTAGGTGACAACCACAACAAGAACACGAATTACGAATCCAACTTGAAAACTAATCATCTCCTCTTAGATGATTTATAATACGGTTTTGAACCTTCAAAGTTTTCAAAATCTCGTCAAAGTGTAGGTCCTATTAATGTGAGCACGTGCAATCTGGAAGGGTGGGTGCCTGTATCCCGAGTTTTCTGTCTAAGGCTAGAGTGTTCGTACAAATCCACATAATCAGACCAGTCACTCTTACCTAGGAACTCTTGGGATGAGTGTCCACTTATAGGCTAAAGCATGTCTTCGTGATACATTATAAGGACCTGTTTACTTTGTTCAGCCATTTTGCGTCATTTTTTTGTTCGAAATAACAAACAAATGATCGCCTTCCTTATGTTTCGTTGATATCTTCAATACCTCTTTTGTTTATCCAATCATCAATCTCACTCGTTTATCATGTTTCCTTGTTATTTTTAGAATATGCCACCTAGACGTGATCCAGAACACGATGCTGCCCTTACAACCACAATCGTTCAGCAAATGGCTGCTGTGCTTCCGAACCTCATTACCCAGATAAACCATGCGAATAACAATAACAACAATAACAATGCTCTGTGTAACTTCAAAACATTCAATTCAGCTAAGCCATCGAAATTTTATGGGTCTCAAGGAGCAACTGCACTCCTGCAATGGTTCGAGAGTCTAGAAAGCACATTCAGACATGTTCAGTGTCCAAATTAGCGAAAGGTTGAATTCGCATCTAGTGTCTTTGAGAAATGAGCATTAACATGGTGGAATGGTGTGATGAGAGATAGGGGTGCCGATGTGGCACTGGCTCAAACTTGGGAAGAGCTTCGAGCTCTAATGATGAAGGAATTATGTCCTCATCATGAAATCAGGTCACTGGAAAGGGAATTCGATGATCTTAAACAAGATAGCGGTGAGCATCGAGACTACACGGACCATTATGAGGAGCTAAGTCTGTTATGCCCGACCATGGTTACGCCTTTGGATAAGTCAATTGAAAAGTATATTGATGGCCTCCCTGACTCAGTACAAGGCATTGTTACTGGTAGCAACCCTACTACAGTTAGACAGGCCATTGAGCTATCCGCTACCCTGACTGAATCTCAGATCAGGAAAGGTAAACTTTTCCGAAAAGGCAACAAGAAACCAACCGATGAATCGAAACCAAAGGATAAGCAGACTGAGTCCTCTAAGAAGTCAAAGAAGCGTAAGGCTTCCCAAAACTTCCCCATGGTTGCTCAAAATGATCAAGCTGTCCCTAACCAACCAGCTCAAGACCCTACTAAGAAGCCATACAACGGGACTGCACCTATGTGCAACCAATGTAACCTTTATCATCATGCTAGTGTGAAATGCCGCAAATGCCTAATTTGTGGACTTACTGCTCATACAACTAGGGTTTGTCGAGCTGCAGCTGCACCAAATCAAGCTGACAACAATCCTGCTCAAGCTCGTTTTCCACCAGGTTTTTGCTACAACTGTGGCGAGATGGGCTATTTCAAAAACAATTGCCCAAAACTTGCTAATTCAAATCCAGCACAAGGATGAGCATTCGACTTGTGACACTTGTGCTCCGTAAACACACACAATGTAGGACACTATCTTTTATCAAAGAAACAATGTGTTTTGGTCTCAAAAATTTGTTTATTTTGGTTTTATAATTTCACATTTTGATTCTAGTTCATTTTCAAGCTTTAAATTGCTTTCTGGAAAGTTAAACGCGAACTGATGCGTAAACGTACTCAGTTTAATGCGGCAAACACTCTGGAACAGTGACATAGGCTTAACATACCTTAAATAACTTTTATATAACTTAGAAATAAGTTTTGAAAGCTTTGGTGTGTAAAAAACAAGTTTATGCACACTCAGGGACTATTTGCGTCAAACTGCGAAAGTCTGCTGATTCACCTAGTATCGCACATTCCGGAACTTGATCATAAGTTAAATATGCCCTAAATATCCTTTACATGGCTTAGAAATAGGCTTTAAGGTGTTTGGTGCGCAAAAAAAAACTTTCATGATCAATAGGGACTAAAAGCATCAAAAAGTACATAAGTTTGCATTTTCGCGCATATCTTACGTTCTGAATATATCCGGACCTCCAAAAATTGATGTCATCATTAAAATATTTTATTTTAGAGATTGGCATGATAAAATCCCATTCGTCGCGTAATTTGGATCGTTTTTCGCAACCGTTCGTGTTTCGTCGTAATTAACCGAACAATGTGATCGTACAACCAAACGAACCGACATCCGAGATATTTTTTAGCATATTTTAAGTTCCCTATAGTTTAACTTCATTTTAGAGCCTTGAAGTGGGGTTAACGGGGCTTAAATGTGCCAAAACACATCAAAAATCAAGTTTGGAGATGAAGGGGCCTGTTCTGCCAAGTTTGCAAAGTTTCTGCCAGCAACAAGGGTCCTTACGGACCGTATGGGATTGCTTACGGTCCATAAGACAAGCCCAACATAGCAGAAACCATTTTTCAAAAACCCAGCTGCTTGCACTTGTTTCCTTTGCTTGTTTTAGCATTCTATGGGCTGGTTTGTGTGCTCATCAAGGTGCCGAATCAGAGTATGACAATTGTAGGGCCTAGATTATGTCTTGATCCACTCAAAACACATGTCATTGATCCAATGGATCAAGATTTCCTATAAATAGCAAGGCCCTTCTTGCTCATTCCTCACAAATCTGATCCTTTTTGCTCTAAGTTGGGGCTTGGCACCTCATACCTGAGCAATTTGGATCAAGATTACCTTGCTTGGACCCTTTGTAAGTCCTCTTTCGTTCTATTATGCGTTTTAAGCATGAAAGTCAAACAGTGTTTGACCTTCTGCTTTGACCAGTCAATGGTCAACATGAAGTTCGTTTGAACTTTGCAACGTGAGCGTAATCACGATGGTTATAGTCCCTAGTGACTATACCTACTGATTACCACGTTGATTAAGTGTAGTGACGAGTCATAGTTTCGGTCAAAATACGCGTCTATGCGTATTTTGCAACCAAACTATTCTTAGGTATCAAAACCGTTTGTTTTGATATCAAAACCTGTTTTCTAACTTAGTTAAACATGTTCTAACATGTTTAGCTCGTCACTATTAGTCTAGTGCTTGTGTAGAGTCATAAGTCAAGCGGTCTTGACAACCGCTTAGACTTCCGAACCTGACCTGTTTGGTCGATCATTAGGATCCGACCAAACATATAATGTGACCATAGTTGTATAGGGAATAACCTTCTGAGGTTATACCTTATGGTCACTTCGTTTAGTTAGTTGTATGATAGGTAGTTTATATGCCTTAGGAAAATGACCAAAATACCCTTTTTGCACATAATTTCATTTTAAGCATATGTAACACATGTTTTGACATCTAAACTGATTATATAACATAATTAGATATTTTAAGGCATATAATACTTGTCATAGGACTAGTTAGGCGTCTCGAACGCGCATTCGCTCGAACGACGCGTTAAAGTGGCATAAGCTACCTTAACGGGTCGTAATGGTTCGTAAGCACTTAAGATAGGTTCCGTTTTAGAATGTATGCTTTGTTAAACCATATCACATGAGTTCCAACATCATTTGGTTTACAAGACCTCATTCTACCCGATCTTCCGATATAGGTGTTGATTCCCTAACATAGTATCTGTTACCCTAGGAACCGCTTCAACACTTGAACTCTTGGTCTTTTAAGCTTTGTTATACCCTTTGAATCGGGACTATACGCAACCCCAGGCGAGTACATAGTTCCCCTCTTTTACCGTTTTCAAATGTTTTGGGGTGATTCATATGTGTAATCGATCTGTTTTCAAAATGTATGGGATATGTGTGTTCACTAAGTGCTTTTATGTGTATTATTCCGATTATGTAAATGTAATGTTTTATCCTTAAGTGATCTACATATCTTCATAGTTAGATTCATGTAGGATATTTTAAGTACAGTCTTGGATCTTCTTATCTTCATAGTGAGATTTTTAAGAAGTACTTTGCAAAACAATGGTTGGTTTTTGTGTAGATTGTTGGTGATTTAGATAACGAAACTAGATAATACAATAAGCACATGGTGGATACACCGCTGGTACTTCCTATATATAAGTGTGCTTATTGTATTACCTTTCGTGGCGTTATCCCGAATCACATTAGGATTTAGGATTGTTTTGATTCAATGATTCAATATGACAGAACCCGAATCCTTATAGCATCTATCTATCTTCATAGGTTGATTCTTGTAGGATGTTTAAAGTACTAATATTGGAGTCCTTGATTGGATTCATTGTGTGCTTTAATGCGTGTTAAGTTAGACAATGTTATGAGAACCTAGGATCCCTGTAGTATCTATCTATATTCATAGTTAGACTTATATGGGATGTTTAGGGTACTGATATTGGAATCCTTGTTGGATTCATTGTGTACTTTAATGCATGTTAGATTAGACAAAGTGACAGAACCCGAATCCTTATAGCATCTATCTATCTTCATAGGTTGATTCTTGTAGGATGTTTATAGTACTGATATTGGAGTCCATGATTGGATTCATTGTGTGCTTTAATGCGTGTTTACAAGTTGGTACAAGTTGGTTGGTTTATGTGTTATGTGGTAGTTGTGATTTAAATAACGAAACAGGTATAATAAAATAAGAACATGGTGGATACGCCGTTGGTACTTCCTTTATATAAGTGTTCTTATTTTATTATTCTTGTAGCGTTATCTGGATCACTTTAGGATTTTTGTGTACAATTGTTTCAATGTTCATTATCAAAATATTTGTAGAATCTCCCACATTTTTATGTGTTAGATTCTTAGAAAGATATCTGAAGTATTATCATGACTCATTGATTTGATTTATGTAATACTTATATAAGTTCCGATTTATTTCAAAACAGTTATTATTAATCCTTGATTGGATTCCTAACAACATATTCACAAGTTTTCATGATGGTTTAATCGGGATTTCAATGTAAGACATAAAATGACTTAGTAAATATCATAATGCCATATACAAACCTATTTTTGTCACAAGTTTTCACAATTAAGATTATAATACCAAATGTTTTTGCCATTTATTTGGCCAATAAAACCTATGTATTCGCCGGCATTTTTATGCTGACTGTTTTCGCATATGTTTCAGGATTTTCGACTGTTCAAGCATGCAACGCATAGGACTGCATACGGGCCTTAGACTTCTAAAACAAAAGAACAATTACACGTATTCTTTGTTTATAAAACAATGTTAATGATAATGAAACAATTTAGTACCAGTAGTTGTGAGCAATTTGTAACGTGACTCCCCGATATTTCCGCTGCGTGTTGTTATATTACGCGATTGGGGTGTTACATGACTGACTGGAAGACGATGCTGTCTAGAAACAATCAAACTTTATGTATTATTTTCTTTTGTTCTCAAAGTCTATGAAACAATTATTTTGGTTTGGAAATAAATCTTTTATTTACATTATGATGTACAAATGTGGTTACACATATGTACGACATATCCCCTACGATACTGACGATCAAGGAACCGTGTTCCTTGTAAAACAAACTTCTCTCGAAATTCTTCCATTTTGTGATCGCTTGTGATCTCCACGAAAGTCCTAAGTACCCGTTTCTTCTAAGGAAACGAAGTACAAGGCGCAAGTTACAACTTTGGACGAATACCCAAAGTACCACTTTAAATCCTTAATAGGATACCCAAGGGTACTTCCGTAAGCTCTTGATTTGGTCTTACATATAATATCTTCCCGACTTCACGATATTTTACACAACATACGATTCCAAAAGATTATGCATGATTTCAAAAACCTCATACATGTTCTCAAAATCATCTCATATGGTTTTAAAACATTTTATAAAAATGTTTATCTAATATATTTAGTACATGATTTCAAAAGCATTACAAAAAGGTTTTTCAAAATCATATTTTTAAGATTCCAAGCATAGCTTTCAAAAACAATCCGTCCGTATGTTGTCTTAGCATACGTGGTATGCGATTTCCATAAACATTATACTTCGTATGTGGACTTAGCATACTTAGTGCAAGGTTCCTAAACTTCTCTCACTACCAATTCCAAATCCTTATAGGATCTTCTTTATAATCAGATCCTCGTGGATATTCAAAGCGCAAAATGAAAGTCCTTAATTGGATTCTTTGTGTGTCTTAATACAAATGTTACGATTCTTTGTAAACGAAATCAAATTCTTATAAGATCACCCTATCTTTATAGATAGATTCACGAGGATGTTGAAGTCCATTGACTGGATTCCTGGTGTACTTTGAATACCCATGTACAAATCGACAAACAAGTTAATAACAATTAATAACAAACTGATAACGAATTAATAACCAAATGAACTATTATATGCTTATGTGTTTATGTGTTGACCTAATCAAAGTCATCTCAAGAATTAATCTATCCCCTACACATTATAAAACAAACTGTGCGGACTGTGCAAGGAATTACGTAATTATGGATGCATACATAATTATGGAATTTAGTGCACAGAAACCACAGCAGGTTTTGTCATGTATCTAAAGTTAACTCTATTCATTTCCATTTCTAATGAAGTACCCGCTGAGGAAAAATGAACTAGCTATTCATTTTTCATTTCTGAAAGAAATACACGCTGAGGGAAATGAATAATCCATTCATGAACCGAGTTCATTTTCATTTCATATGAAGTACCCCCCCCCCCCCTGAGGAAAATGAACTATCCATTCATTTTCGCTTCTAAGAAATACCCACTGAGGAAGATAAACCATCCGTTCATTTTCACTTTTGAAGAAATACCACTGAGGAAAATGAATAAATTCATTCCATTTCTGACGAATTACCCACTGAGGAAAATTAATTGATCATTCATTTTCACTTCTAAAGAAATACTTGCTGAGGGAATGAATAATCCTGCATTAATTCTATCACCTTCGTTTCTAATGAAGTACCCACTGAGGAATATGAACCACCCGTTCATTTTCACTTCTGAGGAAATATCCACTGAGGAAAATAAATAAATCCATTCCACTTCTTATGAAGTATCCATTGAGGAAAATGAATTATCCATTCATTTTCGCTTCTAAAGAAAAATCCATTGGGGAATGAATAATCCTGTATCAATTCCTTCATTTCTACTTCTGACGAAGTACCCACTGAGGAAAATGAATCATCCATTCATTTTCACTTCTGAACAAATATCCATCGGGGGAAATGAATGTTCCTTGCGATAATCCTTCTTTTCTACTTCTGGCAAAGTATCCACTACGGAAAATGAATCGTCCATTTATTTTCGCTTCTGAAGAAAAATCCATTGAGAAATAATCTGCTTATCCATTCCTTCTTTTCCATTTCTGATAAAAGTATCCATTGGAGAAAATGAATTATCCATTCATTTTCGCTTTTGAAGAAATACCCATTGGAAATAAATAACCTATTCATCCTTCATTTCCACATGTGACGAAGAATCCATTGAAGAAAATGAATCATCCATTCATTTATTTTCGCTTCAAAGTATATCCACTGGAGAAATGAAATACAAATCCTTACAAGATCTTTCTGTTTAAAAGTTAGACTCTTAAAGGATACTCTCGACACTATTGTTTAATTTGGACTTATCATTTAATCAAATCTCTCGTTCCCACTTCCAACCTTATCTAAGGAAGCACCCTTTTAGGGAATGATTAAGTTATGCCTTACATGGAAATATTTGATGGGTTACTCTATGCAAACAGACAAAGACCCTAAATTCCATGCAAGATAATGGTTTAACACAACATTACAGACAGACTCCTACGAATAAATTTCGGGATGAAATTTCCTAAAGTAGGGGAGACTGTGACACCTATGCCTCCATGACCATCATACGAATACAAAACCAATAAAAAATTGTGTTTCATATTTGGGATTTGTATAATTATGTGTATCATTTTCACATATCAATTCTTGTTCAATTTCGAGCTTTAAATCGCTTTCTGGAAAGTTATACGCGAACCGATGCGTAAACGTAATTAGTTTAACATGAAAAACACTCCGGAAGAGTGACATAGGCTTAACATACCTTAAATAACCCTTACATAACTTAGAAATAAGTTTTGGATGGTTTGGTGTGTCGAAAACAAGTTTATTCGATCGAAGGGACTATTTGTGTCAAACTGCGAAACTATGCTAATTTGTATAGTAACGAACATTCCGGAACTTGATCATAAGCTAAACATACCCTAAATATCCTTTACATGGCTCAGAAATAGGCTTTGAGGGATTCGTTATGCGAAAATACGCTTATTTGATCAATAGGGACTAAAAGCGTCAAAAAGTGCATAAGTTTGCATTTTCGCGCATATCTTACGTTCTGAACGTATCCGGACATCCAAAATTTTTGTAATCATTAAAATATTTTATTTTAGTGATTGGAATGCAAAAATACCATTCGTCGCGTAATTTGGATCATTTTTGCGTTCGTTCAAGTTTTCGTCGTAATTAACTTAATAACGCAACCGTACGACCAAACGAACCGACATCCGAGATGTTTTCAAGCACATTTCATGTTCCCTATGCTTTAAATTCATTGTGGAGCCTTGAAATGGGGTTAACGGGGCTTAAACGTGTCAAAATCTGACTTTTTAACATGAAGGGACCAATTTTGACATTCTGCTAAACTCATCCCTCGCGGGCCGCGTCAGAGAGAGTTGTCTCTCTCGTGGGCACGACAGGCAACCAGTTCAGCAAATCAGTTTTTCAGTTCAGCAGCTGGTTTTCTGGTTTTTGGACATGGTTTAATCAAACCTTGAGCTGGTTTTGGACACCCCTATTATTGTAAATCAGTGGGTAACACTTGGATGGCTCAGACTGAAGCCCGAATTACGAGAAACGATCCTAACAGTTCTTGAAAATATATAAATCCCCACTTGATTTCACTCATTTCTCACACTTTTGGTCTGAATTTGCTCTAAGTTGAAGTTCAAAACTTCATACCTGAGTATTTTGGATCAAAATCTTCATTTCTTGGACCTTTTGTAAGTTTCTTTCATGCTTTTTATGTTTTTCAAGCATGAAAGTCAAACAGTGTTTGACTTTATGCTTTGACCACGATTTGGTCAAGTCAAAGTTCAATCAAACTTTTCAACATGAGCGTAATCACGATGGTTATAGTCCCGTGTGACTATACCTACTGATTACCACGTTGATTAGTCGAAGTGACGAGTCAAAGTTTCGGTCAAAGTACGCGTTTATGCGTATTTGTGACACCTGTGCCTCCACGGCCATCAAACAAATAACAAAGCAATGAAATATTGTATTTCATACTTGGGATTGTGATGCGTGTGAAGTGTGTATATAAGTTTAAGTATATTTTAAGCCCTTTTACACTTTCTTTAGCCAAGTTTTAAATTTATAAAACACGATATTTACTAACACTAAACACACATATGGGCAAGTGCACCCATCGTGAGCCTAGTATAGTGTTGGTAAGATACCGAGGTCGTCCAAGGACACAAGAGCTTTTAGTACCGGTTTATCCTCTACGTCTAATCAAATCAAAAAGTTAGAAAAATGTTTTAAACTAAGAAAATAAAAACTAACTAAAATGATGAAAATAAAAATAAAAGAAAAACAGATAGAAAAGATGAATCACTTGGCTCCGACTCGTGTTTAGTGTAACCTTTGATTATTTCCGCACTTTTGCACTATTTAAGGGATTATCTTAGTTATTGTAGTAGGCCCCTCTTTTGGAGGTGATGTTACCCTCAACCCAGTAGTTTGAGTCAACAAGGATACAATCCTAAAGGGTCGGATTATTGAAAGATAATTAATTAAGTTATTAATGCAAATTATGGTAGGCCCCTCTTTTGAAGGTGACGTTACCCTCGACTAAGTAGTCTGAGTCAGCAAGGATACAGTCCTAAGTAGCCAGGTTATAGTATTAATAGTAGTTTAACTTATGAGGGGATCAAAGAGTTTGGACCCCCGCCATCCAATACCGTTAAGTATTGAATGAGGTCCTACTAAATTTGGCCCAGGTCCCTTGCAGGATCTCTAAACGCTGAACAACGCCAAGACTCTTACCAAACCGTTCCCTTAACCACCGACCAGGTAGCCAACATACCTCCATATAGACCGTGGAGATATGAATGGTGAAAATCTTTTATTTTATATAGACAGTAAAATAATGCCAAGACACCACGGACAAACGATAAGGAAGAATCACCTTCAACATAAGAAACTAGTTATTAAAGTCATTAATACATAACCAATTAAAAAGTGCGAAACGATTAAAAATAAAAAGTATTACACTAGACACTTTGTCTTCACCAAGTGATGTAAGAGACTTAGGCAAACATGGCCTTGATTTTCAAGAACTCTTACGATCAATCTTGGATCCCGAGACGACTCACACACTCTATGATGGACAATGGATGATGGTGGTGGATGATGGTGTTTTGGTGGTGGTGGGTGGTGGGTGAAGTGTGAGAGAGGTGGTGTGCAAGGGATGGTTTGAACTTGAGCCAAGCACTCCTATTTATAGGCTGAACAGAAGCCTGGACACGGCCTCGTGTCCACCCTTTTCTCTTTTTTCATTAATTGCTCTTGTCCGAATTAGTTGACCACGCCCCCGTGTCCGCTGGGCACGGCCCCGTGTGTAGAAGCATATATGTACTATCAGATTTGGAAAGATTCTGCGTATCTTTGCGTTGACCACGGCCCCGTGTCCGCTGGGCACGGCCCCGTGGTGGGCAATAGAAGCTTCTACATGTTTGTCTTTTGTGCCAGGGCTGACCATCCTGGACACGCCCCGTGTTGAGCTGGACACGCCCCGTGTTGAGCTGGACAGCCCCGTGCTCAGCCCCATGCTCAGCTTTCTTCTTGTTTTTGCTTTGGGAAGATGCTGTCGAGGGGTCAGGCATGCCACGTTTATTCCCTTTCTTTGTATTTATGTTAGATGTGGTTGTATATTTGTTCCTTTTGTTCAATTAAGTTCATTTGATCCTGAAAATACAAAAGGAAGACAAAAGAACACTTTTTCCACCATTCGTACTAAAAAGGGTTAGTTTTATGCATCATTTGATGTAATTTATGTGTTGCATTTTACACACATCAAATACCCCCACACTTGAATCTTTTCTTGTCCTCAAGCAAAACTCTTTATAATATGGCTTACACGCCCAAATGGAATGGTAGAAGAGAAGGTTTTTGGGCTTGTCATAGAGTGTCGGGATTTCCAAGATTCTTTATTAAGTTTTATTTTTATTTATTTACAATCCTATTCGTCATGATTTATTTAAAACTTTTCATAAGATAAATTAGTTATTAGGGCATAACATGCCTATTTAAAATTCCATTTATATACAACTTCACATACCTCACGGGGGATAACTCAACACTCGGCCGAAGATGTATTTTAGTGAATCACTCGAGAGCGGCATGGAACTTACTCCTACCATAGGCTTGCCAAGCAATCAATCCTTCTCCTTTTTTAACTGTATACCTTTGTAAATATCTAGAGGACTTTTGGGTGAAGGGTTAGGCTTGGGTTAAAGGTAGGTGGTTGGGTTAGTGGTTAGTAAAAGGGCGAAAGGCGTAAAAAGCGTCGGTTTTCGTAAGACTTCTTCTTCTTCTTTTTTTTTCTATTTTGATGAAGCCATTATTCAAACAAAGTTATTTTTGGTAAACTTGTTTGTTTTTTTTAAGGAAGTCGTAAGAAAACCGAGCTTGTTACTAAAAGAAAGGGTTAAAAATAAAAAGGGTTTGGTGGGTGAAAGGGTGTTTGTTTTTAGGTTAAGAAATGAAAAGGTTTAGGCTCAAAGGGGTTAACTAGGGGGATTTTGGGTAGGTGGTAAAAAAAAAGAAAAATAACGGTGTAGAAATAAAAAAGGGTTAGTCCTAATGCCTCCATCATTTACTTACTCGGGTTTAAGTTGGTAAGGACCGGGAATGTATCGTCGTGGCAAGTTCTAGAGTCGCAAGAACCAAGCGGCTATTCACATAAGAAACGAAAAATGAGCATTTATTTTAAAGATATATATTTGTATGCTCAATAAAGGCTCAAAACTCACTTTTGTGGGAATGTGTTTTTATGTGATCAAGTATATATAATTAAATTTTAACTAAGCTTGCCATGCCTTTTCATAATTTTCTTATGTTGGTTCTTTTTATCACGACGCTATCGGTTGTAAATTTGTAAAAATATAACCTTTTTAGAACTTGAAATTCCCAAGTTAAACCTAGACAAGTAAAAAAAATGAAAAAATTTTGAAAAAAATTGGGGTGATTAGCGGTTCCAATAGAGTTTTGTGTAAGGCTTGTAATTAGGACTTGCAAGATTCAAGGTTTTATCATCCCCCCACACTTAAACTACACATTGTCCTCAATGTGTCCCAAAAATAAGTTTTTCGGTTGATTAAAATGTGTAAAAGTGGGCTAAAAACAAGATTTTATGTTACTGGGTAGCTGAAGACGGGGTGGTGTTGGCTGAGCACGACCCAGTGTCCAGACTGCCAGTACCAAAAGTAAACAGAAGGCTGGGCACGGGGGCGTGTTCAGTGAGCACGGCCCCGTGTCCAGGTACCTGAACTGGGCATTTTCTACAGAACCTCGGGCACGGGGCGTGTTGGGGTGAGCACGACCCTGTGCTGAACTTGCTGTAATGAAGAAAAATTGTCGGGAGGCTCTGTTTTTGTGCATGGGTTGTTGGTTCAAGCTTCCCTTAGTATCCTTCAACATCCCGAGTGTGTTTTATTCCTGGAAATTAAAACTAAACTAGAAAATATAAAAGTTAATCTAAATTAAACTAAGGATAGTTCCGCGGAATGCCTCCGTGGTGCGCCACGTTTATAAGGGTCCTTGGCTAGACCCACCTTATCGGGTAGTTCTAGCTCATCTTCAATTAGGGGGTCATTATTTCCGAATGGATATTTCATTGAACGCTCAAGATCGACACTTCTTTTAAATGCCCTTAATTGAATAGATAGATTGTTGTACTTCCGGTTTTTCAAAGCTTCGTGGGTTTTTACAAAAGGCCGTCCCAACACTAGAGGAGTGTCATCAAGGATGACAAAGTCGGTTGGGGTTACCATTTGATTTGTTTGAACCAAGACATCCTCAACTACACCGATTGATTTTATTATTTTCCGATTTGATAGAAAAACGGGTATTTGAAGTGGAGAAAAATCACTAAGGGGCTGTTTGGTAGCCTCTGAATGGTCATTAAGAGGCTACCTCTTAATGGAACCATTAAGAATTTTATCAATGAAAATGTAGAAAATATGTGGCATGTGATAATTTACCATTCAGAGGTTACCTCTTAACCATTCAGACTTGAGGCTACCTCTTATTCATTCAGAGGTTTTAAACCATTAAGAGGTAGCATCTGAATGGTCATTAAGAGGCTACCAAACAGCCCCTAATACTTAGTTTTTCGAAAATGTAGTTGGGCATTATGTTAACACAAATATCTTTATCAATTGTGACTTTACTAATAAATGAATTTTGTAAGAAACATGGAACCGATGTAATGTTAATTTCAAACGGGTCTTCTTTTATTAGTGAGGTTTGATCAATAGTTAACTTAACACTTACCGTTTCGTCAATTTTTGTGTAGTGTTTAACTCTTTTAAAAACTTAGCATGGGTGGGAACTAAACAATGATTTTCAAAAGAAGGTGACAAGAGATTAATTTCTTCAAAATTAGACTCTTCTTGAATTTTAACGTTAACGGACTCACCTTTTTCGTTGTCTAACTCATGTGTCGGTTTTTCACTTATTTGTTCTTCCATTTTTACACTCTCAGTTATCTCTTCTTTATTTAATTCTTCTCTTGCGCGGGACTCCTCTTCCCTTGCGCGAGATTCTTTTATATAGCGATCGATAACTCTAAGGTGTTCTAATATTCTATCGGTCACTTCGGTTATAGAAAAAGGATCGGGATTTTCAAAGCTTGAATCCGGTTGTTCGATCCTTTGTTCCTCATAATACCCATATGAATTAGATGGTTCACACCATTGTTCTTCATTGTAAGTATATGATGGAAAAGGTTCATAATTTTGTTCTTCATAGTACTCATATGAGGTGGGTTGTTCACGCCATGGTTCCTCATAATAAGCATACAAAGGTGGTGGCTCATATCATGGTTCCTCAAAGTATGAGTAAGAAGGCTCATACCTTGGTTCCTCCAAATATGAGTATGAGGGAGGAGGTTCATACCTTTGGTCTTCATAGGATGTGTATGAAGTTGATGGCTCGTACCTGGGCTCCTCATAGTAGGTGTATGAATTGGATGGTTGATATGAGTGACTATATCGAACCGAGTGCGGATTACTACAATTAGTGCAATAGTTACTCCTATAATCATCCTCCTCATAGGTATAGTTGTAACCTCCTGAGTATTGATCCATAAGAATCACTCAGCAGACCACAACCAAGTCCCGAGATCAGAAAACAAAAATAAAAACGGAAACAGAGGCTGGACACGGCCCCGTGTTCAGTGGACACGGCCCCGTGTTCAGGATCTGTATCTGGGCGTTTTAATTAAATTTACTGATTTCGTTGAGCACGGGGCGTGTTCAGTGAGCACGGCCCCGTGTTCAGCTTCTGTTACTGGGTGTTTTTTTTTAAATGTGCAGCACGGCCCCGTGTTCAGCGAGCACGGCCCGTGTTCAGGTTACTGTAAATGCAAAACTAAACAAAAATGCAGAAAAATGTGCACGCGTTTTAAAAAGGTTTTGAAAAACTGATTAGGCCGTCGATTTTAAACTTTCTTAAAATCCTTGTGTCCCCGACAACGGCGCCAAAAACTTGATGCGTGTGAAGTGTGTATATAAGTTTAAGTATATTTTAAGCCCTTTTACACTTTCTTTAGTCAAGTTTTAAATTTATAAAACACGATATTTACTAACAATAAACACACATATGGGCAAGTGCACCCATCGTTAGCGTAGTATAGTGTTGGTAAGATACCGAGGTCGTCCAAGGACACAAGAGCTTTTAGTACCGGTTTATCCTCAACGTCTAATCAAATCAAAAAGTTAGAAAAATGTTTTAAACTAAGAAAATAAAAACTAACTAAAATGTGAAAATAAAAATAAAAGAAAAACAGATAGACAAGATGAATCACATGGCTCCGACTCGTGTTTAGTGTAACCTTTGATTATTTCCGCACTTTTGCACTATTTAAGGGATTATCTTAGTTATTGTAGTAGGCCCCTCTTTTGGAGGTGACGTTACCCTCAACCCAGTAGTTTGAGTCAGCAAGGATACAATCCTAAAGGGTCGGATTATTGAAAGACAATTAATTAAGTTATTAATGCAAATTATGGTAGGCCCCTCTTTTGAAGGTGATGTTACCCTCGACTAAGTAGTCTGAGTCAGCAAGGATACAGTCCTAAGTAGCCGGGTTATAGTATTAATAGTAGTTTAACATATGAAGGGATCAAAGAGTTTGGACCCCCGCCATCCAATACCGTTAAGTATTGAAGGAGGTCCTACTAAATTTGGCCAAGGTCCCTTGCAGGATCTCTAAACGCTGAACAACGCCAAGACTCTTACCAAACCGTTCCCTTAACCCCCGACCAGGTAGCCAACATACCTCCATATAGACCGTGGAGATATGAATGGTGAAAATCTTTTATTTTATATAGACAGTAAAATAATGCCAGGACACCACGGACAAACGATAAGGAAGAATCACCTTCAACATAAGAAACTAGTTATTAAAGTCATTAATACATAACCAATTAAAAGGTGCGAAAAGATTAAAAATAAAACGTATTACACTAGACACTTTGTCTTCACCAAGTGATGTAAGAGACTTAGGCAAACATGGCCTTGGTTGTCAAGAACTCTTACGATCAATCTTGGATCCCGAGATGACTCACACACTCTATGATGGACAATGGATGATGGTGGTGGATGATAGTGTTATGGTGGTGGTGGGTGGTGGGTGAAGTGTGTGACAACTCGAAATTTAGAACCTTTCGTTGTACGTTTGAACACTAAGTGACTAACTAATTCGATGATTAATGAATGATAAGTGAACCTTTATATGACTAGGTGTTATGTTACATGTATGCTTGTGTGTATGTATTCGAGTATGTATATGAACCGAGTCAACACGAACCCGACTCGAGACCATGTGGTCTCGAGTGAACAATGACTTACGGGCCGATTGGGCCGCACACACACGCACACTTAGCCTATTTTGAAAGCCCATTAGGATGCACTTGAAGCCTAGTATATAATCCGGTTGCTAGTCATCTTTGCCACTTTCTTGGACAACACACACACTCCTCTACTCTCTCTCTAGAAACCATTGAACCCTAAGCTACAACATTGCCCCTCCTTCCTCTCGGATCCAATCGATAACCGTAAGGAACCCTCGGATCGTCTCTCACACACACCCGTTTGGAAGATTCACTCACACTTTTGAACCCATACTTGAACCGGTTAGTAATTCTAGTGCAAACACATGTATTTTTATGATTTAAGAATGATGTGTGCTTGATGTTTGAATGCTTGTTGGTTAGTGTTCATGATACTTGTTGGTTAATGATTCTTGTTATATATTTCGGATGTTGATGATGCATGTTATGAGGTTGTTTCGGGTTGATGATGATACATGATGGAGGTTATGTGATAGTATGTTTATTTGTTAAGTTTATGCATGATAATGGTTAATAAGATAACATGCTTGATTTCGGATATGTGGCATAATGAACCCATGATGTTTTGTGTTTAAATGTAGTCTAAAACACTAGTTGTTGATGTTCATATAAATCGGATTGTGTACTCTTGTGTTAAGAACCGAAAGCTTGCTATTAGGGTGATTTGTTGATAAGTTGTTCATGATTCTTGTTAGACCTAGGTTCATAGGAATGAAGAAGAACTACTTGAATATTTGAAGAACAAGATTAACATGATGAACACATGAAGAACTTGTTGAATATCATATGAACATGTTGAATATTTGAAATATGATATGTTTGATCCATTTTTAGTAATTTTCTAGACAAGAAACATGTTTAAGGATTTTGGTTGGATAGTATAAACTGTTACATGAAATCAGAATGTTAGTGGGTAGTACACTGTACCGAATCAGCTCCTGTCCAACCGAAACCATCAGTTGCGACTCGAAACCAAGCACAACGAGTCGAGATCCCCGATTGCGACACAGATTGCGAGTCGCAAACACCTGGTTGCGACTCGAAACCACACCTGATCAGCACACCAACTTGGTGACTCGGAACCACAGTTGCGAGTCCAGTTGCGACTCGTAACCAAAACAGCACGAACCGAAACCACGATTGCGACTCAGGTTGCGAGTCGCAAACGCCTAGTTGCGACTCGAGACAATACGCGGATACACACTGTTGGACTTGTTTAATTATGGGCTTAGTGTTTGGGCCGGACCTTGGACTTTGTTTAATTCTGGGCATGTTACTGTTCGTGTCCGACTCGTATGCATTACTTGCTAACTGCCATGATTAACGTGTATGCCATACGTGCACTACTTGAATACGAACCTGATTGTATGATACAACTATGATAGGACGTGAGTAGCCTCAACGTTGCTTGTTTGACTTTTCTGTGTTTTCTACCGAGCAAACCAAGGTGAGTTCACACCCTCTACAAAGCATGGGATTCCCAGGGGTCGGGAATTGGGGTTAAGGAACTGGGTTCCTCGTCCTCCTTGGGTAGGACAGCAAAGGTTCAGGAATGTAATTCCTCGTCCTCACGGATAGATAACTCGTACTAGACCAAAACTCTATCACGAAGTCCCTCATTTTTATATCGACTTAATCGCCGGGCCAATGGCGAGCGGGTCATTAGTTAGATAGCGCTATTTAGGTCTGACAAACCTCACACCGTGCCGCAGAGGACGGGCGTGAACTAATGGATCTGGGGCACGTCAATGATGATAGACATTGACAGTTTCAGGGCACATAAACATGACTACCGTCAGCAGTCGATATGGTAACGAGTCTAGTGTATACATGGGGTAGCCCCCACGGCCGAAATGCCAGATAACTAACACGGGGTAGCCCCCACGGCTGGATAGCCAGATTAACCGGGAATAAACAAGACACGTTTTTAACTATGGGGTAACCCCCACGGCAGGATGCCAGATAAAGGAAACTGTTTTCGAAACAACTTAAAACGAACACCCAACCGTGAACTCACTCAACTAGTTGTTGACTCGTTACTACATGCTTTGCAGGTCCTTAGGTTTTTAAGCTGGAGCTTGCATGGAGGAGGATCGTTGTGGGACATGGACGGCTGTGTGCCATGTTAAACTTTGAAACAATTAAACTGTGTTTTGATTTAAGACTTATGCTTCCGCTTGCAACTTAACTGTGTTTTGTTTGAACACCAATTATATTGGCTGGATTTTTATAACTACTTATATGCTTGTTCAATATGATTGGTGGCTGGATCCTGGTCAGTCACGCCTCCAAGCGGTAGTACTCCGCGGGTGGATTTTGGGGGTGTGACAGATTGGTATCAGAGCCATTGGTTATAGAGAACTCGGTTTTAATAAAGGGGAAAACGTTTTTGTTAAAACCAGACTATAACCTGTACAGTGCTCAACGGTCCACAACGATGCTTCACTCCACATGCAAGGCTCGACATTCTAGGTGATATTTTTCTGTATATTACCTACTTGTTAGATACATGGTACATTGCTTATGGTATGCTTGGTTAGTATAACTACTGTTGCTTGAACACGTGCGTGCTTACTCTATCCTATCATCGCACTTTCGCGAACCCCTCTCACTCACGTTCTTCTTGATGTGAAGATCATGTCTGGACGCGTTAACATGACACAAGCCCAGTTGACGGCTCTGATCAACGAACGAGTTGCCGCAGCACTGGCAGCTGCACACGCAGGAGGTATATCCTGCAGTCCGAGCTCATTCTAGGATCTTTAGGATCCTACTCTCGTGAACCAACCTTTGTGTTAAACTCTGTCTTTTCTTTCACCTACGATAGGTCAGCATGTTCAGCCACCCGTGTGCACTTTTAAGACTTTCATGGACTGCCGACCAACTACTTTTAGCGGCACTGAAGGAGCAGTAGGTCTCCTACACTGGTTTGAGAAACTAGAATCTGTCTTCGAAATGTGTGAATGCCCTGAGGCGCGCAGGGTGAAGTATGCTACTGGTACTCTCGAGGGATTAGCCCTCACGTGGTGGAACGCTCAAGTTCAGATGCTAGGGTTGGTTGCTGCCAACGCCACCCCATGGGAAACTTTTAAGGAAATGATCAAAGAGGAATACTGCAGTCGTGATGAGATTCACAAACTGGAAGTGGAGTTCTTCAACCTCAAGATGACGGGGTCGGAAATTGAAGCTTATGTGAAAAGGTCGAACGAACTGGCAATTCTGTGCCCTACTATGGTGGATCCTCCCATCAAACGCATCGAACTATTTCTTCAGGGCTTAGTGCCGGAGATCCAAAGTCATGTGACTTCAGCGAACCTCGCTACTTACCAGCAAACTGTCCAGTTGGCTCACCGTCTCACGGATCAGGCGGTGGAGCAGAACAAGTTACCAAAACGCATTGGCGCTGCAACTACTACTGGTACCTCTAGTGACAACAAACGGAAATGGGATGGAACTTCAAGTAAGGGTTCGGCTTCTGTCCAGTCCCAGTCTCAGCAGAGAAAGACTGAGGACTACAAGAGCCCTAATCAGCAATCGTCTGGTGGCGGATACAAAGGAAATCACCCCAAATGCAATCGCTGCAGCCTGCACCACAGCGGACTATGCACCAGGGGCAACTGTCATCGGTGCAACAAGCCTGGTCACGCTGCAAAGGATTGTAGGAGCTTATACCCCGCCAACCAGAATCGTCAGCAAGCTCAACAGAACCAGCGCCAGCAACAGCAACAAGGTGATAACAAAGGGTGCTTTCAGTGTGGAGCTGAGGGCCACTTCAAGAGAGACTGTCCCCAACTGAACAGGAACCAGAACAACAACAACAACAACAATAACAACAATCAGGGGAATGGTAACAATGGGAACAACAACAACAATGGCGCCAGGGGGCGAATGTTTGTGATTGGCCAAGGTGAAGCAAGGAATGACCCCAATGTTGTGGCGGGTAAGTTCCTTCTCGACGACTTTTATGTTTCAGTTTTATTTGATTCGGGTGCCGATACTAGCTACATGTCACTAGAAGTTAGTCGAATGCTTAAGCGTATTCCAACACTTTTGAACAACAAGCACACAGTAGAGCTAGCAAATGGTAAGAGTTTAGAGGCCGCACACGTAGTCAAGGGTTGTAAACTTATTCTCGCTGACCAGACCTTCTCTATCGACCTCATCCCTATTGTCTTGGGAAGTTTCGACGTTGTCATTGGGATGGATTGGTTATCCCAACACCGCGCAGAGATTCTTTGCAACGAGAAGGTTGTCCGTATTCCGGGTCCCGGTGGTGAACCTCTCATGATTCATGGCGACAAGAGGAGTGCTGTTGAGAACGTCATTTCTCTCCTTAAGGCCCAAAAGTGCTTGCGAAAGGGCCACACTGCCATTTTGGCTCTCGTTACTGACACCTCAGAAAAAGAGAAAAAGATTGAAGATTTCCCAGTTGTACGCGATTATCCAGAGGTATTTCCTGAGGAATTACCTGGTCTTCCGCCTCATCGACAAGTCGAGTTTCAGATCGAACTAGCTCCTGGAGCTGCACCTATAGCTCGTGCACCTTATCGTTTAGCCCCATCAGAATTGAAGGAACTCTCCACGCAACTACAAGAACTCTTAGATAAGGGCTTCATTCGCCCAAGCTCATCGCCCTGGGGAGCTCCAGTATTATTTGTGAAGAAGAAAGACGGTACTTTCAGAATGTGCATCGACTACCGAGAACTCAACAAGGTGACGGTGAAGAATCGTTATCCTCTACCGCGTATCGACGACTTATTCGACCAGCTGCAAGGATCGAGCTACTATTCGAAGATTGATTTGAGATCGGGTTATCACCAGCTGAGAGTCCGGGAAGAGGACGTCTCCAAAACAGCTTTCAGAACGCGATATGGGCACTATGAGTTTTTGGTCTTGCCTTTTGGGATGACAAACGCACCTGCGGTTTTCATGGACTTGATGAACCGAGTGTGTAAGCCTTACCTAGACAAATTCGTTATAGTCTTCATCGACAACATCCTGATCTATTCCAAGAGTCGGGAGGAACATGAGCAACATCTGCGACTTATTCTGGAACTCCTTCGAACAGAACAGCTTTATGCAAAGTTCTCGAAATGCGACTTCTGGCTTCGAGAAGTCCATTTCCTAGGCCACGTGGTAAACAAGGATGGGATTCACGTTGATCCATCCAAGATAGACTCGATTAAGAACTGGCCTGCACCTCGTACACCAAAAGAAATTCGCCAATTCTTGGGTTTGGCGGGATACTACCGGAGATTCATAAAGGATTTTTCTAAGATTACACAGCCCCTCACCTCACTGACGCAGAAGGGCGTTGTTTATCGCTGGGGAAACGCACAGGAGTTGGCATTTCAGCACCTAAAGGATAGACTTTGTAGCACACCTATCCTTTCCTTGCCGGAAGGCACAGACGACTTTGTGGTATATTGCGACGCATCAATTCAGGGTCTTGGTTGCGTATTGATGCAACGAGATAAAGTTATAGCCTACGCCTCACGCCAACTCAAGGTTCATGAAAAGAACTACACTACGCACGATTTAGAGCTGGGAGCTGTTGTTTTTGCGCTTAAGTTATGGCGGCATTACCTGTATGGTACCAAGTGCGCGATCTACACCGACCACAGGAGCCTCGAGCATATCTTCAAGCAGAAAGAATTGAATATGCGGCAGCGACGATGGGTCGAGCTACTGAATGACTACGAGTGCTCAATCAGGTATCACCCGGGCAAGGCCAATGTTGTGGCTGACGCCCTCAGTCGGAAGGACACTGCGCCTAAGCGCGTACGAGCTCTACAACTCACGATCCATTCTAGTCTGCCTTCCCAGATACGAGCAGCTCAGATAGAAGCACTGAAACCAGAAAACGTCAGGGCTGAAGCCCTACGCGGATCAAGGCAACGATTAGAACAGAAGGAAGACGGTGCTTACTACGTGACGGGACGCGTTTGGGTCCCACTCTATGGCAACCTACGAGAGCTTGTGATGGACGAAGCACACAAGTCTCGCTACTCAGTACACCCTGGGTCAGATAAGATGTATCATGACATCAAAACTACGTACTGGTGGCCTAGCATGAAGGCCCACATAGCAACTTACGTCAGCAAGTGTTTGACTTGTGCGAGAGTCAAGTCCGAATACCAGAAACCATCAGGCCTGCTCCAACAACCAGAGATACCTCAATGGAAATGGGAGCAAATTTCCATGGATTTCGTTACTGGCCTACCTAGATCCCAGCGCGGGAACGATACTATTTGGGTGATCGTGGATCGACTCACAAAATCTGCACACTTCCTGGCTATCAAGGAGACGGATAAGTTCTCCACTCTTGCAGAAATATACCTCAAGGAAGTTGTTTCGAGGCACGGGGTGCCCACCTCTATCATCTCGGATCGAGATGCACGATTTACTTCAGAGCTGTGGCAAGCAATGCACAAATCCTTCGGCTCACGACTAGACATGAGCACGGCGTACCATCCTCAGACGGACGGGCAGTCCGAGCGCACTATTCAAACCTTAGAAGACATGCTTCGTGCATGTGTAATCGACTTTGGCAACCGCTGGGAAAAGCACCTGCCACTTGTGGAATTCTCGTATAATAACAGCTACCACACCAGCATTGGAGCTGCTCCGTTTGAGGCATTGTACGGACGTAAATGCCGGTCTCCTCTTTGCTGGGCAGAGGTGGGAGAAAGTCAGATCACTGGCCCCGAATATGTGGTAGATACAACCGAGCAAATCGCTCAGATACGAAAACGCATGACGGCAGCTCGTGAACGTCAGAAATTTTACGCCGACATGGGCAGGAAACCACTTGAGCTCCAGGTTGGGGAGCGGGTACTACTCAAAGTTTCACCCTGGAGGGGTGTGGTTCGTTTTGGTAAACGCGGTAAACTTAACCCACGATACGTTGGACCTTTCGAGGTCATTGAGAAAATAGGCAGGGTGGCCTACAGACTAAATTTACCAGCAGAACTCGGTGCAGTTCACAACGTTTTTCACGTGTCGAATCTGAAGAAGTGTCCGTCAGATGAGACCCACGTAGTTCCTCTGAAGGAACTCACGATCGACGAGCAGTTACGATTCGTCGAGGAGCCAGTTGAAATCACGGACCGGGATGTTAAGGTCCTCAAGAGCACTAGAATACCTCTCGTTCGAGTTCGTTGGAACTCACGTCGCGGCCCAGAGTTCACCTGGGAGCGCGAAGATCAGATGAAACAAAAGCATCCCCAACTGTTCGCAAACAGTACACCCACTACTGAGGCCGAAGCTACGGAATTTCGGGACGAAATTCCAGATCAACGGGGGGTGGATGTGACACCCCGGGAAAACCAGGAAAACCATACAACTTAACTAGCTTCCTCAGTGAGTGCCTACCAAATTTCGGGACGAAATTTCTTTCAACTTGGGGATGATGTAACAACTCGAAATTTAGAACCTTTCGTTGTACGTTTGAACACTAAGTGACTAACTAATTCGATGATTAATGAATGATAAGTGAACCTTTATATGACTAGGTGTTATGTTACATGTATGCTTGTGTGTATGTATTCGAGTATGTATATGAACCGAGTCAACACGAACCCGACTCGAGACCATGTGGTCTCGAGTGAACAATGACTTACGGGCCGATTGGGCCGCACACACACGCACACTTAGCCTATTTTGAAAGCCCATTAGGGTGCACTTGAAGCCTAGTATATAATCCGGTTGCTAGTCATCTTTGCCACTTTCTTGGACAACACACACACTCCTCTACTCTCTCTCTAGAAACCATTGAACCCTAAGCTACAACATTGCCCCTCCTTCCTCTCGGATCCAATCGATAACCGTAAGGAACCCTCGGATCGTCTCTCACACACACCCGTTTGGAAGATTCACTCACACTTTTGAACCCATACTTGAACCGGTTAGTAATTCTAGTGCAAACACATGTATTTTTATGATTTAAGAATGATGTGTGCTTGATGTTTGAATGCTTGTTGGTTAGTGTTCATGATACTTGTTGGTTAATGATTCTTGTTATATATTTCGGATGTTGATGATGCATGTTATGAGGTTGTTTCGGGTTGATGATGATACATGATGAAGGTTATGTGATAGTATGTTTATTTGTTAAGTTTATGCATGATAATGGTTAATAAGATAACATGCTTGATTTCGGATATGTGGCATAATGAACCCATGATGTTTTGTGTTTAAATGTAGTCTAAAACACTAGTTGTTGATGTTCATATAAATCGGATTGTGTACTCTTGTGTTAAGAACCGAAAGCTTGCTATTAGGGTGATTTGTTGATAAGTTGTTCATGATTCTTGTTAGACCTAGGCTCATAGGAATGAAGAAGAACTACTTGAATATTTGAAGAACAAGATTAACATGATGAACACATGAAGAACTTGTTGAATATCATATGAACATGTTGAATATTTGAAATATGATATGTTTGATCCATTTTTAGTAATTTGCTAGACAAGAAACATGTTTAAGGATTTTGGTTGGATAGTACAAACTGTTACATGAAATCAGAATGTTAGTGGGTAGTACACTGTACCGAATCAGCTCCTGTCCAACCGAAACCATCAGTTGCGACTCGAAACCAAGCACAACGAGTCGAGATCCCCGATTGCGACACAGATTGCGAGTCGCAAACACCTGGTTGCGACTCGAAACCACACCTGATCAGCACACCAACTTGGTGACTCGGAACCACAGTTGCGAGTCCAGTGGCGACTCGTAACCAAAACAGCACGAACCGAAACCACGATTGCGACTCAGGTTGCGAGTCGCAAACGCCTAGTTGCGACTCGAGACAATACGCGGATACACACTGTTGGACTTGTTTAATTATGGGCTTAGTGTTTGGGCCGGACCTTGGACTTTGTTTAATTCTGGGCATGTTACTGTTCGTGTCCGACTCGTATGCATTACTTGCTAACTGCCATGATTAACGTGTATGCCATACGTGCACTACTTGAATACGAACCTGATTGTATGATACAACTATGATAGGACGTGAGTAGCCTCAACGTTGCTTGTTTGACTTTTCTGTGTTTTCTACCGAGCAAACCAAGGTGAGTTCACACCCTCTACAAAGCATGGGATTCCCAGGGGTCGGGAATTGGGGTTAAGGAACTGGGTTCCTCGTCCTCCTTGGGTAGGACAGCAAAGGTTCAGGAATGTAATTCCTCGTCCTCACGGACAGATAACTCGTACTAGACCAAAACTCTATCACGAAGTCCCTCATTTTTATATCGACTTAATCGCCGGGCCAATGGCGAGCGGGTCATTAGTTAGATAGCGCTATGTAGGTCTGACAAACCTCACACCGTGCCGCAGAGGACGGGCGTGAACTAATGGATCTGGGGCACGTCAATGATGATAGACATTGACAGTTTCAGGGCACATAAACATGACTACCGTCAGCAGTCGATATGGTAACGAGTCTAGTGTATACATGGGGTAGCCCCCACGGCCGAAATGCCAGATAACTAACACGGGGTAGCCCCCACGGCTGGATAGCCAGATTAACCGGGAATAAACAAGACACGTTTTTAACTATGGGGTAACCCCCACGGCAGGATGCCAGATAAAGGAAACTGTTTTCGAAACAACTTAAAACGAACACCCAACCGTGAACTCACTCAACTAGTTGTTGACTCGTTACTACATGCTTTGCAGGTCCTTAGGTTTTTAAGCTGGAGCTTGCATGGAGGAGGATCGTTGTGGGACATGGACGGCTGTGTGCCATGTTAAACTTTGAAACAATTAAACTGTGTTTTGATTTAAGACTTATGCTTCCGCTTGCAACTTAACTGTGTTTTGTTTGAACACCAATTATATTGGCTGGATTTTTATAACTAGTTATATGCTTGTTCAATATGATTGGTGGCTGGATCCTGGTCAGTCACGCCACCAAGCGGTAGTACTCCGCGGGTGGATTTTGGGGGTGTGACAAAGTGTGAGAGAGGTGGTGTGCCAAGGGATGGTTTGAACTTGAGCCAAGCACTCCTATTTATAGGCTGAAAAGAAGCCTGGACACGGCCCCGTGTCCGCTGGACACGGCCTCGTGTCCACCCTTTTCTCTTTCTTCATTAATTGCTCTTGTCCGCATTAGTTGACCACGCCTCCGTGTCCGCTGGGCACGGCCCCGTGTGCAGAAGCATATCTGTACTATCAGATTTGGCAAGATTCTGCGTATCTTTGCGTTGACCACGGCCCTGTGTCCGCTGGGCACGGCCCCGTGGTGGGCAATAGAAGCTTCTACATGTTTGTCTTTTGTGCCAGGGCTGACCATCCTGGACACGCCCCGTGTTGAGCTGGACACGCCCCGTGTTGAGCTGGACACGCCCCGTGCTCAGCTGGGCACAGCCCCATGCTCAGCTTTCTTCTTGTTTTTGCTTGGGGAAGATGCTTTTGAGGGGTCAGGCATGCCACGTTTATTCCCTTTCTTTGTATTTATGTTAGATTTGGTTGTATATTTGTTCCTTTTGTTCAATTAAGCTCATTTGATCCTGAAAATACAAAAGGAAGACAAAAGAACACTTTTTCCAACATTAGTACTAAAAAAGGGTTAGTTTTATGCATCATTTGATGTAATTTATATGTTGCATTTTACACACATCAGATTGTATAAATATGTGTATCATTTGCATATATCAATTCTTGTTCGATTTCGGGCTCTAAATCGCTTTCTGGAAGGTTATACGCGCACTGATGCGTAAATATAACAAGTTTAATGCAACAAACACTCCGGAGCAGTGACATAGGCTTAAAATACCTTAAATAACCTTTACATAACTTAGAAATAAGTTTTGGAAGGTTTGGTGTGCCGAAATCAAGTTTATTTGCTTACAGGGACTAAATTCGACAAACTGTGAAAGTATGCCGATTTGTATTGTAACGAACATTCCGGAAAATGATCATAAGTTAAGCATACCCTAAATATCCTTTACATAGCTTAGAAATAGGCTTTGAGGAGTTCGGTGTGCTAAAATGAACTTTTTGGTTATTCAGGGACTAAAAGCGTCAAAAAACGCATAAGTTTGCATTTTCGCGCATAAGTTACGTTCTGAATACATCTGGACACCCAAAAATTTATGTAATCATTAAAATATTATGTTTTAGTGCTTGTCTTGATAAAAATCCATTCGTCGCGTAATTTGGATCGTTTTTCGCGTCCGTTCGTGTTACGTCGTAATTAACCGAATAACGCAACCGTACTGCCAAACGAACTAACATCTGAAATATTTTTTAGCATGTTTTGAGTTCCCTATACTTTAACATCATTTTAGAGCCTTAAAATGAGGTTAGCGGTGCTTAAACGTGTCAAATCACATCAAAAATCAAGTTTGGGGTCACAAGGGCCTGTTCTGTCAACTTGTGAAACTTGCTGACCTACACAAGGCTTACGGACCGTAAGCATAAACCCATACGGTCCGTAAGGACTTTCCAGATCAGCAGAAAGTGTTTTCCAGCTTGTTCCAGCCGTTCCCCTCAATTGCACATGGTTTTAAGCTTACTATGGGCTTGTTTAGGAGTGCCCATGGTTTTAGAAATCAGGGGGTGCATGTGTACGGCTTAGATCGAAGCTCGGGTTTCAAGAAACGATCCTAACGGTTCTATGAAATCTATAAATACCCAACCCATTTGCCTTCAAAACCCACATTTGATCAGATTTTTCCCTAAGTTGAAGGATAAAACCTTCATACCTGGGAATTATTAGATCAAACTTCCATTCTTTGACCTTTTGTAAGTATTCTTTCATTCTTTTTCGCCTTTTAAGCGTGAAAGTCAAACTTTGTTTGACTTTCTGCATTGACCAGTTTATGGTCAACATGAAGTTCGTTTGAACTTCATAACGTGAGCGTAATCATGATGGTTTTAGTCTCTTATGTCTATACCTACTGATTACCACGTTATCTAGGACAGTGACGAGTCGTAGTTTCGGCCAGAATGTGTATTCTTGCGTATTTTGTAACCAAAAATACTTTTAGGTATCAAGACCCTTTGTTTTGATACCAAACCTATTTTCAAACCTTGTTAAAAATGTTTTAACATGTTTAGCTCGTCACTTTAGGTTTAGTGATTATATAGGGTCGTAAGGTAAGCGGTCTAAACAACCGCTTAGACTTTCAAACCCGACCCGTTTGGTCGATCATTAGGATCCGACCAAACACATATGGTAACCATAGTTGTATAGGGAATAACATTCCGAGGTTATACCTTATGGTTACTTCGTTTAAGTAGTTGTATGATAGGTAGTTTATATGCCTTAGGTAAATGATCAAAATGCTCTTTTTATGCATAAATTCATTTTAAGCATATGTAACCTAAATTTTGACATCTAAACTGATTAGGTAACATTATTAGACATGTTAAGGCATCTAATACTTGTCATAGGACTAGTTAGGTGTTCCGAATGCGTTTTACACGAACGACGCGTTAAAGTAGCCTAATCTACCTAAACGGGTCGTAAGCACTTAGGATAGGTTTCCTTTTAGAATGCAGGCTTTGTTAAAACCATATTACACGAGTTTCTATACTCATTTGGTTTACGAAACCTCATTCTATCCGATCTCCCGATTTAGGTCCGGTTATTTATGTAGTTATCTATATTAGTTGCTGATGCGTGTGAAGTGTTATATATATTAGGTGTATATTTTAAGCCCCTTTAACACTTATTTTTAGCCAAGTTTTAAATTTATAAAACACGATATTTTACTAACACTAAACACACATATGGGCAAGTGCACCCATCGTGAGCGTAGTATAGTGTTGGCAAGATACCGAGGTCGTCCAAGGACACAAGAGCTTTTAGTACCGGTTTATCCTCAACGTCTAATCAAATCAAAAGGTTTAAAAAAATGTTTTAAACTAAGAAAAATAAAAACTAACTAAATATGCTGAAAATAAAGTAAAAAGAAAAACAAATAGACAAGATGAATCACTTGGCTCCGACTCGTATCTAGTGTAACCTTTGATTATTTCCGCACTTTTGCACTTATTTAAGAGATTATCTTAGTTATTGTAGTAGGCCCCTCTTTTGAAGGTGACGTTACCCTCACCCCAGTAGTTTGAGTCAGCAAGGATACAATCCTAAAATGGTGGATTATTGGAAGATAATTAATTAAGTTATTAATGCAAATTATGGTAGGCCCCTCTTTTGGAGGTGACGTTACCCTCGACTAAGTAGTCTGAGTCAGCAGGGATAAAGTCCTAAATAGCCGGGTTATAGTATTAATAGTAGTTAACTTATGAGGGGATCAAAGAGTTTGGACCCCCGCCATCCAATACCGTTAAGTATTGAAGGAGGTCCTACTAAATTTGACCCAGGTCCATTGCAGGACCTCTAAACGCTGAACAATGGCAAGACCTTTACCAAACCGTTCCCTTAACCCCCGACCAGGTAGCCAACATACCTCCATATAGACCGTGGAGATATGAATGGTGAAAATCTTTTATTTTATATAGACAGTAAAATAATGCCAAGACACCACGGACAAACGATAAAGAAAGATCACCTTCAACATAAGCAACTAGTTATTAAAGTCATTAATACAAAACCAAGTAAAAAGTGCGAAAAGATTAGAAATAAAAAGTATTACACTAGACACTTTGTCTTCACCAAATGATGTAAGAGACTTAGGCAAACATGGCCTTGATTGTCAAGAACTCTTACGATCAATCTTGGATCCCGAGACGACTCACACACTCTACGATGGACAATGGATGATGGTGGTGGATGATGGTGTTATGGTGGTGGTGGGTGGTGGGTGAAGTGTGAGAGAGGTGGTGTGCCAAGGGATGGTTTGAGCTTGAGCCAAGCACTCCTATTTATAGGCTGAACAGAAGCTCGGGCACGGCCCCGTGTCCAGTGGGAACGGCCCCGTGTCCACATCCTCTCTTTCTTCATTTAATGCAGCTTTGTCTTATTAGTTGACCACGCCCCCGTGTCCGCTGAGCACGACCCCGTGTGCAGAAGAATCTTTGTACTATGAAGATTTGCCTGGATTGTGCGAATCTTATAGTTGACCACGGCCCCGTGTCCGCTGAGCACGGCCCCGTGGTGGGCAATAGAAGCTTCTACCACTTTGTCTTTTCTGCTGACACTTGGGCACGCCCCCGTGCTGGCTGAGCACGGGGCGTGTTCAGTCTTCTGACCTCTTGTTTTGCTTGGGAAGATGCTGTCGTGGGGTCGGGCATGTCACGTCTTGTTCCTTTTCGGGTATTTATGTTAGATTTTGATGTCTTTTTGCTTCTTTTGTTAATTTGAGCTCATTTCATCCTGAAAATACAAAAGGAAGACAAAAGCACACTTTTTCCAACATTAGTACTAAAAAATGGTTAGTTTTATGCCACAATTGATGAAATTTATATGTTGCATTTTGACCACATCAAATACCCCCACACTTGAATCTTTTCTTGTCCTCAAGCAAAACTTTTTAATATGTGGCTATTACACTCCCAAATGGATTGGGTAGAGAAGAAGGTTTTTGGGCTTGTCATAGAGTGTCGGGATGTCCAAGATTCTTTATTTAGTTTTATTTTTATTTATTTACAATCCTATTCGTCATGATTTATTTAAAACTTTTCATAAGATAAATTACTTATTAGGGCATAACATGCCTCTTTAAAATTCAATTTATATACAAGTTCACATACCTCACGGGGATCACTCAACACTCGGCCGAAAATGTATTTTTGTGGATCACTCGAGAGCGGCATGGAACTTACTCCTACCATAGGCTTGCCAAGCAATCAATCCTCCTCCTTTTTAACTTATATACCTTTGTAAATATCAAGAGGACTTTGTGGGTGAAGGGATAGGCTTGGGTTAAAGGTAGGTGGTTGGGTTAGTGGTTAGTAGAAAAAGGGCTAAAAGCGTAACAAGTGTCGGTTTTCGTAAGACTTTCTATTTTTGTAACTTTTATTTTGATGAAGCTATTATTCAAACAAAGTTATCTTTGATGAACTTGTTTGTTTATTTTCTTTTGCTTCATCATCAACACATTTTTTTTTTAAAGTCATACGAAAAATCGAACTTGTTACTAAAACAAAGGGTTAAAAATGAAAAAAGGTTTTGGTGGGTAAAAAGGGTGTTTGGTTTGGGTTATGAAATGAAAAGGTTTAGGCTCAAAGGGGCTAACTAGGGGGATTTTGGGTAGGTGGTAAAAAAAATAATAATAATGGTGTAGAAATAAAAAGGGTTAGTCCTAATGCCTCAATCATTTACTTACTCGGGTTTAAGTTGGTAAGGACCGTGAATGTATCGTCATGGCAAGTTCTAGAGTTGTAAGAACCAAGCGGCTATTCACACAAGAAACGAAAAATGAGCATTTAGTTTAAAGATATGTAATTATATGCTCAATAAAGGCTCAAAACTCACTTTTGTGGGAATGGGTTTTTATGTGATCAAGTATATATAATTAAATGTTAACTAAGCTTGTCATGCCTTTTCATAATTTTCTTATATTGGTTCTTTTTATCACGACGCTATCGGTTGTAAATTCGTAAAAACATAACCTTTTTGAGAACTTGAATTTCCCGAGTTAAACCTAGACAAGTAAAAAAATGAAAATCTTTGAAAAAATTTGGGGTCATTAGCGGTTCCAATAGAGTTTTGTGTAAGGCTTGTATTTAGGACTTGCAAGATTCAAGGTTTTAGCATCCCCCCCACACTTAAATTACACATTGTCCTCAATGTGTCCCAAAAAAAAGTTTTTAGGTTGATTGCATGTGTAAAAAGGTGTAAAAAGCAAAAAAATTGTGTTACTGGGTGCTGAACACGACCCCGTGTTGTCCGGGCACGGCCCCGTGTTCAAGTGCCAGTAACAAAATCAAATCAAGAGAAACAGAAGCCTGGACACGGGGGCGTGTTGAGTGAACATGACCCGTGTCCAGTTACCTACACTGGGTCTTTTTCTGCAGACTTTGCAGCACGGGGCCGTGTTGGGCGGACACGGCCCGTGCCGAGCTTACTGTAAACGAAGAAATTTATCGGACGGTTTTGTTTTCCTGCATGGGGTGCTGGTTCAAGTTTCCCTTGTATCCTTTGCCATCCCAAGTGTGTTTTATTCCTGAAAATTAAAACCAACTAGAAAACAAAAAAATTAATCTAAACTAAACTAAACTAAGGATAGTTCCGCGGAATGCCTCCGTGGTGCGCCACGTTTATAAGGGTCCTTGGCTAGACCCAAAGCCTGGTCATATGTTACCCAAGTGGGATGTATTGCATCCCATGTTACACCGTCGGAGAGCGTCATCCAAGCTTGAGTCTATGACCTTCATGTAGTTGACCGGGTCTTCGTCCTCTACTCTTTTTCCACATTCAAACTTCACTTCCTTGTCCCCAAACTTCAATGTTAACGTTCCATCATTCATATCCACCTCCGCTTGGGCGGTGGCTAGAAATGGCCTCCCGAGGATGAGAGGGACATCGGTGTCTTCTTCCATGTCTAGGATGACAAAGTCGGTTGGGAAAATGAAGTTGTCAACTTTTACCAATAGATTTTCAGCTACACCTTGTGGGAATTTGACGGATCTGTCGGCAAGTTGTATGCTCATCTTTGTAGGGCTTGTTGTTCCTAGGCCGAGTCGTTTGAACATCGATGTGGGCATGAGGTTAATGCTAGCCCCAAGATCGGCTAATGCATTACGAACGGGGGATTCCCCAATCGAGCAAGGAATTGTGAAGCTTCCAGGGTCGATTTTCTTTTGTGGAAGTTTGTTGAGTACTAAGGCGGAGCATTCTTCGCCTAAGTTAACTAATTGCAATGATTCAATTTTCCTTTTGTTAGTGAAGAAATCTCTCATGAATTTTGCATATTTAGGCATTTGGGTTAGGACCTCAATAAAAGGAATATTAACATGCAATTGTTTTAGTAAATTTTCGAACTTTGCGAATTGCTCATCGGTCTTTTGACGATTTAACCTACTGGGGTACGAGATTGGAGGAGTCTTGGTGGGCTCTTGATTTGGTAAAGAAGCTTTTTCTGATGCGGGCGGAGTCATGGATTGGCTAGATTGGCTTCTTTCATCTGGCGGTAATGGAGCCTCCTCGGGACCCACGGTTCGATTTCTCAATGTGATGAGATGTACTTGTTCTTTCGGGTTGGTTTCGGTATTACTAGGTAACGCGCCTTGTGGTCTCTCGAAGAAATTTTGAGCTAATTGATTTAATTGTTTTTCAATGTTTTGAATGCTAGCTTGTTGATTTCTAAAATTCGATTCCAATTGTTGGAATAGATCCGAGTTTTTCTTTTCGGTGTCAGAGATGAGGCGAGATACAGTATCTTCAAGCCTTTCTCTTCCTCCTTGTTGTTGAGAGAAATTTTGTGGTTGTTGAAAGTTAGTTCGTTGGTTTTGTTGGTTACTACTATTGTTGGGATCTCTCCAACCAAGATTTGGGTGGTTACGCCATCCTTGGTTGTAGGTACCCGTTGGTGGACCCGACGGCCTAGGTCTGTTATCAATGTAGTTTACCGTTTCTGTTTGTTCATCTAATTCTTTCATACAACTCCAATTTTCATGTGGCCCACCACACCCTTCACAAGCCATAACCGAGGCCGTTTTTGTCATTTCTAGCTTTTTGATTTTTGAAGAGAGGGCCTCGATTTGGGCTTGTAAAGAGGTGCTTTCATCAACCTTATGGGCGCCCGGGGCAATAGATTTATTACCTCGAGGAGTGTGCCATTGAAAATTGGTTTGAGCAGTTTCCTCAATTTGATTATATATTTCATTTGGGCGACGATTACCTAAAAGTCCCCCGGAGCTAGAATCAAGTGTTTGTCTTGTGTGTGGCAACAACCCATTGTTGAAAGTCGATACTTGTTGCCATACCGCAAGACCGTGATGAGGACACTTTCTTAGTAGCTCCCTGAACCTTTCCCAAGTTTCATATAAGGATTCCCCATCCTCTTGTGAATATGTATTAATTAATTTCTGTCATTAATTTAGCAGTTTTAGCAGGAGGGAAATACTTATATAGAAACTTTTGGGCTAGTTCATCCCAGGTGTTTACCGAGCCAACTGGGAGGGTGTTGAGCCAAGCCTTAGCTCGGTCTTTAAGTGAAAATGGAAACATTCGAAGGCAGATGGCGTCATTTGATGCTCCATTGATCCGAAAGGTATCACATATTTCTAAGAAATTAGTAATATGTAGATGGGGATCCTCGTCCGCAAGCCCATGGAAGGTTGCGGAGTTTTAAGCATTTGTATCAAATGTGGCCGAAGTTCGAAGTTGTTGGCTTTGACATTCGGTGCATTGATAGCGGCGCCGAGATTACCTACGGTGGGCCGTATGTAATCCATGAGGGTACGTTGGTCCGCCATTGGAAGTGGGTCCCCCGAAACTTTCTCTTGATTTTTATCTTTAAGTCTTTTTCTGAGAAAGCGTTCGGGTTCTTCTAGAGGTTCTTTTATGTCTCTACTAGAACTGGAGCTCATGCACTACGTCAGAGGTTCAAATGTGGCGCCTGGGTTCCAAGTCCTGCAATAAAAACAGAAAAGAACGTTGGTCAGAATGTTCACCACGGCCCCGTGTTCAGTGAACACGGCCCGTGGTCAGAGATACAGTAATTGTTTTCCGAATCCCTGTTACTGGGAGTTGGACACGGCCCCGTGTTGCACCGACACGGCCCCGTGCTCAGCTCTTTGTAACTCAGAAAATAAAAACTGCCAGTGATGATGCTGGGCACGGCCCGTGTCCGACCAGGCACGGCCCGTGTCCGACCAGGCACGGCCCGTGCTGAGCTCTGCAGAAACAGAAAAACTAAAAAAAATCCTAAAAAAAATGAAAAATAAGAAAAACGATTAGGCCGTTGATTCCTAACTTTCTTAAAATCCTTGTGTCCCCGGCAACGACGCCAAAAACTTGATGTGTGTGAAGTGTTATATATATTAGGTGTATATTTTAAGCCCCTTTAACACTTATTTTTAGCCAAGTTTTAAATTTATAAAACACGATATTTTACTAACACTAAACACACATATGGGCAAGTGCACCCATCGTGAGCGTATTATAGTGTTGGCAAGATACCGAGGTCGTCCAAGGACACAAGAGCTTTTAGTACCGGTTTATCCTCAACGTCTAATCAAATCAAAAGGTTTAAAAAAATGTTTTAAACTAAGAAAAATAAAAACTAACTAAAAATGCTGAAAATAAAATAAAAAGAAAAACAGATAGACAAGATGAATCACTTGGTTCCGACTCGTATCTAGTGTAACCTTTGATTATTTCCGCACATTTGCACTTATTTAAGAGATTATCTTAGTTATTGTAGTACTCTTTTGAAGGTGACGTTACCCTCACCCCAGTAGTTTGAGTCAGCAAGGATACAATCCTAAAATGGTGGATTATTGGAAGATAATTAATTAAGTTATTAATGCAAATTATGGAAGGCCCCTCTTTTGGAGGTGACGTTACCCTCGACTAAGTAGTCTGAGTCAGCATGGATACAGTCCTAAATAGCCGGGTTATAGTATTAATAGTAGTTAACTTATGAGGGGATCAAAGAGTTTGGACCCCCGCCATCCAATACCGTTAAGTATTGAAGGAGGTCCTACTAAATTTGACCCAGGTCCATTGCAGGACCTCTAAACGCTGAACAATGGCAAGACCTTTACCAAACTGTTCCCTTAACCCCCGACCAGGTAGCCAACATACCTCCATATAGACCGTGGAGATATGAATGGTGAAAATCTTTTATTTTATATAGACAGTAAAATAATGCCAAGACACCACGGACAAACGATAAGGAAAGATCATCTTCAACATAAGCAACTAGTTATTAAAGTCATTAATACAAAACCAAGTAAAAAGTGCGAAAACATTAGAAATAAAAAGTATTACACTAGACACTTTGTCTTCACCAAGTGATGTAAGAGACTTAGGCAAACATGGCCTTGATTGTCAAGAACTCTTACGATCAATCTTGGTTCCTGAGACGACTCACACACTCTACGATGGACAATGGATAATGGTGGTGGATGATGGTGTTATGGTGGTGGTGGGTGGTGGGTGAAGTGTGAGAGAGATGGTGTGCCAAGGGATGGTTTGAGCTTGAGCCAAGCACTCCTATTTATAGGCTGAACAGAAGCTCGGGCATGGCCCAGTGTCCAGTGGGCACGGCCACGTGTCCACATCCTATCTTTCTTCATTTAATGCAGCTTTGTCTTATTAGTTGACCACGCCCCCGTGTCCGCTGAGCACGACCCCGTGTGTAGAAGAATCTTTGTACTATGAGGATTTGCCTGGATTGTGCGAATCTTATAGTTGACCATGGCCCCGTGTCCGCTGAGCACGGCCCCGTGGTGGGCAATAGAAGCTTCTACCACTTTGTCTTTTCTGCTGACACTTGGGCACGCCCCCGTGCTGGCTGAGCACGGGGCGTGTTCAGTCTTCTGACCTCTTGTTTTGCTTAGGAAGATGCTGTCGTGGGGTCGGGCATGTCACGTCTTGTTCCTTTTCTTGTATTTATGTTAGATTTTGATGTCTTTTTGCTTCTTTTGTTAATTTGAGCTTATTTCAACCTGAAAATACAAAAGGAAGACGAAAGCACACTTTTTCCAACATTAGTACTAAAAAAGGGTTAGTTTTATGCCACAATTGATGAAATTTATATGTTGCATTTTGAACACATCAGCTGCCGTTTGATTTCCGTGATCCTTCTAGCTTTGCTTGGTTATTATTCAAGACTTCTAAGTACCCTCAAGTGAGTACATAGTCCCCTCTTTTACTGTTTTTCAAACGTTTTGGGGTGAAACACATGTGCCTACTTGTTACTTTCGTGTTTTTCATGCTTTTACATCATACGCTTGTTATGTTCATTAGTACACTTATAGTACATGATTTCATTATGTTTTTGCTATGTATGTCCGTTAGTGCATACTTAGTACATCGTTTTACATTACATTTTATGCTATGTATGTTCATTTGTTGCATACTTAGTACATTGTTTTACATTGCATTTCTGTTGCATATGTTCCAGTAGCATATGGACACATTGTTTTACATTTCTATCTTGTATGTTCACTTAGCATACTAAGTACATTGTTTTCATAAAACATGCTTACATTTGGTATAACATTTGTTTTGTTTAACGAGACTAATACATTCATTAACACCGATCATGCCGCTCGGTAGTAGGTAGTGGTACCATAGGACTTGACAACTCCCATTCCTGAAATCCTAGGTTTGTTTGGGTGGAAGGAATGACCGAATCCGAATACATTTCTAGGTAGACCTTTGACTTTGTTCTAGGGTTTATTCTACAGTCGCAAGGCTTGGATGTAGACGTTTTACAATACCGCATAGATGTTTGTATCAGTAAAGCATGCATTATTTTACAGAACATAACTTTTGATTATAATTTATCAAATGCATTGTTTTGTACATTTCTTTCTTATAGGGTTGAGTAAATGCTTTTAATTCAATAAAGGCTTTTATTCACTATACATTACATTGGTTTAATACATGAACATTTTAACATTGGTGGTTTGTTTGGTAAGTGATTTAAATAACGAGGCGTGTGTAATATGATAAAAGCATGGTGGATGCGCCGCTGGTACTTCCTATATATAAGTGCTTTTACGGTATTACATATCGTAGCGTTATTTAAACCATTTCAGGTTAGACATAACACATTTTACACTTATATCATATCTTCATGAAACATTGTTTTACAAACAACATATTTGTACAAACTCATTTTTACTTGGTTATTCATTTCATTTTACATTGTTCTTTTATATTATCTGATTTCTTATCACTTTTGTATGATATATAAAAGAAAACATTTTACAAGGATCATGACTAACTTTTGTAAAACATATTTTTCTCTAAACTTATAAGTCATGAATCCTATTATAATAAAACCTATGTATCTCACAAGCATTTTTATGCTGACGTACCAATTTTCACATGTGTTTCAGGAAATGATGCATAGGATTAATCAAGATACACTTAGGCGGACTTGGGCCTTAGTGACAATAAAAGATGCAAGACTTGTAAATTATGTTAAACTTCCTTGTTGTTAAGACGTTGTAACTTCTTTTAATCAATAAAATAACATTTAAAGTTTCCATGTGTTATGAAACAATGATTCTGTTACAACACTCCCCGACGATTCCGCCACGATTTGTTGTTTTATGTGGTCGGGGTGTGACAGAAAAGTTGGTATCAGTGCTCATGGTTATAGGGAATTAGGTTATTAGTAATGCTTTGACCTAGTCTATAACCTTCCTAGGACCCTAACACAAGATCCTTGTGTTTTGATCTTAAAACAATACCGTCACTAATCCTTAGGTGACAACCACAACAAGAACATAAATTTCAAATCCGCTTTGAAAACCAATCATCTGTTCTAGGATGATTTATTATAAGGTTTTGAACCCTCTAAGTTTTCAAAACGATTTTGAAAACAATCACCCCCCCTTTCGGATGATTTGTTTTTGGCTTAGTTGTCACACCCCCAAAATCCACCATGCGGAGTATCACCACTTGGAGGCGTGACATGACCAGGATCGAGCCACCAATCATATTGAACAATTCAATTAAGTAAATAAAACCAAACATAATACGATTGGTGACCAAAGCTAGTTAACCTTGTTTGGTTTAAACAGCGGAAGCGTAAACGTGAGTTCAAAACATAAGTTCACAGTTCATAAGTTTAAAGTCTCAAACATAAGTTCCATAGGTTTATAAAGTTCAATTATTAAGTATGGGATATAACAACCCATGTTCCACAACGACTCCTTCCCCGTGCAAGCTCCAAGCATTTAGCGACCTGTAAGGCATGTAACAACTAGTCAACAACAAAGTTGAGTGAGTTCACGTTTGGTTGTTTAGTTAATGAGTTCGTATCAGGAATCGGAAGTCCGTTTCATAACCAAGTATTACCCATTATTCTTGATTCCCAAACCTTTACGATATTTAGTGGGGGCTTCCCATTATGTATGTTACTAGACTAGGCGTATCCATAAGAGTCCTTCCCAATCCGAGGACGGTGTTAAGTATGAGTGTACGTAGGTTTTACGTACGTGCCCTTCTCATCCGAGGACAGTAGTGAGTGTGAGTGTACGTAGGTTTTACGTATGTGCCCTTCTCATCCGAGGACAGTAGTGAGTGTGAGTGTACGTAGGTTTTACGTACGTGCCCTTCTCAATCCGAGGACAGTAGTAGGTGTGAGTGTACGTAGGTTTTACGTACGTGCCCTTCCCAATCCGAGGACAGTAGTAGGTATGAGTGTACGTAGGTTTTACGTACGTGCCCTTCCCAATCCGAGGACAGTAGTAGGTAGTCTAGTAGTGTTGATAATATAAATAGTTATTCAATCCCATTCCCAACCACCGGGAATCCCATGCCTTAGTAAGGGTGTGAACTCACCTCGGTTTGCTCGGTTAGATTCTCAATACAGCTAACAGTCAAGGTCGGTCAATCACGTCCTAGTATGATTTACCAGTTAGTCATTTAGTGGCTTTCAAATAGAACACAAAGTTCCTACACGTATCTATCACACAACATGCATCACTGTAACGGTTTATGCTCATCTAAGTTTCCCGTCCATTCCCCACTCAAAATCAAACATACGATAATGCACATAACATATATAACATGTCAAATCATTCACAAATAGCATACTCGACATTTAGACACGCAAATCACTACTTATGTCGTTTCAGCATTAATACTCAAAACCGGCTGTTTTCGGACATTTAAATAAAATAGTTAGATTATTCCAAAAATTCCCAAATTTTTATAGAACATCATAAACATTCCATATTTTATTGTGTAAAAATATCGGGGTCCGGTTTATCACCAATATTTTATAAAAAATCCATATTCGGGACTGAACTCAGATTTATGTATTTCTGACCACAGTCCACGAAACAATTTATTACAAATTCATCGTAAGTCCGATTTGCGAAATTCCAGTGGGGTAATTACAAATACTTCAGTTATCATCTACAGTAAGATTTTCATGGTCCGATTCATCACAAAACTCAGGTTATGACTGAAAGTACGACACCCATTTATTGCTGTCAAAATTCAGCTTAAGTAGCTGTTACAAATTAACACTTTAAAAATAGTAAACGGAGTCCAAAAATTACGATTCCGGTGCCATTAGAACCGTATTTCATAATAACATATTTTAGATTCAAAATATCGATTTTTCGTTGAGGTTAAGACCTGTTTACAGCCAACAGAAGTGGGCTGTAAAAGTTAGACAGATTCTGATTTAAGGTGTTTAACCATCTAAATCATGTTCAATCGATTCTGTTAACAAGTTTAGTGACCACAACAATATCAAACATCAATATTAACCAATAGATCAGCAAGTAATCAGCAATATAATCGCAACAACACAAGATTTACATCATTTACCCAAATAACTTCTCTTTATCCATCTTTAACACATTATGTTCTAGACTAGTTCATGAGCCTTAGAGTTTCTTACCTTTTTATCATTCTAACGTCTATTAACCACTAAAATAACATAAAGAATGAACGGATCTAAGTTCTTACCACTAGCTCAAGGCTAGGGAAGTTCGAGTGAAGAAAAGTGGTGGTTAAAAGCGAATGGAGAAGGTCCTTCCACTTCCGAACGCACCGAGCTTCGTTGTATGACCCGTAGCACCTTTGAGTGTATGTAAAATGGCTTGATCAAGACTTGATGGTGGTTGTAGTGTGGATGGTGGTGGCTGCCGAGAATGGCAAGGGGAGAAGGGGAGATGGTGTTGTGAAGATGAATGAAGTTATGGATCTTTTTATAACCATGTTAAGGTTTTAACTCATGGTCCATGTGTTTCCTTAGGACACAACACAATCTTCTAATTAATCTCATGGGATTTTGGGCAAGATCATGGAAGATTAAGAGGATCTTGATGGGGGCCACATATGACCGTCCCATAAAAGGGGGTGGGGGGGGGTATCTAGTTGATGTTGAAAGGATTGTTAAGTTGTTAAGTTAGATTGCAAGTGTAAGGTTTAGTGTTTAAGTGTAGGATGTATTATGTAGTGTGTTAGGGTGTTCGGGGACCCTAACTAGCTTAGAAAAATAAAAACAATGTCAATGGCAATATTTTTAGGTTCCGGGTAAAGTCCGGTTGTTCGGTTCGACACTGTTCCGATAAACTGCTTAATTAATCCGTTATAGCGTCCTACTTATATATTTTTGCAACGTTTTTACTTTCTAATACTTAGGAAAATATAACGGACTATTTAGTGACCTTTCTGTACACTATTAGTATATTAACAAATACGTGTAAGCATAACACAGATATCGGAAAGCAGTTAAGTGATTCCACACAGTCGTCAAGCACTTTAATTGTCATTAATAAATTGTACGGAATACATGGGATTTTTGAGGGTTGTCACATTCTCCCCCTGTTAAGAGAATTTCGTCCCGAAATTTAGTACGTGGTTACTGAGGAAGCTAGTTAAGTTGCGTTGTTTTCCAGATTTTCCTGGGGTGTCACATCATCCCCCCGTTGATTTGGAATTTCGTCCCGAAATTCTGCGGTAGCTTCAGCCTCAGTAGTGGTTGCGTTTTTCTTAAACAGTTGGGGATACTTGAGTTTCATTTGGTCTTCTCGTTCCCATGTATACTCTGGGCCACGACGAGCATTCCAACGAACTCGGACCAGAGGTATCCTGGTATGCTTGAGGATCTTAACATCTCGATCCGTAATCTCTACTGGTTCCTCGACGAATCGCAGCTGGTCGTCGATTGTGAGTTCCTTGAAAGGAACTATGAAGGGCTCATCTGACAGACACTTCTTCAGATTTGATACGTGGAATACGTTGTGAACTCCACTGAGTTCTTCAGGTAGATCCAACCTGTAGGCGACTTGGCCAATTTTCTCAATGACTTTGAACGGTCCGACATAACGCGGATTGAGTTTGCCTCGTTTGCCAAAGCGGACTACACCTTTCCAAGGTGAGACTTTGAGTAGCACTCGATCCCCAACCTGGAGCTCGAGTGGTTTTCTTCCCTCATCAGCATAGCGTTTCTGACGGTCACGAGCTGCCGCCATTCGCTGTCGTATCTGAGCAATTTTCTCGGTGGTATCTACCACATGTTCTGGGCCAGTGATTTGGCTGTCACCAACTTCTGCCCAACAGAGAGGCGATCGGCATTTGCGTCCGTACAATGCCTCAAACGGAGCGGCTTGGATGCTGGTGTGGTAGCTGTTGTTATATGAGAACTCCACTAGCGGGAGGTGCTTCTCCCAGCCGTTACCAAAATCGATTACACATGCCCTAAGCATGTCTTCAAGGGTTTGGATGGTGCGTTCAGATTGCCCATCCGTCTGCGGGTGATAAGCGGTGCTCATATCTAAACGTGAGCCAAAGGACTTGTGCATTGCTTGCCACAGTTCAGAAGTAAAACGTGCGTCACGATCAGATATAATAGAGATTGGCACCCCGTGCCTTGACACTACTTCCTTTAGATAAATGTCTGCAAGAGTAGAAAACTTATCCGTTTCTTTGATGGCCAGAAAATGTGCAGACTTGGTCAGTCGATCTACGATCACCCAAATGGTATCGTTTCCGCGTTGAGATCTAGGCAGGCCAGTAACGAAATCCATGGAAATTTGCTCCCATTTCCATTTCGGGATCTCCGGTTGTTGAAGTAGGCTTGATGGTTTCTGATATTCAGACTTGACTCTCGCACAAGTCAAGCACTTACTGACGTAGGTTGCTATGTGGGCTTTCATGCCAGGCCACCAATACGTAGTTTTGAGGTCGTGGTACATTTTATCCGAACCAGGATGTACCGAATAACGAGACTTGTGTGCTTCGTCCATCACAAGCTCGCGTAAGTTTCCATAAAATGGAACCCAGATGCGTCCGTTCACATAGTAAGCGCCGTCTCCCTTTTGTTCTAGCCGCTGCCTCGATCCTCGTAGGGACTCAGCCCTGATGTTCTCTGCTTTCAATGCTTCGGCCTGGGCATCTCGAATCTGAGCGGGAAGGTTGGATTGGATGGTAAGCTGTAATGCTCGTACACGCTTAGGTAAAGTATCCTTTCGACTGAGGGCGTCAGCCACAACATTGGCTTTGCCCGGATGATACTTGATAGCGCATTCGTAATCATTCAAGAGTTCGACCCATCGGCGTTGTCGCATGTTTAACTCTTTTTGCTTGAAGATATGTTCGAGACTCCTGTGGTCGGTGTAAATGGTGCACTTGGTACCGTACAGGTAATGTCTCCATATCTTAAGTGCGAAAACAACTGCTCCCAGCTCCAGATCGTGAGTAGTGTAGTTTCTTTCGTGAACTTTAAGTTGGCGCGATGCGTAGGCAATGACCTTGTCACGTTGCATCAATACGCAACCAAGTCCTTGGATGGAAGCGTCGCAATAAACCACGAAATCATCGGTGCCTTCTGGCAATGAGAGGATAGGCGCGCTACAAAGTCTATCCTTTAGATGTTGAAACGCGGACTCCTGTGCATCACCCCAACGATAGATGACACCCTTTTGAGTCAGTGAAGTGAGAGGTTGCGCAATCTTGGAGAAATCTTTTATAAACCTTCTGTAATATCCGGCCAAACCCAAGAATTGGCGGATTTCCGTTGGTGTGCGGGGTGCGGGCCAGTTCTTGATCGATTCAACCTTAGATGGATCCACATGAATTCCATCCTTGTTTACCACGTGGCCTAGAAAGTGGACTTCGCGAAGCCAGAAATCACATTTCGAAAACTTGGCATACAACCGTTCTTTTCGAAGAAGTTCCAGCATAAGTCGTAGATGCTGCTCGTGTTCCTCCTGACTCTTAGAATAGATCAGGATATCATCGATGAACACAATAACGAACTTATCCAGGTAAGGCTTGCACACTCGGTTCATGAGGTCCATGAAGACTGCCGGTGCATTCGTCAGCCCGAACGGCATAACCAGAAACTCGTAATGGCCGTAACGAGTTCTGAATGCTGTTTTGGAGACGTCCTCATCTCGGACTCTCAGCTGATGGTATCCCGATCTCAAATCAATCTTGGAGTAATAGCTCGACCCTTGCAACTGGTCGAATAAATCGTCAATACGTGGAAGAGGATAACGATTCTTCACAGTCACCTTGTTGAGCTCGCGATAGTCAATACACATCCTGAAGGTACCGTCTTTCTTCTTCACGAACAAGACTGGAGCTCCCCAGGGTGAAGAGCTAGGACGTATAAAACCCTTTTCCAAGAGTTCTTGTAGTTGTGTGGACAGTTCTTCGAGTTCTGATGGGGCTAGACGATATGGTGCTCGAGCTACTGGCGCTGCTCCAGGAGCTAGCTCGATTTGAAACTCAACTTGGCGATGAGGAGGAAGACCAGGTAATTCCTCCGGAAATACCTCGGGAAATTCGCGCACAATAGAGATGTCTTCAATTCTCTTCTCTTCCGTGGATGTGTCAGTAACGAGTGCTAAAATGGCAGTGTGGCCCTTTCGCAAACACTTCTGGGCCTTAAGGAAAGAGATGATGCCTTCGACAGCACCACTCTTGTCGCCACGAATCACGAGGGGTTCTTTATCAGAACGAGGAATGCGGATGATTTTCTCCTTGCAAACAATCTCCGCTTGATGATGAGATAACCAATCCATCCCAATAACGACGTCGAAACTACCAAGTGTGATAGGAACAAGATTGATAGGGAAAGTCTGACCAGCTAAGACGAGGTTACAACCTTTAACTATGTGTGTGGCTTCAAGACTTTTACCGTTAGCTAGTTCTACCGTGTGTTTGGTGTTCAGGAGTGTTGGGGTGCGCTTAAGAATTTGGCTAACTTTTACGGACACATAACTGGTATCGGCACCCGAATCGAATAAAACAGTAACAAAGAAGTCGTCAAGAAGAAACTTACCCATCACAACGTTGGGATCGTTCCTTGCTTCTCCCTGACCAATCACGAACACACGACCCCTTGCCCCGTTGCCATTGTTGTCTCCCCCATTTCCGCCTCCATTGTTGTTCCCATTGTGGTTCCCATTTCCTTGGTTATTGTTATGGTTTTGATTTAACTGGGGGCAGTTCCTCTTAAAGTGGCCTTCAGCGCCACACTGAAAGCATCCTTTATTTCCCTGCTGATGCTGTTGCTGGTGGTTCTGTGGGGCTTGTTGTTGTTGTTGGCGATTCTGATTCGTAGGCCGTGGGCTCCTGCAATCCTTGGCTTCATGACCCATCTTGAGACACCTCTGACAGTGTCCCTTGTTGCACTGACCACTGTGGTGTCTGTTGCATTTGTTGCACTTTGGGTGGTTTCCTCGATATCCACCCTGCCCTTGACTACCAGAAAAGTGCTGACCAGGGCTCCTATGGTCCTCAGTCCTTCGTTGCTGAGACTGAGACTGAACAGAGGCAAAGCCTTTGCGGGAATTCCCATCCCATTTTCGTTTGTTGTCGGTAGGTGCATCAGAAGTAGCAGCACCAATACGCTTGGGTAGTCTGTTTTGTTCCACTGCCTGGTCGGTGAGACGATGAGCCAATTTGACGACTTGCTGGATGGTACCCAAGTTGGCTGAAGTCACATGACTTTGAATCGCTGGTGCAAGGCCCTTGAGGTAAAGCTCAATACGTTTGATGGGAGGGTCCACCATAGTTGGGCACAGGATGGCCAGTTCATTCGACCTCTTGGTATACGCCTCAATCTCAGATCCTGTCATCTTCAGATTGTAAAATTCCACTTCTAGCTTGTGGATGTCATCCCGACTACAGTACTCCTCTTTGATCAGCTCTTTGAAACCATTCCAGGGCGTGGCATTAGCAACTGCCAGTCCTAGTAGTTGAACCTGTGCCTTCCACCAGGTTAACGCAGCTCCTTCAAGTGTTCCGGTAGCATATTTCACCCTACGGTCTTCGGGGCATTCGCACATCTCGAAAACTGTCTCAAGCTTTTCAAACCAGTGAAGAAGGCCCACCGCTCCTTCGGTGCCACTGAAAGTGGTAGGTCGACAGTCCATGAACGTCTTGAACGTGCACACAGGAGGTTGAGCATGTTGACCTCCTGCAGGGTTAGCTGCGAGTGCCTCCGCAACTCGTTCGTTGATCAAAGCCGTCAACTGGGCTTGAGTGAGGTTGATACGTCCTTCGCGTCCGCTCATGATCTTCATAATGAAGCAACGTAAGTGAGGAAAGTGTCGCGAAAGTGTGTAAGTGTGTGGGACGACATTAGAGAGTAAGCACACAAGGTTTAAATAGCAATTATCACGTTATCTAATGCACAGTGAGAACTATCTAACCTACAATATAACATAATCATACCACTTATGGTGTCGAGCCTTGCACGTGGAGCGAAGCGTCGTTGTGGATCGTTGAGCGCTATACAGGTTATAGTCTGGTTTTAACAAAAACTTTTTCACTTATTAAAACCAAGTTCTCTATAACCAATGGCTCTGATACCAATCTGTCACACCCCCAAAATCCACCATGCGGAGTATCACCACTTGGAGGCGTGACATGACCAGGATCGAGCCACCAATCATATTGAACAATTCAATTAAGTAAATAAAACCAAACATAATACGATTGGTGACCAAAGCTAGTTAACCTTGTTTGGTTTAAACAGCGGAAGCGTAAACGTGAGTTCAAAACATAAGTTCACAGTTCATAAGTTTAAAGTCTCAAACATAAGTTCCATAGGTTTATAAAGTTCAATTATTAAGTATGGGATATAACAACCCATGTTCCACAACGACTCCTTCCCCGTGCAAGCTCCAAGCATTTAGCGACCTGTAAGGCATGTAACAACTAGTCAACAACAAAGTTGAGTGAGTTCACGTTTGGTTGTTTAGTTAATGAGTTCGTATCAGGAATCGGAAGTCCGTTTCATAACCAAGTATTACCCATTATTCTTGATTCCCAAACCTTTACGATATTTAGTTGGGGCTTCCCATTATGTATGTTACTAGACTAGGCGTATCCATAAGAGTCCTTCCCAATCCGAGGACGGTGTTAAGTATGAGTGTACGTAGGTTTTACGTACGTGCCCTTCTCATCCGAGGACAGTAGTGAGTGTGAGTGTACGTAGGTTTTACGTACGTGCCCTTCTCATCCGAGGACAGTAGTGAGTGTGAGTGTACGTAGGTTTTACGTACGTGCCCTTCTCAATCCGAGGACAGTAGTAGGTGTGAGTGTACGTAGGTTTTACGTACGTGCCCTTCCCAATCCGAGGACAGTAGTAGGTATGAGTGTACGTAGGTTTTACGTACGTGCCCTTCCCAATCCGAGGACAGTAGTAGGTAGTCTAGTAGTGTTGATAATATAAATAGTTATTCAATCCCATTCCCAACCACCGGGAATCCCATGCCTTAGTAAGGGTGTGAACTCACCTCGGTTTGCTCGGTTAGATTCTCAATACAGCTAACAGTCAAGGTCGGTCAATCACGTCCTAGTATGATTTACCAGTTAGTCATTTAGTGGCTTTCAAATAGAACACAAAGTTCCTACACGTATCTATCACACAACATGCATCACTGTAACGGTTTATGCTCATCTAAGTTTCCCGTCCATTCCCCACTCAAAATCAAACATACGATAATGCACATAACATATATAACATGTCAAATCATTCACAAATAGCATACTCGACATTTAGACACGCAAATAACTACTTATGTCGTTTCAGCATTAATACTCAAAACCGGCTGTTTTCGGACATTTAAATAAAATAGTTAGATTATTCCAAAAATTCCCAAATTTTTATAGAACATCATAAACATTCCATATTTTATTGTGTAAAAATATCGGGGTCCGGTTTATCACCAATATTTTATAAAAATCCATATTCGGGACTGAACTCAGATTTATGTATTTCTGACCACAGTCCACGAAACAATTTATTACAAATTCATCGTAAGTCCGATTTGCGAAATTCCAGTGGGGTAATTACAAATACTTCAGTTATCATCTACAGTAAGATTTTCATGGTCCGATTCATCACAAAACTCAGGTTATGACTGAAAGTACGACACCCATTTATTGCTGTCAAAATTCAGCTTAAGTAGCTGTTACAAATTAACACTTTAAAAATAGTAAACGGAGTCCAAAAATTACGATTCCGGTGCCATTAGAACCGTATTTCATAATAACATATTTTAGATTCAAAATATCGATTTTTCGTTGAGGTTAAGACCTGTTTACAGCCAACAGAAGTGGGCTGTAAAAGTTAGACAGATTCTGATTTAAGGTGTTTAACCATCTAAATCATGTTCAATCGATTCCGTTAACAAGTTTAGTGACCACAACAATATCAAACATCAATATTAACCAATAGATCAGCAAGTAATCAGCAATATAATCGCAACAACACAAGATTTACATCATTTACCCAAATAACTTCTCTTTATCCATCTTTAACACATTATGTTCTAGACTAGTTCATGAGCCTTAGAGTTTCTTACCTTTTTATCATTCTAACGTCTATTAACCACTAAAATAACATAAAGAATGAACGGATCTAAGTTCTTACCACTAGCTCAAGGCTAGGGAAGTTCGAGTGAAGAAAAGTGGTGGTTAAAAGCGAATAGAGAAGGTCCTTCCACTTCCGAACGCACCGAGCTTCGTTGTATGACCCGTAGCACCTTTGAGTGTATGTAAAATGGCTTGATCAAGACTTGATGGTGGTTGTAGTGTGGATGGTGGTGGCTGCCGAGAATGGCAAGGGGAGAAGGGGAGATGGTGTTGTGAAGATGAATGAAGTTATGGATCTTTTTATAACCATGTTAAGGTTTTAACTCATGGTCCATGTGTTTCCTTAGGACACAACACAATCTTCTAATTAATCTCATGGGATTTTGGGCAAGATCATGGAAGATTAAGAGGATCTTGATGGGGGCCACATATGACCGTCCCATAAAAGGGGGGGGGGGGTATCTAGTTGATGTTGAAAGGATTGTTAAGTTGTTAAGTTAGATTGCAAGTGTAAGGTTTAGTGTTTAAGTGTAGGATGTATTATGTAGTGTGTTAGGGTGTTCGGGGACCCTAACTAGCTTAGAAAAATAAAAACAATGTCAATGGCAATATTTTTAGGTTCCGGGTAAAGTCCGGTTGTTCGGTTCGACACTGTTCCGATAAACTGCTTAATTAATCCGTATAGCGTCCTACTTATATATTTTTGCAACGTTTTTACTTTCTAATACTTAGGAAAATATAACGGACTATTTAGTGACCTTTCTGTACACTATTAGTATATTAACAAATACGTGTAAGCATAACACAGATATCAGAAAGCAGTTAAGTGATTCCACACAGTCGTCAAGCACTTTAATTGTCATTAATAAATTGTACGAAATACATGGGATTTTTGAGGGTTGTCACATTAGTGCCATCCGAATTTTCAAAATCTCGTCAAAGTTTGGGTCTTATAGTGTGAACACGTGCACTCTGGAAGAGTGGATGCCTGTACTCTGAGTTTTCTGTCTAAGGCTAGAGTGTTCGTACAAATCCACATAATCGGACCAGTCACTCTTACCTGGGAACTCTTGGGGTGAGTGTCCACTTATGGGCTAAAGCATGTCTTCGCGATACATTAATATGACCCGATTACTTTGATTCGTCATCGTCTCATTTGTTTGCCTTAGGTAATAAACAAATGATCGCAATTTCTATACATTATCATTCTGTTTTGATTATTCGATAGCATTTCACTTGTTTCTTCCTATGTCTTTCATTTTTTCTAGAATGTCTCTTCATCGCAATGATGCCCAGATATCCGAGCAGACTGCCAAATTTTCCCAGCGAATAGGCGAAGTAGTCCTGAAGACTGTTAAATTAGCTACTGCCATGTATCATCTCCAGGAGGAAGCCACTCAAGAGTCACCAATGGAAGCAGAAGCCAAGCCTTCACCAAAATCAAGGAAGCGTAAGGCTTCAAAGAAACCCGCAGCAGTTGCACCAAATCAAGCGGGACCTAGCCAAGTGGCAACACCACCAGCCAGGAATCCGTACTTGGGAGCTGCCCCATGGTGCAATCAATGCAACCGTCATCATTCAAATCTCATACCCTGTTTCAAATGTACCCACTGTGGACGATGGGGACATTTGGTTGACATATGCCGCTTTGCTATCCAAAACAAAGTTGTTGCAAATCTTGCTGCTGCTAAACCTCCTGCCAGGAAACCCTATGCCGGTATTGCACCGATGTGCAACAAGTGTAGTGCACCTCACCAAGCTTACCTGCAGTGTCGTCTGTGTGCATCATGTGGACGACTCGGTCACCTGGAAAATGCTTGTCAATTCAACCCAATCCAAGGTGGTCCAAACCAACCCCAAGTCTACCCTGCTCAAGCTCGTTTACCGTCTGGTACTTGGTACAACTACGGTGAGACGAGCTATTTCAGGAATAAGTGATCAAAGCTTGCTAATGCAAATCTGACCCACGGATGAGCACTTGGCTGATTACAAGATGTTTCTGTCTTATGCTTTTGTTTCTTTTGTTTTCCTTGTAATGTGAAACAATTTGTTTTGTTTATAAATAAATCATTGTTCGCAAATTCTGATATACAAGTGTAGTTACATGTGTGTATGGCATTTCCCTATGATACCTACATCAAGGAACTATGTTCTTTACAAACTACTCTTGTGATTCTCCCTTTCAAGTGATCGCTCATGATTTCCTCAAAAAAAATTTAAGTACTCGTTTCATTCTAAGAAACAAAGTACAGAAAATAAAGTGACATTATGTGTAATCGTTCTTTTTACACACCTGTGCCTTTAAATCCGTGGTTAGAGAACTAAGGTATTTTTCAATCACGTACCCATATCATTTCATTCTGGTTTTTCATAACAATATACATAGTATAAGTTTTCAAAACAACCATCATGATTTCCAAAACATTTTTATATATAGTTTGAAAACATTTTTAACATAGTATATTTACTTAACGTATCAAGTGCATGATTTCAAAAGCATCATTCATGTTTTCCAAAAACCTTATACATAATTTCAAAATTCATCTCGCATGATTTTTAACCATTTTATAAATATACTTATCTAATACACCTACTTTATAATTTTAAAAAGTATTATGTAAGGTTTCAAAAACATTAAACACATTTCTAAAAAGAAACCCCATGCATAGTTTTCAAAAACATTTTCTCATGCATTGACTTAACCTTCAAATTCTGCTTCATATGTCGCCTTGGCATATCTAGCACCTCAACTTCATGAGCATTTTACCTTATGTTTTGACTTAAGCACGTCCAGTGCAAGGTTTTGAAATGCCTCCCGCTTTCAAATCCCAAAATCCATATGGGATCTTTTTATCTTCACAATTAGATCCTTGTGGATGATTATCATTCAAATCGGAGTCCTTAATTGGATTCCTTGTGTACCTTAATTCGAACATTTTGATTCCTTATAATCGAAATCGAATTTTCTTCTAAAAAATCTTTCTATCCGTATAGTTAGATCCTTGGGAATATTTAAAGTGCCAATCAAAATCCACGGATTGGATACCTGGTGTGCTTTAAATACATGTGCTCAATTAACAAACAAATTAACAAAATGATAACAAATTTAAAATCAAGTTAAACAATTTTGTGATTATATGATTATATGTTATATGTTTTCTTTTACGTTTTGTGTTTTTGTGTACTCTGGATATTCGTTATCCAAATCCTCGTAGAATCTTCCATATCTTCATATGAGGGATTCATAGAAGGATCTTCAAAAGGTACTACCTTAAATCCTTAATGGGCTTCTACGTAAAAGTTAAGACCCTTGGATTATATAGTACCATTCCGTGATTCAAAAAGAGACCCTTTGAGTGGTCTAGTAAAAAAGATTGATTCAGAATATGGTTAAGAATGACATGTGATGATATAAGCTGAAAAGACTCCTTGGTGTCTAGTTAAAGAGGTCATTTATTGATTCAATTAAAAAGGACCCTAGGATGGTCTAGTCACACTTATCACAGGTTTGTTCATTTGGTTTTCCTCTACACATTATAAAAAGCACTGAGCGGACTATGCAAGGAATTACGTAATTATGGACGCATACATAATTATGAAATTCAGGGCACAGGAGCCCAGTAAGATTTATTATGTTTAAGAACCGATAGTGGCAATAATAACGAAACATGAACAATGTAATGGAGGTACGGTGGACGCACCAATAACGCTTTATATACTTGTATATAAGTGTCCCTATCACAATGCAAGCATGATGTTATTTAAAGTTACTAGAAGTTCAAGAATCTAACCAGTGTTGTTTGATCTTTTCAACTTCATGTTTCAAGCTCTCACAAGTTTCCTCTAAATAAATTTCGGGACGAAATTTCCTGAAGTAGGGGAGACTGTGACACCTGTGCCTCCACGACCATCAAACAAATACCAAATCAATGAAATATTTTATTTCATACTTGGGATTTGTATAAATATGTGTATCATTTGCACATATCAATTCTTGTTCGATTTCGGGCTCTAAATCGCTTTCTGGAAGGTTATACGCGCATTGATGCGTAAATATAACCAGTTTAATGCAACAAACACTCCAGAATAGTGACATAGGCTTAAAATACCTTAAATAACCTTTACATAAATTAGAAATAAGTTTTGGAAGGTTTGGTGTGCCGAAATCAAGTTTATTCGCTTACAAGGACTAAATTCGACAAACTGTGAAAGTATGCCGATTTGTACTGTAACGAACATTCCGGAACATGATCATAAGTTAAAAATACCCTAAATACACTTTACATATCTTAGAAATAGGCTTTGAGGAGTTCGGTGTGCTAAAATAATCTTTTTGGTCATTTAGGGACTAAAAATGTCAAAAAGCGCATAAGTTTGCATTTTCGCGCATAACTTAGGTTCTGAATACATCCGGACACCCAAATATTTATGTAATGATTAAAATATTATGTTTTAGTGATTGGCTTGATAAAAATCCATTCGTCGCGTAGTTTGGATCGATTTTCGCGTCCGTTCGTGTTCCGTCGTAATTAACTGAATAACGCAACCGTACGGCCAAACGAACCGACGTCCGAAATATTTTTGAGCATGTTTTGAGTTCCCTATACATTAACATCATTTTAGAGCCTTAAAATGAGGTTAACAGTGCCTAAACGTGTCAAATCGCATCAAAAATCAAGTTTGGGGTCACAGGGGCCTGTTCTTTCAACTTGTGAAACTTGCTGACCTGCACAAGGCTTATGTGTCACACCCCGAAATATCAGAGCATTGGCGTGACTGAAATGATATCTTCATTGCAAAGTGGAAGCAAATAATCTAAGTCTTTTAGAAATTGAACGCCCACTAAGTACTCGACTCTTCATGGTTCTCCTATTCCAACCGTGCCTTATCTTAGAACTGAAACCTGAGAAAGAAACATGCGAAAAAGTCAACATAAAGTTGAGCGAGTTCATAGTTTGTTTGTGAAAGATTTGAAATAAATATTTTTGAATAACCGGTTTTTGAAGTATTGTTGTGAAAACGAATTTAAAATCATTTTCATATATAAATCACGTTTTCATGTGTACCGTACTCATGTATAATTCAAGTTTACTTGTGTACCCCACGTACTCAAGTATAAATCAAGTTTTCATTTTTAAATCAAGTTTTCATGTGTACCCCACGTACTCATGTATAATTCAAGTTTTTCTTGAGTACCCCATGTACTTCAAGTATAGTTCCCGTTTTCTTGAGTACCCCACGTACTTCAAGTATAAATTAAGTTTTAGTATGGTATGAATTTTATGTAAATACAGTATTCCTGTAAGTATCAGGATTGTTAATGGGTTGCAAAGCCATTAACATGTGACACGACATAGGAAGTCAACAAACCTTAGGCATTTAGTTGGTATATTCTGAGACACAAAAGCACTACTCGATTCTCGCCCTCACCGAGAGTGTGGCTGCCCGACACCCGTTAGATCTAACCTTTTGTTCTGCGGTCTAGGTATATTGTTGATTAGTGGTGCTTCTGTACCCTATTCATGACAGGATTCCTCGCATCATTTCTCATAACGCCTCATACTTGGTTCTCGTCCTCACCAAGTGCGTTTCTTGTATTCTTATATCTCGTCACACTTGGTTCTCGTCCTCTCCAAGTGTGCTTCTTGTATTTTTATCATACCATTTGTATACATTTTAACATTTGTATTTGTAAACTCTTGTATTTGTATTTTCCCGTAGCTTATAAAACTAGAATCTCGTGTGTATGCATATTTCGAAAAATATGCTTGTTTGAAAAACCGGTATAAAACATAAGCTTTTCGTAAACCATTTGTGTCCTTTAAACTTGCTTGTAAAATGGTTTAGAAATATGTAATTCTTGATTTGCAAAAAGTGCATGTCTTTTGATATTCGCTAATTTACACATATTTTAGTCCCCCGTTTTACCCCTATTTTATGCGTTTTTGGCCGTAAAACCGTCATTCGGATACTTAAATATCTACACTTTTGTTTACAGGCCTAAAACAGCATACCAGACAAGATGATAGCGAAAACGAGGACTTTCCGGACAAAACGACGAAGCTGCGGACATTCTGTTAGAAAAACTGACCTGGGCCTGTGGAACGGTCGTGCGACCTGATGCATGACCGTGCATCTCCGACAGTTGTTGATTAGTCCGGCAATGAACGAGCAGTGCGACTAGGCGTGCAAGGCATTTAAGGTCAGCTCGGTGATGCACGGACGTGCCATCTGAAGAACGACCGTGCGTCTACGATGATCCAGCCTGATCTCGGTGATGAACGCCCGGCCCAGCAGCTCGTGCAACAAGAACCCGGAACCGAACGACCGTTCCATCTGAAGAACGGTCGTGCGATATCGTATCTGGTCAAAGATCCGATGACGTATGCAGTATGGTGCCCCATCCCTAATAATTGCTTAAAGTGCACGGTCGTGCCATCTGAAGAACGACCGTGCGACAGCGAAAAAATATAAAAACAGAACATAAACATTCTGTTCGACATTCTGGAATTTTGGGGAGCAACTCAGGCGATTTTCAGGCTCCGGAGGCTTCTGCTTTCACCCGGATTCAAGCCATATTATCCCGATTAGCTCCATTACTATCCGGATCCTTAGTCTAGTGCTTGTTTATGGTTTGGTTTTCTAATCTTTCCATGATTTTGTTAATCTTTCAAGTACTTAGATTAATGTTTATGTATTATTGTAGCCTTTGGGCAAAAACACAACAATCCCTTGCTTGAATATAGCCATTAGTATGTTAAACTTTGTTTGTAATGACATTTTGAAGTATTTTCTATGTTAATCTTTGATGATTAGTTTGCAACCTTGTTATTGATATTGATTTCTTGATTATAAGTAATTGTGTTGGATGATTGGTGCTTGGTTAGTTAAGATAGTTGAAAAATGAAGCTTAATTAATCTTGTATTAGTAAACTTTGAACTTGGTTAACTAGTTTAGCTTGGTTTAAATGTGTGCATCATGATACTAGAAATGGTTAGTAATTTAATAAAATGTAATTATTGTTATGTAAAACCCGTTTAGGATCCTTCAATATGATATCAATCTTATCTTGTGAAGGTGCGGAAAACAATCACAAGTAGATTAAAGAACAAGTAAATAAACAATCAAATGATTAAAAACAAACCAGAGATCTTGCATTCAAGGTTTAACGATGACTGATACAAGACTCTATCTTTCGGTTCCCTTGTGTCGCAACCAACTATCTGAACAACAACCTCAACCAATAGGTTGAGGTTTGCTTAAATACAAAACAATCGGACTATAACCTAATCCCATTGCAACACCAAGTCTACTAACCCAACCCCTACATAACCGGCCCAAATATCAACTAAACAAAACATAGAAACAACCCTTCAACTTTGCTAACCTACATGAATAAACCTTTAGGTTCTAACAATCTCCCCCTAGGTTTATGCATGCAGGTTCTTGACACTTTAACTTTCACGATCACCTTGCAACCGATCCTTAAGACCACCGAAACCCTTTATACGAATATGAATAGATGATGTAACAGCTCTAGTCCAAGCTTTTGCAATTTCTTCATATTTTTCAGTAGCTCTAATTTGATGACGAGCTAACACTTCCAAATCTTCATGAGCAACATTTAGTAAATCAATCTGATCCACCAAGCGAAAACACACATCACCATCACACACAATCACTGCCTGCCCTAAGCGCTCATCATAAGACCAAAAATGTAAGGACTTTAGAGCACCCTTTGGTATCTTTTTCACCAATGGAATCACCTTCTCTTTGTCAGTTACAGGCCAGCGCACAATCTTCATTCGCTTGTTCGTATATGGATCTCTAATACCTTTAGCGGGTTTAACAATGGACTCTGCAGTACACATTGAAGGAAAGCCCTTAAGAACCTCCCTCTTCAACCTTTCGAAAAACAAATATCCAACTCCTCCAGGCTTATCATCTACATAAGGTGCGTTAGACAAGTTCGTCAAGTCCACTTTAGTAAACGACTGAAACTGGCCTGGATGTTTGTACCACTCAACAGGTCCAATTTTCCTTTTTATCCACCATCTTTTGCGATCATGATCATAACCCCATCTAACTACACCAGAACGATTTCCAACCTTATCATAGAGAGTTTCACCAACATCCATCAAATGATGAGTTGCATGAGCATCATCATCGTCTGGATTTAGATTCCGATTCTTCATAATTACAAACTCTCTTTTCTTCTTGATTCTTTCAGCCTTCTCTTTGTCTGTAACAGGATCAATAACTCTTTTAAAGTATTGTTCCATAGCAGCACTTCTTTCAGCATCATCCTTTTCAATAGCCCTTTTCCTGTTTTCAACATCAGTTGGATCTGAGAACTCCTGTCCAAATTTCTTCTCCAACTTTCCACGTAAATCATACACCATGTTAAACAACAAACTAACATCTCCTTGAAGCTGCTCAATCTGTTGATCTTTCTTCACAACCGTATCTTCAAGTTGAATAATCTTCGCATCTTTATGAATTGAATCTTGCTCAAGGACAACCATTCTTTTCTTCATATCTCTCATGCTGATAAACTCATCTTCATCACTCGAATCATCATCAAACGGCATTCTAAATGGCTCTTCAGGTCTTTTACCACTTGAACTGCTAGGCATATCAAGATCAACTCTAGAAGAACCTGCAACTTCAGTAGCACTAGGTAACATTGTCTCAACAGTGGTATCAACATCAATACTAGTAACCTTAACATCATCAGTAGTGATATCCATATCAGTTCTTTCAGTATCAGCATCAAAATCAAAAATGTCTGCAGTAGCGGTGGTGGTATCGGTGACATTCATCTCAAAATCAAAGTCATAAAGACCTTCATCATCTTCATCAGTAATTACGGGTTGATCTTTGCTATGCTCAACATACATTCCGAGCCGAGGATCCCTCCTTTTCCGTTTCAATGGCATGGAATCAGAATCCTTTGGGTTTTCACTAGGCTTTTCACTTGACACTGAAAGATCAGAAGGAGGATTTCCCATCTTATCAGTTACAGATTTTAATAACAAAGCCAAACTTTCAGCAGTAATCACGGGTGGAACAGCAGAAACAGCAGTGTCAACTTCAGCTTCAGGAGGAAGCTCTTCATCTTCACCAGAATCACACATAATCTCAATGCCTTCATCGTCAGAGTCAATTGTTAAAATCTCTGTCTCAGGCTGATCTTCGGCATCCATATGAATATCATGTTCTTCAGCAACAATAGCACTTGCAGGTACACTATGCACTGAAACAGATTGTGCTATTACCGGATTTTCACTAACATCTTCCGTCTCTGCAAACTGACCAAACTTCTCCAATTTAATCAAACCTTCAAACTTCTTCTCAGTACCCTTCTTTGTAGTAAGAGCACCAAAACACGATGGACCCATTGGCTTCAATTCCAAAGTATTACCAGATCTCTTCAATTCTGGATATCGATCATTCAGAATCATCTGCAAGAATCTTGGATACATCAAAAACTTATCCTTTCGAAGTCCAATTGCATTTCTCTTCATAGCTTCCAAAATATATCTTGAATAATTGAACGGCTCATTGGTAATTACACAAATCACAGGAGCAGACTGAGTAGTATTCAACTGATCAATTCCCCCTCTATTTTCTGTCATGCACAAAAGGAACATATGCAGCAACAGACGCCAGTATGGATGTACAAACTTCTTTACCAAGGGAGGAAACTTTCCTTCGTAGCTTAAACGAGGCAAAATTGCTTCCACTGTTCCAGCTGGAAGTTCTATAGGATCTGTTTCCTGATCATTAAATCTTAACGCTTCTCTAATCATCTGCTCAGTCACTATAACTTTCTTTTCTTGAATTTCTGCAACTATAGCTCCCTTTCCTTCAACAACTTCGACTTTAGCACTCTTCCAAAAATCTTGAATAAGCTCTTCATAAACAATCGGATTCTCACGAAGAGCATGAACAATCCGGCAGTTATTTAAGCCTTTTATCAATGAAGTGTACAGCTGCTTATGTTTCTCTGGTGGAGGTGCCAAGTATCCGACTTGATTGTGTGAAGATATAAATTTCAAGTCCATTTTTCTGCACAAAACATAAGTTAATTAAAAACTTAACCAATAAATTAACAGTGTTCAGATAAAATAATAACGATTAATATTTAACACTGTTACTGTTGACTCGAGACCATGAGTCGAAACTGAAAATTCTCGAGTCGCAACCACGAGTCGCAACTAGCAAGTCTCGAGTCGAAACCATATGGTGTTGAGTCGCAATCATGAGTCGCAACTAACAGCATTCGAGTCGCAATCATGAGTCGCAACCACGACTCGTAACCACTGATCTCGAGTCCTTGTGCGAGTTGAGTCGCAACCACACATTCATATGAACTTCATCGGAATCTTCAAATCTTCATCGGAGAAAACTTGATTGCAAGTCGGAATCTTCAAATCCTCATCGGAGTTTCTTCAAACATTCATAATTTCCTGCAAAACTTGAATAATGACATCATCATACCTTGTTTTTCAATGAGTCGTAACCGGAGATTGTGAGTCGTAACCGGAGATGAATCGGAATCTTCAACTGAGTCTTTGAGAGAGAATGAGGCTTGGTTGCGAGTGATAATTTAGGTCTTGACTCGAAACCAGCCTATTTATACCTCAATTTTTGATAATGGGCCCTTGAATTTTGGATTTAACCTTAACAGATTGGGCTTGAGATTTAACAATTTGGGCTTAACAGATTTATCAAATATATCTCAACATAAACCCATTAATCTGAATTTTAATTTCAGATTCAATTTAAAAACAATATCCGCTAAACCTTTTGAGCAATATTTGCAAAACAAAAACCTAAAAACAAAATTAAATAATAAAATATTATTTACAAAATAAATTAGGAAATTTGCATAAATACTCAGGGATCAAATCACAAGGTTTCGGGCTTGACTTCACTTATCAACACTGATCTACTACTGAAAGATCTAGACGATTGCCAGTATATTTGTCCACCTAAACTCATCTTCCTAGACCTTTTTCATATAACTGCCTGTAACAAATTTTATCATGTTTTGATTTCTTAACAATGAACACCCAAACAAATACTAATCAAATCTCAGAATTACAGACAGCACACCCTATCATGTAAGTAGCTTCCCTACCACATATTTCACAAGTCCAATCCAGATCTCTGAAATCTTAACTGGGAATAGATTGAGAAGAGAACAGAATAGATCTTAAGCAGAGATGGTATAATATACAGATCAAATGAGTTTTTCTCAATTTGATATAGGTTTCATAGGTTTCTTTTGGGCACTTGAGGGCCTCTTTCGGGTGTATAAATGATCTACAGAGCGACAACATACAGCTAGGTCAGCATGTATCTGCATGCAGCAGAAGCTGTCGTTGCCTAGCACCTCCAGGTCAGCATATATCTGGATGCAGCAGAGGAGGTACACGACTTTTTCAGAGAAGATTTCAGAGTCAGACCAAAATTGTGTGTATCAGGACAACATACAGACATGTTGATGCACTACATCAACATGTCTGTATGTTGTGTAGATCAGGACACGTTGTACGAGAATATGTAAAATTATATAGGTAGTTAGAGATGATTTCGCTAATGTGTACAAGAGGGTATCGCTTATGTGTACATGACACATAAGCGAAATCACTAACATGGGGTATCGCTTATGTGGTCTGTCACATAAGCGAAACCATCACCCTATATATATAGGGTCCTCTTGAGCGAAATCATAAGGATGTTCTTGAAACTCGTACCGAAGTGCTGCCGGATCGAGATTTGAATGTACAAGCTGTTAAATCAATCAAATCAGTGAATTAAGTGAATTGCTAGCTGTTTCTACGTTAATTACTTGTTTTCCGCACCTGTAATTGACGAAAACTCCTCTGAACGACTCGTTCAGGTCGAAACACGATCCTACAATTGGTATCAGAGCTCAGGAGGAGGAGTTCTGCTGAAATTAGCTTGTTTTCTTCTGATTTTCATTGGTTTTTCTCACTTCTACGCATATTTTTCTTAATTCAGAGGGTTTTCGTGGTCAAAATTGGATCAAAATTGTTCAGCACATAGATAATCTTGCATAGACAAACCCTGGAAAGTTTGAGGCTTAGATTCTAAGTAAAATGGCCTAAATTCTGGTTCAAAGGGGTTTCGCTTTTAAGGTCAGGGTATCGTTCTTGTGTCACAGTGATTTCGCTCTTGTGGTAATTTGAGATTTCGCTCTTGTGGTAATCAGAGGTTTCGCTCAAACGTACAACTTGGGGTTTCGCTCAAACGTCACTTTAGGGTTTCGCTTTTGTGGCAACTTATAAACTGATTTCGCTTTTAAGACACAGTATTGAAAAATTTGATAAGTCATCATGAGTACTGAATTCTATAATGCATTCGCGACACCCGTTGCCCCTGTAACTCCTGCTGAAGCGTTGTATAATGAGAATGAGACAGGCACTCATCAAAAACCGCCGAAACTCATGTATATTGAAGATTTTCAGGGTTGGAAGAACCGATTCGAGAACTGGGTTCAAGCTTACAGATTCGAAGCATGGTGTTCTTTACTGAAAGATTACGAGAAGCCAAAGAATGAACGTGGTTTGGAAAAGGGTTTCAATGATTTTACAGAAGCTGATAAGTTGAAGTACACTAGTGAAAAGATGATGATCAGCATCCTTCAGCAAGCTGTTAAAGAAGACATCTTTGTCTTACTTCAACATAACGGAACTGCTAGATCCATCTGGGAAGCTTTGATTCAGAAATTCAGAGGGAGTGCTGATATGATCAAAAACAAGAAGGCATTATTGAAGAAATCATTTGACATGTTTACTGCATTTGATCATGAAACAACCAAACAGACTATAGATAGATACTGTCATTTAGTTTTGGAAATGGGTAGGTTGGATATCAAGAAAGAGGACGATGAGTGGGTTGACAAACTAGCTGAAGCGTTACCACAGCACAAGTGGGGAACATATTTGATGGTTGTGAAACTTATGAGGAAGACTGAGAGTATGAACTTGGCACAGTTTATCCAGAAGATTGAGGAACATGAGCTGGATATTCAAAAGACTGCTATAATGACGAATCCAAACGCAAAACAAGATGTTAGTTTGTATTACAGAGGTAACAAGTTTGAGGCTACTCCCAGCCCTAGTCCAAAGATTCAAACTGGTTTTAGTGCTGACAGTTCATCTGGAACAAAGAGTAGTAATGTGACTCAAAGTGGTGGATCTTCATCATTCTCAAGCTTTGATCCAAACAACAATGCACCTAGCACTCAAAATCAAAATTCTACAAATCTGCAGTGCAATGTGACACTGAACATCCAGAATGGTCAAGTTCTTTCTCCTGAGGTGGCAAAGCAACACATGGCATCTCTTGTCACCATGTTAGAGTCATATGAAAGTCTAATTGGTGGAAGAATTGGTAATCCGATGCTTACAAAAGAAGATTACGACCAAATTGATGCAGAAGAGCTTGAGCTGATGGATGTGAAGTGGTGCTTAGCTAGTGCCTGCAGGAGAGCTGAAAAATTTCAACAAATTACTGGCAGAGACGAATTCCGGGGAATGGCTGCTTCTCCACTTGGTTTTGACAAGTCAAAAGTTACCTGTTTCAGATGTAAAGGAAAAGGTCATTTTAAACGAGAATGTAAAAACCAAGAGTCAACTGGAAGTCAAGAAAAGAGCAATTATTATCAGAAATCAATCTTTCATCAAATCGATCAAAAACCTCAACAAAAGGAACCACAAACTGCTCATGGGAGAATGATTGAAGAAGCCAATAGGAAAGCTTATTATGGGTTAATTGATCAGAATGATGAGGTTGTTGCAAAGGGATTTAGCTGGGACAAGTATATACCTAGTGAAACTAAATCTAATGTGGCACTTGTTACCAGGATTCTGGATCAAAATGAAGATTGTCAGAAAAGAATTCCGATATTTCCAGATCTTGGAAGTGATGTTGATACGGATGATGAGGAAGAGTATCTTAACAAATGTAGAAAAAGCATTGATCCTGACAGTTTTAATTTTTTCTATGCAGATAAAGTTGAGATACTGAATCAGAAGAAGATTGCTCGATTGCAGAGAGAGCTAGAAGCAGCAAAGCTACTCGCTGATGAAAAGGCAAAGACTGAAGCAACTGCTGAGATGGCAATAGAGAAGATTGTTGAAGTAGAGAAAGTAGTGGAGAAAATTGTCGAAGTCGAGAAACTTGTGGAAGTTGAGAAAATTGTTGAAAAGATAATAGAAGTTGAAAAGACTGTCGAAGTCGAAAAGATAATTGAGAAAGTAGTTGAAGTCACGAAGCCTTGTGAAAAATGTTCAGAGTCTTGCAAAGTTTGTGAAGAAAAAGATAAAAAGATTGCTGATTTAGAGAAGATTAAGGAAGATTTACTGTCTGATGTGAAGTATGTGAAAGAGTCATACGATGTACTGAATAGGACAGTTGATGGGTTGAAAAGAACGAATGCTGAAATTGAGAAAGCAAATGAAAAGATGAGTGGAACGTTAATGACGAAGCAAAGTGTTATCAATGAGTACATCGAAGATTGTGCAAAGCTAAAGAAAGAAGTGGAACTTGAGAAGATTGAGAGTGAAAGGATTAAACGATTATTGTTGAGTTACACTACTTGTGATTATTTGATTGATCGTGTTTATCCTACTGTTGCAGGTCTTGAAGCGTTCATGGACAAAAAGACTGAAGATACTGATACTGGTAAGAAATCAAGTGTCAAGTATAACAGATGTCCGCCCCCGATCCATGAAACTTATTCTCCCAGGAATCCAAATGAAGAGCGTCTAAAAAGGGCAGTCAACATCAAGTTAAAGTCTGAAATCATTGATGAATTACCAGACAATATTGATGTTACATTCACAGCGTCTGACACTGATCATGAGTCTGAGTTAGTAAAGAAAGTTGTCGATCAGGTGTTGGATACGGATGAAGAGTTAAAGTCGGAGTCTAAATCTGAGAGTTCGAGTTTGTCAGAAAAGAGTCCGAGTTCGTCAGAAAAGAGTCCGAGTTCACCAGTTAACAGGGTTTACAATAAAGAATTCTTGTTATCAAAATCTAATTTGAATGACGAATCAATCAAAGTAGCGTATACATTGAATGATTCAGACAAATTATATTCTGATGAGGAATTTCCAATAAGAAGTGTCAAAACTGAAATGATCAAACAGGTTTTCAAATTAACAGAAATTAATATTTCTGAAATAAAAGATTTAAATCTTGCTGAAAAACCTAAAAAGTACACTTCAAGAGTTCAACAGAGATTGAACAAGAAAAAGGGTTATAGTTATGGTTCAGGCTATCGAAAGAAACCAAACCACAACCGTAATTTCAAAAAACAAGGTCTTGGTTTTAATTCTTCAGAAAATTATAAAAATCAGAAAACTTATAAACCAAAAACAAAATTTGTTTCAGGAGGAAGTTCAGAGGATGAACAGAAGAAACCGTTCTGGAAGCAGTCAAACCAGGAGTTTCTTGCTGAAGTGAAGAAGAGTGTGAGAAGGTTTGCTGAAAGAGATGACAGAAGAACCTGTTTCAAATGTCAAGAAGTTGGACATATAGCTTGGAATTGCCCCAAGACCAACTACCAAAAACAGGAAGTTTCTTCTAACTCTGTTTTGAGAAAGACTTGTGTTGATAAGAAAGAACAACCTGTAAATATTGTTAAAAAGTTTGAAAATTCTACTTCTGAGGAAGGAGAAAGTTCAAAATGGTTTTACAAAAGAAAAGGTGATTTGAGTAAACAAAAGTGGGTGGTTAAATCTGAGGGTAATTCTGACAATGAATCTGATTCAATAAAATCAGAGGAGTCTTTGGTTGAGAAAAAGGTTGTGAATTCCGTTCCAGAGGTGAACGATGAGGATTTTCCTCCATTATCAAAGGAAAATTTTATGAAGAAAGTGGGAAAGGTAGAAATCTCAAATCAATTCTTCGCTGATGAGGGAGAATTTGATGTTGAGAAGGTTTTCAACGGGAAAGTCAAACATATTTTTGGTAAGATGGTAGACAGGAAGGTAAAGGATGCTAAAGAGTTTTACAAATCAAAGTGTTGGTGGGATAGATGTGTTCCAAAATCACCCAAGGCTGGTCAGGCTTGGGTGGATGTAATGTTTGAGTAAAAACCTGACTTGCCGGAGCTCCCAGGTTGGTTTAAGTGGAGCAGGAATCGGCACATTTCTTGAGAAATTTACGAAAGTGATTTCGATTTACAAGTGGTAAATCAGGGACATTAAATTGTATCTGATTTTCTACAAATGATTGAGAAACAATGTGATGAAACCCCTAATCTACAATTGGTAAACTCAAACTTATTTTCCGGAAAAACCATTTGATTAAAACAAACTTAAGTGTTTTGAAATCAATGGGAAAATAGTTTGTTGTGAGGGGGAGTTTTGATTGTTTATGCCAAGTGGATGGCGATTTGAAGTGATTCGATATCGGTTGTTATTTTTTTTGTACAGTTTATTTTCAAATTTCCTAAAATGTGTTTGCATTTTAGGGGGAGTAAAAATTTAGAAAATCCAAAAACATTTGAAAATTTGAAAAAGCCAAAAACATGATAAAATCAAAAATGAGTTTTGTTGACAAAAAGAGGAAATGATAGTACATCAGTGGACGATCACGGCATGCTAAAGAAATGAAAAGTATAAATAGTGATAAACGATCTCACTGATGATGTGTCAGTAGGTTTTTGCACATTTAGTAGATTGTGACGAGATATAAACCTAAATTCAAACTTGCTTGTTCTGTGGGTTAACACAAACTTGGATATATAGGTAACCCCTGAAATTTCGTTTGAAAGGTTCCTTATTCTGAGATACTAGGTCTTTATGCTCAGTGATATCTGGGGTATTATCCCGGGACTTCTGCTGAAAGAAATTTCTGACCTAGTCCCCGTATAATACTTTACGCTTGCTTGAAATATAGCTCACCCTCAGCTAAAAAATGATGAAACATTGAAAAATGCTAATCATGGCTGTTGAAACAAAAGATCCTCTAAAGGGGACACACCAAAAGTCGAAGCCGTCATCTCTCTGCGTATCGAAAGATCGACCTGAGCTCTCACGGCCCTCGTACTATAATTTATTCCCCTGACAGATATCATCTGTGGTATACTCACCTGTAAGACTGAATATTGGGATCTGGATACGGGAGTATATTCAAGTAGTGGGACACACGAATAAGTTCAAGAGCTTAAAACATTAACCTCATATCTCAGATCAATTGAACTTTGTGTGAAAATTTAAGTGGACAAACATACTGACAATCTAAGTGAATTGTTTAGAACTTAATATGTTTAAAGCTTAACGGTGTTGGTGATTTGTCTCAAAAACTGATATGATCCTCTTACACAAACTCACAAAAATATTGTCTGTAAATATTTCTTTACTGCATTTTATTCTATTAAAAATCCAAAAAGAGTTTCAGTGTGTTTTAGCATAAATTTTTGAAAATTCAAAAAGATTTTAGACAACTGATGTTGAAATGCTGATTTTCAAAATTCCGAGTGCTAAACATAACGAACAGGTTTGGGAAAGTGTGTTTGAAGTTGTGAGAAATGGAAATGATATATATTCATGTGGTTCATCAGAAATTATCATGATAAATCTTTCTATTCAGGGTTGTGTCTTCAAGGGATTAGCAAAGTTTCTAAATTTGTTATATCTTATTTTTTTATGAAACTTACTTCTGGGTTAAGAATGTGCAGGAGTAGCCAGGAAATGATCTTGGAACATGAAGAATTAGGCTGATTGATATTGAAAAGTTCGGAAAAGCCCATAGATAGATCAAGACTGAAGAACTGAAGATACAGTTGGTGCTGGATGCGACTCGTCAACATCTGAGGGGGAGTTTGTTGATGCACTACATCTGTTGACTTCGTCTTGTATCGAATCTTAGATTTCATTGTGTAGATCAGGACACGTTGTACGAGAATATGTAAAATTATATAGGTAGTTAGAGATGATTTCGCTAATGTGTACAAGAGGGTATCGCTTATGTGTACATGACACATAAGCGAAATCACTAACATGGGGTATCGCTTATGTGGTCTGTCACATAAGCGAAACCATCACCCTATATATATAGGGTCCTCTTGAGCGAAATCATAAGGATGTTCTTGAAACTCGTACCGAAGTGCTGCCGGATCGAGATTTGAATGTACAAGCTGTTAAATCAATCAAATCAGTGAATTAAGTGAATTGCTAGCTGTTTCTACATTAATTACTTGTTTTCCGCACCTGTAATTGACGAAAACTCCTCTGAACGACTCGTTCAGGTCGAAACACGATCCTACAAGACATTCAAATAGAAATGAGCTAATTCCAAGTGATTTCCTTTTCTGAGGTCATGTACTAATTTAGTTCTTAACAAAACAGTCAATGTTTCTAGTCATAAGAATAGAGCCTACCAACATATCAGTACTAGAGTCAAACTATTTCGATACTGGTTTTACATGAGTCAGCCCTTAACCATAATGTGAAAATTCATTTCATTTCCCAGTCATTCCACACCTCTTTTTGTATTTTTCTATTTTTTTAATGTTTTTGTATTTTTCTATTTTTTTATTTTTTTTTTTTACTTTTCAAAATTTCTCCCCCTAAATTTAAGCATAAATAAAAACTACCTAAGAATAGAAAATTTTATGAACAAATTTACCTAAAAAAAACAAAAACATGCTCAGTCAGTAAAGCGGATCATTTTCAGAAAATCCACAAGCACTTTGAATTTTGAGCTGCTGACAGGTTTGGTGAACAAATCGGCAGCATTTGCATCTGTGTCGATTTGTTCAAGTGTAATAAGACCTCTGTCAAAACAATCTCTTATAAAATGAACTTTTATGTCTATGTGCTTGGTTTTGGAATGAAAAACAGGATTTCTAACAATTTGTATTGCAGCATCATTATCGCAGTAAATAGTAGTGTTGAGATAATTCAAACCGTAATCCTGCAATTGATGTTGCATCCACACCACTTGAGAACAAGATGCAGAGGCAGCAACATACTCAGCTTCAGCTGTAGATATCGCCACCGTTTGTTGCTTCTTGCATTGCCAAGATATGAGCCTATCACCCAGAAATTGACATCCCGCTGATGTAGATTTCCTGTCACTGTCAGTACCTCCAAAGTTGCTGTCAGAAAATGCAAACAGATCAAAATTAGAATCCCTCGGATACCACAGACCAAATCGTGGTCGGCCTTTAAGGTACCGAAAGATTCTCTTAACAGCAATAAGATGAGAAGTTTTAGGATTAGCCTGATATCGTGCACAATTGCAGACTGCGAACATAATGTCTGGTCGACTAGCTGTCAGATACATCAACGACCCGATCATCGATCTATACTGACGTTGATCCACAGGGGATCCTGTTTCATCTTCAGTCAATAATGGTCTCTCTGCCATTGGTGTTTCAGCTGGTTTCGCGTCTGGAAATTTGAATTTTGCTAACACATCATCCACATACTTCCCTTGATGAATAAGAATTCCTTGAGAATTCTGTTTGACTTGTAAGCCCAAAAACAGTGTCATCTCCCCAAGAACGCTCATTTCAAACTTCTTTTTCATAACTCCCTCGAACTCCTTGCAAAGCTCCTCACTTGTAGATCCGAAAATGATGTCATCGACATAAATTTGAACTAATATCTGATCCTTGCCCACTTTCTTGATAAACAGAGTCTGGTCTATTGTGCCACGTGTGTACCCATGAGCCAGTAGATGTTCAGTTAATGTAGCATACCAAGCTCTTGGGGCTTGGTGCAATCCATACAATGCCTTGTCTAGCTTATAGGCATATTCTGGATGATCCGGATGTACGAACCCTGGTGGCTGCTCAACAAAGATTTCTTCCTTCACTTTTCCATATAGAAACGTTGTCTTGACATCCATCTGATATACAGTGAACCCCATATATGACGCATAAGCTAAGAAAATCCGAATGGCCTCAAGTCGAGCTACCGGAGCATATACTTCATCATAATCAAGACCTTCTATTTGTCGAAATCCCTGAACCACCAACCTTGCTTTATTTCGAACAATAACCCCTGCAGAATCTTGCTTGTTTCGAAAAACCCATCGAGTTCCAAGTTTGCGCTTTCCTTGAGGCAACTTGACAAGTTTTCATACTCCAAGCTTCTCAAACTGATTCAGCTCTTCATGCATAGCATCTACCCAGCCTGGTTCCTACAAAGCTATATCAACAGTTTTAGGTTCGATTTGAGAAATATAGCAAGAATATAAGCAAGTATTAATGATTCCTGATTGGCTCCTGGTTAACACTCCTGCATTTACAGGACCAATCACATTCTCTATAGGATGATTCCGTTGAACACTTGTGGGTATTGCCAGTTCAGGTACAGTCTCATCTTCAGTGGTAGTGTTGCTAGACTCCCCCTCATTAGATGCTGCAGTATTATGAACGAATGGTGTGGTAATAATACAATCTTCAGGAATTGGTCTAGGAAATAGTGCAGATCCAGAACCATTAGATGTAGAACCACTGGTTGGAACACCTTCAGGGGATTGATGGGACGTTTGTTGACACGTAGGATGCTGCGTAAACATCATTCCTGGCGGATCAATGGTATGATGTTTGACACTTCCTTCTGTCTGTTCTTCTTCTTCAGTATCCTCAAAAGACAGCGGCTGTTTTGGAATAGACACACCTGCATCTGAAGAATCACTTGACAAAATGTTAAATGACTTAAACAATTCAGCATAATCATATAACCAATCTGGTCCTACTCTAGCGTCCGTAGCATTTTCTTCGAGCCATTCAATGTTGCACGACTCGACGACCTTTTTAGTTACCTTGTTGTATACTCTATAGGCTGACCCTTTAGCATATCCAACAAAGTAACATTCATCCCCCTTGACTTCAAACTTTCCATTAGAGTCCATAAGTAGTAACACACATGGACAACCAAAGATACGAAAGTGTGAAACCGAAGGTTTATGTCCTTCCAGAATCTCATAAGGAGTTTTCATATGCCGTTTGTTTACTAAAGCATGATTCTGGACGTAACAAGCCGTGCTAACAGCTTCGGCCCAAAAGAAACTAGGAAGCTTCGAGTCAGCCAGCATAGTTCGTGCAGCCTCGATAAGAGTACGATTTCTTCTCTCAGCTACTCCATTCTGTTGAGGAGTCCGTGGTGCACTATACTGACGATCAATTCCCTTTTCAGTGCAGAATGCGTCCAGCGTAACGTTCTTGAATTCTGTCCCATTATCAGATCGAATAACCTTCACTTTTGTACTCGCTTGATTTTCAGTCAGAGTGATGAATTGTTTTACTAAGGCTGCAGTTTCATTCTTGTGACTGAGAAAATACACCCAGGTGTAGCGAGAGTAATCATCAACTATTACAAGACAGTAGGCTTTCCTGCCTATGCTCAATACATTCACTGGACCAAAAAGATCCATGTGAAGTAATTCGAGTACAGCTTTCGTTGAGGGTGCAGGTTTAGCCTTATGAGGTTTTCGATGAGCTTTTCCTTTTGCACAAGCAACACATTTTTCAACCAACATGAAATCTTTTATCGGAAGATCACGTACTAATTGACCTTTTGCTAAACGGTTCAGATTCTTCATATTCACATGGCCCAGACGACGATGCCACAGCAGACCATCATGTTCTGAAATCTTCGAAAATAGGCAAGTTATTTCTTCACACGGTTTCTTGTTCATATCAATTACATAAGCGTTTCCTCGTCTCTCTGCTGACATTAAAAACCAGTCTTCTGGAATGACAATCCCAGGTTTAAGAACATGACATCCTTTCTTTGTAAAGTGAACTGAATTCCCACGATCACAAATCTGAGAAATACTCAACAGATTGTGTTTCAGTTCTGGAACATAATTAACATTTTCGAAGCTTAACACCCCATTTCGTACAGTTCCTTTTAACGTGATTCTGCCTGAATCTCCTCCCGCAAATGAGACATATCCACCATTAAACTCTTTGACATTTTCCAGTTGGGATAAGTCTCCTGTCATGTGCCTGGAACAACCACTATCCATGTACCAGAGGCGCACGGTAGTCCTCCACAGCTGTTCCTGCACGATTAGCGGGATTAGTTAGATTTAGGAACCCAGCCCATAGTGGATCTGGGTTTTCCTTGTGCGTCAATATAAGTTACTCTCTGCCACACTAAGTTTTCTTTATTCAAAAACTTTGAAGTATTTTGAACGACAAAGTTTCGATGACAATTTCTGGCAATATGACCAGCAATGCCACAGTTAAAACATATTTGGCGCTTCAATTTGTGTGTATTTTGAAAACTTTTGCTCGAATTGCTTGATTTTGAATGATTTGACGTCTAGATTTTCTGAACATGTTGTGTTTGTGGTTGTTCCTTGATTTTCTGAACATGTTGTGTTTGTCATTTTTCTAAGCATTTTGAAGGTTTTTCTTCTAATGACTTCTCACTTATATCAATATCCTTTTCTTTGTTATTTAATTTTGGTTCAGTATTTGAACAAGGAAAAATTTCATCAATATGCGTTTCATCAATGCATTTGTCGTGTGAAACTAATTCAGGTTCATTATCTGAACGTGCAGAAGTCTCATCAATATGCATTTCCTCAACGCATTTATCATGTGAAGACGATTCAAGTTCAATTTCTACTGTAGTTTCCAATGGGGTCCCACTAGATTCAACATTAGGGACACCCACTGAGACAGGTTCAGAAGAACAATCAGGATACTCTTGATTTTCTTGAGAATTCGTTTCAGTGGTTTCACTGAATGCATCCTGAGGGACCTCACCTGTAACATTTTCATTAACTGAGACGTTAGTAACATTAGAATCACACACATTTGCTGAAGAACAATCATCACCACACTTATTGTTCAAATCATCAACACAAACATCATCAGTTTTGCCCAAAACAACAGGCTCACAAGGTGAAACACAAGACGAAACATAAGCAGAAAACGACGCAAATAAAGAACGACTAAAAGCCAAGTCAGATTCAGTTGGTTCAGAATAAGGTTCAAAATAAGGTTCAGAACTATTTGAAATAACGACTGGTTCACTCCCATGAACATCTCCACATTTTACTTCAGAAACAACATCTGCACATGAAGATGAAACGTTAGGATCAATTGAGCCTTTGGAAACAAAACTTATAGAAGTAGATTTCTGTTTCTCAACTTGTCTGTCATGAGAAGATGATTTATTGGTTTTTGAACCAAAAGTCATGTTACTCTCATTCATCATCTCCTCCTCAGTCATTGGCAGATAAGTATAATTATCATTATATGGAGGAGAAGTCTGATTATAACCCAAACCACGCCCTTTATTTTCTTTGTACGCAAGCTGTTGATCGCACAGGTTTTTAACTAGTCTGCTGGAAGAATCAAATTTCTTGATATTAAGTTCATTAATTTGATATCTGTCTCTAATATCTTCCAGTTCCTTAGTTAAAATGCACACTTTTTCCTGAGCTTCTAGAAAATGGGCTGTTTTTACACTCACATCATCCTTAAGTTTGATGATGTCTTTTCGCTGAGCCTCAATCTTTTCTTTATAAAGTTTCTCATTTTTCGATAAGGTAAAATTTTTATTTTTTATGTCTTGATAATCTTGAATGAGCTCAGCGTTGTGTATTCTATAAACTTCAACCCTTTCCCTACACTCAGGAGTACAAAAAACAGAAAGTACCTCTTCTTTGGTGAGACCTTTAACAGGAGCTGAAAGAATTTGAGTCATGAAAGCAAAGTTTTCAGCTGAAGTCTCCTCTTCGGGCTTAGGGTTTTGATCACTTGAAGTCATGAAAGCAATGTTGTTTGAAGCAGCTTGATTTTCTGGAGCAGAGATGTTCAGACGCTCAATCTCAGAAGTCCAATCAAAGTTGATGTTGGGCTGAACCACCAGGGCTTGAGCTAATCCTTGCGGTTGAGGACTTCCAGTAGCAGCAGCATCTGATATACTAGCAGTGGTCACAAGAGCTCTTTCTCTATTAGGTGTCACGGGCTGCGCTGGAGTTTGTTCTCTATTCATCGGTGGTTTTGGGCAATTTCGAGCATAATGTCCTTCCTCATGACAGTTGTAACAGCGCAAATTAAAAGGCACCTTAGCAGCTCCGTTCCAAGCAGTGCCCCATCTGTTTTTACCTGTTTTCTTAATAAACTTTTGTGCTCGAAAAGCAGCCATTGCCATCTGCCAGGTGATGTCCATTTCTTCAACATCATCAGGATGAATTTGATATAGGTCCTCACTACACCATTTTGGAGGATCAATTTTTCCTGCAACGAAAGCGTTCAAACAATTGATAAAAGAGGCTGCAATATCCAAAGTTTCTTTTGACTGTTTAGTGAAGAAAGCTATCATCTCATTGTTCATAGTGGAAGCGGAAGCAGCAGTGGAGGAATTCCCAGCATTTGTAGTGGAAATAGGAGCAACTGGAGGAGCAATTTGATTAGAGGACCCTGAGCAATAGACATTTGCTGAAGTGGGAGCAGTCTTAGCTGATGTTGAATTGCGAAACATTTGAAAACCTCCTTGAGACAACAAAGCGGTGTTATTGTTGTTTGATGATGAGGGAGCAATGGAAAATCCTGCGGCTAGCATGCTGTTTTTGTAGTTGGTTTCTCTTTGTTTATCATCTAATTCACAAGCTTTGATATGAGAGATCATCTCTGACAGGCTGCATCTTGCGAGGTCTTTAGTTTTCTTGATCATAGCGACATGATGATCCCAACTCTTTGGCAGTGCATTAAGAAGCTATCTATTGGTAGATGCATTTGTTGTATGAATTTCTTCCATTTGCATTTGTGTCACCAACTTCACAAACCTCTGAATTTGATTGTCCACAGTTTCACCATAAATATGGTTGAAGTTGTTGAAGTTTTGTTACAGCAGATTTCTTCGACTCTCCTTCATATCTTCATTTCCTTCATAGACATCGATCAATGATTCCCACAGTTCTTTGGCAGATTTGCAGGTGCGAAATCCAATAGCAATGTCAGGACCCAGACCCATGGTTAAGTATGAAAGAGCTCGGTCATCTTCTTCAACGATAAGCAAATCATCTTCGGTATATTGATCTCTAGGTTTCTTTACCTTAACACCTGGTTCAATGGAACTTTCCATCATAATCTCCCTTGGACCCCTTAAGATGCTTCGCCATAGTTTATAATCTTTGACCTTCAAGTGTTTTTCAAAGCGCCACTTCCACTCAGGAAAATCATTTGCATCAGTCAATCTTGGAATGCGTGTTGTGGTTCCAAGCTTTGAATCCAGTTCTTGTTGGGCAGCCAGATCAGCATTATTTGTTGACATTTTAATTAATCAGTTAATTAATTAATTAAATTCTAAGTCCAAATAGTCAACAGGTCAATAGGTCAAAAGTCCGTGATCAGTATCGTTGCGAGTCGCAAGTCAAAACTGGTACTGGTTGCGAGTCGAAATCTTAGACAATTGCGAGTCGAAACCAAAACAGAACGAGCCGAGACTGATGTTGGTTGCGAGTCGAAACCAAATCAGGATGAGTCGAAACTAATGATGGTTGCGAGTCGTAACCAAAGCAGGATGAGCCGAGACCAAACGGTTGCGAGTCGTAACCAAAGCAGGATGAGCCGAGACCAAACGGTTGCGAGTCGTAATCAAAGCAGGATGAGCCGAGACTGGACGGTTGCGAGTCGTAACCTACAAAACAAATAAGAGATAAGATCTGTTGACTCGCAATCCCTATTTTTAGCACTTTCAAAAATTCAAAGATATCGTAATCTTTGAATCTGTTGACCACCAACTTTCCGAAAATTCAGCAAACAGCTTTTCTGAAATCAACAAACCAAAATCAGCAATTTTTTAAAGAGTCGATCAAGAACAAATCGAGTATAGAACTGATTTTTATTGCAAAAGCAAACAACAAAACTGGATCAGTAGCAACACAGGTTCTTGAATCTGAATGATATCAAAACCGAGCCTTGAAAGACTTCAATGGCTCTGATACCAATTGTAAAACCCGTTTAGGATCCTTCAATATGATATCAATCTTATCTTGTGAAGGTGCGGAAAACAATCACAAGTAGATTCAAGAACAAGTAAATAAACAATCAAATGATTAAAAACAAACCAGAGATCTTGCATTCAAGGTTTAACGATGACTGATACAAGACTCTATCTTTCGGTTCCCTTGTGTCGCAACCAACTATCTGAACAACAACCTCAACCAATAGGTTGAGGTTTGCTTAAATACAAAACAATCGGACTATAACCTAAGCCCATTGCAACACCAAGTCTACTAATCCAACCCCTACATAACCGGCCCAAATATCAACTAAACAAAACATAGAAACAACCCTTCAACTTTGCTAACCTACATGAATAAACCTTTAGGTTCTAACATGTTAATCAAGAGAGCTTGCCGTCACGGAAGGACCTTAACGGATTAGATGGTGTCGTTATAAATTCTTGCCATGATTTGTTAGCTTAGTTAGTAGTTTAGGCCAAAATTGCTATCTTGGTGAATTATTGTGCAAGATTTGTAAAATGAACTCGGTTGTGATTTAATCTAGTTTATGCTTGTCTCGGTGGTTGCATTGTGTTTATCGGTGTCTCTTTCCTTGATTAAGTGCGGTTAGAAAACTCCTAACGGATGACTAACTTATTTTTAAGAGATTTTCATAGACATTTTTCAATTGCACGTTAAAGAACAATTTTAGGTGGTTAAAGTGTGTTTATCGTTTTAGCTTTCCGAATGATTGTCAGGTTAGGATTCCCGAAAGGGATACTAATTGTCTTAAATTGGAATATTGACCGAATGCTTCTAGTGCCAAAACCGACTTAGTTGACATGCTTTGGTTATGTATTAAGCAAGGCTTTTTATCTATTATCTATTATGTTTTTATTATGTATTTGTTTACGCTTACTTTAGTTTAATTAAAAATCAAACAAAACTTATGTTTTTACCGGTAGTTTAGTGACAAAGGTCTAGTATTATTTCTCCGCCCATTTCCGTGGATCGATACTTGGTTCTTACCGATACTTTACTACATATATGACGGGGTACACTTGCCTCTTTCGTGTGTGTTTTGATGTAAAAGTAATAATCACTTTTATAAATTTAAAACCAAATCGTGTGTAAATTCATTGCAAAATTATGTATATATACGCACACGTCAAGTTTTTTGCGCCGTTGCCGGGGACATGGCGAGTTTTAGGAACGACCCGAGTCATTAAGTTATCGGTGTATATACTTGTTAATATTTGTGTATAATTTCTTGATTATTTATTTGTTTATTTATTTGTTAATATTTCTTGTTTTTTTTTCATTTATTCGTTTTCCAAGTCATTTTTTGTACGCTTGTAAATTTTTGTTCCATTTATTTATTTAATCCGGATTTATTATTTATTTATTCTTTGATTTTTTTCGGCTCCGGGAAACAATTTTTGTATTAGCCGATTCATTTATTTTTATTGCGTTGATTTTTTATCAAAATTTCAGGCTCATTTTCGGATTTTATAAAATTTTCAGCCCATTTATAATAATATTCTGCTTCTATTCAGCTGAAAAAAAATATTATTATGTTATTAATAAAATATTCACTGTGTCAAATTTTTGTTTGCAGGTTAATGTTCTCGACCCCCGCTCCAGAAGTTGTTGAACCGTCAGACGAGCCCGAACGTGATCTTAGGAGACGTCTACGCACGAGAGGTCGGGCGGTTGGGCTACTGCTCCCCAGTGGTGAGCCGGAGCCGGTGGTACCTGCTGAAGCCGAGGGCTCAGGAGGAGATGTAATCATGGCAGACGATGAGCGACCATTGAATGAGACAAATCAGCCTGGAAGGACAGGCCTGGAGCCGAGTATCCTTCAACCTACTATTGATGTACCTACTTTTGAAATTAGATCTGGTATTATTAATATGGTACAAAATTCAGTACAGTTTGACGGACGTGAGCACGAGGATCCCGGGAGGCATATTGCTGTTTTTCTCCATGTTTGTTCCACGTTTAAGATTACAGGTGTTTCGGAGGATGCAATTCGGTTGAGGTTGTTTCCGTTTTCGTTACGTGACAAAGCTAGAGCTTGGCTTATGTCACTTCCAGCCGGGTCCATCAGTACCTGGAATCAGTTGGCGGAGCAGTTTATGCAGAAATATTTCCCACCTGAGAAAACGAACAAGCTACGGAACCGAATCGTATCTTTTCACCAGGACGATGATGAGTCGTTGCATGCGGCGTGGGAGAGATTTAAGGATTTGTTGATTGATGTGCCACATCATGGCTACTCCAAGAGGCAGCTGGTTTTAACGTTCTATCAGGGGCTCAGTTACAATACACAGGAGCGGTTAGACGTGAACGCGGGAGGCGATCTAGGAACTAAGACGCCGAATGAAGCGTATGATATTATTGAGAAAGCCGCGTTGAAATCCAGCTCGCGTCGGGAGGGAGACAGAAGCCGGGCATCATCATCATCATCTCGCGCAGGAGTCCATGCTGTAGACGACTATACGGCCATTACTGCACAAATCTCGGCTCTCGCATCGAGATTCGACAGGTCCCAGATGATTGCGCATGCGGGCTCGGGTTGTGACCAGTGTGGAGTGTCACACGAGCCTGGGGCATGTTTTCAGGGAGTCGTATACGAGGGCCATGAAGAGGTAGATTTCGTGAGTAATCAAGTGAGGCCGCAAAACAACCCTTACAGCAACACCTATAATCCGAGTTGGAGAAATCACCCAAATTTTGGGTGGCGTGCGAATACAGGCAATCAAAATCCTTTGGGATTTACTCCGCGCGCTCCAGCGCAACAGGGTCAGGGTCAGGGTCAGCAGTTCCAGCAATACAACCAACAGTACCAGCAGCGTTCATACCCGTATCAGAATCAGGGCTCTGGGAGTAGTTCCCAGCAGCAGGCCCCTCAGTCTAGTTCTAAGCTGGAGGATATGATGGCCCAGCTTCTTACTAGCTCCTCGAGCGCGAATCAGTTAGCTGAAAAACGCTACCAGCAGAGCGAGAATCGTTTTCTCTCTCATGAGGGAGAAATGAGGAGTCACAAGGCCTCGATTCAGAATATAGAGAATCAGGTTGGTCAGCTGGCACAGATGATGTCAAAGAGACCCCAGGGTGGTCTTCCGGGTAATACCGAACCTAACTCGGGCCCGCACAGAGATGTGAATGCTGTGATGACCAGGAGTGGAAAACCGACCGGACCCGTCATATCGGACTCACCACCGATCACTGAAGCAGTCCCGACTGACACACCAGACGAGGTGCATGCCAGGCTACGCCCAACAAGTACAGCACAAGTCCAGGAGCCGGTCACAGGTTACACGCCTCCAGTGCCTTATCCAGGAAGGTTGAAGAAGCAGAAGATTGATGAACAAAACGGTAAGTTTCTCGAAATGTTTAAGCAATTGCATATAAACATACCGTTTGTTGAAGCTTTGGCCCAGATGCCAAAGTATGCCAAGTTTCTGAAAGACATCCTCTCAAATAAACAAAAGCTCGAGGACATGTCTTGTGTGGTTATGAATGAAAGCTGCTCTGCTATTCTCCAGAATCGCCTGCCTACAAAAATGGGAGATCCAGGCAGTTTCACGCTTCCTTGCCTCATTGGCAATATGTCTGTCAGTAATGCGTTAGCAGATCTAGGAGTGAGTATAAACCTTATGCCCTATAAGGTTTTTACAAAGTTGGATCTAGGTGAGCCGTCACCTACGAGGATGAGTATTCGACTTGCGGATCGTTCTGTCAAGTATCCACGCGGGTTTGTAGAGAATATGCTTGTTAAGATTGACAAGTTTGTATTTCCCATGGATTTTGTTATCCTGGACATGGATGAGGACTCGAGAGTGCCTCTGATACTTGGACTCCCGTTTCTGAATACCGCCCGGACGATTGTGGACGTGGTGGCGGGTCAAATCACACTCCGAGTAGATGATGAGCATGTGAAGTTTAACATTAAACGTTCTATGCAGCATCCTTAGAGTCAAGACGACGCGCTCTATTAGGTTGACGTCGTCGACACTTATGTGAGCATGCATTTCCATGGTACGATCGAGGAGATAGATTCGGACACACATCTGTTGTGTGGGGACCTAGATGGCATTACACAGGAGGGCAACTATTTAGAGCAGCCAGTCTATCAGATTGGTGATGATGGTCCCCAGAGTCCGGATCGATTCACAGAAATGGATAGCGAAAGTGAAGTGAAGTCGAAGCCTTCAGTGGAAGATCCTCCTACCTTGGAGCTTAAAGAGCTCCCACCGCACCTGGAGTACGCATTTCTGGATGAGGAGCATCATTTGCCTGTCATTATTTCATCTGGATTGGCGGGAGAAGAGAAAAGCAGACTGCTTACTGTGTTGAAACTTCATAAGAAAGCAATCGCCTGGAAAATCATGGACATAAAAGGAATAAATCCCTCCTTCTGTACACATAAAATTCTAATGGAGGAGCAGTTCAAGCCGTGTGTGCAGCACCAGAGGCGGCTGAACCCAAACATGCAAGAGGTCGTTAAAAAGGAAGTGATTAAGTTGTTAGATGCGGGTATGATCTATCCCATTTCCGACTCTGTTTGGGTCAGTCCTGTGCAGGTAGTGCCCAAAAAGGGGGGCATGACTGTGGTCACAAACAATAGGAATGAGCTCATTCCAACCAGGACGGTCACTGGATGGCGGGTTTGCATTGATTATCGCAAACTCAACGATGCCACTCGCAAGGACCACTTCCCGCTTCCATTCATTGATCAAATGTTGGAGCGTCAGTCAGGGAAGTCATATTATTGTTTTCTGGATGGGTTCTCTGGTTACTTTCAAATTCCTATCGCTCCTGAGGACCAGGAGCAGACCACATTTACCTGTCCCTTCGGTACATTCGCCTACCGGCGTATGCCATTTGGGCTGTGTAATGCACCGGCCACTTTCCAGCGATGTATGGTCGCCATTTTCCACGACATGATTGAGGATTCCATGGAGGTCTTCATGGACGACTTCCCGGTATTGGGGGATTCCTTTGATCAATGTCTGGAAAATTTAGAAAGAATGTTGAAGAGGTGTGAGGAGACTAATCTGGTCCTGAACTGGGAGAAATGCCACTTCATGGTGAAGGAGGGCATAGTTTTGGGACACAAAATTTCTCACGCGGGCATGGAAGTCGATCCAGCAAAAATCGACGTTATATCACGACTTCCGCCCCACCTCTGTTAGAGCTATACGGAGCTTTCTCGGTCATGCCGGGTTCTATCAGCGATTCATCAAAGATTTTTCAAAAATTGCCAGACCCATGACTCGTTTGTTAGAGAAAGATGCTCCGTTCGTGTTTGGAGATGATTGCTTGAGGGTTTTTGACCTCCTCAAGCAAAAGTTGATTGAGGCCCCTATTTTAGTCGCACCGGACTAGAGTTTGCCGTTTGAAATCATGTGCGACGTGAGTGATTATGCTATAGGGGTCGTTCTGGGTCAAAAGAAGGAAAAGCACTTCCATCCGATCTATATTATGCGAGTAAAACTCTCCACGACGCTCAAGAGCATTACACCACGACTGAAAAAGAGCTCTTGGCGGTCGTTTTCGCATTTGATAAATTAAGATCGTATTTAGTGCTTTCAAAAACCGTTGTATACACTGATCATGCAGCCATTAGATACCTCTTCAGCAAACAGGACGCTAAACCGCGTCTAATCAGATGGATCCTATTGCTGCAAGAGTTTGATATCGAGATACAAGATAAAAAGGGTGCTTTAAATGTAGCGGCTGACCATCTGTCTCGGTTAGAACACGGAGACATCGAGGATTCGCGTTGGGATTCAATCAATGACAAGTTCCCACACGAATCTTTGATGAGTGTTGAGATATGTGATGAGTCACCATGGTTCGCTGACTTTGCGAACTATCTTGCTTGTAGAATTCTGATAAAAGGGTTGACTCACCAGCAAAAGAGGAAATTCTTTTCAGATCTAAAGCACTACATATGGGACGACCCTTTCTTGTTCAAAGTGGGTGCTAATCAGGTGATTAGAAGGTGTGTATCAGGGACTGAGGCGACCGACATTCTGCGCCAGTGTCATGAGGGACCTACCGGAGGCCACCACGGAGCCAACTTCACCGCGAAGAAGGTGTTAGATTCCGGGTTTTACTGGCCGACCATTTTCCGTGACGCGCAGAGTTGGGTGAAAGCGTGCGATGCTTGTCAGAGGGCGACGAACATATCGGCACGCGCAAAATGCCCCAGAACTGGATACAGGTATGTGAAGTCTTTGATGTTTGGGGGATAGACTTCATGGGACCATTCCCCCCCTCACGTGGAAAAAAGTACATACTCGTGGCTGTTGACTATGTATCAAAGTGGGCGGAGGCGCAAGCCTTACCCACTAACGACGCCAGAGTAGTTGTGAGGTTTCTTAAGAGTTTGTTCGCCCGATTTGGCGCTCCGAAAGCGCTCATTAGTGACCGAGGGACTCATTTTTGTAATACACAGCTTGAAAAGGCTTTGTCCCGATACGGTGTACATCACCGTTTGTCCACGCCCTATCATCCGCAGACAAGCGGGCAGGTGGAGGTCACGAACCGTGGGCTTAAGCGCATCCTTGAGCGGTTTGTTGGAGCAAACCACAAGGAGTGGTCGGACAAACTTGAGGATGCATTGTGGGCATTCCGTACAGCTTATAAGACCCCTATAGGGACCACCCCCTTTAGGTTGGTATACGGAAAGGCATGCCATTTACCGGTGGAGTTGGAGCACAAGGCTGTGTGGGCTTTGAAAACCGCGAATTTGGACCTAAAAACCGGAGGTGAAGCCCGGTTTCTCCAAATTCATGAATTGGAAGAATTGCGGCACCAAGCCTATGAAAGCTCCGTACTCTACAAAGAGCGCACGAAGAAACTTCACGACAAACGCTTGAAGGACCATAAAGAATTCCAAGCGGGTGATCATGTTCTTCTGTACAATTCAAGGCTGCGCTTATTTCCTGGGAAGCTTCATTCACGCTGGACAGGACCCTACACGGTTAAGGAAGTATTTCCGTATGGTACTGTTGCAGTAGAGAACGCGGATGGCGTTACATTCAAGGTAAATGGTCACCGGTTGAAATTGTACGTTGCCGGGCCGATAGAGTCGGCGGTGGAGGTGATTGAGCTCCAAACCCCGCACACATCATAAGTGTGGGGAGGAGAGAGTCTACGCTACTGACTCGCGGATCAAAAATGTAGCAAGAGCGTATTTTGCGCTTTAGGGGTAGTATCGTCTTTTTAATAGTTTTTCTAGTTTTAGCTTTAAGTCTTGCTATCGACTCGTCGACAAAAATTTAGCATGAGTCTACGCTACTGACTCGCCGACAAAAATGTAGCAGGAGCGTCTTTGGCGCTATAAGGGTAAAATAGTCCACTTTTTTGTTTTTGTAGTTTTAGCGTAATTTAAGTTAGTTAGGTAGTTTACGTTAGTTTGTTTTAGTTTCGTATGTGCCGAGCGAAGGTTCTGTATTGCAATATTGCTAGAACAGTTGGTGTGTCGAAAAATTGGCGAAAAACGGCCGAAACAGTTGCTGGAAATAGCTTCTGCGGAAAAATTCTGATCTGCACCTGATGCACGACCGTTCCTCGGGACGAACGACCGTGCGTTTCCGAGGGCCGGCACGGGGGATCGCACCCCCGGTGCATTTCCGAGCAAAGTTGCTAGGGTCAGGGAGATGTCGGCTACGCACGACCGTGCCACACGGAGAACGACCGTGCGTCAGGCTGAGGGCAGTTTTGTCATTTGGCACTATAAATACCCTCATCTGCAGCCCCCATTCATAACTCGCGAAACCCTAGTCGCTGCATGCTGTTCCAGAGCGATACTTCATCAAATCACACGGTTTTTCGCACGATCTCACACCCTTCTTCGCACGGTACGTTCCTAGTTGTAGATTTCTTGTTTCCTTGCTTTCTAGGGTAGATTTCTTTCGATTCTTCAAGGAAATTCTTAGGGTTCTCTTCATAAACAAATCGAAACCCTAACCCTTGTTGAATCGTAGTATCGTGAACAACTGGTGCATTTTTCTGACCCATGTTTATGTAAAAACTTGATGATATGTGAAAAAATCGGGCTACTTAGAGCCTGGGTTAGAATCTGCAGAAAACGAAGTCGCACGGACGTTCCTCGTGTGGAACGGTCGTGCCTCGCCGATTGATTCACGATAGTTGGTTGTTGGTCGGTGTTGCACGGTGGTGCCGTTGGTTGCACGCCGTGCAGTTCCGACATATTTGGGCTTGGCCTGTTAGTTCTCGGAAACGCACGACCGTGCGTCTCGAAGAACGACCGTGCCATATGCCCAGATCAGATTGACAGTTTCTTCATAATTGGCTGCTCGCCTGTTTGTGATTCAAATTTTTCCTGTTTCCATCTTTCTAACGTTATTCCCCATACAGATGGACCATCCTTTCCTTCAGTTTGACCCCAACATCGAGAAAGAGGCTCTATGCATTCCACGACGCGACGCCCTATGGGCGAGACGGGGGCAGTTTGGAGTCCTCCGATGGTTGGATTGGGAAGTCATGCGTGAACTCAAACAATATGACAGATTAGATGACATAATGAGTCCCCCGCTTGCAAATCTGGTCGGTTGCAACCGACCCATTTACCGGGAGTTGACAATTGAGTTCTTCGCGTCTTATGCCTTTGAAAAGCCGATTGCTCATCGAAGACCCAAATTTCGCTACAAGAAGCGGGTAGCCTTCAGGTTATGTGGACAGTGGCATTCATGGTCGGTTGGTCGATTAGGTAGAAGACTTGGGATTTATACTAGGGACGACATGGATGATCCCGAAGTCTTTAATGATAAGTTCACCTTCCCTTCTGATGCAGAGCGGGATGCATTTTGGGATGTTAACGCTATTGGGGGTCCCTACAACCCAAGGATGTCGAAGGCCTCGCGACTCAGAGACCCTTTGGTGCGAGTGATGCACCATGTTTTTAGCCATACGATATGCGGTCGCATGGACAGTCTTGGTAACTGTCCAACACCTGATTTGATCTTTTTATATGCATTGGTTGACAAAGCACCCATCAACCTGGCAGCTCGAATGGCTGAATACTTCGTCAAGAGCTCGGGGCGAACTCCGAACAGCGAGATACATGGCGGTCAGTATGTGACCGAAATCGCCTACAACGAGAGCTATATGACTGAGGAGGTGGTTCAGGGTCTCACTCTGATTACTGAGGGGGTTCACGTTGATATCAGGTCGCTGAAGGCCGTGGGGGTGATTGTTGAGCTTGATAGGGGGGATAGGTTGAGAGGGCTGAATAACGAGGTCTGGGACCCGTTGCCTCCAGCTGTGGAGGAAGATGAGGATGTTGAGATGGGAGAGCAGCACCAGCACCAGCCACCGACACCACCACACTCGCCGCAACACCATGCATTCCAGCATCAGGACTGGCCTGAGTTCTACCAGCAGTTCCAGGATATGCGAGTGACTCAGGAGCAGCATGGTACCTACTTCAACCAGATCAGATCTAGCCAGGACGAGATTCGGGCCAGTCAGGCTCAGCTTCGGGCCACACATGACCAGCTTCAGCATCGCCAGGATACTCTATACCAGGGGGTCAGTGAGGGGTTTTCTTATCTCTTCGGGGAGATGCGTCACGCATACCCCGACTACTTTCAGCACCCTCCGCAGTTCCCACCGTCGAACCCCCCTGGTCATGGCGATGCCGGCCCGTCCTACACGAGAGACGGTGATGATGGAGACGAGTAGTTGGCGATGGTGATAGCAGTTGGAGGTGTTTTCTATTTCAGTACTTTATTTATTTTTGGGTGTTTATTTTGACTGTTATTTTCAAACACCCCGGTTATGTATTTCAGACATTTTACTTTATGTTCTGTTTGGATTTTAGTATTTATGTATATTATGGTTGATTTGTGATTTTTCTGTTTCTGTTATATTTTGGGTGCACATGTGACATACTGGCAGGTTTTAGCTATCGGATCTTGGACCGGAGCACGTACCGGATACAGCTTCGGAAGTCTCGTGGCATCATCATCATCTTGAGGGGAGTATTTTTTTATCCCTTTCTCTATATTTCGGGTCTCGCATTGGGGACAATGCGAAGTTCAAGTGTGGGGAGGGGGTTAACTTTGTTAACTTTGTTAACTTTGTTTGTCTTCTTAAAAAAATTCAGAAAATCAGAAAAATCATTCAAAAATACTTGTATTTTGTATATATTTTAGTAAATAAACCGGTTGGTTGTGTTTTAGAAAGCTTCAGACTTGATAAAAACTTGACAAGCAAAATATTTTTGAAAAAGGAAACCGGAAAGCGTGACAAACAAAGAAAGACTTACATGATAGTTTTCACACTTTTACCCATTCCTTCCGTTACGTGAGCATATTTGAGCCTTGATTGTTATATATTTGTTCATTTCGGATATAGGAGTGAGCCGGATGTTATGTGTAATTTAGAACTTGTCACTAGTATGCTTGTTAAGACCATGAACGTGCGGATTTGTGTAAAAGTGATAGAGGCACTTAGATTACCCCTTTGTTGTGTACTTGTTCTTTGTGTTGTGCTTCCCGTTCACCTTATATTACCCTTTAGGATTAACCATGTCGAGCCTTCCCGTTTACCTTTGTTTACCCACATTATCGCCCACTTAGCCAAATTTAGTCTTTTTATGTTTTTAAACCTTTTTAGTGTTGAAACTCGGTCAAAAATAATCGTTTAACTAGCGCTTATTATTGTTTATGTTTCATTGTATAGTTTAGTATGTTAAAAAAAATAAAAAAAAACACCCTAAAATAGGGTGAAGTTTATAGAAATCGAGCAATTTTGAATGCTTAAATGTTGAAATTTTGTTGATAAGCTCGATTGCGCTTTAGTCGCCTTTTTAAGGCGTTTGTATGTATAGTTGTATATTTTGTTGCTAGTTAAACGCTACTACCGAGTTTTAACCATTTTTCGCCACTTTATATCTCCACTTCCATACCCTTCGCCCTAGCCTAACGTTATAACCCGTAAAGACCTCTTGATTTACACTTGTTCGCATGTTAGTTGGTGGAGACGAGATCTTATGACAAGCTTATGATATTGCACATTTCATTGACTAGGCATTGAGTGTTTGCACATACACATTTTATGTATGTTTCACAAATAAAACCGAGTGTGTGTGAACATTGTGAGTCGTGTGAAGATTAACATGTGAGTCAATTAAATGTGAAGTCACGGCTTTTTGGTTGTCGCTTTATAATTGCATATGCTTGTTGGGTTTAAGTCTTTTGATGTTGTCTTTCGACAAACCGGCTAGCCGTTTATAGTAGTTTTCAATAACATAGTGTGTAAATTATCGTTCTTGTTTGTTTATGTCTTTTATTGCTTTTTAGTTCAGCTTGCTTGAGGACAAGCAAGGTTCAAGTGTGGGGAGATTTGATATTCGCTAATTTACACATATTTTAGTCCCCCGTTTTACCCCTATTTTATGCGTTTTTGGCCGTAAAACCGTCATTCGGATACTTAAATATCTACACTTTTGTTTACAGGCCTAAAACAGCATACCAGACTAGATGATAGCGAAAACGAGGACTTTCCGGACAAAACGACGAAGCTGCGGACATTCTGTTAGAAAAACTGACCTGGGCCTGTGGAACGGTCGTGCGACCTGATGCACGACCGTGCATCTCCGACAGTTGTTGATTAGTCCGGCAATGAACGAGCAGTGCGACTAGGCGTGCAAGGCATTTAAGGTCAGCTCGGTGATGCACGGACGTGCCATCTGAAGAACGACCGTGCGTCTACGATGATCCAGCCTGATCTCGGTGATGAACGCCCGGCCCAGCAGCTCGTGCAACAAGAACCCGGAACCGAACGACCGTTCCATCTGAAGAACGGTCGTGCGATATCGTATCTGGTCAAAGATCCGATGACGTATGCAGTATGGTGCCCCATCCCTAATAATTGCTTAAAGTGCACGGTCGTGCCATCTGAAGAACGACCGTGCGACAGCGAAAAAATATAAAAACAGAACATAAACATTCTGTTCGACATTCTGGAATTTTGGAGAGCAACTCAGGCGATTTTCAGGCTCCGGAGGCTTCTGCTTTCACCCGGATACAAGCCATATTATCCCGATTAGCTCCATTACTATCCGGATCCTTAGTCTAGTGCTTGTTTATGGTTTGGTTTTCTAATCTTTCCATGATTTTGTTAATCTTTCAAGTACTTAGATTAATGTTTATGTATTATTGTATCCTTTGGGCAAAAACACAACAATCCCTTGCTTGATTATAGCCATTAGTATGTTAAACTTTGTTTGTAATGACATTTTGAAGTATTTTCTATGTTAATCTTTGATGATTAGTTTGCAACCTTGTTATTGATATTGATTTCTTGATTATAAGTAATTGTGTTGGATGATTGGTGCTTGGTTAGTTAAGATAGTTGAAAAATGAAGCTTAATTAATCTTGTATTAGTAAACTTTGAACTTGGTTAACTAGTTAAGCTTGGTTTAAATGTGTGCATCATGATACTAGAAATGGTTAGTGATTTAATAAAATGTAATTATTGTTAATCAAGAGAGCTTGCCGTCACGGAAGGACCTTAACGGGTTAGATGGTGTCGTTATAAATTCTTGCCATGATTTGTTAGCTTAGTTAGTAGTTTAGGCCAAAATTGCTATCTTGGTGAATTATTGTGCAAGATTTGTAAAATGAACTCGGTTGTGATTTAATCTAGTTTATGCTTGTCTCGGTGGTTGCATTGTGTTTATCGGTGTCTCTTTCCTTGATTAAGTGCGGTTAGAAAACTCCTAACGGATGACTAACTTATTTTTAAGAGATTTTCATAGACATTTATCAATTGCACGTTAAAGAACAATTTTAGGTGGTTAAAGTGTGTTTATCGTTTTAGCTTTCCGAATGATTGTCATGTTAGGATTCCCGAAAGGGATACTAATTGTCTTAAATTGGAATATTGACCGAATGCTTCTAGTGCCAAAACCGACTTAGTTGACATGCTTTGGTTGTGTATTAAGCAAGGCATTTTATCTATTATACATTATGTTTTTATTCTGTTTTTGTTTACGCTTACTTTAGTTTAATTAAAAATCAAACAAAACTTATGTTTTTACCGGTAGTTTAGTGACAAAGGTCTAGTATTATTTCTCCGCCCATTTCCGTGGATCGATACTTGGTTTTTACCGATACTTTACTACATATATGACGGGGTACACTTGCCCCTTTCGTGTGTGTTTTGATGTAAAAGTAATAATCACTTTTATAAATTTAAAACCAAATCGTGTGTAAATTCATTGCAAAATTATGTATATATACGCACAAGTCATCTTTCCACCCCGAAAACATTTATAAAAATGTAAAACCATAAAATGTGGGGTTATGAACTCACCTGAGTATTCCTGTGCAAAACTAGCTAAATACGACTTTGTGATGTCGTTTCCAAGACGAGACTCGCTAGCGTGCATTCTACAATATTCCTAACACGGAATATCTTATACGTTTCTAATTAATGCGGTAACAAATCTACGTTTTACCGAGCTCTACCTAACCATTAACTGAACGATTTGACGGTACGTTGTTAACTTAATGAAAACGATGAAGTTAAACTTTTGTCGCCCCGAGAAGTCGTTTGTGTATATAGGAATATTCGCACGAAAGTAATATATAATAAACTTGTATTATATATATTGTGTTTTGTATATACTTGTCATAATATATGTATACGCCGTTTCAGCGTTTGTAATAAATATAAAAAGTTATATTTATTCTACAAAAGAATCGTCGAGTTGTATTTGAAAATAAATATAAACTATATTTATTTTGATGAAACGAATTCGTGTTACGCGATGTTTGAAATAAATACATACACTATATTTATTTATAAAAGGATTCGGGTTCGTCTGAAATAAATATAATAACAACTATATTTATCTATAAGAAGATTCGAGTTTAACGTTCGAAATAAGTATAAATAGTTTGATCTATTTTATAAAAGTTTCCGAGTTTCATTAACCTTTAACTCATACTTGTCGAAACGTTTAGAGTTTCCGTTTTGTGTTTCGTAAAACGTTGCCAAAGTAAAGAGATCTTCATATTTACTTTATAATAAAACTCGAATTCCATAAAGTGTCGTTTTAAAACTATAAAAACTTGTCGTGTTTCGGATTTTTATGAAAATCGGACAGAGTCTCCTCTGTTTTTGGAATAACCCGACAAATAAAGTCGTCGTACACTTTCAAATTTCAACAATATAATCAACCATATATAGTTTTCGTCAAAGGTATCAAACGTAACTAAATTATAAATGAATCGGTTCGAGCTCGTTCACGTATAAAAATTATTAAAACGACATAAATAATCACATCACTAATTTTACCAATTCTTCACGTCGAAAAGTCGAGTGAGCTAACAGAGTTGACCGAGTTGAACTGAGTTGACTCGGTTTGACCGAGTCAACCCGAACCACGAACCAAACAGGCTGACCCAAACTGAACTGTCGACATGAACCTGCTGACCCGAACACTGAGTTGACTCGGTTTGACCGAGTCAAACTAAACCGAAGCTAACCCGAACCATTGTTGACTGTCCTGACTGTAGCTGACCCGAACTCGTACCAAACTGGACCGAGACATGAACCAACCCAACTGGACTCAACATAACCGATGTGGCTCCGGCGGTCAGATCCGCCGGTGGACCACCACCATCATCGCTCAACATCATCTTCATCATCATCATCGTGAAATTCTCCGGATAATGATATGGACCGCCGGACAATTGAACCGACCGCCGGATACTGTCGCTAACCGCTGGAGCGTCGGTTCTCCCTCTCTCCTCAGCCTCTTTCTCCCTCTACTCTCTCTTTCTCTCGTTTCTTTCTGTTACAGCCGCCACACGCCACCACCATCTGGTGGTGGCTGCCGATAAGCAGAAGTGAGAGGGGGGGTGTCTCGCTCGTCGGAGAGAACCACCGGCAGCCGCCGGTTCCCTGTGGTTGTCGCCGGACTGAATCAGAGGGAGGGAGGGTGACCGAGAAGTGTTTTGACTTTGTGAAGAAGGAGGGTTGTGTTGTAGAAATCGAGAGGGAGAGAGTGAAAATGTTTGGTAAATTGTATGTGTGTATACCTGCAGACAAAGAGGGGGAAAGTAATATGTGTGAGTATGGTGGGTTTATTTGGAGATGAGGAGGAGAGATCAGGTCCTCCGTATTAATAGAGAGGAAGGTTTCTAAAGTCCTTTATGTATTTAAATTGCAATCAGGTTACTTGTTTTAACCTTGGGAATAAGATCTCTTGTAGAGATTAGTATTGATTTGCTGAGATTTTTGAAGGATCTTGAAAGGATCTTATAAGGATTTTGATATATTAGGTTTAGGCTTGTGGGTTTTGGGCTTGGGCCCAGGGCCCACAAGCCCATCTCATGTGTAAGTGGCCCGTAATTCCTACGAGACCCGATATCGCGACTCAAACTCCATGAGCATAAAATATTCGTGTAACATCCATATTTGTCGGTGTCGTCAGTATTTCGTACGGTTTCAGTCCGTTGTCATTTGATGTTTCGCAGATTCCACGCGAATCTTCATATGCGTACTGTATAGCTGAACAAACGTTCCTGGGCACTCCAAGGGCCTAATTAAGTCAATATTCGACTTAATCACTATTTATTATTACGTTAATCGCCTGTTAATCACGTAAATAGGGGCGTAAATTACCGGTTGTCACATTCTCCCCCTGTTAATAAAATTTCGTCCTCGAAATTTAGTTTACGTTAACTCCTTAGAGTTACATTATGCGTAGAAAATACGAATAGTACCAAAGTGAACGATCATGAAATCGAATCAAGACTTATTCGAATGATGTGAATTCAAGGACGTATCACAAGATGCAAATGAATTCTAGAAATGATCGCATCCAATAAATGAACTTAGATTTCAACGAGCTAAAATGTAATAGTTTGCATGAAATGCTCGATCATGATCTGCCCAAGTTGCAAGTTCTACCGACGCCACAAGGGGTCGTAGTGAATGAAACAATTCAATAATAGCGGTGATTGAACAAGTATCACCTGTGTTTTGCATCAAATGCTCAATCATAATTAGCCCAAGCAACAAGTTTATACTGACACCACAAGGTGTCGAAATCAACAAACGACTTAATGGAGTCGTAGACCAAACAAGTCTACTAAGACTCAGAACAATGAAACGCTTGTTAAAACGAATTCGAATATGATGTTTCCAATACATCATATGGTGTCTTGAATTGAATATGTGTAATGAACAAGTTCAAACAATTGAATTTGATTTCGGCGCAAGCCGACAATACATGTATCGACAAGGAAACTTTCGGAATGGTCACAATGAAAAAACCATGTATGTAACTTGAAAAGAAAAGAAATTTCAAGAAAGTGTGTTGACTTGATAACAAAGAAGCCAACAATTTCAATAATGCGAGTCGTTCGAATCACGAATCAATACTTAGATTTAGCGAAACAATATTTGAACTTTAATGAAACGCTTTATTCGAAACGAAACCTCATGCGTAACATATAAATTTTCAAGAAATGAAGCAAATGAATATTCGCTACACTGAAAGAAATGATCGTGACACAATGACCATTAAGAGGAGTAGAGATACAAAAATCTACTCAGTAAATGTTAAAGTCGAAATTTCAATAAAAGAAATTTAAGGACTTTACCTAGGGTTGCATGTGATAACCAGTTATTAGGTGACATTACCATAGCGTATTCGTCGTTAATAAGATAGGGGGATACGGTAACTTGCGTCTTTTCCTTAGCATGACTCGTGTCATTTGCAGGACCGCGTGCCAACTGCCGCTTCCTGATCGATAGTCGCGTGTGACGTACTTCAACCTCCGTTGATGTATAGCTTAACTCTCATGTATGCCTGTGTGCTAGCGTTTCATTTTGCGTAGAATGTGATGCACTCCGACATTTGTTGACGTAAAATTTGAGTTCTATGTATTCTCGTGCACTAGCGTTTCGTTATGCGTAGGCTACCTGCTCGGGAAGTTAAAACATCATAGACAATATGCATAATTGTGTGTGCCCGAATTAATATTTGCAGTTCCTACGTGATGACCTTTAATGAACTTCAACATAAGTTTCCGAAGGTCTTACATGCATGTTTCCTAAACTCTCAGAGTTTCGTGTACTGTATGCGACTGTTTTGTGTATCGTGGGTAAAACACCACTTTAGCGTATGTTTGGAAACAAAAATTTTTTACTGTTTGCTTTCGGAAACGGTTGGAGACCATTTTCGAGTACTAGGCGTTCTGTATGTATTCGACGTTTTACGTTCCCAGAGTAAATTGAGGTTAGAGCCTAGGTGTCTCTACAGAAACCTATTTCGCTGTAACCTATAGCTCTGATACCAATCTGTCACACCCCGGAATATTAGAGCATTGGCGTGACTGAACTGGTATCTTCATTGCACATCGGAACCAAATAATAAGTCTTTTAGATATTGAACGCCCACTAAGTACTCGACTCTTCATGGTTCTCCTATTCCAACCGTACCTTGTCTTAGAACTGAAACCTGAGAAAGAAACATGCGAAAAAGTCAACATAAAGTTGAGCGAGTTCATAGTTTCTTTGTGAAAGATTTGAAATAAATTTTTTGAATAACTGGTTTTTGAAGTATTGTTGTGAAAACTAATTTAAAATCATTTTCATATATAAATCACGTTTTCATGTGTACCCCACGTACTCATGTATAATTCAAGTATACTTGTGTACCCCACGTACTCAAGTATAAATCAAGTTTTCATATTTAAATCAAGTTTTCATGTGTACCCCACATACTCATGTATAATTCAAGTTTTTCTTGAGTACCCCACGTACTTCAAGTATAGTTCCCGTTTTCTTGAGTACCCCACGTCCTTCAAGTATAAATTAAGTTTTAGTATGGTATGAATTTTATGTAAATACAGTATTCCTGTAAGTATCAGGATTGTTAATGGGTTGCAAAGCCATTAACATGTGACACGACATAGGAAGTCACCAAACCTTAGGCATTTAGTGGGTATATTCTGAGACACAAAAGCACTACTCGATTCTCGCCCTCACCGAGAGTGTGGCTGCCCGGCACCCGTTAGATCTAACCTTTTGTTCTGCAGTCTAGGTATATTGTTGATTAATGGTGCTTCTGTACCCTATTCGTGACACGATTCCTCGCATCATTTCTCATAATGCCTCATACTTGGTTCTCGTCCTCACCAAGTGCGTTTCTCGTATTCTTATATCTCGTCACACTTGGTTCTCGTCCTCACCAAGTGTGCTTCTTGTATTTTTATCATACCATTTGTATACATTTTAACATTTGTGTTTGTAAACTCTTGTATTTGTATTTTCCCGTAGTTTATAAAACTAGAATCTCGTGTGTATGCATATTTCGAAAAATACGCTTGTTTGAAAAACCGGTATAAAACATAAGCTTTTCGTAAACCATTTGTGTCATTTAAACTTGCTTGTAAAATGGTTTAGAAATATGTAATTCTTGCTTTGCAAAAAGTGCATGTCTTTCGACCCCGAAAACATTTATAAAAATGTAAAACCATAAAAGGTGGGGTTATGAACTCACCTGAGTATTCCTGTGCAATACTAGCTAAATACGACTTTGTGATGTCGTTTCCAAGACGAGACTCGCTAGCATGCATTCTACAATATTCCTAACACGGAATATCTTATAAGTTTCTAATTAATGCGGTAACAAATCTACGTGTTACCGAGCTCTACCGAGAAGTCGTTTGTGTATATAGGAATATTCGCATGAAAGTAATATATAATAAACTTTTATTATATATATTGCGTTTTGTATATACTTGTCATAATATATGTATACGCCGTTTCAGCGTTTGTAATAAATATAAAAAGTTATAGTTATTCTACAAAAGAATCGTCGAGTTGTATTTGAAAATAAATATAAACTATATTTATTTTGATGAAACGAATTCGTGTTACGCGATGTTTGAAATAAATATATACACTATATTTATTTATAAAAGGATTCGGGTTCGTTTGAAATAAATATAATAATAACTATATTTATCTATAAGAAGATTCGAGTTTAACGTTCGAAATAAGTATAAATAGTTTGATCTATTTTATAAAAGTTTCCGAGTTTCATTAACCTTTAACTCATACTTGTCGAAACGTTTAGAGTTTCCGTTTTGTGTTTCGTAAAACGTTGCCAAAGTAAAGAGATCTTTATATTTACTTTATAATAAAACTCGAATTCCATAAAGTGTCGTTTTAAAACTATAAAAACTTGTCGTGTTTTGGATTTTTATGAAAATCGGACAGAGTCTCCTCTGTTTTTGGAATAACCCGACAAATAAAGTCGTCGTACACTTTCAAAATTCAACAATATAATCAACCATATATAGTTTTCGTCAAAGGTATCAAACGTAACTAAATTATAAATGAATCGGTTCGAGCTCGTTCACGTATAAAAATTATTAAAACGACATAAATAATCACATCACTAATTTTACCAATTCTTCACGTCGAAAAGTCGAGTGAGCTAACAAAGTTGACCGAGTTGAACTGAGTTGACTCGGTTTGACCGAGTCAACCCGAACCACGAACCGAACCGGCTGAGCCGAACTGAAGTGTCGACCTAAACCTGCTGACCCGAACACTAAGTTGACTCGGTTTGACCGAGTCAAACCGAACCAAAGCTAACCCGAACCATTGTTGACTGCCCTGACTATAGCTGACCCGAACTCGTACCAAACTGGACCGAGACATGAACCAACCCAACTGGACTCAACATAACCGAAGACCTGCTTTAGCCTATAAGTGGACACTCATCCCAAGAGTTCCCAGGTAAGAGTGACAGGTCTGATTATGTGGATTTGTACGAACACTCTAGCCTTAGACAGAAAACTCAGGATACAGGCATCCACCCTTCCAGATTGCACGTGTTCACATTATAAGACCCAAAATTTGAAGAGATTTTGAAAACTTAGAGGGTTCAAAACCTTATAAGAAATCATCCTAGAACAGGTGATTGGTTTTCAAAGCGGATTTGAAATTTGTGTTCTCGTTGTGGTTATCACCTAAGGATAGGTGACGGTATTGTTTTTAAAAGTTTTGTGTTCTCGTCAGGGAGTGGAGTGGCATAATCATTGTTTCACAACCATGGATACAAAAGTTTTGTTTTATTGATTCGTTAGATAATTTACATTGTCTTAAAACAAAACAAACAAGTTACACATCGACTATCATTATTATTATGTCACTAAGGCCTCGTCCAGATCCTATGTGAACATGCATCCTAGCAATCAACATCATTCAATCACCTCCTGAAACATATGTAAAAACAAAGTCAGCAAAGAAATGCTGGCGAGCACATAGGTTTTGTGAGAGTGTCGGATTCATGGCTCGTTTACATATTGCAATACCTCGATTAACTACAAGAGTCAATAGTTAAAAACCTTGTTTTGAAACATGTACGGATTGCAACATGATTAACCAACTCAAAAACAAGTTGGTTATAGTTTATAAAATCTCGTAGCCATGATTCTTAACCCAAAAACATTTGTTTAATTAAAAAGAAAATTGTAAATCATCTCTTTAATAAAACTCGTATGGTCTAAATTATTTAGAAAACATCGTTATGTGACATAGTTTCAAAATCGTTTGCCCAATTGAACTAAATAATGCCACGAAATGTAATATGATAAAAAACACTTATATATAAGAAGTACTAGCAACGTATCTACCATGTTTTTATCATGTTACACCCGTCCCATTTTCTAATCACAACCCAAAACCAATCGTTAATTCCAATCGTTTAACTCGTTTAAAATCGTTTCAAATCGTTTAAATCGTCCTAAAATCGCTCTCGTTTTAATTGTGAAACTACTTTTGGTCGTCTCGCTAATAATATTCAAACCTTCATAACTCGTCCATCGTTCAAATTGAATTAACAAACCACCAAAGGGTAAGTTAACAATCACAGATTCAGTCGTTACCCACATAAACCCCACACATAACCATTGGTGCAGTCTGATAACGGGATTTGTCAGATCCAATGGTACCATAACCTAATACTGGTCGGCTTGATCAATGTTAATGAATGTTATTCGTTATGTAACTACGTCCAACAAGTTTGTTCACATTATCGAAATCGTTATTTGTTTAATATAAACCATTTTAATCGTTTTTGAATCCATCGTTCAAATCATCGAAAACATTTAACACATATGAATCACCCCAAAACAATCGAAAACAGTAAAATAGGGAACTATGTACTCACATTGAAGTGCAAATATCCCTGATCTAAAGAACTTAGCGAAGCTCAGGCAAACCAAGGAAATCAAGTAGTACCTAGTAATCGGATCGCTAAATTAATAAATCGACACCTAAATCGGAAGATCGGATAGAATCAGGTCTTGTAAACCAAATGAGTATTGGAACTCGTGTGATATGGTTTAACAAAGCCTACATCCTAAATCGGAACATATCCTAACTGCTTTCGACCCATTACGACCCGTTTAGGTAGCTTACGCTACTTTAACGCGTCGTTCGCGTAAAACGCGTTCGAGACGCCAAACTAGTCCTATGACAAGTATTATATGCCTAAACATGTTGCATAATCAGTTAAGTGACAAAAGTTTAAGTTACATATGTTTAAATACCAATTATGCATGAAAACGGCATTTTGGTCATTTTCCTAAGGCATATAAACTACCTATCATACAACTAAATTAACTAAGTGACCATAAGGTATAACCTCGGAAGGTCATTCCCTATACAACTATTGTCACTAAACATGCTTGGTCGGATCCTAATGATCGACCAAACGGGTCTAGTTAGAAAGTCTAAATGGTGGTTTAGACCACTTGACTTACGATTCTATACAAGCACTAAACTAAATTTAACGAAGTTAGAAAACAGGTTTTGATATCAAAACAAAGGGTTTTGATACCCAAGAATAGTTTGATTGCAAAATGCGCATAAATACGCATTTTGACCAAAACTATGACTCGTCACTACGCCTAATCAACGTGGTAATCAGTAGGTATAGTCACAAGGGACTATAACCATCGTGATTACGCTCACGTTGCAAATTTCGAACGAACTTTGTGTTGACCAATTCGTGGTCAAAGCAGAACGTCAAACACAGTTTGACTTTCGTGCTTAAAAACTCATAAAAAGCACGAAAGAGACTTACAAAGGGTCCAAGCTAGGAAGATCTTGATTCAAATTGCTCAGGTATGAAGTGCTAAACCCCAACTTAGAGCAAATTGAATCAGATTGTGAGTTGAAAGGAATGAAAGTGTTGGGTATTTATAGATTTTGTAGAACCGTTAGGATCGTTCCTCGCAATTCATGCTTCGATCTAGGCCTTACACTTGGGCACATGGTTTGCAATACAAGGGGACACTAAAAACAATCAAATACCAGCCCATAGAGTGCAAAACTTGGGGTTAAAAACCATCAAAACATCAAAAATGGACCAGATTCAATGATTCTGTCTTATTGTCTATACCGCCTGTGAGAGAGAGAGACCTCTCTTACGTGGCCCGCGAGAGCCGAGTTTCACAGATTGACAATAATGGTCCCTGCATGCTAAAAAGTCAGTTTTCGGCACGTTTAAGCCCCGTTAACCCCATTTCAAGGCTCTAAAATGAAGTTAAAGTATAGGGAACTTGAAATGTGCTAAAAAAACATCTCAGATGTCGGTTCGTTTGGTCATACGGTTGCGTTATTCGGTTAATTACGACGGAAATCATAACGGACGCAAAAACGATCCAAATTACGCGACGAATGGAATTTTTGCATTCCAATCACTAAAATAAAATATTTTAATGATTACATAAATTTTTGGATGTCCGGATATATTCAGAACGTAAGATATGCGTAAAAACGCAAACTTATGCACTTTTTGACGCTTTTAGTCCCTATTGATCAATAAAGTTTATTTTAGCATACCGAACCCCTCAAAGCCTATTTCTAAGCTATGTAAAGGATATTTAGGGTATGCTTAACTTATGATCAAGTTCCGGAATGTTCGTTACTGAACAAATCGGCATACTTTCACAGTTTGACACAAATAGTTCCTGTGATCGAATAAACTTGATTTTAACACACCAAACCATCCAAAACTTATTTCTAAGTTAAGTGGAAGTTATTTAAGGTATGCTAAACCTATGTTACTATCCTGGAGTGTTTGTCACGTTAAACTGATTACGTTTATGCACCAGTTCGCGTATAACCTTCTAGAAGGCGATTTAAAGCTTGAAATCGAATTCGAATCAAATTGTAAAATCATCAAACACAAATACACACATAATAACACCAAAACACATTATTTTATTGATAATTGATATTGTTTTACATTATACATCGATTACAGAGCACAATTGTCACATTACGAGACTAAGGGTGGGATGTAACCGTCTGTTGGGAAACAGCTACGAAGAATGATTCTTCGTTAATTGACTGTCGACGAACAATCAGGATTCTTTGTCGTAGCTACTTCTGACGAAGGATGATTCTTCGTCAAGGAGACTCTTCGTCGACAGGTATTCGACGAACTACTCAGATCCTTCGTCGTCATCGTTCTCGGTGAAGAATAGACCTTCACAAAAAGAATTCTTCACCGTGAAGGAAAATGGGTCTGGACAGTGGAACAGTTATGAGGTTTATGATATTGGACACTTGCGTTGTGAAATTCTATTTGCTGTATGATAATAATGTTAACTAGAATGAGAAGTCTGACTTGACTTGTGTAATTAGAACGCTCTCCTATTATATATATTGTTAAGAGACATGCACATGGGATGTGGACTTGTATGAGAATTAGATGTGTGCTACATGTTGAACAATGATCTTTGTGTTAGATGCAATCTGTGAAAATACATGTACCGTTAAGTGATTGATTTGCATGCGAAACCCATACACTTGTTATGTGACTTTATGACAAACGTTACGGATCAATAGGTTGCATGATTAATGGTTACTACTTGTGTAAGGACATGCGTCCTACCTGTTTGCTATGTGTGTAACCTGTACGATGGGTACGTGATATATGTGAACGGTATACTGACTATTCTTGGTAACCACGGTAGGGTATGGTTGACCAACTTGGAATGGGTAATGTAACATACCGAGCAAATCTAAGGTGAGTTCACTGCTCTTTTCCCAAGCATGCGTCCCGGGGAGGGACATCTGGTAAAAGTTCCGGGGAGGAATGTCGGGTAAATGGGTTTGACTGGAATGTTAAACCTGGGATGTTGGTTAATACACTCATATCTATCATTTAAGTCCCATCATATACCGAATTAGTTGTCGGGGAGGCAACGAGGTTATTAGTTGATAGCGCTATTAGGTTTTTCACCCTCACACTGTACCGGGGAGGACGGGCGTGAACTAATTACCTTAACCACTTGACCAATGTTTGATAGAGCATTGGGGAAGGGCAAATAATCTGGAGCCATCTGCGGTAATCGAGTTATTAACAACATCGAATATTTGAAATTGTTTTAAACTTATAACTGGTAACTAAACGTGTTAACAAACTTTGAACTCACCAGCGTTGTCTGATACACTTGTCTGCATGCTTGCAGGTCGTTAGATTCATGGTTATGGAACTTGCTATCTGGGAGTGTTGGAGTGGTCATGGATCGTGGCTCTTGGATATATGTTCCTTGTTTTCGCACGTTTGTTTTGAAACGCTTGAATAACGATTGACATTATGCTTCTGCTGGACGTATTTGTTTAAGTTGTGATTTGAAGTTACTTTATGAAATAAATGGAAACTTTTATTTAATATATTGTTATAGTTCAATGTGATTGGTGGCTGGATCATGGTACGTCACACGTCCCGTGGTGTTTCCGCATGTGGTATTTTGGGGGTGCGACATTTATATAGTTTTTGAGAAGGCATAAGATCATGACAAGTGGTTTAAGTATTGCCCAAGCATATATAGGATTGCAACAAGTGTTTGGTTAGGATTTAAAGCCTTGTTTATCACTCAAAAATGCCCACAAGATGAGAAACCATGAAGAAAATACATGAGCTGGTAGCTGGTAGGAAGGTTCTATCGAAATGATGTTGTCGAGTCATGCGCAACAACATCCCAGGGTTGTCGCGTGACGCGACCCCCTGCTGCCAACTTTCAGTAAATAACAGATTTAGTCCCTGCACACACTTAACCATGTTTTCGACGTATTTAACCCTTGTTAACCCATTTTCAAGGCTTTATAAGGATGTTAAAGCATAGGGGACTTGAAATATGCTTGGAAATATTGTGGATGTCGGTTCGTTTGGTCGTACGATCGCGTTTTTCGGTTAATTACGACGAAACTTGAACGGACGCGAAAACAAACCAAATTACGCGACGAATGGTATTTTTGCATTCCCATCACTAAAATACAAATTTTTAGTGATTACAAAAATTTTTGGATGTCCGGATATGGTCAGAACGCAAGATATGCACGAATTTGCATACTTTCGCAGTTTTGACGCTTTTAGCTCCTATTGTCAAATAAGCGTATTTTCGCATACCAAACCCCCTTAAAACTTATTTCTAAGATAGGTAAAGGATATTTAGGGTATGTTTAACTTATAACCTTGTTCCGGAGTGTACGTTGATACGCGAATCAGCAGACTTTTGAAGTTGTCACAAATAGTCCCTATGATCGAATAAACTTGTTTTTGACATACCAACCTTCAAAACTTATTTCTAAGTTATGCAAAGGATATTTGGGGTATGTTTAGCTTATGTCACTATTTCAGAGTGTACGTTGTGTTAAACTGATTACGTTTGCGTAATAGTTTACGTAAAACTTCCAGAAAAGCTTCTCGAGAGTTCGAAATCATACAAAATTTGATATGTGAAAATATCACATGTAATTATACAAATCCTGGGAATGAAATACAAGATTTCATTACATTCGTAATTGTAAGATGTTCATGGAGGCACAAATGTCACTCCTATGGTCTAGTAGTCGATTCTTAGTCTACCCTCATTTTATGATGAGGGTAATAACTAGAAAGCTAGGGTTTGGAGGTGTTCCAACATGGTAACCCAAAGCTGAGATGGTGCTACAAGAGAGTGTTCAAAACTCTCTTCTTGTACGAACTGCCAACAACACAGGACTTATGACACACCTTTGGTTGTTTACTGAGCTAATCTTTGGAATATATTGGATTTTTCTTGCTTTGTTTGTTTATTTTGTTTTGATAACTTAGTTGTATATATGCATTTTGTTGTTCTTTAAAGGGGAAGGAAAAGTGTATAAACACACAACAAAAAGGGGGGTTAAAATAAAGGAACTTATATTTATCAGAAAGAAAACATTTTGACATCCAAAACAAAGTTTCTGATAAAAGAAAGTTCATTTCTGATAAAATCTGATGAAATAACTCCTAAATCTGATAAATAATTTTGCTCAAATGATGAAATGAGATAAAAAACTGTGTGAAATTTTAGAAAACAATACTCATGACTATCATCCTTTGAAAATTTTCACGAAGTATTCCTCGAAGAAAAAGAACAAAGGACTTGGACTTCTACCAGAAAAGCATGTGTAAGGAATAACTCTGAACTTCTACTCCTTCCCACTCATCATAAAAAATGGACACTCTATCAAGGGGGAATAATCAATTCTGAGGATTTTCCACTGAAGATAAAATCTGAAAATCAAGTTTCAATCCATCAGAAAATTGGACATAGTTTCTGATGACGTCATCAGAAGGGATTTTTGACTTGCCAAAAGGGGGAAGAATGTCAGCTTCTAAAAGGTATATTACTGGACCATTTGCTGAAATAGGTCCCACAAGAGGCAAAAGGTATCACATGACTGTTAGTATTCTCCAATCAAATTCATTATTCTAAAGAATGTTTGAGTGTTAAAGAATAGTTGAGAAGACAACCTCTATTAATCCACCTTGACACCCATGATCCAACGGTTATATCTGCAGCACTCCTGAATCCCATGATCTAACGGTTAAAAAGGTAATTAATGACCATTAACCTGTCATAACATCCCACGATCTATGTCCCCTCCACTCGCATACACACTAACCACCCCATGATCTCTGCTCAAACTACACCTATAAATACCTAATTTTAGCAATTGGAGACTTCACCTTCAACCTCACAACCTTAAACCCTAAAAACCCTTTCGTTTTTTAAAAGTAAAAAATTCACTCCCAAATTCTCACTTCCAAATACACCATGGCTGAAGTAAACTTGAATATCCCAATCATTAAACATGATGTTGCCTTATCCAAGACAACGAATTCTTACCAATGAAAGAGAACAACCTACTGATGAACATTAACCACTCTGAGTATAAATAAAAGCGTCACCTTTTAGTTGAATTTCCACCGAGATGTCCAATCTCTCAAACAATGACTAAAACCAGAGAAGTGTCGGAGAAGATTCTGCAACAATGTGTCAAAACATTCAATGATACCAGAATCAACCATGTCAGTTCTCATTTATGGGGGAATATCTCTATGATAATCACTCTAGCAAGAATCAGGGAATGGCTGGAACTACCTATTCTTGATGCTTACATTGAAGCTCCTAAGAAGGAGGATCTGATAAAACTCTTCTTGAAGCTGGGATACAAAAGGACAATCACAAAGATTGGTGAATTCAAAAGGAATGAGTTGCCAGCTTTCTTGCAAGTCATGATAGAGACTCTGAACAAGTGCCTAACTTCAAAAATTGGGGAAGTTGATCAGATCAACCAGTCCGTTCTTACCATAATGTATGGACTCATCACTGGGTTCAGCATTGACTATGGAACTGAAATTTTCAATTTGATGAAGAGATCAGTTCTCACAGAGACTAGTAGAATTTCTTCTCATCTACCATACCCCAGATTTCTGTCAATTTTTGTTGCTGAGACGTTTGAAGAAAGAAACATGGAACTACCAGCATCGGAAATCATATGGAGATCATCTATAATGAAGCACTGGTGTACAACTCAGTGGTGGACTTCCAACACAGATGCGCCAATTTTGCCTGAGAGCATGATGTGCTTAATTGCATCAGACTCACCTTACAGGAGATTGCATTAGGAAATTCTAAACAGGTCAAAGGTACATGAAGCATTAGTGAATGTAGAAGTATTTGACAGTACTTCTTCACCAGATGAGGATGATCAAAGGTCAAACTCACCAGAATCTGATGAAGCTGAGGAAGACCAGCACCTACACATCAGTAACTCACTAGAAGCGATGGAGGTAGATAATCAAGGTCACAATAATCAAGAGACAGAGATTCATCATGAAGCAGAATCTTATGTAGCAGGAACATGTTCACCAGATAATACTTCTTTACTTTTTGCAAAAAAAAAAAATCAACAAATTCCAATTCTGAAAAATCTATTGAAGTTATAGAATGTCTTTTAGAGATCCTGCTGCTAATGAAGAGATTACTAGTTCCATTCGTCTTAACTCCAAATAAATTGGTGAGGAGGAGGCTGAGACAACAACAGATGGAGGTCAGGAAACTGATCAAGGAAATCTGGTAAAGGAAAATCTGCTTTTCGAAACAACTTATGGAGAATCATTTACTGAAATGATTCAAGGAAATAAGGAAATCCAGGATGAGAATATGTTTCACATGCCTTGTGAAAGAACTTCTAGTAGATCCATGGATCTACCAGAACCCTTTACAATAGCAGCATCAAGTATGTTTGCTGCTGGTGGATTAGAAGGAACATTTGTTGTTCCAAATTTACCAGAAACACCAATCATATCAACTGAACAGCTTCACCAAGTGTTAGATGATGTGATTAAAGTTTGTGAAGATACAACAACAAAGCAAACAAAAACCCTAGTTGCAGCAAAGCTGGATGTGCTGTTGGAGGAGATAAAGAGTCAAAGATCTGACATGAAGGTTCTGTCAGAATCAGTGGAATCCATCAGAAGACAAACATAAAGAAATACTGAATTTCTAAAGAACCTACAACAGCAACCAGAAAAGTCACCAGAAAGCAGCAGACTTTCAAAGAATGTTTACAGAAATGGAGAAAATAAAGTCTCAGTTGAAAGATGTTGTGGAAACAAGAGAAACATCAAGCTCTGGTAGAATTCTGGAGGAAATCAACAACCTAAAGGCCAGCAACAACAGTTTAACAGATGCCCTGGAGAAGTTTGTGTAAGAATGGGCTGCACAAAAAGAGTAGAATAGAGCAGAATTTGCTAAAGTGCGTGAGGAAGAGATGAAGAATGCTCAGCTCATGAGTGATATTCAATCACTCATGAAAAGAACGCCCTACAATGTTGCCAGACTAGCAAAGGTAGACATTGATGAGCTCAAAGCCCCCATTCCCAAAGAAGCTTAACAACTGGAGGTTCCCAAGATCATCAGACCACAACAACAAACTACCAAACCTTAAAGCCAATCAGGGCCTACATCAATGGGTCCCCCACCACCTGTGTCAAGAGAAAAACTATTCAGAAGGTATGAAACCACACTTATTATTATTGCTAATTTAAAAATTTCTTCCCCACAGACACAATCAAGAAAGACTACATCAGGGGAAACAGTTTTCAGTGAAAATATGAATTTACAAGAGAAAAGAAAGTGGTAAGACTCTGCAACTTCATCTTCCAAGAGACCAAAAATAGTACAATGAAAAGACTCTGAAGGGAAGACAATCATGGTTCTAGAAATTGAAAAAGATGTCATGAAGTTTCTAGAACATCATCTTAAGGAGTTTTATTGGTCACCAGAAGATAAGTTGGACAGACCACTCAGTACAGTCAGCAGAGATTAGAAAGATGAAAGGCTTGAAAGGGGAGACAAGAGTATTCACAAAGCTCTTGAAAATCCAATAGAGAGAGTTCTCAAAGTGGATGCCCTGGCTACACCAGACAAGATGGGTGGAATTCATGAGCAAAATAAATACACCCTTCTAAGAAAAGATGGCAATGAGCAAGATTACAGATGGTGACTTAGCTGATTTCTAACATCTAATGGACATAATCACATTGAAGAGAATATATGATTAAGATAAGAGGAACACAAGATTTGTCAGAAGAGCCCTTGATAGTTTGTCAAAAGCTGGAGTTAAATTATTTGAAAGGGCAGCTCTATCAGATTTTGATCTATGCATTAACTTTGATTATGTTCATAAGAAGAAAGTACATATACCTCCACCAGATACATCCATCCCAGCAGAGCTTGAAGAGAAAGCCAGAACCAGTGTCATCTTTGAAAATCCAGAACTTTCTGTTGTTTTCAGGGACATTGAAGAAAAGAAGCCTCTCTTCAGAGTGGTTGACATCTGCAAATACTCAAACCAGACTCTCAAGTACATAAGGGAGTGCATGAACAAGAAGCAGCAACAACTCAAAGCCAAGGGATGAGATAAAGAGATTCTAAGGCAAGCAATAGAGATAATCATCAATGAGTGGATAACTACAAGAGGTACAAGGAGATGTACAAGGAATGCTACAAGTTCTTCCATTACATGAAGAAACTAAAGCATGATGATCCTTACCGAATTAACATTTCTTGAAAAACAATTTAGTTATGTTTTTTCTCTGTTTTCTGTTTTGAACAATATTTTTGTTTTGTAACTTTACATTCTGTTGTTGGGAATCTTTTATTATGTTCATTTGTTATGAGGTAGTTTATTTTTCTTACAATACTTAGGGGGAAATTGTTAGGAAACTCTTATAAGTATTGAAGAAAAAAATGATCAATCTGATCATATGCTGAAAATAAAGTCAAGAATATCAATAAAAAGGTGACTACAAGATAACAGGACAAGAGAAGAAAGAAAGATATATCTTCAACAAAGATCAGAAAGTGATCAAGACAAGAGAAGACGATTAGAAAAGCCCATTCTGATGATTCTGATGATAAATCTGGTATTTATCATCAGAATCTGGTAAACTCTGGTCATCCGAATTTCTGACGATCAAACCTAATAGAATTTTGGTAAGATGGCCATCAGAATTTCTGATGAGCCAACTTGGCTTAGAGATAAGGCCCTGACACATTTGGAAAGTAGCAAGTTGACATCCATGGATTCAATTAATATGCCAAAAAGCTACTTTGTGCAGAGCAAGTGCATGAATAAATAAATGTTTATTCATGACCCAGACTCTCTATAAATAGAGATGTCAACACCGAAGGTTAAATGAGTTGAGCCAACCATTCAATACATACACTAAAAACTCCATTACCCTTTATTGCAGAATTCTTTGAGCATTCATTTGTAATAGTCAATAACTTTGTTTTTCCAAAGTGATATATATACTTGAAATTTCTATAAGTTGTGTTTCTTGAAAGTTTGATTTCTAGTTCCGCACAATATTTTCATACTTATTAAAATCTATTGCCATACTCAGTCAAAGAGCATCTTATCTGGGACCAACAACATCACCATTGTGTCACTGTTCACCTTCTTCTTTTTCGTCGATAGTCATCTCCTCTGTTCATCACCTCCGACCACCGCGTTACCTCCATCATTGTTATCAGCCACCTCCGGTCCCCGTTCATCGTCATTATCAATCTCCGTCATTCATCGTCATCACCTTCTTAACCACCGTCCGTCTTCGTCTCCGTTATAGTTCAACCTGTAACCATCTCCAGTCAACTTCTCTAATCATCAACCACATCTGTCGCCATCACACCGTTCACTTTCTCAAATCTTCATCACCACTACATCTCTACACGAAGAACCACCATTAACCACCGTAGAGAACCATCATCATAGCTTTGTCGAATTCCCACCGACGACAACATGCAAACATCATCATCACCATCATTCATCATCATCTTCATCATCTCATCACTTGCTTCACAATATTCAACCATGAACACCGGTCGTCATTTTCTTCTATCATCATCGTCGTTAATCTCAATATCCTCGCAACCATCACAACCTTCATCATCGTTCAATATCCTCATAACCATCACACCCGGCCTTCATAATCATGCATCTTGTGCTAATTAATGACAATTATTTGTTGTCGAGAAAAGAATCAAAGAAGAAGACTCATTTTTGCGACGGTTCAGTGTCGGGAAAGTAAAAAAAAATCGGCTGAATTTTTTTTAGGGTTGAATTGGGTGTGCGTAAAGGAATTGTTAATATTGATGTGATGTTTAGGATTCTTCATAATCATTTAATCATTAGTTAATCATTAATATGTTTAATAATAATAATAATAATAATAATAATAGTAATTAAATATTAATTTTAGATTTGTCAACTATAATTAGTATATTTAATATAAAAGCTTTATAAATCATAAAAAAGTCTTTAAAATATTAAAAAAAATTTGCTTGTTTCATGATAAAGTTTGACAGGGTTTTGAATGCAGTAAAGGAAGCGGTTTGTACGTTTGTGAAGTGTTTGAGCTAGCAAGTAAATTGGTTTTTCACCCAGATTGTGCTTCTCAGCTTTTGATCACGTGCAAGGAACAAACTAGTAAAGGTTTTTGCAAGATGTCTACAGCCCAAACTCAGTACCCGAGAATTGTTTTTAGCCTAATATGTAATCCAAACCCAAATGCAAATCCGAACATTGTCTTTAGCCCACTTACCCAAACTTGCGTTAACAGCACTACACCCCAGGCTCAAAATCAATACCCAAACATGATGGATAGTGCTGACGATTTGCATTTTGAGATTACTTTTTCTAGAAATGGAGCTGAAAGGTTGCAGGATCGAGTGAAGGAAAAGCTGAATGAGTTTATAGGAAACTACAATGTTGATCCTGTTGTGGAATATGTGATGCGTTTGCTTGAAAATGGGAGGCGAAAAGAAGAAGTAAGAAATCAGCTGAATAGTTTTTTGGGTGATGACAAAGACTCCTTTGTATCTTGGTTATGGGATCATTTACAATCAAACCAAGATCTATATGTTTCATAACAAAAGTGGAATCTCTGAATTGGTTTAATTTCTTTTCAAGTTCAATAATTTTGAGTTGCGCATCTGACAACTCTTTGCATTTTTCAGAAACCTCTTTTGTTTTCTCACTCATCGTATCATGAGCTAAGTCTATGATTTGAAGTTGTTCATTTAATTTGCAGGTTAACATGTCAATTTCATTTTCATAACCTTTAATTTTCTTCAAATATAAGGACTCGTTTCTTTTTACGAAAAAGTTTGATTCTTTTATGCTCGACATATCATTTATCAGACTTTAGTTTTGTGTTGATAACTTATCAACCTCATCCTGTAATTCACGACATCTTAAACAAACTGAACTAGCAGGATTTGAACTTACCTCTCCTGTTGATTTGCTCAAGTCGGCCATGAAATCAGCAAAGTCAGCAGCCATCTTTTTATCTGCAACATCCTTCTTATTGTCAGAATTTAGGTTTTCCTCTTGAACTTCTACTGTCTGGTCAGCATTAACTTCTTCAGCTTCACTCTCCTTCTCTACTTCAGCATCTACCTTCACTTCAGCATCATCGCCTGTGACAATATCTGCCATGAACGCCTGCGTGATGTTTTCATCACCTTCCAGATGAGTGCTCTAATCGTATGAGCCCTCGCGTGCGGTAGAGATCAAAGCTTTTGAGCCAGTGTTATTTGATGCATTCCTGTTACTTGAACTTTGACCCGAAGACTATTTTTCGTCTTTGACATTCCGTAGCAAAATTTCCATAACTCTGACAGTTAAAGCACCTAACTTTGGACTTATCAAACCTAACACTCTTACCAACGAACTTCCTTCCTGTTATGTTCATAAATCTCTTGACTCTTCTAGAGATCATGGCCATCTGCCACTATATATCCATCTCTTCTAAGTCATCAGGATCAATCTGATCATAATCTTCATCAAAAGTAACTGGATCAGATATCTTTCCCTAAATGTAGTTCTCATAAGATCCGACAAATGAAGTAAGCAAGGCAAGATGTTCTTCAGCAGCCTTAACACTCAGATGCAAAGACCTGGGATTGCTATTCTTATTACTGGCTTGTTGTCTCTTAACCCCTGTTGATCGTCCTCAAGCAGCAACAAAACACACATCACCATCTGCATTAGTGGTAACTTGCTCATTTTCACATGAGAGAAACGCAGTTGCCGAATCGCCAGAAGTGTTGTGAGACGAAGAAGATGGAATTCCAATGTAAACTCCCAGATCCTGAACCTGATTATATCTCGTTTCCTTCTTCTTCATGTTGAGCTCATAAGCTCTCAGCTTTCCAACAGCCTCTTCTAGGTATTTCTTCCATTAATCCGCTTCCCCCTTAATCATGAGCGTATAGATATCCCACTTCGCAGGTAGAGCATCGAGTAGCTTATCATTAATCTCTATATCAGTGTAACTATCTATGTCATAATTGTCCATCTCTGATATTAGACGATAGTATCTTGTGATGTGTAATAACCATAAATTTAATTATGCGATTTCCATAAAGAATCACAATTACTGAGTATTTATATTTATACATTCATGCTAAAATAATGGTTTATTAAAAACTTTTACAATTTAAAGTGATACAACATAATGTGATGTAATTCGCCGTTTTAGAATAACGACAAAACAATAATACAGAAGCTTCGTTTAACGTGTGTTCGGTTCTTGCTCGATGCTTGATCTTCACCCGAGACTCTCGACATTCTCCTATGATCAAAACCAACTTAAAAGTCAGTTTTGATAATTAAATAACTGGTACTACAAGGAAATTAGGTAGAATAATCAAATTAAACAAAGAAATCAGGAAATTTCAACATTGATCTCTTGATCCTAGAAACAAGAATTTGAATCTGGCCTCCACCGTAACTTACGGTGGCCCCTGTTATAACATACCCCCACCGTAAGGCAGGAGGTAACTGCCGTAAAGAATTCAGCCCCCCACCGTAACTTACGGTGCCCACCGTAAGTTACGGTGGCCCCTGTAACAGGCCCTTCCATTTTGCCGTTTTTGACACGAAAACTTTTGTATCTTTCAATCCGCTTGTCCGTTTGACCTACCGTTTCTTCCTACGTGATTGTAATTTGATCCTCCATCATATGGAGTTAAAATCCAACATCCTACATAATAGATTTTAAGACTTCTAAGCCTTCGACTCCTTGCCGTTTTACCGACTTTTAACCCGTTTATGCATTTTATCAAACAAACATATTTGTTTAATCCTTATTCCACATGCACCTCTACAAATTAATGTTATCTACCATGTTAGGTTCTAATCATAGGTTTCTTACACAATTTAAATACGTTTTCGCTCGTATGCTTATTTTAACCCGTTAAGGGTATTTAAGCACTTTAGAACCTGAACTCGCTTTCATACATTTCTAGCATCTTATTCCTACATTACTTACCAAGTAATCTTCCACCACAACTATATGTGTGTTGGATTTAATGTGGATATCTATATGTTCTGGGTTTTACCCCTCGGATTATCATTTTACGGCAAAGACCTATATAAAGTCATTCGACCCAAGAATTTACATCTTTCACTATCTTTTCTTATTCTAAGCATTTATTTAATCATAAAACTCGTTTCCGAACTCCTTTTAAGGGTCGTTCGTTCGAATTGGCCTATAAGGGCAATTTGGTCAATTTTCATCCTTATTTTACTACAAGGAACTTTTAAATACTTGTTGACCCAAAATCCGACCTTTTAACTATAACCTTGTTTATAAACTCATGTGCTTCTAAAACACCAGAACCATAACTCAATTTATTCGGTTTACCTAAAAGATAACCAAATAACTATACTTTAACCTTGTCTAACTCTTATAGAATCTCAAGTTCTACATAATTAGTTGAATCATTATACATACCTTGCCTTAGTAGCCGTTAAGCAATAGCGATGTTCATATCCATTTGATATTTATTCCTATAAACATGTAACTCGACAAACCATTAGTCGATATTGTCAAAGGGTGATAATTTCACCTTTTGACCCGTTTATTTACCTAATGATCTTCGTCACTTCAACTAAATGTAAATTTCATGTATTATGCTAATTTAAGGTCTACTAACGAAAATACGAAATCAAGCATAACATAACGAGATCGTAGTTACGTACCTTTTAAGCATCCTTTTCAAACGCGTATTTCCACCGGCTTGTCCACTTGACGATCCGGATTCCTTGCCTAAAGAGTCCAATTCACAATCCGTTTAGAACCCTTTTTATTAGTCTTAACGCATAATTTGCCATATCCATCAAGCATGCGTTTTTGTCCGATTTTCAACATTTATCTTTCATTTAGGCATTTTAACGAACACCTAACGGGTATAATTTTACATCTTTAAAACCAAGTTCATAACTTGATATTTTTCCTAATATAACATACATATCGATTTCATTATGTCAAACATGCATACTAATCTCAAAATCATTTCATAGTAATCAAGTAACACCACTTGTGGTAGTCATGATTCTTGTGTTCATCTCAATTTTACAAAACCCATTTAACTTATCAATGGATCATCATGAATTTCATAGATTATCCAATAATCCAACATGTTATTGACTAGGGTTTACTCCTAGACATCATATTACTTCAAGATTCATCCATGCATGACATAATCAAGCTCAATTTCAGTTTCTTACAAATAACCTAGAATTTAAGATGGATCAAAACATCAAGATTTTACATACCTTATGACGCCTTCAACTAGGTGATCATTAATTTGTGCTTGAAAATCGATTTGGACTTGATTTAAACCCTCAATTTGTGGTTTTTATGAGAATTAGGGTTGTGTGAAGAACCCCCTTGTCGCCCCTTACTTCTTGATCGACCAGACATCCCCAAAGTGGGTGTTTGGTGTGTTTTAAATTTTGTTTTATGTTATTAAGTTTCAAATTTAACAACATAGGCCCCTCAACTTTAGTTTGGTTTATAACTTGAGTATTTTGTTCTTTCACTTAATTACAAGACTTGTACTAGGTTATTTATTCCCTAGTTATTCATCTTGTTCAAAACCCATTTTATTTTAAGTCCTGTTAAATCTCGAGCCTTGTATATACCTTGCTTTCTCAAAGTATTTCTCATCCTTTTAATAAATATTAGATTTATTTACTTAAATCCTAAAATTTACCGGGTAAGTTTTACAACTAACTGTATTTTACCCGTCCTTTAGTATTAACGTGGTTTGATTACCAAACCCGTTTTCGGGGTGTTACAAGTCTACCCCCCTTAAAGAGGTTTCGTCCTCGAAACGTTGTTTACATAGTTCCTTTAATTTGGATTAAACGAACTTAGTTTCGTTTTTCAAGGCATTCATTCATTCCTTTTGATCTAACATTTCCATTTATATTGACGTGTAAGTCTTTCATTTGTAAGGCCTCACAGGCCGTTACTTTTCAGCTTGTATCCATTATCTTTATTGTTTATTCACTTTGTCGGTTAGACTTGTTAGTCACCGGTTACTTCATACCCCGTTACCCGGGTATGCTATTTGCCATCTCCGGCCTTATGTGTGTTTAAAATTCTCTAAGTCACCCCGTACCACTTATGTTTTGTTAAAACGTTACTTTTTGACTAAAACTAAATTCTTAGTTTACGTTTCCTCTTTGTCGTACATCTTTCTCCCGTTTCTAAGAATGTTACTTCCGAGAATCTAGTCCTTTCCGTTATTATTTAATGCGGGGATTTATGACAATTTCCCAAGCTTAACCCCTATGACCCGTAGGTTCTTTCCCTTAGCTTCGTAGGCTTTTTATTTAGATTTTCACCTTTTTATCCTTTCTAAAGTGAGACCTTTACAATTCGTTTCTTTCTATTTGTGACCCGAAGGTCTTTTTGGTCCCGTAGACTTTAACACTATTTATGATCCCGTAGGTTAGGTTGATCCCGTAGATCGTCTTTTATCCATGTCTATATTCAAATGTATATATACATATATAGCTTCAAAGCACCTTTTATTATGTTTGGAATTGTTTATTTTTCTTTTTTGAACTTTAGCTGGCCTTGACCGTAGTCTAAAGCTTCTTTCGTTTACTCTTGGGCTAATCTTCTACTTTATGACTCTTTACGTCATTTACACGTCGGTTTGTTCTACGCTCACTGTTTCCCCGGTTGATAATTATACTTCTCTACGACCCGTTACCCGGGTTCTTTATTATTTCGTGCTTCCATTATTCGATTTGCGCTTACTTGCACTACCGAGCTTTTTATATTTTATTTATCTCGTTTGATTTATTCTTGTGATATTTCATTACTCACGAATGTCACACTTCGTTCTTTATTCGACCCGTTCAACTTTAGAATAGTTGAACATAGTTATCAAAATTTCTGTTTGCAAATTCTCATCGTCTTTTAGTCATGACTCTTAATCCGAGTCCTTTGACTTTCTATTTCGCGTACCCGTCTCTTGGTTTACGCATGCTTTCAAAATCCTACCCATCTATCGGGTGTCTTTACCAAAGTCATCATCAAGTAACCATCCTTATATGGTTTTAGACATCATCTTAATTTATTTGATCATCTTAGCGAAATCCATTGCTTTTATTTAGTCAAGTCTTTTATTCTTTTATTCTACCCCTTTGAATTGTCTGTATGAATTTTCATCACTTATGACTGTCAAATTTTATCTTTATGCCTTAGCATTCTCATTAGTTGGTCTATATTTCCTCTTACTTTGATCCTTGTCCCTTCTCTCGGGCTCTTTACTCTAACGTAATACGCTTCTGTCATCCGACTTGCGTCTACGTTTATTATCAAACATCTTGCTTATTTGGTTTATTTGGGTACCTTTTAAGTTAGTCCCATTCATCCCGCCCTTACCACATCGGACGTAAATGTGTCTGCTACAAGAAGTTCATGGTATCATATGCCACTACTTACTTGGCCAGAGTAAGCGATCAGCACATGACACACATGACCTTTTTATAGCTTTCACATCACCCCCTATGTAAGTAATGCCTCTATTTAGTTCATACTTCTAATTTCATTTAGTAAAACTTTATTTAATTGCAAAACAACAATCATTAGTTTTAATAGTTTTACATTTGAACATATAAAATGTTTTTCTTTTCTATCGAGTTATTATATAATCACATTCGTTAATGTGATCGCTACCTTTCTCAATAGCATTATATTGAGAGTTTCCCACTTGGATAATTACCCCCCGTCCAAGTTTCCATATGAACTAATCTTATTATTTCCTTGTTATTCATCATCGTGAATAACACATGTTTCTATTAAACTTTTCTTAGAAACATCATCCTGAATAGATATCCTATTCAGGTTTTATCAGATATATGCAACCGTTATCCCCTACGTGTTAGTTGCATATAACTACTTATGCGATTAATTTAAAAGTGTGCACCTGGTAATGCTTGTCCTAACGGGCTTCTCTTGTCGCTAACTTTGTTCACGATCGTCACGCGATTTAGTTCTAATAAGTATGCTCTGCTTGTCATACCTCGGACCGTTCCACTGTCATATCCCTAATTCGTTCAACTCGCGTCATCTTCAGATGCGGTTGTCCTTCAACTAAACATTTACAAAAGTTAGTAATTTCGACATTAATAAACACCCGTATTGTAATACAAGGCTTTTTACTGTACGTGTCAACGCACGTAATTCGTTAACTGTATCTATCATTTATCGATGTGACTGGGGTAACGTGTATTACGCGATAACCCTGTAAGTTGATCTCGACACTTTAATCATTCTAAATCATTGACATACTAGTAATTACCGGATTTGCGATCAAGCCTTGAACCGAACACCAATCTTTATCAAGAGCATAAGGTTTAAGTCTAAGCATAGTTTTCCCACCATACTTGAATCTCTTAAACCAAGGCTCTGATACCAACCTGTAACAACCATAAATTTATTTATGCGATGTGACACCTGGGTCACTGTGACCTTCAAACTAATACCAAGCCAATGAAATATTGTATTTCATACTTGGGATCCGTATAAATATGTGCATCTTTTGCACATATCAATTCTTGTTCGATTTCAAGCTCTAAATCGCTTTCTCGAAGGTTATAGGCGCACTGATGCGTAAATATAACCAGTTTAATGCAACGAACGCTCCAGAATAGTGAAATAGGCTTAACATACCTTAAATAACCTTTACATAACTTAGAAATAAGTTTTCAAGGCTTTGGTATGGCAAAATCAAGTTAATTCGCTTACAGGGACTAAACTTGACAAACTACGAAAGTATGCCAATTTGAACTGTAACGGACATTCTGTAACATGACCATAAGTTAAAAATACCATAAATATCCTTCACATAGCTTAGAAATAGGCTTTGAGGGGTTCGGTGTGCTAAAATAAACTTCTGGGTCATTCAGGGACTAAAAGTGTCAAAAAGTGCATAAGTTTGCATTTTCTCGCATAACTCACGTTCTGAATACATCCGGACATCCAAAAATTTATGTAAGCACTAAACTATTTTATTTTACTGTTTGGCATAAGAAAAAATCCATTCGTCACGTCATTTGGATCGTTTTTCGCGCTTATGCGCATTCCCTCGTAATTAACCGAACAACGCAACCGTACGGCTAAACGAACCGTCATCCGAGATATTTTTTAGCACATTTTAAGTTCCCTATACTTTAACTTCATTTTAGAGCTTTGAAATGGGGTTAACGGGCCTTAAACATGTCGGAAGTGAGCATATTACACAACAGGGACCAAAACTGTAAATCTGCCAAACATGGTCCTTGCGCACCTCAACAATGGGAGTGTTGCGGTGCGCAAGCAGGGGCCAGATGCAGCAAATCGTTTTTAACAGCCTGTTTTAGCCTTTAAACACTCTCCAAAGGTCAAGTGCCACATGTTAATCTCTTATGGTGGGCAAAATCAGTTACCACAACATTCCGACAAGTGTACGGGCAAGATCATTCCCTCTTCTCCAAGAAACGATCCTAACGGTGAACCGAAAACTATAAATACCCACCTTATGTTCACTCATTCCTCACAAGAATCTGATCTAATGTGCTCTTAGTTGAAACCTTTGTTTCATACCTGAGCTATTTTGATCTAGATTAGCATTCGGGGACCCTTCGTAAGTGTTCCTTCGTTCTTTTATTGTTTTTCGAGTCCGAAAGTCAAACTTTGTTTGACTTTCTGCATTGACCAGTTTATGGTCAATGCGAAGTTCGTTTGAACTTCGCAACGTGATTGGAATCACGATGGTTATAGTCCCTTGTGACTATGCCTACTGATTACCACGTTGTCTAGGGTCGTAAGGGTAAGCGATATAATAAATCGCTTATACCTTCGAACCCGACCCATTTGGTCGATCATTAGGATCCGACTAAACACATTAGGTGACCATAGCATATAAGGAATAACCTTCCGAGGTTATACCTTATGGTCGCTTCGTTTAAGTAGTTGTATGATAGATAGTTTATATGCCTTTGGTAAATTACCAAAATACCCCTTTGATGCCAAAATTCATTTTAAACATATGTAACATAACTTTTGACATCTAAACTGATTTGACAACAATATTAGACATGTTAAGGCATATGTTACTTGTCATAGGACAAGTTAGGCGGTCCAAACGCGTTTTACGCGAACGACGCGTTAAAGTAGCATAAGCTTCCTAAACGGGTCGTAATGGGTCGTAAGCACTTAGGTTAGGTTTCATTTAGTATGTAGGCCTTGTTAAACCATACTACATGAGCTCCAATACTCATTTGGTTTACGAGCCCTCATTCTATCCGATCTTCCGATATAGGTCCGGATTATTAACATAGTTACCTATATTAGGTGTCGTTTGATATCCGTGATCTCTAGCATTGCTTGGTGGTTATCTTAGGACTTCTGAGCAATCTCAAGTGAGTACATAGACCCCTCTTTTACTATTTTCCAAACTATTTTGGGGTGAAACACATGTGCCTACTTGTTACTTTCATGCTTTCCTGTTTTGACATCATATACTTGCTATGTTCTTTAGTACATTTATAGTACATGATTTCAATACATTTCATGCTATGTGTGTCCATTGTGTGCATACTTAGTACATTGTTTTATATTGCATTTCTGTTGCATATGCTCATCCAGCATATGAACACTTTATACTACATTTTGAACCGTTGTAACAATTTGACTATGTGAACCGTCGTAACACTTTGATTATATGAACCGTTTGTAACTATTGAACCGTGTGAACCAGTTGTATCCGTTGACATGAATTACATTTGACAATAGACATTTGACTATACATAAACATTTCTACAATTGTTAAACATTTTACTTTGGTGGTTTGGTTTGTTTAAGTGATTTAAGTAACGAGGCGTATGTAATATGATACAAGCACGGTGGATACGCCGCTGGTACTTCCTATATATAAGTGTTTGTATGGTATCACATATCGTAGCGTTATTTGAATCATTTCAGTTTGAGACATATAACATTTTATACAAATAACATACTTTTCACAAGACATTGATTTACAAACAACTTATCTTATACAAACTCATCTTACATGGTTATTCATTTAACCATACATTATTCTCTTATTTATACTTATCATCTGATCTTATCGTTTTTTTTAAATGATTTACAAGACAAAGCAAATTACAAGGTTCATGACTAAACATTTTCTCAAACATAAGTCACGAATCCTATTTTATCAAAACCTATGTATCTCACAGGCATTTTTATGCTGACGTACCTATTTTCACATGTGTTTTCAGGAGATGATGCATAGGACTTATCAAGACATACTTAGGCGGACCTGTGCCTTAGTGACTTAAAATGAGAGAAGAACTAGTTAATTTTTGTTATATACTCTTTGTTTCTTGTTTAAAACAATGTAACTCACTTGTTTGATTAATAAAACGAAACTTTAATTGCCATGGATTTGAAACAATTAATTCTGTTACAACACTCCCCGACGTTTCCACCACGTTTTGTATATTCTACGTGGTCAGGGTGTGACAGAAAAGATGGTATCAGAGCCAATGGTTATAGGGAATTAGGTTATTAGTAATGCTTTGACCTAGTCTATAACCTTCCTAGGACCCTAACGCGAGTTTACTTGCGTTTAGTCATAAAACAATACTGTTGCCTATCTTTAGGCAGCTACCACAACGAGAACATAAATTTCAAAACCGCTTTGAAAACTAATCATCTATTCTAGGATGATTGATTACTAGGTTTTGAACCCTCTGTTATAAGGTTTTGAAACCTTTGAGTTTTCAAAACTCTCGTCAAAGTTTTGGGTCCTAAATAGTGTGAACACGTGCAAACTAGAAGAGTGAGTTCCCGTACCCTGGGTCTTCTGTCTAAGGCTAGAGTGTTCATACAAATCCGCAGTATCGGACCAGTCACTCTTACCTGGGAACTCTTGGGGTGAGTGTCCACTTATAGGCGAGCATATCTTCGCGATACATTATATTGACCCGCTTACTTTGATTAGTCACTGTCTCATTTGTTTGCCTTTGGTAAGTAACAAATGGTCACAATCTTCATGCGTTGTCATTTTCTTTCGACTATCTTTCGCTTCTTCCCTCCTATGTCTTCTATTTTCTTCATGGTGCCTCTTCATCGCAACAACAATGTCCGAACCAGGTGCTGCAATTGTCCATTAATTAGGCGTCGTACTACCAGAAGACAGTTGATTTAGATATCACCATGACTCGCCTCAGGGATGAAGCCGTATAAACGAACTGCTCCTTGGTGAAATCAATGCCACTGTCATCATCCGAATCAAATACCCTGTTTCAAGTGTACCCACGGTGGATGATGGAGACACTTGGTTAACATGTGCCGCCTTGCAATCCAAAGCAAAGCTGTTGTAAATCCTGCTGCTGCTCAACCTTCAATTTCTGCTTCATATGTCGCCTTGACATATCAAGCGCCTCAACCTCATGAACTGTCTACCTTGTGTATCGACGTAAGCACGCCTAGTGCAAGGTGTCGGAACACCTCTCGTTACACAAATTCCAAAATCCATATAAGATCTTTCTATCCTCATAATTAGATCCTTGTGGATGGGTATCGTTCATCGGAGTCCTTAATTGAATTCTTTGTATGATTTAATACGTACATCACGATTCAATAAGGACAAAGCCGAATTCCTATTAAGATTTTCCTATCTTCATAGATAGATTCTTGAAAATGATTAAAGTGCCAAATGAAATCCACGGATTGGATTCCTGGTGTGCTTTAAGTATCCGTGTCCAAAGATAACAAATCAATAATCAAATTAAACAATTATGTGATTATGTGCTTGTGTGTTCCCTTTTATGTGTTGTGTGATCCAAATTATGTTATCCAAATCCTCGTAGAATCTTACATATCCTGGTACAAGAGATTCATAGTAGGATACCCAAAGGTACTACCTAAAATCCTTAATGGACTTCTACGTTGTAGATAAGCCCCTTGGATTATAAAGTACTACTTCATAATTAGACCCCTTTAGTGGTCTAGTTAAACAGATTAATCCAAAAATCTGGTTAGGGATACCATGTGATGATATAGCTGAAAGGACTCCTTGGTGGCCTAACTAAGAAGATCCTCTGTCGATCTACTTAAAAGGACCCTATGGCAGTCTAGTCACCCTCATCACAAGTTTGATATCCTTCCCCACAACATTTCGAAACGAACTGTGCGGACTGTGCAAGGAATTACGTAATTATGGATGCATACATAATTATGGAATTTAGTGCACAGAAATCACAGCAAGTTCTATCATGTATCTAGAGTTAACCCTATTCATTTCCAATTCTGATGAAGCATCCGTTGAGGCAAAATGAACTAGCTATTCATTTTTCACTTCTGAAGAATATCCGTTGAGGGAATGAATATCCGTTTATCCTTCATTTCCAATTCTGAAGAATACCCGTTGAGGAAAATGACTCCGTTTGTTCATTTTCGTTCTAAAGAGTATCCGTTAAGGGAAATGAATATCCGTTGTTTAATCCTTCATTTCCGTTTCTAAGGAAACAACCGTTGAAAATGACTCCGTTAATTTTCGTTTCTGAAGATTATCCGTTGAGGAAATGAATATCCGTTGATTATTTCTCCATTTCCAACTCTGATGAAGCAACCGTTGAAATTGACTCTGTTAATTCATTTTCGTTTCTGAAGATTATCCGTTGAGGAAATGAATATCCGTTGTTAAATCCTTCATTTCCGTACCTGAGGAAGCAACCGTTGAAAATGACTCCGTTAGTTCATTTTTGTTTCTGAAGATTATCCGTTGAGGAAATGAATATCCGTTGTTAAATCCTTCATTTCCGTACCTGAGGAAGCAACCGTTGAAAATGACTCCGTTAGTTCATTTTCGTTTGTGAAGATTATTCGTTGAGGAAATGAATATCCGTTGTTAAATCCTTCATTTTCGTACCTGAGGAAGCAACCGTTGAAAATGACTCCGTTGGTTCATTTTCATTTCTGAAGATTATCCGTTGAGGGAAAAGAATATCCGTTTAGTTAACCCCTTCATTTTCCATTTCCGAAGAACCCGTTGAGGAAAATGACTCTGTTCGATCATTTTCGCTTCTGAGAAATATCCGTTGTGGAAAATGACAGGATTATGCCTTGCGTATCACTGATGATCATTTAACACAAAGTCACAGACAGACTCCTACAAATAAATTTCGGGACGAAATTTCTTAAAGTAGGGGAGACTGTGACACCTGGGTCACTGTGACCTTCAAACTAATACCAAGCCAATGAAATATTGTATTTCATACTTGGGATCCGTATAAATATGTGCATCTTTTGCACATATCAATTCTTGTTCGATTTCAAGCTCTAAATCGCTTTCTGGAAGGTTATAGGCGCACTGATGCGTAAATATAACCAGTTTAATGAAACGAATGCTCCGGAATAGTGAAATAGGCTTAACATACCTTAAATAACCATTACATAACTTAGAAATAAGTTTTGAAGGCTTTGGTATGGCAAAATCAAGTTAATTCGCTTACAGGGACTAAACTTGACAAACTACGAAAGTATGCCAATTTGAACTGTAACAGACATTCCGGAACATGACCATAAGTTAAATATACCATAAATATCCTTCACATATCTTAGAAATAGGCTTTGAGGTGTTCGGTGTGCTAAAATAAACTTCTGGGTCATTCAGGGACTAAAAGTGTCAAAAAGTGCACAAGTTTGCATTTTCGCGCATAACTCACGTTCTGAATACATCCGGACATCCAAAAATTTATGTAAGCACTAAACTATTTTATTTTAGTGTTTGGCATAATAAAAAATCCATTCGTCACGTCATTTGGATCGTTTTTCGCGCTTATGCGCATTCCGTCGTAATTAACCGAACAACGCAACCGTACGGCTAAACGAACCGTCATCCGAGATATTTTTGAGCACATTTTAAGTTCCCTATACTTTAACTTCATTTTAGAGCTTTGAAATGGGGTTAACGGGCCTTAAACATGTCGGAAGTGAGCTTATTACACAGCAGGGACCAAAACTGTAAATCTGCCAAACATGTTCCTTGCGCACCTCAACATTAGGAGTGTTGCGGTGCGCAAGCAGGGGAAAGATGCAGCAAATCATTTTTAATAGCCTATTTCATCCTTTAAACACTCTCCAAAGGTCAAGTGCCACATGTTAATTTCTTATGGTGGGCAAAATCAGTTACCACAACATTCCGACAAGTGTACGGGCAAGATCATTCCCTCTTCTCCAAGAAACGATCCTAACGGTGAACCGAAAACTATAAATACCCACCTTATGTTCACTCATTCCTCACAAGAATCTGATCTAATGTGCTCTAAGTTGAAACCTTTGTTTCATACCTGAGCTATTTTGATCTAGATTAGCATTCGGGGACCCTTCGTAAGTGTTCCTTCGTTCTTTTATTGTTTTTCGAGTCCGAAAGTCAAACTTTGTTTGACTTTCTGCATTGACTAGTTTATGGTTAATACGAAGTTCGTTTGAACTTCGCAACGTGATTGGAATCACGATGGTTATAGTCCCTTGTGACTATGCCTAATGATTACCACGTTGTCTAGGGTCGTAAGGGTAAGCGATCTAATAAATCGCTTATACCTTCGAACCCGACCCATTTGGTCGATCATTAAGATCCGACCAAACACATTAGGTGACCATAGCATATAAGTAATAACCTTCCGAGGTTATACCTTATGGTCGCTTCGTTTAAGTAGTTGTATGATAGGTAGTTTATATGCCTTAGGTAAATTACCAAAATACCCCTTTGATGCCAAAATTCATTTTAAACATATGTAACATAACTTTTGACATCTAAACTGATTTGACAACAATATTAGACATGTTAAGGCATATGTTACTTGTCATAGGACTAGTTAGGCGGTCCAAACGCGTTTTATGCGAACGACGCGTTAAAGTAGCATAAGCTTCCTAAACGGGTCGTAATGGGTCGTAAGCACTTAGGTTAGGTTTCATTTAGTATGTAGGCCTTGTTAAACCATACTACATGAGTTCCAATACTCATTTGGTTTACGAGCCCTCATTCTATCCGATCTTCCGATATAGGTCCGGATTATTAACATAGTTACCTATATTAGGTGCCGTTTGATATCCGTGATCTCTAGCATTGCTTGGTGGTTATCTTAGGACTTCTGAGCAATCTCAAGTGAGTACATAGACCCCTCTTTTACTATTTTCCAAACTATTTTGGGGTGAAACACATGTGCCTACTTGTTACTTTCATGCTTTCCTGTTTTTACATCATATACTTGCTATGTTCTTTAGTACATTTATAGTACATGATTTCAATACATTTCATGCTATGTATGTCCATTGTGTGCATACTTAGTACATTGTTTTACATTGCATTTCTGTTGCATATGCTCATCCAGCATATGAACACATTATACTACATTTTGAACCGTTGTAACCATTTGACTATGTGAACCGTCGTAACACTTTGATTATATGAACCGTTTGTAACTATTGAACCGTGTGAACCAGTTGTATCTGTTGACATGAATTACATTTGACAATAGACATTTGACTATACATAAACATTTCTACAATTGTTAAACATTTTACTTTGGTGGTTTGGTTTTAGTAAGTGATTTAAGTAACGAGGCGTATGTAATATGATACAAGCACGGTGGATACGCCGCTGGTACTTACTATATATAAGTGTTTGTATGGTATCACATATCGTAGCGTTATTTGAATCATTTCAGTTTGAGACATATAACATTTTATACAAATAACATACTTTTCACAAGACATTGATTTACAAACAACTTATCTTATACAAACTCATCTTACATGGTTATTCATTTAACCATACATTATTCTCTTATTTATACATATCATCTGATCTTATCGTTTTTTTTAAATGATTTACAAGACAAAGCAAATTATAAGGTTCATGACTAAACATTTTCTCAAACATAAGTCATGAATCCTATTTTCTCAAAACCTATGTATCTCACAGGCATTTTTATGCTGACGTACCTATTTTCACATGTGTTTTCAGGAGATGATTCATAGGACTTATCAAGACATACTTAGGTGGACCTGTGCCTTAGTGACTTAAAACGAGAGAAGAACTAGTTAATTTTTGTTATATACTCTTTGTTTCTTGTTTAAAACAATGTAACTCTCTTGTTTGATTAATAAAAGAAACTTTAATTGCCATGGATTTGAAACAATTAATTCTGTTACAACACTCCCCGAAGTTTCCGCCACGTTTTGTATGTTCTACGTGGTCGGGGTGTGACATGCGATTTCCATAAAGAATCACAATTACTGAGTATTTATATTTATACAATCATGCTAAAATACTGGTTTATTAAAAACTTTTACAATTTAAAGTGATACAACATAATGTGATTTAATTCGCCGTTTTAGAATAACGACAAAACAACATTACGGAAGCTTCGTTTAACGTGTGTTCGGTTCTTGCTCGACGCTTGATCTTCACCCGAGACTCTCGACATTCACCTATGATCAAAACCAACATAAAAGTTAGTTTTGATAATTAAATAACTGGTACTACAAGGAAATTGTAGGTCCGGAATCGTCTCCGTTTCAATTGCGAATCGACCGTTCGAAGTGCGGAATCCTTGAACGATCGTGACCGAACACACGAACAGTAATTCTAACTGTGATTCTATTAAAGATTTGATAGCGTACAAGAACCGTGAATCACGTACACAACACTTTCTCTCTCTAGTTTCTCTCTCTAGAACTAGAGCTCTCCAAAGTGCAAATGTGTAAAGTCTTCAAAAGTTCTAAATGAGAACCCTAAGTTCTCTATTTATAGGCCAAGGCTTATAAAGAGAGTTGTCCTTAATTACACAAATGCCACCTTGCCTTTTACTAAAATATAACACTATAAGCACAAAACTTAATCTATTTCTGCTACAGTCTTGAGATGACGGAGGCGATAGACATACTGCACTAACAGACTCCCCCTTGGATATTGCCGCAGTCAATCTCAAACATTCAGACTCGTAGCTTCTTTTCTTTCTCTCTCTTTAGCTTGAACAGAATCCCCGTGGATCTGTCTTCAGCTCCAGCTTAAATCTTCAGGCTCCCCCTTTCGTTAAGCTTCCGTGCTTTGGGATCGACACCTGGCTTTTCGGTTACAAGCTCTTTTGGGAAAGGATCCTGGCTCCTATGCACGCTTCCCTTTGCGTTGAGCTCGTCTTCAGACTCCCCCTTAGACTCAGCTGTCGGGATCGTAGTCTGGAATCTGCAACACTCATACATTTATAAGAACAAATGTTTTATGTTGTCAAGGTATCGTAACCTGGCTCTATCAAACTTTCTAAATCAAGATCCTGGCTCTTATAGATATAATAATATGAATATATCCAGGATTACTTGAATCTCTTCCCCCATCAACAATCTTTAAAGATTTGGTAGTTTCAGCGAACCGTATCGGAAACTGGCTCTTTTACAGATTTTAACAATCTAAGCATCCAAATCCCTCACAGTTAATCATCCAAGTCCAACTTAATGACCTTGGAGATATCACAAACTGTTTTTGATTTTTGATCAAGTTTCAAATTAATGAACTTGTTTTATTTTCAGAAACACAATCAGCATACTCAGATTGTGAAACTCAGCTTCCCAGACATCGGTTGTCGAAAATAAAGCAGAATCAAAAATCTTTTTTGTATTTTTCTGAAAATATAAAGCAGTAAAGTAATATGTACAAACATATTTACAGACAATATTTTTTTTTGAGTTTGCGTCAGAGGATCATATCAGTTTTTGACAAGTCACAAGTACCGTTGAGCTTAGTTACACATTAAGAATTAAACAATTCACTTAGATTGTCGATATACTGATCCACTTAAATTTTCACACAAACTTCAACTGATTCAGGATACGAATTAGATGTATTAAGAACTTAAACTCATTCATGTGTCCCACCTCTTGAATATACTCCCGTATCCAGATCCTAATATTCAGTCTTACAGGTGAGTATACCTAGATGATATCTGTAAGGGGAATAAATTATAGTACGAAACCGTGAGAGCTCAGGTCAAAACTTCTGTTCAGCAGAGAGATGACGGCTCAACTTTTGGTGTGTCCCCTTTAGAGGATCTTTTGAATTACAACAGCCATGATTAGCATTTTTCAATGTTTCATCATTTTTTAGCTGAGGGCTGTGCTATGTTTCAAGCAATGCGGAAAGTATTCTCCGGGGACTAGGCCATTGCTTCCGCAAAATCAGAAGTCCCGGGATAATACCCCAGATATCACTAAGCATAAAGACCTAGTATCTCAGAAAGAGGGACCTTTCAAACAAGATTTCAGGGGTTACCTATATATCCAAGTAGTGTTCCCCACGAAATAAGCAAGTTTGAATTTAAGTTTATATCCCGAAAAAGTTTACTAAGTGTATAAAAACCTATCGGCATATCATCAGTGAGACTGTTTAACGCTATTTAAACTTTCCATTTCTTTAGCATACTGTAACTGTCTACTGATGTACTATCATTTCCTCTTTTTACACAAAAACTCAATTTTTGCATTTTATCATGTTTTTGGCTTTTTCAAATTTTCTAATGTTTTTGGATTTTCTGACAATATTACTCCCCCTAAAATGCAAAATCATTCTAAAGAAAATTTGACAACCTGATACTGATAGCTTTGTCTCGCCATCCATTTTCTGCTAAAAGTGTACTGATTTGCAGAAAATATAACGTACCCCCATGATTTACAACCCATTGATTTTCGACAGTTTGAAAACCATTTTTCAATCTTGTGAAAGTAATCATGTTTGTTCAGCCGTGAGGGTTTCGGCGTATTCAATCAGAACTCCCCCTTACAACAAACTATTTTCCCATAATGATTTCAAAACACTTAAGTTTGTTTTAATCAGAATGGTTTTTCCGGAAAAATTAGTTTGTTTACCCATCACTTGTGGGTTTGGGGTCATCTCATCACCTTGTTCTCTTTTTAACCATTTTGAAAATTTAACATTATTAGGTCAAACACCATTATCACTTGTAGAAAATCAAGTACAACTTAATGTCCTTGATTAACCACTTGTAAGACGAAATATCACAGTTACCATCCTGTGAATTTCTCAAGAATGATGCTGATACCTGCTTCACACTTACCAACCTGGAAGCTCCGGCAAGTCAGGAATTCAACCAACAGATTTTGACACCCAAGCCTGACCCGTCTTGGGTGTGTTTTGAACATTTCTCTTTTCTTCATAAAATTCTTTTGCCCCTTTTACCTTTCCATCAGCCATCTTGCTAAAAATATGTTTAACATTGCTATTAAACATTTTTCCAGCATCAACACCTTTTGATTTTAGGTTTGCGGCTCGTAATGGTGGAAAGTTTTCATCATTCATTAAAGGAACTGTCTCTTCCTTTTTTATCTCAACTTGTGGCTCATCTGATTTTGTGGAATCAGATTCATTGCCCGATCTTGGCTTGTCTGACTTGGATGAGCCAGATTCATCGCCAATAACTTTCTTCTTTTTCTTCTTTTCTGTCCTCAGATTTGTATCTGAAGAATTCAATTTGCTCGACTTTGCAGTCGAGTGAATCGATTTATCAGAACTTTTATTCGAACCAACCGGTGAACCCGAAGACAAAATCTTCTCCAAGTATTCTCTCGCCTTCTTCCTCTTCTTCCTCAGTCTGTCTCTCCGCCCCTGTGAAAGCTTTACTTTCTTATCTTCCACTTTCTGTTCTTTGGGCTTGACAGTGATTGGTTTCTTTACCGTTCTCTGAGATTCAAACCTCGATCTTCCCATCGATCTCCTTGGGCAATCTCTGGCAATATGACCTCTGATTTGACAATTATAGCATCTTCTTGTCTCATAATTCCAATTCTGGCAATTAACAGCAATGTGTCCTCTAACACCACAGGTATAGCACACTCTGTTATCGTACCATCCACTTCTGTCAGTCCAAACCTTCAGATCATAACATTGTTTGGCTTGGTGATAATCATTTCTCCTCTTCAAAGCTGGATTTGTCTTTGGAGCACTGTGGTCAAACCTGCACCACTTATTACCATCATTTTGTGAATTTTCATTTACAAATTTTTGTGATTTTTTATAATGATTGGATGACTAAACTGATGAGCTTTTATTTTCAATTTTAAAATTTTTCGAATTTTTAACTTTTTGTTTCTGTTCTACAATCTTCTTAACAGGTTTTTGCTTAGAACATTCACCTGTTTCAGTAGATTGCAAAACAGTATTTTTAAAATTTTCTTGTAAATCTAAAAATATTTTTCTTTTCTTTTCTTTTTCTATTTCATCATCAGCTTTGTCATCACAATCTTCAATTTTGACTTTGTCAAAATTTGTGACTTTGTCACTTATTGAAACAGAATTGATCGGTTTTGGACAAACATGTGAAGTAGAATTCACAAAACCTTTCAATTTATTCTCAAGCTCTTTGATTTTAATCCGAGCTTTTTCAGCTTCTTTTTCAAGCTGAATGATTTTAGCAAGATGAGAATTGATTTCAATTTGTTTTTCAAGATTATCTTTACCAAAAATATCTCTCTCATCTTCTAAAATCTTTATTTGACTTTTAAAATCATTTTCTAATTTTTTAAGATTTTTGTTTTCTGATGACAAACTCTCAACATTCTTCAAAAGTTTGTCATTTTCAGATCTCAGTTTTTCACAGTTCAAGCGCAACTCCAGAATCTGTTCATCATCAGCTTTCTTCCCATCTTTCAAAGCTTTGTTTTCCAATGTCAAATTCTCCATATCTTTCAAGAGATTGACATTTTCTGCTTCGGATTTTTCGCATTTCAAGCATTTTCCATTCATCTCTCCATTATCAGCTTCTTTCTTTGTTTCTTTCATGTATGTTCCTGCACAGAAAATTTTAACAAAATCAAGAGGATTCATATTTTCATCAATATAGCAACCCCTCTTTATATTGTATCTCATAACATTTTTTGCTACAAGACACACAGTGATTCGTTTTCTCATTTCAATGATCACATCCAAATCTATCTTTCCTGATTCTCCTTTTATTTCATCCAATAACTCCCTTTTTCTTGAATCTTTATGACTCCTATGATTTGTTATTGTATTGATGAAACTTCTTAAATCAAAGCGTGATAAACTAGAATCCCGTCTCAGTCCATTCACGAATTTCTCCCATTCCAAAGGTAAAGCATCAACAAATTTTGAGATTCTTTCATCTTTTGAATGATATATCTTATGTCTTTCTAACTTGATGATTAGATCATAAAACCTTTCTTTCAACTCCTCCACTGATTCATTTTTCTTACATAAAAAATTTTCGAATCTTTTAATATAAACATCCTTATCACTTAATCTCCCACACCAAGATTCACAATGCCAATCATTTAAATTTTCAAGATTCTTGTTTTCCTTTTCGTCAAACATTTTGATTTTTTGGTATTTATGCCTTGTAAATCACCTCGAATCACCTGCAAACAAACAAACGAGCAATCAGTTTAAACGAACTGAATACGTAACAGTGTGCGTTGATGAAATCAATCTAAGACTCGTGTCGAAGATTTGCGAAGAAATGTTGTTCGGGTGAGTTATCAGACTGGATTACTTTCTCGTTTGATGGCACAAAAAGACAAACTGTTTGACCGATCGGATAGACTTCAACGATGAGCTTTGAACTTTCTCAAAAATTCTCACATGTACACTGACAACTTTAATGCACTTCACATGTAACAATGTTAGATTTTAAAATTGATTATTAGCCGGAAAAAAATGTTGCATTAAGATGTGATTGGGCCGAAGATACAACTTACTCTGATTGGACCTCATCTTCTCGATGACAGTTAATAGCTCACATGTATATCTCTTGTATCTATAAACGGTGCTGACAATCCGGATATTAATCTCGTGACAACTGAATTATACAATTAAAGCTTGCAGACTAGATCACGTGATATCTCAATTCATTCTATTAAAATGCCCGATAACCTTTAATGAATCACCGAATGTTATTAATGAATCACATGTACTGCTTGACAAGTTTGACTAACAATCCTGAATATGTTGACAATCAATCGTGAAATCACATGCACACCCCCTACAATTAATGTTGATTTAAAAAAAAATGATAATGTTGATCAAGTTAAAATCGTTCAGGTAAGAACACAAGACTCAGATTGCTATCCGGATGGTGAACCGGATGACAATACGCACGAGTGGGGATCCGCACGGGTGGTGATCCGCACGGGTGGGAATCCGGAGATGTTATACGCACGGGTGGGGATCTTATCCGTGCGGACAAGTTGTCCGTGCGTATGGCAAGTCAACAAGTCAACACGTATAACTGAAAGTAGTCCGTGCGGGTAAGAATGATGCTATACGCACGGGTAGGCTATCCGTGCGTATGAAGTTGACCTTTTGACCACAATTAATAACCGACAATCTCACTTACAACCTGTTATCAATCACATGCACTCACTATGATCACGTGCAAACTGAGAATTCAATTAAATGTCATGTGCTTATGTTACTTCACACCGATTGCATTGAATGTTTCACATGTATTGCAGTCAATGTTGACTGACAAGTTAATATTCGCTTAGGTGATATGAAGTGACAAGGATTGTAGTGACGTGTAATATTATCCGTGCGTACAGGTCAACAAATAGTCAATGCGGGTGAGTTATCCGTGCGTATGACTTATCCGCACGGATAGGTCATGCGTGCGTGTGACATCAAGAACAACAGCATCAACTTTTATCTTTTTCGCACCACAAAAATCCGAATTTCTTCCAAACGGCTTGGAATTTTGACCTGAAAATTTGTAGAGTATTAGATCACACAGTTTCGCATAATATATCAAAAAATGAGCGAATTTGAACCGTAAAAACCCTGTCAATTTTGCAAAATTCAGATAAGAACGTGAAGAACAAGAAAAATATAAGAATTTCGACAAATCTGGATGATTTAGGCTCTGAATCTGATCAAATCTTGAACGAAATCGTGCGTTTGATCCTCGCAACCGAGCTCCTGCTCTGATACCACTTGTAGGTCCGGAATCGTCTCCGTTTCAATTGCGAATCGACCGTTCGAAGTGCGGAATCCTTGAACGATCGTGACCGAACACACGAACAATAATTCTAACTGTGATTCTATTAAAGATTTGAAATGATACAGGAACCGTGAATCACCTAGACACTTTCTCTCTCTAGTTTCTCTCTCTAGAACTAGAGCTCTCAAATGTAGCAAATGAGCAAAAGTGTCCAAAGTCTTCCAAAAAGTTCCTAATTCTAACTCTACCTCATCTATTTATAGGCCAAGGCTTATAAGAGCTTTCCTCTTATTTACACTATTGCCACCTTGCCCTTTTCTAGATATTTCTAACTATTACAACATAAAGCCTAGAATTTAACAGTTTCTGCTACGGTTTGAGATGACGGAGGCGATAGACATAAATGCACTAACAGAATTCGGGTCGAATAATCAAATTAAACAAAGAAATCAGGAAATTCCAACATTGATCTCTTGATCCTAGAAACAATAATTTGAATCTGGCCTCCACCGTAACTTACGGTGGGCACCGTAAGTTACGGTGGCCCCTGTTATAACCTACCCCCACCGTAAGGCAGGAGGTAACTGCCGTAAAGAATTAAGCCCCCTATCGTAACTTACGGTGCCCACCGTAACTTACGGTGGCCCCTGTAACAGGCCCTTCCATTTTGCCGTTTTTGACACGAAAAAGTTCGTATCTTTCAATACGCTTGTTCGTTTGACCTACCGTTTCTTCCTACGTGATTGTAATTTGATCCTCCAACATATGGAGTTAAAATCCAACATCCTACATAATATATTTTGAGACTTCTAAGCCTTCGACTCCTTGTCATTTTACCGACTTTTAACCCGTTTATGCATTTTATCAAACAAACATATTTGTTTAATCCTTATTCCACATGCACCTCTTCAAATTAATGTTATCTACCATGTTAGGTTCTAATCATAGGTTTCTTACAAAATTTAAATACGTTTTCGCTCGTATGCTTATTTTGACCCGTTAAGGGTATTTAAGCACTTTAGAACCTGAACTCGCTTTCATACATTCCTAGCATCTTATTCCTACATTACTTACCAAGTAATCTTCCACCACAACTATATGTGTGTTGGATTTAATGTGGATATCTATATGTTCCGGGTTTTACCCCTCGGATTATCATTTTACGGCAAAGACCTATATAAAGTCATTCGACCCAAGAATTTACATCTTTCACTATCTTTTCTTATTCTAAGCATTTATTTAATCATAAAACTCGTTTCCGAACCCCTTTTCAGGGTCGTTCGTTCGAATTAGCCTATAAGGGTAATTTGGTCAATTTTCATCCTTCTTTTACTACAAGGAACTTTTAAATACTTGTTGACCCAAAATCCGACCTTTTAACTATAACCTTGTTTATAAACCCATGTGCTTCTAAAACACCAGAACCATAACTCAATTTATTCGGTTTACCTAAAAGATAACCAAATAACTATACTTTAACCTTGTCTAACTCTTATAGAATCTCAAGTTCTACATAATGAGTTGAATCATTATACATACCTTGCCTTAGTAGCCATTAAGCAATAGCGATGTTCATATCCATTTGATATTTATTCCTATAAACATGTAACTCGACAAACCATTAGTCGATATTGTCAAAGGGTGATAATTTCACCTTTTGACCCGTTTATTTACCTAGTGATCTTCGTCACTTCAACTAAATGTAAATTTCATGTATTATGCTAATTTAAGGTCTACTAGCGAAAATACGAAATCAAGCATAACATAACGAGATCGTAGTTACGTACCTTTTAAGCATCCTTTTCAAACGCGTATTTCCACCGGCTTGTCCACTTGACGATCCGGATTCCTTGCCTAAAGAGTCCAATTCACAATCCGTTTAGAACCCTTTTTATTAGTCTTAACGCATAATTTGCCATATCCATCAAGCATGCGTTTTTGTCTGATTTTCAACATTTATCTTTCATTTAGGCATTTTAACGAACACCTAACGGGTATAATTTTACATCTTTAAAACCAAGTTCATAACTTGATATTTTGCCTAATATAACATACATATCGATTTCATTATGTCAAACATGCATACTAATCTCAAAATCATTTCATAGTAATCAAGTAACACCACTTTTGGTAGTCATGATTCTTGTGTTCATCTCAATTTTACAAAACCCATTTAACTTATCAATGGATCATCATGAATTTCATAGATTATCCAATAATCCAACATGTTATTGACTAGGGTTTACTCCTAGACATCATATTACTTCAAGATTCATCCATGCATGACATAATCAAGCTCAATTTCAGTTTCTTACAAATAACCTAGAATTTAAAATGGATCAAAACATCAAGATTTTACATACCTTATGACCCCTTCAACTAGGTGATCATTAATTTGTGCTTGAAAATCGATTTGGACTTGATTTAAACCCTCAATTTGTGGTTTTTATGAGAATTAAGGTTGGGTGAAGAACCCCCTTTTCGCCCCCTGCTTCTTGATCGACCAGACATCCCCAAAGTGGGTGTTTGGTGTGTTTTAAATTTTGTTTTATGTTATTAAGTTTCAAATTTAACAACATAGGCCCCTCAACTTTAGTTTGGTTTATAACTTGAGTATTTTGTTCTTCCACTTAATTACAAGACTTGTACTAGGTTATTTATTTCCTAGTTATTCATCTTGTTCAAAACCCGTTTTATTTTAAGTTATGTTAAATCTCGGGCCTTTTATATACCTTGCTTTCTCAAAGTATTTCTTATCCTTTTAACAAATATTAGATTTATTTACTTAAATCATAAAATTTACCGGGTAAGTTTTACAACTAACTGTATTTTACCCGTCCTTTAGTATTAATGTGGTTTGATTACCAAACCCGTTTTCGGGGTGTTACATGATGATATCTTCAAGTGACTCATTTCTCATACACTTAAAGACAGCAAACTGCTTCTTCAGTAAGTCAGCCTTGTTCTTCTTGACATTAGCATTTCCTTCAGACCACTTTCTAGTGCATCCCACATCTCTTTCGATGTAGTGTATTTCTTGAAAGTATGTTTGATGCCATCTGGTAAAGACATTTTAATTGCAGCTAAAGCTCTCTTTTCAGCTTTATACATTTTCTTTTCTACATCCTGCATGTTAACATAGGCAGTGACACGTTGTCTGCCTTCAAAGTCGTGTGTTGGGTTCACGCACCCATATTGAATACAGATCCACATCTGTGTGTCCTGATATTTGATAAACGACTAAAATATGTCTTTCCATGTGAGGTAATTTTCTACCTTCATCATTTTAGGCAGTTTCTACCTCATGCTCCATCCTCAACAACTCGTTCAAATTGGACATATTCAACATTTTTAACGCAATTGGCTGGTTAAAAAAGTTCAAAAAGTTTCCGAAAACTATTTTTACCAAATTCTACCGTTAGACTCGTCTTGAGAATACGAATCCAATGATTTATAATGTCTAAATCCTTTTTCGGGATTTTCGTGCCTTTTTATTTGCAGACGGTTTGCTAAGATTGTTTACGGATAGTTTTCTATTTACGAAAATGTTAATTCCCGTATACGTAAACTAAATAAAATTCCACCTCTAAGTGAGCCGCACATTAGTTCAATCCGTACACTTCTAAGGGATTTGTACACCGGTTAATATGCCGCACACTGTTTAGTTGGGCCACACACCTCAGTTAGTTGGGTCGCACACCTTAGTTAATGGATCGCACACTAGTTACTTGGGTCGTACACCTCAAAGTAGAGACCGCACACTAAGTAGAAATCGCACACTTGTATACTAGGTCGCACACTTGTATGTACACTGACAAATTTGGGCCACACACTCAGAATCTAGTCAGTACACTGTCAAATCTGGGCCGCACACTTAACCTGTCGCACACAAATTGATTTCACACCTTGGGTCCCGTACATTATTTCCTTTGATCCCAATCAATAGCTCAATCCCAAAAATCAAGGAGACAATATGAAAATCAATTTCTTTTGAATCCTTTCCACCAATAAATCCTAAAATTCAGCAAACAAACACCGTACACTACCAAAATAGATCAAAACGAATAATTTTAAGCTATTCTTGACTATTTGTTCTTGTTCTTCGAATGGCACCACCAAAACTCTTCAAATGGCAGACAATAACTTCAACCAGTAAAACAACGTGTTTCCTGTTAATCAATCTCTAACCACCAATAAGAGCAAATGCTCTGATACCAATTGTAGGTCCCTATCCCGTGGATCATTACAAGATTGACAATCAACCAAGGGTGCGGAATCCCCTTGATAGATCAATGAACACAGAAACAAGAATATAAGATGAAGAACACGCAACACAATTCCCAAACTGATCTTCTATGATTATCAAATGCAATGTTTACAACCACTCAAGATCACAAGAACTCACAGCCTTTCTCTATGTTTTCTTTAAATCTCTCTCAATCTCTAACTTATCTACCATGTCCAACCTTAACCAAAAAGTATAATGTTTTTATATACTGCAGCCATGCGAACTAGGCTAGGCCCACATACATTAGAAATATAAATTCGACTAGACATGATGACACAAACCTGGACTGAACAACACAAACTCGGACTGATCCATAAACTCGAAATCCATATCTTTCACAAACTCGGACTAGCTTAGATCTTTTTAAATATAACAACCCTCCTAAAATTTTCGACACCCTCAAAATAATTAAAATATCTCAATACGTCCTAAAATATACCCCGTATGCGAAAACCGGGCCCCGAATGCATGATATAATTAAAAATAAAATAAAAACAATAAAATAAGGTTGGTCGCGGGGTGCGAAGAGCCCCTTGAACTCCTACGCGGGTCGAAACAGCTCAGAGTCAGGGCGAGCCCCTGAGCCACCACGTGTCACCACTCGTGTCAAGCCTAGTGGCGAGTCAGCCAAGCTAGGGCCTACCCTAGCTGGCCTCGCGGGCCGCGAAGACCCTGGAGAATACCTACGCGGGGCGCGACAAAACCAGAATCAGGCCCTATAAATAGCAGACTTCGGTCGTTCATTCCAATTCGCTCACACACTTTTCTCTCTCGAAATTTTCTTATAGTACAAGCTATTCTCGGGCATAATACCCCCCCCCCCTAAATAACGAAGTTCTGTCTCGTTGTAAGTATCATAACCCCGGTTATGTATTAGATACGCTGCCCGATTGATCCAGGGTTCCGTAACGCCTGTCGAGGTTCTGCCCGACGTAGTCGTTGGAATGTCGTCTCGGGGAGGGTATTACTAATGAAAATATTGGGTTATTATACTAACACATGTGCATTTGTGTAATTTATAGATAATCACCAGGAAACCCTAAAGAAAAACCTAAGACAGCAATGTGAGTAATCTCCTTTTTGCAAACTGTTTTTACAAAACCTTTATTTATTTAAATTATAATTAGCAGTGATTGAGTCTTTGTAATTCTTCAATTACTGCCGGTATGTTGGGGTTTTGTATACAAAATGTGGAACACGTTACCATTGGACAAAGAGTTAGCCAATGTGTAATATGACCCACCAGTCAGGATTGACAGTACTGAATGAGTAATTGTGTAGATGTAAACATTGTAATCGCTATCAATACTGTTAAATGATAAAACTCTTCTTGATTAAACTGGGATTTACTCACCAGTATTTCCCACTGACAAGATGTTTTTTAACGCGTTTCAGGTAACAAAATGTGAAAGCCAGCTGGACAGCACTGAAGGCTTGGAAAAGTGGCTATAAAAGTTATCTAAATAAAGAGATGTTTTATTAAATAAAATAGGAGTTATTCCTATGAAAATGTGTGTACTTAAAACTTGGGATTTTCTCACGTATTTAATATTATGAAAGTGTGGTATTTTACTCTGATAAAATATTTCCTAACTACGGCCCTGATGTAATTTCCACTGCCAAAATGATAAACACCGATACCACCAAAACTAGTCTCGCGGCCGCCCGTTCCCGGGTAATTAGGGGACGGGGGTTGCGACAGAAGGTGGTATCAGAGCTAAGCCACTAATTCAGCCACAGAAGTGTTCTGCTGACACCAATATAGTATTCGAAATGTTAGGAAATTTTCTACGGAACTACGTGCATATCTGTATTTTATTGTTGGGTGTTATTTGACTATTTGTTAGTTTACAGTATGAGTGACCAAGGACCTTCCGACGCCTACCATCAGTTGTCCAGCTCACCTAGGAGCGAAGGCACCTCTTCACAGCCTACCCTCTTAGGGTATTCAGCTGACAATGAAGATGGGATATTGGTGTTGAGGCTCAGTCTGAAGAGCCATTCCCTCCTAAAAAGAGAGGATGGTTCAGTAGAGGAGCGCATGAACGTAGGAAGAGAATGAAAAAGTTACAGCAGCAACGTGTTTTAGCAGCCGCTAAGAGAGAGACAGATGCTCATGCCCAGGATATGTTAAATTGGAGTCTAGCAAACTTCCATATTTTAGCAACTACAACAGCAGACCCTATCCTAGAGCAACTTATAGCACCCCAACCATTACCCATGTTTCCCACCAAACCAATGGAGATTGAAGCCAACCCAGAAAACCAAATTCAAATGCATGATTTCAACCCAGAAGAGATACCTAGAGTGCCAGCACCAAATCCCTTAGCCCAAACTACGACTCGTGGTTTGACGACCATAGGGACTACCAGCAACATTACCCGATACCCGAAGAACCAATGCCAAACCTAGCAGCTTACCCAAACTTGGACCCTCTAGATCCTTATTATGATAATGATCGATTCATTAGGGATATTCTAGAGAATCCTTACCCTTACCAGGAACCCATGCCCCAGTTTCCAAACCCAGTACCAGCACCTGCACTCCCAATGAGTGCAGAAAATGTGCAAGAACTCATAACTTTCGGTGAGGAGATTTTAGAAAGTAGCGAGAGGATGAGGCAGGTTGCAGAACGACTCGTCTGGAAGTATGACGAGCGTAATATGAAGTTCTGGATGAACCCATATCAGTGATGGTGGAGGTAGTAATAGTAATAATATATATATATATATATATATATATATATGCGTGTATGTTTGAAAAAAAATATAGATGATAGCTATGGATGCATAGTAGTATTGTAATTTTAAATTCCGGTATCAGTTTGTATTAGATGCATAATATATATAAGAAAGAGTAAGTCGCAATGCTCGACGTTTTTGATCAATAAGTGTGTTATGTGATTGTTTGCATTAAATATTATTTTGTCATATTAATAATTGGAAAATGTTTAAAATTTAGATGGACAACGAAGTGAACCAGGAAAACCAGAATGATAATAACCTGAATAACGATAACCCAAACAATGATAATCCGAACAACAATAACAATGGAAACCAAGTGGATAATAGTGTCATCCAACATATAGTGGCACAAGGGATTATAGATGCAATGCCATTTATTATTCAAACTGTTAAGGAAGCTGATAATAAAAGTAACAATGGCAGTAAGCGACCCACTGAACCAGAACACATCGTAAACGATGGACCAATACTTCAAGTTCCCATTCCCAAAAGAAGAAGAACCATGTCTTATTGTTGTTCTTACAAAGAATTCTGGTCCTGCAAACCAATAGAATTCTCGAGCAATGAAGGACCCATTGCAACTCTACGCTGGATAGAAAAGACTGAGGCTGTCTTAAAAATAAGCAAATGCGAGGAAGAAGATAAGATAATGTTTGCTTCTAATCTGTTTAAGAACTCAGCCTTAGAATGGTGGAACACTATCCTCCAGTCTAAGGGAAGTAACAGGATTTACAATATGGAATGGGAGGAATTTAAGAATATGGTGGAAAGGAAATTCTGCCCTCCCAATGGAAAAGAACATATAGCGAATAAGTTCCTAAACCTTAGAATGACTGGAGTGGATAGTAAGGGTTACACTACTACATTCTTTGAATATACTAGAATAGTGCCAACCCTTGCATCACCTGAACCAGTATTGATCTCCCGTTACATCTGGGGATTAATCGGGGAAATTAGGCATGTAGTCAAGGCAGCTAGACCCCAAACCATAGAGGAAGTTGTAGAACTAGCAAACACCTTGACAGATGAGTTAGTGCGTACACGAGAAGAGGACCAAAGGAGGAACCTAGCTCAAAGATTTACCCAGGAATTCCGTTCTGGAAATTCCAACCGTGGGAAAAATGTAGGTTCTACTTCTGCACCTTACTGCAATTATTGCAAAAGGAAGCATTCTGGAAGATGCTCCATATACTGTAACTTCTGTAAAATATCTGGACACAAGGAAGAAGACTGCAGGAAGAAACCTAGCAACAGGATATGCTACAACTGTGGAGAACAAGGTCATATCAAGCCAAACTGTCCGAAACTAGCTCCAGCCACGAACAACAAGACTACTAAAAATGCTAGAGTATTTGTGCTGACCGCAGAAGAAGCAAAGATGATTCCGGATGTAATTGCCGGTACGTTTTTAGTTAATGATGTTTTTGCTAAAGAATTATTTGACTCTGGTGTGAACCAAAGTTTTATTAATACTTCGTTTTGCAAACTTCTCAATCAACCATTAACTAAACTCTCACAAGAATGTCTAGTAGAGACAGCAAATGGAGAAACCATTAAGATTTCTGAAATATTGCAGGGAGCAAGAATAGAATTTTTAAATCAAAATTTTATTGCAAACCTTAACCCATTGAATATGGAAGGATTTGATGTTGTATTAGGAATGGATTGGTTGATAGCCAATAAAGCCAGCATTTTATGTGATCAAAAGTCAATCCAAGTAAATTCACCCAAGGGTGAAAAGATCACAATTAAAGGAGACAAACCATCTAGATCCACGAAATTCATTTCTGTAATGAAAACAGCTAGTTATATAAGAAAAGGATCATTAGTGTATTTGATTTCTATAATCACTAACACTAAAGGAAAAGAACTGAAGGATATTCCAGTAGTTTCCCAGTTTCCAGATGTGTTTCCGGGAGAATTGCCAGGACTACCGCCAGACAGAGAAGTTGAATTCAGAATCCATCTGCTACCAGGAACAGCACCTATTGCCAAAGCACCCTACCGTTTGGCACCAGCAGAAATGCAAGAATTAAAGAAACAATTAGATGAATTGTTGGAGAAAGGATACATACAGCCAAGTTTATCGCCATGGGGAGCGCCGATTTTATTTGTCAAAAAGAAAGACGGGTCAATGCGAATGTGCATTGATTACCGTGAATTGAACAAAGTCATGATTAAGAATCGGTATCCATTACCGAGAATCGATGATTTGTTTGATCAGTTGCAAGGAGCTCGATTCTTCTCGAAAATCGATTTACGATCAGGATATCATCAATTAAAGGTACATGAAGAAGACATTCCTAAGACCGCTTTCAGAACAAGGTATGGCCATTATGAATTTACTGTCATGCCATTTGGTTTAACCAATACCCCAGCTGCATTTATGGACATGATGAACCGAATATGTAAGCCATATTTGGATAAATTCATAATTGTCTCTATAGATGATATTCTCATTTACTCTAAGAGAAAGGAAGAACATGCAAAGCATTTACACGCACTTTTAAGTTTATTGAGAAAAGAAAAACTTTATGCAAAGTTTTCAAAGTGCGAGTTTTGGTTAGAACAGGTACAGTTTCTTGGACACTTAGTCAATCATGAAGGAATTCATGTGGATCCCACCAAGAACGAGGCAATTACCAAATGGAAAACCCCTGAATCACCAACCGAGGTTAGAAGTTTCTTAGGATTGGCCGGTTATTATAGAACATTTATTCGAGATTTTTCTAGAATATTCATTCCCTTGACTAAGCTAACCTGTAAATTGGTTAATTTTGAATGGGGACCAAAACAGGAAGAAGCCTTTAGAATTCTTAAGCAAAGACTAACCCATGCACCCATATTAGCGTTACCAGAAGGAACTGAAGACTTTGTAGTCTATTGTGACGCTTCTAAGTTAGGTTATGGATGTGTGTTGATGCAACGTCAGAAGGTTATAGCCTATGCGTCTAGACAACTTAAGAATCATGAAGAGAATTATTCAACCCATGATTTGGAATTAGGAGCCATAATTTTTGCCCTTAAGATTTGGAGACATTACCTTTATGGTAGTAAGTTTACCATTTTCACCGACCATAAGAGTTTAATGTATGTCTTCAAGCAAAAGGAGTTGAATATGAGACAAAGACGCTGGATGGAAATTCTTAGTGATTATGATTGTAATATTCAGTATCATGCAGGAAAGGCTAATGTGGTAGCTGATGCTTTAAGTCGAAAGTATCATGAAAAGCCAAAAAGAGTGTGTTCTCTTAAATTAAATCTACAAGTAGATTTAAATGAACAGATTAGAGAAGCACAAGAATCAGTAATCAAGGACGATACTGAGAAATTAAAAGGAATGATTAAGGAATCAGAACAAGGAACCGATGGAATTTGGAGATTCCATAAGAAAAGAATGTTGATACCTAAATTAGGAAACCTACGTCATCGTATATTAGAAGAAGCCCATAAGTCTAAGTATACGATGCATCCTGGAAGTGATAAGATGTATCAGGATTTAAGAAAGAATTTTTCGTGGATAGGAATGAAAAAGGATATAGCAGCTTAAGTTTCTAAGTGTTCAACCTGTTCACAAGTCAAAGCTTAACATCAGAAACCCTCAGGATTGCTGCAGCATTTTGAGATGCCCGTATGGAAATGGGAATTGATAACAATGGATTTTGTTACCAAATTACCCAAAACCAGAAAAGGTAATGATACAATCTGGATGATTGTAGATAGGTTAACTAAGTCAGCTCATTTTCTACTGATGAAAGAAACTTTCAGTATGGAATAATTAACTAAATTGTATGTAAATGAAATAGTTTCATTACATGGAATTCCCTTATCAATTGTTTCTGACAGAGATAGTCATTTTACCTCTCATTTTTGGACAAGTTTCCAAAAAGCAATGGGAACCAAGTTAAATCTAAGCACAGCATATCATCCTCAAACAGACGGACAAAGCGAAAGGACAATTCAGACCATGGAGGATATGCCTAGAGATTGTGTGATTGATTTCGGAGGTAATTAGGATGATCACTTACCATTGATTGAATTTTCTTATAATAACAGTGTCAGGCCGGTTTGATCAGGATCTGTTCGTCTGGAACGTGGTTGGATCGATCTCAATCAATGTGCGGAATCCATTGATTAAGTCAGAGAATACAATAGTTTATTCAACGATTAATTCTGTCTGATATCTATTAGATTGATGTGAAAATACAATAGCTCCGGTAGAGTCTCAGACTGACAGAGGTTCCTTACAATGTTGAGCCAAAAAAGTTCTAAATGACTAACGCAAGCTGGGTATTTATAGGCAACATCAGGGAGATGTAAGTGTTGTCCGATCGGGTGGTGATCCGATCGGGTGGTCATCTGATCAGATGACATCAGCCAACCTTCGGACTTCACTTTTACATTATGCGCCAATCCCTGAGTTGTCGTTTACACACATATACATACAATTACATACAAATACACAAAAGACATACACAGTACAAAATAAGACCCAATGCTGACAGAAGCTACAGACATATGAACTAACAGACTCCCCCTTGGATGTAGCTGTAGTTCCTTCCAGCATAGTCTTCAGTCTTTCCTCTTGCGTCTTCATTCCTTTGCCCTCTGCCTCCTCTGTTCAGCTTTTTCTTCTAACATCTTTCGCCTCAGAAGTCTTCCTTCTTCAATCCACCATTTTCTGTATGCTGGATCACCATCGCGCTTTCTATCCCACTTAGGAATCTTGTTCTCTTCATTTTCGATCGGTGTCTGGTCCGTTGGAGGTGGTTTCATCAATTTGTACCTTCCAAGCCTTGCAGCTTTCTCAGCAATCGCTTTGAACCTCTGACTTCGCATATATCTTTTCAAGAATTCGTCAATCTCAAGGTCTCTCCATTGTGTCTTCCAATACTCCCAGAGTTGATTTCTTTTGCGAAGCATACATCCACAATCTTTTGATACTGCATCGCTTGTACTTTGTCTCGCTTGTCATACACTATCTTGTTATAGAACAAGCAATATATATCTTTCTTTGAGCAGTTAACAAGCCACATAGGATCCAATATGCTGATCCTTCAAGATTTCCCAATGGACTTGTCAAACAATGAGATTACTGCTTCTGCTGTTGTTTCATTATGTAGCCAACCTTCGAAATCTTCATAGAAATCTTGCTCCATTGCTCGAAGTGGCATGTTCTTTAAGCACCTTGGCGGTTAGACATCCAAAGTAATATCCTTTTCACCATTCTCCAAGATAGTAACAATCTGCTTTGGATATTGAGGCTTCCAATCAGGATATCTTGCCTTTGATTGCTGCTTCACATAATCCCACAAGTGTTGATTGTGTTGCTTTACATCCAGACCATGATAGAATTGCTTTATGTTCTTTGTTTGAACTAATTCATCAACATCCCACCACGGGAGAGTCTTTAGGTCTGATAGAAATTCGAAATACTATACCCCCTGCTCCCGTCTAATGGCATACACTTGCAAGTCTTCTAGATATCCCCAAGACAAGATGTCTCCCCAAGAAATATTTGCATCATGCGTAAAGTACTGAAGCGGCCTTATAAACTTTCTTTCATTTGGCATAACTTTAAACCACTTCTTCCTTTCTTCAGCAAGATTCTCTCTAGGAATGGTTCTTGGCACACCTTCAGTTGCTATCTTCTCTACAATCTTTCTTCTGATTTCGTCTTCATTTTGATCTTTAAACATCTCAGCAAGTGAAGGAAACATTTCATCAACACCAGCATAATGAAAATTTGTTTCTTCATCAGACGAATCAAACGCTTCTTCAACAAATACCTCATCATACTTATCTGCTTCCTGGGCATATTTGAACTCATACTCCCTTTCAGGTGACGGAGGTATCTCATCTTCTATATCAAACTTATTTTTCCCATCGTCTAATCCCAATTCCTCCAACATCTCTGCCCTAGACCTAGGTACCTCTAGCTCCCCCTCATACCAAGCATGCAAATAAATGACAGTTGGTTGTGTGAGGAATACCTGGTTGACATGTTGTTTTCCTGAAGATGAAGATTCTTGATTTTGATCCTCCTCTTGTTCATTTATCTCGTCATTCATGAAGTCTTCAATCTTCTGTTGAACTGTCGGATTCACAATTAGCAAACCAGACGAACCCTGATCTTCATCATCATCTTTATCATTCGCAGGATCATAATTATCAATCTCATCCATCCAAAAATCCATCTCTTCATCCTTTTTCTCATCTTCTTCTTCTACTTTTTCTTCATCTTTCCATCGAAGTAACAACACCTTTTGTTCTTTTGCTTTCTTTCTTCTTTGCTCAGCAAGTACTCGACGAAAGATGTCATTAATATTGTAAGATAGAGTAGAAGACTCACCAACAAGCACAAATCCCTTAGACTCTTCTTCAGCATCAACCATCTCTACATCAACCTGACTCGAAGAACCTCCAGCTTCTTGAGTCTCAACTATAACACTTTTCTTTCTTTGAGTAGCTTCTTCAACTAACCTCCTTTCTCTTTCAATCTGTCGTTCCTCGGTCTTTTTTTATTTCGATGCTGTTGAAGACAGAATGACCATCGATGCCCAAGTGATGTTCCATCACTGTATATAACATAGTAAGTTGTTCATCCTTCATTGCTTTATATGCCTTCATTGCTTTATCTGCCTTCATTGCTTCCACCTCAAGTTTCATAGCCTTGATCGCATTTGTTGAAGCTTCATGAAGTTCACTTATCAACTGATTGTGCGACTTGTTTATCTCATTTAGTTTCGTATTCTGCACATTCAGCTCAGTAATATCTGCAGCTAGTAACTCAAATAGTTGTGCGTTATCATCAACATCACCTTCCGTCTTTTTTATCTTCTTTGCTTGTTTGATCATGACTTTCTTTATCTCTTCATTTGTTTTCGTCATTTCTTCAAGCTGTCTCTTTAACTTGTCTCTTTCAGCTTCAGCCTTGGCTTTTTCTTGTTCAAGAATACCAACTTTCTTCTTCAATTCCTTGAAATCCGCATCATGAAACATATCAAAATCATCACCAAGAACGAAATAATCCTTAAGTTCACCTCTGATATTGGGAAACCCTTCAAACATATCTGGAAGTGATGTTTTATTTTGCTGAGAAGATTCACCGATTTCTGGAATAGTTTGATCTTTTGGTGGTGGTGATGGTGTAGCATCTCTAACTTCAACATAATCATTATCAAAGACATTCTTTTGAACCTCAGCTTCAGGCTTTTCAACACTTTGTACCTCAGGTTCTTTAGGAACTTCAACATGATGAACAGTTTTAGCTTCAGGACCTTGTGAAGTAGCCACATGCTTCTCACTCTTTCCACTCCAGTTTTCAGACATAGAAGCACCACCTTTTCTTGCTCTGACGTTTCTTGGAATGACACCAGACTGAACTACTTTACGCTTTATTCTCAGCTTCTTTTTCTCAACAACTGATGGTGTGTAAGTAGAATACTCTTCATCAGAACCTTTACGTTTCTTTTGAGGCTTCTTTTTCAACTGAGCTTTTCCACGACCAAGTGTAGCCAAATCAAGTTTTGTCTCTGTCTCTGTTGATTCATCATCAGCATCATCAGACTCTTCATGAACAACATCCTCAGCTTGCTTTTCTTTATCAGCTTCAGTTGGAATACTTGTGCTTTGATCTTTCTGAGCAGCAACTTCCTCATTTCTTTTTAGAAAGCTTTCAAGTGAATGTTTCAATAAATCAGCTCCTTGTTGAAGAACTTCCGAAGGATCTAACACCGGCTCATCAACTAATCTTTGTTGTGATTCACTTGAAGACCCTGCAAAACAAGCATTGAAGTATTCATTAGAATAATATAACAATTAAAAAGTTCTAACTTCGACTTATGACTCCTCCTTTCACTATACCCTTTACAACATTCTTCGGAGTAAGTTCCTTAGGAATAGGTACAACAGGGGATGTCTTCGGTGTTCTCTTTCTTTTACCATCTTTTACAAACCACCAACGGAGTTTCTTCTCAACCATTTCATTCATTTTGTCATCTTCATTCTCAGAATTACTATTCTCATTTCTCCACGCATCATTCTCTGGAGCAACATATGCTGGATTGTTAATTCTGCATATCATTCTTCTAACTCTTGGTTCGGGACATTTAGCTAATCTGCTTAGCGTATCAGCTGTCATGTTTCGTAGTCCTAATATATTATCATCATCCTTTTGAATGTCATTGAATTGATCATCTATCATCGTCTGTATGAACCTAGGATACATCATGTACTTTCCAGTTCCAGCTCTCACATTATCTACCAAGTAGTCAAATATCACTTTCGATACATTGTATGGCTTGTTCAGCACCAGACAAGTGATAATGTTCATGATGTAATCAGAAGTTTCATCATAAGCTCCCTTCCTATGAGATAGAGCATGTACTACATAGTGAATCATGAACTTGTAAGGTTTACTGAACATTGTTTTTCCCATTTTCCCATTTTCCCATTTAAGTGACCAGTAAAACCCATTCTACACCATAAGCCTTTGCATAAACGTTCAGGAATGATTGTTGGATCATCATCCGAATCTCCTAACTCCAAAACTCTCCTTAAATCACCAACATTAAACTTAATTTCTAAGTCTATGTCCTGACCGTTCTCGTCTTTCTTTCTCACAGCAGAATAGATCATCTTTTCCTTCTCTTCATATCTCACTAAACTCCAAAACCGTCTAACATGTGATTCATAAACAACAGTCTTATCAGTTAAGGCCTTATGAATCGTACTCTCTCTCAAAAACTTTGCTATTACTTTGAACGGAGTACTGTCTATATAATGTGCATCCAGCAGACAGTAGATATTGTGTGATTTATCCCAATCAGATGTTTTTCCATTTCCCATTGAGAAGGTTGAGTATGCCAACAATCCAATGACTTGTGGAAGGAAAAAAGTATGAAAATCAAGATCAGAAAGTGAGAGTGTTTGAGAGAATAGGATGGTCGCCCGATTCAAGTAAAGGTTTGACTGTGAGCATTGACCATCTATTTATAGGGTGACCATGAATCGGATGGCCGTCCGATCGGATTGCCACCCGATCGGATTGCAGCCCGATCCAAACACAACTCTTAAACATTCAAGTGTTTTGACCTTTGACTTTTTGTCATTTTTATCAAATTTTATCAGTTTTAGAAATCCACTTAAGTATCTAGGTCCAAATTAATGACGCTAGGCACTTAATTTGCCTACCAAGTCCAAGTTAATGACCTTGGTTGACCCGAAATATAGCAAACTGACATTTCGTTCAAACTTTTTCATAAAAATTACAAGTTTCAACTTAGTGAACTTGTTTTGACTTTGATTTTACCAAGATTTTCAAAGATTAGCACCCAACCCTGTTGTCCATCTTAGAAACTTCCTGCATCTGCTTCAAAACTGCGAGTGTGAAGATCAACTTTCTACCTTGGTTTGTCGGTAAAACTAAATCAGAACTGTAAAATCTTTTTGAGATTTTAAGAAAGTTTTAAGACTATAAAACTAAAAAATATTTTTGGGTTTAAATGCTAAAATGAAATGAAATGCAGTAAAGTAAATATTTACAAACATATTTTTAGTGAGCGTGTTAGGGGATCATATCAGCTACCGACAAGCTACCAGTACCGTTAAGCTTGATAACATACTCAGTATTAAACAATTCACAGTGATTGCCGATATACTAATCCAATTTAAATTTTCACACAAATTTCAATCTGTTCAGGATACGAATTAGTGTTTTAATAGCTTAACTTATACGCGTGTCCCACCTCAGAATATACTCCCGTATCTAGACTTTCTATATTCAGTCTTACAGGTGAACGTACAATAATGATATCTGTAAACGAGTAATGTGAGACCATGAGAGCTCGGGTTAGAACTTCCGTTCAGACGGAGAGATGATGGCTCGACTTTCGGTGTGTCCCATTTGGGGATCTTTTCTTCAACAGCACATGATTAGCATTTTGCAATGTTTCATCATTTTTTATGCTGAGGGTAGGCTTTAAGATTAAAGCAGTGCAGAGTATTATACGAGGACTAGGCTATTGCTTCCGCAAAATCAGATGTCATGGTATAATACCCCAGATATCATTACGCACATAGACCTAGTATGTCAGAAATAGAAAAATCTTTCAAACGAGATTTCAGGGGTTACCTATATATCCGAGAGATGATCCCCACTTAATAAGCAACAAATGACTTTAGGTTTATATCCCGAACAAACTTACTAAATGTATAAAAACCTATCAACATATCATCAGCGAGACTGCATAACACTTTCAATCATTACAAATCTTTAGCATACTGTAACTGTCTAGCTGATGTACTATCATTTCCCCTTTTTACACAAACTCTTTTTGGGTTTTCCATTGTTTTTGGATTTTGAAAATATCATCTATCTCCCCCTAAATACCAAAACAACTAAAAATTCGACAAACCAATGCAGTCAGCTTTTCAACATCATCTGCAGTGGTACCTTCATCAATGCCAAGAATCTGTTCCGCAACCGACAACAGCTTCATACCATTTAGCTTTAAGAGATATTGAAAACGTGATCTATTAAATTCTTTGGTATGTAAGTCTGCTTTTTGTTCGTCGGTGTGGATTTTATCAATTCGTATCAACTTCTTCTCGAAACAATCTCGGATGAAGTGATGACGAATTTCAATATGTTTGGTTTTAGCATGATGTACCGGATTTTTTGTTATGTTTATTGCTGCCTCATTATAAACAAAGATTGGAGAAGTAAGAAATTGCAAACCGTAGTCGCGCATCTGTTGCTGAATCCACAGGATCTGAGAGCAGCAGCTGCTAGTAGATACATACTCGGCTTCACATGTCGATAAAGCAACAGAAGTTTGCTTCTTACATTGCTAGGTGACCAATCGTGGTCCGAAAAACTACCATCCTGCAGTTGTTGATTTAGCAATGACTTTCCAGCAACCGAAGTCAGAATCAGAGTACCCTTCAAGCGTGAAGTCACCGTCTTTTGGATACCACAACCCCAAGCTTGGAGTTCCTTTCAAGTAGCGTAGAATCCGTTTGACGATTTTCATATGTGAGGCTCTGGGACTTGACTGAAATCGCGCTGCGAGGCAGGTTGGGTACATGATATCGGGGCTTAATGCCGTCAAATACATTAGCGATCCGATCATGGAGCGGTACAACGTTTCATCAACTTTTTCTCTGGTGAGGTCAGGATTGATTCCATGATTCGTAGCCAATGGGGTGGATATTGGAGCAGTGCCGGACATTCCAAATTTCTCTAGAACATCATACACATACTTTGTCTGATGTATGAAGATTCCTTCAGGCAATTGGTCAACTTGTAGCCCTAAGAAGAACTTCATCTCACCCATCGAAGACATTTCGAACTTCTGCTTCATAACCTTTTCAAAATCTTTGCAGAGTTCATCATTTGTTAACCCGAATATAATGTCATCAACGTATATTTAGACTATCAGAAGATGACCATCGACTTCTTTTGTGAATAGGGTTGTGTCCACCTTTCCTCGGATGAAGCTGTTGGCAAGCAGATGTTGAGATAACGTCTCGTACCAGGCTCTCGGGGCCTGATGTAAACCATACAGCGTTTTGTCTAGCAAGTAGACCTTGTCTTTGTGGATTGGGTCGGTGAACCCCGGTGGTTGTCCAACATATACCTCTTCCTTCACCTTTCCGTAGAGAAAAGCCGATTTAACATCTAGCTGATAAACTTTGAATCCTTTCCATAAAGCAAACGCTAAGAAGATTCTGCTCGCTTCAAGTCGAGCAACCGGAGCATACACTTCTGTGAAATTTATCCCCTCCTGCTGACTGAAACCCTGGACCACGAGTTGAGCTTTGTTGCGAACAATGACTCCTTTATCGTCTCGTTTACACTTAAACACCCACTTCGTGTTTATCTTCCTATGTCCATCAGGAAGATCCAGGAGCTTCCAAACACCAGGTTTCTCAAACTGACTTAGCTCCTCTTGCATAGCTATGACCCAAGAATCTTCAGTTAGTGCTTCCTTATAGGTTCTTGGTTCGATCTGCGAGATAAAACAACTAAGTGAAAATTATGTTTGTAAAGGAGCAACTTTAGAATAAAAGCAAGTAAGGCCATGGTCAATTTGTCGTCAGGTGTGAACTCCTGACTGCAGTTCTCCTATAATCAACTCTTCTGGATGATATGAAAGAGTCCTTGGCATCACCTCGCCAGGAACATCCACTTCGCCTTCCAAATTTGTAACGTTCTGATCCGCAGCTTGTTCATTGACTGAAATTGTCTGATCTGAAGATTGGATTTGCTCCCCCTCAGACTCTGAATCACCACGGTCAAAAGTTGGAATATCATCAGATTCTGAATTATCATTGACCGCCGTCTGATTTTTAGGAGCAGGTTCATGATCCGAAAAAGTCAGAGTTTGCTGAACTTCGTCATTCTCTCCAGCGTTACTTGGACCAGCTTCATCATTATTGGAAGTTTCTCGTTGACGTCTAGAAGATCCTGCTGGGAATCTTTCCTGAGATGCTTCATATTCTCTTAATATATCCAACTCATCAAAGACTCGAATGAATCCCATAGAGTATTGTAGTTGAATCGCCAAGAGTCTGCGAGCTTCTGTGGTGGCATTGTATAACCTTAACACTCAACATGTTGTGCTTTGATGATCCGCTTCATACTTGGAACAAAGACTCTTCTCAATGGACTTGCATAATCCACAAAGATTCCTTCAATGCTCTTTGAACCAAACTTGCCATCAGGATCTAGAACTGTGCAGGGAGACCCGAACGGTTCCAAATACTTGATATTAGGCTTTCTATTGTTGATCAACTCGAAACATGTCTTGTTGTGTTTCTTCACAGTAAGAACCCGGTTGAGAGTATAGCAAGCGACTGACACTGCTTCTGCCTAGAAATTAACAGGTAACTTCGAATCAGCAAGCATCGTCCTAGCCGTTTCGATCAGCGTCCTATTCTTTCTTTCTGCTACTCCATTCTGTTATGGAGTATATGGCGCGTTGAATTCTTGCAGTATACCTCTTCTATCACAAAATTCTTCCATCTTGTTATTCTTAAACTCCGTACCGTTGTCACTTCTCAATCTTCGGATACGAGTTCGGTACAAGTTCTCAATCTTCCTGAAAAGTCTCAGTAAACTCTCGAATATTTCATCTTTTGTCTTCAAGAACGACACCCACGAAAATCTCGAATAGTTGTATGTGACTACTAAGCAGTAGAGATCTCCAGTTATACTCTTGACATTCACAGGACCAAAGAGATCCATGTGAAGTCTTTCCAACGGCTTCGAGACTGAGTTCATCTTCTTGCACGGATGAGATTTCTTTCGCTGTTTACCTTTGACACATCTAATGCACTCCCCCTCGAGATGGAAACGCTTTAAATGAACACCTTTTACCAAATCGTTATGAACCAAGTGATTTATTTTACGCAGGTGGATGTAGCCCATCTTCCGGTGCCATAATATAGACTCCTTCTCAGTGGCTTTTGACATGAAGCAGTGAGTTTGACCCGTGGTAGTCGTGGCTACGCTCATGTCCAACACGTACAGATCATTCACTCTCGGGGCTCTCATGATAATCCACTCCTCGGGGATGACGAACCCCGGCTTCAGAATCAGACATTCTTTATCCGTGAAGTGTGTGGAATACATTCTATCACAAATTTGCGAAATACTCAGTAAATTTTTCTCCAGCTCGGCGATGTAGTTTACCCATTCAAATGTGATAACACCGTTTGACAATGTTCCTTCCCCAACAATACGTCCACCTTGATTTCTAGCGAAGCCGACGTATCCTCCATTAAATCCTCTAACATCATACAATAGGATTTTCCTCCTTGTCATGTGCCGAGAAGCTCTACTATCCATTATCCAACGTGAGATGGATCTCGGAAGCTCATGCACATGTCATAAACACTTAGTTAGATTTCGAAGCAAACCAAGCCTCTTTCGACTCAGGTAGTTTAAAATTGATGTGGGTTGTTGCAGTGTATAATGATGGGAAATTTTTATTATTCATCTTAAGGCTTTCTTCAGACCCAATCTCAACCTCTTTATATAAAAAGAATTCCTTTTCCGGAGGTTGACCAGATGATTGGTCCTTTTTCGGAACATACTTCTTCCCTGGTGAGGTAGAAGTTTGTTTCTCAAGTTTCTCGTAGAAATCTAATGGTACATATATCTTCTTAGTTGAAGATGATGATTTTGCTGACTCAGAAACCTTTGGTTTTGAAGAACTTGTTGTTTTAGCCTCAGATTTTGGCTTCCAAGCTTGTTTCGAAGATGCTAGCCGTTTGTAAAATTTATCAGTTTTAGTTACCGACTCTATTACGGGTTCAGTTTTGACTTTGATATTTTCTTTTTGCAAAACTTTCTTCTCAACAAACATCGGTGCTTTGCCTTTTACATTGTCTTTCTTCTTTGAACTCTCGACAACCACAGACTTAGGCTTCGAGTTGGTGCACTTTCGTACAATGTGTCCAACTTCGTTGCATTTAAAGCACGTTCGGGTGTTAACTTCCCGACTTTTGCCTTCAGTCTGGGGCTGTGAGGCCTTTTTCTCAAAGAACTCTTTGTTTGATTTTGAAAATATCTCCGATTCTTATTCAGAAATTGAACTTGAACTTTTGACAAACACCTTCTTTTCGACAAACTTCTTGTTTTGAAAGTTCCTTTTCATATTGTTCTTATCACCCTGATAACCTCCCGACCATTTGTTTTGGTTGTTATTGTTTAAACGTCGTGGAACAGCAGGTTTCTTGTAGTAAGCTTTGTCTTTATCAAAATTCAACATTCTTTTCGAACTTTTTAAAACCTCAACTTCAGAAATGTCAATCTCAACCAACTTGAAAACTTTCTTTAATTTGTCAATATTCACATTCTCGAGTGGAATTCATCATCCAAATACAACCTATCAGAACCATACATCTTGTACATAACAAGATTAGGTTCGTCACTTGAGTTGTTTTGGGATTTTGATTTCGGAAGATAGTTGTTTAGAAAACATTCTTCATCTTCAGCTGAGTCACTGTCTGATTTTAAAACGTTTTCAACCACATTTTTTACGACTTCAGATTGAACACTCTCTTCATCAGACGATGAAGTGAATGTGACATCGATTGTTTCTGGAAGTTTTATATCATTTGATTCATCATCATTATCCAACCCAGATTTTTTCTTTGAAAAATTGTTCAATACTGGTGGTGGAGCTTGATGGTAACCAACCCCAGTTCCATCTGAATATATATCTTCACCAGCTTTATTCTTACCAATTGGTTTAAGAACTATATGTTGAATAACAAAGCTTGCGTAGCTGTAACTGTTCAGTTTCAGATTGATTCTCTCGTTCTCAATCTTAGCTTCCTGAAACTGAAGCTTTAGATTTGCAATCTCATCAAGCTGCTGGTTGATTTGCTTTTCTTTTGTCTGAAGAACTCCAGACAATTGAAAATTCTCTTTAGAAGTTTTACTATTTCTCTCATCAGAATCTTTGATTGTTCTCTTCAGTTTCTCATGATTTTCGGAAAGTTGTCGGTTTTCATGAATTAACTTCTCATTTTCTTTCCTAAATCTTTCTACATCACTTTTATCTTTTTCAATTTTCTCATTTAATTCTTTAATTCTCTCATTTGAAGCTCTCACAAGTTTATCACGACTTAAAATTTGATCTTCAACAGTTTTAACTTTTGTAGCCAGCTCTTCAGTCTTTTTGACTGCGAGATATGCATTTGTGATAAAAACGTTGCATTTTTTCATGCAATTTTTGCAATCACTTTCCTTTTTACCCTTTTCAGTCTTACCTGACTCATCTGTTGAACTACTACCACTAACCTCATTTGTTGACTTAGACGCAGACTTGGAATCTACCTCTAATTCTTTTGCCATCAGCACTTTATCTGCCATCTTCGTTAGGTTCTTTGCGGTTATTTCCTTTGTTGTGTCGATCATGCCATTATCGACTTTCTTCGACTTTAATTCCTCCTCTTCAGCTTTCCTTGCCTGTTCTCTCTCTCTCTCTCTCTCTCTCTCTCTCTCTTCATCCTCTAGCTTCAACTGTTCTATGAGTGTTTCAACTATGAGTGTTGATGGTTCAGCAATTATATTTCCTTTTGGGTCCAAATAACACTCTCGATCTGGATCCCATCGGTTTGCTTTCTTGGCCTCTTTCCAAGCTCGATAGTTTCTATCCTTTATGGTTTGAGCAAGCAACTTCCGATAATTGTATTTCTGCTCTTCAGTTCGAGTGTCTTTGTATGGTTCAACCTTTGCCATGAACGCATATCCTACAACATCATCCTCTGGTAGAAATTCACTCTAGTCGAATCCTTCATCATCATGTATTACGGCTTAGGCTCTCGACTTTTCTTTAGGAGTTTCTTCAATTTGTTTCACTCTTGGCGGTTCTTCCTTGTTGCGATGATAGACAGCCTTTTTATAATAATCATCATGGAACGGATTGGCTGTTTCATCTGAAGTTGCATTCCTACATTCCCTCTTAAAGTGCCCTTTCTGCTTGCACTTAAAACAAGTTACTTTTGACTTATCAAAGCCCAGCTTCGTTGAAGGTCCACCAATTGAATTTCTCCTGGTTATCTCCATGAATCTCTGCGCTCGTCGGATAACACTTACCATACACCAGGGTATGTCAATCAACTCCATTTCTTCCGGGTCAATTTGATCATAGTCTTCTTTGGTCAAGTTTGTGTTTCCGATCTTCCCAGCTACCAAGCTTTCATAAGATTCCCTGATTGAACAAGAAATACCATCTGCTGCTTAGTTGTTTCTTCGTTAACATTTTGAGCATTGTTGAGATTTATAGCTATGTTGCACCGGAAGACATTTTTGGGAATGTTTTGCTGCTGCTGACTTCCTGAACCCGATGAAGACGACCCTTGTAACACCCGTTCTCATAAATCTAGGTTTAACGTATATTTTGCGAAAATAATCATGTGATTAATGATTACATATACATCAAAAATGCGGGTTTGTTAAAAATACTTTTACAATTTAAGTAATATACATAATGTAATTTTATTCGCCGTTTAAAATAACGACAAAACAACGTTGCGGAAGCTTTGTTTAACGTGTGTTCGGTTCTTGGTCGACGCTTGATCTTCATCCGGGACTCTCGACATTCACCTGTGATCAAAACCAACTTAAATGTCAATTTTGATAGTCAAATATGAAGTTCAAACAAGCACAGGGGTTAAGTATGATGTTCAAACAAGTACAGGGGTTAAATATGACAAAAAAATAACATTTTTCGAGTTTGGAGGCGTCGCGTGACGCCAAGGGGCGTCGCGTGACGCCAAGGGGAGTCGCGTGATGCTAGGCCCCCTTTTTGGCAGACTGTTGCTTCAGCTGTTGCTGTACATTCCCAGCATGACTCGATTTCACGGAAACGGCCATAACTTCTTCGTTATTGACCCGTTTTATCCGATTTTTTTTCCTACACGTCCGTAATTTAATTTTCCATCTAATGAAGTTAAAATCCGACATCCGGATTAGCAAAATTCTAGATTTTTATTTCTTCGGCTTATTACCCTTTTTACCAAAATTTTGGCCCGTTCGCTTTTTATCAAACAAACTCATTTGTTTGACCCCTATTTCTCATGACCCCTTTAAGTCCAATATTACCTATCATATTAGGTTCCGATTACGGATTTCCACGCATTATTAACCCATTTTTACTTATAGTCTTATTTTGACCCGTTAAGGGTATTTGTGTCCTTTTTGGCATAAATCTTGCTCATTCATTTTAAGCACCATATTTTCACATTGATTCTCAAATGGTCTTCCACCACAATTATAATTGTGGTGGGTTTATCACACTAAAATGCTTGTTCCTAATTTTATTCCCTGGATATATCATTTTAAGGTAAGATGCGTTTTAAGGCGTTTAACTCTAGAAAGTTTATTCTTACAACTTTTATGCGCATCCGAGGGTTGAATGGTCATAATATAAGTTTCTAAACAACCTCTAAGGGTCGTTTGCCCGGTTGACCCATCAAGGGCTTTTTGGTCAATTTTAGTCCTTCTTTTGTAACGAAGGACTTTCACTAATAGTTGACCAAAATATCACTTCTAACTACATCCTTATATTTGCGTACCTGGCTCGAGTCAACAATTAGACCCGATTTATACCTCGCTTTTATTTTCACATATTATATGGCGACGCAATTGTCCGAATCGCTAATCGCTCCTGTTAACACAAGGCTTGACAACCACATTAGTCGATATTGTCAAATGGTGTTATCATCACCATTTGACCCGTTTGGACTATATGCCCAACATTACCTATTAAATCAAAAACATGGTTTTTGATTTCCAATTCATACATCCATCCCATCCCGGATTTTATTACCAAATCCTTTTTCTCCATTATTAGATTACACTTCTAGGTAATCTTAATGGAAATTCATAATTTCTTAGTCATTACATGATTAATTTACCGTTTTGCCCTTTTTGCCATAAACCATGGTTTTTATCATCTTTATATGTTCCGACTCGTATCAATCGCGTCGGAATCCATATTTTCAATATTATCATTATTGCATCTATAACGCATAGAATGAACAAGTATTTTACATAATTATGTAAGTTTCACTTACCTTGCATCCGAGCTATGCTTTTCTTCCATGCTTGACTTGTTTGACCCGCTTTCACTCCAAGCTTTACTTAGCTTGTTTAAGCGCCAACTATTATTCATCATTTCACAAGGTGGTTAGTTTAATCATAACTTAATACGATTATTCCACCTTACGCATTTTATATCAAAATTACCATCTATCGTACTATAGGTCAGTTTGACTTTTTAAAAGTCAAATGCCCATTAGTACACTAATCGCATATTCGAGTTTATCAACTAGTTTTAGCATATTTTATTACCCGGTAGGCGTTATCTTCAGACTACCGTTTTAACCAAAGTTCTGACCACGTTTATCATATTTAGAACTCTTTTTAATCACATTTTGCATAATAGCCGAAACATCACAACTAGGTGTTTTAACTACAAAATTCTAGTTTCGAGCCTTCTTCGAGGCATTTCAACGAACACCTTAAGGGCAGAATTTTACATGTTTATTTATCATGTCTCTAGCTTATCTCTTAGCCCAAATTTTCACATAAATCAACCATCTTACAAAGTAGTTAACTTCTATAATTTCTGAAATCACTTCAAAATTGTCAATTTACACTAGATCAACAATCTATTTCCTAGTGTTCATCAAATTTCACATAACTCACTAATCACCTACAATGGTGATCATAATTTTCACTAAAAATTCACATGATTTCAGCTTGTGTTTGTCTAGGGTTTGTCCCTAAACACTATAGTAGTTCCTAAATCATCATAACATACACATGCAAACTAGAATCTCAGATTATTCCCAATTCATGAGAATTTCAAGTTGAAAGATTTCTCAAAATTTTACATACCTTGTAATCCCCTTGTGATAAGGATCAGGAATCTATGTTTAGAATTCGATTTGGACTTGAATTGAACCTTCAATTTGCAAGATTTGTTGAGTTCTAGGGTTTTCACCCTCCTAGTCGCTCCTGGAGATCGATCCACACACACTTAGTGTGTGTGGTGTGTTATTTTTTTTTATTAAATAAAACTTGTTTCCTTTTTCACGGTTTTGGTCCCTCAAGTTTAGATATTCATAAATGAACTATAACTCATAGTTTATTATTTAATTACCCATTACTAACTAGGTTAATTTTACCTAGTTAACTTAGTGGGTTCCGGGAGTTAAAAACCCGTTGTATTTTAAGTCCCGTTGACTCGGGCTCTTATAAACTAAATTCTTTGATTTGCTTGTATTTAATTATTAGGATTTCTTATTTAAATCCAAATAGTTAACGGGTTATTTTTACTGCTAACGGTACTTTACCCGTCTTTTAGTATGAATAGAGTTTGATTACCAAACCCGTTTTCGGGGTGTTACAAGTCTACCCCCCCTTAAAGAGGTTTCGTCCTCGAAACCTTTTCTTACATAATTCATTGAGTTTAAACTCAATGTATTTGATCCGAGATATCATTTAAACATTACTTATACTTTTAACCAATTATTAGTATTACCAGATAAGCATGGTAACATCTTTTTGGTCACTAATTGTCTACGTATCTCATATGACTTAGCGTAACTTAAAATAACGTAATCTCGTTATTTCCACTATTTTAGTTAACTTAGCGATATCCATCGCTTTCATATACTATCGAATTCCTTACGAATCCGTTATTTTGACCCGTTTAAAGATCTTTAGTGAAATCTTTCACTTTTAGCAACAAATTCTTTTGTTTTCAAATTTATCTATTCGGTTAAGCTATACCGAATCTACCGCTTACAAGCAAACCAAATTTCTTGATTTGAATTGGTGACCTTAACCGGTCTCATTAACTAGTCTTATTAGTTCAGTTACTTTTATCACTCGCTTGGTTATAATGTGATTTTACTTCACATTACATTTCCTAACCGTGATCGTGTCACATCATGTTTAATTTGTATCAACCTTTCATTTTTGAAAATATCACTTTTCGAATATATCATCTTGCGCCTATCAGTGTCAAGACTTGTATCTTTTATGCTTACTATTTAAATTCCTATCAGAATTTATGTTTGTAAAAACATTATTTCTTACTAAAACCGAAGTTTTAGTTTTAGGATCTTTTCTTTAACTTGTGTCAATCATCCATACCGGGATATTGACAGTCCGTAATTTAATCCTTTACAGTCTTAGTTTTATGCGGGGATTCTTAACTGATTTCCTCGCTTTATCCAATCTAACCCGTAGGTTTTATCACTTAGCCTTATGGGCTATTTTTTATTAGACATTCACCTCTTTAGGGCGAAGTCCTTATAACTTCTTTCTAATCATGACCCGTGGGTCGTTTTAGTCCGTAGATCTCTCATTTGTTTATAACCCTAAAGGTTATGTTGATCCCGTAGATCACTCTTTTTACTCGTGTCTTATTAAATTATATATTTGGTGTCAAAGCACTCTTTTTACGTTTGAAAATCATTTGTCTCAAGCTTACCGTTATCCGGCTTGCGCTTACTTATGCCTTCAAGCATTATACTTTATTCAACCCGTTCATTCTCAAAATAATTGAATATAATTATCAAAATTTCTGTTTACGAAATTTTATGGTCTTTTAGTCATAACTCATAATCCGAGTCTTTTGACTTTAAATTCGTGTTCTCGTTTCTCGGTTTACGCATGTGTTTAAATCCTTACCCATCAACCGGGTACTTTACCGAAGTCATTATTAGTGCAAGCATTCTGGTATACATCAAGTTTTCGTTTTAATTTGTTTGGTTGTCTTAGCGGAAGCTCTCGCTTTTATTCAACCAAACCTTTATTCTTTATTTGACCATCCTTGACAGTCTTTTAAACTATGAATGATGATTATCATCATCATCATTTCTTTACTACGACCAAAGTCAACGATTTTGATCGTTTTTCTCGTGTGGGCAATACCTTTGTTTCTATGACCCCGCGGGTCATTTATACTTTGGTTTTACAATGCCCCTTTTTTTTTGTCTACCATGGTTTTAGATCGTTTTTTCCCCATGTGGGCAATACCTTTGTTTCTATGACCCCGCGGGTCATTTATACTTTGGTTTTACAATGCCCTTTTTGTTTACCATGGTTGTTTCATCAAAATGACTTATGTCACGAATTTCCTTGGGTCTTTTATTTTTATGTGCGCCATACATCGTTTTTTTATGGTTCCCGCGAAAACCATTTATACGAGTATGCCCATAAGCTTTCTTGACCCTAAGGATCCTTTAAATTTCATTCATCTTGACCTTACTACATCGGACATAACTGCGCTCATTATAAGAAGCTCATGCTATCATGTGTTCACTACTTACTTGGCCAGAGTAAGCGATCAACACGTGGTACGCGTGACCTTATTAAAATTACCACATCACGTCCCATGTAAGTAACTCCTCAATTTATCTCCATGTTTATGGTTTCATTTGGTAAAACTTTATTTAATTGTTAGTTAACAATTTATTAGTTTTAGTCGTTTATCCTTGAACATGTACAATGTCCCATTTTATAAACATTTATTCATATTCATTGATGTGATCATTACTTTTCTCAATAGGATTTATATTGAAAATACTTACTTGGATGATCACTCTCGTCCAAGTTTCTATATAAACAAGTCTTGTTATTCATTTGTTATTCATCATTGTGAATAACACATTTCCTATTAATTTTCTCTTGGAAATCAGGTTTTCCAAGTTCTATCATATGTGTATGCAACCGTTATTACTTACGTGTTTGTTGCATATAACGACTCGTGTGATTAAATTTTAAAGTGTGCACCTGGTAATGCTTGCCCTAACGGGCTTCTCTTGTCATTAGTCTTGTTCGCGACCGTTACGCGATTTTGGTCCTTGATGAGTATGCTCTTCCTGTCATACCTCGGACCGTTCCATCATCATATCCATAATTCGTTCAACTCCCGTCATCTTCAGACGCGAGTGTCCTTCAATTAAAACATTCACAAGAGTTAGTAATGTCAACTTCAATAATCGCCCGTATTATAATACAAGGCTTTTTCTACTATACGCGTCAACGCGCGTATTTTCGTCAACCATATCAATCATTTAAATTGGGGTAACATATACCACACGATAGCCCTATGTGTTGTTTACAACACTTTAGCATACTAACTATTAACGTACTTGTACTTACCGAATTTGCGATCAAGCCTCGAACCGAACACCAATCTCTATTAAGAGCATAAGGTTTAAGTCCAAGCATAGTTTTCCCACCATACTTGAATCTCTTAAACCAAGGCTCTGATACCAACTTATAACACCCGTTCTCATAAATCTAGGTTTAACGTATATTTTGCGAAAATAATCATGTGATTAATGATTACATATACATCAAAAATGCGGGTTTGTTAAAAATACTTTTACAATTTAAGTAATATACATAATGTAATTTTATTCGCCGTTTAAAATAACGACAAAACAACGTTGCGGAAGCTTTGTTTAACGTGTGTTCGGTTCTTGGTCGACGCTTGATCTTCATCCGGGACTCTCGACATTCACCTGTGATCAAAACCAACTTAAATGTCAGTTTTGATAGTCAAATATGAAGTTCAAACAAGCACAGGGGTTAAGTATGTTGTTCAAACAAGTACAGGGGTTAAATATGACAAAAAAAAAATAACATTTTTCGAGTTTGGAGGCGTCGCGTGACGCCAAGGGGCGTCGCGTGACGCTAGGCCCCCTTTTTGGCAGACTGTTGCTTCAGCTGTTGCTGTACGTTCCCAGCATGACTCGATTTCACGGAAACGGCCACAACTTCTTCGTTATTGACCCGTTTTATCCGATTCTTTTTCCTACGCGTCCGTAATTTAATTTTCCATCTAATGAAGTTAAAATCCGACATCCGGATTAGCAAAATTCTATATTTTTATTTCTTCGGCTTATTACCCTTTTTACCAAAATTTTGGCCCGTTCGCTTTTTATCAAACAAACTCATTTGTTTGACCCCTATTTCTCATGACCCCTTTAAGTCCAATATTACCTATCATATTAGGTTCCGATTACGGATTTCCACGCATTATTAACCCATTTTTACTTATAGTCTTATTTTGACCCGTTAAGGGTATTTATGTCCTTTTTGGCATAAATCTTGCTCATTCATTTTAAGCACCATATTTTCACATTGATTCTCAAATGGTCTTCCACCACAATTATAATTGTGGTGGGTTTATCGCACTAAAATGCTTGTTCCTAATTTTATTCCCCGGATATATCATTTTAAGGTAAGATGTGTTTTAAGGCGTTTAACTCTAGAAAGTTTATTCTTACAACTTTTATGCGCATCCGAGGGTTGAATGGTCATAATATAAGTTTCTAAACAACCTCTAAGGGTCGTTTGCCCGGTTGACCCATCAAGGGATTTTTGGTCAATTTTAGTCCTTCTTTTGTAACGAAGAACTTTCACTAATAGTTGACCAAAATATCACTTCTAACTACATCCTTATATTTGCGTACCTGGCTCGAGTCAACAATTAGACCCGATTTATACCTCGCTTTTATTTTCACATATTATATGGCGACGCAATTGTCCGAATCGCTAATCGCTCCTGTTAACACAAGGCTTGACAACCACATTAGTCGATATTGTCAAATGGTGTTATCATCACCATTTGACCCGTTTGGACTATATGCCCAACATTACCTATTAAATCAAAAACATGGTTTTTGATTTCCAATTCATACATCCATCCCATCCCGGATTTTATTACCAAATCCTTTTTCTCCATTATTAGATTACACTTCTAGGTAATCTTAATGGAAATTCATAATTTCTTAGTCATTACATGATTAATTTACCGTTTTGCCCTTTTTGCCATAAACCATGGTTTTTATCATCTTTATATGTTCCGACTCGTATCAATCGCGTCGGAATCCATATTTTCAATATTATCATTATTGCATCTATAACGCATAGAATGAACAAGTATTCTACATAATTATGTAAGTTTCACTTACCTTGCATCCGAGCTATGCTTTTCTTCCATGCTTGACTTGTTTGACCCGCTTTCACTCCAAGCTTTACTTAGCTTGTTTAAGCGCCAACTATTATTCATCATTTCACAAGGTGGTTAGTTTAATCATAACTTAATACGATTATTCCACCTTACGCATTTTATATCAAAATTACCATCTATCGTACTATAGGTCAGTTTGACTTTTTAAAAGTCAAATGCCCATTAGTACACTAATCGCATATTCGAGTTTATCAACTAGTTTTAGCATTTTTGATTACCCGGTAGGCGTTATCTTCAGACTACCGTTTTAACCAAAGTTCTGACCACGTTTATCATATTTAGAACTCTTTTTAATCACATTTTGCATAATAGCCGAAACATCACAACTAGGTGTTTTAACTACAAAATTCTAGTTTCGAGCCTTCTTCGAGGCATTTCAACGAACACCTTATGGGCAGAATTTTACATGTTTATTTATCATGTCTCTAGCTTATCTCTTAGCCCAAATTTTCACATAAATCAACCATCTTACAAAGTAGTTAACTTCTATAATTTCTGAAATCACTTCAAAATTGTCAATTTACACTAGATCAACAATCTATTTCCTAGTGTTCATCAAATTTCACATAACTCACTAATCACCTACAATGGTGATCATAATTTTCACTAAAAATTCACATGATTTCAGCTTGTGTTTGTCTAGGGTTTGTCCCTAAACACTATAGTAGTTCCTAAATCATTACAACATACACATGCAACTAGAATCTCAGATTATTCCCAATTCATGAGAATTTCAAGTTGAAAGATTTCTCAAAATTTTACATACCTTGTAATCCCCTTGTGATAAGGATCAGGAATCTATGTTTAGAATTCGATTTGGACTTGAATTGAACCTTCAATTTGCAAGATTTGTTGAGTTCTAGGGTTTTCACCCTCCTTGTCGCTCCTGGAGATCGATCCACACACACTTAGTGTGTGTGGTGTGTTATTTTTTTTATTAAATAAAACTTGTTTCCTTTTTCACGGTTTTGGTCCCTCAAGTTTAGATATTCATAAATGAACTATAACTCATAGTTTATTATTTAATTACCCATTACTAACTAGGTTAATTTTACCTAGTTAACTTAGTGGGTTCCGGGAGTTAAAAACCCGTTGTATTTTAAGTCCCGTTGACTCGGGCTCTTATAAACTAAATTCTTTGATTTGCTTGTATTTAATTATTAGGATTTCTTATTTAAATCCAAATAGTTAACGGGTTATTTTTACTGCTAACGGTAGTTTACCCGTCTTTTAGTATGAATAGAGTTTGATTACCAAACCCGTTTTCAGGGTGTTACAACCCTCCATGATAACCGCTACTCGGAACAATACTGCTGCTTTGTTTCTCCTGATTCGACGTGCTTGAATTCTCAGCTGAGAACGCAGTTTTTGGCGAAGCAGTTTTGGGTATCATGCTACCTCTATAGTATAGATCAACGTTTTGTTGGTACGGGGTGCTGTTGACTTTATTCATCTTCTTGGTCTCAAGTTCATGACTTTCAAACCTCTCTATCAACCAATCAACAATCATATCGGACATCTTCATTGTGTTTTTCAGCACCAGTGCATAATACTGCCAATCATTTTCATCTGGTAAGGATTCTAGCAACTTTTCAACCAGTTCTTCTTATGTGTATGTTATTCCATACCTAACAAGCTCCAACTTCAAGTGGCAGAAACGCTCAATCATTTTCAACACTAACACATTTCTCATGCACGTAAACAAATCGAACTCTTTCTCCAGTAACCGCTTCTTGTTCTTGACTATGTCAGCCCCTCCAATGCATTTTTGTTTTAATTTGCCCTACAAGTCTTTTGCATTTTCATAACTAATTAATGAAATGATATCATCCCTAACAGACTGATGCAATAATGCAATACATTTTTGTTCATGTACAAATATCTCTTGTTCACCTTCATTCAAATTTTTATAATCCTTTCTACCGATATCGAACCCATTTTTCATACACTTCCAGCTTTGATAGGCGAATGCTTTCAACCAATCTTCAAACCTCTCGGACCATCTGTTATAGTCTTCTATTGCCATGAGCTTTGGCGGTTTGTTGTAACTACCATAAGCGTTATCAATACTGAAAGAATCAGCAATCGCTTTCTTTGAAGTTTGATTAGTGTTGGTAGTTGTATTCGTCGATGTTTCTTCTGTGGTTTTGTAGGCAAATACATCGCTGAATGGATTCATGAATTCGTCTCCCATTGTTGAGTACCTGAAAAAGTTTCAAACACTTAGAAAATTTTTCACAAGTTTCACAATTTTCAAACTGGTGCACTTGGATCCGATGATGATCCGATCGAGTGACACAGTCAGGTAACAAGTATCAGTCAAGTAAGAATCGAATGGCGACTCGATCGGGTGGTGATCCGATCGAGTGACAAGATGACGTAAGCAAATGAAATTTATCAACAATGCTTCACCAATCGGATGGTGATCCGATCGAGTGAGAATAGTGACGTCAGCAAGCAAAAATCAAGAACAGTCTATGCTAACCCGATCGAACAGTTTTCCGATCAAGTGGATGACGTCAGCAAACACGAAACACTCAACATGGTTTTTGATAGATTTGATCTAGTTTTAGTTTGAATTTTTCTGTGAAAATTTGAAGGAATGATCTCTGTTCAATTGTGAATCTAATGATATGAATTTCGTCAAATTTTGTCCGTAAAATCCCGTTCAATTTTAGATTTTTCTCGTTTTAAAGGTGTAAAAGTGTAAAACACAACAAGAAATGAGTAGAAGATGAGAAATTGTTCAAATTTCCGGTGAAATTCGACTGAAATCGGCAAAGAATCACTGAAACTCCGATGAAATCGCTGTTGTAGACTCCGATTCAACCTCCTGTGGCTCTGATACCACTTATTAGGCCGGTTTGATCAGGATCTGTTCGTCTGGAACGTGGTTGGATCGATCTCAATCAATGTGCGGAATCCATTGACTAAGTCAGAGAATACAATAGTTCATTCAATGATTAATTCCGTCTGATATCTATTAGATTGATGTGAAAATATAATAGCTCCGGTAGAGTCTCAGACTGGCAGAGGTTCCTTACAATGTTGAGCCAAAAAAGTTCTAATTGACTAACCCAAGCTGGGTATTTATAGGCAACATCAGGGAGATGTAAGTGTTGTCCGATCGAGTGGTGATCTGATTGGGTGGTCATCCGATCGGATGACATCAGCTAACCTTCGGACTTCACTTTTACATTATGCGCCGATCCCTGAGTTGTCGTTTACACACATATACATACAATTACATACAAATACACAAAATACATACACAATACAAAATAAGACTCAATGCTGACGGAAGCTACAGACATATGAACTAACAAACAGCTATCACACCAGTATCAATGCTGCACCATTCGAAGCACTTTATGGACGAAAGTGTCGAACGCCAATCTGTTGAGCAGAAATTGGAGAAAAACAACTCCCTGGACCAGAGATAGTACAAGAAACGACAGACAAGATTGTTCAAGTCAAGGAACGACTGAAAGCAGCACGTGATCGACAAAAGAGCTATGCAGATAACAGACGCAAGCCGTTAGAAGTTCAGGTAGGAGACAAAGTGTTATTGAAAGTTTCTCCTTGGAAAGGAGTGGTAAGATTCATCAAAAGGGGAAAGCTAAGCCCCATGTATGTTGGACCTTTTGAGATTATTAGAAGAATAGGACCTGTAGCCTATCAGCTACAACTGCCAGAGGAAATGGCAAGAATACATGATGTATTTCATGTATCTAATCTCAAGAAATGCTTAGCTGATGAATCACTGGTAATACCTCTTAAGGATATAGAGGTAAATGAACAACTTAAATTTGTAGAGAGGCCTCTACAGATTGAAGACAGAAAGGTCAAAAATCTCAAACATAAGAGATTAGTTCTGGTCAAAGTGAAATGGGACTCCAAGAGAGGACCAGAGTATACTTGGGAGCTTGAATCAGAAATGCAAAGGAAATATCCACACCTGTTCCAATAGATCTCGAGGACGAGCTCTAAAACAAGGTGGGGAGGATATAACAACCCTCCTAAAATTTTCGACACCCTAAAAATAATTAAAATATCCCAATACGTCCTAAAATATACCCTGTATGCAAAAACCGGGCCCCGAATGCATTATATAATTAAAAATAAAATAAAAACAATAAAATAGGGTTGGTCGTGGGGCGCGAAGACCCTCTTGAACTCCTACGCGGGCCGCGACAGCTCGGAATCAGGGCGAGCCCCTGAGCCGCCATGTATCACCACTCGTGTCAAGCCTAGTGGCGAGTCAGCCAAGCTAGGGCCTACCCTAGCTGGCCTCGCGGTTCACGAAGACCCTGGAGAACACCTACGCGGGGCGCGACAAAACCAGAATCAGACCCTATAAATAGCAGACTTCGGTCGTTCATTCGAATTTGCTCACACACTTTTCTCTCTCGAAATTTTCTTATAGTATAAGCTATTATCGGGCATAATACCCCCCCCCCCTAAATAACGAAGTTCTGCCTAGTTGTAAGTATCATAACCCCGGTTACGTATTAGATACGCTGCCCGATTGATCCAGGGTTCCGTAATGGTTGTCGAGGTTCTGCCCGACGTAGTCGTTGGAATGCCATCTCGGGGAGGGTATTACTAATGTAAATATTGGGTTATTATACTAACACATGTGCATTTGTGTAATTTATAGATAATCACCATGAAACCCTAAAGAAAAACCTAAGACAGCAATGTGAGTAATCTCCTTTTTGCAAACTGTTCAAAACCTTTATTTATTTAAATTATAATTAGCAGTGGTTGAGTCTTTGTAATTCTTCAATTACTGCCGGTATGTTGGGGTTTTGTATACAAAATGTGGAACACGTTACCATTGGACAAAGATCTAGCCAATGTGTAATATGACCCACCAGTCAGGATTGACAGTACTGAATGAGTAATTGTGTAGATGTAAACATTGTAATCGCTCTCAATACTGTTAAATGATAAAACTCTTCTTGATTAAACTGTGATTCACTCACCAGTATTTCCCACTGACAAAATGAATTTAACGCGTTTTAGGTAACAAAATGTGAAAGCCAACTAGAAGCCAGCTGGACAGCACAGAAGGCTTTGAAAAGTGGCTATAAAGTTACCTAAATAAAGAGATGTTTTATTAAATAAAATAGGAGTTATTCCTATGAAAATGTGTGTACTTAAAACTTGGGATTTTCTCACGTATTTAATATTATGAAAGTGTGGTATTTTACTCTGATAAAGGGGACGGTGGTTGCGACAATAAACTCAAACTCTCTTCAAGTCTTCACATCCAAGTCTTGTTTAATATCCAAAGACCAAGCTAAAGCTGTTGTCACATAACATGCACCAACAAAGTTGGAAAAGATTAGAAGGAACTTCTTATGGGGCACAAAAGACTCAACAAAAAGAATTAGGGGGATCGCATGGGAAAAATCACAAAGGCTCAAGACAAAGGTGGGCTAGGAGTGGGGAGAATCAAGGACACGAACATAGCATTACTCACAAAATGGTGGTGGCGGCTAAAGAAAGAAAATGATCACTTATGGGCAAAAGTCAAATTTGCATTACACTGTAAAGGTAAGGCAAATAAGACAATTCCTCTTTGCAAATTGTTAAACAGGCCGTGAAGAAGAATAGTGGGTATCCAATCAGAATTACTAAAGGCTGGGTTGGATATTCACTCCATTTTAAGGTTCAGATAGGAAACGGGAAATAACTAGATTTTGGCTCGACAATTGGACTAAAGAAGGCATCCTTTCTGACGTTTTCCCAGAACTTTTCGGTGCAACTTCAAACAAAAGGTGTACCGTTTATTCCAGGTGGGACGCTCAATACGCTTGCTGGAACATTAGATAGAAGAATCATGCGATGACAATCCAACAGTTACAACAAAAGACACAATTGTATGCTCTGCTCGATCAAAGATCCATCACGGAAGCTGAAGACAAATGATTCTAGTGCGGAACTAAAGACAAAATGTTCACCATAAAAATCTTGAATAAAAAACTGGAAGAACTCAATTCTGCTCGGACTCAAAATGCGTCAGCTCCATTAGTAATTCTGAACGAGTTATGGAACCCTTGGGTCCCTAGGAAAATCAACTTATTCTCTTGGAGGGATTTAATGGATAAAATTCCCACTAAACTAGCTCTAAAGAAAAGAGGCATGAGCACACTTGAGGACGGTTGTATATGGTGCAATATCGGCAAAGACGAGCTTAAGCACATTATGGTTAATTGCCAGATTTCCAAAATCATCTGGTGAAATATCATATTGTGGATAAGAGCTCAAAACCATCCGGCGCCTCACAACCTTTCGAGTGCGTTTAACTTGGGTGACTCTGTGGGTTCCAATCAGATACAAAAAAGATGCATCTCAACTATTTCAATGACGACAACACGGGTGCTATGGAGAAAAAGAAATGACAACGTTTAAACCAAAAGGAGGCACAGATTCATAACATCATAAAAGACATCAAGACGTTATCTTTTCTTTGGGTTAAATATAGGTCCAGATTACAGGGGGTTACGTGGGAGAATTGGAGTGAGTTCAAAGTTTGCGGTTAATATCTTTATATTGGGGATTGGAGGGTCAAGCTTTGTAAAGTGCCCTTAGTATCTTTTTAAGGGTAATTTTTTTGTTTCTTTTAATATATCAGTCCATTTTGCTGGCAAAAAAAATGCCCTTCAAAAACATTAGGTTTTATATCGAATGATATCCAGATATTTTTTCTAAACTAGTGTGGGTGAAAAAATATTTACCATTTTAATGTTCCCAAAAAACTATCTACTAAAGTGGTGTTTTCTCGTTATTTATATTGAGTTTATTTTTTATTTGTTAAAAATCATAGAAAAAAATAGACATGTGGTAAACCAACGTTTCAGTTTGATACTTATTCATAGAGTTAAATGCTTGGTTGGTCCCTGTGGTTTTCAAAAATTGCAGACTTGGTCCCAATGGTTTACTAATTACACGCGTGGTCCCTGTGGTTTTCAAAAATGCACTCGGTTGGTCCCTAGCCCTAACATCAATTAAATTTCTCAGTTAAGTCCATGTTAAATGACCAAATTACCCCTAAGATTAAAATAAAGCAATTAAAAAGGAAAAATTAAAAGAAAGGGCCCACCCCATCATCTTCTTCATCATCCTGCCTCCTTCTACCCTAAACCACCACCACCATCTCTCCTGCACCACCACCGAACACCCACCACCATCTCACCTTCACCACCACTGAACTCAAAAACTTAAATCAAAAATCAAAATCTATACCTAATTCAATAAACCTTCGATCATCATATTCAATCAAAAATTCAGATCCAAATCGATATACAGAACAATGAAACAGATTAACATCGAATTCAAAATCTATACCTAATTCAATAAACCTCCAATCATCATAATCAGAAAATCAAAATCAAATTCAGATCCAAATCGATATGCATCATCATTAGTATTCCTTAATCGTTGCAGTTTCAAACCAGAAATCGATTATTATGATACAGATTCAATGAAAACAGATTCAAACTTACATATACCTAGGGTTTCATAACTTCCATTTCGATCCTAATTCAACACGGAGAAACTTTCAGTAAACATATTCAATCAGAAAATGAAGATCCAAATCGATATACATCATCACCAATGCTCTCATAATTGTTGTAGTTTCAAACAAGAAATTGATTATTATAATACAGAACAATGAAGTAGATTCAAACTTACGTATTCCTAGGGTTTCGTTTTGATCCTAGAAGAAGAATACAGAGAAATAGTCAACACCTTAGGGTTTCAACATTCAATCACATCGATATACAAATCAACCGGATCTCGAACAACAACAACATCATCAAGCACAGGCACACGGATTATCAACAACAACAACCTGCTCATCATCACCACTCCTAAACAACAAGTATCCAACAGCCAATCCAACAACGATCGCAACAAACACACCGCCATTAAACGACATAATCGCAAGCATAAGGAAGTATCCAATCGCCGAGTTAATTCCGAACAGAACCGCTCCGGCAACCCTACCGATCGCAACAAACACACCGCCATTAAACGACATAATCGCAAGCTTATTTACAGAAGAGAGAAGAGAGAGAAAGAGGGATATGCAGCGACGGCGACGGTGTTTCCGACGAGCTGCGGCAGGGCCACCGTCTGTTTATCTTTATTTCCTGCAGGATGATGAAGAAGATGGTGGGTGTTCGGTGGTGGTGCAGGAGAGATGGTGGTGGTGGTTTAGGGTAGAAGAAGGAGGCAGGATGATGAAGAAGATGATGGGGTGGGCCCTTTGTTTTATTTTTTCCTTTTTAATTGCTTTATTTTAATCTCAGGGGTAATTTGGCCATTTAACATGGACTTAACTGAGAAATTTAACTGGTGTTAGGGCTAGGGACCAACCGAGTGCATTTTTGAAAACCACAGGGACCACGCGTGTAATTAGTAAACCATTGGGACCAAGTCTGCAATTTTTGAAAACCACAGGCACCAACCAAGCATTTAACTCTTATTCATATTATTATTATTATTACTATATACTAATAAAGAAATTGAAATGAATAGTGATTTTAATATTATTATTACTATATATTAATAAAGGAATTGAAATGAATAGTGATTTTAATATTATAATAATATATAGTTTTTTTAATACTTTAATTATTTTAATATTATAATAATTATTATTTTCTTTACTTTTTAACTTTAATTCTTTTTTTAATATCAGAGGTTGAGATAAGCTTTGGGTCAACCGGTATCGAACCAGTACTGGTATCGAAAATATCGGGACGGTCCTGTTCGGTATCAGTACATAAAGGTAAAAACCGACACTAATACAGAAAACGCCAAAAGTTGGTGCCGAATTGATATTGGAAATCTTTTGGTTTGTGAAATTCAGTGCTGCTACCCGGTACCATTTGCTCATCCCTGGTCACGGTTACCATACGAACAACGATATCATACAACTTTTTTCTTGTTGATTTTCTTCATCTTTTAATTTTTTTTCTTTTTTTAGTTTCATGGGTATTTTGGTCAAAAATTACCGAAACAATTAAGTGATCAAATTAGTTAAGTGAGGTAGTGTGCTAAGAATGTGTATTAAAAATATGCTGATTTAGTTGTTTGTAAAAACAGTTTCCTGGATACGGCTCAGGATATTGAGCTGTATCTATGATCAAACTATGAGCAAAAAGTAAAGGGGGTGACACGAGATATACGAGGAAAGCCCTTGATCAATCTAGATCGCCGACACAAAACCTCGGGAGCTGACAATCGCAACTGCCTTGTTCTTCTTATTGCTTTAAACGTCAAGATACAGTGCAGGATATTGTTCAGATCGCTAAGTGTTACAATGCTTGTTGTGAAAGTGAAAGTTGCGATAGAGTAAAGTGTGAGAGAGCAGTGAGTGTTGTTGTGTCCTATTCGATTTGATTTATCCAATTATTTATAGCTAAGAATTATAAACAAAAACTCCTATAAATGTGGGATGCTCCCGAATATTCCATAGTTAACGTTGTGGACCGAGTAAAGCGGCTTCAACGTCTTCCTTTGAACGACTTAGACCTAGTCTTCCGGGGAAAGGGTCCTCATGAACGTTACGAGCTTGGACTCATATTCCTGCACATAATCCGTTAGTGATCCTCAGGATACCATTCAGGATGTTACCAATATCCTGAATGAGCATCTCGAGCGTGAACATATATCACACGACCAAGATATAACTTAAGATATTACCCAGGATATGGGCTCAGAATTTCACCCATAACCATTGTCCCCAAAAAAATGTTACCGTTTAGTATCCTGGCACTAACAGTTATATTTTTTATGAATAACGAGGTAATTAAGAGATTGGACCTTGATGTGACAGCTTGTAATCGCTTAGTCTATAATTACTCATTACCTCCCTATAACTTCTCATCCTCATCCTCTTTTAACCTTTACCGAAGAGAAAAAAGGTAAACATTTCTCTCTCAATCCCATCTTTCTCCTTTATCTTGTTCAGTATTCCGGCACCATGAGACAAACAAGATCGAGCTCCGGTGACACAGCTCCCACGTTCGTCCACCAGAATCTTCTCCAAGAACCGAAGAAAGAGATATGCTCCTTCGATAGTGCCCACCTGTCGGCCCTCAAATCCTCCGGCATCTTCCCGAAAGGGACGGTGTTCCGGCCGTTTGACCGGGAAATCTGGTCGGACGTGGTTTCCGACGAGTGGTTATGTTTTAACGCCTTTCCCTTACCTTAAGGTTACAATTTCCCTTTCCAGATTTCATCACTGATTTCTTTGATACCACGAAGATCTGTTTTAGCCAAACAATGCTGATGCTCTGGCGAGTCTTGTCCGTCCTTGATCAGATCAAGAGAAATCATATTCCTGACCTTTCCGTTCATGACCTCCCCTTAGCATATCGGCTTAGAAGCCATGGTTCTTGTAGATTCTTGTTCTATTCTACCTCCGGCGATCCACTAATACTTCGTGCCAACAGGAATGAGGAGAAATGGCAATCCAAATTCTTCTTTGTAAAAAGAGACTCAATCCCTGGTGGAACGGAATATCCGGTGAAGTGGTTGAGAAAGGGTAGGATTTAGGGTTTAAGGATGATCCTGCCTTATATCCTGTTTCATATCTTGTACTAATTTTCTTCATTTTCTTGTACACAGCCGATTTCAGGAAGCTTGCACCTCCTCTAGCTAACTCACAGAAGAGAATTGACGCTATCAGACTCCTCCCAGAGGCTGAAATAAGTTTCAACCCATTTCCAGCATCCCCAAGTCCTCTTTCCAGTGCAAACATATCTGGTAAGGATCCTGCACGATATCCTGCATACATGTTTTTATTTTATATATTTAGGAAAGAATTTCACTCCCTGTATGCAGACTCCAGCAAAGTTCCAATCCTCCTCGATCTTGACGAGCTTGACAGTTACCCCACTCTAGTCATTGTCAAGAAAGAGACTCCTGCTGCTACCAGTTCCAAGCCGCTCCCGGCTCCCAAGCCTACTCCTAGAACCCGTGCTTCCACCTCCAAGAAGAGGAAAGGTTCTGAGGTCAGCACTCCAGGCCCTGAGGGGTTCTCATATGAGGAACTCAGCTTTACTGATTCCTTAGAGCCGATGACATCCTTCCTCAACAAGGTAATATCCTGCAACTATATCCTGCACACATATCCTGATAGGATATCCTGACAGGATATCCTGGTTAATATATTTTGACTTATACCTGAATTTTGACGTGCAGGGCCTGCATCATCTGCTCCACCTTTACACCGATGCTTGCAGCACGAAAGTGTTCCAAGAGGCCAGGATCAAACAGCTCTAGACCACCGTTGCAGACCAAGGTGCCATTGCCGAGGTGAAGACCCGGCATTACGAGGAATAATTGAAGAAGGTCACTCAGGATGCTGAGATAAAGCTGGCTGCCGTTCAAATGGAGCATGAGCAGGCCATGGTCTCTTTCCGGGAAGGGATCAAGAATTCAGCCATTGTCTCTCTGCTGCAAGCCCGCATCAAAATGGCTTACGAGGCCAAGGTGATAGGTCTTGAATGCCCAACCTGGCCGGTTGATTCCTGGGTGGTGAAGCTGAAGGAACTTGGGGGCAAAGTTGTGCCACTTCCTGCTGAGACTGGCGAATCCTCTAAGTCAGTAGAGCCGGTGGACAAGGCTGGAGAAAAGAAGGATGTTGGGACGAATTCTGGCGAGGATGCTGCTCAGGATGCTGGGGCCGAGAAGACGGAGAAGGTTGGTGAAGATGCCGCTGTGTGAGGGCATTCAAGTGGGCGATGATGGATGTTGATGCCTAGGCCGGAGCCCACTTTTTAAATTTGATGGTTGTGATCGTTTAAACAATTTACCTTTCTTTTCCTTAAAACAATTTACTTTCCTGCACTAGAACAATATGATGGCCAAAGGTGGAGGGATCCTGAGTTTTAGGACGAAGCCCTTGGTCATCAACGTTAGTATGCTTTACTTTTGGACAATATAACAGTTGGAGGTGGATGGGTCTTGGTTTGAGACAAAACCTTCAACTGTTAAGTAAGTATGGTAAGGAACTAATCGTGCTTTTGGTGGATGGACCTTGGTTTGAGGTGAAACCAAAAGCACAACTTTTGATATCTTAATAATATAACCTTCTTTTGGCTTTATTTCTGTTGTTACAACTTTACTATATAAATATTGTTTACGAAAATAGTTTTGTTTGAACATTCTTGGGAACATATTGTAAGAGTATCCTGAGAAATATCCTGCTCAGGATACTGCCACATAACTTATAAAACTTAAGTTATCCAAATAAAAAGGAGAGACCATACCAAAGATTCTTAAAGAGTCAACTCCAGTCTTCCATCATAGGAATGTCCCCAGTGCACATTTATTAGTTTGAATCCATCCTTTGAATTGTATGATGTATATCCCCTATGTTCACCATATTTGAAGACTTAGGAATGCAAGCATAGTCATATCTTAGCCTTTTTTTAGATGAATCCTGAATATCCTGGGATAAAGCCTTAATATCCTGGGATAAACCCCTAACATCCTGGGGATAAACCCTTAATATCCTGGGGATAAACCCTTAATATCCTAGGGATAAACCCTGATTTTCATGCGCTACAGGAGAGAGTGTACAAACTCCAAGACTTAGAAAGGTGAAGACCTTTAAACCTTAGAGAGTATAACAATACCCTTTCATGAGAGAGGGTGATCAATCCTCATATACCTTTAGGATCCAGGATATAGCCAATAGTAACGAAATTTTCAGCCACTTTTACATGAACTGGTCCCGCTACCTTGAACTATCCCTAGATAACTTGCGCTCCAGGCGGGGTGTTTAAAACCAATTCGTAAGAAAGGTGAATACCTTTAAACCTTTGAAGGGATTAGAATCCCTTATACGTGAGAGAGGGGGCCAATCCTCTAATCCTTCGAGATATCCTGAGCGTATATCCTGGAGCTATATCTTGAAGCATATTCTGCAAAACAATCTTAAACTAAGGTGGGTGTTAGCTTGGCTAACACCCCTCTGATGCTTAAGTCAGTATTGGGTTCAAGATAATAAACAAACTCTAATATATTTAAAAGAGGTAGAATACATACCATTCTGAGATAGAAATTAAATTCTATTCTTACTTGAAATAGAGCTTTAAGTGTATAGCATTCCAGGATCTTGGTAGCGTATCCCCTTCCATACTCCTGAGTCGGTATGCTCATTTTCCTGATTCTGATTCAACCTCATATGGTCCTTCCCACTTTGGAGCCAACTTTCCATCGGCAGAATTAGCGGTATTTTGAAAAGCCTTTCTTAATACCCAATCACCAACTTGAAATCTTCTAGTCCTTATATTCTTATTATATGCTCTAGATACCCTTTGTTGATATGCTGCCATCCTTAGCCTTGCTGCATCTCTTGTTTCGTCTACAGTGTCCAAATCTTGGCACAAAGCTTCAGGATTCTGCTCAGGATCCCGAAGGATAGATCTTGCCGTAGGTATCACCATTTCTGTTGGGATCACCGCTTCTGCTCCAAATACCAAGGAAAACGGGGTTTGGCCAGTTGCATTTTTTACCGTTGTTCTATCAGCCCACAAAACAAAGCGTAGTTCTTCTGCCCATCTTCCTTTCTTAGCTCCTAATCTCTTCTTCAAGTTGTTGACAATTATCTTGTTCGAGGATTCAGCTTGTCCATTTGCTTGAGGATGTACCGGAGTAGATGTGATCATTTTGATTCCCCAACTCTTGCAAAAGTCAGTAGTCCTTTTGCTTATTTAACTGGGATCCATTGTCACAAATGATTTGAGCTGGTACTCCAAACCTTGTCAGGATATTCCTCTTTATGAAGGATACTACTTCTTGGCCTCTAACTTAAACAAATGCTTCAGCTTCAACCCACTTAGAGAAATTATCAGTCATTTCCAGCATAAAGACTTTTCCTCCTGGAGCTTTTGGTAATTTCCCTACTATGTCCATCCCCCATTTCATGAATGGCCAAGGGGAAGATATATGATATAGTGGTTCAGCTGGTTGATGTAGTATGTTACTGTGCCTTTGACATGCATCACATCTTCAAGCATATTCTGTAGCATCTTTTTTCATTTTCGGCCAATAGTATCTTGTTCTTAATACTTTTGAGAATAATGACCTGCCCCCAGTGTGGTTACCACAATCCCCTTCATGTATATCCTGAAGCACTTCCTTAGTTTCAGGATCCTCCAAGCATCTCAGGTATGGTCCTGCAAGAGATTTCTTGTACAAAACATTATTTATAATAGTTAATCGTGATGTCTTCATCCTAAATGCCTTAGGGTTTTCGTCTCTAGGGATGTGTCCTTCCTTGAGATATCTTATGATTGGAGCCATCCAGGATTCAACATCCTTATCAGGATCATGACCAGGATCCTGGATGCTTGTTACCTCCTTATCTTGAGCTTTGAAGGAATCCACAGCAGGATACAGAATATGAAGTATCAGTATTTGGGTTCCCTCTGGTATCCTGACCGATGATCCTAAGTTTGCCAAGGCATTCGCTTCAGCATTATCTTCTCTTAGTACCTGTTCAAGTGTAAAAACATCGAAATATCCTGCTAATTTTTTCAGAATATCGAGGTATTCGATTAACTTCTCACCTTTAACTGCATAGGATCCATTAAAATGATTAGTTATTAACAAGGAGTCAACATATACTTGCAAATTCTTGACATTTATATCTTTAGCCAACTCTAATCCTGCAATTAGAGCCTCATATTCTGCTTCATTATTAGTAGCAGGAAATTCACACCTAATAGCCTGGGGTAATATGTCCCCCTGTGGCGATTTTAGTAGTATTCCCAATCCTACTCCTCTAACATTAGATGCTCCATCAGTGTATAATGTCCAGGATCCTAAGGATTCTCCTAACTGTTGGACTTCTATGTCTACTTCATCCTGAATATCACTACTTAAATCAGCCACAAAGTCAGCTAGAGCCTGTGATTTTATGGCATTTCTAGGTTCATATACTAAGTCATAAGCACTTAACTTTACTGACCACTTGGCCATCCTGCCTGACATCTCAGGTTTCCTAAGCACATTTTTAACAGGATAATTGGTTTTAACATGAATCCTATGTGTCTCAAAGTAATGTCTAAGCTTCGTCGATGCCATAACTAGAGCCAATATTAATTTTTCTAAATGAGAATATCTAGTTTCAGCATCTAATAAACTTTTACTAACATAATAGACAGGATATTGCTGACCTTCATGATCCTTTACAAGGACGGCACTTACAGCATTCCCTGATACTGCGAGGTATAGGGATAGTGGTTCACCATTTTCGGGCTTCATTAATAGAGGTGCAGTTGAAAGATAATACTTCAAATCCTGCAGGGCTGCTTCATGCTTCTCTCCCCACTCGAACTTCTTATTTTTCTTCAGGATATCATAAATTTTTTTGCATTTTTCCGAGGATCTTGAAATAAATCTATTTAGTGCTGCCACTCGCCCTGTCAATTGTTGAACATCCTTCATATTTGAAGGTGATTTGATATCCAAGATAGCTTTGATCTGCTCCGGGCTCGCCTCTATTCCTCTTTTAGTCACCATATATACTAGAAACTTTCCTGCCCCCACTCCGAAATGGCACTTAGCAGGATTTAGCTTCATGTTATACTGATCCAGGATATCAAATGCTCCCTTAATATCCTGGAGGTGATCCTCAGCCTTCTTAGATTTTACCACCATATCATCGATGTACACCTCCATGGTGTCCCCCAGCTTGTCTTTAAACATCATGTTCACCAATCTCTGGTACGTTGCACCTGCATTTTTTAAACCAAAAGGCATAGCAGTATAACAATAAATACATGTTGGTGTCATGAAGGCAGTATCCTCCTGGTCTGAAGGTTCCATTTGAATCTGTTGAAATCCTGAGGATGCATCCATAAATGTTAACATCTCGTGGCCGGCATTAGCATCTACCATTGCATCAATATGAGGAAGAGGAAATGAGTCTTTGGGACAAGCTTTATTCAAGTCTGTGTAATCTCCATTTCCCATTTTTCTTCTGTACCACGACTACATTTGCTAGCCATCTTGGAAACTTGACTTCTCTGATCATTTTAGATTTCAATAGCTTCTCTACTTCTTCCTGAAAGATCATATTTTGCTCCGGAGCGAACTTCCTCCTCTTTTGTTGGACAGGTTTGAATGATCTTTCAATACCGAGCTTATGTGTTATAATATCTTTGGAAATGCCTGTCATATCCTCATGCTTCCACGCGAATGTCGACATCCTGCACTTCAAAAAGTTAGTTAACTGTTCTTCAATATCCTGAGGGATATTGGTTCCTACGAGCACCGAGATATCCGGGTTATCCTGATCCAGGATAATTTTCTTCATATCCTGCTCTGAAGCCTCCACGATATCCTGGGCCCGCATCTTTAATTGCTATGCTGCAGTAGGCTTGGCTGAGGATTTCATTGATGATGAGTAACATTCCTTCACCTCCTGCTGATCACTGTCAACCTCGACAACCCCCCAAAGGGTAGGGATCTTGATGCATTGATGGTAAGTTGATGGCACAGCTTTCATATCATGGATCCACGGCCTACCCAATATGATATTATAGCAGGATAGGGAGTCCATAACACAGAAACGTTGTATTGAGTTGACCCCTTCAACATATACTGGTAACTTTATCTCTCCCACTGTGTTCCTAGCCTCTCCACTGAACCCAACAAGTATGGTAGATTTCGAAGTGATATCCATTGGAGATACATTCATTCTTTTCAAAGTCTCTAATTGGATTATGTTGACGGAGCTGTCATTATCTACCAATATCCTGCGTACAAAATGGTTAGCCACATATAATGTTATTACCAGAGCATCATGGTGAGGATAAGTATCCCTGTCATCACTGTCGATTGTAATCACTTTATCAGTTGTGAGGGTAGTCATCCTGGCTGGTTTATCTCTTCTTTCGGCCTTAGCTTCCTTTGTATGTCTCTTGGCCGCAGAATACGAAGTCCCACAAATGTCGGATCCTCCTGAAATAAAGTTGATTGTCTTGGCATCCGCAGGAGGTGATGCTGCTCGTTCAGGATCCTTCTCGGTATCCTGACCCTTATTCTTCTTTCTTCCTAGGAGATCCTTCAGATATCCCTCGCTTAGAAGATAACTTATTTCTTTTCTTAGAGCAATGCAATCCTCAGTTACATGTCCGAAATCTTCATGGAAGGCACACCATTTGGACTTATCCTTCCAATCAGCTTTTTGTTGATTCTTCCGAGGCCACCTGGCTTTGTCTCCTAGACCCTGCATAGCATACATCAGTTCAGGTATGTTAACTGAAAAGTAATATTCAGATAATTCAGGATACTCCTCAGGATCCTCGTCTTCAACAGCATTCACTTTCTTGCTGTCGTTTCTGCCATACGACTTAGAGCGATATGGTTTAAATGAGGATTCTGACTTCCTATTGGTTGACTCATAAGTGGTGGACAAGTTCATCCTCTCTTGCATCTTTTTATCATCCTCCAGTCAAATATATCTTAGTGCCCTGTTTCAAGCTTCATCCAGGTTCCTGCATGGGTTCATTACAAGATCTTGGTAAAATTGAGAATCTTTTTGCAGCCCCATCTTGAAAGCTTGCACAGCTGTTGCAACATCAAGATGTGGAATATCTAAGGATTCTCGGCTAAACTTGTTCACATAATCTCTTAAGGATTCCTGAGGTCCTTGAGTTATCCTGTAGAGATCACTTGTTAGTTTTTCAAAACTTTGACTGCAAGAAAATTGACTGTTAAATAAATTCACTAGGTGAGCAAATGATGTAATAGAATGTGGAGGAACATTTAAGAGCCATTTCAAGGCCGATCCTGTTAAGGTAGAACCAAAACCCTTGCATAGGCATGCTTCCTTGAGCTCTGGAGGGATAGTGTTAATCTCCATTCTTTCCCTATACTGGGCAATATGCTCTTCAGGATCCGTAGTTCCGTCATAGAGCTTCATGTTGGGGATTTGAAACCTTTTTGGGATTTCAGCATCACAAATAGGATATGCAAACCGAGATATCCTGTGGCTGTCTTGGGACACTTCCGGAATTGGCTGGACCACCCCAGGTACACTGGATATCATGTCCTTCAATTTCTGGAGCTCCCTTGTAAATGTTGACGTCATACCTGCATCCTGCAAAGATCCACTATTGTTAGTAGCAAGAGTATTATTATTATTTGACACGTTACCGGTCTGAGGATTCTGGCCATATCCTGAAGCATATCCTAAGCTCCTCACAGTTGACATCCTGACTGAGGAGGGTATTTCAGGAGTATGATTCTGAGAATGGTTAGGTACAATATTTCCCCTGTTATCCTCAGTATATACGGCCGAACTGAAGTTCAAAGTTCTGGGTTGTAAAGGAGTGACAATATCCTCAGCGGGCCTGCTTGAACTAGATTTCAAGAGTTGTATTTCCCTTATCAGCATTTGGTTTGTTTCCTGTTACTGCCTCATGTGTTCCTGTACACTACCAAATAAGGTTAGAATTTCATCATTAGAAGCCAAAACAGGACCAAATCCGTGAGTGGTCCGAGTAGGGATAATATCCTGAGGTTGTGAAGAAGCTTGCATCCTTGGAGGAGGTGGTGGAAGCACCGAACCAGTAGTAGCAGAAGTTGCGGCAGACACGGTGGAGGAGCTCATGTTTGATCTTGAGGCCATTGTAAATAATGTGGCAAAAAGTTTTGAGAATAGAAAACCAAGTAACGATTTCACAAAAGTTTTTAGCAAAGATAGCACCACTTGCCCCACGGTGGGCGCCAAATTGTTTTAGTCAAAAATTACCGAAGCAATTAAGTGATCAAATTAGTTAAGTGAGGTAGTGTGCTAAGAATGTGTATTAAAAATATGCTGATTTAGTTGTTTGTAAAAACAGTTTCCAGGATACGGCTCAGGATATTGAGCTGTATCTATGATCAAACTATGAGCAAAAAGTAAAAGGGGTGACACGAGATATACGAGGAAAGCCCTTGATCAATCTTGATCGTCGGCACAAAACCTCGGGAGCTGACAATTGCAACTGCCTTGTTCTTCTTATTGCTTTAAACGTCAGGATATAGTACAGGATATTGATCAGATCGCTAAGTGTTACAATGCTTGTTGTGAAAGTGAAAGTTGCGAGAGAGTAAACTGTGAGAGAGCAGTGAGTGTTGTTGTGTCCTATTCGATCTGATTTATCCAATTATTTATAGCTAAGAATTATAAACAAAAACTCCTATAAATGTGGGATGCTCCCGAATATTCCATAGTTAACGTTGTGGACCGAGTAAAGCGGCTTCAACGTCTTCCTTTGAACGACTTAGACCAAGTCTTCCGGGGAAAGGGTCCTCATGAACGTTACGAGCTTGGACTCATATTCCTGCACATAATCCGTTAGTGATCCTCAGGATACCATTTAGGATGTTACCAATATCCTGAATGAGCATCTCGAGCGTGAACATATACCATACGACCAAGATATAACTTAAGATATTACCCAGGATATGGGCTCAGAATTTCACCCATAATAATGGGTAGGGATGAGCTCGGTGCCAATCGATATAGAATCGGTACTGATACCGAAAATACCAGTTACGGTACTGGTATATGAAGGTAAAAAACGGTAGTGAACCGGTACCAGGAACGCCAAAAGTCGGTACCAAATTGGTACTTAAGATCTTTCGATTCGGCAAATTTGGTACCGGTACCCAGAACAATTTGCTCATCTCCGACCACGGGTTTCATACGAACAACATCGTTACCATACAACTCTTTTGGTTGATTTTCTTTCAGTTATCTTTTAGTGTTTTTTTCTACATTTTCTTTTTATTCTTGTCAGCAGTTCCGTTCGCAACACGCTCGTAGTGATTTCAAAACATATGTAAAAACAGACTAAATAACAAAAGAAATTCGTCGCAACGCGGCAAACTTTTTTAAACCTAGTGATATTGATGTTTGACTCAATCGAACAGAAAGATTATATTGAAATATTTAAATTAGCTTTTTTTTTAAATAAAACAATTTAAATTAGCTTTTAGTATGAAAAAAAAGGATTAAAGAGTGTTAACGTTGACTTCGTTTGGGTTTTTCATCATTTTCATTTTTTTTGAACGACTGATTTCATTAAACCCAGAAAGCAACTAGCGAGCTGCTAGGACAGTACAGATACAAGAAAAAGATTACAATACATTAAAGGTGCGCCAATCTGACCATTCTAACGACACCCTTTTTGCTCTGTTTTTCACCCAAAGGAAGCTTGTACTTTTGATGTCTGCCATGAGCCTCGAGAGGATAACCCGCTTGCTGGAGAATACCACATCGTTTCGTAATTTCCAAAAACCCCAGCATGTAGTGAGGATGATTGCGTGCACAAATTGTTTCCTCGCTTCTGATCCACCGGAGTCCCGATGAATCTGTAGTAAATCAGAGATGGAGAAAGCATATATGGGAGGCACCGACACCCAACTGGATACCATTTTCCATACGACCTAACATATATAGCATGATGTGAACAAGTGCTCAACGGATTCCTCAAATTCACCACAGAAAGGACATAAGTTCGAAGGCATAACAATGTTTCTTCTTTCTAGTGCACACCTAGTCGAAAGACGATCTAGATATAATCTCCACCCGAAAATATTGACCTTGCAAGGCACCCATTTGTTCCAAAGAAAGTGATTGCCGTCTGATTGTGTTGTCGGAGCACTCAGAAGGCTTTTTACGACTTTAACCGGGAAGATCCCAGTGGAGTCTGAAGCCCATACCCATTTATTATTTGCTACTATGAAAACTGCACCTGTGAAAGCTTGTGTCAACGTACCGAAGTCTAGGATTTCCTGCATAGTAGAAGGTTCTCGAAACCAATTCCATGATGCTTGAGGAAGGCCTCCATCGTTTACCAACACACGATCACGAACTAGGCACCCTTTGTGTCGTTCAAACTGGAAAAGGGAGGGAAACATAACCTGAAAGGAGGTGTCTGATGCCCATGCGTCTGTCCAGAACTGAGTGCCAAAACCATTGCCCACCTTACATAACATATGATGGTTGAGGAAAATGTTATTTTTCTTGGGATCGGATTCTTTCTTAATGTTATCGTTCCAGACACCCGATAAGCCTCTCTTTGTTGGTAAAAAGTTTCCATGCCTCGAATTGTAATGGATACTAGAGATTACCGCTCTCCAAAGTCGTGATGGTTCCGTTTTCTATCGCCACGCCCACTTAATCAAGAGACTACAAGTCTACAATTCATGTGTCGAAGAGACCCCAAACCGAGACCTCCATTTTTGACGGGTTTTGTGGCATTCTCCCAATTTACCCAATGCATTCTATTTCTAGAATCCATATCGAAATTTTTAAAATTAATCTACGATTTCTGTACAGTTGATGGTTCTCGGAACCAATTCCATGATGCATGAGGAAGGCCTCCATCGTTTACCAACACGCGATCACGAACTAGGCACCATTTATGTCGTTCAAGCTGGAAAAGGAGAGAAACGTAACCTGAAAGGAGGTGTCTGATGCCCATGCGTCCGTCCAGAGCCGAGTGCCAAAACCATTGCCCACCTTAACATATGATGGTTTCATGATCGAACAAAAATATCGGAATTTTTAAAATTAATTTGTAATATGGAACGAATGATTACATAGCATTCATATTGACTTTGTGGACTTTGTTTGTGATTTTATAATTCTTTTTTGAAGGAACACAAAGTGGAACAAACAGTGAACAGAAGGATTTCATAACTTTTTTTAAATAAATAGGTTTGTGACGCAATGAACCCAAATTAGTGTAATATTACATACGCTTCAAAACAAGATAAAAATGGTTGTTCTTGTTCAACAAACGTATCTTTAATATGAATCAGATTATAACTTTTTATTTTGTTTGATATTAAAACTGGTAGTGACTCGCTTCTATTTGATATTTTTATTTTCGCTTGGCTTGTATATGATATTGAGACCTGTAACGACTCGACTTTATTTGACATTTTTATTTTCGGTTTTATTTGTATAGTCGAACTTTTACATGACTTGGCTGAAATTATATCGATTGGGCACTATAATGGATTGATTGATATAAATACCGAATTTAATGATTTAAACCTAAAAAAGAATAAGAAATGGATTGACTGAATACAAAAAAAACAAATATAACAAGTCTAATATGCTAATAAAAGAAAAGGTAATGAAAAACAAATAAAAAACACCATTTAGGTAAATAGCTTTCAAAAAAACACTAAAATAGTAAATATTTTTTCAACAAAACTAGTTTAGAAAAAAAAACCCCAAACATTCAACGGGTGAGGTTCTAAAGTGAACACTAGTGTATTTGTGAAGTAAGTAAACAAATACTGACAATTGATTTATATCATCAAATCATAAAATACACTAGTGTATTTTAATCATCAAATCCTAACCATTGATTTACACTTGTATATACACTTATGTATTGATAATCAAAAGCTATGATTACTTCACTAATGTTGACATCAAAAGGGTTATTCATTAATGATCCTGACCCGCATTTCATCTTTTAACATGTGAGGAATACTTAACCTTATAAACTTACAAATGTTATCACGCTAATAATAACCGTTAAATTGATGCAATTCTTGGCAAAAAGTAAAGGTTAAAAAATACGTACGTAAAAACAAACCAGTGTTATGGAAGTCTTTTGTACAAAAGCAAAGGTTAAAAAAGGTAGAAACATTAGTGAAAGGGAGTAAATTGAAAACCGAATAAAAGTAAGAGGGTTCATAAAAAGTGGAAAAGTAAAAAAGAGGTAAAGGTACGGCGGAGGACATGAAGCACAGGGCTCAATGCACCTCGACATGCCCCCTCCCTTCTTTCTTCCTTCCTTCCTTTCTTCCTTCCTTCCTTCCATTGTTTTTTGTCTTGTTAAATTAATAAATACCTCACAAAAGCAGATCATTTCATAGTTTTGCTGCCACCTAAATCTTCGCTGTCATGCAACACATTATTTTTTCAAAAGTAATTTTGTAAATTTTGAAGCATGAATATTGATGTATGAAAACAGGTTAACAAATGTTTTTAAAATCAAGTAGTTAACGTGTGGTTTGGATTGGTGGGTTGAAATTTTTAATGCAATACTTATTTCGTGCCGAATATGAGTAATTTTAATAATTATTGACTCGTCAAAGACAAGTTCAAACGAAATTAACTAAGTTAATTTCGCTTGAAAGTGTCTTGTCCATTTCAAACGGAATTAGAACAACTATAAATAGGGCACTTGGTTTGTCATTTGAAACAAAATTAGGTCTTCTAATTCGGTAACGAAGTGTTGCCGAATTGTCTCCAGGTGCTGTAAGATTATTATATCAATACAAGAGACATTATAATTGAATTGAGCGTCTGTGTCATTGATTCCGCCTTTGATTTGGATAAACAACTCTTCTGATCGACTCATTCAGGTCGCACAACGATCCTACAAGTGGTATCAGAGCTCAGGAGGAAGAGTTTAGCTCAATTTCATCTGATTTCTGACTTCTACACCTTCTTTTTCAAAATTCACAAGATTTTACGGACAAAATGGGCTGAATTTCACACATTACATGCGAAACAGTGTTTTAACAAAGCCTTGAGAGAATCAGACCAAAATTCGGATTAAAAGTGACTAAAATGGACCAAAATCCTAATTTTGTTTGAACGAACAGTTTAATTCCGTTTGAAATCAGCTTAATTCCGTTTAAGATTAGCATGTGATTCCGCTTGAAACAACTATTCCGTTTGAAAAGTTCACACGGAATTAGCTATTCCGCTTCAAAGTGTAATTCCGCTTGAAGATTTCGTTTGAGCAAGTAATTTCGTTTGAACATATTTCGTTTGAAGTTGTCATTAAAGGGATTCCGTTTGAAAGTGGTTATTTCATTTGAACAAGTGATTCCGCACCAAAGTTAATCTCGTTTGAAACTGATATTCCGTTTGAAAGTGGATTTTTCGCGTCAAGATCATTTCACGTCAACCGAGTGTCAGTTTATTTCAAGATTGTTTGATATTGTTTAAACTGATTGTGTTTATTTGATTGTTTTGTCTCCAGGTATTTCAAGAATTTCACATCATGGCTGAAGAGTTTTACAATACTTTCTACAACGCGTTTACCTCAGATACGTTGGAAGTTTCAGATGTTACACCCAAAGCAATAACAAAATCAATTAAAGACAATATTAAACATGACAATTTTTATGGAACCTATTCGAAACCACCTAAGCTTGATAATATTGAGGACTACATTTGGTGGAAAGAAAGGTTTATCAACTGGACTAAAGCGTACGCACATGAAAGTTGGTTTTGCTTGGAGTTTGGCTATGATAAACCTACTGATGACAAAGGAGAAGAAATCCCGCTTAAAAGTTTTCAAGAAGAAGACAAACGAAGATTTTCATATGAGCAGAAAATGATCGCTTTGATTCAACAATCAATTCGAGATGATATTTTTTCATTATTAAATCATGATGGGTCTTCGAAATCTATATGGGAAGCTTTACGGGTGAAAGCTGAGGGGGGTAAACAAATTAAGAAAAACAAAATTGCATTATTAAAAAAGGAATTTGATTTGTTCGATAGTTTGAAAGGAGAGAATGTTAGGCAAATGATTGAACGCTTTTGTCACCTAAAAATTAACTTGAAAGATTTGAAATTGTGAAAACAAGAGAAGAAATAATTGACAAAGTAATTGAAGTGTTACCACGAGCTGATCAGTGGCAAACGTTTGTATTCATATTGAAAAATGATGTCTTATATGATTCAATTTCTCTTGCTGTTTTGTTAGAAAAAATTGAGAGTCATGACCTTGAGTTACAAAAGCAAAGCAAGATGAGCAGTTCGTCACATCATCAGAATGTTGGTCTGTATTACAAAGGCAATTTACCTTCGGTGAAAGCTGATAGTTCACCAAAGACAGCATTCAGTAGTGAGAAGATGAAAGAACCACAAACAACCTCATCAAGCTATAATCCTGGTTATCATTCATCTGCCTCAAAAGCTAGTTCTGAAGAAGCAGAGGAGATACTGTGCAACATTGCTCTTAAATTGAAGAATTCTCTGACAATGAGCATTAATGCAGCTAAGCAGCAAATGAGCTTTCTTGCATCTGTTATGGAATCGTATGAAGGTCTAGTTGCAGGCAAAATTGGAAATTCTGAATTGACCAAAGAAGACTATGACCAGATTGATCCGGAAGAGATGGAACTCATTGACATCCGCTGATGTTTAGCGAGTTGCATCAGAAGAGCTCAAAGATACATGGAGATTACTAGAAAACAATCATTAGGCGGTGCATCAACAAAACTTGGATTTGACAAGTCCAAAGTGACCTGCTTCAAATGTAAGCAAAAAGGTCATTTCAAGAGAGAATGCAACAATTCTGCAGTTGGTGGAAATGAACATCCGTTCAATGATGATTATTACCGAAAAGCAATTTAACACCGGAGCAAAGAAGAGCCGAAAATGATTGAAGATAAACCCAGAGATAAGTCAAGAGCTTGTGCTATAATCCATCATGATGAAGGATTTGATTGGAGTCAGATTCTTCCAGAAGAAGATCGTGTTAATATTCAAAGTACAGCTCATGGCAGAAAACCATCAAAGAGCAATCATTATGTTTTCGTTGCTGAAATTAAAGAGGAAAACCAAGAAGAAAATGTTGTTGCTGAGGTCAAAGAGAAAACTCGAGAAGAGATTTTGAGAGAGAAAACTGAGAGAGAAATTTCCATTGTTGGATGCAAAATGGAAAAGATGCAAGAAGAATATGAAAATGTTGTGAGAAACAAAAGATGGGATAAGAAACAAGAATGTTTTGTCAACAAAGAAGGTGAACCTATTGTTCCCAGGAGTGATATAGTTCACGATGATGTTCTTCTAGTAATTCCTCGATTCGGCGAATATTATTCAAATGTTGCAAAAGACAAAACATATGTAAAAAGGTTGGATAAAATCATCAGAGATGCTATGACAACAAATCTGAGGAAGAGGAATGAAGAAAGAATGAAGAAGAATATTGAGAATCTGGTTGATGATTTAAAGAAGGTAGCTGAGAAAGAAAAGTTGGAAGAAAAAGTTGTTGAGAAAGAAGCGGTTACTGAAGAAAAGCAAATTGAAGAAGCTGAAGTAAAGGTTGAAAGTTCAGCAGATGTTGTTGGTGATGCTGGTACTGGTAAAGAAAAGAAGAGTGAAGCTGATCAGAATCAGACAGATGCAGCAGAAAACACCGAAGTGTCAATCACTGAGGTAAATTCTGATTCTGAAACTCAAATCAAAATCATTGAACAGTGCAAGAAATGCATGGAAACGTGCAGTGCTTGGACTGAAAAAGACGAAAAGATCAGAACAAGAGATCTTGATTTCAATAAAATAGAAGAAGTTTTCAAAAATAAATACAAAGAAATGTTAGAAAATGAAAAAGTTTTGAAAGATAATGATGAAAAACTTTCAGCAAAATGTAAAAAGATAGAAAAAGAAAATGAAGTTTTGAAAGAAAATGTTTCGAAAATGACAGAAGAATGTTCACAAAAAGAAAATGTTTGTCAGGAAATGAAAAAGGAGTATGATTCAATAAAATTGGCTTATCACATTACAAAAGAATCATATGAAAAAGTAAAAAGTGAAATGAAACTTGTTCAATCAAGATTGAAATATTGTTCTGAAACAACTGATACGTTTAAGCGACAGTATGAAATAAAGCAACAAGTTGTTAATTCCTACTTTGAGGATGTTGCTAAACTTAAGCGTCAGATTGCTGATTTAGAACAGGATAATAACAAGTTAAAAAGTTATCACGCGTCGTCATATGTGCTTGAAAGAATTTTCAATATAAAACCGGGAGATGGTGAGTCTGAGCAAAACAAGAAGGGTATTGGCTCAGAGTTTCATCAAGTTCCACCACCGGAAAAGTTTGCATTTTATGATGATGAAAAGGTCGAAAAAGCTTTCAACATGGTAGATCAATTGCCAGATAACATTGACATAACCTATTCCAAATCTGATGATTCTAGTGATTCAGAGGTGGTAGGTAAGGTCGTTGAAAGTGTGTTGAAAGAAGAGTCAGTTGATACAGGTAAATCTGAATCACAGGATGAAAATGAAGGTAATTTTCATGATGGATATCTGAAAAACTCAAAATTCGAGAAAAATTTGAATGATGATTCAAAAGGATTGGTGTATACCATGATTGGATCGGACAAATTATTCTTAAATGGTGTATTCCCAATTCAGAATGTGATTTTAGAAAAGGTTGATAAAGTTTTCAAAATGGTGGAGATTGAAAAGTCTGAGATTCCAAAGTTTGCTGGAAAAGGTCACAAAATTTTTTATAACAAACCTGGTTACAAGAAAAAAAACATGAAGGTTGGGTTGGGTTATAAAAAGAAACGAAATTGGAATAAAAATGAACTGCCAAGTTATCAGGTAAAGATGAATTTTGTTCAAGGAAAAAGTTTTGAAGAAGAAAAAGAACTCCAATTTAGATGTCTGTCTAATGAAGAGTTCTATGCTCAAAAGAAAAAGCAACAACCACAGGTCAAAGATGTGTCTAAGAGATAATGTTTTAAGTGTGATCAAATTGGACATCTTGCACGAAAGTGTCCAAATCTGAAACCTGTTGATGTTGATAAAAAGAAGTCTGAAAATGTCGAGAAACAGAAATCTGAGGATGTGTAACAAAGGTCGATCATATTTGATTCAAAACAAACTTGGAGGTATAACACAAACAAGTTTGTTTCGAACCAAACTTGGAAATCAAAACCTAATAGGTTCGATTCAAGACAGACCTGGAATTCTCACACACCCAGATTCAGAACAACACAAAGTTAGAAAACAAATGTTGATATGACAAAACCCCAAGAGTTTTGGAAACCAAAAGTTGTTGTTCAAAAACAAAATGTTCAAAAAGATTCAAATTTTTACAAAAGAGGTACTCCGAAAGGTCAAAAATGGAGTGTTAAGAAACAAGCGACTTCAGTAAAAGATGAGAAAGATGAAAAAGTTTTTATTCAGAATGACAAAGATTTTCCAAAGTTGAATGAAGTATATTGTGTTGAAATGCCTAAGGTTCAACAGACCTTGGCTAAATTGTTCAAGTAATCAAGTAGTCTGAATGTGCAGGTGCTCAACAAAACAGAAGATTATGAGAATGGAAGTTGGAGCAGCCTGGCACAACAGGAGGAGAAGGCTGCTGAACCCTGTGATGGTTGAAACAGGGAGTTTGTTTGTTTTTTTTTATAAATAAACAATATTTCAAAAACCCTAAAAATTGAAAATTTTTGAAAAACCAAAAATATGTTGATTGAATACGCCGAAACCCTCACGGCTGAACAAACATGATTAATTTCACAAGATTGAAAAACGGTTTTCAAACTGTAAAATATCAGTGTGTTGTAAATCATGGGGGTATGTTAGATTTTCTGCAAATCAGTACATGAGAAGCAGAAAATGGATGGCGAGACAAAGCTATCAGTATTGGTTGTTAAATTTTCTTTAAATGATTTTGCATTTTAGGGGGAGTATTGTTGTTAGAAAATACAAAAACATTTGAAAATTTGAAAAAGTCAAAAACATGATAAAATTCAAAAATGTGTTTTTTGTGTAAAAAGAGGAAATGATAGTACATCAGTAGACAGTTACAGTATGCTAAAGATTTGTAATGATTAAATAGCGTTAAACAGTCTCACTGATGATATGCCGATAGGTTTTTATACATTTAGTAAACTTTTTCGGGATATAAACTTAAATTCAAACTTGCTTATTTCGTGGGGAACACTACTTGGATATATAGGTAACCCCTGAAATCTCATTTGAAGGACCCCTCTTTCTGAGATACTAGGTCTTTATGCTTAGTGATATCTGGGGTATTATCCCGGGACTTCTGATTTTGCGGAAGCAATGGCCTAGTCCCCGTATAATACTTTCTGCTTGCTTGAAATATAGCGCTGCCCTCAACATAAAAAATGATGAAACATTGAAAAATGCTAATCATGTGCTGTTGATGAAAAGATCCTCTAAAGGGGACACACCAAATGTAGAAGCCGTCATCTCTCTGCTGAACGGAAGTTCTGACCTGAGCTCTCACGGTTCTTCGCAATTTAACCCCATACAGATATCATCTAGGTATACTCACCTGTAAGACTGAATATTGGGATCTGGATACGGGAGTATATTCAAGAGGTGGGACACATGAATGAGTTTAAGTTCCTAATACATCTAATTCGTATCCTGAATCAGTTGAAATTTGTATGAAAATTTAAGTGGATCAATATATCGACAATCTAAGTGAATTGTTTAATTCTTAATGTATAACTAAGCTCAACGGTACTTGTGACTTGTCAGAAACTGATATGATCCTCTAACGCAAACTCAAACAAAAATATTGTTTGTAAATATGTCTGTACATATTTCTTTACTGCTTTATATTTCAGAAAATACAAAAAGATTTTTGATTCTGCTTTATTTTCGACAACCGATGTCTGAAATGCTGAGTGTCAAAATCTAAGTAAGCTGATTGTGTTTCTGAAAATAAAACAAGTTCATTAATTTGAAGCTTGAAGTTTTTTAAACAAAAATCAAAAACAGTTTGTGATATCTCCAAGGTCATTAGTTTGGACTTGGATAATTAACTGTGAGGGATTTGGATGTTTATATTGTTAAAGAGCCAGTTTCTAATCCGGTTAGCTGAAACTGCTAAATCTTGTAAGTTTGTTGATAGGGGAAGTGGATAAAGAGTTTAAAAGAGCTAGATTATAATTTCTGGATATTTGAAAGCTTAAAATGCTGTTACTTATAAATGTCTGAGTGATTGCAGATGAGATTCCAGACTACGATCCCGAAAGCTGAGTCTAAGGGGGAGTCTGAAGACGAGCTCAAAGCAAGGGGAGCTTGTAACCTGAAAGCAAGGTGTCGATCCCTAAAGCATGGAAGCTTGACGAAAGGGGGAGCCTGAAGAAGATGTTAATGTTAGAGCCCGAGACAGATTCTGGTACAACATTCAAAGATAGAAGATGATCAAAGAAGATAAAGATTGATGAATGCTTACAGTGTTAGACAATTTGGTAAGAATTTAAAGACTGATCAAGACTGAAGATGTGTCATGCAAAAGATTAGACGCTGAAGACTTTGTCAACATCCAAGGGGGAGTCTGTTAGTGCACTATGTCTATTGACTTCGTCTTGTATCGAGTCATGTAATATGATAGGATAACAAGTGCTCGGGTTGCTAGAAACTGAATTTTAGGTGTTTAAAGGTAATTCTGCTTGAAACTGTCAAAGACAAGTTCAAACGAAATTAACTAAGTTAATTTCGCTTGAAAGTGTCTTGTCCATTTCAAACGGAATTAGAACAACTATAAATAGGGCACTTGGTTTGTCATTTGAAACAAAATTAGGTCTTGTAATTCGGTAACGAAGTGCTGCCGAATTGTCTCCAGGTGCTGTAAGACTATTATATCAATACAAGAGACATTATAATTGAATTGAGCGTCCGTGTCATTGATTCCGCCTTTGATTCGGATAAACAACTCTTCTGATCGACTCATTCAGGTCGCACAACGATCCTACACACACACACCAATCCAATCATCTGAAGAAATTATTATCAAAATCCCTAACTCAATCATCAAAAATCCCTAACTCAATCATCCAAAATCAGAATCTGAACTACAAAGTTTTATCGGCTCCAAATCTTAGTGCTCTTGATTTCCCTGTACTCTCTCTTGCAGATGGTCAAACGGTGATGATCATCAACAACGTATTGATCCGTACGGTCCATTGGAAAATGAGATCTTGCTCATGTTTAAGTCTTCCTACACCGCACCATCTGGTGGTGCTACTAATTTTGCTTCTGCTGTTAAGAAAATGGCGTCACAGGATGTCACACCCCGATATTTACAGCTCAGCCCGGTGGGGAGTATCGTGACGTAAGATTGATATCGTCATAGTCAAACATACACAGAATAGCACAGCGGAAGTCTTGGAATATAAAATATTATTACAAACCCACATGTCTGAAAATACCGAAAGGTTAATTACATACGAGCTTGCAATATTAAATCCACAGGCGGATCTTTATAAAATGTACAAAATGAAGTTTAGCAGACTTTAGGGCATCCTAAGGATTTGCAAGATCCTTTATTAACACCAAGAAGCTCCCAGCCAATTACGAGTAGTACCTGTCACTTAGCCTTTTGAAAATACGTTAGTTTACACTGGTAAATACAATTAACTGACTCTTTTGAAAACTTTTATGAAAATTGATTTAAATGCACAAGGCACAAATATTCTTTTATAACTTGGGACAATTATATAAAATAATCTTGTATACAGATTTACATGTTTGTCGTACGTTCAGGGCCCGGGATAGAAGCCGAATCATGATTAATAGACACACCACTAATATAGTCCCACAAGGAGTTATCCTCACGTGTGGTTATACCTTATATCTTAATTCCCTTTTTGGGGAAAATAATCCATATCGCAACTGTCAGGTGTATGCCTACACCCCATGCTTAGGTCGTGGCCATTTGTATTTAAATGATGCCAAGGATATCCAGGACACGATCATTAACCCCCCATATGTGAGGTTTGCCATTTATGGCCAAACTATGCACCGTAGGGGCATTTTGGTCATTTCACATATGTTTTAAGGACCAAATTGGAAGTCTGAGTTCAAGACTTATACTTACTGTTAAAGTATTAAAGTTCATTTATAAAATCAGTAGGTATCTTGTCTTAGGTGCTAAATATGGTTTTAAACCATACTATGCGCCTAATTTGCGTAAAAGTCGATAATTGACGATATTTGAGATGTTTATGGAAATCTGAGATTTTTATCAGTCTTGAATGCTTAAAATATTTTATTTAATATATAACATCAGTAGGAAAAGGTTTGGCATGTAAATGATATGTAAATCTCATTTTATTAATGAAAAGGGCATTATCGTCAATTACCGAATTCATGCAAGAACTCTATGTTATGGTTAGTATAAAATCTGACAAAAATTTCCAAAAATCCCTAAAAATTATATCATAACAGTAGGTAATAAGTTTGGTGCCAAAAATTGGGTTTAAATATGATTTATGCTAAAAATGCAATTTAATTAACAAAAAGTTTTGTTTTACAATATCTTGCATAACTTTTGTTTGAGACCAGAAACTGAAGTCAAACTTCTTGGACATAGTCCTTTCAAATTTTCAAAAATCTCGTTTTTATAATGATCAGGAGGTTCCCAAAATGATCAGGATCCTCTTAGAATTGAGAGAGATAGCAGATTGAAATGAGATGCAAGTTTAAATGTGAAAAATTTGAGCCTATTTATAGATTTCTAGATTTGTTATGATCTTGCCATGTGTCTAGATGTTTGCTAGGATTATTCCAGGTGTAAAACCAGTTAATAAAACAGTTAACATGTCCATAGAATGATTAAAAGTGGTTTTGTGAAGAAAGTAGAATGGAAAATCCATCAAATTAAAGAAAACAACAAACTGTGCTGCTGTTTGGGTTGCTCACGGCCCGCGTAGGCCTCAGGCCTGGCGGTCGCGGCCCGCCAGCGAGGTCCGGCCCAAAAATAAGTTTGGCAGATCAGCAGTATTGGTCCCTGTCTTATTTTTCAGCATTTTTAAACTTGTTTATCTTATAAAAATGACATATTTGGTCCCTCTGACTTCTAAATCAAATGGATACAAGTTCAAAAACAACTTTTGAAGGTTCGACACGAAGAGTCCCTCTCACCAATACTTATTATTCAACTTTCATATATTAGCGCTTTTGGCACGAAAGTTTTTAAACTCTCAAAACATGTTAATACAAGGTTCAAAACCTCTAACGGTCAACCTTAGTTACACTCAGGAGTGCGACCCAGTAATACAGAGTTCCCGGTTTGTTCAAAAGGCCTCTCAAAGGCGTAGTTTCGCTTGTTGCCGCTTTTAGTCCTTTAATCGCACAAGGTAGCGCGTAACATCGTTTAACGATGTCAAAGCCTATCGTGGCCCATATTAAGTATTCCCGAGCATATGCTTAAATATTACAACGCTCCCGTTTGCCTAATTGGTCAACAAAAGGTGCAGTTTTAAAAGTTGACGCTTTTGGTCCCTTTAACGCGCAAACTTGCGCGTATCATCGTTTAATAGCATCCAAGCCCTGTGTAATCCATACTAAGAATTCTCAAGAGTATGATTGCACTTCATAATACTTCGGGTTCATTAAAAGGTCATTCAGAGGTATAATTAACATATTGACGCTTTTAACCCCTTTAACTTGCAAAGTTGCGCGTAACGTCACTTATACGCATAAAAGCCTTAGATGGCCAATATTGGGTATTCGCGAGAGTATAATCACACATCATGAAGCTCTAGGTTTGTTAAAAGGTCACTCAGAGGTAAGAATTAACATGTTGATGCTTTTAACCCTTCGACGCGCAACTTTCAAATAATTATACAAACGGCTCCTCTAGACCAACGAGTGGCTTAATTATAAATGTGAATACCGTGTAACGTCATTCAGAGGCTTAGTTTAAGCATGTTAACACTTATAGTCCTTCTATATTCAAAGTTTTTGATTTTTCACAAAATTATTCCCTCATAGTCATCGTTTGACTTTACTAGGGTTTAGTACACGTGTCAACACATCATTGGACATGATTTTACGAGGTGTTACACAGGACTCTAGCATATGGAAATATAATAGAGACCCTAATCAAGATACCACCGTTGGATCAAGTAGAATTTCTCATGTTTTAGCCAACTCTTATAACAGTGGTCATGGAAGGATGAATCATGGAGATCGGTTAACTAACCGGAGTTCAAACCGTTCAGCACCTGCCTGTATCACAGCAAATTATCTACTCTGAGATGCATGGTGAAGCTCAAGATTTGGAGCCGATAAAACTTTGGAGTTCAGATTCTGATTCTGAGTAAAACCACCGTCTACTTGAAGCTAAAATCAAACATTAAAATATTATTTCTTCAGATGATTGGATTGGTGTGTGTGAGTGTGGATTGATGAAGAGATCTTCGTGTAGATATGTGTAATCGAGAGAGGGGTATAGAGTAAGAAATGTTTGTGTGCAGGTGTGTTGGAGACGGTGGTGGTTGTGGCTGTGGTGGTGGCGGTGGCGGTGGCGGTGGTGGTGTTGATGGTGGTCTAGATAGAGAAAGAAAAATTTGAGGGAGATATGAAAGTGAGAATTTAGAGAGAGAAAGAGATAAGGGAGATACAAGAGAGACAAGTTATTTTATTTTTTAATTATAAGAGTATTTTTGTCATTTAACAATACTTAACCAAAAAATTATAACAGTGTTAGAAATTTGGACTCAAATGGTTAAAGAAAATGCTTATGGAGACTCAGGTCGTTAAACTTTTTGTCTTTTGGACTCAAGTGGTTAAAACCTATAAAACACAAAGACTAAAAAGTAATTCACCCTAATTATAACTAATAAACAAAGTTGTTAAAAAATTGTGGTGATAAAAAATTCTAAACAAAACTAATTTCGTTTTTGTAGAAGTTAAGAATCAGATTTTTAAACATTAAATATTAATACTTGTATAATAAACCTTTGAGTAAATTACCAAAATCGTCCCTGAGGTTTGGTTACGTTTGCCAGTTTCATCCAAAACAATTTTTTGTACCATATTACCCTTCACTTTTAGGATTTTTTTGTCATTTTCATCCAAGCTTCTAACTTTTTTTTTTGCCAAAATCATCCTTAAGGTTTGGGATTTTTTTTTTTTCATTTTCATCCAAATATCTGATAGAAAAAAATAACCCAAATTAGACAGTTTGGATGAAAATGACAAAAAGTCTCAAAAGTGAAGGACAATATTGTACAAGAAAGTTGTTTTGGATGAAATTCACAAACATGCCCAAACCTTAGGGACATTTTGGCAATTTACTCTAAATCTTTTTTTACAATGGGTAAGAATTGTGTTAAGGTTAGTGTTTTGGTCAAAAATTACTGAATCAATTAAGTGATCAAATTAGTTTGTGAGGTAGTATGCTAGCAATGCTTGTGAAAAAATATGTTGGTTTGTTCGTTTGCAAAAACAGTTTCAGGATATAGTCTCAGGATATGAAACTATATCAACAATCAAACAATGAGCTGAAAAAGTAAAAATGGACACAAGATATACGAGGAAAGCCCTTCATCATTCTAGATCTTCGGCATAAAACCTCGGGAGCTGACAATCATTGGCTGCCTTGTTCTTCTTATAACTTGAATGTTTAGGATACAGTGCAGGATAAGGCTCAGATCGATGCTAAAGTGGTACAATGATTGTAAGTGTAGAGTGTTAGTGCGTGATTACAAGGAAAGAAGTGTGAGTCCGAGAGAAGAGAGTGTGCAGTGTGTGTTCCTATGATATGGCCTTCTATTTATAGTTACAAATACAGTCACAACTCTCCTATAAACTAGGGATGCTCCAGAATATTCCCTTTTGAACGTTAGAGACCTGTTCTTCCGACTTCAACGTCCATTTCCCAACTAATTAGAGTGAGTCTTCAGGAGAACGAGTCCATATGAACGTTATGATCCTGCATCCATAACCTGCACGTGAATAATTTGTAACTGCCAGGATACTGCATTAGGATGTTACCAATATCCTGATTCGGCATCCTGGTCACAATCAGAAATAATAAAGTCAAGATATAATTCCAGGATATGGGCTTAGAAAACCACCCATAACAATTGTCCCCAAAATATATCGTTGGAATCCTCAAATTCAAACGGATATATTTTTATCTTTACGCGTAGACCGAGGCAATTAATAGGATACGGCGGTTGATGTGACAATGTGCAACTTCCCATGCGAAAATCACTCAATGCCTATCTATCAAGCTCCTATATATTCTGTCTTCTTGTTTGATAATCAGCCATCCTCCACAGAATTTCCAGGTAACCATTTCTCTTTCTTTCTTCCTTGTGATTCTCTCTGTTTTTTCTTTCGATGGCTATTAGGACTCGCTTTCAAACCGGCGAATCAACCTTAACCTTCATTAACCAAAACCTTCTCAAAAACCCTGAGAAGGAGATCTGTTCCTTCGACAATGCGGACATCGTGGCGTTGAGGGCCTCCGGCGCCTTCTCCGACAAGGCAATCATCAGACCGTTTGATCGGACTCTCCGGTCAGACGTGTCACCTGGTGAATGGATTTGCTTTTCGGCATACCCTTTCTCCCTAGGTCTTCGATACCCCTTTCCCGAGTTCATGATGCAGTTCTTTTGCAAAACAGGTCTTAGTTTTTCTCAAACGATGCCCATGGTTTAGAGGGTATTGATAGTGCTCAATTAGATCAAAGCTCTTCACATTCCTGATCTCTGCATCGAGGACATCCCCATAGCTTATCGTGTTCGATCTCACAGTTCTAGCCGTTTCTTACTTTTTTCTACTTCCAACAACCCCCTCATCCTCAAATTAACCAAAAATGAGGACGGATGGCAACGTAAATTTTTCTTTGTTAGGCGAGACACCATCGCTGAGGGCGATAGCCTTCCGGTGAAGTGGTTAACCACCGGTAGGGTTTAGGGTTTTAGGAATATCCCCAAATGTATCTTGAAACTGTATCCTGGATTGATATCCTCCTTTTTTCGTTTTTATGCAGCGACCTTTAGAGAATTAGCTCCTCCTACCGAAGAGTCTGAAGAAAAAATCAAAGCAGTTTACCAATTGCCAGAAAGTGACAGAAGTTTTTCATCACACCTTCCAAGCTCAGGCCAATATTCCTCATCCGATATGTCTGGTAAGGATTATACATTTCTACATTTGCTTAGTTAGGTAAATATAAAATAAAAGTAAAAATTTAGAATTTCTCCCTTTGTGCAGTACCAACCAAGATTCCAGAAGCCTTCGATCTCGAAGAGTTAGACAGTTACTCTGGTCCTGTCCAAGTGAAGAAGGAGCCAAGCCCTAAAGCAGCCACTTCATCCAAGCCCACCAGTTCAAAAGCTTTTGTCATCCCTAAGCCTTCTCCGGCTACCAAGACTCGTGCTTCCAGTACCCGAAAGAGGAAGGAAACAGACTCTCCTACTACCCCTGTAACCTTTCCTTACGAAAATCATGGATTTAATGAATCCAGTGGATTCATAACTTCCTTTATTAACCAGGTAAAAATCCTTATGCTGTATCCTGCACCTATATTCTACACTGATATCCTAGTTAGTTTGCACATATTAATACCGGTGTTCTTGATTGTAGGGCCTTGAGCGTCTGATGCATTTATACGAGGAAGCTTCAGGCTCAACAAGATGATGGAGTCCAAGTTGAAGAAGGCTGAAGTCACCATCGCTGACCAGGGGATGATCGCCGCCGCCAAGTCACAACACTATGAAGATAAATTCAAAGCAATGACTCAAGAAGCCCAGACCGCCATCAAAAAGGCCTACAAGGATGCTCAGGCCAAGCTGGATGCTGCCCAACTTCAACACGAACAGGATATGAACTCCTATCGAGAAGGCCTTAAAGGATCCGTTGTAATTTCCCACCTCCAAGCCAGGCTAAAAATGGCTTATGAAGCCAGAGCCACGGGCTTCGAATGCCCTTCTTGGAATGTCAAAGCTTGGGAGACGAAGTTGAAGGATCTTGGTGGTAATCCTGTAGAATATCCTGCTAAACCCGTGGTTGAAGAGTCTTCCAAGGCGGCTGAGATGGCGGTTAATGCTAGTGGTGATGCTGACAAGGATGCTGGGGCTGATCCTGGACCGGGTGCTGGCGATTAAGCTATGGTTGAAGAAGGTGTTGCTGCTTGAAGGCAGCGAAGTGGGCAATGATGGATGTTGATGCCTTGGCCAGAGCCCACTTTTTTATATTTGATGATTTGTAATCGTTGAACAATTTACTTTTCCATATACTGAACAATTTACTTTCCTGCACTTAGACAATATGATGGCCAAAGGTGGAGGGATACTGAGTTTTAGGATGAAGCCGTTGGTCATCACTGTTAATATGCTTTTGAAACTTAATTGCATTTTTGTTGGATGGGTCTCGTTTTGAGATGAAGCAAAAAATGCATTCTTTTGGTATGTTAATAATAAACTAACTTTCTAGCCTTATCCATTGTTGTTATATATTTATTTTTGAAAGTTACATTGTATGTGTTTGGCTCAAACTTTCATAAATTGTTCTCTTCTTTATTTCGAATACCATATTTTGAATATTATGACCAAATATCCTGGTCAGGATACTGATATTATGCTTAGTACCTTTAAAAACGTTCCATTAAAATTTTATTAAATATGACTTCAAAAACTTAGGTCATTTAGATAAGGACTTTAAAACTTTGAAAAAGAGAAACCATACCAGAAACACTTAGGGAATAGATTCCAACTTCCAACCTTTGAACCTTTTGCAATATTTCCATCATGGATGTCTCCTATCAGGAACACTTAGGAAATTGACCTCAATTTCATTCCTCGAACCATTTGTAATGTATCGAAGATGGATGTCTCCTGTTTGTACAGGGAATTGCATCAGTACACAACATACTTGAGTGTTTAGTAACTTTTTTATCCAGCAAAGAATGTGTGTAAACACAATCACAATTGATGTCACTTTTGTAAACAACTTTAGTGTTACTGGGGATAAACCCTAAGTATCCTGGAGGTAGATCCTTAACATTCTGGGGACAAACCCTTGTTTTCGTGCGCTACAGGCGGGAGTGTATAAACTCCAAGACTCAGAAATGTGAATACCTTTAAACCTCAGAGAGTATGAAAATACCCTTTCGTGAGAGAGGGTGATCAATCCTCATGTACCTTTAGGATCCACGATATAGCTAATAATAACGAAATTGTCAGCCACTTTTACATGAAATGGTCCCGCTATCTTGAACTATTCTGGATGACTTGCGCTCCAGGCGGGGTGTTTAAACCCAATTTGAGAGAAAGGTGAATACCTTTAAACCTTTGAAGGGATTAGAATCCCTTAAACGTGAGAGAGGGGGGCCAATCTTCTAATCTTTCGATTCATCTTGAGTATATATCCTGGAGTAACATCCCGAAGCATATTCTTTAAAAACATTGTTAAACTAAGGTGGGTGTTAGCTTGGCTAACACCCTTTCGATGCTTAAGTTAGTATTGGGTTTCAAATAATAAATTAAATAATCATAAAAAGGAATTGGAATTCATACCATCCTGAGTTAGAAATTAAATTCTAAACTCACTTGAAATAAGCTTTAAGGTGTATAGCATTCCAGGATCTTGGCAACATATCCCCTTCCACATTCTTGAGTTGGTATGCTCCTTTCCCAGATTCTGATTCAATTTCATAGGGTTCTTCCCATTTTGGAGCTAATTTTCCATCGGCAAGGTTGGTTGTATTCTGAAAAGCTTTCCTCAACACCCAATCTCCAACTTGAAATCTTCTAGTCCTCAAATTCTTGTTATATGATTTGGATAACCTCTGTTGATATGCTGCCATCCTTAGCTTTGCTGCATCTCTTTTTCATCAACAGTATCCAAGTCTTGACATAAGGCTTCTGGATTTGTCTCAGGATCCCGGAGGCTCGATCTGGATGTAGGTATCACCATCTCTGTCGGGATCAGTACTTATGCCCCAAAACACCAAAGAAAATGGGTTTGCCCAGTAGCATTCTTCACAGTTGTCCTATCAGCCCATAGTACAAATGGTAGTTCTTCTGTTGATCTTCCTTTTTTAGCACCTAACCTCTTCTTTAAGTTGTTGACAATTATCTTGTTTGAGGATTCTGCCTGTCCATTTGTTTGAGGATGTACTGGAGTTGATGTGATCATCTTGATTCCCCAACTTTTGCAAAAATCAGTAGTTCTTTTTCTGATGAACTGAGAGCCATTATCACAAATTATCTCAGCTGGTACCCCAAATCTTGTCAGGATATTCCTCTTTATGAAGGATACCACTTCTTGATCCTTGACTTGGACAAATGTCACACCCTCAAAATCCACAAGCGGAGTATTACCGCAAGGCGTGTGACCGACCATGATCAAGCCACCAATCATATTGAACAATATAAATAAATAAATAAAATCCAAACCAAACAATATAATTGGTGTCAAAACAACTTAACAAAGTCTAATTTATCAGCGGAAGCATTAAGTTCAAAACCCAAAATTATAAATTTAAAGTTCATAAGTTTATCATGAACACACAACGGTCCATGTTCCACAACGACTCCTTCCCTATGCAAGCTCCAGCTAAGTACCTAACGACCTGCAAAGCATGAAGTAATGAATCAACAAAAATGTTGAGTGAGTTCACAGTTGGTTGTCTGTTTTAAAGTTGTTCCAAAAACCATAAGATGTTCTGAAAACCATAAGTTACCCAGTTCCTTGTTTCCCAAACCATATACCGTGGGGGCTACCCCATGTTGTAAACCACTAGACCCGTTACCATATCGACTACTGACCGGAGTCATGTTTATGTGCCCTGCGTCAATGTCTATCATCATTGACTAAGTGCCCAAGTACATTTGTCCACTCCCGTCCTCTGCGGCACGGTGTGAGGCTTGTCAGACCTAATAGCGTTTTTTAACTAATGACCCGTTCGCCAATGGCCCGACGATTAAGTCGATATAAAAATGAGGGACTTCATGATAGAGTTTTGTCTAGTAAGTTCTATGTTGTCATCCTTCCCAAGGAGGATGGAGGTACGAATTCTACCCAAGGAGAATACGCAGGTTTCAATGTTGTCATCCTTCCCAAGGAGGATGGAGATCCGTATCCTACCCAAGGAGGACACGCATGTTTCAATATTATTCCTTAACCTATTTCCAAACCACTGGGAATCCCATGCTTTGTAGAAAGTGTGAACTCACCTTAGATTAGCTCGGCAGATTAAGTTATGGAAAGAAATATGTGAGGTGGAACTGGTCAATCACGTCCTAACATGATTACTGTTTAAGGGTTAGTGGGTGTGCTCACGCGGAAACACGAATCCTACACGTATCTAGCACGTAGCACATTATATCATACAATACTAAATATCATGCATGCATTTATCACGACGTAGCTTAGCGACAACACAAGTGTCACAAAAGACTTAAAATACTCTTCAATAAAAATTTTAGCAATATAGTGCATTTTCGGCAGTTTTCGGATTGTTATCCGGAATAGTTCGTGTACAACAAAATTCCCAAAAAAATTACAGAATGTTTTAAACGATCCAAATATTATTGTGTCAAAATATCGGGATCCAATTCATCAACAATTATTTTATAAAATTCATTTACCGGGCTGCAATCAGATTCGTCACTTTCTGACTGCAGTCCACAGAAAAATTCATTTAAAATTCATCGTAAGTCCGATTTACGAAGTTCCAGTTGAAGAATTACAACACATCAGTGGCCATCTACAGTACAAATTTTGTGACCTGACTCTATACAGATTTCAAGCTATGACGAAAACCATAAAACGCATTTTCTGCAGAAAAACGCAGCTTTTGCTGCTATGAAAAACGACCCTTTAAAAATAGCAAACGACCCCAGAAAAATGTGAGCGTCATTTGAAGCGTTTTTCGAAAACGTATAATTTAGACTTCATAAAATCAATTTTTCAATTTATAATGACCCATTTACAGCCAACTGAAGTTGGCTGTTTTCGTTAATCAGCATCCTGTTTTTCATTTAACCGATACCAAAACGCGTGTAAACGATCCCGACACTTCCTAATAGCAACTAACAGTAGGTTATCATCAAATTAGATCATTTATCACTAATTATTATTACTAAACAGATTTATCCCATCAGCCAAAACTCAAGAGACTTAACAAAACACACAATCCGCTATAACTCTAACCACAAGATTTTTAGTAACCCCATAATAAAAGTAGCATCAAAATCGACCAGAGCATGTAATTAATATCAAGAACACAGCCAATATAATGAGACAAAATAATAACCTAGATCATACAATAACTATTACAACCAAAAATTTAAACGCATGACGTGCGTACCTAGCGGCTATGGAGATTTGGTATGATCTTGGAGCCGGAACTTGGAGTCCTCTTGGACTTTTGTTATCGTCGACGGAAGTGAGGAAGAGGGAGAGCACGATCGCAGTTAGGGTAGGTTAGGGTTATTGGAATGTTATTATAAATCATGCACTTTACGTATTATAATTTTGCAAAGGTTGGGGTGGGATGGTAACCAATCAAAAGAAATAAAGGAAAGGGAATTATGGGCTACTATAGGGGTTTGGGCCGTAAATTTGTTGTTTGTATACTTTAGTTTTTTTTTACCAACTTAATTATAAATGCATAATAAGGGTGGGGATCAAATAGGAAGTTTATTTTGGCTAGGAAGGATAGGAAGCAATAGGATTATGACATGTGGCAAATTTTAAAATAAAGAGAAAGGGTATTTTAGTCAATCTCATCCTTTCTTCTTCCTTCTTCTTCTCCCCAGTAACTTCAAAACCCACCATTTTCAAAACCCACCATCTTCAACCTTTTCTTCACTTACTATCTCCATAATCACTACATTATAGTGCGACTTTCATCATCAATCAATAATTCAAACACCCGATTAACGTGTTCTTCAGCTTTTTTTTTGAAGAAAACCCAGTTTAATTTCATTCAAAATATCGTTTTTTCCCATGATTTTGAAGATAATCACTCGATCCATTCGATTCAATCCCTGATAATTGTTTCTATCATTCAAATTTCGTCAATCGATGAAGAAATCGGCTTCGATCCATGTAAGAAATTCTTTAATTTCATTTTTACGATCTGGGTTTTTGATTTAGTCATTGCGTTTTACGATCTTCGCGGGGGTCCGGGGGCAGCGCTCCTGGTAGCAGGGTCCCAGGGGCGGCAGCCCCTGGTGGGGTCCAAGGGGCAGAGCCCCTGACTGGGTCCAAGGGACAGAGCCCCTGGCTGGGGTTGAGCTTGGGTCAGCTCGGAAATTTTTTTTTCCGATTAAATTGCTTTAATAAAAATGCATGAGAAAAATTAATTTTCTGTAAATTTGCCTCTGGAAAACTGCATTCGTAGACAATTTTATGCCATTGCGTTTTAGAACTGCATTCCTCGTTCAGACAATTCACAGACAACTATTGTCCTGGTTCAATGTGTTTTAGAGAGAACACTTTCTTTGGTGTTTTTATGCCATTGCATTTTAAAACTAAGACATTTTTATGCGTTTTCTGGTCATTGCGTTTTAGAAAAACACATTTTTGAAGTGTTTTTAGTCATTGCGTTTTAGGTAAAACACATTTTTAGGTGTTTTCAGTCCATTGCGTTTTACAGAGAACACTTTCTTTTGTTTTTTTAGGCCATTGCGTTTTAGAAATGAGACATTTTTAAGTGTTTTCTGGCCATTGCGTTTTATAAATAAGACATTTCTTTGTGTTTTTGGTGCATTGCGTTTTAGGTAAAACACATTTTTATGTGTTTTCAGTCCATTGCGTTTTAGAAAACATACATTTTAAGTGTTTTCTGGCCATTGCGTTTTAGACATAAGACATGTTTTTGTGTTTTTGGTGCATTGCGTTTTAGGTAAAACTCATTTTTATGTGTTTTCAGTCCATTGCATTTTAAAAACTACACTTTCTTTTGAGTTTTTAGGTTATTGCGTTTTAGAATTAAGACATTTCTTTGTGTTTTCTGGCCATTGCGTTTTACAAATAAGACATTTCTTTGTGATTTTGGTGCATTGCGTTTTAGAAAAATGTCATTTTTTATGTTTTTTCCATTGCGTTTTACGCAGCTGGGTTTTTTCCATTGCGTTTTACGCAACTGGGTTTTCAAAAAAAAAATTCGAAAATATAGCAATAGTCTACTCGTTTTAAAGATAAAAAAACGCTCGTTTTTTTGTGCAATTTTTATAAAAAAAATAATGTCGTATGAAAGATTTATTAACGTTTAAAAAATGGGGGGAATTGGAGGAGAGAGAAACTATTGCCTTGGATTCACTAGAATGCCCCTAAACAAACCCACGCGCCTCTTTTCTTCCTTTCAATTTCCCTCATTTAATCTTAGCCCTTGATTAAGTAAATGGGTGGTCAAGATTACTCCCTAGCCTTCTTAGCCAAATAAACTTCCTATTATATCCTAACCCTGCATAATAAATCAACAATAATGAATGTATAAGATTTATGCCATGGTTCTAAGTTTCGAGTTACGCGAGTGGGTTAAATCGACACGCGAGACAAGTGTTTTGGTTCAAACGGTTCGGGTCGGTTAAATGTGATATGAATAAAATAAAATATGATTAGTTCATCAAATAATAAAAGTGTGCGGTTTGATTTATAAAAGTGAAACAAACAGGTTTCTACCTTAAAGTTACGGGTTGTCACATCATCCCCAAGTTGAAAGAAATTTCGTCCCGAAATTTAGCACATGGTCACTGAGGAAGCTAGTTGTGTTGTTCGTTTTCCTGGGGTATCACAACAAAGGCTTCGGCTTCGACCCACTTAGAGAAATAATCTCTCATTGCCAGCATAAAAACTTTTCCTCCCGGAGCTTTTAGGAGTTTCCCCACTATATCCATACCCCATTTCATGAATGGCCAAACAGATACGATAGGATATAATGGCTCAGCAGGCTGATGTAGTATATTGTTGTGCCTTTGACATGCATCACATTTCCTAGCATATTCTGCAGCATCCTTTCTCATAGTCGGCCAGTAGTATCCCATTCTTAACATCTTTGAGAACAACGATCTGCGCCTAGTGTGGTTGCCACAATCCCCTTCATGTATATCCTGAAGTACTTCCTTGGTTTCAGGATCCTCCAAGCACCTAAGGTATGGACCTGCAAGAGACTTCTTATACAAAATATTATTTATAATAGTGAAATGAGATACCTTCATCCTGAAAGCCTTAGGATTCTCATCCTTTGGGATGTGTCCTTCTTTGAGGTATTTCATAATTGGAGACGTCCAGAATTCAGGATTCTCTTCAGGATATTCATCACCAGGATCTCGAACACTTGCTACTTCCTTATCCTGAGACTTGAAGAGTTCCACCGCATGATACAGGATATGTAGTATTGGTATCTGAGTTCCTTCCGGCATCCTGACTGTAGATCCTAGATTTTCCAGAGCATCTGCCTCAGCATTATCCTCTCTTGGTACCTGTTCAAGTGTAAAAACATCGAAATATCCTGCTAATTTTTTGACAATTTCACGATATTCAATTAACCTTTCACCTTTGACTGCATAGGATCCATTGAAATGGTTAGTGATCAACAAGGAATCAACATACACTTGCAGACAAATATTCATATTCTTTGCCAATTCCAATCCTGCAATCAGAGCTTCATACTCTGCTTCATTATTGGTAGCAGGAAATTCACATCTAATAGCCTGGGGTAATATGTCCCCCTATGGCGATTTTAGTAGTATATCTAATCCTACACCTCTTACATTAGATGCACCATCAGTATACAATGTCCAAGATTCTGAATTTTCAGCTAGTTGTTGTACTTCTAGGTCTACTTCATTTTGAATGTCACTACTGAAATCAGCCACAAAGTCTGCTAAAGCCTGAGACTTTATAGCATTTCTAGGTTCATATACTAAATCATATGCACTTAACTTTACGGACCATTTAGCCATCCTACCCGACATCTCAGGTTTCCTAAGCACATTTTTAACAGGATAATTAGTTTTAACATTAATCCTATGTGTCTCAAAATAATGTCTAAGCTTAGTTGATGCCATAACTAGGGCTAATATCAATTTTTCTAAATGTGAATATCTAGTTTCAGCATCTAGCAAACTTTTACTGACATAATAAACAGGATACTGCTGATCCTCATGATTCTTTGCCAGAACGGCACTTACTGCACTTCCTGATACTACAAGATATAGGGATAAGGGATCACCATCCTCAGGCTTCATCAGCAGAGGTGCACTTGAAAGATACTGCTTCAATCCTTGTAGGGCTGCTTCATGTTTTTCTCCCCACTCGAATTTCTTATTCTTCTTCTTCTTCAGGATATCGTAGAATTCCTTGCATTTCTCTGAAGATCTTGATATAAACCTGTTCAATGCCGCTACTCGTCCTGTTAACCTTTGCATATCTTTCATGTTGTATGGTGATTTGTTGTCCAGGATAACCTTAATCTGTTATGGGCTTGCTTCTATTCCCCTGTTAGTCACCATATATCCTAGAAATTTTTCTGCCCCCACTCCGAAATGGCACTTAGTAGGATTCAGCTTCATGTTGTACTGGTCCAGGATATTGAATGCACATTCAAGATCCTGAAGATGATCCTCCGCCTTCTTGGACTTTACCACCATGTCATCAATATACACCTCCATGATGTCCCCCAGTTTGCCTTTAAACATCATATTCACCACTCTCTGATACGTGGCACCTGCATTTTTTAAACCGAAAGGCATGGCAGTATAACAACAAATACCTGTTGGTGTCATGAAAGTTGTATCTTCTTGATCAGATGGCTCCATTTGGATTTGTTGGAATCCCGAGGATGCATCCATAAAAGTCAGCATTTCATGACCGGCGGTTGCATCTACCATTGAATCTATATGAGGCAAGGGAAATGGGTCTTTGGGACATGCTTTGTTGAGGTCTGTGTAATCTACACAAACTCTCCATTTCCCATTCTTCTTTTGAACCACGACCACGTTTGCTAGCCATTTAGGGAATTTGACTTCCTTAATCATCTTGGACTTCAATAGTCTTTCAACCTCTTCCTGTATGATTGCGTTTCTTTCAGGAGCAAATTTCCTTCTCTTTTGCTGAACGGCCTTGAAAGACCTGTCAATCCCAAGCTTGTGAGTTATAATATCTCTTGAAATACCTGTCATGTCCTCATGCTTCCATGCGAACGTGGACATCCTGCATTTTAGAAAATTAGTTAGTTGACTCTCAATATCCTGAGGGATATTAGCTCCTATGAGCACCGAGACATCTGCATTATCCTGCTCTGAGGCTTCCACGATATCCTGGGCTCGTATCCTTAATTGCTATCCTGCTTTGGACTTTCTTAACATCTTGACCTGGGAATGACTTGGCACAACATTGCCCTGACTATCCTCAGTATACACTACTGAACTAAAGTTCAGCGTTTTGGGCTGCAAGGGAGTGACGGTATCCTCAGTAGGTCTCTTGGAGTTAGACTTCAAGAGTTGTATTTCTCTTATTAACATCTGGTTAGTTTCCTGCTGTTGCTTCATCTGATCCTGTATACTACCAATCAAAGTTAGAATTTCATCATTAGAAGCTATAATAGGGGTTCTCGATGGAACACCGGATCTATGGACATTTTGAGCAGGAACAGTGTCTCGGGATGTGTGAGTCTCAACCCTCCTTGGAGGAGCTTGAGCCTGTGAAGAAGCTTGCATCTGTGGAGGTGGTGGAAGCACTGGACCGGTTGTGGCAGAGGTTGTAGCAGGCATGGATGAAGAGCTCATGTTTGACTTCGAGGCCATTGAAAACAGTTGTGCAAAAAGTTTTGAAAATAAAAAGCCAAGTAGTGATTTTAACAAAGCTTTTAGTAGATATAGCACCACTTGCCCCACGGTGGGCGCCAAATTGTTCTGGTCAAAAATTACCGAAGCAATTAAGTGATCAAATTAGTTTGTGAGGTAGTGTGCTAGCAATGCTTGTGAAAAATATGTTGGTTTGTTCGTTTGCAAAAACAGTTTCAGGATATAGTCTCAGAATATGAAACTATATCAACAATAAAAAATGGACACATGATATACGAGGAAAACCCTTGATCAATCTAGATCTCCGGCATAAAACCTCGGGAGCTGAAAATAGTCGGTTGCCTTGTTCTTCTTATTACTTGAATGTTCAGGATACAATGCAGGATAAGGCTCAGTTCGATGTTAAAGTGGTACAATGATTGTAAGCGTAGAGTGTTAGTGCGTGATTACAAGGAAAGAATTGTGAGTTCGAGAGCAGAGAGTGTGAAGTGTGTGTTCCTACGATCTGGCCTTCTATTTATAGTTACAAATATAGAACCAACTCTCCTATAAACAAGGGATGCTTCGTAATATCCCTTTTGAACGTTAGAGACCTGTTCTTCCGGCTTCAACGTCAATTTCCTAACTAATTAGAGCGAGTCTTCAGGAGAATGAGTCCACATGAACGTTATGATCCTGCAGTCATGACCTGCACGTGAATAATTAGTAACTGCCAGGATACTGCATCAGGATGTTACCAATATCCAGATCCGGTATCCTGGTCACAATCAGAAATAATAAAGTCTGGATATAATTCCAGAATATGGGCTCAGAAAACCACCCATAACAGTTAGTGCGTTAAATAAAACAAATTTATTGATACGATCCAAAACATGATGCCCAACAAGGCTTTGGTTCACTAGTAGAGTGAAAACACTCTACATGTTTATAGAAGCTGATCATAATGTAACGTTTACCCATTAAAAAAACTATCCAAAATATGATTCTCATGTGGCCTCAAAAATTGACGCCATTATGTCAGAAAATTCTAAGAATTAGATCATGTATATGTACAGAGGAGAGACTCACTTTTAGGTTAAGACAGTGTGACTAAAATATATTAGTGTATTAAAATTTCATTTAATTTAGAGTAAATTATGATTTTGGCCCCTGTGTTTATATCATTTTATCCTTTTAGTCCAATTTTTTTTAACATCTTAGCCCTCAACGTCTTTTTTTTTCTAACACTTTTGGCCCCTAACACTAACCACATCCATTAAATGTTAGGGGCCAAAAGAGTTAGAAAAAAAGAAGTTAGAGGCCAAAAAGGTTAGAAAAAAGACGTTAGGGGCTCAAATGTTAAAAAAAGAAATTGAACTAAAAGGGTAAAAGTGATATAACTACAGGAGGGGCCAAAATCATAATTTACTCTTTAATTTATATTAGATTTATGGGGTTAGGATATAACAGGAAGTTTTTTTTGCTAAGAAGGCTAGGAAGTAATCTTAAACATCAATTGATTTAATCAAGGGCTAAGATTAAATGAGTGAAATTGAAGAGAAAAAAAGAGGCACGTGGGTTTGTGTAAGGGCATTCTAGTCAATACAGGACAATAGTTTCTCTCTTCTCCAATTTCCCCCCATTTTTTAAACGTTAATATTTTTTTCATACGACATTATTTTTTTATAAAAATTACACCAAAAAAACGAGCGTTATTTTATCATTAAAAAGAGTATACTATTGCTATATTCTCGAATTTTTTTTCGAAAACACAGTTGCGTAAAACGCAATAGACAAAAAAACGTAAAAAATGACTTTTTTTTTTCTAAAACGCAATGCACAAAAAACACAAAGAAATGTCTTATTTTTAAAATGCAATAACCAGAAAACACAAAGAAATGTCTTATAGCTAAAACGCAATGGCCAGAAAACACTTAAAAATGTCTTTTTCTAAAACGCAATGGCCTAAAAACATAAAAGAAATTGTACTTTCTAAAACGCAATGAACTGAAAACGCATAAAAATGTATTTTACCTAAAACGCAATGGACTAAAAACACTTCAAAAATGTGTTCTTCTAAAACGCAATGGCTAGAAAACACATAAAAATGTCTTATTTCTAAAACGCAATGGCCTAAAAACACAAAAGAAAGTGTTCTTTCTAAAACGCAATGGACTGAAAACACATAAAAATGCGTTTTACCAAAAATGCAATGGACTAAAAACACTTCAAAAATGTGTTTTTCTAAAACGCAATGGCAATAAAACACATAAAAATGTCTTATTTCTAAAACGCAATGGCCTGAAAATACAAAAAAATGTTCTCTCTAAAACGCATTGAACCAGGGTATGTTTTGTTTGTGAATTGTCAGAACCAGGAAGTAGGAGATCAAAAACTGTCTACGAATTTTTGTCTACGAAATGAGGCAATTTCCAGAAAATTAAATTTTCTGATGCAGTTTTATTAAAGCAACTTAATAAAAAAAAATTCCAAGCTGACCTGGCAGCTCGACCCTAGCCAGGGGCTCTGCCCCTTGGACCCTGCTCCCATGGGCGCTGCCCCCAGACCCCCGCCAAGATTACTTTGTAAAACGCAATGACTCAATTCAAAAATCCAGATCGTAAAAATGCAATTAAAAATTTTCTTACATAGATCGAAGCCGATTTCTTCAGATTTCTTCACCGATTGACGAAATTTGAATGTTAGAAACACTTATCAGCGATCGAATCGAACGAATCGAGTGACTCGCTTCAAAATCACAGGAAAAAATGAGATATTGTATGAAATTAAACTGGGTTTCTTGTGAAAAGTTGAAGAACGCGTTGATTTGGTGTTTGAATCATTGATCGGTGACGAAAATTGCACTATAATGTAGTGATTATTGAGATAGAAAGTGAAAAAAAGGCTGAAGATGGTGGGTTTTGAAAATGGTGGGTTTTGAAGCTACAGCGAGAAAAAGAAGGGAGAAGATTGGGTAAAATTGACTGAAATACACTTTCTCTTTATTTTAAATTTTGTCATATGTCATAATCCTATTGCTTCCTATCCTTTCTAGCCAAAATAAACTTTCTATTTGATCCTCACCCTAGATTTATGTTCTGACTTTTTTTCATGAATCATCATAAGAATTGGTGGTGTTTTTCCATCATAAAATTAGTGTGATTTTTAAATCCTTCAAAGTGTCGGATTAGATGACATTTTGTAATAACTGATATTCAAAACTAAAACAAAAAAGTTATTACTGACAGTGTAAAACATAATTGAATTTGTTATTATTTTAATTTTTATGGATTAAGATTATTTAATGTTTTTATTTTAGTTTGGAATTTATAAATATTTACGTTGATACTAATCTTAATACATAGGGTAAATTACACTTTTTGTCATTTATGTTTGTATCGGATTGCAATACATGCCCTTTAACTTCAATAATTACAGTAATAATCATTTCTTTGTTAAAACCATTACACCCTAGGTCCTTTAATACTAACCTAGTTAAAATTCTAAGTTAATCTATGTGAATGCGTATGAAGATCGATTTCGACTCCCGAACGATTGCGAAGAACACGTATGACGTGCGGAATCCGTGCACGTGTGTGGACCGAACACAAGAACATAATTAACAAAGATTCGATTATAGATGTGACAATGTTTTACACCTTGAATCTTCTCCTTTGCTACTTTCTCTCTCTAGCCTCCAAAGTTCTCCAAAAGTAATAAATGGCAAAAGTGCTCAAATTAAAACATAACACTTCTATATACAGGGCTCTAATAAGGAAAGTTTCCTTATTTACAAAAATGCAATTACCCTATATTTGACATTCTAAAACCTTGTTTTGTTCCATTTCTTGCACGATGTACGATTGACGGAGGTGATAGACATTATGCACTCTCAGATTCCCCCTTGGATATTACCGCAATCAATTTCGTAGCTTTCTGTCTTTTCTCTCTCTCTCTCTCTCTGAGTCTTCACGAAGCTTTAACAATTTTCAGCAACCATAGACTCCCTCTATAAGCTCCTCTTGATTCTGCGTTATGAATTAGCTCCTTCTTTCGGTTGACTCTTTTCTTCAGGCTCCCCTTTCGTTAAGCTTTCGTGCTTTTAGGATCGACACCTGACTCTTCGATTACAAGCTCCCCCTTGCGTCGAGCTCGTCTTTAGACTCCCCCTTAGCCTTAGCCTTAGCTATCAGGATCATTGTCTGGCTTTCTCATCTGCAAATCTCAAACTTTTGAAAGAAATATGAGAATTTAAAATCTCAATATATCCTAGGATCGAGAACCTGGCTCTATTGCACAAATGTAACAATATGTATTGTGACAACTGTGTTTTGTAATTGATGTGCAATGTAAAACAATGTTAATTATCAATAAAACAATGTGCTTTGGTGTTATTAAATGTGTTTTGGTGTTATTACGTGTGTATTTGTGTTTGATGATTTTACGATTTGATTCGATTCCGATTTCAAGCTTTAAATCGCTTTCTGGAAGGTTATACGCAAACTGGTGCGTAAACGCAGTCAGTATAACACGAAAAACACTATGGAATAGTGACATAGGCTTAACATACCTTAAATAACCTCCACATAACTTATAAATAAGTTTTGGATGGGTTGGTGTGTCAAAATCAAGTTTGTTCGATCACAGGGACTATTTGTGTCAAACTGCGAAACTATACCGATTTGTATAGAAACGAACATTCCAAAACTTGATCATAAGTTAAACATACCCTAAATATCCTTTACATAGCTTAGAAATAGGGTTTGAGGGGTTCGGTATGCTAAAACTAACTTTATTGATCAATAGGGACTAAAAGCGTCAAAAAGTGCATAAGTTTGCATTTTCGCGCATATCTTACGTTCTTAATATATCCGGACATCCAAAATTTTATGTAATCACTAAAATATTATATTTTAGTGATTGGCATGATAAAACTTCATTCGTTTCGCAATTTGGATCGTACACGCGTTCGTTACGATTTCCGTCGTAATTAACCGAACAACGCAACCGTACGACCAAACGAACCGACACCCGAGATGTTTTCAAGCTTATTTCATGTTCCCTATGCTTTAACATCATTGTGGAGCTTGAAAATGGGCTTGACGGGTGTTAGAAGTGCCAAAACGCGACGAAACAAGGTGCAAGGACTAAACTGTCATTTTATGAAAGTAGCTGATCTGCAGGGTCCTTACGGACCGTTTGGACTATAGCTTATGGTCCGTAAGCTAGTGCCAGCACCTCAAAATTCAGAATCTTCCATTCCAGCTGTTGCAACTAGTTTTAATCCTTGTTTTTGCATTCTATGGACTGGTATTTGAATTCCCCTGGTATTCTAAACCTTGTGCCCAAGTGTATGGCTAGGATTAATCCCTCTAAACACATGGAATGATCTTAGAACTCCATGCTTCCTATAAATAGCAAGGCTTCTCATTTGGGTTCTTCACACTTTGATTCAATTTCTGCTCTAAGTTGAGGTTTAACACCTCATACCTGAGTAATTTTGAATCAAATATCCTTGCTTGGACCCTTTGTAAGTCTCCTTCATGCTTGTTCATGTATTTCAAGCATGAAAGTCAAACAGTGTTTGTCTTTCAGATTTGACCAGTCAATGGTCAACACGAAGTTCGTTTGAACTTCGCAACGTGAGCGTAATCACGATGATTATAGTCTCTAGTCACTATACCTACTGATTACCACGTTGATTAGGTGTAGTGACGAGTCATAGTTTCGGCCAAAATGCGTATTTAAGCGTATTTTGTAACCAAACTATTCTTGGGTATCAAAACCGTTTGTTTTGATATCAAAACCTGTTTTTCTAACTTAACTAAACATGTTTCAACATGTTTAGCTCGTCACTTTTAGTTTAGTGCTTGTGTAGAGTCGTAAGTCAAGTGGTCTAAACAACCGCTTAGACTTTCGAACTCGACCCGTTTGGTCGATCATTAGGATCCGACCAAACATGTTTAGTGACCATAGTTGCATAGGGAATAACCTTCCGAGGTTATACCTTATGGTCACTTAGGTTTAATTAGTTGTATGATAGGTAGTTTATATGCCTTAGGTAAATGACCAAAATGCCCTTTTCATGCAAAATTGGTAATTAAGAATATGCAACATAAACTTTTGTCACTTAATTGATTATGCAACATGTTTAGGCATATAATACTTGTCATAGGACTAGTTAGACGTCTCGAACGCGCTTTGCGTGAACGACGCGTTAAAGTAGCTTAAGCTACCTTAATGGGCCGCAATGGGTCAAAAGCACTTATGTCACACCCCGACCACGTATAACATACAAGACGTGGCGGAAACGTCGGGGAGTGTTGTAACAGAATTAATGTTTCATAACCATGGATACCAAAAAGTGTTTCGTTTTATTAAACATTGAATAATTTCCTCATCTGGAAATCTAAATACACAATTTAAACATAGTCTATCATTGTTATTGAGTCACTAAGGCCCTGTCCAGTCCTATGTGAGCATGCATCCTATCAAATGATATCATCCAACAATACCTGAAACATATGTGAAAACGAGGTCAGCAAAGAAATGCTGGCGAATACATTGGTTTTGTTGAAAATAAGATTCATGACTTCTGTTTAAGAAAATGTTTAGTCATGAACCTTGTAATTTGCTTTGTCTTTGTAAATCATTTGAAAAATAATAAGTTTAGATGATATGTATAAATAAGAGAAAAATGCATGATTAAATGAATAACCATGTAAAATGAGTTTGTATAAGATAAGTTGTTTGTAAATCAGTGTCTTGTGAAAAGTATGTTACTTGTATAAAATGTTCTATGTCTCAAACTGAAATGATTCAAATAACGCTACAATATGTAATACCATACAAACACTTATATATAGGAAGTACCAGCGGCGTATCCACCATGTTTGTATCATATTACACACGCATCGTTACTTAATCACTTATTCAAACAAAACCACCAAAGTAATGTTCATGTCCAATGTAAATCATGTAATGTACAACCAAAATGATATGTATGGCTAGTGAAATGCATCAACTAAACCATAGGTGAAACGCACAAAACAAAGTATTGAAGTAAAACTTGGTTTAAACCAATACTATGTTTCGTGTAAATGCATGATCAAATGTAAATCATGTCCCAATGTTTACCCAATCGTTAACCCATTTTGTAAAATCGTTCCATTCGTTCTTGTTCTAATTGTTCAAATCGTTCTTGTTTTAATTGTTCAAATCGTTCTTGTTTTAATTGTGAAACTACTTTATGGTCGATTCTCTAATAACATTCAAACCTTCTTGACGCGTTCCTCGTTCCATCTCGCTCTCGTTCTCGTTCTTAACAAACCCTTACCAAAGGGTAAGTTAATAATTACAGATTCAGTCGTTACCCAAAATATCCACACATAACCATGGGTATAGAGAATAACGAGATTTGTCAGATCCTATGGTACCATAACCTAATACTGGTCGGCTTGATCATTGCTAATGAATGTCATCGGTCATGTAACTACAACCAACAAGTTCGTTCACTTTATTGAAATCGTTCTTGAAACCATTGTAATTGTTTTTGAAACCATTGTTATCGTTCTTGAAACCACATTGTAATTGTTATTGTAATCGTTCTTGAAATCACATTGTAATTGTTATTGTAATCGTTCTTGAAATCACATTGTAATTGTTATTGTAATCGTTCTTGAAATCATATTGTAATTGTTATTGTAATCGTTCTTGTAATCATTGTTAAAACATTTAGCACATATGAGTCACCCCAAAACAGTTGAAAACAGTAAAAGAGGGGAATAATGTACTCGCCTGAGAGTGCTTAGGAGTCTTGAACAACTACCAAGTAAGCTAGAGGAGTCCCGGAAATCAAACGGTACCTAATATAGGTAACTACATAAATAACCCGGACCTAAATCGGAAGACTGGGTAGCAGGAGGGTCTGTAAACCAAATGAGTGTAGGAACTCATATGATATGGTTTAACAAAGCCTACATACTAAATGAAACTTAACCTAAGTATTATCGACCCATCACGACCCATTAAGGTAGCTTATGCTACTTTAACGCGTCGTTTGCGTGAAACGCGTTCGGACCGCCTAACTAGTCCTATGACAAGTAATATATGCCTTAACATGTCTAATATGGTTGTCAAATCAGTTTAGATGTCAAAGGTTATGTTACATAGGTTAAAAATGAATTTTGGCATCAAAGGGGTATTTTGGTAATTTACCTAAGGCATATAAACTACCTATCATACAACTACTTAAACGAAGCGACCATAAGGTATAACCTCGTAAGGTTATTATATACTATGATCACCTAATGTGCTTGGTCGGATCCTAATGATCGACCAAACGGGTCGGGTTCGAAAGTATAAGCGATTGTTTAGATCGCTTACCTTACGACCCTATCTAAGCACTAAACTAAAAGTGACGAGCTAAGCATGTTAAAACATGCTTAACTAAGTTTAGAAAACAGGTTTGGTATCAAAACAAACGGTTTTGATACCCATAAGTAGTTTGGTTACAAAATACGCAAGAATACGTATTCTGACCGAAACTACGGCTCGTCACTGAGCCTAGATAACGTGGTAATCAGTAGGTATAGTCGCTAGGGACTATAACCATCGTGATCACGCTCACGTTATGAAGTTCAAACGAACTTTGCATCGACCATAAACTGGTCAATGCAGAAAGTCAAACAAAGTTTGACTTTCGGACTCGAAAAGCAATAAAAGAACGGAAGAGGACTTACGAAGGGTCCCCAAATGCTAATCCCGATCCAAGTAACTCAGGTATGAAACGAAGGTTCCAACTTAGAGCCCAAATGATCAGATTTGTGGGTTTTGAAGCAATGGGGGGGGGGGGTGGGTATTTATAGGAAAAGTAGAGCCGTTAGGATCGTTTCTTGAATATCGTGCCACGATCCGAGCCGTACACTTGTCACAAAGTTGTGGTGGTTAGAATTGATGTTTATCAGCTGAAAATGCAAGTTGCAAGCATGTGGTTGTGGTTTAATCAGCTGATAATCTGCTGACTGTTTGTTATTATCTGATCTGGAGACCCCTAGCGCACCGCTACGTTAAAAGTGTAGCGCACCGCTAGGCTTTAGTTTGGCAGATTTACACTTTTGGTCCCTGCATTGCAATCAGCCCATTTTCGACACGTTTAAGGCCCGTTAACCCCATTTCAAAGCTCTAAAATGAAGTTAAAGTATAGGGAACTTAAAATGTGCTCAAAAATATCTTGGATGTCGGTTCGTTTAACCGTACGGTCGCGATGTTCGGTTAATTACGACGGAATGCGCATAAGCGCGTAAAACGATCCAAATGACGCGACGGATGGATTTTTGGCAAGCCAAACACTAAAATAAAATATTTTAGTGCTTACATAAATTTTTGGATGTCCGGATGTATTCAGAACGTAAGTTATGCGCGAAAATGCAAACTTGTGCACTTTTTGACACTTTTAGTCCCTGAATGACACAAAAGTTTATTTTAGCATACCGAACACCTCAAAGCCTATTTCTAAGCTATGTAAAGGATATTTATGGTATGTTTAACTTACGGTCATGTTCCAGAATATCTGTTACAGTTCAAATTGGCATACTTTCGCAGTTTGTCAACTTTAGTCCCTGTAAGCGATTTAACTTTGATTTCACCACACCAAACCTTCCAAAACTTATATCTAAGTTATGTAAAGGTTATTTAAAGTATGTTAAGCCTATTTCACTATTCCGGAGTGTTCGTTGCATTAAACTGTTTATATTTACGCATCGGTGCGCATATAACCTTCCAGAAAGCGATTTAGAGTCTGAATTCGAACAAAATATGATATGTGTAAATGATACAACATTTCATTGGTTTGGTATTTGTTTGATGGCCGTGGAGGCACAGGTGTTACAACTTAGGTTAGGTTCCGATTTAGGATGTAGGCTTTGTTAAACCATATCACATGAGTTCCAACACTCATTTGTTTTACAAGACCTCATTCTATCCGATCTTTCGATTTAGGTGTCGATTGTTTGACTAGTGATTCGATTACTATGAGCCGCTTGATTTCTCTGGTTTACTTGAGTTGTTGAAGTTCTTTTGTTTTAGGATACTTTGCACTTCATGTGAGTACATAGGTCCCCTTTTTTACATGTTTTGTGGTAACTATGTGAGTACATAGTTCCCCTATTTTACTGTTTTCAATTGTTTTGGGGTGATTCATATGTTAAACGATTTTCGAGGTTTAAAAGATGGTTTCAAAAGCGATTAAAATGGTTTATATTAAATTAATAACGATTTCGATAAAGTGAACAAACTTGTTGGTTGTAGTTACATAACGAATGACATTCATTAGCATTGATCAAGCCGACCAGTATTAGGTTATGGTACCATAGGATCTGACAAATCCTGTTATCATACTGCACCCATGGTTATGTGTGGGGGTTGTGGGTAACGACTGAATCTGATGATAGTTAACTTACCCTTTGGTGGTTTGTTAATGCTAGAAGCGAGATAGTCGAGTCACGAAGGTTTGAATGTTATTAGCGAGACGACCAAAAAGTAGTTTTCACAATTAAAATGAGGATGATTTAAACGAGTTAAACGATTTTGAAACGAGTTAAACGAATTGGGTAAACGATTGGTTTTTGGTTAGTGATTAGATAACGGACGGGTGTAATGTGATGAAAACATGGTAAATACGGCGCTGTTACTTCTTATATATAAGTGTTTTCCTCATATTACATACCGTGGCCTTATTTAGTTCACTTGGGTAAACGAGGTTATCACGATGTCACATAACGATGTTTTCGAGAAGATATAAACCATACGAGTTTTATTAACGAGTTTTATGAGATGTTTTACGAATTGGTTTACTAAATCAAATGTTTTTGGGGTTAAGAATCATGGCTACGAATTTTTATAAACTATAACCAACTTGATTTGAGTTGGTTAATTATGTTGCAATACACTTTTCAAAACGAGGTTTGTATTTTGACTCTTGTAGTCTAATAAAGTACTGCAACATATAAACTAGCCATGAATCCAACACTCTTATAAAACCTACATGTAGGATCGTTTGCACGACCAAAACGAGTCGTTCAGAAGAGTTCTAATCAATACGAGAGGCGGAAACAAACGTATCGACTTTGAATCAGCTTGATATACACTCTAATTGTGACACCCCAGGAAAACCGGGAAAAACATACAACTTAACTAGCTTCCTCAGTGAGTGCTTACCAAATTTCGGGACGAAATTTCTTTCAACTTGGGGATGATGTGACAACTCGAAAATTAGAACCTTTCGTTGTATGCTTGAACGTTAAGTGACTAACTGATTTGATGATTTGATGAATGATATGTGTGAACTTATATGATTATGTGTGTGCGTGTATGTATGCGTATATTTATATATGAACCGAGACGACAAGAACCCGACTCGAGAGCATGTGGTCTCGAGTGAACGGTGCGACATGTGGGCCGGTTGGGCCGTGCACTTCATCCGAAACCCATTAGGGTACACCATAGGGAACAAGTATATAAATCTTAGTGTTAGCCATGTTGCCATTTTCTTTGGATAACACACACACTCTCATACTCCCTCTCACTAAAACCCTAGACACCAAACATCACATTTCTCCTCCTTCTTCTCGGATCAAACCAGTGACATTAGGGGCTCTTGGATCGACACACACACACTCGTTTGGAAGCTTCATACTCACCTTTGAAAATCATCAACCGGTTAGTGTTTATGATACTTGTTGGTTAGTGTTTATGATACTTGTTGGTTAGTGTTTATGATGTTTGATGTTATGAATGATATGATTTAACTAGTGTAGTGGTATGATTGATGATGTTTTGTGAATCGGTTGTGTGTGATGTTGATAATCGGCTAACATACTTTGATTTCGGATATGTGGCATGATGAACTCATGATGTCTTGTGTCTAAATGTGATTTAAACCATGGTTGTTGATGTTCATATAATTCGGATTGTATACTCTTGTGTTAAGAACCGAAAGCTTACTAGTAGAGTGATTTATTGTATTGATATCATAGATGTTGATAAGTTGTTCATGATTTTCGTTTGATTTAGGTTCATATGAATGATGATGAACTACTTGAATATTTGAAGAACATGATGAATATGATATGAATGTGTTATGGATATTTGAAATTGCCATGTTTGATCCATTTTGGTTAATTGTTAGACAATTAAACATGTTTGTAGAACCTCATTGGATAGTACACAAAATCACAACAGTGAAATCTTATTGGCCAAGTACAATATTGAATTCAGCAAATGTTCCCAGCCGAAACCTTCGGTTGCGACTCGAAACTACCACTTGATGAGTCGAAATCCCCCGGTTGCGACATCGGTTGCGAGTCGCAAACACCTGGTTGCGACTCGAAACCACACGTGATCAGCACACAAACCTTATGACTCGAAACCACAGTTACGAGTCCAGTTGCGACTCGAAACCAAAACAGCATGAACCAAGACCGTGTTTGCGAGTCCGGTTGCGACTCGAGACCAGAACCTGCATCAGTTGCGACTCGAGACCAAGTGCATGTGCACACTGTTTGGGCTTGCGCCCCATTACGGGCTTATCTAATTGGGCCAGACTCTTGGGTCTAATGCACAGACCTTATATGTTACTGTTGAACGTGAATATTGTTGAACTACTATGATCAAACGTGTATGCCATAGATGATACTTGAATGCAATGTGCTAGAAACATCCGTGTGCTACTTGGTCACGAACCTGACTTGTATGATACAACTATGATAGGACGTGAGTGACCACAATATTGCTTGTTTGACCTTTCTGTGTATCTGCCGAGCAAACCAAGGTGAGTTCACACCCTCTACAAAGCATGGGATTCCCAGGGGTCGGGAATTGGGGTTAAGGAACATGGGTTCCTCGTCCTCCTTGGGTAGGACAACAATGATTCAGGAATGTAATTCCTCGTCCTCACGGACAGATAACTCGTACTAGACCAAAACTCTATCACGAAGTCCCTCATTTTTATATCGACTTAATCGTCGGGCCAATGGCGAGCGGGTCATTAGTTAGATAGCGCTATTTAGGTCTGACAAACCTCACACCGTGCCGCAGAGGACGGGCGTGAACTAATGGACTACTGGCACGTCAATGATGATAGACATTGACAGTTCAGGGCACATAAACATGACTACAGTCAGCAGTCGATATGGTAACGAGTCTAGTGTATACATGGGGTAGCCCCCACGGTCGAAATGCCAGATAACTAACACGGGGTAGCCCCCACGGCTGGATTGCCAGAGTAACCGGGAATAAACAAGTCACGTTTTTAACTATGGGGTAACCCCCACGGCAGGATGCCAGATAAAGGAAACTGTTTTCGAAACAACTTAAAACGAACACCCAACCGTGAACTCACTCAACTTGTTGTTGACTCGTTACTACATGGAAGAGAGTCGTTGTGGGACATGGACGGCTGTGTGCCATGTTAAACTTTGAAACAATTAAACTTATGTTTTGATTTAAGACTTATGCTTCCGCTTTCAACTTAACTATGTTTTGTTGAACACCAATTGTATTGGTTGGATTTTTATAACTACTTATATGCTTGTTCAATATGATTGGTGGCTGGATCCTGGTCAGTCACGCCTCCAAGCGGTGGTACTCCGCAGGTGGATTTTGGGGGTGTGACACTAATTGTCTAGTTTATTGATATAACAACGTTTTACAGCCTGGAGACACTTCGGCAGCACCTCGGCACCAGAATCACAAAGTTATAAATGAAATGAACAAGGCACATATATATAGGCCATCCATTTCGTACGAGATGGCTTCACACGAAATGGCCCATCCTACATGTTTTCTCAATTTTCTCGTATATCATGCCCTGATCTATCTAATATATTACAAGACTCGATACAAGACGAAGTCAACAGACATATGCACCAACAGACTCCCCCTTGGATGTTGACGAAGTCTTCGGTGTCGAGTCTTCGGTATGTCACATCTTCAGTCTTGATCAGTCTTCGTGCTCTTTCCAAAGTATCTTACACTGTAAGCATCCTTCAATCTTTTCTCTTCTTCTCTCTCTCTCTTTTCAGCATCGGCAACTAAATTCCCCTTGGATGTTGATTTCATAAATTCTTCAGGATCAGCAGCTGGCGTGATCCTCAGGATTCGAACCTTGCTCTATTATCTTCAGACTCCCTCTTGATGTCTTCAGACTCCCCCTTTCAATCAACTAGGATAGCAGTCTGACTTTCTCGTTCTAGGATCGAGACCTGGTTCACATTCTACTCAGGCTTAGACACAGGGATCTGCACAAAACTCTACCTCAAAATAAATTTCACAAATTTAAAAAATTTGACAAATTTATTCTCTGCTTACCACTTGTAAATTTGAACATTCAGATTTGACATTTTCATTACTTTGAAACCATTTAATCATTTCGAAATCTTTTCTCATTTCAAACAGACTCCCCCTCACTTGTTGTTCATCATGTTTAGCACTCGGAATTTTGAAAATCAGCTCTCCAACATCAGTTGTCAAAACTAAGATGAAATAAAATCTTTTTGTTTTTTTTTTCAAAATTTTATGCTAAAACACACTGAAAATCTTTTTGGAGTATGTTTTTAGTGAAAAGCAGTAAACAAATATATACAGATAATATTTTTGTGAGTTTGAGTAAGAGGATCATATCAGTTTATGAGACAAATCACTAACACCGTTAAGCTTTAAACATTTTAAGTTCTACACGATTCACTTAGATTGTCAGTATACTGATCCACTTAAATTTTCACACAAATTTCAACTGTTTCGAGATATGAAATTAGTGTTTTAAGCACTTAAACTTATTCGCGTGTCCCACCTCAGAATATACTCTTGTATCCAGACTCCTATATTCAGTCTTACAGGTGAATGTACACTAATGATATCTGTAAGGGGTTAAATGCGAGACCATGAGAGCTCAGGCTATTGCTTCCGCAAAATCAGAGAGATGATGGTTCGACTTTTGGTGTGTTCCCTTTAGAGAATCTTTTCTTCAACAGCACATGATTAGCACTTTTCAATGTTTCATCATTTTTATGCTTAGGGTGGGCTTTATGATTAAAGGAGTGTAAAGTATTATACGAGGACTAGGCTGTTGCTCCCGCAAAATCAGAAGTCCAGTTATAATACCCCAGATATCATCACGCACAAAGACCTAGTATGTCAGAAATAGAACGCCCTTCAAACAAGATTACGGGGGTTACCCATATATCCGAGAGATGTTTCCCATGAAATAAGTAAGTATCTGATATTTAGGTTTATATCTCGAACACAATCTACTAAGCGTGTAAAAACCTACTGGCATATCATCAGTGAGATCGTTTATCACATTTGACTTTCCAATTCTTTAGCGTGCTGTGATAGTCCACTGATGTACTATCATTTCCTCTTTTTCACAACAAAACTCGTTTTTGAATTTTTTTGATGTTTTTGGATTTTTGAGATTTTATCATGTTTTTGGCTTTTTCATATTTACGAAATTTCTAAAAATTTTTACTCCCCCTAAAATCAAAAAATATGTTTCAATTTTTTATTTTCAAGGAAAATTTGAAAACAAACTGTACAAATAAAATGACAACCGTTTCGAATTGCTTCAATTCGCCATCCACTTGGCATAAACAATCAGAACTCCCCCTGACAACAAACTATTTTCCCATTATGATTTCAAAACACTTAAGTTTGTTTTAATCAAAATGGTTTTTCCGGAAAATAAGTTTTGTTGATACCATTTGTAAAATCGGGGATATATTCATCATATTGTTCCTTCAACCATTTGTATGAAAGTTAAATCAAGTTCAATTTAATGACCTTGATTAACCACTTGTAGGTGAAAACCCCCTTTTCAACCACTTGTAGGTTCACTTATCAACCATACCACTTAAAGATTGAACAACCACTTGTAGGTCGATACCAATATGACAAATTTCAAGAATACTACCACTTGTAGGTCGAAATATCATTTAACAACCACCATTCACGAAAGTGATATTTCTCAAGAAAGATGCTGATTCCTACTCCCCCAATTACCAACCTGGGAGTTCCGGCAAGTCAGGATTTTTACATATGAAATACAGACACCCAAGCCTGACTAGCTTTGGGTGTGACCTTTTCAGTTTCACTTGGGGTTTGAACATTCCTTGTTTCTTCATAAAAATCTTTCACCCCTTTAACCTTACCCTCGACCATTTTCCCGAAAATATGTTTCACTTTTCCATTAAATGCTTTTTCGACATCAAATTCTTTCTTTTCAGAATAGAATTGATTTGAGATTTCCATTTTACTAACTTTTGATTTTAAATTTTCAGCCCGCAATGGTGGAAAGTTAACATCATCCATTGGAGGAACTGAATTTTCATTTTTAAGTTCAACTTGTGGCTCCTCTGACTTTGACGAGTCACATTCATCGCCAGATTTAACATCTGTTTTCTTAACAACCCATGTTTGGTTGTTAAGATTCACCATTCTTTTGTAAAACCTTTTCGAACATTCACCAACTTCATATGTTGAGTTTTTAAACACTTTGAATTTTTCAGTTGATGGTTCAGTTTTATCAACAACTTTTTCTTTGAATTTAGAAACAACTTCGTGTTTTGTGTTGGTTGCCTTTGGACAATTCCAGGCAATGTGACCAACTTCTTAACATCGGTAACAGGTTCTTGTCTCCTTTCTCTGATGAACTCCATTCTTCTCATCTTTCTGTTTTTCAGCAAGAAACACTTTGTTTGATTGCTTCCAGAATGAGCTATTTTCTTCTTCCTAAGAACTTGACCCTGAAACAAATATTGTTTTTGTTTTAGAAATTTTCTCATTTTTATGATTTTCGGATGAAGTAAAACCTAAACCTTTCTTTTTGAAATTAATGTTATGGTTTGGTTTCTTTTGAAAACCAGAACCAGAACTGTAACTTTTTTTCTTGTTCAATCTCTGTTGAACTCTTGAAGTGTACTTTTTAGGTTTTTCATTAAGATTTACATATTTTATTTCAGAAATATTAATTTCTGTTAATTTGAAAACCTTTTTAATCTTTTCAATTTGAACACTTCTTATTGGAAATTCCTCATCAGAAAATAATTTGTCTGAATCATTTAAAGTATATGCAACTTTAAATGTTTCATCATTCAAATTACTTTTTGATAACAGAAATTCTTTATTGTACACCCTTTTGACCGATGATTTTGAACTGTTGACCAACGAACTCGAACTTTCAAACTCAGACTTTGACTCCGACTCCTCATCCTTATCCAACACCTGATCGACCACTTTCTTTATTAACTCAGACTCATGATCAGTGTCAGACGATGTGAAAGTGACGTCAATGTTTTCTGGTAACTCATCAGTTGTTTCAGACTTCAATTTTATATTGACTGCCTTTTTGACTTGTTCCTCATTTGGTATTCTGGGAGAATATCCTTCCCATATCGGAGGCGGACACTTGTTATAATTTGCACTTTGTTTCTTACCAGTATCCTTCTCTTCCGACTTCTTGTCCTGAAAGGCTTCAAAACCTGCAACAGATGGATAAATTCTATCAATCAAATAAACAGAACTTGAATAACTTTGCAGCAATTGTCTGATTCTTTCATTTTCTATCTTTTTTGTCTCCAACTCCTGCTTCAACTTTGCACATTCTTCAATATAGTGGTTGATAGCCTTCTGCTTAGACATCATCACTGCATTCATCATGGTTAAAGCATCTTCTCTTTCTGAGTTTGTCTTTTGCAGACTATTCACCGTTCTGTTCAACACATCATACGATTCTTTCATATACTTAACATCGAACAATAATTTTTCTTTCGGGCATGTTTGGCTAAGCTTATTATAGTTAAAAAGGACTTTTGGGAAAAGGACTTTTGGAAAAGGACTTTTGGGAAAAGGACTTTTTGAAAAGGAGTTTTTAAAAAAAGTGTTTGGATTAGCTTATTGATGTAAAATGACTAAAATGGGCATTCTTTTAGATATAAGGGGGTAAAGAAGGGGTATATTGGTAATTTGTAGTTTGAAAAGTTAAAAGCTGGCCAAGAAGTCACAATATTGTGACTTCTTGAAACCTCCTTTTTCTTCTTTGCAAAAAGTCATTTCTAAAAGAACTTTTGGCTTACCCAAACACAAAAACAACTTATTGGCTTTTTGATAAGTCAATAAGCCAATAAGTTGTTTTGAAAAGCTTAGCCAAACATGCCATTCATCTTATCAAGCTCACTAAACTTCTCATCTTTCTCTTCACAATGTTTGCATGGTTCCAAACATTTTAGACAAGGTTTCGTGATCTCAACAATTTTTTCAACTTCGATAATCTTTTCAACTTCGACTATCTTTTCAACTTCAACCACCTTCTCAACTTCAACCACCTTCTCATCAACTTTAACTTCTTCACTCTGTTCAAACTTCTCTTCCTGAGCAACATTCTCGCATTTTACCTTTTTCTGATTCTTTGCTGCTCGCTTCTCCTTTAGTTTCTCCAATCTCTCTGCAAAATAAAATTTAAAACTTTCAGGAGATAATTGAGTTTTTCCAATGTTTATTTGAATTTCTTCTTCATCATCACTGCTATCAGTTGATGATTGATCAAAGACTGTTGTCTTTTCTGAGATTTCTTCTGAAGAGACAAACTCTTCATCTTGACTTTTCTCATAATTAGCAAACACATCCATCCATTCCTTCATCAAATCTGGCTCTTGAATGACCTGTGCAATAAATTCTCTAAACTTGGAATCAGGCGGAATGTATTTGTCCCAGCTATAACCTTCTGCCACTCTTTCATCATCTTGATTTACGAGATAAGCTTTCTTCTTTCCATCTTCAATAGCATGGGATGATGACGGTTGTTGAGCAACTTGTTGATATATAGCTTTTCGATAATAATCATTATTCCCGAATGGATTCTGAGCTCCTCCTGCTTCTCGATTGGTACATTCCCTCTTGAAATGTCCTTTTTCCCTGCATCGAAAACAAGTAACTTTAGATTAATCAAAACCTAAAGTAGAAACATTAGCATCACGGAAATCATCTCTTCCTGTAATCAGCTTAAATTTCTCAGCTCTCCTCAACACACTCGCTAAACACCACTTAATATCCATAAGCTCCATTTCTTCAGCATCGATCTGATCGTAATCCTCTTTTGTCAACATAGGATTTCCGATCCTTCCTGTAACCAAACCCTCATATGATTCTAACACTGTAGCTAGTAATGCCATATGACCTTTAGCGACTTCTTTAGAGAAATTTTGATCGTTCTGAAGATGCAACGCGATGTTGCAGTGTAACACATGACCATTACTGTTGTTTGAGCTTTGGAACTGATGATTTGAAGTTGAAACATTCGGATTAACATTCGAGTATGAAGAAACTCCACTGTTGCTGATTGTACTTTGATTGACTGATCCGGATGTGTTTTCTGCGCTGAAAGCAGTTTGGACCTTCGGACTTGCTTCAACATTCTGAACATTCCCTTTGTAATACATCTTGATGTCTTGTTGACCACTTGTATTGTTCATTCTAGCAATCTTTTGTTGTTCAAGATCTTGTCCTTCAAGTTTTTCAATGAACTGAGAAATTGTAAATTTATCATATTCTCCAGTGTTCTTTAAGATCATCAGATATGTACCCCGTTCTTTCTGAGGTAAAGCATCAGCTAATTTGTCAACCTATTCTTCTCGATCTTTGTTTATATCTAACAGGGACATTGAACGCACTAAATGACAATATCTCTCAATCAGTTTCTTTGTAGTTTCACCCTGCAAGCTAGTAAACAAATCAAATTCTTTCTTTAACAATGATTTCTTACTCCTGGTCATCTCCGTACTTCCTTCAAACTTAATTCGAAGTGCTTCCCAAATCGAACGTGAAGTACCGTCGTGTTGAAGTAATATGAAGATGTCTTCTTTCACAGCTTGCTGAAGTAGACTGATCATCATTTTTTCTGCCTTATACATATCTCTTTCTTTATCCGACAATTCAGAAATAGTTTTGATAACTCCCACATCTGTACGAGGTTTAACATACTTTTTCTCAATACACTCCCAAGACCTCAAATGATTTGCTTGAACCCAATTTTCGAATCGGTCTTTCCAACAATAATATTCTTCAATGCCCATCAACTTTGGAGGTTTCTGTAACGTTCCTGTTTCATTTTCCATGTTCACGCTCTGAGCAATGGTAACAGGAGTACCCGGCGCAGTAGCAAAGGTATTATAAAACTCTTCTTCCATGTTTCGGTAACAAAAGTTAACAAAGTCAAACTTTCAAACGAATTGGACCTCTTCAAATGAAATGATATCAATTATCTTCAATTCGTGCGAAATGGAAGGTTGTTTCAAGCGAAATGGAATCAATACTCAATCCGTGCGAAATGAAAGTTGCTAAGACCAATCCATGCAAAATGGGATCACTTTCAAACGAAATGAGCAACTTGATGCGGTCTGGGTCCACGTCGTGCGAATTGGAACTGTGAAGTGTTTATTCAAGCGAATTGGAGTATACAATGACCAATTCGTACGAATTGGATTTGTTCTATTCGTACGAATTGAAGCTGATGTCACACAATCGCCTATTTTTTGTCAAAATTGATCAAGTTTTAAGCTGAATTAAGGTCTAATTCTTTCAAGGATTTGTTAAAACAGTATTACGTGTGTTATATGTGAAAATCAATCCATTTTAACCGTGAAATCTTGTTTAATTTTGAAAAATCTTGTAAAAGAAGGTGTAGAAATCAGAATTTTGATGAAATCAAGCTGAATTCGATAAGAACTCTTCCTCCTGTGCTCTGATACCACATGTAGGATCGTTTGCATGACCAAAATGAGCCGTTCAGAAGAGTTCTAATCAATACAAGAGGCGGAAACAAACGTATCGACTTTGAATCAGCTTGATATACACTCTAATTGTCTAGTTTATTGATATAACACCGTTTTACAGCCTGGAGACACTTCGGCAGCACCTCGGCACCGGAATCACAAAGTTACAAATGAAATGAACAAGGCACATATATATAGGCCAGCCATTTCGTACGAGATGGCTTCACACGAAATGGCCCATCCTACATGTTTTCTCAATTTTCTCATATATCGTGACCTGATCTATCTAATCTATTACAAGACTCGATACAAGACGAAGTCAACAGACATATGCACCAACAACTAACTTTGTTTTTACATATGTTTCAGGTGTTGTTGCGTGATGATTGATTTCTAGGATGCATGCGTCACATAGGATCTGGACGAGGCCTTAGTGACATAATAACAGTGATAGTCGATATGTAACTTGTTTGTTTTGTGTTAAAACAATGTAAATTACTTAACGAATCAATAAAACGAAACTTTTTGTATCCATGGTTGTGAAACAATAATTCTGCCACAACACTCCCCGACGTTTCCGCCACGGTTTGTTGTTTTACTTGGTCGGGGTGTGACAGAAGAGTTGGTATCAGAGCCAATGGTTATAGGGAATTAGGTTATTAGTAATGCTTTGACCTAGACTATAACCTTTAGGACCCTAACGCAAGGAAACTTGTGTTTAGATTTTTAAAACAAAACCATCACCTACCCTTAGGTGATAACCACAACGAGAACACAAATTTCGAATCTGCTTCGAAAATTAATCATCCGTTCTAGGATGATTGGTTACTAGGTTTTGAACCCTTCCAGTTTGACTCATATTTGGCTTAGTGCCTTATGAGTTTTCAAAATCTCGTCAAAGTTTGGGTCAATATAATGTGAACTCGTGCAAACTGGAAGAGTGAATGCCTGTACCCTGAGTTTTCTGTCTAAGGCTAGAGTGTTCGTACAAATCCACATAATCGGACCAGTCACTCTTACCTGAGAACTCTTGGGGTGAGTGTTCACTTATAGGCGAGCATGTCTTCGCGATACATTATTTTGACTCATTTACTTTGATTGTTAATGCGTATCGTTTGTTTGTTCGAGGTAACGAACGAATGATCGCCTTCCCTGTGTTTTGTCATTGTTTTCCATACCTCTGTTGTTTTTCCCAATTGTCGACCTCACTCGTTTCTCATGTTTCCTTGTTCTTTTAGACAATGCCTCCTCGACGTGATGCACAATCTTTTACTGTTGAAGAATTCACAGCCCTTGTCGGTCAGCAAATGACTGCAGTACTTCCTGGCGTAGTAACCCAGATCCATGAGTTATACAACAACAATAATAACAACAATAATGCAGCGTGTAATTTCAAGAATTTCAATTCTGCTAAGCCGCTAAAGTTTTCTGGGTCGCAAGGAGCAACTGCGCTCCTACAGTGGTTTGAGAGTATCGAGAGCACATTCAGACATGTGCAATGTCCAAATGAGCGTAAGGTTGAATTTGCATCAAGTGTGTTCGAGAAGCGTGCTCTTACGTGGTGGAACAGAGTGATGCGTGATAGGGGTGCCGAAGTGGCATTGGCACAAACATGGGAAGAGCTTCGAGCTCTCATGATGAAAGAGTTTTGTCCTCGTCACGAGATTCGAGCATTGGAACGAGAGTTTGACGATCTAAAGCAAGATGGGGGAGAACCCCGTGCGTATACAGATCGTTTTGAGGAGCTCACTCTTTTGTGTCCTACTATGGTTACCCCGCTAGAAAATTCTATTGAGAGGTATATCGATGGTTTACCTGATTCTGTGCAAGACATTGTGACTGGCAGTAATCCTACTACTGTTGGTCAAGCGATCGAGTTGTCTGCTACCCTGACTGAGTCTCAAGTCAGGAAGGGTAAACTTACCCGCAAGGGGGACAAGAAGAAGTTGGCCGATTCTGTTAAAGACAAGGATAAGGGTAAGGGTAAGAAAGGTGAGTCGTCGAAGAAGTCGAGGAAGCGCAAGGCTTCCCAGAATTTTGCATTTACTACTCAGAACCCACCAACTCAACCGCCTACAAAGAAAGTGTATGCTTGTACCGCACCACACTGTGCTCGCTGCAACGGTCATCATGTTGCATAACAAGCTTGCAAGCAATGCACAACGTGTGGTAAACTTGGACATCTGGCCAACATTTGTCATCTGGGTCAGAATCAGGTAGCTCAGGTTCCAGCACAGGTTCAGGGGAATGCTGCGAGATTCCCACCTGGTTCATGTTTCAATTGTGGAAAGTTTGGTCACTTCCACAACAACTGCTCGAGGTTGGTGAATGCTAATGCGAATGCGAACGCAAATGTCAATGCGAATGTGAATCCCGCTCGTGGGCGAGCGTACAATCTGAATGCTAACAAAGCGAGGGCTGACAACGAGGTGGTAAATGGTACGTTTCTTGTTAACAATCGGCCTGCATCTGTTCTTTTTTATTCTGGTGCCGATAGAAGTTTTGTTTCGTTATCTTTTGAGCCTTTACTTGCGATACCTAGAACTAAACTGAGGAAACCCTTATCTGTCGAAGTTGCTACTGGTAAACCTCTTGTTCTCGATTATGTTATTCGCGATTGTCAGTTGAACCTTAATAACCATCTTTTTCCTATTGACCTCACACCGATGCAACTTGGGAGTTTGGATATTATCGTGGGGATGGATTGGTTGACTAAACATCATGCTGAGATGGTTTGTTTCGATAAGATCGTTCGTATTCCTCTTTCGTCTGGCGATGTTCTGGAAGTTCGTGGTGAGAAACCTTTAGGTGGCTTGAAACTCATGTCGTGTATGGAAGCCAAAAGGAATTTACGAAAAGGATATGTTGCTTTTCTAGTACATGTCACCGAGGAAAAGGGCAAGAGTAAGAGTATTCAGGATATTCCAATTGTTCGGGATTATCCAGAGGTGTTTCCTGATGAACTGCCTGGTTTGCCTCCAGTTCGTCAAGTCGAGTTTCATATTGACCTTGTACCCAATGCCAACCCGATTACAAAAGCGCCTTATCATCTTACACCGTCAGAGATGCAAGAGTTATCGAAACAGCTTCAAGAGTTATCTGATAAAGGATTCATCCGTCCAAGCTTTTCGCCCTGGGGAGCTCCTGTCCTCTTTGTGAAAAAGAAAGATGGATCTTTTCGAATGTGTATCGATTATCGTGAGCTTAATAAGCTTACCATCAAGAATCGATATCCCCTACCTCGAATCGATGATCTCTTTGACCAGCTGCAAGGTGCTACCTGTTTTTCCAAGATCGATCAGCATTCTGGGTATCATCAACTTCGTGTTCTCAAAGAAGACATTCTCAAAATCTGGAGACACTATCTTTATGGCACGAAGTGTGTGGTTTTCATAGACCACAAAATTCTCCAGCATATTCTCAATCAGAAGTAGCTGAACATGAGGCAACGACATTCTCTTAAACGATTATGATTGCGAGATTCGCTACCATCCTGGTAAGGCGAATGTCGTAGCTGATGCGCTTAGTCGAAAGGAGCGAGTCATGCTTCATTCTGTTCGCACTTTATCTGATCTTCAATCTCGTGTCCTTCAAGCTCAACAATTTTGTGTTTCACAAAATTTGATAGGTAAGGAATTACCACGTCAACTTGAGCTTAAAATCGAAGCGAAGGGAGATAGTTTGCTCTATTTTAAGGTTCGTTTGTGGATTCCAAAACAAGACGATCTTCGCACTTTGTTAATGGATGAATCTCATAATTCTCGATATTCTATCCATCCTGGTGCTGATAAAATGTACAAGGATCTTCGTATTCAGTACTGGTGGCCTGGTATGAAGAAGGATGTTGCCTTGTATGTATCAAAATGCCTAACTTGTCTCAACGTCAAGGCTGAACATCAACGACCATCTGGTTTGGTTGTACAACCAGAGCTACTGGTTTGGAAGTGGGAAAACATTGCGATGGATCTCATCACTAAATTACCACGTACATCTAAAGGTCACGATGCGATTTGGGTTGTTATTGATCGTTTAACGAAATCAACTCATTTTATTCTGATTCGCGAGGATCTATCTGCTGATAAACTTGCAAAGATTTATGTTGATGAGATTATATCACGACATGGTGTTCCTTTGGATATCATTTCCCATCGTGATGCTCGGTTTTCATCTCATTTTTGGAAGACCATGCAATCTGCTTTGGGAACCCAACTAAATCTAAGCACTGCTTATCATCCCCAAACAGATGGACAATCTGAGAGGACGATTCAAACTTTAGAGGATATGCTTAGAGCATTCGTGATAGACTTTGGTGGTAATTGGGATTCTCATCTTCCACTGATCGAGTTCTCTTACAACAATAGTTATCATGCTAGTATCAATATGGCACCATTCGAAGCTCTCTACGGTCGAAAATGTCGTTCACCTGTCTGTTGGAATGAGATCGGTGAAACTCAGCTTACTGGGCCTGAGCTCATTCTGGAAACAACAGACAAAATCAAGAAAATTCGTGATAATCTTGTGACAGCTAGAAGCCGTCAAAAGAGTTACGCGGATATGCGACGCAAGCCCTTAGAATTTCAAGTCGGAGACCGTGTCCTACTCAAGGTGTCACCTTGGAAGGGAGTAGTAAGATTTGGAAAGAAAGGAAAACTTGCACCTCGATATGTTGGACCATTTAAGATTGTTGAAAGAGTTGGAAAGTTTGCCTACTGACTAGAGTTACCTCCAGAGCTTGGAAATATTCATCCGACTTTTCGCGTGTCCAATTTGCGAAAGTGTTTAGCTGATGCTGATCTTCACATTCCTCTCGATGAGATTCAAGTTATTGAAACGATTCACTTTGTCGAGAAACCCGTGGAGATCGTGGACCGTGCATTCAAACAGTTGAAGAACAAACGGATTCGATTGGTCAAAGTTCGCTGGGAGTCCAAACGTGGCCCAGAGTTTACATGGGAATGTGAGGACTAAATGAACGCAAAATATCCACATTTGTTTTCACAAGCTTCCTCTAGTTAAAATTTCGGGACGAAATTTCCTAACGTAGGGGAGACTGTGACAACTGTGTTTTGTAATCGATGTGCAATGTAAAACAATGTTAATTATCAATAAAACATTGTGCTTTGGTGTTATTAAATGTGTTTTGGTGTTATTACGTGTGTATTTGTGTTTGATGATTTTACGATTTGATTCGATTCCGATTTCAAGCTTTAAATCGCTTCTGGAAGGTTATACGCAAACTGGTGCATAAACGCAGTCAGTATAACGCGAAAAACACTCCGTAATAGTGACATAGGCTTAACATACCTTAAATAACCTCCACATAACTTAGAAATAAGTTTTGGATGGGTTGGTGTGTCAAAATCAAGTTTGTTCGATCGTAGGGACTATTTGTGTCAAACTGCGAAACTATACCAATTTGTATAGAAAGGAACATTCTGGAACTTGATCATAAGTTAAACATACCCTAAATATCCTTTACATAGCTTAGAAATAGGCTTTGAGGGGTTCGTTATGCAAAAACAAACTTTATTGATCAATAGGGACTAAAGAGTCAAAAAGTGCATAAGTTTGCATTTTCGCGCATATCTTACGGTCCGAATATATCCGGACATCCAAAAATTTATGTAATCATTAAAATATTATATTTTAGTGATTGGCATGATAAAACTTCATTCGTTTCGCAATTTGGAGCGTACACGCGTTCGTTACGATTTCCATCGTAATTAACCGAACAACGCAACCATACGGCCAAACGAACCGACACCTGAGATGTTTTCAAGCATATTTCATGTTCCCTATGCTTTAACATCATTGTGGAGCTTGAAAATGGGCTTGACGGGTGTTAGAAGTGCCAAAACGCGACGAAACAAGGTGCAGGGAATAAACTGTCATTTTATGAAAGTAGCTGATCTGCAGGGTCCTTACGGACCGTATGGACTATAGCTTATGGTCCGTAAGATAGTGCCAGCACCTCAGAATTTAGAATCTTCCATTCCAGCTGTTGCAACTAGTTTTAATCCTTATTTTTGCATTCTATGGACTGGTATTTGAATTCCCCTGGTATTCTAAACCTTGTGCCCAAGTGTATGGCTAGGATTAATCCCTCTAAACACATGGAATGATCTTAGAACTCCATGCTTCCTATAAATAGCAAGGCTTCTCATTTGGGTTCTTCACACTTTGATTCAATTTCTGCTCTAAGTTGAGGTTTAACACCTCATACCTGAGTAATTTTGAATCAAACATCCTTGCTTGGACCCTTTGTAAGTCTCCTTCATGCTTGTTCATGTATTTCAAGGATGAAAGTCAAACAGTGTTTGACTTTCAGCTTTGACAAGCCAATGGTCAACACGAAGTTCGTTTAAACTTCGCAACGTGAGCGTAATGACGATGGTTATAGTCTCTAGTGACTATACCTACTAATTACCACGTTGATTAGGTGTAGTGACGAGTCATAGTTTCGGCCAAAATGCGTATTTAAGCGTATTTTGTAACCAAACTATTCTTGGGTATCAAAACCATTTGTTTTGATATCAAAACCTGTTTTCTAACTTAACTAAACATGTTTCAACATGTTTAGCTCGTCACTTTTAGTTTAGTGCTTGTGTAGAGTCGTAAGTCAAGCAGTCTAAACAACCGCTTAGACTTTCGAACTCGACCCGTTTGGTCGATCATTAGGATCCGACCAAACATGTTTAGTGACCATAGTTGCATAGGGAATAACCTTCCGAGGTTATACCTTATGGTCACTTAGGTTTAATTAGTTGTATGATAGGTAGTTTATATACCTTAGGTAAATGACCAAAATGCCCTTTTCATGCATAATTGGTAATTTAGCATATGTAACACAAAATTTTGTCACTTAATTGATTATGCAACATGTTTAGGCATATAATACTTGTCATAGGACTAGTTAGACGTCTTGAATGCGCTTTGCGCGAACGACGCGTTAAAGTAGCGTAAGCAACCTTAATGGGTCGCAATGGGTCGAAAGCACTTAGGTTAGGTTCTAATTTAGGATGTAGGCTTTGTTAAACCATATCACATGAGTTCCAACACTCATTTGGTTTACAAGACCTCATTTTATCTGATCTTCCGATTTAGTGTCGATTGTTTGACTAGTGATTCGATTACTAGGTGCAGCTTGATTTCTCTGGTTTACTTGAGTTGTTGAAGTTCTTTTGTTTGAGGATACTTTGCACTTCATGAGAGTACATAGATCCCCTCTTTTTACATGTTTTGTGGTAACTAAGTGAGTACATAGTTCCCCTATTTTACTGTTTTCAATTGTTTTGGGGTGATTCATATGTTAAACGATTTTTGAGGTTTAAACGATGGTTTCAAAAGCCATTAAAATGGTTTATATTAAATGAATAATGATTTCGATAAAGTGAACAAACTTGTTGGTTGTAGTTACATAACGAATGACATTCATTAGCATTGATCAAGCCGACCAGTATTAGGTTATGGTACCATAGGATCTGACAAATCCCGTTATCATGCTGCACCCATGGTTATGTGTGGGGGTTGTGGGTAACGACTGAATCTGATGATAGTTAACTTACCCTTTGGTGGTTTGTTAATGCGAGAAGCGAGATAGTCGAGTCACGAAGGTTTGAATGTTATTAGAGAGATGACCAAAAAGTAGTTTTCACAATTAAAACGAGGATGATTTAAACGATTTCAAAACGAGTTAAACGAATTGGGTGAACGATTGGTTTTTGGTTAGTGATTAAATAACGGAACAGGTGTAATGTGATGAAAACATGGTAGATACGCCGCTGGTACTTCCTATATATAAGTGTTTTTCTCATATTACATACCGTGGCGTTATTTAGTTCACTTGGGTAAACGAGGTTATCACAATGTCACATAATGATGTTTTCGAGAAGATATAAACCATACGAGTTTTATTAACGAGTTTTACGAGATGTTTTACGAATTGGTTTACTAAATCAAATGTTTTTGGGGTTAAGAATCATGGCTACAAATTTTTATAAACTATAACCAACTTGATTTGAGTTGGTTAATTATGTTGCAATACACTTTTCAAAACGAGGTTTGTATTTTGACTCGTGTAGTCTAATAAAGTACTGCAACATATAAACGAGCCATGAATCCAACACTCTTATAAAACCTATGTGCTCGCCAGCATTTCTTTGCTGACTTTGTTTTTACATGTGTTTCAGGTGTTGTTGCGTGATGATTGATTTCTAGGATGCATGCGTCACATAGGATCTGGACGAGGCCTTAGTGACATAATAACAGTGATAGTCGAAATGTAACCCGTTTGTTTTGTGTTAAAACAATGTAAATTACTTAACGAATCAATAAAATGAAACTTTTTGTATCCATGGTTGTGAAACAATAATTCTACCACAACAATCCCAGACGTTTCCGCCACGGTTTGTTGTTTTACGTGGTCGGGGTGTGACATGTATTTATCTAAGATTACCCGACTCTACTCCTGCTATCAAATGACTTTATAAAATTTGACAATTTTAGCACCCAAAACCTCACAGATAATCATCCAAGTCCAAATTAATGACCTTGGAGATATTACAAACTGTTTTTTATTTTTCGATTTAAAACTTCAAGTTTCAAATTAACAAACTTGTTTATTTTCAGAAACATGTTCAGCATACTTAGATTTTGAAACTTAGCCTTCAAACATCGGTTGTTGAAAATAAAGTAGAAACAAAATCTTTTTTTAATTTTTTCTTTAACATAAAGCAGTAAAGAAATATTTACAGACAATATTTTTGTTTGAGTCTGTGTCAGAGGATCATATCAGTTTATGACAAATCAATAGCACCGTTGAGCTATAAACAGTTTAAGTTCTAAACCATTCACTTAGGTTGTTAGTATATTGATCCACTTAAATTTGCACACAAAGTTCAATTGATTCGAGATACGAGATTAATGTTTTAAGCACTTAACTTATTCGCGTGTCCCACCTCAGAATATACCCCCGTATCAAGATTCCCTAGATTCAATCTTACAGGTGAATATACTATATTGATATATGTACTCTGGGTTAGTGCGAGACCTAGAGAGCTCAGGTATGAACTACCGTTCAGTCAAAGAGATGAAGGCTCGACTTTAGGTGTGTCCCCCTTGGGGATCTTCTTTACAACCGCATTTGATTTATATCTTTCGATATTTTCTCAATTTTTATGCAGAGGGTAAACTTTTAAAATGCGTAAAGTATTATACAAAGTCTAGGCCATTGCTTCTGCAATATCAAAAGATCGGGTATAATACCCCAGATATCAAACAATATAAAGACCTAGTATCTCAGAATCAGGCAATCTCTCAATCAAGATTTCAGGGGTTACCCATATATCCGAGAGATGTTACCCACGGGATAAGTAAGTTTATTGATATTTAGGTTTATATCTCAAATTCACTCTACTAAATGTGTAAAAACCTACTGGCACATCATCAGCGAGATCGTTTATCACATTTGACTTTCCATTTCTTTAGCGTACTGTGATTGTCTTACTGATGTACTATCTGTTAGTGCAATACGTCTATTGACTTCGTCTTGTGTCATGTAATAGGATAATCAGTGTTCGAGGTGCGAAAAACTGAGATTAGTGTTGAGTTCGCTTGAAATGAACAAGAGACAAGTTCAAGCGAAACCAACAGAGTTGAGTTCGCTTGAACATGCCTGGTCAATCTCAAGCGAATTCACCACACTATATATATGGCACTTGTGTTTTCATTTGGCAACGGTTCCAGAATTTGTAACGAAGTGCTGCCAAAGTTTGTCCAGGTTGTAATCAGTGTTATTATCAATATTAGTGACAAATTATATAGTATCAAGCTGTTTCCACGTCCGTTTCACTGATTCCGCCTTTGAATCGGATTACAATCTCTTCTGAACGACTCGTTTGGGTCCAACAACGATCCTACAAGTGGTATCAGAGCTCAGGAAGAAGAGTTTAGCTTGATATCATCTATTTTCTGTCTTCTACACCATCTTTTTTCAATCTGAACAAGATTTCACGGTCAAAATGGTCTGAGTTTTTCACCGAACATGAAAAACAGTATAATAACAAAGCCTTGAGAGTGTCAGACTAAAATTTGGACTAAAAATGACAAAAACAGGCCTAATACTTGAGTTCGCTTGAACGGATATCGCCTGTTCGCTTGAAATTAAAACTGTTCTCGCTTGAAATCAGTGTGTTCGCTTGAAAATAGCTGCTGAGTTCGCTTAAGAGTGCTTTTTGGTCTAAGTTCGCTTGAAAATATAGTTGAGTTCGCTTCAAACAGCCATTTCGCTTGAAAATATAATTGAGTTCGCTTCAAATCAGTCAGTTCGCTTGAAGTTCTGTTTTCACTTGAAGTGCTATCTCGCTTGAAGTCTCAGTTCGCTTGAAAGTGGAAATTCTGAGTCAAAATCATTTCACGTCAACCAAGTGTCAGTCTGTTTTAGAATTTTTGATATTGTTTGAACTGATTGTGTTTGTTTGATTGTTTGTCCAGGATTACATCATGGCTGAAGAATTCTATAACATGTTTTTCAACGCGTTCACATCCGAGTCTTCCAAAACATCAACGGTCACACCAAAGTTAATCACAAAAATGGTCAATGAAAATATTAATCATGATAATTTTTATGGGACTTATTCCAAACCACCCAAACTGGATAATATTGAAGATTATACTTGGTGGAAAGAACGGTTTTTTAACTGGGCAAAAGCATACGCTCATGAAAGTTGGTTATGTCTAGAGTTTGGATATGAGAGACCGAAAGATGACAAAGGAGAGGAAATTCCTTTGAAGAAATTAGGCATTGAAGACAAAAAAGAATTCTCTTCTGAAAAGAGAATGATTGCGTTGATCCAGTTGGCTATTAGAAATGATATTTTTGCATTACTTAATCATGATGGGTCTTCGAAACCACACGTGATCAGCACACAAACCTTATGACTCGAAACCACAGTTACGAGTCCAGTTGCGACTCGAAACCAAAACAGCATGAACCAAGACCGTGTTTGCGAGTCCGGTTGCGACTCGAGACCAGAACCTGCATCAGTTGCGACTCGAGACCAAGTGCATGTGCACACTGTTTGGGCTTGCGCCCCATTACGGGCTTATCTAATTGGGCCAGACTCTTGGGTCTAATGCACAGACCTTATATGTTACTGTTGAACGTGAATATTGTTGAACTACTATGATCAAACGTGTATGCCATAGATGATACTTGAATGCAATGTGCTAGAAACATCCGTGTGCTACTTGGTCACGAACCTGACTTGTATGATACAACTATGATAGGACGTGAGTGACCACAATATTGCTTGTTTGACCTTTCTGTGTATCTGCCGAGCAAACCAAGGTGAGTTCACACCCTCTACAAAGCATGGGATTCCCAGGGGTCGGGAATTGGGGTTATGGAACATGGGTTCCTCGTCCTCCTTGGGTAGGACAACAATGATTCAGGAATGTAATTCCTCGTCCTCACGGACAGATAACTCGTACTAGACCAAAACTCTATCACGAAGTCCCTCATTTTTATATCGACTTAATCGTCGGGCCAATGGCGAGCGGGTCATTAGTTAGATAGCGCTATTTAGGTCTGACAAACCTCACACCGTGCCGCAGAGGACGGGCGTGAACTAATGGACTACTGGCACGTCAATGATGATAGACATTGACAGTTCAGGGCACATAAACATGACTACAGTCAGCAATCGATATGGTAACGAGTCTAGTGTATACATGGGGTAGCCCCCACGGCCGAAATGCCAGATAACTAACACGGGGTAGCCCCCACGGCTGGATTGCCAGAGTAACCGGGAATAAACAAGTCACGTTTTTAACTATGGGGTAACCCCCACGGCAGGATGCCAGATAAAGGAAACTGTTTTCGAAACAACTTAAAACGAACACCCAACCGTGAACTCACTCAACTTGTTGTTGACTCGTTACTACATGGAAGAGAGTCGTTGTGGGACATGGACGGCTGTGTGCCATGTTAAACTTTGAAACAATTAAACTTATGTTTTGATTTAAGACTTATGCTTCCGCTTTCAACTTAACTATGTTTTGTTGAACACCAATTGTATTGGTTGGATTTTTATAACTACTTATATGCTTGTTCAATATGATTGGTGGCTGGATCCTGGTCAGTCACGCCTCCAAGCGGTGGTACTCCGCAGGTGGATTTTGGGGGTGTGACACTAATTGTCTAGTTTATTGATATAACAACGTTTTACAGCCTGGAGACACTTCGGCAGCACCTCGGCACCAGAATCACAAAGTTATAAATGAAATGAACAAGGCACATATATATAGGCCATCCATTTCGTACGAGATGGCTTCACACGAAATGGCCCATCCTACATGTTTTCTCAATTTTCTCGTATATCATGCCCTGATCTATCTAATATATTACAAGACTCGATACAAGACAAAGTCAACAGACATATGCACCAACAGACTCCCCCTTGGATGTTGACGAAGTCTTCGGTGTCGAGTCTTCGGTATGTCACATCTTCAGTCTTGATCAGTCTTCGTGCTCTTTCCAAAGTATCTTACACTGTAAGCATCCTTCAATCTTTTCTCTTCTTCTCTCTCTCTCTTTTCAGCATCGGCAACTAAATTCCCCTTGGATGTTGATTTCATAAATTCTTCAGGATCAGCAGCTGGCGTGATCCTCAGGATTCGAACCTTGCTCTATTATCTTCAGACTCCCTCTTGATGTCTTCAGACTCCCCCTTTCAATCAACTAGGATAGCAGTCTGACTTTCTCGTTCTAGGATCGAGACCTGGTTCACATTCTACTCAGGCTTAGACACAGGGATCTGCACAAAACTCTACCTCAAAATAAATTTCACAAATTTAAAAAATTTGACAAATTTATTCTCTGCTTACCACTTGTAAATTTGAACATTCAGATTTGACATTTTCATTACTTTGAAACCATTTAATCATTTCGAAATCTTTTCTCATTTCAAACAGACTCCCCCTCACTTGTTGTTCATCATGTTTAGCACTCGGAATTTTGAAAATCAGCTCTCCAACATCAGTTGTCAAAACTAAGATGAAATAAAATCTTTTTGTTTTTTTTTTCAAAATTTTATGCTAAAACACACTGAAAATCTTTTTGGAGTATGTTTTTAGTGAAAAGCAGTAAACAAATATATACAGATAATATTTTTGTGAGTTTGAGTAAGAGGATCATATCAGTTTATGAGACAAATCACTAACACCGTTAAGCTTTAAACATTTTAAGTTCTACACGATTCACTTAGATTGTCAGTATACTGATCCACTTAAATTTTCACACAAATTTCAACTGTTTCGAGATATGACATTAGTGTTTTAAGCACTTAAACTTATTCGCGTGTCCCACCTCAGAATATACTCTTGTATCCAGACTCCTATATTCAGTCTTACAGGTGAATGTACACTAATGATATCTGTAAGGGGTTAAATGCGAGACCATGAGAGCTCAGGCTATTGCTTCCGCAAAATCAGAGAGATGATGGTTCGACTTTTGGTGTGTTCCCTTTAGAGAATCTTTTCTTCAACAGCACATGATTAGCACTTTTCAATGTTTCATCATTTTTATGCTTAGGGTGGGCTTTATGATTAAAGGAGTGTAAAGTATTATACGAGGACTAGGCTGTTGCTCCCGCAAAATCAGAAGTCCAGTTATAATACCCCAGATATCATCACGCACAAAGACCTAGTATGTCAGAAATAGAACGCCCTTCAAACAAGATTACGGGGGTTACCCATATATCCGAGAGATGTTTCCCATGAAATAAGTAAGTATCTGATATTTAGGTTTATATCTCGAACACAATCTACTAAGCGTGTAAAAACCTACTGGCATATCATCAGTGAGATCGTTTATCACATTTGACTTTCCAATTCTTTAGCGTGCTGTGATAGTCCACTGATGTACTATCATTTCCTCTTTTTCACAACAAAACTCGTTTTTGAATTTTTTTGATGTTTTTGGATTTTTGAGATTTTATCATGTTTTTGGCTTTTTCATATTTACGAAATTTCTAAAAATTTTTACTCCCCCTAAAATCAAAAAATATGTTTCAATTTTTTATTTTCAAGGAAAATTTGAAAACAAACTGTACAAATAAAATGACAACCGTTTCGAATTGCTTCAATTCGCCATCCACTTGGCATAAACAATCAGAACTCCCCCTGACAACAAACTATTTTCCCATTATGATTTCAAAACACTTAAGTTTGTTTTAATCAAAATGGTTTTTCCGGAAAATAAGTTTTGTTGATACCATTTGTAAAATCGGGGATATATTCATCATATTGTTCCTTCAACCATTTGTATGAAAGTTAAATCAAGTTCAATTTAATGACCTTGATTAACCACTTGTAGGTGAAAACCCCCTTTTCAACCACTTGTAGGTTCACTTATCAACCATACCACTTAAAGATTGAACAACCACTTGTAGGTCGATACCAATATGACAAATTTCAAGAATACTACCACTTGTAGGTCGAAATATCATTTAACAACCACCATTCACGAAAGTGATATTTCTCAAGAAAGATGCTGATTCCTACTCCCCCAATTACCAACCTGGGAGTTCCGGCAAGTCAGGATTTTTACATATGAAATACAGACACCCAAGCCTGACTAGCTTTGGGTGTGACCTTTTCAGTTTCACTTGGGGTTTGAACATTCCTTGTTTCTTCATAAAAATCTTTCACCCCTTTAACCTTACCCTCGACCATTTTCCCGAAAATATGTTTCACTTTTCCATTAAATGCTTTTTCGACATCAAATTCTTTCTTTTCAGAATAGAATTGATTTGAGATTTCCATTTTACTAACTTTTGATTTTAAATTTTCAGCCCGCAATGGTGGAAAGTTAACATCATCCATTGGAGGAACTGAATTTTCATTTTTAAGTTCAACTTGTGGCTCCTCTGACTTTGACGAGTCACATTCATCGCCAGATTTAACATCTGTTTTCTTAACAACCCATGTTTGGTTGTTAAGATTCACCATTCTTTTGTAAAACCTTTTCGAACATTCACCAACTTCATATGTTGAGTTTTTAAACACTTTGAATTTTTCAGTTGATGGTTCAGTTTTATCAACAACTTTTTCTTTGAATTTAGAAACAACTTCGTGTTTTGTGTTGGTTGCCTTTGGACAATTCCAGGCAATGTGACCAACTTCTTAACATCGGTAACAGGTTCTTGTCTCCTTTCTCTGATGAACTCCATTCTTCTCATCTTTCTGTTTTTCAGCAAGAAACACTTTGTTTGATTGCTTCCAGAATGAGCTATTTTCTTCTTCCTAAGAACTTGACCCTGAAACAAATATTGTTTTTGTTTTAGAAATTTTCTCATTTTTATGATTTTCGGATGAAGTAAAACCTAAACCTTTCTTTTTGAAATTAATGTTATGGTTTGGTTTCTTTTGAAAACCAGAACCAGAACTGTAACTTTTTTTCTTGTTCAATCTCTGTTGAACTCTTGAAGTGTACTTTTTAGGTTTTTCATTAAGATTTACATATTTTATTTCAGAAATATTAATTTCTGTTAATTTGAAAACCTTTTTAATCTTTTCAATTTGAACACTTCTTATTGGAAATTCCTCATCAGAAAATAATTTGTCTGAATCATTTAAAGTATATGCAACTTTAAATGTTTCATCATTCAAATTACTTTTTGATAACAGAAATTCTTTATTGTACACCCTTTTGACCGATGATTTTGAACTGTTGACCAACGAACTCGAACTTTCAAACTCAGACTTTGACTCCGACTCCTCATCCTTATCCAACACCTGATCGACCACTTTCTTTATTAACTCAGACTCATGATCAGTGTCAGACGATGTGAAAGTGACGTCAATGTTTTCTGGTAACTCATCAGTTGTTTCAGACTTCAATTTTATATTGACTGCCTTTTTGACTTGTTCCTCATTTGGTATTCTGGGAGAATATCCTTCCCATATCGGAGGCGGACACTTGTTATAATTTGCACTTTGTTTCTTACCAGTATCCTTCTCTTCCGACTTCTTGTCCTGAAAGGCTTCAAAACCTGCAACAGATGGATAAATTCTATCAATCAAATAAACAGAACTTGAATAACTTTGCAGCAATTGTCTGATTCTTTCATTTTCTATCTTTTTTGTCTCCAACTCCTGCTTCAACTTTGCACATTCTTCAATATAGTGGTTGATAGCCTTCTGCTTAGACATCATCACTGCATTCATCATGGTTAAAGCATCTTCTCTTTCTGAGTTTGTCTTTTGCAGACTATTCACCGTTCTGTTCAACACATCATACGATTCTTTCATATACTTAACATCGAACAATAATTTTTCTTTCGGGCATGTTTGGCTAAGCTTATTATAGTTAAAAAGGACTTTTGGGAAAAGGACTTTTGGAAAAGGACTTTTGGGAAAAGGACTTTTTGAAAAGGAGTTTTTAAAAAAAGTGTTTGGATTAGCTTATTGATGTAAAATGACTAAAATGGGCATTCTTTTAGATATAAGGGGGTAAAGAAGGGGTATATTGGTAATTTGTAGTTTGAAAAGTTAAAAGCTGGCCAAGAAGTCACAATATTGTGACTTCTTGAAACCTCCTTTTTCTTCTTTGCAAAAAGTCATTTCTAAAAGAACTTTTGGCTTACCCAAACACAAAAACAACTTATTGGCTTTTTGATAAGTCAATAAGCCAATAAGTTGTTTTGAAAAGCTTAGCCAAACATGCCATTCATCTTATCAAGCTCACTAAACTTCTCATCTTTCTCTTCACAATGTTTGCATGGTTCCAAACATTTTAGACAAGGTTTCGTGATCTCAACAATTTTTTCAACTTCGATAATCTTTTCAACTTCGACTATCTTTTCAACTTCAACCACCTTCTCAACTTCAACCACCTTCTCATCAACTTTAACTTCTTCACTCTGTTCAAACTTCTCTTCCTGAGCAACATTCTCGCATTTTACCTTTTTCTGATTCTTTGCTGCTCGCTTCTCCTTTAGTTTCTCCAATCTCTCTGCAAAATAAAATTTAAAACTTTCAGGAGATAATTGAGTTTTTCCAATGTTTATTTGAATTTCTTCTTCATCATCACTGCTATCAGTTGATGATTGATCAAAGACTGTTGTCTTTTCTGAGATTTCTTCTGAAGAGACAAACTCTTCATCTTGACTTTTCTCATAATTAGCAAACACATCCATCCATTCCTTCATCAAATCTGGCTCTTGAATGACCTGTGCAATAAATTCTCTAAACTTGGAATCAGGCGGAATGTATTTGTCCCAGCTATAACCTTCTGCCACTCTTTCATCATCTTGATTTACGAGATAAGCTTTCTTCTTTCCATCTTCAATAGCATGGGATGATGACGGTTGTTGAGCAACTTGTTGATATATAGCTTTTCGATAATAATCATTATTCCCGAATGGATTCTGAGCTCCTCCTGCTTCTCGATTGGTACATTCCCTCTTGAAATGTCTTTTTTCCCTGCATCGAAAACAAGTAACTTTAGATTAATCAAAACCTAAAGTAGAAACATTAGCATCACGGAAATCATCTCTTCCTGTAATCAGCTTAAATTTCTCAGCTCTCCTCAACACACTCGCTAAACACCACTTAATATCCATAAGCTCCATTTCTTCAGCATCGATCTGATCGTAATCCTCTTTTGTCAACATAGGATTTCCGATCCTTCCTGTAACCAAACCCTCATATGATTCTAACACTGTAGCTAGTAATGCCATATGACCTTTAGCGACTTCTTCAGAGAAATTTTGATCGTTCTGAAGATGCAACGCGATGTTGCAGTGTAACACATGACCATTACTGTTGTTTGAGCTTTGGAACTGATGATTTGAAGTTGAAACATTCGGATTAACATTCGAGTATGAAGAAACTCCACTGTTGCTGATTGTACTTTGATTGACTGATCCGGATGTGTTTTCTGCGCTGAAAGCAGTTTGGACCTTCGGACTTGCTTCAACATTCTGAACATTCCCTTTGTAATACATCTTGATGTCTTGTTGACCACTTGTATTGTTCATTCTAGCAATCTTTTGTTGTTCAAGATCTTGTCCTTCAAGTTTTTCAATGAACTGAGAAATTGTAAATTTATCATATTCTCCAGTGTTCTTTAAGATCATCAGATATGTACCCCGTTCTTTCTGAGGTAAAGCATCAGCTAATTTGTCAACCTATTCTTCTCGATCTTTGTTTATATCTAACAGGGACATTGAACGCACTAAATGACAATATCTCTCAATCAGTTTCTTTGTAGTTTCACCCTGCAAGCTAGTAAACAAATCAAATTCTTTCTTTAACAATGATTTCTTACTCCTGGTCATCTCCGTACTTCCTTCAAACTTAATTCGAAGTGCTTCCCAAATCGAACGTGAAGTACCGTCGTGTTGAAGTAATATGAAGATGTCTTCTTTCACAGCTTGCTGAAGTAGACTGATCATCATTTTTTCTGCCTTATACATATCTCTTTCTTTATCCGACAATTCAGAAATAGTTTTGATAACTCCCACATCTGTACGAGGTTTAACATACTTTTTCTCAATACACTCCCAAGACCTCAAATGATTTGCTTGAACCCAATTTTCGAATCGGTCTTTCCAACAATAATATTCTTCAATGCCCATCAACTTTGGAGGTTTCTGTAACGTTCCTGTTTCATTTTCCATGTTCACGCTCTGAGCAATGGTAACAGGAGTACCCGGCGCAGTAGCAAAGGTATTATAAAACTCTTCTTCCATGTTTCGGTAACAAAAGTTAACAAAGTCAAACTTTCAAACGAATTGGACCTCTTCAAATGAAATGATATCAATTATCTTCAATTCGTGCGAAATGGAAGGTTGTTTCAAGCGAAATGGAATCAATACTCAATCCGTGCGAAATGAAAGTTGCTAAGACCAATCCATGCAAAATGGGATCACTTTCAAACGAAATGAGCAACTTGATGCGGTCTGGGTCCACGTCGTGCGAATTGGAACTGTGAAGTGTTTATTCAAGCGAATTGGAGTATACAATGACCAATTCATACGAATTGGATTTGTTCTATTCGTACGAATTGAAGCTGATGTCACACAATCGCCTATTTTTTGTCAAAATTGATCAAGTTTTAAGCTGAATTAAGGTCTAATTCTTTCAAGGATTTGTTAAAACAGTATTACGTGTGTTATATGTGAAAATCAATCCATTTTAACCGTGAAATCTTGTTTAATTTTGAAAAATCTTGTAAAAGAAGGTGTAGAAATCAGAATTTTGATGAAATCAAGCTGAATTCGATAAGAACTCTTCCTCCTGTGCTCTGATACCACATGTAGGATCGTTTGCATGACCAAAATGAGCCGTTCAGAAGAGTTCTAATCAATACAAGAGGCGGAAACAAACGTATCGACTTTGAATCAGCTTGATATACACTCTAATTGTCTAGTTTATTGATATAACACCGTTTTACAGCCTGGAGACACTTCGGCAGCACCTCGGCACCGGAATCACAAAGTTACAAATGAAATGAACAAGGCACATATATATAGGCCAGCCATTTCGTACGAGATGGCTTCACACGAAATGGCCCATCCTACATGTTTTCTCAATTTTCTCATATATCGTGACCTGATCTATCTAATCTATTACAAGACTCGATACAAGACGAAGTCAACAGACATATGCACCAACAACTAACTTTGTTTTTACATATGTTTCAGGTGTTGTTGCGTGATGATTGATTTCTAGGATGCATGCGTCACATAGGATCTGGACGAGGCCTTAGTGACATAATAACAGTGATAGTCGATATGTAACTTGTTTGTTTTGTGTTAAAACAATGTAAATTACTTAACGAATCAATAAAATGAAACTTTTTGTATCCATGGTTGTGAAACAATAATTCTGCCACAACACTCCCCGACGTTTCCGCCACGGTTTGTTGTTTTACTTGGTCGGGGTGTGACAGAAGAGTTGGTATCAGAGCCAATGGTTATAGGGAATTAGGTTATTAGTAATGCTTTGACCTAGACTATAACCTTTAGGACCCTAACGCAAGGAAACTTGTGTTTAGATTTTTAAAACAAAACCATCACCTACCCTTAGGTGATAACCACAACGAGAACACAAATTTCGAATCTGCTTCGAAAATTAATCATCCGTTCTAGGATGATTGGTTACTAGGTTTTGAACCCTTCCAGTTTGACTCATATTTGGCTTAGTGCCTTATGAGTTTTCAAAATCTCGTCAAAGTTTGGGTCAATATAATGTGAACTCGTGCAAACTGGAAGAGTGAATGCCTGTACCCTGAGTTTTCTGTCTAAGGCTAGAGTGTTCGTACAAATCCACATAATCGGACCAGTCACTCTTACCTGAGAACTCTTGGGGTGAGTGTTCACTTATAGGCAAGCATGTCTTCGCGATACATTATTTTGACTCATTTACTTTGATTGTTAATGCGTATCGTTTGTTTGTTCGAGGTAACGAACGAATGATCGCCTTCCCTGTGTTTTGTCATTGTTTTCCATACCTCTGTTGTTTTTCCCAATTGTCGACCTCACTCGTTTCTCATGTTTCCTTGTTCTTTTAGACAATGCCTCCTCGACGTGATGCACAATCTTTTACTGTTGAAGAATTCACAGCCCTTGTCGGTCAGCAAATGACTGCAGTACTTCCTGGCGTAGTAACCCAGATCCATGAGTTATACAACAACAATAATAACAACAATAATGCAGCGTGTAATTTCAAGAATTTCAATTCTGCTAAGCCGCTAAAGTTTTCTGGGCCGCAAGGAGCAACTGCGCTCCTACAGTGGTTTGAGAGTATCGAGAGCACATTCAGACATGTGCAATGTCCAAATGAGCGTAAGGTTGAATTTGCATCAAGTGTGTTCGAGAAGCGTGCTCTTACGTGGTGGAACAGAGTGATGCGTGATAGGGGTGCCGAAGTGGCATTGGCACAAACATGGGAAGAGCTTCGAGCTCTCATGATGAAAGAGTTTTGTCCTCGTCACGAGATTCGAGCATTGGAACGAGAGTTTGACGATCTAAAGCAAGATGGGGGAGAACCCCGTGCGTATACAGATCGTTTTGAGGAGCTCACTCTTTTGTGTCCTACTATGGTTACCCCGCTAGAAAATTCTATTGAGAGGTATATCGATGGTTTACCTGATTCTGTGCAAGACATTGTGACTGGCAGTAATCCTACTACTGTTGGTCAAGCGATCGAGTTGTCTGCTACCCTGACTGAGTCTCAAGTCAGGAAGGGTAAACTTACCCGCAAGGGGGACAAGAAGAAGTTGGCCGATTCTGTTAAAGACAAGGATAAGGGTAAGGGTAAGAAAGGTGAGTCGTCGAAGAAGTCGAGGAAGCGCAAGGCTTCCCAGAATTTTGCATTTACTACTCAGAACCCACCAACTCAACCGCCTACAAAGAAAGTGTATGCTTGTACCGCACCACACTGTGCTCGCTGCAACGGTCATCATGTTGCATAACAAGCTTGCAAGCAATGCACAACGTGTGGTAAACTTGGACATCTGGCCAACATTTGTCATCTGGGTCAGAATCAGGTAGCTCAGGTTCCAGCACAGGTTCAGGGGAATGCTGCGAGATTCCCACCTGGTTCATGTTTCAATTGTGGAAAGTTTGGTCACTTCCACAACAACTGCTCGAGGTTGGTGAATGCTAATGCGAATGCGAACGCAAATGTCAATGCGAATGTGAATCCCGCTCGTGGGCGAGCGTACAATCTGAATGCTAACAAAGCGAGGGCTGACAACGAGGTGGTAAATGGTACGTTTCTTGTTAACAATCGGCCTGCATCTGTTCTTTTTTATTCTGGTGCCGATAGAAGTTTTGTTTCGTTATCTTTTGAGCCTTTACTTGCGATACCTAGAACTAAACTGAGGAAACCCTTATCTGTCGAAGTTGCTACTGGTAAACCTCTTGTTCTCGATTATGTTATTCGCGATTGTCAGTTGAACCTTAATAACCATCTTTTTCCTATTGACCTCACACCGATGCAACTTGGGAGTTTGGATATTATCGTGGGGATGGATTGGTTGACTAAACATCATGCTGAGATGGTTTGTTTCGATAAGATCGTTCGTATTCCTCTTTCGTCTGGCGATGTTCTGGAAGTTCGTGGTGAGAAACCTTTAGGTGGCTTGAAACTCATGTCGTGTATGGAAGCCAAAAGGAATTTACGAAAAGGATATGTTGCTTTTCTAGTACATGTCACCGAGGAAAAGGGCAAGAGTAAGAGTATTCAGGATATTCCAATTGTTCGGGATTATCCAGAGGTGTTTCCTGATGAACTGCCTGGTTTGCCTCCAGTTCGTCAAGTCGAGTTTCATATTGACCTTGTACCCAATGCCAACCCGATTACAAAAGCGCCTTATCATCTTACACCGTCAGAGATGCAAGAGTTATCGAAACAGCTTCAAGAGTTATCTGATAAAGGATTCATCCGTCCAAGCTTTTCGCCCTGGGGAGCTCCTGTCCTCTTTGTGAAAAAGAAAGATGGATCTTTTCGAATGTGTATCGATTATCGTGAGCTTAATAAGCTTACCATCAAGAATCGATATCCCCTACCTCGAATCGATGATCTCTTTGACCAGCTGCAAGGTGCTACCTGTTTTTCCAAGATCGATCAGCATTCTGGGTATCATCAACTTCGTGTTCTCAAAGAAGACATTCTCAAAATCTGGAGACACTATCTTTATGGCACGAAGTGTGTGGTTTTCATAGACCACAAAATTCTCCAGCATATTCTCAATCAGAAGGAGCTGAACATGAGGCAACGACATTCTCTTAAACGATTATGATTGCGAGATTCGCTACCATCCTGGTAAGGCGAATGTCGTAGCTGATGCGCTTAGTCGAAAGGAGCGAGTCATGCTTCATTCTGTTCGCACTTTATCTGATCTTCAATCTCGTGTCCTTCAAGCTCAACAATTTTGTGTTTCACAAAATTTGATAGGTAAGGAATTACCACGTCAACTTGAGCTTAAAATCGAAGCGAAGGGAGATAGTTTGCTCTATTTTAAGGTTCGTTTGTGGATTCCAAAACAAGACGATCTTCGCACTTTGTTAATGGATGAATCTCATAATTCTCGATATTCTATCCATCCTGGTGCTGATAAAATGTACAAGGATCTTCGTATTCAGTACTGGTGGCCTGGTATGAAGAAGGATGTTGCCTTGTATGTATCAAAATGCCAAAATGCCTAACTTGTCTCAACGTCAAGGCTGAACATCAACGACCATCTGGTTTGGTTGTACAACCAGAGCTACTGGTTTGGAAGTGGGAAAACATTGCGATGGATCTCATCACTAAATTACCACGTACATCTAAAGGTCACGATGCGATTTGGGTTGTTATTGATCGTTTAACGAAATCAACTCATTTTATTCTGATTCGCGAGGATCTATCTGCTGATAAACTTGCAAAGATTTATGTTGATGAGATTATATCACGACATGGTGTTCCTTTGGATATCATTTCCCATCGTGATGCTCGGTTTTCATCTCATTTTTGGAAGACCATGCAATCTGCTTTGGGAAACCAACTAAATCTAAGCACTGCTTATCATCCCCAAACAGATGGACAATCTGAGAGGACGATTCAAACTTTAGAGGATATGCTTAGAGCATTCGTGATAGACTTTGGTGGTAATTGGGATTCTCATCTTCCACTGATCGAGTTCTCTTACAACAATAGTTATCATGCTAGTATCAATATGGCACCATTCGAAGCTCTCTACGGTCGAAAATGTCGTTCACCTGTCTGTTGGAATGAGATCGGTGAAACTCAGCTTACTGGGCCTGAGCTCATTCTGGAAACAACAGACAAAATCAAGAAAATTCGTGATAATCTTGTGACAGCTAGAAGCCGTCAAAAGAGTTACGCGGATATGCGACGCAAGCCCTTAGAATTTCAAGTCGGAGACCGTGTCCTACTCAAGGTGTCACCTTGGAAGGGAGTAGTAAGATTTGGAAAGAAAGGAAAACTTGCACCTCGATATGTTGGACCATTTAAGATTGTTGAAAGAGTTGGAAAGTTTGCCTACTGACTAGAGTTACCTCCAGAGCTTGGAAATATTCATCCGACTTTTCACGTGTCCAATTTGCGAAAGTGTTTAGCTGATGCTGATCTTCACATTCCTCTCGATGAGATTCAAGTTATTGAAACGATTCACTTTGTCGAGAAACCCGTGGAGATCGTGGACCGTGCATTCAAACAGTTGAAGAACAAACGGATTCGATTGGTCAAAGTTCGCTGGGAGTCCAAACGTGGCCCAGAGTTTACATGGGAATGTGAGGACTAAATGAACGCGAAATATCCGCATTTGTTTTCACAAGCTTCCTCTAGTTAAAATTTCGGGACGAAATTTCCTAAAGTAGGGGAGACTGTGACAACTGTGTTTTGTAATCGATGTGCAATGTAAAACAATGTTAATTATCAATAAAACATTGTGCTTTGGTGTTATTAAATGTGTTTTGGTGTTATTACGTGTGTATTTGTGTTTGATGATTTTACGATTTGATTCGATTCCGATTTCAAGCTTTAAATCGCTTCTGGAAGGTTATACGCAAACTGGTGCATAAACGCAGTCAGTATAACGCGAAAAACACTCCGGAATAGTGACATAGGCTTAACATACCTTAAATAACCTCCACATAACTTAGAAATAAGTTTTGGATGGGTTGGTGTGTCAAAATCAAGTTTGTTCGATCGTAGGGACTATTTGTGTCAAACTGCGAAACTATACCAATTTGTATAGAAAGGAACATTCTGGAACTTGATCATAAGTTAAACATACCCTAAATATCCTTTACATAGCTTAGAAATAGGCTTTGAGGGGTTCGTTATGCAAAAACAAACTTTATTGATCAATAGGGACTAAAGAGTCAAAAAGTGCATAAGTTTGCATTTTCGCGCATATCTTACGGTCCGAATATATCCGGACATCCAAAAATTTATGTAATCATTAAAATATTATATTTTAGTGATTGGCATGATAAAACTTCATTCGTTTCGCAATTTGGAGCGTACACGTGTTCGTTACGATTTCCATCGTAATTAACCGAACAACGCAACCATACGGCCAAACGAACCGACACCTGAGATGTTTTCAAGCATATTTCATGTTCCCTATGCTTTAACATCATTGTGGAGCTTGAAAATGGGCTTGACGGGTGTTAGAAGTGCCAAAACGCGACGAAACAAGGTGCAGGGAATAAACTGTCATTTTATGAAAGTAGCTGATCTGCAGGGTCCTTACGGACCGTATGGACTATAGCTTATGGTCCGTAAGATAGTGCCAGCACCTCAGAATTTAGAATCTTCCATTCCAGCTGTTGCAACTAGTTTTAATCCTTGTTTTTGCATTCTATGGACTGGTATTTGAATTCCCCTGGTATTCTAAACCTTGTGCCCAAGTGTATGGCTAGGATTAATCCCTCTAAACACATGGAATGATCTTAGAACTCCATGCTTCCTATAAATAGCAAGGCTTCTCATTTGGGTTCTTCACACTTTGATTCAATTTCTGCTCTAAGTTGAGGTTTAACACCTCATACCTGAGTAATTTTGAATCAAACATCCTTGCTTGGACCCTTTGTAAGTCTCCTTCATGCTTGTTCATGTATTTCAAGGATGAAAGTCAAACAGTGTTTGACTTTCAGCTTTGACCAGCCAATGGTCAACACGAAGTTCGTTTAAACTTCGCAACGTGAGCGTAATGACGATGGTTATAGTCTCTAGTGACTATACCTACTAATTACCACGTTGATTAGGTGTAGTGACGAGTCATAGTTTCGGCCAAAATGCGTATTTAAGCGTATTTTGTAACCAAACTATTCTTGGGTATCAAAACCATTTGTTTTGATATCAAAACCTGTTTTCTAACTTAACTAAACATGTTTCAACATGTTTAGCTCGTCACTTTTAGTTTAGTGCTTGTGTAGAGTCGTAAGTCAAGCAGTCTAAACAACCGCTTAGACTTTCGAACTCGACCCGTTTGGTCGATCATTAGGATCCGACCAAACATGTTTAGTGACCATAGTTGCATAGGGAATAACCTTCCGAGGTTATACCTTATGGTCACTTAGGTTTAATTAGTTGTATGATAGGTAGTTTATATACCTTAGGTAAATGACCAAAATGCCCTTTTCATGCATAATTGGTAATTTAGCATATGTAACACAAAATTTTGTCACTTAATTGATTATGCAACATGTTTAGGCATATAATACTTGTCATAGGACTAGTTAGACGTCTTGAATGCGCTTTGCGCGAACGACGCGTTAAAGTAGCGTAAGCAACCTTAATGGGTCGCAATGGGTCGAAAGCACTTAGGTTAGGTTCTAATTTAGGATGTAGGCTTTGTTAAACCATATCACATGAGTTCCAACACTCATTTGGTTTACAAGACCTCATTTTATCTGATCTTCCGATTTAGTGTCGATTGTTTGACTAGTGATTCGATTACTAGGTGCAGCTTGATTTCTCTGGTTTACTTGAGTTGTTGAAGTTCTTTTGTTTGAGGATACTTTGCACTTCATGAGAGTACATAGATCCCCTCTTTTTACATGTTTTGTGGTAACTAAGTGAGTACATAGTTCCCCTATTTTACTGTTTTCAATTGTTTTGGGGTGATTCATATGTTAAACGATTTTTGAGGTTTAAACGATGGTTTCAAAAGCCATTAAAATGGTTTATATTAAATGAATAATGATTTCGATAAAGTGAACAAACTTGTTGGTTGTAGTTACATAACGAATGACATTCATTAGCATTGATCAAGCCGACCAGTATTAGGTTATGGTACCATAGGATCTGACAAATCCCGTTATCATGCTGCACCCATGGTTATGTGTGGGGGTTGTGGGTAACGACTGAATCTGATGATAGTTAACTTACCCTTTGGTGGTTTGTTAATGCGAGAAGCGAGATAGTCGAGTCACGAAGGTTTGAATGTTATTAGAGAGATGACCAAAAAGTAGTTTTCACAATTAAAACGAGGATGATTTAAACGATTTCAAAACGAGTTAAACGAATTGGGTGAACGATTGGTTTTTGGTTAGTGATTAAATAACGGAACAGGTGTAATGTGATGAAAACATGGTAGATACGCCGCTGGTACTTCCTATATATAAGTGTTTTTCTCATATTACATACCGTGGCGTTATTTAGTTCACTTGGGTAAACGAGGTTATCACAATGTCACATAATGATGTTTTCGAGAAGATATAAACCATACGAGTTTTATTAACGAGTTTTACGAGATGTTTTACGAATTGGTTTACTAAATCAAATGTTTTTGGGGTTAAGAATCATGGCTACAAATTTTTATAAACTATAACCAACTTGATTTGAGTTGGTTAATTATGTTGCAATACACTTTTCAAAACGAGGTTTGTATTTTGACTCGTGTAGTCTAATAAAGTACTGCAACATATAAACGAGCCATGAATCCAACACTCTTATAAAACCTATGTGCTCGCCAGCATTTCTTTGCTGACTTTGTTTTTACATGTGTTTCAGGTGTTGTTGCGTGATGATTGATTTCTAGGATGCATGCGTCACATAGGATCTGGACGAGGCCTTAGTGACATAATAACAGTGATAGTCGAAATGTAACCCGTTTGTTTTGTGTTAAAACAATGTAAATTACTTAACGAATCAATAAAATGAAACTTTTTGTATCCATGGTTGTGAAACAATAATTCTACCACAACAATCCCAGACGTTTCCGCCACGGTTTGTTGTTTTACGTGGTCGGGGTGTGACATGTATTTATCTAAGATTACCCGACTCTACTCCTGCTATCAAATGACTTTATAAAATTTGACAATTTTAGCACCCAAAACCTCACAGATAATCATCCAAGTCCAAATTAATGACCTTGGAGATATTACAAACTGTTTTTTATTTTTCGATTTAAAACTTCAAGTTTCAAATTAACAAACTTGTTTATTTTCAGAAACATGTTCAGCATACTTAGATTTTGAAACTTAGCCTTCAAACATCGGTTGTTGAAAATAAAGTAGAAACAAAATCTTTTTTTAATTTTTTCTTTAACATAAAGCAGTAAAGAAATATTTACAGACAATATTTTTGTTTGAGTCTGTGTCAGAGGATCATATCAGTTTATGACAAATCAATAGCACCGTTGAGCTATAAACAGTTTAAGTTCTAAACCATTCACTTAGGTTGTTAGTATATTGATCCACTTAAATTTGCACACAAAGTTCAATTGATTCGAGATACGAGATTAATGTTTTAAGCACTTAACTTATTCGCGTGTCCCACCTCAGAATATACCCCCGTATCAAGATTCCCTAGATTCAATCTTACAGGTGAATATACTATATTGATATATGTACTCTGGGTTAGTGCGAGACCTAGAGAGCTCAGGTATGAACTACCGTTCAGTCAAAGAGATGAAGGCTCGACTTTAGGTGTGTCCCCCTTGGGGATCTTCTTTACAACCGCATTTGATTTATATCTTTCGATATTTTCTCAATTTTTATGCAGAGGGTAAACTTTTAAAATGCGTAAAGTATTATACAAAGTCTAGGCCATTGCTTCTGCAATATCAAAAGATCGGGTATAATACCCCAGATATCAAACAATATAAAGACCTAGTATCTCAGAATCAGGCAATCTCTCAATCAAGATTTCAGGGGTTACCCATATATCCGAGAGATGTTACCCACGGGATAAGTAAGTTTATTGATATTTAGGTTTATATCTCAAATTCACTCTACTAAATGTGTAAAAACCTACTGGCACATCATCAGCGAGATCGTTTATCACATTTGACTTTCCATTTCTTTAGCGTACTGTGATTGTCTTACTGATGTACTATCTGTTAGTGCAATACGTCTATTGACTTCGTCTTGTGTCATGTAATAGGATAATCAGTGTTCGAGGTGCGAAAAACTGAGATTAGTGTTGAGTTCGCTTGAAATGAACAAGAGACAAGTTCAAGCGAAACCAACAGAGTTGAGTTCGCTTGAACATGCCTGGTCAATCTCAAGCGAATTCACCACACTATATATATGGCACTTGTGTTTTCATTTGGCAACGGTTCCAGAATTTGTAACGAAGTGCTGCCAAAGTTTGTCCAGGTTGTAATCAGTGTTATTATCAATATTAGTGACAAATTATATAGTATCAAGCTGTTTCCACGTCCGTTTCACTGATTCCGCCTTTGAATCGGATTACAATCTCTTCTGAACGACTCGTTTGGGTCCAACAACGATCCTACAAGTGGTATCAGAGCTCAGGAAGAAGAGTTTAGCTTGATATCATCTATTTTCTGTCTTCTACACCATCTTTTTCAATCTGAACAAGATTTCACGGTCAAAATGGTCTGAGTTTTTCACCGAACATGAAAAACAGTATAATAACAAAGCCTTGAGAGTGTCAGACTAAAATTTGGACTAAAAATGACAAAAACAGGCCTAATACTTGAGTTCTCTTGAACGGATATCGCCTGTTCGCTTGAAATTAAAACTGTTCTCGCTTGAAATCAGTGTGTTCGCTTGAAAATAGCTGCTGAGTTCGCTTAAGAGTGCTTTTTGGTCTAAGTTCGCTTGAAAATATAGTTGAGTTCGCTTCAAACAGCCATTTCGCTTGAAAATATAATTGAGTTCGCTTCAAATCAGTCAGTTCGCTTGAAGTTCTGTTTTCACTTGAAGTGCTATCTCGCTTGAAGTCTCAGTTCGCTTGAAAGTGGAAATTCTGAGTCAAAATCATTTCACGTCAACCAAGTGTCAGTCTGTTTTAGAATTTTTGATATTGTTTGAACTGATTGTGTTTGTTTGATTGTTTGTCCAGGATTACATCATGGCTGAAGAATTTTATAACATGTTTTTCAACGCGTTCACATCCGAGTCTTCCGAAACATCAACGGTCACACCAAAGTTAATCACAAAAGTGGTCAATGAAAATATTAATCATGATAATTTTTATGGGACTTATTCCAAACCACCCAAACTGGATAATATTGAAGATTATACTTGGTGGAAAGAACGGTTTTTTAACTGGGCAAAAGCATACGCTCATGAAAGTTGGTTATGTCTAGAGTTTGGATATGAGAGACCGAAAGATGACAAAGGAGAGGAAATTCCTTTGAAGAAATTAGGCATTGAAGACAAAAAAGAATTCTCTTCTGAAAAGAGAATGATTGCGTTGATCCAGTTGGCTATTAGAAATGATATTTTTGCATTACTTAATCATGATGGGTCTTCGAAATCTGTCTGGGAAGCTTTACGAGTTAAAGCTGAGGGGGTAAACAGATCAAAAAGAACAAAATTGCTTTACTAAAGAAAGAATTTGATTTATTTGATAGTTTAAAAGGAGAGACAGCGAGGCAAATGATTGAGAGATTTTGTCATTTAAAAATTGAACTTGAGAGGTTTGAGATTGTGAAAACCAGAGAGGAAATTATCGACAAAGTGATTGAAGCGTTACCACGAGCTGATCAGTGGCAAACGTTTGTTTTTATTTTGAAAAATGATGATTTATATGATACGATTTCTCTTGATGCGTTGTTTGAAAAGATTTAAAGTCATGATCTGGAGCTACAAAAGCAAAGCAAGATGACTGGTTCTTCACATCAACAGAATGTTGGTCTATACTACAAAGGCAGTGTACCATCAAAGAAAGGTGTTGGTTCACCAAAGACAACATTCAGTGGAGAGAAGATGAAAGAACCTCAAACAACTTCATCAAATTATAATTCTGGATATCATTCTTCTTCAAAATCAAGTTCTGATGAAACTAAGGAAATTCTGTGCAACATCGCTCTCAAACTGAATAATTCTCCATCGATGAGCATCAATGCAGCTAAGCAGCAAATGAGTTTCCTTGCATCTGTTCTGGAGTCATATGAAGGTCTTGTAGCTGGCAAAATTGGAAACTCTGAATTGACCAAAGAAGACTACGACCAGATTGATCCGGAAGAGATGGAGCTCATTGACATACGTTGGTGTTTAGCAAGTTGCATCCAAAGAGCGCTGGGAAACAATCTCTTGGAGGTGCATCAACAAAGCTTGGATTCGACAAATCCAATGTGACTTGCTTCAAATGTAAGCAGAAAGGTCATTTCAAGAGAGAATGCACTAATTCTGCAGTTGGTGGAAATGAACATCCTTTCAATGATGATTTCTACCGAAAGGCAATCTACCATCGAAGCAGAGAAGAGCCAAAGATGATTGAAGATAAACCCAAATCGAGAGCTTGTTTTGTAATTCAAGATGATGAAGGTTTTGATTGGTCAGAGATATGTCCAGAAGAAGATCGTTTGGAGAATGTTCGAAAAACAGCTCATGGAAAAGCTATAACAGAGGAAAGAAAGTTTGTTTTTGTTGCTGAGATTAAAGATGAAAACAAAGACAAAGATACAGTTGAGATCAAAGTGAAAACCAGAGAAGAGATTCTGGAAGAAAAGACCTACAGAGAAAGAAACATTGTGTTGAACAGAATGGATGAAATGCAGGAAGAGTATGAGATTGCTGTCAGCAGCAAAAGATGGGATAAAAAAAGAGAATGTTATTTCAATAGAGAAGGAGAACCAGTTGTTCCAAAGAAAGACATAATCTTTGATGATGTTCTTCTCATAATTCCTCTAAGAGCTGAATATTATAGAAATGTGATGAAAGATGACACATATGCTAAAAGGCATGAAAAGGAGATCAGATATGCCATGACATCGTGTCTGAGAAAAAGGGATGAAGAGAGAATGAAAAAGAGTGTTGAAGAAATGGTGAACAATCTGAAGAAAACTGCTGAAGAGGTTAAAGCTGAAGTGGTTAAAGTTGAAGTTGTGAAAGAGGAAGTTTTGAAAGTTGGTGAGACAGAAAAGATTGAAGAAAAAGTTATTGTGAATGAAGAGGTTAAGAAAAAGAAGAAGAAGTAAAGAATGAGAATTTGAAAGCTGGTAATGTTGGTGATGAAGTTGGTGTTGAAGAAAAGCAAGTTGATGCTGATCAGAAGCAAACTGAGGCAAATGCATCAAACACCGAAGTGTCAATCACTGAGGTACATTCTGATTCTGAAATTTTAAAAATGATTGATCAGTGCAAGAAATGCATGGAACCGTGCAGAGCTTGTACTGAAAAAGATGAGCAATTCAGAACAAGAGATCTTGAATTCACTAAAATTGAAAACAATTTTAAAGAAAAATGCAAAGAAATGCTAGAAAAAGAAAAAGTTTTAAAAGAAAATGATGAAAAACTTTCAAAAAAATGTAAAAAGTTCGAAACGGAAAATGAAGTTTTGAAAGAAAATGTTTCTAAAATGACAGAAGAATGTTCACAAAAAGAAATTGCTTGTCAAGAAATGAAGAAAGAATATGACTCAATGAAATTAGCATATCATATTACGAAAGAGTCATACGAAAAAGTGAAAGATGAAATGAAATATGCTCAATCAAGAATAAATTATCTTTCTGAAACAACTAAAGAACTTAAACGAATGTATTCAATAAAACAAGATGTTGTTAATTCCTATATTGAGGATGTTGCTAAGCTAAAGCGACAGATTGCTGATCTATAACAGGATAACAACAAGTTAAAGAGTTATCACGTGTCGTCATATGTGCTTGAACGAATTTTCAATATAAAACCGGGAGATGGTGAGTCTGAGCAAAACAAGAAAGGCATTGGCTCAGAGTTTCATCAAGTTCCACCACCGGGAAATTTTGCATTTTATGATGATGAAAAGGTCGAAAAAGCTTTCAACATGGTAGACCAATTGCCAGACAACATTGACATAACCTATTCCAAATCTGATGATTCTCATGATTCAGATGTGGTAGGTAAAGTTGTTGAAAGTGTGTTGAAAGAAGATTCGGTTGATACAGGTAAATATGAATCACAGGATGAAGATGAAGGAAATTTTCATGATAGTTATCTGAAAAACACGAAATCCGAGAAAAGTTTGAATGATGATTCAAAAGGATTGGTTTATACCATGATTGGATCGGACAAATTGTTCTTAGATGTTGTATTCCCGATTCAGAATGTGATTTCAGAAAAGGTTAATAAAGTTTTCAAAATGGTAGAGATTAGACACTGAAGACTTCGTCAATATCCGAGGGGGAGTTTGTTAGTGCAATACGTCTATTGACTTCGTCTTGTGTCATGTAATAGGATAATCAGTGTTCGAGGTGCGAAAAACTGAGATTTGTGAGATTAGTGTTGAGTTCGCTTGAAATGAACAAGAGACAAGTTCAAGCGAAACCAACAGAGTTGAGTTCGCTTGAACATGCCTGGTCACTCTCAAGCGAATTCACCACACTATATATATGGCACTTGTGTTTTCATTTGGCAACGGTTCCAGAATTTGTAACGAAGTGCTGCCAAAGTTTGTCCAGGTTGTAATCAGTGTTATTATCAATATTAGTGACAAATTATATAGTATCAAGCTGTTTCCACGTCCGTTTCACTGATTCCGCCTTTGAATCGGATTACAATCTCTTCTGAACGACTCGTTTGGGTCCAACAATGATCCTACACTATCATTTCCTCTTTCTACACAAAAACTCTTTTTCATTTTCTATTGTTTTTGGCTTTTTCAAATTTTCAAATGTTTTTTTTTTTATTTTCTGAATTTTTACTACCCCTAAATTCTAAAACATCTAAGAAAATTTGACGACCCAATGTAGATAGCTTTATCTCGCCATCCATTTTCGGCTTTACATGCTCTGTTTTGCAGAAAGTACCCCCATGATTTACAACACACTGATTTTTAATAATGTTAAAACCATTTAATCAATTGTGAAATAATCATGTTTGTTCAGCCGTGAGGGTTTCGGCGTATTCACTCAACATATTTTTCAAATTTTTGAATTTTTTTAACAAAATATAAAACTCAAACATATTTTTTCATTTTTCAATTTTTGACACAATAAAAAATTAGTTTTGGTTTTTAACTTTTTCGATTTTTAGAGTTTTGAAATATGGTTTATTTATATACAAAAACAAACAGACTCCCTGTTTCTCTGTTGCAGGGATCAGCAGCCTCCTTCTCTTGTGCTAGGCTACTCCGATACTCTTCTTGTTGACAGTCAGTTGTCTTCGAGAGCACCTGCACATTCAACTCATTCATTTACTTGAACAATGCAACCCAGGCTTGTTTGACCTTGGGTATTTGTGACACAATGAAAATTATTCAACTTCGGAAAATCTTTATCATTTTTCACAAATGCATTTTTACTTTGATTATCACTCACATAAGTCTTTTGTTTCTTTTCCACCCAAACTTGTCATTTTGAAACACTTCTTCGATAAAATCGTGAATCTGTTTGAATGTTACTTTTTGACAAATCAACTTTAGGTTTCTAGATTTGTTTTGATTCAAACTTGGATGTTTTTGGCTTCCAAGTTTGGTCTGATTTTGAAAAATCAACCTTTTGTTTCCAAATCTGTTTAGGTTCAACTTTGGGTGTCTTTGGCTTCGGTTTCCAAGTTTGCTTTGATTCAAACTTGGTTGACTTCTATTTCAATCCAAACTTTCTTTTTATCAACACCAACAGGCTTCAGATTTTGACACTTGCGACCAAGATGTCCACTTTGACCACACTTAAAGCATGTTGTCTTTGAAACATCTTTAGCCCGTTGTTGTTGTTGTTTCTTTTGAGCATAGAACTTTTCATTAGACTGTCGTCTAAATTGGAATTCTTTCTCTTCCTCAGAACTTGTTCCATGAACAAAGTTCGTCTAGTTGTGATGATGTCTCTTGTCAAACCATTTGTGATTTTGTTTCTTCTTATAACCCAACCCAGCCTTCATATTTTTCTTTTTGTAACCAGGTTTGTTATAAAAAGACTTCTTGCTCTTTCCAGCAAATTTTGAAATTTCAGATTTTTCAATTTCTACCAATTTAAACACTTTATCAATCTTTTACGAAATCACATTCTGAATCTAGACATCAATATCTAAGAATAATTTGTCCGATCCAATCATGGTGTATGCCAATCCTATCGGATCATCATTCGCATTTTTCTCGGATTTTGAATTTTTAAGATAACTATCATGAAAACTTCCCTCATTCTCATCATGTGACTCAGAATTTTCCGTTTTGGTAGACTCCTCTGTCAAAACACTTTCAACAACCTTACCTACCACCTCTGAATCATCAAGATCATCAGATTTGGCGTAAGTCACATCGATGTTATCAGGTAATTGGTCAACCATATTTATTTCTTTTTCCACCTTTTCTCCATCATAGAATGCATAATTATTCTCCAACGGTGGTGGAACCAGATGATATTCTGACCCAATTCCCTTTTTGTTCTTTTCAGAATCTTTACCATTGGGTGTGATGTTGAAAATACGTTCTAAAATGTATGAAGAAGCATGATAACTTTGAAGTTTATTGATCAACTTTTCCTTTTCAGCAAGTTCTTGTTTGAGTTTAGCAACATCATCTATGTAATTATTTAAAACAATTTGTTTTCCTTCTTATCTAGCTTTATGGAATTTGGTTGTTTCCTAACATGCTGACAATCGATCATCCAGACTTTTGACTCTACTTTTCAAAGTTTCATAAGCTTCTTTTACCGTGTGATATGACAATTTCATTACATCATATTCTTTTTGCAATTCTTGAATAGTTTTATCTTTTGGAACACATTCGTTGCAAACAGCTGGACACTTTTCTTTCAAAATTTTGTTTTCGTTTTCAAGATCTTCACATTTCTGTATCAACTCCTTTTTCTTTTTCTTTAAAAAATTTCTCATTTTCAAGCATTTCATTATAGTTTTCTTTGAAATTTTTTTTCTATTTAGTAAACTCAATGTCCCTGATTTTAGATTTTCATCTTTTTCAGTACAAGCACTGCACGTTTCCATGCATTTCTTGCACTGTTGTTCAACTTTATTATCAATATTAATTGATGGATCAGAAGAATCAGTTTGTGTTGTTACCTCAGTGTTTGGCATCTCGGCTTCTTTTGCCGCCTCTTTCTGATCTTGTTCTTCTTCAACCACCTGTTGTTTCTCAACAACAGCTTCATTAGCTCTCTCATCAGCTTTCTTCACCTCATTCACCAACTTCTGGCTCTCATCAATGATTTCCTCTATCGTCTTCTTCTTCTTTTCCAGACTGGAATATGACACCTTCCTTATGCCTTCCTCAACCTTTTCTCTGTATCTAGGAATTTCTTCAAGCCCTTTGCACCAAACTCCCATAGTTGGTATCGCAGCAACAAGTGCTTCAAAATCTACCTCGTCTGGATCAACAGTTGGGTTTCCTTTAGGATCAACATAACATTCTTTATCATCATCCCATCTATTTTCCCATTTTGCTTCCCTATACTTCTTACACTATATGCTCAAATATGCTCGGGCATGATTTTCTTCTCGACTCTCTTTAATTTCAGCCACCAATGCCTTTTTCTCTCTTTTCTCTTCCTTTATGTATTTACTCCAGTCAAATCCTTCGTCTTCATGAAACGTCTTGGGCATATCACTAACATCATGAATCGTCAACAGAGCTTGTTTCTTTTCCTTTGATGACCCTTCTTCAATCTACTTTCTTGAATGTTGCTCGTTGTTGCGATAATAGATAGCTTTCTTGTAATAGTCTTCGTGAAACGGATTCACACTATCATCAGCTTGGCGATTAGTGCACTCTCTTTTGAAGTGCCCCTTTTGTTTGCACTTGAAACAAGTGACTTTTGCTTTATCAAATCTCGGCTTCATATCAGGACCTTCCAAACACTTCCTTCCAGTGATCTCCATGAAACGTTGAGCCCCTGATGACGCTTGCCATGCACCAACGAATATCCATGAGCTCCATCTCCTCTGGGTCTACTTGATCATAATCCTCCTTCGTCATGTTTGGATTTCCGATCTTTCCTGCAATTAGACCTTCATATGAGTCCAGAACAGACGTTAAGAAACTCATGTGTTGTTTAGCGAAATCAGTATTCAAATGCGGAGAATCTTTCCAGCTCTGACTTTGATTGGATTTGGATGATGAAGATGATGAAAGATATCCAGAATCATAACTTGGAGAATTGTTCTTTGATGAATCACCAACATTATCAGTACTAAAAGTTGTACCAATTTTTGGTAACTGATTATTTAGCAACATACTTCGTCGGTAGTACAGATCAACATTTTGCTGGTAGGGGTGAAACCCGCATCTTGTCGACTAGTCCCGTTCCTCGACTTTCAATCCCGCCAAAGTTTCGATTTTTCAATTGATTAGGGACGAGTACTAACTGGAAGGGTAAAGTACCGTTCATCGCTTTTCGACGAGAGTATTTTACCTATAGGCCAAAGCACGTTTCCCTAATTTGAAAGGACTTTCTATTCACTTTGGAATAGTCAAAGTTTCTAAACCCGAAACAATCCAATGTTTTATCAAGCCTTTTTTTTACGTTATCTCAATTTCTATGTGTTTTAATACTTGTTACCTCGTTCATTTCAAAACCGATGCACAATTCGCACGTTCCTCGCAATAAAAAACAATAATAATTTGCACGTTAAATTGTAAAGAGAAAATACATTCAAAATTGTTATATTTTGTAAATAGGATAAAAAAATTAATTAAAAAATGTTATATTTTTATAAAATTAATTAAAATTGTTATGTTTTTTTAAGAATTAAAAAAAAGTACATTCAAAATTGTTATATTTTTTAAAAAAATTACTTGTTATATTTTTAGGATTTTTTATACCGCGATGATTTGGAAGGTTGGGTAAAACGAAGGGGTTTAGCCAATGGATACGTTATTGTTACCAGACGGTCAAAGAATCATCGGGTGTGGCTCTAATGTTGTCGTAGCGGCGAGCAGGAGAGTAAGGCCACAGTTAAGAAAACCGGCAGCAAAAAATGTGCGTGCCCTTTTATGGTGATAGGTCGTCTCGACTAAAGTCGTCGAGCTTGGCGGATAGATTATCTGAACAAAAAATTTAACAAGACCCACAACCACAGCCCTGCTGAACATCTGGAGGGTTACGCATATGTAGGAGGCTTACTCCTAATGAGTTTAGGATGGTACAAGAGCAGACGGATCAAGACATACAACCCCATACAATCTGGAAGGCCGTAACCGAACAGAACCCTGAGAAAAAATGTGTTCTGAAAGACATACACAACGCTCGCCAAAAGATTAGGGCCGCAAAGTTCGAGAAAAAACCGTCTCCCATGCAGCGGCTGGAACAAATCCTCCAGGGAAAAAAGATGACCTATTACATACAGACGGAACCTTTCACCAACGTCGTTCAGCATGTATTTTTCTTTCACGAAAAGTCCTTTGAAATGTGGAAGGCATTCCCACATGTGCTTATGGTCAACGCTACCTACAAGACTAACATGTACAATCTTTCATTTTTTCAAGTTGTGGGTATGACGTCGACAAACCAAAACTTCTGTGTTGCGCATGCATTTCTTTCAAACGAGCAGGAGGCAACGTACGTCTGGGTCATGGAGAGGGTCAAGTCTATGCTGCACGAGTGCATGGAGCCGCGTGTAATTTTAACGGACAGGGACCAGGCACTGATAAACGCGTGTAGAAAAATATTCCCTGGCGCTCACATATATCTCTGCAGGTTCCACATCTTACAAAATATTGTGAAGCACTGCAAGAATTCGTTTATTCAGAAAGATTGAGAGGGCTTTCTTTGTCAGTGGAGAACAGTGTGTGACTCCGCTACCGAGGGGTTATTTGATTATAACCTCCTCAACCTTCAGAGACACCTTATCAATGAACAACGTAAACGTATGTTTTCTCTAAGTTAATACATTCATTTAAATAGATATATAATTTGAATATGTTTACTTTTTTCAGATGTTTTTATTACTAATGGAATAACTGGTTAAGCACCTCCCGCCATTTGTTCGTATCTGCATGGACCAATCAAACCCTGAAATTCTTCCAAACTACAACAAACAGAGCTGAAGGCACACATGTTGCATTAAAGAAATAGCTGACTACACCGAAATGCAGTCTGGAAACGCTGGTGAAAAAGGTGGACACCATGGTACTAAAGCACTATGCGCAAATAAAGAAATGCTTGGAAGAAAGCCGCACCAAGCGAATGAACAGCCACCCTGAGATTCCTTTGTTTTGCAACCTACTTCATAAAGTTTCCATCCATGCTCTTAACCTATTAGAAAACGAGCTAACACGGAGAATAATCACGTTGCGGTCATTCGGATCAACATGTGGCTGGCAGTTGTACTCGGGTTGCGGGTTGTTATGTACCTATCGCCTGGAGAGATTGCAGAATATAGGTACTTATAGACTTATAAAAATGTTTTGTTGTGTTAATTTAATATGCTTGTCTAATGCTCTTTTTTGTTTTGCAGACTGTGTTATTCAGCTCGAAGATATAGACATTTTCTTGAGAAAACTTAACCTGAACCCATCAAATTTTGATGAGAAAGATGTTGATGTAGACAAACAATTAGAATATGTGAAACAGAAATTATCTACCTGTAACACCTCGTAAAATCACGTCCAATGATGTGTTGACACGTGTACTAAACCCTAATGAAGTCAAACGTTGACTATTAAGGACTTATTTTGTGAAAAATAAAAACTTTGAATGCGAAAGGACTAAAAGTGTTAACATGCTTAAACTAAGCCTCTGAATAACAATACACAGTATTCATATTCACAAATGAGCCACTTGTTGATCGAGAGGGGCCGTTTGCATAATTATTTGAAAGTTTGCGCGTCGAAGGGTTTTAAAGCGTCAACATGTTAATTCTTACCTCTGAGTGACCTTTTAACAAACCCGAAGCATCGTAATATTTGAGCATACACTCGGGAATGCCTATCATGGGTTACGTAAGGCTTGGATATTGTTAAACGATATTATGCACATTTAAGTGCGTTAAAAGGACTAGAAATGACAACAAGCGAAACTGCACTTTTGAGCGACCTTTTAAGTGAACTGGAATAAACCAGAGTGTCGTAATATCCCATCATACTCTTGGGAATGCTTAGTATTGATCTTGAAAGGCTTTTATGCCATTTCGCGTTAAAACGCACAAGTTCGCAAATTAAAGGGTTAAAAGCGTCATCGGGAAGAAACTAGTGATACAGGTGATCGTTTAATGAAACCGGACCTAACGGTGTTTGGTTATACTCCCTAGATCATCTACAAACTAATTTCAAGGATTAAATGTGCCTAAAATGAAAGTTACATTGCATTTAAAAGTGCAGGGACTAAACATGACAGGTTTAAACTTGTTTGGCTGGTCATGTAAGGCGTTGCGTTGCGCGACCTTGTGTCCCCTATGCCGTCGCGTGATGCGACGGCATCACTTCGATAGAAAGATCATGGCAGCTGCAGGTTCTTCATACTTGTTTCCCACACATGATTTTTAAAACCATTTTATCATTCTAGGAGCTTGCTAACTGATTTTTATAGCTGGTATACACATGTAATGATCCTAAGCAATCCCCTAACACTTGTTGATCATCCTAACATCCTCCAAACTCTATAAAAGGGGTGTTAAATTCTTTTCAAAACTCACACTTTCTTTTCAATCTTGCTATTTCTCTCAATCCTAGAGGATCCTGAACATTTTGGAACCTCTTTTGAGTTATATTCAGTCCATAGGACCATTTGTAAGTGTCCTTTCGTTACTATTTATTTTATTTGGCTTTTAAAGCCGAAAAGTCAAGCGTTTTCGATAAACGCTTTGACTTTTAGTAAGACCGTAAACGGTCGAGCCATTGTTCGCAACGAACATGGCTACGTGATCGTAATTAGGTAGGTGTTAAACCCTCAAAAGGGCACCTCCTAAGAATCACGTTTGCTTGGTCAATTGACGAGTCAACGTAACATTGTTTTAAAAAGTCAACGGGTCAGTTTTCGAAATAATTGCGATATACGTTTAGAAGTATTCTAAAATACGTTTTATCATTTAAACAACTTGGTAATAAATATTAGAACATGTGTAAACATGTTCGGCTCGTCAATTCCAGTTTTAGGGTCGGTTCGCAACCGAGAGTAGCGAAGTTTGACTTCTGCATTGACTTTCGATTATGAACCGAATTAAATTAGTTTGCTACTGATTTTAGGTTCCGTTATGATTGTAATTTAATGTATCATAACCCTGTAAGGTTATATTACACGATCATATTAGAAATCTGAGTTTTTGCACATAACCCGTTATTATGCTTAACTTTGACCATTATGCCCTTATAATATAAAAACGAGATTTTTGAATATGTAAGCATGCAAATAGCTTTGTTACTGATATATAAACATGTCAAAATTATTTTGACGATATTTTATGGTCTCAAATCAAAGTTATGCAAGATATCATAAAATTGAACTTTTTATTAATTAAATTACGCTTTGGTGCATAAATCATGTTTAAACCCAAATTTTGGCACCAAACTCATCACCTACTGTTATAATATTATTTTTAGGGATTTTTGGAATCTTGGGTCAGATTATAAACTGACCATATCATTGACTTCTTGTATAAATTCGACAAAAGATGATAATGCCCTTTTTGTTAATAAAATGAGATTTACATATGATTAGCATGCCAAACCTTTTCCTACTGATTTTATATGAAAATAAAATATTTTAAACATTCAGACTTCCAATTTTGTCCCTTTTACGCTTATTAGGTGCATAGTATGGTTTAAAACCATATTTAGTACCCAAGACTTGTTACCTATTGAATTTATAAATAAATTTTAATACTTTTACATTAGTTATAAGTCATGAACTCAGACTTCTAATTTTGTCCCTAAATACATATGTGAAATGACCAAAATGCCCCTACGGGACATAAATGGTAAACCACACATATGTCTGATATCCTACTATTATAACATTGTAAAATAAATATTTTTACAGAATGTTTTAGACCAGAACATCAGTTTATGTTTAAACCTCTTTTATAAATCTCAAAATGACCAAAATGCCCTTACGGGACTTAATTTGGTTTAGAGATCTTTTTAGGCATAATTGTTGATATCCTAATGATATCATAACATAACATATTTAAAGCATAATAACTTTTGGAACTTGTACATGACTTATCTGGTTACCCGTTACGCATACACGCGTTGGGTTTAAATAACATTCCAATCCGGTCATCGCTTAATCTAGCATTTCGTGCCGTTTTCTTTAAACTAACCGGTCTAAGTTTACAAACTAAATAAGACCCGTTAGTAATCAAATAGGTTAATATAACCTTCGTTCCAGATTAGTAGCCCCGGTAAAAGATACTTGCACTTGTTTGAGTATATTATATGACTAAGTATACAAATCTTTCATTTTAAGCTCAGGTAAATACTTTTAACTTATTTTCCCTTATACGGGCTTGGGATACGGTAAATTATTACCACTTGGTCGGGTGTGGAATATTTAATCGATTAGTGGTTAATTCATTGACCATGTCCTGGATATCCTTGGCATCATTTAAATGCAAATGGCCACGACCTAAGCACGGGGTGTAGGCATACACCTGACAGTTGCGATACGGGTTCTTTTCCCCAAAAAGGGAATTAAGATATAAGATATAACCACACGTGAGGATAACTCCTTGTGGACTATATTAGTGGTGTGTCTATTAATCATGACTCGGCTTCTATCCCGGGCCCTGAACGTACGACAAACATGTAAATTTGTATACAAGATTATTTTTTTATATAATTGTCCCAGGTGATAAAAGATTTTATGCCTTGTGCATCTAAACCAATTTTATAAACACTTTCAAATGAGTCGGTTAATTGTATTTACCAGTGTAAACTGACGTATTTTCAAAAGACTAAGTGACAGGTACTACACGTAATTGGCTGGAAGCTTCTGGGCGTTAAGTAGAGGATCTTGCAAGTCCGTAATGCCTTATGTCTGTTGAACATGTTGTGTATTTGATTTTAGATCCGCCTGTGGATTTAACATTACAAGCTTGTATGTAATTATCATTTCTGTATTTTCAGACATTTGAGTAAGTAATAATATTTTATATTCCAAGACTTCCGCTGTGCTATTCTGTGTATGTTTGATTATGACGATATCAATCTTACGTCACGATACTCCCCACCGGGCCCACCTGGGTGAGCTGTAAATATCGGGGTGTGACAGGTTGGTATCAGAGCCAACGTTTGAGTGAATTAAACACTAACCTTTAGTGTTTAGTCTCAAATGACACAGTAGCATATTCCTTAGACCTTTTGAGTCTAGACTTAACATAGGAATGCTCTCATCCCTATTAAGTAAACATTGTTTTCGATTTTATGTGTTTTAAATTTTGTCGCCAACCAAAGAAGTTGTTGATGGAAATTCTCCACATCCGAAGCCTAGTAATGCCAAGCTTCGTACCACGGCTAGGATAAGCGTGCAACCGGTTGGAGGAAGACCTTTATGGAGCTATTTCAAAAACCAAACTTATTGAAATTTTTATCCAAACTCTGGAGTCCATACCGAAGGTCCCTAAGGCTCAAATTTTGGAGTCTGTACCAGTGGAGTCCATACTAGGAGATCCCCGAGGCTCCCATATTGAAGATAATACCAATAAATGCCATTGATCAATAGATTCTTATCTCCAAGTTTTAGAATTACAAACTTGGACTATACTTATTAAACTTCAAAACTGTGATCTAATTTAAAATTTTCTACTCATTGAATCCTTGGATCCTACTCCTAGAAACAAATCCTGGACTGGGATGCTTATTTAATTCACTGAAATCTTCAGCGTCGCTATAGCATACGACAAACAAGGAAGAGAAACAATCGGAGTGGAGCAAGGAAGGCATTAGAAAAATTGATCTTTCATTGTATTTCATTTTCCTTGAAGTCCCTGTATGGGCATTTTATTAATTGTAGTCCTTGTTGACCTACGTCTCCTGATATGAATCTGTATATACGTATGTTTATCATAGTCCCTTCGAGGACATTATATTTCAAAATAGACCCTTTGTGGACATTATATTACAATAAAATCCCTTAGTGGACGTCATATTTTTATATAGTTCTTTCGTGGACAACATACTTCAAAATAGTCATTCATGGGCTTTATACTCCATTATAGTCCTTACATGGATGTGTTATTTCAAATATATATATATATATATATATATATATATATATCTTTTTTGTAAACATGGTATTTCATTAAAAATCTTTTGTAGACATGTTATGTCATCAAAGTCTCCTGGCGAATATAATAATTAATCATAGTCCTCTCGAGGACATATCGTTTCACTATAGTCCCAGTGTTGACATATCTTATAGTCCCTATATGGACTTATATTTTTCTTTCAGTTCCCACATTGACTAGTATCGCCTCAAAGTCCATGTTAGGACCTATCTTTTCTGTATAGTCCCTGTGAGGATGATGGTTTATTATAATTCCCTAATGAACATATTTTTAATTTAAGTCCCTGTAAGGGCATCTGTTCAGCAAAGTCCTTTGTGCGCATGCTGTACCAATATAGTCCTTTTTATGGACACGTTATTTTATGAAAATCCCTCTGGGGATATGTTATTACTAAATCGTCCTTCCGTGGACACGAGATTTCATTATAGTCCCTTAGTGGACATGATATTTAATTATAACCCCTTTGAAGACATGGCATTTTATTATAGTCCCTTCATGGGCAAACTGTTTCAATATAGTCCCTATGTGGATTTATAATATTTTATAGTCCATATACGGACTTAAATTTTCCTTTTAGTCCTCTGTGGACAAATAAAATACTGAAAGTCCTGATAAAGGCACTATTGTAGATTTCTTAATGATTTATGGAAGGTTTTGAAAATTTTATATAGGTATTCATTTCGTCCTTTATCAAACAATAGTATCAATTTTATTCGAACTTTATCAATCTGCTAAATAATTTCAAAAGATCTTCTTAATGGTATAACCTAGCCAATATGTCAATACAGACATGCTCTGATGTTAAAACCCTCTTAAGACAATTAATCCTTGTTAACATCTAAGAACATGTTAACACTCCTGGCAGTGTGACTTGAGAAACCACACCAGCCGTCAAGGTATTTGGACTATGTCCAAGCCTTAAAGCCTATATGATCGAATTAGATCATGGCGAGTGTCATCAATGCGATGATCAAAAATATAAACATCCATTAGTGATGAAGTGCCTACGGGCTAAACTTGTTGTCCAATAAGACAACGACAGTTGTGGTCTACGACCCCCTGTCTAAAAATGTTGGACTATGTCCAAGCCTCATAGTCTAAAAGATCACTATGATCATGACAATTATCATCTAATACGATGATCACATTATTTAACTTCCGTTAGTGATGTTTCGCCTACGGGCTATATACCATATTGTCCAATAGTGACATTGACAAATGTGACCATTATGGTTTACTGTCCAAGATAATGGGCAATGCCCAAGCCTTATAGTCTATAAGATCGATAAGATCATGACTAATATCCTAAATTACGATTATTATATATATATATATGTATAAACATCCATTAGTGATGTCCATTGATTGGCCTATGTGGCAAGATAAATCGTCTTTCAAAGCAATGACAGATGTAGTCTATGACTATCTGCCCAAAGGTGATGAACTATGTTCAAACCTTATAGTCTCTAATCAAATAAGATTGCGACTTATATATTAAAAATGTCCTCCGTGACAGGCCTTTTGTTCCATATCCTATATGTCCTTTGCGACAAGGCCTTCATGCCATATGACTATTAATGTCCTTTGTGACAAGCCTATGTGCTACATTTATACGTCCTTCATAACGGACTTATGTTCCATATTTTTGAAGTTCTTGAGACGAGCTTTCCAACAATCCAGAATCGTCAATAAGACAAAGACAGTTGTGACATTTTGATTCCCTATCAAAAAGATAATGGACTTGGTCCAAACCCTAAATGCCATTGATGTCACACCCCGACCACGTATAACATACAAAACGTGGCGGAAAACGTCGGGGAGTGTTGTAACAGAATTAATTGTTTCATAACCATGGCATACAAAGTTGTATTTTATTTATCAACATAAGAGTTACATTGTTTTAAACAGGAATCAAAGAGTTTATAACATAATTAAACTAAGTCTATCTTCATTTTATGTCTCTAAGGCACAGGTCCGCCCTAGTGTCACGATCATCATCCTACGCAAAAGCTCCTGAAAACACATGTGAAAATAGGTACGTCAGCATAAAAATGCCTGTGAGATACATAGGTTTTGTGAAAATAGGATTCATGACTTATATTTAAGAAATTGTTTAATAAAATTTAGTCATGAACCTTGTAAATTGTTTTGTCTTGTAAATCATTTGAAAAAGCGATAAGATTTGATGATATGTATAAATAAGAGAATAAAGTATGGTTAATTAAATAACCAAGTAAAATGAGTTTGTATAAGATAAGTTGTTTTGTAAAACAATGTCTTGTGAAAAGTATGTTATTTGTATAAAATGTCATATGTCTAAATTGAAATGATTCAAATAACGCTACAATATGTAATACCATACAAACACTTATATATAGGAAGTACTAGCGGCGTATCCACCATGCTTGTATCATATTACACACGCCTCGTTACTTAAATCACTTAAACAAACCACCAATGTATAAAGTCCATGTTTAAACCAATTGTCAAAAAATCCTTGTATAAGCCATGTCAAATGTTTAAAGTCCAAATGTAGTCAAGTAATGTGTAACAGATGTTATGTTTTGTAAGTAAAGTATTGTCACATAATCCAAATGTAGAAATGTACAAAACAAAGTATTTTGAATATATCAAAAAGTTATGTTTTGCAAAGTAATGCATGTTACATTGATACAAACATTTATGTGGTGAGTTAACGCATACATTCAAGCCTTGAGACAGTCGGATAACCCTTTTAGTCAAGGTTATCAAAAGAAATGTTTTCGGATTCAGTCATTCCTTACATCCAAACAAACCTGAGATGTCAGGAATGGGATTTGTCAAGTCCTATGGTACCAGTACTTACTACCGAGCGGCGTAGCTAATGTTAATGAACGTATAATAGTCTCGTTTGTGCAAACCAAATGTCATAGCAAAAGTGAACATGTTATATGAAAACAATGTACTAAGTATGCTCACAATGGACATACATAGCATAAAATGTAATGAAATCATGTACTATAATGTACTAATGAACATAACAAGCATATGATATGAAAGCATGAAAAGCACGAAAGTAACAAGTAGGCACATGTGTTTCACCCCAAAACAGTTTGGAAAACAGTAAAAGAGGGGTCTATGTACTCACTTGAGATTGCTCAGAAGTCCTAAGATAACCACCAAGCAATGCTAGAGATCACGGATATCAAACGGCACCTAATGTAGGTAACTACATTAATAAACCGGACCTAAATCGAAAGGTCGGATAGAATGTGATTTAGACCCGACAAGTTTGAAGACTTGTTTAATATGGGTATTTCATACACATTCTGGATTTCTAGATAAAACCGATAAGGTTTGACCCGCTTCGGCTAATTTATGTAAACTAGTTATATAAACAGAACCGAACGCGTAATAAGCATAACGGGTATCCGTAAGAGCCATATACAGGTTTCCTAAGTTAATATGCTTCAAATATGTTGTGACATCAGTAAGATGTCTTTTATTATGCCCGAAACGAATTTAAACTATGCCTCGTAAGGGCATTTTGGTAATTTCACATAAGCCGTGAAGCTCAAAACTGAAGTCTGAGTTAAACAACTTTTGCTTACTGTTAAGAAGTCAAGAACTTCCACAAAATCTGAAGAAAGAGACCCAGTGCTGAGAGTTCAGAAGTCAAGAACTTCCACAACATCTGCAGCATAGCGTCAACCATAGATTTCGTTGAAGACGTTGCTGAACTCATGTTATGAAGACAATTTGATGGCATCAGTCTAGGGGGAGATTGTTAGACCCTAAAGTGTGAGACTGACGCATCAAATTAACACAACGGGCTATGGTTACGAGTTGGGCTATACCGGGTTAGTTTATATTAGGTTGTGGACCTTTATAGGTCACTTGGGCTAAGCTTTAGGCCATGTGGGCCAAGCAGGCCCAAGGGAAGCCCATGTAGGGAAGTGGGCTTAGTTTAGTATATAAACAAGTTTCTAACTTGTTTTTAGGTTGGAACCTTGGAACCTCCTTGTTACACAATTTCTCTAGAGCTAGAGTGGAGGCGATTCGATTGTGGTGTACTCATACCAGACGTTTTTGCTTGTTCAAGTAATAGAAACGTGTGTGAGTTAAAAGTTATTTCGGTATTCTTGTTTATTTTCGTTTTGATTCTTGAATCACCTATTGATTGGATTCCGCACAATCAATAGGTTGTTTGATATCATTGAAAGATCCGTTTCACGGGACTTACAAGTGGTATCAGAGCCATTAGAACCTATTTCTAGGCTCGGTGTGATATCAAAGATTCAAGTTTTCTGAAATTTTTGAGTTGGTGTTCTTCGTGTTCTTCATTGTGTTCATTCAAATTTTATAAAAAGTTGGTATATTTTGGTGCTTAGATTTTGAAAAGGTTGTTAAAGGATTAAATATAATCTTTTTATTTTTTCCGAAAATATCTTGATGTTAATCATAATCCTTTTAAATTTGAAAAGTATCTTGATTTAAAAATAATTTCCAAGTATCTCAGAGTTTGCTACAACTGTCAATATTGTTTCTTATTTCGAGTCATCATCACAACTACCACTACTTTACAGAAGGTTTCGAGTTACCACATTTGGAGTCACCATTTGAGTCGCAACAATAATCATTCCTCTGTTCTCGAGTCATCATCTTCTTTCACAAGGTCTCGACTCTCATCATCATCATCACAGTCTCGAGTCATCATCTTCCTGGTCTCGAGTCTTCCCCGGTTTCGACTCACAGCAACCTTCTCCATCGTCTCGACTCGTCTTCATCGCCGGTCTCGACTCAATTGATATCCAGTCTCGACTCAACTCCGGCTGCCATCACGGTTTCGAGTCACCTTCCTCATAACATTGCCGCCCGAATATCATCATCATTTCGACTCACCGTTTCGACTACACTCATCAACATCGTTCGGACTCGCAACCAGGTTTCGAGTTGAAATACTCTCCAGTCGCAACCAACAGTCACAGTTTCGAGTCCCAAGGTTTCGAGTCACTAAGTTGCCAACTGTTTCGAGTCGCAACATACACCATCTTATCACGAGTCGCAACCATCTCCATTTGAGTTTTCGAGTTTTGGTTGCGAGTTACATCACAAAAGATTTAAAGGTTTCGAGTCCACTGTTTTGGAGTTACTGTTTTCGAGTGGTTAAATTCTCGTTTGATCATCATCACCTCCGGTAACATTTATCACATCCGGCATCATTGAAACCTGCAACTCCGATAACATTCATCGCAGTATCATCGTCGTCGTACCTTCTCCGATCATCTTCAAACCACCACACATTGTCCGGTCATTGTACATCATATCACTCCGGTCATGTTCTTCACGTCGTGCCACCATTGATACTCCACCATCACCGTCATCGACGACACCGATCATCTTCTCCGATCACCATCTTCCTTAACTGCTATAACCGTTTCAACCTTCGTCACTGGTAACCGACCACCTCTTAACAACCATCTTCTCCGGTGATCATCGTGCAACCGTCCAACCACGATCACTATTCGTGTCTACAACCACCTTCATCATCCATTGTCACCGTATCTTTATCACCATCTGTGTCACGTCCGACGAATACTGTTCACGTCAATTGCCATCATCATCTTCGTCATCATCTTCGTCATACTCCGACCACCCATCTTACTGTTTTATGAAGTGTCGGTGTTTAGAAAGGATTTTGCGACAGTTTGTTTAACGTGCAGGAATTGAATTGACGTGTTGTTTGATTTAGGTTTTTATTAATAATAATAATTATAATCTTAATAATCATTAGGTCATCATTCCATTATCATTAATTATAGTATAATAATAATAATAATAATAACTACTAGTATACTTTTCTAATTAAATAAAAATAAAAAAGGGGTTTTATTTTATAAAAAAAAATTGTTTGGGTGTAAAAAAAGGTTTGACAGGTTTCGAGGTACAATTCAGAAAGCGGGTTCATTCGAGTGCAAAGGTTTGAGTTAGCGAGTACACGAGTTCTCGTTTGGTTTGTGTTTTGAGTATCAATCACCCATTGAAATTATGGAATTCATGTTTCACAAACCCGTGACTAAAGAACGTGAAGAGATACTTTCTGTCTTTTGCACTCCTGAGTGTAGAGAAAGAAATGAGGCATATCGTTTACACAATGCTGAGCTAATCGAAGATTATAATGACATTAAAAGGAAAAATTTCACTTTGGCTAATAATGAAAAACTTTTTAAGGAGAAAATCGAAGCTCAGCGAAAAGATATCATCCAACTCAAGGATGATGTTAGTGTAAAAACAGCCCAACTCTTCATGGTTCAAGAAAAACTATGCAATGTGACTAAAGAACTGGAGGATATTAGAGATAGATATCAAATAAATGAGCTAAATATTAAAAAATTTGATTCTTCCAGCAAATTAGTCAAAAACCTGTGTGATAAACAGCTAGCATACTAGAAAAGGAAAGGGTTGGGATTGGGTTTTAATCAGGCTCCTCCTCCTTATAATGACAATTATACTTACTTACCTATGACTGAGGAGGAGATGATGAATGAAAGCAAAATGACTTATGGTCCCAAAAACAATAAGTCATCAGTTAATGGCAGACCTGTTGAAAAACAGGTGGTTCAACCAGTTTGTTTCGTGTCCAAGGGTACATTTGATCCTAACGTTTCTTCATCATGTGCAGATGAAGTACCTGAAGTGAGGTGGGGAGATATTCTTGGGGATGAACCAGATTCAAATTCTGATTCTGAATTTTCTACAAACTCAATAAACGAATCAGATTCTGGTTGTGTGTTTGGACAAGCTTTTCTTAACTCGTTTCATAGTTACGTGTCGTCTAGTGGGCCTGATGTTTTGGGCAAAACTGATGATGTTTGTGTTGAATCTATGAACAATAAGTCTGGTGATGAATTTTCTTCAGTTAATGATTGTGAATGTGATGGTTCTAACCCCTTGGTTGATGATAGTGTTACAGGTGAGGTCCCTCAGGATACATTCAGTGAAACCACTGAAACTACTCCTCAAGAAAATCAAGAATATCCTGATTCTTCTTCTGAGTCGGTCTTAGTGGGTGTCCCTAATGTTGAATCTAGTGGGACCCCATTGGAAACCATTGATACATGTGTTGCAGAAACATGTGTTAATGAAACTTCTACATCTTCTGAAATTAAAACTGAACCAGATTTTGAAAAAGAAGATGTGGTCACTATAAATGAACAGTCATTAGAAGATGTTTCTGAAAAAGAAGTTAAAGCAGAAACTGAATCGTCTTCTAAAGGTCAAATGGTCCGTGATCTACCAATCAAAGACTTCATGCTGGTAGAAAAGTGTGTTGCTTGCGCAAAAGGAAAGGCTCATCGAAAGCCTCATAAGTCCAAGTCTACACCTTCGACAAAAGTCGTGCTTGAATTACTACACATGGATCTTTTTGGTCCTGTAAATGTGGTGAGCATTGACAAGAAGGCATATTATCTTGTGATTGTAGATGACTACTCTCGTTACACATGGGTATACTTTCTTAGTCACAAGAACGAGGTTGCGAGTTTGATCAAACAATTTGTCACTCTAGTTGAAAATCAAGCTGCTACAAGGGTGAAAGCAATTCGATCAGACAATGGCACAGAATTCAAGAATATCACCTTAGATACATTCTGTGCAGAAAAGGGAATCGAACGACAGTACAATGCACCACAAACTCCACAACAAAATGGAGTGGCTGAGAGACGAAATCGTACTCTTATAGAGGCGGCACGAACCATGCTGGGCGACTCGAAGCTTCCTAGTTTCTTCTGGGCCGAAGCAGTTAGCATGGCTTGTTACATCCAGAATCATGCTTTAGTAAACAAACGTCATATGAAAACTCCATACGAGATTCTGGAAGGACGTAAACTCTCGGTCTCACACTTCCGTAACTTTGGTTGTCCGTGTGTCTTGTTGCTCGTGGACACTAATGGGAAGTTTGAGGTCAAAGGGGATGAATGTTTCTTTATTGGATACGCTAAAGGATCCTCCTATAGAGTGTACAATAAAGTAACCAAGAAAGTCATTGAGTCGTGCAACATTGAATGGCTCGAAGAAAATACTACGGATGCTAGAGTTGGTCCAGATTGGCTATATAATTATGCTGATTTGTTCAAATCCTTTAACATTTTGTCTAGTGTTTCCCCTGATGCAGGTGTGTCGACTCCGAAACAACCAGTTTCATCTGGTGATACAGAAGAAGAGAAACATGATGAAGGGAGCTTGCGAAATCATACACTGTTGGTACAGAAAAACTCAGAAAAGGCACATGGAACACAAGCAAAGCAATCAAAGCAATCTAAACCCATCAGATTAGCTACTGCTGCTGGATCTCAGAATCTCCATACATTGAAGCGACAGACATGTTTCAACTGTGGAATTCCTGGACACATTGCTAGAAATTGTGTTCATCGTCCAAACGTGCAACAAAATGCCAATACTCAGTCTTGTGCTGATATTTGTGAGCCGGTTCACAACACACAAAAGGAGCCAAAACGAGCAGATCAAAGTCGAGAATCTAAGAAGTCTGCTCACCAAGGACAATCACAATCTCATAAGGCTCCTGACAAGGTGATTGAAAGCTCCAATCAGGGAGAAAAGACGAAGAATGGTGCTCAGAGTAACAAGACTTCTGCAAATAGCAAATACAAGCACCCAAATTCGTCTTCGTCTGAAATTAATGTGCAGGCACACCCAACACAAAAAGGACCGGTTTTTCCTTCAGGACCTGCTAGAGCAAATCAAGCTGCTAAAAATGTCTTTCCGATGAAAAGACAAACTTGCTACAACTGTGGCATTGCGAGTCATATTGCTAGAAACTGTACACGGCGTCCCTATGTACCCTACTATATGCAAGATCAGAGGGTTACACCTAAGGAAAACTACCATTCTAAGCCAATGAAGGTATCTTCACCTAAGGCAATGAAGAATGTGAATCCCAAGGTTAAACCTTCTGATGGGGATTGGAACGCTGCTAAAAACAAACGCAAGGCTGTTCAGGAACAAAAATGTGTTTCTAAAACTAATAAATCTGAAACAGCTAAATTTGCTCAACCCAAGGCAACAAACGCGTTTGCTAGACCAAAACAGATTTGGAAACCCAAATCCAAAGCAGCAATGTCTCCAATCCTTGAAACTAAAGGGGACTTGTGTCTAAAGGAAGTGTCTTATTTTGATGCTTCAGGAAAACCCAGGACCACGATGGCCTGGGTACCTATGTCATACTAATCTCCTTACCCTTCAGGAACAACTAAGGAGGAGCTGTTGACAATCTCTGGAATGTTGATAGCGGTTGTTCCAGAGATAAAAACGGGTAACATTTCACTGTTGCAAAAAGTTCAAATTTTTTTTTTACAGATGATATGTTTCCTTTGGAGGAGATAACAGAAGTAAGAAATGATCAGCAAAAGGTACCTTTTTAAATTCAATACTTTGATTTGAATATTGATTAGTCTTCAATCTGATGACAGAACGGTTTAAAAAAAATATATTTTCTTTTCTCTTTCTTAGTTCATTATTTTGTATATATAGTGTCCTTTCTCTAGTAAATGGTAAATTTGCGCAAAAATACAAGATTTATGCACAAATTTAGGGGGGGAGAGGAACAAATAGATAGATATAGAGTTTGCTGTATATAGGTATTGTTTTAGGGGGAGAAAATGAGAAAAATACAAAAACATTTGAAGAATGAAAAAGCCAAAAAGAAAGATTGCATGATATGGGAAGTGAAATAAATGTTCGTGTTAAAGGGTTTGACTAACACATGTAAGGTGCCATAGCTGAAAAGATTAGGATCTACTGCGATATGTCGATAGGCTTGACGCTCAACATGATAAAAGATACTAAGTGATATAAACATAACGAACTATGTACCATGTGGGTAACATACCAACGGCGTATGATTTTATGGTCTTAAATCTTGCATTGATAGATAGCCAACATCTGAGGTTTCGGGTCTTTATATTGTTGAATCATCCGGGGATATCTTGGCTGTCCTTCTGTTCAGAACTAAAATTGTACATGAACCCAGGAAAGAAAGTCACTTGGAATTAGCTCATTTCTATTTGAATGTCTGTATGTTGTCCCGATACACACAATTTTGATCTGATTCTGAAATCTTCTCTGAAAAAAGTCGTGTACCTCCTCTGCTGCATCCAGATATATGCTGACCTGGAGGTGCTAGGCAACGACAGCTTCTGTTGCATCCAGATACATGCTGACCTAGCTGTACGTTGTCGCGCTATAGATCTAATACACCCGAAAGAGGCCCTCAAGTGCCCAAAAGAAACCCTAGAAACCTATATCAAAATGAGAAAAACTCATTTGATCTGTATATTATACCATCTCTACTTAAGATCTATTCTGTTCTTTTCTCAATCTATTCCCAGTTAAGATTTCAGAAATCTGGATTGGACTTGTGAAATATGTGGTAGGGAAGATACTTGCATGATAGAGTGTGCTGTTTATATTTCCAGGATTTGATTAGTATTTATTTGGGTGTTCATTGTTAAGAAATCAAAACATGATAAAACAGATTATATGCAGACCTAGACACAGTCAGGATATCTTAAAGGATGACATCAGTATACTCACCTGCTACGATGAATCGTTGTGCTTACCTTGATCGCGGGGGTATGCCTTGGAATGGGACACACTGGTATAATAGTATAATATTACCTAAAGCATATCACGAAGTTGAAAAATTGAAAGTTGAGCGTTAAAGTTTAAGTGGACAAACATATTGACAATCGCATAGACCAGTGTGATTAGGCTCGTACTGAAAAGTGTTCCTTAGTCTGTCTGAGAACGAATTTTGATCCCATTGCAATTGTAATTGTATATTATGGTAGTTGTTTATATTTTGAGTATTTTATTTGTTTTTAGTTCTTAAAAAAATTCAAAAATAGTGTCTTGTTTTTTTTATTTTATATAAAATCAAAAATCCAAAAATAGAGTGCTTATTTGTTTTTCTTAAAATTAAAAATGTAACCGTTCTTGAAGATTTGACTGATCATCAAAAGTTAAAAGAATTTAAATTGTGAAATGTGATGTACCTAGTGTTCATATGGTACTCTCCCTGTTGCATAAGAAATGTTTGCTTATGAGTTTGTGAGCATGTGCAGAACTTGATTTCATTCAAGAACAGGGGTTGATGAAGATTGAGATGCTGTTAGTTGCTGAAGAAGTCTGGAGCAGCTCAACAACAAGATGTACCTGAGTCAGAAGAACCGGATACGAAACGTCGTCTGACAGTGAAAGTACATTTGAAGAAGTACCATGAACCTGCTTGAAAGACAAAGATTGAAGAAGAAAAGAGCTGTTGAGAATCCTCCTCTCACATTCTTTTTAACAAAATTTTCAAGCAAATGCTGATCGTGATCCTGATATGAAGCTAACCACAAAATCTGAAGAAAGAGACCCAGTGCTGAGAGTTCAGAAGTCAAGAACTTCCACAACATCTGCAGCATAGCGTCAACCATAGATTTCGTTGAAGACGTTGCTGAACTCATGTTATGAAGACAATTTGATGGCATCAGTCTAGGGGGAGATTGTTAGACCCTAAAGTGTGAGACTGACGCATCAAATTAACACAACGGGCTATGGTTACGAGTTGGGCTATACCGGGTTAGTTTATATTAGGTTGTGGACCTTTATAGGTCACTTGGGCTAAGCTTTAGGCCATGTGGGCCAAGCAGGCCCAAGGGAAGCCCATGTAGGGAAGTGGGCTTAGTTTAGTATATAAACAAGTTTCTAACTTGTTTTTAGGTTGGAACCTTGGAACCTCCTTGTTACACAATTTCTCTAGAGCTAGAGTGGAGGCGATTCAATTGTGGTGTACTCATACCAGACGTTTTTGCTTGTTCAAGTAATAGAAACGTGTGTGAGTTAAAAGTTATTTCGGTATTCTTGTTTATTTTCGTTTTGATTCTTGAATCACCTATTGATTGGATTCCGCACAATCAATAGGTTGTTTGATATCATTGAAAGATCCGTTTCACGGGACTTACAGTTATACTAGTATGTAACCTATTCCAATTAAAGCTCTGAAGTATTTCTAAAACATGCCTAAACGGGTCAGAACTGAAAGTCAAAGCAAAAGTCAAACTATGCGACTTTCGGTTCCGAACCGGGTCTAAACAGGAAATTGTCGGGTTGAACATGTTTAGACATGTTCTTACACTAATTACCAAGTTATAATAATGATCAAACAGGTTGTATATGTTCTACATTGTTAGTTATGCATAAATTAGAATTTAAGTATCCTGTTGACTTTTTATTAGCAAGTTTGACCCGACTTTTTGGCCTAGTTCGAGTGGGAATCAGGGGGAACCCTTTTAAGGGTTTATTACCCACATAATTACCAACTTATAGCTACTTTTGATTCGACTAATCGCTGGACCATTAGTGATTAATCTTAAAGTTAACCGTTAATTACGACGGTTTGACTTTTAAGCTAAAACTAAGCAAAAACTAAACTAAGAAAGGTTAGGCAAACTTACAGGAGTCCTATGAACGACCAGAGATCACTTGAGAAGAGTCTTGTGCTCCAGAAATGCTCCAGAAATGCAGGAGTGAGGTGTGTTCAATGTTTGCAACTCATTGGCCTTTTATAGTGATTTCAACACCACAAAATGTTGACACACAAGCCTACAACTGACCACAACATTCCCACAAGTGTCCCTAGTGCTCTAGGAGTCGTTTAGGGGCCATCCAAGATGAGGAAAATCGATTAAAGGTCGAATATGCGCGAAAACAGGCAGCTGTCAAAAGTTTCTGCATCTGATGGTCTGACGCGGCCCGCGTAAAGTCATGTTAACCTTTACGCGGCCCGCCTCAGTCTTGTAATCAGGCAAAAACGTTTTCAAGTTGTTGCATCTCGTCTCTTGGCCCTTCCGAAAGGTCAACTAACTTATTTCTTGCAATTTGAACCCCCTAATTTGACATATAAGGGCTTCAAGATATTTACCCACTTTGTTAAGTCCTCGGTTAACTTTATTGTTACCCGAAAGGTCCTAAACTTCAATGTTGACGCTTTAACCCCTTGTACATGGATTTGATCATAACTTTCTCGTACGATAACAAAACTTTTTGAAATTTATATCGTGCATTCTAGTGAGCATAATTAACCGTTACAAAGCTTCGGGTTTGTCAAGTTTAGTCCCTCTAAGCGAATTAACTTGTTTTTGCCATACCAAAGCCTTCAAAACTTATTTCTAAGTTATGTAAGGGTTATTTAAGGTATGTTAAGTATATGTTGAAGTTCCGGAGTATTTGTCGCATTAAACTGATTACGTTTACGCACCAGTTTGCGTATAAATCTCCAGAAAGCGATGTAGAGTTTGAAATTGAACAAAAGTCAAAACATGAAAAATGTAAAACATAACCAAACAAATATTGGGATCAAATAACATTGTTTTATTGATAAACGAACTGTTCACAATGATAACAAGCACAGATGTTACAATTGATGGTCCTTTTGTGACTTAGGCTAAATGTAATTGATATACATTCAAATAACATTCATTAGGAATGTTCATAACCTTTTAGCTTACATGGTTTGATAATACCATGGCTAATGAATTTTAGGTCATCAGGGTGATGACAGGCTATTGTAATGAAACTAAGCAATTGTTTAATTTGATGTTTAGTACCAAGTTTCGAGTATGGCAAACTCGGATCAGACAAATAACAGTCGTGATACTCATGATGTGACAAACGCTAATGATGCAACAAATGTGAACCTCAAGGTTAATGGAGTTAATCTCCAAGCTGTGATTGACGCAGCTGTTGGAAAAGCTATGAGAAAGGTCATGAAAAAGTTCAAAGAGCCAAATGCTACTTTCTCTAAATCACATTCCTCTGCTCATGAGAAGAGCTTTGTTCATACTTCGAATGCGAAGAATAAACCAAATAAGATGATATATAGCGAGGAGCTCCGTTCCTCTAAAGGATGTACTTAAAAGTACTTTGTATCTTGCAAGCCAGGAGACTTCAATGGCGAAAAAGGGAGCCATTGATTGCATAAAATAGATGGCTGAAATGGAAACCATTGTGTATATCAGTGTTTGTGCTAAGAAAGACATTTTGAGGTATGTATCATAGTCATTCAAGGGCGATGCCCTTAGTTGGTGGAAGACAATAATAAAGTCACAGGAAAGATACTCTTATACAATATGGGATGGTCCAAGTTCATATCAATAATGACACCGGGTACATCCCTTATCGTAAATCAATTGCTAAGAATTCTGTTTTGATTCGGGTACTACTAAGTCTTCCATAGATCATAAGCTTAGCAAACTTTTAAGAATTTTCCCATAAGAACTCCAGGTATTAAGTGTAAGGTAAAACTTACCAACGAAAAATCATAGGAGCCACTTCTTCTATTCCTGTCGGAGAATCTTCGTTCAAAAATCTAAAGTACTCTTTCTTCAGATGGAGTACGACAATATATGCTATATTATTTCATTTTCTCATTGATTTCTATCAACTACGAATGCCAGACTGTATGATAAAAGCGCCATATGAGAATTGGCGTATCCTAATGTGTCCCATAGATTGTTTCTATGCCTGATCAGTATGGAGGTTTAATGCATGGAACCACTAAGATATCCCAATGGTCATATTGTACTAAAGTCAGCTAATGGTATTCAAAGAAGATATACAGTATAGAAATGTCCAAATAAGTGTCATTAGTTAAGGCATCTATGCATTCATAAAGAAAATGTGTCATTTATATGGCACGGATAACGATAGATGAACTGAAGCCTGAGCTTCATAATATCTCTGACATCTCTGTGAATCTTGATTGTCCTCTTCGTATAACTACCATGTTTACCTCTTGAGAAGCGAGTAGAGTTAAGATTAATATCCCACCTAGGGCTGCATCTACTGAAAAATCTCCATATCGGTTAGTACCGACGGAAATGGAAGAACTAAGAGCCAATTAGATAAGCTTTTAGAGAAGGTTTCATAAAGCCTAACTCATAATTCTGAGAGCTCCAGTATTATTAATTTAGAAAGACGGTTCATTATGCTGATGCATTGACTACCGCAACCCTAACTAGGTAACGATTGAAAATTTGCTGTAAGCTGCCCAGGATCGTCGATTTGTTCGACTAACCATGAGGTTAGCTATTCCTTAAGATTGATTAAAGTAGTATTTAGAATGACTGTCTCACCCTAATTGAGTTCTCCTACGACAAATAGTTATTATATAAGTATCAAGGCTGCTCCTTTGGAGGCCTTGTATAGAAAGAATGTCAAACGTCCGTTTGTTGGACAGAAGTTTGGTAAGTCCGATTATCAAGACCTGAAATTACCCTGGAGACATCGGATAAGATCATATGAATTCGTGATCGTCTGAAAGCTGCCAGTAATCAGCAGAAAATCAATGTTAACGAGAGTCGCAAAGCTCTTAAGTTCTCAATAAGGAACAAGATTCAACAGAAAGTACCACCCTAGAAAGGTGTGCTGCATTTTGATGTAACGGGCAAGTTAAACTCTAAATATATAGCACCATTCGAGAAAATCGGATATGTCAAGATCAGTAGCCTATAGACTAAAACTTACCTAAGGAACTTGATCCACACTTGTGATTTCAGGATATGTCTAGCCGTTAAGTAAATAGCATTATCACATAATGATATGCAGATTAATGAGAAATTATGGTCTATTGAGAAACCCATATCGATTAAGGAATGACAGGTTAAGAAGCTCCGAAAGAAAGCATGTACCTATTGTATAGAACAATTGGGATGCCCGTAGAGGCCCCTAATATGCTGAGGAGGTTAAGTCCATTATACGACAGAAAGTACTTCCATTCTTTTTGAGAAAATCTTGAGGTCGAGATTTCTTTTAAGGGGGTGAGGATGTAACACCTCGTAAAATCACGTCCAATGATGTGTTGACACGTGTACTAAACCCTAATGAAGTCAAACGTTGACTATTAAGGACTAATTTTGCGAAAAATCAAAAACTTTGAATGCGAAAGGACTAAAAGTGTTAACATGCTTAAACTAAGCCTCTGAATAACAATACATGGTATTCATATTCACAAATGAGCCACTTGTTGGTCGAGAGGAGCCGTTTGCATAATTATTTGAAAGTTTCTACGTCGAAGGGTTAAAAGCGTCAACACGTTACTTCTTACCTCTGAGTGACCTTTTAACAAACCCGAAGCATCGTAATATTTGAGCATACACTCGGGAATGCCTATCATGGGTTACGTAAGGCTTGGATATCGTTAAACGATATTACGCACATTTATGTGCGTTAAAAGGACTAGAAATGACAACAAGCGAAACTGCACTTTTGAGCGACCTTTTAAGCGAACTGGAATAAACTGGAGTGTCGTAATATCCCGTCATACTCTTGGGAATGCTTATTATTGATCTTGAAAGGCTTTTATGCCATTTCGCGTTAAAACACACAAGTTCGCAAATTAAAGGGTTAAAAGCGTCATTGGGAAGAAACTAGTGTTTTCGGTGATCGTTTAACGGAACCGGACCTAACGGTGTTTGGTTATACTCCCTAGATCATCTACAAACTAATTTCAAGGATTAAATGTGCCTAAAATGAAAGTTACATTGCATTTAAAGGTGCAGGGACTAAACATGACAAGTTTTAAACTTGTTTGGCTGGTCATGTAAGGCGTCGCGCTGCGCGACTTTGTGTCCCCTATACCGCCGCGCAACGCGACGACATCACTTCGACAAAAAGATCATGTCAGCTGCAGGTTCTTCATACTTGTTTCCCACACATGATTTTTAAAACCATTTGATCATTCTAGGGGCTTTCTAACTTATTTTTATAGCTGGTATACACTTGTAATGATCCTAAGCAATCCCGTAACACTTGTTGATCATCCAAACATCCTCCAAACTCTATAAAAGGGGTGTTGAATTCATTTCAAAACTCACACTTTCTTTTCAATCTTGCTATTTCTCATAATCCTAGAGGAACATTTTGGAACCTCTTTTGAGTTCTATTCAGTCCAAAGGACCATTTGTAAGTGTCCGTTCGTGACTAGTTTATTTTATTTGGCTTTTAAAGCCGAATAGTCAAGCGTTTTCGATAAACGCTTTCACTTTTAGTAAGACCGTAAACGGTCGAGCCATTGTTCGCAACGAACATGGCTACGTGATCGTAATTAGGTAGGTGTTAAACCCTCAAAAGGGCACCTCCTAAGAATCACGTTTGCTTGGTCAATTGATGAGTCAACGTAACATTGTTTTAAAAAGTCAACAGGTCAGTTTTCGAAATAACTGTGATATACGTTTAGAAGTATTCTAAAATACGTTTTATCATTTAAACAACTTGGTAATAATTATTAGAACATGTGTAAACATGTTCGGCTCGTCAATTCCAGTTTTAGGGTCGGTTCGCAACCGAAAATCGCTAAGTTTGACTTCTGCGTTGACTTTCAATTATGAACCGAATTAGATTAGTTTGCTACTGATTTTAGGTTCCGTTATGATCGTAATTTGATGTAGTATAACCCTATACGGTTATATTACACGATCATATTAGAAATCTGAGTTTTTGCACATAACTCGTTATTATGCTTAACTTTAACCATTATGCCCTTATAGTATAAAAACGAGATTTTTGAATATGTAAGCATGCAAATAGCTTTGTTACTGATATATAAACATGTCAAAATTATTTTGACGATATTTTCTGGTCTCAAATCAAAGTTATGTAAGATATCGTAAAATTGAACTTTTTTATTAATTAAATTACGCTTTGGTGCATAAATCATGTTTAAACCCAAATTTTGGCACCAAACTCATTACCTACTGTTATGATATTATTTTTAGGGATTTTTGGAATTTTGGGTCAGATTATAAACTGACCATATCATTGAGTTCTTGTATAAATTCGACAAAAAAAGATAATGCCCTTTTTGTTAATAAAATGAGATTTACATATGATTAGAATGCCAAACCTTTTTCTACTGATTTTATATGAAAATAAAATATTTTAAACATTCAAGGCTGATCAAAGTCTCAGAATTTCATAAATGTCGCAAATATCGTCAATTGTCGACTTTTACGCTAATTAGGTGCATAGTATGGTTTAAAACCATATTTAGCACCCCAAGACTTGTTACCTACTGAATTTATAAATAAATTTTAATACTTTTACAGTAGGTATAATTCATGAACTCAGACTTCCAATTTTGTCCCTAAAAACATATGTGAAATGACCAAAATGCCCCTACGGTGCATAGTTTGGCCATAAATGGTAAACCACACATATGTATGATATCCTACTGTTATAACATTGTAAAATAAATATTTTTACATAATGTTTTAGACCAGAACATCAGTTTATGTTTAAACCTCTTTTATAAATCTCAAAATGACCAAAATGCCCTTACGGGACTTAATTTGGTTTAGAGATCTTTTTGGGCATAATTGTTGATATCCTACTGATATTATAACATATTTAAAGCATAATAACTTTTGGAACTTGTACATGACTTATCCGGTTACCCGTTATGCATATACGCGTTCGGTACGGTTTATGTAACTAGTTTGCATAAATTAGCCGAAACGGGTCAAACCTTATCATTTTTACTTCAAAATCCAGAATGTATTTAGTTTACCCATTTTATACAAGTCTTCATACTTGTTGGGTCTAAATCACATTCCAATCCGGTCATCGTTTAATCTAGGGTTTCGTGCCGTAAACCTTTCTTTAAACTAACCGGTCTAAGTTTACAAACTAAATAAGACCCGTTAGTAATCAAATAGGTTAATATAACCTTCATTCCAGATTAGGAGCCCCGGTAAATGATACTTGCACTTGTTTGAGTAGTTTATACGGCTGAGTATACAAATCTTGCATTTTAAGCTCAGGTAAATACTTTTAACTTATTTTCCCTTATACGGGCTTGGGATACGGCAAATTATTACCGCTTGGTCGGGTGTGGAATATTTAATCGATTAGTGGTTAATTCATTAACATAACCCCTTTTAATCTGTGTTGTTTGATATATAAACATTTGGGGGTTAATGACCGTGTCTTGGATATCATTGGCATCATTTAAATGCAAATGGCCACGACCTAAGCACGGGGTGTAGGCATACACCTGACAGTTGCGATACGGGTTCTTTTCCCCAAAAAGGGAATTAAGATATAAGATATAACCACACGTGAGGATAACTCCTTGTGGTCTATATTAGTGGTGTGTCTATTAATCATGACTCGGCTTCTATCCCAGGCCCTGAACGTACGAAAAAACATGTAAATCTGTATACAAGAATATTTTTTATATAATTGTACCAAGTGACAAAAGATTTTATGCCTTGTGCATCCAAACCAATTTTATAAACACTTTCAAATGAGTCGGTTAATTGTATTTACCAGTGTAAACTGACGTATTTTCAAAAGACTAAGTGACAGGTATACACGTAATTGGATGGAAGCTTCTGGACGTTAAGTAGAGGATCTTGCAAGTCCGTAATGACTTATGTCTGTTGAACATGTTGTGTATTTGATTTTAGATCCGCCTGTGGATTTAATATTACAAGCTCGTATGTAATTATTATTTGTATTTTCTGACATTTGAGTTAGTAATAATATTTTATATTCCAAGACTTCCGTTGTGCTATTCTGTGTATGTTTGACTATGACTATATCAATCTTACGTCACGATACTCCCCACCGGGCCCACCTGGGTGAGCTGTAAATATCGGGGTGTGACACTACCCAACCCCCGCAAGTGAGGAAAAGCGTCTTATCGAAGATCATGGCGGTGGTAAACCCATATATGAGCGACAAAAAACCGCATGTCGTACAGGAAAACACTCGCGGGCGGCCAACGTCCAAGGTCCAACAACAAAGAAAAGAACAACCTGCTAGAGATAGCTCAGTTGGGCCTCCCAGACAACAAAGAAGGTGTGACCCTCCTCGACACAGCTCTTATGTACCGTCGCAAGATTCCCTGATACCGTCTACGTCTGTAATGTCTCTAAAGTCTCAAAGGTCGTTAAATTGACGCAGTCATTCAATGGCTTCACATGAAGAAGAGACTGGCAAGGACCATGGCTTTCCGTTAATCACTGATGAGGGAACGCTTGAATATGTGCACAGATACAAAATACTCTACCCCGTGCTCCCTTTTGATAGCATACACCTTAAGATCCTCAAGATAACCCCAAGAAAGAATATCACCCAGAGATTTATCTGGATGATCCGTGAAATACTGGAGTGGTCTCTTGTACTTTCTCTCCTTTGGCATCACTTTGAACCAATTCTCCCTTCCTTCTAATAACTCTTCTTGTGGAACTACATCAGGAATACCTTCAGTTGATATCCTCTCCACTACCTTTCTCCTAACTTCCTCTTCATTGTGTGTTTTGAACATTTCAGCGAATGTTGGAAATGTATCATCTTCACCCGAATAGTGAAAGGGTGTGTCTTCTTCAGAAATATCTGACCCTTCCTCTATAATCACATCCTTAAAGTTGTCTGCTTCATTGGGAAAGCTGAAAGAATATTCTCTTTCGGGCGATGAAGGAATATCATCCTCTATATCAAACTTCAAATTCCCGTCATCCATACCCAACTCTTCTAACATTTCTTCTCTCGTCCTAGGCACCTCTAACTTCCCCTCAAATGCAGAATGGAAGTAAATAACTTTGGGTTGTGTTAGGAATACCTGATCAGCATGTTGTTTGCAAGAAGAAGAAGACTCCTACTGTTGATCATCTTGTTGCTCATTCAGTTGATCATTCAGGAAGTCGTCAAGAGTATGTTGAGTGGTCGGCTTCACACTAGTAATCCCGTAGCTCCTTGATCATCATCATCATTATCATACATGGGATCATAGTTGTCGATGTCATCAAACAACTGCTTCAACTCCTCATCCTTTAACTTTTCTTCTTCCTCTTCATCTTTCTCTTCTTTATAACATAGTAATTTTGTATCAGCTTTTCTCACCTTCCGTTTTCGTTGATTAACTTTCACTAAACGGATAACCTCTTTCAAACTATAAGGTAATGAAAAAGCTTCACCAATAAGGACAAAACCTTTTTCTGGATCAACTTCAGTATCATTCACCTCTGCTTCTGTCATTTCAACATCAGTACCTTCAGCTTCTGGTTGAACTTGTTGGCTTGAAGACCCAAGTATCTCTTCACTATCAACCACAACACTTTTCTTCTTCTGTGTCGCTTCCTCAGCCAACTCTTTTTCTCTCTGAATTCTTCTCTGTTCAACCCTTTGTATCTCCAAATCATTATACATAGCTTGGACGTTGATTCCAAGCTTGTGTTCCATCACAGTATACAACATGTTTAGCTGCTCGTCTTTCACAACTTTGTCTGCCCTCAGGGCTTCAATCTCCTGCCTTAACACTTTGTTTTCATTAGAAGACGTTTCATGAAGATCATCTATCATCTAATGCAGCGTCTTGTTCACTTCATTCATGTTCTCATACTTAGTGTTGACTTCAACAAACTCTTCAGTTATTCTGTCAATCACTTTAGCCTGTTCTACAATAGTGTCATTCAAATCATCTATGATTTCAGCATGATTGTTGTAGGCTTTCTTCAACTCTTCATTCCTTGCTTTGACTGCTTTGAGCTAAGCTTCAACTTTTTCTTTTCCCTTCTCAAGACTACTTACTTTCTTTGTGAGAACTTTGATCTTTCCATCATGAAACATATCATAATCACCTTCGGGAAGATCAAATGGAAATTCACCATGAACCTTTGGAAAACCATCATATGAACCAGACGACGTATCTTTCTTTTCAGGTGACTTCTTCGGATCGTCTTGAATGTGGATTGTAGGATTGATTGGTGATGCAGGCGGCGTAGACTTTCTCTCACCCATATACTGAACTTCATCATCACATTTCTCAGCTTCAACATTCTTTTCAACTCTTACATACTCTAGACTTTCAGGCTTTTTCTTTTCAGCTTCTAGACCCTCTGTTGTTTCAACCTCAGGTGCTTTAACACTTTGAACTTCAACCTCTGGAATACTTTGAGCTTGTTGCACTTCTGGAGCATTACCACTTTGCATTTCAGGCATTGTTGCTGCTCCCTTTCTAGCTCTAACATTCCTTGGAATAACACCTGATGGATGAGCTTTACGCTTTTTCCTGAGTTTCTTCTTTTCCTCGGGTGTTGGAATGTAAGTAGAATCCTCTTTATCAGAATCCTTTTTCTTCTTTGGAGGCTTCACTTTCAACTTTATCTTTCCAACTCCCAACTTCGATGTGTCATATTCAGGTTCACTTTCTGTTGCACTTGAATCTGTTTCAACAACTCCTTCGACTTCTTTTTCTTTGGCACTTTCAGCTTCAACGTTCTTTGTAGAAGTTTTAGCTACTTTTTCAACATGAGAACTTTGAACCTTTGCAGCAGCTTTAGCAACTTCATCAACAGTATGCTTGATATATTGATCAAATGTCATATTCAAAAGATCTGCTCCTTGCTTTATCAACTCTGTTGGATCAACTACTGGCTCATCAACAAGTCTCGGTGGAGATTTCTTCTTTGATGGCTCTGCAAAACAAACATCAACACTTATTAGTATGATATAACAAAGAATAATCTATCAACCTTTCATGTGACTCCCCCTTTCTAACTTTACACTTAATAACGATCTTCGGTGTCTCCACTTTAGGTGATACTTTTGGAGTCCTTTTTCTCTTTCCATCTTTCACGAACCAAAAACCTCAGCTTCTTTTCATGCATGACCCTCAAGCTATCCGTCTCATCTTCAGAATTACTATTCTCATGCCTCCATGCATCATTCTCAGGTGCTACATAGTTCAAGTTTGCAATTTTTCCAAACATTCTTGTCACCCTTGGTTCCTGATCAACTGTCAAACCTTTATACTTGTTTAACCTATTCAATGTTTCAGTATTCATGTGATGCAGTTTCAGCTCATCTGCTGGATCCTTTGAAAGATTTGGTACAAGATCATCTAATATCATCTGTATAAACCTTGGATACATGATGTATTTCTCAGCTTTTACATTATCAACCATGTGAGAAAATAACACCTGTGAGATGTTATAGGGCCTGTTGAGTACCAAACATGTGACAATGTTCATAATGTAATCAGATGTCTCATCATAGGCTCCTTTCCTATGAGAGAAAGCATGAACCACACAATGCACTAAGAACTTGTAAGGTCTGCAAAATCTTGACTTTATGTAACCTTTATCGTTCACATGACCAGCATATCCCATCCTAAACCAGAATCCCTTGCTCAACCTTTCCGGGATAATTATAGGATCATTGTCACTGTCTTTTAGATCTAAAATCCTCTCACGTCTGCCACTGTAAACTTAATTTCTACATCAATGTCCTTATTTTTCTCATCCTTCAATCTAACTGCAGAATATATTGTCTTTTCATTCTCGTCATATCTCACAGACTTCCAAAATCTCCTAAGATGTGACTCATAACATATCGTCTTTTCCGTTAACGCCTTAGCGATTCCACTCTCTTTCATAAAAGGTATTATAACTTTAAAAGGCTCCATATTCGGGTAACTTTCATCCAATATGCAGTAGATGTTAAGATTTGGATGTAATCAGTTGCTCTTGTCTGCAAAAAAAAATATGCGCGTTAGAGTTTGCATAAACTTCGAGACATAATAGATAAAGTTACAAGTTTCAAAATTTTCAAAAATTTTCTAACACTTGAACTTTTCACTCTATACAGTACTGATGGATCGGATGGCCATCCGATCGGATGAGCTTATCCAATAAAGAATATCAACAAATAAGACATGTGCATTTGGATCGGATGGCTTATCCGATCGGATGGTCATCCGATCGGATTGACATTCGATCAAACAATTAATGACCAAGAATGAAAACATCAATGTGAATGCTTTTGGATCGGATGGCCCTCCAATCGGATGGTCATCCGATCGGATTGTCATTCGTTCCAAGACAAGTCAGTACAATGAAGATCAAACATGTGAGAGTGTGTTTTGGATCGGATGGCCCTCCAATCGGATGGTCATCCGATCAGATTGCCATTCGATTGAAAACAATATATCAGTTAAGCATGAATCAGTTGAACCATTTGCAACACAAATACTTAGAATATTTTCAAACTTATAATGTGTCATGGATCGAATGGCCCTCCGATCGGATTGCCCTTCGATCCAAGGTACCATGAAGAACAGTTTGAATCTCATATGAACATCAAAAAATTTCTAACATTTTTAAAAAATTGATCACAATTTCTCTTAAAGATTTGGCCGACTATCAAAACCTTATGTTCAGATTCTCTTAAAACTCAATGGTTTGGGTTTAATTTGGATTTTAGTCCTTCAGCCCGCCGACACCTTCAAACAACCTAGATTTAAATCCAATGTGTTTTCGATCAAATTGGCACGGTAAACCTATAGATCTAAGGCCGATGAACAATACCCTATGTTCAGATTTTAACAAAAATCTCAAACAAATCCAAGATCTAAGATTCATCAAGAAAAGACGCCGACACTATGTTCAAACCTCAAATTCATCAAATTTAACGGTTAAAATCAGGAAACTTACCTTTCCCATAGTGAAGGTTGAGTGTGCCAACAATCCTATGTAACTTGGAAAGCAAGAATGTGAGATCAAGATCAAAATCAAGTTGAGAGAAAATGTGAGAGTGAACGAAGGGCGGTTCGATCGAAGGAGGTTGACCTAGTCCTTTGACCCTTATATACAGTTGACCACCACTCGGATGGCCATCAGATCGGATTGACATCCGATCGGATTATCATCCGATCCAAACTCAGTCATTTTCAAATTTTTTATTTTTTTGCCATTTTTCAACTTTTATCTGGTTTGGTCATTTTTATATATCCACTCAAGTATCTAGGTCCAAATTAATGACCCTAGGTACTCAAATTGTCTACCAAGTCCAAGTTAATGACCTTGGTTGACCCGAAACAAAACAACTGACATTTTGATCAAACTTTTTCAAACATTTTTCTGAAAAATTGTACAAGTATCAAGTTAATGATCTTGTTTTGACTTTGAATTTCTCAAACTTTCAAGATTAGCTCCCAACCCAGTTGTTCAGTCCAGAAACTTCCTTCTTTGCTTCACTTCTAAGATTCTGAAGATCAGCTTTCCACCTTGTTTTGTCGAAAAACTAAAGCAGAAGATAAAATCTTTTTGGGCTTTCTAAGCTAAACTGAAATAAAATACAGTAAAGTAAACAGTAAACTATTTACAAACATATTTTTGCGAGTCGTGTTAGAGGATCATATCAGCTACCGACTAGATACAGGTACCGTTGAGCTTAATTTCACACAAAGTATTAAACAGTTCACTTAGATTGTTGATATACTGGTCCTTTTAAATTTTTACACAGACTTCAACTTATTCAGGATACGAATTACATGTTTTAAGTTCTTAACGTATTCGCGTGTCCCACCTGAGAATATACTCTCGTATCCAGATCTCTATATTCAGTCTTACAAGTGAACGTACTCAAATGATATATGTAAAAGGTAGTGCGAGGCCATGAGAGCTCATGTTAGAACTTTCGTTCAGACAAAGAGATGATGGCTCGACTTTCAGTGTGTCCCTCTTGGGGATCTTTTCTTCAACAGCACATGATTCGCATTTTGCAATGTTTATCATTTTTTATGCTGAGGGGAGGCTTTAAAGATTAAAGTTGTGCAGAGTTGATGCGTGCGTAGCGTTATATGTTTTTATTATATTTTAAGCCCTTTTTAACACTTTAGTCAAGTTTTAAATTTATAAAACACGATATTTTACTAACACTAAACACACATATGGGCAAGTGCACCCATCATGAGCGTAGTATAGCGTTGGTAAGATACCGAGGTCGTCCGAGGACACAAGAGCTTTTAGTACCGGTTTATCCTCAACGTCTAATCAAATCAAAAGTTTGGAAAAAGGTTTTTAACATGAAAATAAAGACTAAAAATGATGAAAATAAAAATAAAATAAAACAGATAGACAAGATGAATCACTTGGATCCGACTCGCCTTTAGTGTAACCTTTGATGATTTCCGCACTTTTGCACTTTTTAAGAGATTATCTTAGCTATAGTAGTAGGCCCCTCTTTTGAAGGTGACGTTACCCTCAACCCAATAGTTTGAGTCAGCAAGGATACAATCCTAAAGGGTTGGAATATTGAAAGATAATTAATTAAGTTATTAATGCGTAATGTGGTAGGCCCCTCTTTTGAAGGTGACGTTACCCTCGGCTAAGTGGTTTGAGTCAGCAGGGATACAATCCCAAGTAGCCGGGTTAATGTATTAATAGTAGTTTACATATGAGGGGATCAAGCCATTCGCACCCCCGCCATCCAATACCATTGGGTATTTAAGGAGGTCCTAGTAAGCTTGACCCAGGTCCTTGCAGGATCTATACACTGAACAAGGCAAGAACCTTACCAAACCATTCCCTTAACCCCCGACCAGGTAGCCAACATATCTCTATATAGACCATAGAGATATGAATGGTGTTAATCTTTTATTTTATATAGACAGTAAAATAACGCCAAGACACCATGGACAAATGATAAGGAAGTTTCACCTTCAACATAAGAAACTAGTTATTAAAGTCATTAATACAAAACCAAATAAAAAGTGCAAAAAGAGTAAAAAACAAAAGTATTAAACTAAATGCTTGTCTTCACCAAGTGATGTAAGAGACTTAGGCAAACATGGCCTTTGATTATCAAGAACTCTTACTATCAATCTTGGATCTTGAGACTACTACACACACTCTATGATGGATGATGGATGATGGTGGTGGATGTGGGTGTTGTGATAGTGGTGGAGTGTGGGTGAAGTGGGAGAGAGGTGGTTTGCCAAGGGATGCCTTTGAAGTGAACCAAGCACCTCTATTTATAGCCTGCACAGAAGCCCGGACACGGCCCCGTGTCCATACACTTTCTCTTTCTTCATTAATTGCAGTTTGTCTGTATTAGCTCCACACGCCCACGTGTCCGCTGGGCACGCCCCGTGTGCAGAAGCGTATCTGTACTACCAAGATTTGCTTAGATTCTGCGAATCTTTGCGTTGACCACGACTGTGTTGAGCTGGGCACGCCCCCGTGTTGGGAAATAAAAGCTTCTATACTTTGTCTTTTCTGCAGACACGTGAGCATGCCCCCATGTCCGTTGGACACGGGGCCGTGTTCATCCTTCTGATCTCTTGTTTTTGCTTGGGAAGATGTTGTCGAGGGGTCGGGCATGCCACGTTTATTCCTTTTCTTGTATTTGTGTTAGATTTGGCTGCATTTTTGCTTCTTTTGTTCATTTACGCTCATTTAATCCTGAAAATACAAAAGGAAGACAAAAGCACACTTTTTCCAACATTAGTACTAAAAAAAGGTTAGTTTTATGCTTTATTTGATGTAATTTATATGTTGCATTTTACACACATCAAATACCCCCACATTTGAATCTTTGCTTGTCATCAAGCAAAACTCTTTATAATGTGGCTTACACACCCAAATGGAATGGGTAGAAGAGAAGTTTTTGGGCTAGTCTTGAGTGTCGGGATTCCAAGATCTTTATTAGGCTTTATTTTTATGCTATTTACAATCCTATTCGTTATGATTTATTTAGAACGTCTCATAAGAGAAATTACTTATTTGCGCATAACATGCCTCTTTAAAATTCCATTTATATACAAGTTCACATACCTCACGTGAGATCACTCAACACTCGGCCGAAGATGTATTTTTGTGAAACACTCGAGACCGGCATGAAACTTATTTCTACCATATGCTTGCCAAGCAATTAATCCTCCTCCTTTTTAACTAAAAACCTTTGTAAATATCAAGAGGACTTGGGGAAGGGTTAGGCTTGGATTAAAGGTAGGTGGTTTTGGGTTAGTGGTTAGTAGAAAAGGGCGAAAGGCGTAAAAAGCGTCGGTTTTCGTAAAACTTTTTTTATTTTTGTGACTTTTTATTCAAACGAAGCATTTTCAAACAAAGTTTCTTTTGATGAACTTGTTTGTTTATTGCTAGACTTAATTTTTTTTTATACGGAAGTCACTTGAAGACCGAGCTTTTTACTAAAATAAAGGGTTTAAAATAAAAAAAAGGGTTTTTGGTAGGTAAAGGGTGTTTGTTTTGTGGGTTTAGAAATGAAAAGGTTTAGGCTCAAAGGGGTTAACTAGGGAGATTTTGGGTATGTTTTAAAAAACATAATGGTGTTGAAAGAAAAAGGGGTTAGTCCTAATGCCTCCATCATTTACTTACATGGGTTTAAGTTGATAAGGACCGGGAATGTATCGCCATGGCAAGTTCTAGAGTCGTAAGAAACCAAGCGGCTATTCACACAAGAAACGAAAAATGAGCATTTAGTTTAAAGATGTGTATTTATATGCTCAATTAAAGGCTCAAAACTCACTTTTTGTGGGAATGGATTTATAACGTGATCAAGTATATATAATCAAATTAAAATTAGATTTGTCATGTCGTTTCATAATTTTCTTATGTTGGTTCTTTTTTATCACGACGCTATCGGTTGTAAAGTTGTAAAAATATAGCCTTTTTTAGAACTTGTTATTCCCAACTTAAATCAAGACAAGTGAAAAATGAAAATTTTTGAAAAAAAATTTGGGGTGATTAGCGGTTCCAATAGAGTTTTGTGTAAGGCTTGTAATTAGGACTTGCAAAATTCAAGGTTTTAGCATCCCCCCCCCCCCACACTTAAAATACACATTGTCCTCAATGTTTCCGAAAAATAAGTTTTTAGGTTGATTGAATGTGTAAAAAGAGTGTTAAAAACAAAATTTATGTTACTGGGCGTCTTGACACGGGCCCATGGTGACCGGGCATGGCCCTGTGTTCAGATTGCCAGTAATAGAAGGCTGGGCACGGGGGCGTGTTCAGTGAGCACGCCCCGTGTCCATGTACCTGAACTGGGCGTTTTTCTGCAGACCCTTGAGCACGGGGCGTGTTGGCTGAGCACGGCCCGTGCTCAACTTGATGTGATGAAGAAAAATTGTCGGGAGGCTCTATTTTTGTGCAGGGGGTGTTGGTTCAAGCTTCCCTTAGTATCCTTCACCATCCCGAGTGTGTTTTACCCATTACAACATCATCCAAACACCAAATAATTTGAAAACCATCATTCATTAAAGAGAGAGTTACATAAGGTTCCTAATAAAATCATAAACTAAAACTAGATAAGTAGGTCAAGAAACACAAGAAATCTAAAACCGCAAAGAAGTCCTAGCCTATAGTTTATTTTAAGACCAAAATTTCCGACAAAGATAATTTTCTCGGTTGAATGAGGCTTGAAGAACTTCTTCTCCGGGTATGGTCCCTCACACGTCGTTGAGCCATTCTTCTATCTCCCGAGGGAGAAGAAAGGCGGGCTCATTGGCATCATCATTTTGAAGGGATGTAAGTTCCACCGGAACTTCTTGCAAATTGTCAAGAGGATGTTCCGCGGGGATGCCATCCCACCCGGTGGGGTTAATGACTCCAAGTGCTAAGTTCCAATCCTCTTGGGGATGGATTGGTTCCATGGGAAGTGTCACAAGAATGTTCAACCTCTGATGCAAGAGGTTGATTTCTTGGAAACTATTTTCCAGCCCCACCGTCAGATAATTTATACGGTCGATCAGGACCTCTTCTACGGATGTCATTTCGTCGAGAGCTTCTCGTAGTGCCATCACATAGCGTACAAGAGTTGCTTCGATTGAAGGCCTTCGTTCCCTACGACTGTTTCTGGAATGTGCTGAAGAGGTTCCACTATTTTGGCTTGACATTCTACGAAAATAAACTGAAAAGAGTTTATTTTAATGAAATAGTACCTCGAACACGGCCTCGTGCTCACCGAGCACGGTCCCGTGTTCACCTCTCTGCAGGTTTTTAAATCAAGGAATCTCGGAGTTTTAAATTAATTTTCTGACTTTTGAAGCATTTTTAAGCAGAAATAACTTAAAACATTGTTGTAAAACTTATTTTTGACAAGATCCCTTGAATAAAAACCTAACAAATATCACAATAAAGCTTGAAAACATGGAGGTTTCAAGCTTTAATAGAGGTTTTGAGGAGAGAATGAAGAAGAAGGCAATGGACAAAAGTAGAAAAGACAAGATGGTTGTTGAGAACCTTCTTTATAATATACCTAGTATGGTATGTGTGAAGATCCCACCAAATCTCTGTCTTTGGAGTGGTCCAAGAGTGCAGGAATTTTGCTGCATTTATAGAAAACGACAGCACGCTGGACACGGCCCCATGTTCGGCTGGACACGGCCCCGTGTGCAGACGAGATTCTGACACTTTTTTTCCGTATTCTGACCGAAAGTCAGACGAGAATCTTTTGGTGGACACGGGGGCGTGCTGACTTGGACACGGCCCCGTGCCTAGAAGTTGTTTATGAAGTTTTGTCTATTTTAAGGAATTTATCCGGATCGGGTGGTTCCTTACTGGACGGAACAACACCGAAGTGCCTGAGATACCTTAGTTGCCCTAGTTTTAGACGAGAATGCAAGAGGTTATCGGAAAGGGTGATTCCTATGCTAAATGTAGGTGGACAAGTCCAACCCTTTTCCGGGCTCTCGTAAAAGAAGGTGTATGTCGAATCGCTTAGGTCTATGTATGCATCGATGGGGAGTCCAACATGGCACAATCGACACAGGGACGACTATCGCTCAAGTCTTCGCAAGAGTCAGACGTGATTTTGGGAACGACGATGTTGTTTTTATCCAAATGCGATCTCAATAATTCTTCTTGGGCGTTGTCTTGAGATGAATTAGTTATGTCCATCTCAAGCTCTTTTATCCAATTAAGAATTAGATCTTCCATTTGAAATAATTCATCAAGAATCATTTCATTTAGAATAGATGATTGAGAGCATTCTAGGGAGAGATAGGGATTATTTTTACTCTCGCTCCTCTTATGGCTATAGGAAAACGATGGGTCTATATAGTGGGGAGTGTAATTTAAAAAATAACATTTTAAATCTTCATGAGTTCTGCCACATATTTGACACCACGTACCATAAGAGGAGCGGAAGTAAAAAAAATATGTATCGCTCATGTTTGTGTCAGAAATTACCAACTGTCGGGATCTTACGGTTCTGTTTTCAGTATCTGATACTTGGGCACGGGGCGTGTTTATTGGGCACGGGCCCGTGTTCTGCTACTGTCTGACTTAAAACAGGATTGCCAGTACCAAAGATTGGGCACGGGGCGTGTTCAGCGGGCACGGCCCGTGCTGAGCTCTGCAGAAGCTGAAAATTTAAGAAAAACCCTAAAAAAATAGAAAAATAAGAAAAACGATTAGGCCGTTGATTCCTAACTTTCTTAAAATCCTTGTGTCCCCGGCAACGGCGCCAAAAACTTGATGCGTGTGTAGCGTTATATGTTTTTATTATATTTTAAGCCCTTTTTAACACTTTAGTCAAGTTTTAAATTTATAAAACACGATATTTTACTAAACCTAAACACACATATGGGCAAGTGCAGTATAGCGTTGGTAAGATACCGAGGTCGTCCAAGGACACAAGAGCTTTTAGTACCGGGTTATCCTCAACGTCTAATCAAATCAAAAGTTTAGAAAAAGGTTTTTAACATGAAAATAAAGACTAAAAATGCTGAAAATAAAAATAGATAAACAAGATGAATCACTTGGATCCGACTCGCCTTTAGTGTAACCTTTGATGATTTCCGCACTTTTGCACTTTTTAAGAGATTATCTTAGTTATAGTAGTAGGCACCTCTTTTGAAGGTGACGTTACCCTCAACCCAGTAGTTTGAGTCAGCAAGGATACAATCCTAAAGGGTTGGAATATTGAAAGATAATTAATTAAGTTATTAATGCGTAATGTGGTAGGCCCCTCTTTTGAAGGTGACGTTACCCTTGGCTAAGTGGTTTGAGTCAGCAGGGATACAATCCCAAGTAGCCGGGTTAATGTATTAATAGTAGTTTACATATGAGGGGATCAAGCCATTCGCATCCCCGTCATCTAATACCATTGGGTATTTAAGGAGGTCCTAGTAAGCTTGACCCAGGTCCTTGCAGGATCTATACACTGAACAAGGCAAGAACCTTACCAAACCATTACCTTAACCCCCGACCAGGTAGCCAACATTATCTCTATATAGACCGTAGAGATATGAATGGTGTAAATCTTTTATTTTATATAGACAGTAAAATAACGCCAAGACACCACGGACAAATGATAAGGAAGTTTCACCTTCAACATAAGAAACTAGTTATTAAAGTCATTAATACAAAACCAAATAAAAAGTGCAAAAAGAGTAAAAAACAAAAGTATTACACTAAATACTTGTCTTCACCAAGTGATGTAAGAGACTTAGGAAAACATGGCCTTTGATTGTCAAGAACTCTTATTATCAATCTTGGATCCCGAGACTACTACACACACTCTATGATGGATAATGGTAGTGGATGTGGGTGTTGTGATGGTGGTGGAGTGTGGGTGAAGTGGGAGAGAGGTGGTTTGCCAAGGGATGCCTTTGAAGTGAACCAAGCACCTCTATTTATAGCATGCACAGAAGCTAGGACACGGCCCCGTGTCCATCCACTTTCTCTTTCTTCATTAATTGCAGTTTGTCTGTATTAGCTCCACACGCCCCCGTGTCCGCTGGGCACGGCCCCGTGTGCAAAAGCGTATCTGTACTATCAAGAATTGCTAAGATTCTCCGAATCTTAGCATTGACCACGGCCGTGTTGAGCTGGGCACGCCCCTGTGTTGGGAAATAGAGGATTCTACACTTTGTCTTTTCTGCAGACACGTGAGCACGCCCCGGTGTCCGTTGGACACGGGGCCGTGTTCATCCTTCTGATCTCTTGTTTTTGCTTGGGAAGATGCTGTCGAGGGGTCGGGCATGCCACGTTTATTCCTTTTCTTGTATTTATGTTAGATTTGGCTTCATTTTTGCTTCTTTTGTTCATTTACGCTCATTTAATCCTAAAAATACAAAAGGAAGAGAAAATCACACTTTTTCCAACATTAGTACTAAAAAAGGGTTAGTTTTATGTCTTATTTGATGTAATTTATATGTTGCATTTTACACACATCAAGAGTATTATACGAGGACTAGGCTATGGCTTCCGCAAAATCAGAAGTCCTGGTATAATACCCCAGATATCATCAAGTACATAGACCTAGTATGTCAGAAATAGAAAATTTTTCAAACAAGATTTCAGGGGTTACCTATATATCCGAGAGATGTTCCCCACGAATTAAGCAAGAAATGATTTTTATGTTTATATCCCGAACAAGTCTACTAAGAGTGTAAAAACCTATCAGCATATCATCAGTGAGACCGTTTAACGCTTTAAGACATTACATTTCTTTAGCATACCATAACTGTCTAGCTGATGTACAATCATTTCCCCTTTTTACACAAAATTCTTTTTGGGTTTTCTATTGTTTTTGGATTTTGAAAATTTTCTCATGTTTTTGTGTTTTTGTATTTTTGCATTTTTGCATTTTTATTGTTTTTTGTATTTTCTGAAATATATCTATCTCCCCCTAAATACGAAAACAACTAAAAAGTCGACAAACCAAAGCAGACTGCTTTTCAACATCCTCTGCAATGGTTTTCTCATCAACGCCAAGTAATTCCTACGCCGCCGACAACAGCTTCATACCATTCAATTTTAATAGATACTGAAAACGTGATTTATCAAAAGTTTTGGTATGTAAGTCTGCCTTTTGTTCGTCGGTGTGGATTTTATCTATTCGAATCAACTTCTTCTCGAAACAATCTCGGATGAAGTGATGTCGAATTTCTATGTGTTTAGTTTTAGCGTGATGTACTGGATTTTTCGTTATGTTGATTGCAGCCTCATTATCAACAAATATAGGAGAGGTAAGAAATTGCAAACCATAATCGCGCATCTGTTGCTGAATCCACAGGATTTGCGAGTAGTAGCTACTGGCAGATACGTACTCTGCTTCACATGTCGAAAGAGCAACAGAGGTTTGCTTCTTACACTGCCAAGTGACCAAGCAGGGTCCGAAGAATTGGCATCCTGCAGTTGTTGATTTTGCGTTGATTTTGCAGCATCCAAAGTATGAGTCTAAATATCCTTCGAGCTTGAAGTCACCATCTTTGGGATACCATAACCCCAAGCTTGGAGTTCCTTTCAGGTAGCGTAGGATCCTTTTGACGATGGACATGTGCGATGCTCTAGGACTCGACTAATATCGGGCCACGAGGCATGTCGGGTACATTATATCAGGCCTGGATGCTGTCAAGTACATCAGCGAACCAATCATTGAGCGGTATAATGTCTCGTCGACCTTCTCTCCAGTGAGATCAGGGTGGATACCATGATTTGTTGCTAATGGGGTGGACATTGGCGCCGTCTCGGACATCCCAAATTTCTCCAGAACGTTGTAAACGTACTTTGTTTGATGTATAAAAGTTCCCTCAGGAATCTGATCAACTTGCAGCCCTAGGAAGAACTTCATCTCACCCATTGACGACATCTCGAACTTCTGCTTCATCACTTGTTCGAAATCTTTGCAGAGTTCGTCGTTCGTTGACCCAAAAATAATGTCATCAACATATATCTGAACGATCAGAAGATGACCAACGACTTCCTTAGCGAAGAGTGTAGCATCCACCTTTCCTCGGATAAAGCCGTTGGCAAGCAAGTGTTGAGAGAGTGTCTCGTACCAGGCTCTCGGGGCCTGATGCAAACCATACAACGCTTTGTCCAGGAGGTAGACCTTGTCTTTGTGTATTGGGTCGGTAAAGCCCGATGGCTGACCGACGTAGACCTCCTCTTTCACCTTTCCATAAAGGAACGCCGACTTGACATCTAACTGGTATACTTTAAAACCTTTCCATGAAGCAAAAGCAAGAAATATTCTAATGGCTTCTAGTCGAGCAACTGGAGTGTAAACCTCAGTGAAGTCTATCCCTTCTTGCTGACTAAAACCCTGGACAACGAGTCGAGCTTTGTTTCTGACTATCACTCCTCGATCGTCTCTCTTGCATTTGAACACCCATTTTGTGTTTATCTTTTTGTGTCCGTCAGGTAGATCGACAAGTTTCCATACTCCCAACTTCTCAAATTGACCCAGCTCCTCTTGCATCGTATTTACCCACGACTTCTCCGTCAGTGCTTCCTTATATGTTCGCGGTTCAATCTGCGAAATAAATCAACTGAGTGAGAATTCAGATTGTAATGGAGCAATTTTAGTATAGAAACATGTAAGGCCATGGTCAATTTGGCTTCTTGTTCGAACTCCTGATTGCAGTTCTCCTATTATCAACTCCTCGGGGTGGTATGAAAGAGTCCTCGACATAACTTCACCGGGAACGTTCACCTCGCCTTCCAAATTTGTGACATTTTGGTCCATAACTTATTCATCAACATGAACTGTCTGATCGGAAGATTGGATCTGCTCCCCCACAGATTCTGAATCACCACAATCAAAGGTCAGGATAACATCAGATTCTGAATCATCATCATTAACTGTCGTCTGATTTTCTGGAGCAGGCTCGCATTCCGAAGTAGTTGGAGTTTGCTGAACATCATCATTTTCACCAGCATAACTTGGACCAGCTTCATTATCATTGGAAATATGTTGTTGCGTTTAGAAGACCTGGCTGGCAATCTATCCTTGGATGCTTCATAATCCCGGAATATGTCTAAATCATTAAAGTACTTTGGCTCTTCCTCTAGATCGAATGAATCCCATAAGGCATCATAGTTGAATCGCCATGAGTCTGCGGGCTTCTTTGGAGGCATTGTGTAACCTTGACATTCCACGTGTTGTGCTTCGACTATCTTCCTGAGACATGGAACAAAGACGCGTCTTAGTGGACTGGAATACCCCACAAAGATACCTTCCAAACTCTTTGATCCAAACTTTCCGTCAGGATCTAGAACTGTGCAGGGAGATCCAAACGGCTCTAGATACTCAAGATTAGGCTTGCGATTGTTGAGGAGCTCGAAACACGTTTTATTATGCTTCTTCACAGTGAGTACCCCGTTGAGTGTATAGCAAGCGGCAGATATAGCTTCTCCCCAAAAATTGATTGGTAACTTTGAATCAGCTAGCATCGTTCGTACCGTTTCGATCAGCGTTCGATTCTTTCTTTCTGCAACTCCATTCTGTTGTGGAGTGTATGGTGCACTGAACTCTTGCAATATACCTCGTCGATCACAGAATTCCTCCATTCTGTTGTTTTTGAACTCCGTACCATTGTCGCTTTGAAGTCTGCAAATGCGTATTTGGTACAGATTCTCTATCTTTCTGAACAACTTCAGCAAACTCTCAAAACTTTCATCTTTCGACTTCAGGAATATCACCCACGAAATCTCGAATAATCATCAGTGACCACTAGACAATAAAGATCACTAGTAATGCTCTTAACATTCACAGGACCGAAGAGATCTATGTGAAGTCTTTCAAGTGGTTTCGAGACTGAATTCACCATTTTTCTTGGATGGGATTTCTTGTGTTGCTTTCCCTTCATACAGCTGATACACTCTCCCTCCATGTGAAAAATTTTCAGATGAACACCTTTTACAAGATCATTATGCACCAGATAGTTCATCTTACGTAGGTGAATGTGGCCCATTTTACGATGCCACAGCACTGACTCCTTTTCAGTAGCTTTTGATACGAAACACTGAGGGTGACCTGTGGTAGTCGTAGCAACGCTCATGTCCAACACGTACAGATCATTAACCCTTGGTGCTCGCATGATGATCCACTCCTCGGGAATAACAAATCCCGGCTTCAAAATCAGACATTCCTTGTCAGTAAAGTGAGTTGTGTACATTCTATCACAAATTTGAGAAATGTTGAGCAAGTTGTTCTCCAGCTCTGGTATGTAGTTGACTCTTTCAAATGTAATGTCACCGTTTGATAACGTGTCGTCCCCGATAATACGTCCTCATTGATTTCCTGCGAAACCAACATATCCACCGTTGAAACCTCTAACATCGTATAACAGGGTCTTTCTCCCTGTCATGTGCCGGGACGCTCCACTATCCATAATCCACTTCGAGATAGATCTCGAGAGCTCCTGCACATTTAACAAACACTTAGTTAGAAGTTGAAGCAACCCAAGCCTCCTTTGACTCGGGTAGCTTGACGTTAATGTGGGTTGTTGCAGTGTACAATGGTGGGAAGTTTTTGTCGTTCACTTTCAGACTCTCCTCAGATCCAACCTCAACCTCTTTATATAAAAAGCATTCATCTTTTAGAGGTTGACCAGATGGTTGATCTTTCTTTGGAACATACTTCTTGCCCGGTGGGGTCAAAGAAGTTTGTTTTTCAAGTTTTTCGTAAAAATCCAAAGGTACATTCATCTTAACCGGTTTGGTTGAAGATGATTATTTTGCAGCACTGTCAGAAACCTTTGGTTTTGGATCACTTGATGTCACTGCTTGAGATTTAGGCTTCCATGTTTGTTGTGGAGAAGCAACCCGTTTGTAAAATTGATCATTGTTCTTTACCGACTGTTTAACGGGTTCAGTTTTGATTTTAATGTTTTCAGATTTTGAAATCTTCTTCTCAACAAACATCGGCGCTTTGCCTTTGACATCATTTTTCTTTCTCGGATTCTCAACAACCACAGACTTAGGTTTTGATTTGGTACACTTTCGTGCAATGTGACCAACTTTGTTGCATTTAAAGCAAGTGCGGGTGTCAACTTCCCGACTTTTACCTTCAGTCTGAGGCTGTGAGGCCTTCTTAGCAAAAAATTCTTCATTCGTGTTTGAAAAGATTTCCGATTCCTGTTCGGAAATTGAGCTTGAACTCTTCACAAACCCTTTCTTTTCAACAAACTTTTGTTTCTGAAAGTTCCTTTTTAGGTAATTCTTACCACCCTGATAACCACCCGACCATCTGTTTTGATTGTTATTGTTAAACCGTGGTGGCACAACAGGTTTTTTATAGTAAGATTTATCACGTTCAAAGTTCAAAAACCTTTTGGAACTCTTTAACCCTTCAATCTCAGAAACATCAATCTCAACAAGTTTGAAAACTTTCTTCAGCTTATCCATATTCACATTCTCAATCGGAAACTCAATATCCGAGTACAACTTATCAGAACCACACATCTTGTACATGACAAGACTCGGTTCGTTACTTAAGTTGTCCTGGGACTTAAGTTTTGGAATGTAATTGTTCAGAAAACATTCATTCTCTTTAGTGGAATCACTATCTGATTTTAACACATTTTCAACAACATTTTTTACAACTTCAGATTGAACACTGTCCTCATCAGATTGTGAAGCGAATGTGACATCAATGTTCTCAGGTAAGTTTTCAACATTTGTTTTCTCACTTATTTCGGATTCATTAGCCAACCTGGATTGTTTCGTTGTAAAATTGTTGAGCACAGGTGGTGGAACTTGATGATAACCCACCCCTGTTCCATCCGAGTAAACATCCTCACCAGCTTTGTTCTTCCCAATTGGTTTGGGAACGATGTGCTGAAGAACAAAGCTAGCGGAGTTATAGTTGTTCAATTTCAAATTTATTCTCTCATTTTCGATCTTAGCTTCTCGGAATTGAAGCTTGAGACTTGCGATCTCATCCAGTTGCTGATTGATTTGTTTTTCTTTTGCCTGAAGAACTCCTGATAAATGAGTATTTTCTTTGTGAGTTTTACTGTGACAACCCTCATAATTACATGTATCCGTACGATTAATTAATGATAATTAAAGTGCTTGATGACTGTGCTGAATTACTTAATTGCTTCCTGATTACTGCGTCATACTTACATGTGCTTTTTAAAATACTAGTCTTGTGACGAAAATTGACTAAATGATCCTGTATGCTTTCCCAAGTGTTGGGAATTAAAAGTGTTACAAAAAGTTACATAAAAGACACTATACGGAATAACTTAGCACTTTAACGGAACGGTATCTAACCAAACAACCGGACATTACCCGGAACACTAAAATATTGCTAGATGCATTGTTTTTATTTTTCTGAGCTAGTATTGGTTCCCGAACAATTAAACACACTACATAATACATGTAACACACTAAAACTCTACACTTAACATCTAACCTTCACTAATCAAATTAATTACCATCAACAATTACAACTTACCCCCCCCCCCATTTGTAACCTTCCCCTAGGGACCCCACACCAAAGATTAGATGTAATCTTTCCTAAATCTCTTAAAAATATTCTTGGGATTTGCTTGGATGTTGTTGGTACTTTGAGAGACAATGGATCCATTGGGTAATAAGCTTAAGAATTATAAGTAACCACCAACTTAAGCACCATCTTCACACCACACTCTCTTCTCTCCTCCCTCTTAAGCTCTCGGCCAAACATCACCTACACACCACCACCATTTTCTTGCAAGCTCCATCCATTTCAAGGCCATCTCAAGGTGCTAGAAGGTGAATTAGAAGGTTTGGTGAGCTCGGATCGTGAAGGACCTCTACCACAAGCTTTTATCCACTCATTTTTCTCCATTGATCTTCCCTAGCTTTAAGCTAGTTGTAAGACTTCTTTGATCTTGTTTACTTCATGTTTTTTTGGGTAAAAGATATATATTGTTGAAACCATATGAACACTAAAAGAACATAAACTTAAAGCTTGAACATAAAAGATGAAATCATGATGAAATAATGTTGAAATGATGTTGTTTTGAATATGATGATGTTTGCTTGATGATTTCTAGTAATATGATGATTGATCATCATATGGAACATGTTAGAGAATGATTAAAAACATGGTTTAACAAGTTAGAGATGATTATGTGCTTTCATGAAATAATCATCTTCTAGTCTAAACATGAACTTGAAAGAAAAATGATTTTTCTTGAAAAATAATAAACCAAGTGAACTAGTGATCTTGTAGATCTAAAACTTGTGAATGATTTTCCTAAATAAACCAAGTTTAAAAGACGGTTTTTGAAAGATCATGATCCTTACACTATTTTGGAAATAAAGTAAGTATATGGATACTAGTGACACATGAAAATGTTGTAAATAAATATTTTTGTAAAATATGTTCACAAGTTGTGAACATCTAAAAATCCCGAGAATGAGATTTTAAATAAAGTAAACACACTTTGGAGGGTAACTAAACCCACTAAACGCCATACCAAGTTACTACGCATTTTTATGAGACATCAAGTTCATGTTGGCTTGTAAATGGAATAGTTTGCTCTTGGTAAATTGTTGTTGATTGTTTAATGATTTTTGGAAAAGAAAATGATATGCTTATTAGCATGGACGCCTCCATTTACAAAGGAAACTATGGCGAAAGTTTCTAAAAATCCCAACACATAGAAAATATTTTATAACAAGTGTTACAGGTGTATTTTTAACTATGATCTTTCCACAAAAGTCAGAGTGTGACATTTGAATGAGAAACTGATTGTTATCTGTACCTTATTAGGATGTGCTGTCTGTCTACATCCCACCCTCCCCAGACCCTATAAGTAGCGTTGCTATTTATGGGATTTACTGGGTATGGTTGTTGTTGTTGTTGTTAATTCCTGTTTATTAGAGTAACTAATCTAACCGAGCAAACCAAGGTGAGTTCACACTTTCTACAAGGCATGGGATTCCCGGTGGTTTGGGAATGGGTTAAGAAACTAAAATGGAACCTACATATCCTCCTTGGGTAGGATATGTACCACCATCCTCCATAGGTAGGATGCCAATATTAATCTTGCGTATTCTCCTTGGGTAGAATACGTACGTTCGTCCTCCTTGGGTAGAATAACAACCTTAAACTACTAGCCAAAACTCTATCACCTAAGTCCCTCATTTTATGTCGACTTAATCGTCGAGGCTGATGGCGAGCGGGTCATTAGTTAATAGCGCTATTAGGTTTGACAAACTTCACACCGTGCCGGTAGGACGGGCATGTACTAATGGATCATGGCAAACAGTCAATGATGATAGACATTGACTTAGGGCACAACTTACTTTCGTCAGTAGTCGATATGGTAACGGTCTAGTGGTTCACATGGGGAAGCCCCCACTAATTATGGGTATGGTTTGGGAAAGAAGGAATTGGTTAATCATATTTTCAACTATGGGGTAACCCCCACGGCAAGTAAGCCAGCTAAAGACAAACTATGTTTTCGAAAGCAACGTAAAACAAACACCCAACTGTGAACTCGCTCAACTTTATTGTTGATTTGTTGTTACATGCCTTGCAGGTCATTAGGTGCTCATGGAGCTTGCATAGGGAGGAGTGATCGTTGTGGGACATGGACTGTTGAGTTCCATGTTAAACATTTAAACTTGTGAACTTTTTGAACTTATGTTTTGGTGTTACGTCTTATGCTTCCGCTGTTTAAATTTGAACTTGGTTAGCTAGTTTTTGAACACCAATTATATTGTGTGGTTGGATTTTATCTATTTTAAACACATTGTTCAATATGATTGGTGGCTTGATCCTAGTCATGTCACGCCTCCAAGCGGTGATACTCCGCATGGTGGATTTTGGGGGTGTGACATTTACCGTTTCGATCATCAGAATCTTTTACCGATCTTTTGAGTTTATCAAAATTTTCTGAAATTTTCCGGTTTTAAAGAATCAATTTCTCATTTTCCTTTTGAAAATGTTCAACATCACTTTTATCTTTTTCAATCTTTTCTGTTAATTCTTTTATTCTTTCACTTGAAGCCTTAACAAGTTTATCATGATTTAGAACTTCTTTATCGATTAAAACCATTTTTTCAATCAGCTCCTTGATTCTTGTGTTTGCGAGATACGTGTGTGTGTTGCAGACATTGCACTCTTTCATGCAACCTTTGCAAACACTTTCTGTTTTAGCACTATCAGCCTTACCTGATTCGTTTTCCGAACCACTACTACTGACCTTTCTTGATGACTCAGAACTAGAAGCAGACTTGGAATCTACCTCGAGTGCTTTTGCCATAAGAACTTGGTCAACCATCTTTTTCAGATTCTTGCTGTCATCTCCTTAGTAGTTTCGATGATCCCTTCGTCTTTCTTTTATTCCAGGGACTTCAGATATCTTTGTCGACTCTCTTCTTTGAGTCTTTCTTTCTCGGCTCTTTTTGCATCATCGATTTTGATCTGTTCTTCAGCTGGCGGGATTGATTTCATGAGAGTTTTGACATCAATTGTTGACGGGTCAACGCAAATGTTGCCTTTTGGATCTAAGTAACATTCACGATCAGAATCCCATCTTCTCGCCTTTTTCGCTTCCTTGTAGGCGTCATAGATTCTTTTCTTCATTCTTTGTGCTATAGACCTTTCTCGATTGTATGTTGACTCTGTTGTAGTTGCCATAAGTGCAAAGCCAACTGCATCTTCATCCGGCAAAAATTCACTCCAATCAAAACCTTCATCATCCTGAATTACTGCCAACGCTCTTGATTTTTCCTTTAGAGTCTCCTCAATCTGTTTCATCCTCGGTGGCTCCTCACGGTTTCGATGATAAATAACTTTCTTGTAATAATCGTCGTGAAAAGGATTAGCTGTTTCATCTGCTGCAGAGTTTCTACATTCACGCTTGAAGTGTCCCTTCTGCTTGCATTTGAAGCACGTCACCTTGGATTTGTCGAAGCCGAGCTTCGTCGAAGGACCTCCAATAGAATTTCTCCCTGTGATTTCCATGAACCGTTGTGCTCTGCGGATCTCACTCGCCATGCACCAACGATATCAATCAACTCCATCTCCTCTGGATCTATTCGTTCGTAGTCCTCTTTTGTAGGATTGGTGTTCCCAATCTTTCCAGCTACCAGGCTTTCGTACGACTCTAGAATAGATGCAAGGAATACCATCTGCAGTTTTGCTGTCTCTTCATTGAAATTCTGAGCGTTGTTCAGATTAACAGCAATGTTGCACTGAAAAACATTCTTAGGAGCATTTTGTTGCTACTGATTATTTGAAGCAAATGAAGAAGAACCATTTCTGTGGTAACCGCTGCTTGGCGAAGAACTGCTGTTGTTCTTTTCTTGAGTCACAGCGTTTGAACTTTTAGCACTAAAGGCAGTTCTTGGTGAAGTAGCTTTTGGAATCATAATGCCCCGATAGTATAGATCAACGTTCTGTTGATATGGTGTGCTGCTCACTTTGTTCATCTTCTTTATCTCCAATTCGTGACCTTCGAGTCTCTCAATCAACCAATCAATCGTCATATCTGCCATTGGTTTGGTATTTTTGAGTACCAGACTGAAATATTGCCAGTCTTGCTCATCTGGCAGAGCTTCAAACATTTTGTCAACCATTTCATCTTCATCTTTCTTGATTCCATATCTGATTAGTTCTGCCTTCAGATGACAGAACCTTTCGATCATCTATCGTACACTCTCGCTTTTCATACATGTGAATAAATCGAATTCCTTTTTCAACAACCTTTTCTTATTTTTCACAATTTCCTCACCCCCGATACATTTCTTTTCCAGTTTACCCCATAAATATTTTGAGTTATCATAGTCAATCAGAGATATGTTGTCATCTCGGACTGACTGATGAAGTAGGGCAATACACTTCTGTTCAGCAACGAAATCTTCCTGTTCAGTATCAATCAAGTTCTCATGATCTTCTCTTGAAGCTTTGTAACCATTTCTCATGCACCTCCAGCTATCATACGCGAATTCCTTTAACCATCCATCGAACCTATTAGCGCATTTGTTGTAATCCTCGATTGCCATCAGCTTTGGGGGCTTATTGTACGTTCCGTACGCATTATCAACGCTTAGCGAGTCTGAGATCGCCTTTGAAGCATTCTTCGGGTTCGTGTTGGTATTTGTGTTTGTAGATGTATCTCCTGTGTTATACGCGAAAATGTCACCGAAATGTTTCAAAAAGTCGTCTCCTATCTTTGAGATCCTGAAAAATCAAACACTTAGTCAAATTTCAAAATTTTCAAATTTGAATACTTGGATCGGATGGTCGTCCGATCGGATGACTCAAGTGCACAAAGTAACAAATGCCCAAGTGACGGATGACACAAGTGACGAATGGCGATCCGATCGGATGGTCGTTCGTTCGTTATTTGTGAAGCTTGAACCTTTAAACCTTTAAACCACAATACTTATCTGGTCGGATGGCGATCCGATCGGATAAGTATGACGTCAGCAAGTGAAAATAGAACAATATCTAGTGCAATCCGATCGGATGAGTGATGTCATCAAGCACGAAGAACAGTTCATGGTTTTTGATCAATTTGAAGGTGTTTTAGCTTGAATTTTGGATTGAAACTTTGTAGGATTATGCTATTTCAGATTCCGATCAGTTTGATACCAATTTAATCCATTTTGTCCGTAAAATCTAGGTTAATTTTGAGTTTTTCTGATTTTTAGGTATGAAAATGTAGCAAACAGGTAGAAATGTAGCAGAAGATGATGAAATGGTCAAAATCCCCGGTGAGATTTGACAGAAAACGGCTGAAATCTCTGTGAAATCGTTGTAGCTATCTCCGATTCGACCTCCTGTGGCTCTGATACCACTTGTGAATGCAATGCAGGAACAGTTCTAAACGATGAAGAACGTGGTAGAATCGATCAATGACGATGTGCGGAATCCCTCGGCATCGTCAGAGAGTAATCAACAACGATATCACTGATAAACATGTCCAATCTCATTAGCTGATATGAAAGTACACAGATCCTGATGACAATTAGACAGAGCTTCGCTTCACAAACTGGAAAAAGGTTCTAGACAAATGACCCCTACACATCTATTTATAGGCAAACTTGGGAGAGGTGGTGTCATCCGGTCGGATGGTCATCCGATCGGATGGCCATCCATCCGGATGACTTATGTCATCCGATCGGATCACATGTAAATGTTAACGTACCGTCTCCCGTTTTGTCTAGATACAAAATACATACATACAAATCTGTACAATGACACATACAGGACAAAATACATAGACTCGATACAGACGGAAGCTACAGACATAATGCACTAACATTTGTTCCTTCTCATTAGGAGGACAAAATTTTCTTTCAACCATTTCCTTAAAGTTGATCCATTCCATATTATAAACTATGTCACTTCCCCTTGACTGGAGAATAGTATTCCACCATTCTAAGGCTGCATTTTTTAAAAGATTAGAAGCAAACATAATCTTATCTTCATCTGCACATTTACTTATTTTTATGACTGCTTCTGTCTTTTCTATCCAATGTAAGGCTGCAATGGCTCCTTCATTGCCTGAGAATTCTATTGGTTTGCAGGCCAAGAATTCTTTATAAGAACAACCGTAAGAGACGGTTCTTCTTCTTTTAGGAATTGGAACTTGGATAATAGGTCCGTTATTATCGTTCATATTGTGACTTGGTTCAGTGTGTTGGCGTTTACTTCCATTTGCAGATTTATTATTTTCTGCTTCCTTAACAGTCTTGATAATATAAGGCATAGCATCTATAATTCCTTATGCTACTATATGTTGGATGGCACTGTTATCTATTTGGTTTCCATTATTCTCATTATTCTGGTTTTCCTGATTTACTTCGTTGTCCATCTAAATTGGGAATATTTATCAGGTATTAATTATCACAGAATAAATTTGGTACAAATATATATACACAATCACACAAACAATTTGATCAAAAACGTCGATCGTTGCGACTTTTACTCTTTTCTATATATACATATATGCATCGGTTACATACTACAATTGGAAATGAATATACAAGTAGTTATGCATCCGTATCTATTTTTAGTCTATCTATAGATTTTTTTATCAAAATACAAAATTACACATATATCTAAGCATTATCTAGGTATCATGTATATCACGCTCGACATGTTTCCACATAAGTTTTTCTCCTATTTGCCGAATTCTATCTCTTTCCTCTACTAATTTGTCACCCAATGAGCGAAGTTCCTCCAAATTTTCCTGGCTCATAGGTGGCATGGGTGCTGGTACTGGATCAGGGTGTTGAGGGATAGGTTGTCCATAAGGGTATGGGTTTCTTATTACACTCAGCGTCCACCATTCGCTACTCCAAAAGGGATCTAAAGGGTTAAGATCAGTGTACTGAGCTATAGGGTTCGGTGGGGGAATTCTTGGAATCTCAATGGGATCTACATCTGGAATTGGAAACGGGTCTTCCTGGTCGGGTTCTAGCATTTGTTGGTCTGGAAATAAAGGTAATAGTGGCGGTTCAGCTATTTGGTTTAGGTTAGCATCTACTGCTGTAGTGGCTAACATATGGAAATCGGCCAACTGTCTATCTAGTTCCTCTTACCAAGGTGGCCTATTGACTGTTTCCTGAGTCTGTGCATTTGCTTCCCTATTAGCTCTGACTATTGCCCTCTGCTGTTGCAACTTCTTCATTCTCTTTCTTCTCTCATGTGCTCCTCTATTAAACCAACCTCTATTTTTAGTAGTAAAGGGTTCCTCAGACTGTACCTTAAATATAAATATCCCTTCCTCAGTATCGGCTGAGTATCCTGAGGGATTAGGTTGAGATGATGTTACCTCGTCTTTTGGTGAACTATCTAAGTGACGATAAGCGTCCGAAGTTCCTTGCTCACTCATACTGTAAACTAACAAATAGTCAAATAACACAAAACAATATTTACACATAAGTTATTTCCTAACACAGAATTTAGGTGTCAGCATAACACTTCTTTGGCTTAAACAAGTGGTTGTAGCTCTGATACCACTCTTTGTCGCATCCCACGACCCCTACCCCGGGAGCGGGCGCCGCGAGGCATCCAGATCAGTGGTATCGGTGTTTATTAATTTAACAGTGGAATACATCAGGACCGTAGTTAGGAAATATGTTTATCAGGGTTAAACACCAAACTTTTTATAATAATAAATCATTGAGGTAAAACCCAAGTTCATTTGACAATACATTTGTAGGGATAAACCCTAATTATTGAAAACAAAAACTCCTTTTTATTTAGGTAACTTTTATAGCCACTTTTCCAAGCCTTCAGTTCTCTCCAACTGGCTTCTATTGGCTTTCACATTTTGTTACCTGAAACGCGTTTAAAAACATTTTATCAGCAATAAATACTGGCTAGTGCATCCTATTTTAATCAAAACAGCTTTTATAATTTCACAGTATTGAGAGCGATTACAATGTTTATATCTACACAATTACTCATTCAGTACTATCAACACCTGACTTGTGGGTCATATTACTCATTGGCTAACTCTTTGTCCAATGGTAACGTCTTTCACATTTTGTATACAAAACCTTAACATACCGGTCGTAATTGTAGAATACATAGACTCAATCACTGTTAATTATATTTTAAAACGTTTGTGGTTTTGTAAAAACATTTTACAAAAAGGTGACAAAAAGTAAGATGTTCTCACAATGTTTACTTAGGTAAAAGTAAAGCTTCCTGGGAATCTCCTGGTTATTATCTATTAAAATTAAACAATGCACACGTGTTAGTAAAATAACCCAAATCACCTTAACCTTACAACTCAAGACAGAATTCCAATAACTGAGTCAGGCAGGGCCAACATGCATTACGGAATCCTAGATCAATCGAGTGTAACACGAGACAGAACTTCAGCGACTGAGTCAGGCAGAGCCTTGACATGCGTTACGGAGCCCTAAATCGATCGTGTAGGGTAATACCAGGGTTATAGTACTTACAACGAGGCAGAGCTTCGTTTTATAGTGGGTATTATGCCCGGGTATAATAATAGCCTACAGAAATTGAGAGAGATTTTCATAAATGAACGAGTTAAAATGAACTCGTCGACCTCTATATATAGGCCAGATTGGAGGTGGCTCGCGCCCCGCGAAGAAGACAAGGAAGGTCTTCGCGGCCCGCGAGAGACTAGGTGTCGAATATAGCTTGGTTGAGTCACTAGCCTAGCTTCGCCGAGTTATCTGCCACGTGGCAGTCTGCCTTGTCCGACAAACAAAGGCAGTCGCGGCCCGCAACAAACCTAGCTAAGGCAGTCGCGCCCCGCGAGCGAATCCTATAATTTGTTTTTCACAAGTACAAAGGTATTTCGGGCTCGTTTCTCGCATACGAGGTATATTTGGAACGTTTTAGGGTCACGTTAAGGGTTCTAGGAAGGTTGTTATAATATCATTACTTTATCACGCGTAATTCGCCCTATTATCCAATTACGCGTTTTATTCGTAATTTCAACATATTAGCGTTCGTTTAGGCATTTTAACAAACACTGTGTGGGCATAATTTTTATACATCTATAATCAAGTTCATGATTAGTTATTTAGCCATGTTTAAACATCATCTTCAAGCTCATATGTCTAGAATGCATAAACAACGCCTAGACTTGCTTCATGGCATTCAAATAACACCAATTTATGACTATAATTCTAGTGTTCATCATATCTTCACAAAACCCATTTAGCACCTATGTGATTAATCATTCAATCACTAGGTTATGGCAAATAATCAATAAATTTTCATCTAGGGTTTGTTCTTAGACTAGTAATCATCTCAATTTCACTATAGCATCAAACATTCATACTAAAATTTCATAAATGAATGTTTATCAAAAATCATGATTTCACCATATAGCAAAATTTTACATACCTTGTGATCTCCTAACTTGGTTGATCACGAAATTAATTGAAGGACTGATTTTGAGCTTGATTCCTCTTTGATTTTTAAGGATTTGGTGAAGTTTAGGGTTTTGAAGAAGAACCCCTTGTGCTCTGTGTATTTGGTCGACCAGAACACACACATGAGTGTGTGTTTTGGTTTTTGATTTTATTAAATTAAAACCATTTTCAACTTTGTCAATTTTGGTCCCTCAACTACTCGAGTTTTTTATAAAAGAAGCCCATCCCATATTTTTTTTCTTTTATCAATTCTTATTGTTGACTAGGTTACACCTTCCTAGTTTTTATTTCATATGTTTATAACTAACATGCCATTAGTTGCGTACATATATACAAATATGTATATATATATATATATATATATATATAAATATATATTCACACCTTTATTTGTTTAACATTTTTGGGGTGTTACATTTCTGTAACACATAAAATGTAACAACCATTTTTAGCTTCAATTGTTACATTTCTAAGACCCGGTTATGTAGTGTTAAATAAAAAATGTCTAGATCTTGAAGGTTCGTAACTAAGACGCAAAGAATTGTTATGAGAATTGTTACATCAAAAATAAACTTTAGGAACAATAATCCAACATAAGTAATGTAACTAGTAATGCTACAAAATGAATATAAAAAATATAACTCATAAACAAGAATCCAACAACAACAAATTTTTTAGATTCTATCATCATAACAATAAACAAGAAAAGTAACTTAGATTTTAATCTAATACATAAGAACTTAAATCAAATTGTTTCCATTTTTCAGATCTAAAAACAAATTTTACACAAAAATATGATAAAATCGGTAATAAAAAACAACATATCCAGAAAATAAAAAATTAAAAACATTCATCTTCTTGAACAAAAAAATAAAAAAAGATACAGATCTACAAAACACAAAAAAAAAAATTGCAAATCTGAAAGAAAAAAACTGAAAACAAACATACTTATGGATCTGGAGGATCTTTTAGATCTGGAACATCATGTTCTACATCGAATATCATTTGGATCATCTTCAACATCGAACTGTCATCTGAAACATCATCTTCAACATCGAACATCTTCAACCAGATCTGGAGAATCTTCTGGATTTGGTAGCATCTTTCCGAGCATCTTCAACCGTCATCTGAAACATCATATTTTTTGTTCGGAGCATCTGGATGATGATCTTCTAGATCTAAAAATGTATTAGAAAGATAGAGAGAGAAAGAGAGAAAGAAAGATGAGGTTTGTGATGTATATAAAGAGAGAGAAAGCCAGGTTTGTAATGATATAAAGAGAGAGAGAGCAGACTTACACTTTTCTGACACACATATAAAATGACGTATATACCCCTCTCTTCATCTTTATACACATGTGATGTGGCTGAATCCTAGCCACACATGTGGGTTTCTTAGGTTTTCTCATCTGCAGTGGGTTTTCTCATTATAATTAGCATATAAATATATATATATATATATATGGGAACGCTAAAATGAGAACCACCTCGAGTTGTAAGAACCGCGAGAACTACACCGTAGGGGGCGCGGTGGACCAAATTTTTTTTCATAAACGTAGATGCATGTATAAAAACAACATTTGTAAAAAAAAATTCAGAAAAAAAATGTCGTGTGTGTAGTTTTGAGCGCCACAAGTTTGTGTTTACGGGACCCGTAAATCTGGCCGGAAAATTTACGGTACCCGTAAATGCACACTTGAGGTGCTCAAAAACTTTTTTTTCGAATTTTTTTACAAATGTTGTTTTTATACATGTATCTACGTTTATGAAAAAAAAATTGGTCCACCTCGTCCCGGTCCCGTACGGTGTAGTTCTCGCGGTTCTTACAACTCGAGGTGGTTCTCATTTTACGATTTACCTAAAACTTTTAACGTTTTACGTAAAACTTTTTACATTTTACGTTTTACGTAAAACTTTTTACGTTTTACGTTAAAAAGTTTACGGTTTAACTTTTTTTTTTACAAAACATTTTTTACGCAAAAACGAACGCACCCAGAAATCGCAAACTCGGTAGGTGTCTCAGATAGATTGTTATCATCATCGACTTGGGAAAAAATATAAAAAACCAGCAACATCAAAACAATATGTATCTCGAAAAAAAAACGGGGCTTGGCTCAGATTTTACGATAATCAAAAATGGCTGCAAAAGTGGGGTTGCAGGTTCAAAAACCTACCCTCCACCGTCTTTGCCGCGCCAACGTCATCAAAATCTACGTTTTTTTTTTCATTATCGTCGCCCAATCCAAACATATCAAAACCTATGAGAATCAGAGAATCAAAGAATACAAAGGCATCGTTCAAACAACCTGCATCATTCAAAAAAAAACATTTAAACAAGTGCAACTCACTTTTTCCAGATCCCATCTTTCTTTTGTCTGTGCCAAGACTCAACAAATGCAACAAAACCCACAAAAAAATCTAAACTTTTCAAAATTAATGAGAACAAAAACCCAAACACAAGGCACGTCATTGTTAAAAAAAAACTAAACTTTTCAAATCTTCCAAAAAGAGACCCAAGGATCAAGAACAGTACCCACTTTTTTTTAGATACCCATGAAGAACCCACCACCATCAGATCAAACCCTCAAACATACCCAAATACCATCAGATTCAAGAACACACCACTGGTCGTCGCTACCTTGTCAGCATCCCACCGGCCACCCCCATTACCTCAGCTGTTCAAAAAAACATCATATTCAAGAAATCGGGGCTCTGCCGGACAGATTGCAGCTGGCCACCACCCTCTGGTGCTGGCACACGACGCTGAAAACACACAAAGTCGAGAGAGAGAGTGAGATGAGAGAAATGCAGTGGAGAGACAGAAGCCGGCAAAAGGGACCCGGCGACGGTGGTGCTTTTATGTTCCCGACGGGTTCACCGGTCTCCCCCTCTCTCTTTCTCTGTCTACTATCTCTCTCTCTCTCTCTTTCCTGTAAATCTGATGAAGATGATGAAGAGTTTGCTTAGAGAGAGGATGAAGATTTGCTTCATCAAAATCTTCATCAGTAAGAAAGTGATGAATGAGTTTCAAATGGGGAGAGAGAGACAAAATTGAATAAAGTTATATCTTCATCAGTGAGAAAGTAATGAATGAGTTTCAAAAGATGGGTTTTAAAAGGAATCTGACATTTTTAAAAAGGCTGGTGATATTAAATGTGGAGAGAGGTAGAGGTGTACAAAAAACTGGTTTTAGAACCGAAACCGGAAAAAAACCAAAACCGGTTTTTTTAACCGGTTTTTTTTAACCGCCGGTTTTTATACCGGTTACTATTCTTGACTTCAAAAACCGGTTATTAACCGAACCGGTTATTAAAAAACCGGTTTTTTTGGGAAAAACCTGTTAAAAACCGTTTTTTTTTTTTTTTGGAAAAACCGGTTAAAAACCGTTTTTTTTTTGGGAAAAAACGGTTAAAAACCGGTCCCAACCGGCTATTGTTTTGGACCTCAAAAACCGGTTAGTAACCGGAACCAGTTATAAAAAAACGGTTTTTATTTTGGGTGAAAAAACCGAAACCGGTTTTTGAAAAAAACCGATTTGTACACCTCTAGAGAGAGGTAGGGATTTGACATTTGGTAGTAAAAGACCAAAATACCCTTTTTAGTGGCTGAATCTGATTGGCTGAGAGTGGTTCTCGCGGTTCTTACAACTGGAGGTGATTCTTATTTTAGCGGCTCCCTATATATATATATATATATATATTAGGGGTGTTCAGAATTCGTTTCGAATTCGAAAAATTTGAAATTCGTTTAAATTCGATTCGATTATCAAGAATTCGTTTCGATTATAAGAATTCGAATTCGATTCAATTCGAGTCAAGTAAATCGATTACGAATTTACAATTTCAAATTCGATTCGATTCGAAATTCGAATAAAAATTAAACATTTTTATTTATTATTTTTATATGTAATACATATATAACTTTTATTAGGCTATACCGCTATACTACAAATTATTTTCAAAATTTATTCCAAGTATTAAAATTACCCATTACCAAACCAACTACATGGCACATAACTAAAACCTAAGTAACACATCTATCAATAGATTTCTAACCCTAAAAATATTAACTTGTAATGTGGAGTGGTTATTCCCGACTTCTCGTTTTGAATTTCAGATTTATGATACTTTATTTGGAACTGTTTTAATATGATATCGTGCTTTTTGGTTGCTTTAAAATTTATGTTTCATTTTGATTGTTTTTACATGTTTTTAAAGAATTTAAATCAAATCAAATTTATTCGAATTTGATTCGAATTCGAATTTTTAATCGAATTCGAATCAAATACGAATTTAGTTTTTTATTCGAATCGAATTTGGTAGATTTTAATCGAATTCGAATTGAATACGAATTCAAGGAAAAATAAAAATTATTCGAATAATTCGAAAATTGGATATTCGATTCGATGAACACCCCTAATATATATGTTTGGAGTTAGCTACAAAGTTAAAGCTTCTAAAAAGTATGAGAAGTTATAAGAGTGTGGTATACCAAACCTTTATATTCTTTTGACAAACCAAAAACCCATAGATAACACACCCTATTTAAACAAATGAGTAAAATGCACGGGTAGTCCCTGTGGTTTGGTGAAATTTCATCTTTAGTCCCTAACTTTTCAAAATTACACTCTTAGTCCATGTGGTTTGACAATTTGTTACTCGGATAGTCCTTGTCATTTCACACCCACTTAATCAGAAATACTAACCTCCATCCGCTTTGGGGACTATCCGAGTAACAACTTGTCAAAACACAAGGACTATCCGAGTAACCTTCATCCGCTTTAGGGACTATCCGAGTAACAACTTGTCAAACCACAGGGACTAAGAGTGTAATTCTGAAAAGTTGGGGACTAAAGGTGAAATTTCATCAAATCACAGGGACTATCCATGCATTTTACTCTAAACAAATCATAAAAACTTCAAACATACCATTAAAACATCACACGATAATCAACATGAAACACATTATGGTGTTTTATGTTGATTATGATATAGTGTTTTATATCATCAAAGCCTTAAAAAGGTAAAATAGTAAAAGATAAAAAAAAAATCATAAATAACAGAGATAATAGAGTAAAGATTGCTAAAACACTATATTTAAACGCTAAATACCATTTCCAATCAGTTGAAAGTTTACCATACTAATTCTAAAAGTAACCCCCTCGAGGAAAGTCTAATTCAACATATATAAATTAAAAACCACAAATCTCAAGCTTGCAAACTATAAAAATTAGACCCGAAGGTGGTGTTTTTCCAAACCACTATGTAAGGCCAGAGGGTGTGGGGGCGTTATACACGGCCACGTCATCACCTATAGCGCCCCGAGCGCTATACACCCACACCCTCAAAGTTAAGAGGGGGCGCTATAGAGGGGCTCCATCATGTTAACTTGAAGAAGGGGAGTTATCAGGTGGGACCCACTTATTTAAACCAATCAAAGTTTTTTTTCTTTCTATATAGCGCCCAAATTCATGTTATACCACACCCTCCATTTAAAGGGGGCGTTATAAAGCCCACTTGGCTGATGTGGCGCCTACGTGGCGCTGATGTGTCCTTTATAACCCCAAACCCACACCCTCCAGCCTAATTAACTTTATATGTCAGTGAGAAAATCAACAGAACATTCATTTTTAAATGTGTTGTATCTATATAAAAATGCTATAGTAAATAACTTGGGGTAAATTACTTTTTGAGTGTCTATCTTTTAGTAGTTTTAACCACTTGAGTTCAAAATTAAAATGTTTAACGCCCTGAATTCCTGTAACCACTTTTTTTAACCATTTGCGTTCAAATTTCTAACACTCTTAGAATTTTTTTGTTAAATTTTATTAAATGACCAAATTACGCTATAATTAAAAAATAAATAAATAACTAATATATTTTTAATTTTCTCTCTCTCTCTTGTAATCTCTCTCATCTTTCATTCTCAACCCAATCTTTCTCTCACCTCCATCCCACCACCACACCTCCACCATCAACACCATCGTCGCCACACCATCAACACTATACCGTCGCCACTACCGTAGAGTCACCGGTACGGTACAGACATCCCAAATCCACCACTAATCGTCCCAACGGCACCGCCATGAGAACCACCACGAGCTACTTCTCATCAGACTACATCACAAACCCCAACACCTTCATCAAGATCCTAGTCATCTCATTCCTCTCACACTCCTTCTTCGTCGTCAAACACTTCTCCCCCGACACCACCTACTCTCCGGAACTCTCTAGAACCTTCTCTTTGACCACCGATTCCACCACATCCGTCGTCAATAGCTCCGTCACTTCTTTATCACCACCGCCAACTGCAGTCTCACCACCGCCACATATTTGATAGGATTTAATTGAATTAGGTCAAAGTTTGAGATGGGTCAAATGAAGCTTCAAATAGAAAAGGTCAAGAGTTCGGGACTTGGGTTACATGACTTGGTTATAAAATAATACAACAATAACTAATTTCATCTGATATGTGTCACACCCAAAAACTGTAGTCTCTCCCTATTAAAATTGAATTAGGGTTTTGTTTGATCAATTGGTTTCTGATTTTGGGTTTAATTGAATTTAGTCAAAGTTTGAGATGATGGGTGTTTGTTGATGTGGGTTTTTTTACAGGTCGTGTTCAGAGGAAGAATTGAGTTTGAGTAGTGTTTGTTGTCTGTTGGGGTTGGGTCTTTGTAGGGTGTTTATTCTTTTCTTGTCTGAGTTTTTGGGTGTGTATCGGTTATGTTATGTTGTTTGTGGCTGGGGAAGTTGTTGCTGGGGAAGTTGTTGGTGGTTGAGGGTGGTGGCTGGGGATGGTTGTTGGTGGTGGCTGGAGAAAGGTAGAGAGAGACGGTGGTGGTGGTAGCGGGAAAAAGGTAGGTAATTTATATATATATATATATATATATATATATGGTGGAGATACAATAGGAAGTTTATTTCGCTAGGAAGGATAGGAAGTAATCATAACCGTCCAATTGCACAATCTACGGTCAAGATCAAAATCAAATTAAAAACTGTCATTTAAACACGCTCTCCGAAGTTTCAGGGGTATTATCGTCAAATTTCAAAATAACCGCCGTTGATTATACACAGAAACGCTTCGAAACAAAGTGCATTACGTTTTACACTTCCATTGAACGATCAAACACATACAGAAATTTGAGAAAATCATACTCCATTGAAGTTCATGGCGTCTTCGAGAGATAATTTGAAGGTTTACGTTCGAGTTACTCAAAGCAAATCAGTCTCTGAAAACCCTAAATCATCAAAGAAGCGAAAAACATCAACAGCTGAAGAGAACATTGATGAACAAGAAAATATTAGCCGAAAATCAACAATCAAACAACAAAGAACTAGAAAACGCAAAGATATTTCAGACAATGGTATATTTATCTATTTTTTGCTCTTTAACTGAATTCAAGTTACGTTTTATGAAGTACAATAGACCTAATATATCATATCCGTTCCGAAAAATAGTTAATGAGTAATATCATCCCCTATCTTAACATTTTTGTTACCAGAGACTATATTGCGTTTTATGTTAAAACTATGATCTAAGATACTAATGCTTCTTACGGGATTTATATATTGTGAATTAATGCGTTTTACCTTAATAAATTTGCAGAAACAATGAGATTATTATTATGATAATTGTAATCGAATTTTAGTACATTGCGTTTTATCTTTGAATTTGCTGAGATACATGTGTTTTTAACTATTGCGTTTTATATTAATATTAATAAAAAAACAAAATGAGATTATGTAATGTTAATTTGGTGTGTTAAATAATATGATGTAAAGTATTGCGTTTTATCTTAAACCTGTGTGAATCACTGCTTTTTATCTTTATAGTGTTAGCTAATGCGTTTTATCATTAATTTCTTAATTGACATTGTTGACTAATGCGTTTTACATTAATAAATCATATAAAACAAAATGAGATTATTTAATGTTAATTTGGTGTGTTATATAATATGATGTAAAGTATTGCGTTTTATCTTAAACCTGTGTGAATCACTGCTTTTTATCTTAATGGTGTTAGCTAGAGAGTTTTATCATAAATTTGTTAATTGACATTGTTGACTAATGCGTTTTACATTAATAAATCATAAAAAAACAAAATGAGATTATGTAATGTTAATTTGGTGTGTTAAATAATATGATGTAAAGTAATGCGTTTTATCTTAAACCTGTGAATCACTGCTTTTTATCTTTATGGTGTTAGCTAATGCGTTTTATCATAAATTTGTTAATTGACATTGTTTCATTATTCTATTTAAAGTTAAAAAACAAGAGGAAAAACAACAACAGGAAAAACAAAAAAGGCGAAGAAAGAAAGTGGTGATAGAATCATCAGAAGAAACAGTTTCTGATTCAATGGATGAAAAATCTAGTCGAGCTATTGTTCTGCATACTTCCAATCAACAACAAGTAAATTCAGGTAACATAAAACGCATTTAACATATTTCATGAAAAAAATATATGTTTTTAACACAATTCAATGTATCAGATGATGATTTTGTTGATCCACAACCAAGAGTTAACCTGACAAAAAATCAAAAGAAGGAAAAGGCAGAATCAAAACCAAAGAGATCACAGAGGAAAGATAAAACAAAAGAACAACCAGAACAACAACCATATTATGATTACGACGGAAAAAAAATTAACATTAGATGTGCTGTCAATAATCTAAAAGATTATATTGAAGGTTTGTCAAAAGAGCAAAGGAATGTTGTTAGAGAAATAGGGTTTGAGAGCATACTAAAATTCAAGCTGCATTCAGTTCCACGCAAATTCGGATATTGGCTGGTAAAAAACTTTGATGCTGAAAATGATGAGATAAATATTGGAGATGAAAAGATTAAGATCACAGCTGAATTCATCCAAAAGGTATTTCAAATACCAAATGGAAAAACAGAGATTGTGGAAAAACTGAGACCAAAAGACACTGATCTTATAATTAAATTCTGGCGCGGTCAATTCACCAAAGATATTTTGCAAAGAATGTATGCGCACAACTTGATTACTTATTTAAAATCAAAAAATGAGCTTGGAAGAATGTTCAAACTGAATTTCTTGGTTATTTTTTTTACGATCATGGCGGAGGCAATGCAGAGTAGTAATGTTAATCAAAGATTCCTGCCATCAATGAAAAGTGACAAAAAAAACCCAGGATTTTAATTGGTGTGAATATATGCTGACCGTTTTAAAGCGTACAAGAAGACAATGGCCTGGAAATGAGAAGCTCTTCAATGGACCTATTGCATTGTTAGCGGTATGAAATCTGATCTTTCATTATTGCTACATATTTGCTGAATGCTTGTTTAGGCTGCTTGTTTATATTATTTGTTTGTTTAAAACTAGACTTTTTAAAACGCAATGTATATTTTAAAACGCAATTATCTTTCATTTTTGTTTATTTAAGTTCTTTGTTTCTTTAAAGCTCTTCTTTGCTTGAGTAAAACGCAATGTTTTTGTAAAACGCAATATATTTAAAGTTACAAAACAAAAGTTTTTTAATTTGTTTACAATGATTTATATTTTAAAACGCAACAAATTATGAATTTATTATTTATCTAAAAGGCAATGAATCATAGACTTTATAAAACGCAATGTATATTTTAAAACGCAATTATCTTTCATTTTTGTTTATTTAAGTTCTTTGATTCTTTAACTCTTCTTTGCTTGAGTAAAACGCAATGTTTTTGTAAAACGCAATATATTTAAAGTTTCAAAACAATAATTTTTAATTTGTTTACAATGATTTATATTTTAAAACGCAACAAATTATGAATTTATTATTTATCTAAAACGCAATGAATCATACAGATACTATATGCATACAAAAAACAAGGATTTGATGATACTGAAAACACTGAAGAGTTCTCACTTGATAAAATTGATTCTACAACATTACAAGAATTTGAAGATGAATTGGAAATTGCTGCACAAAATGAGGGAAGATGTCTTGTAAATGATAAAGTTAAAAAAGTCAGAAAGACTAAACAAAAAAAGAAAGATGAAAAGAATGAATTTTATGTTTATCCAAGTGAATCCGAGAATGAAAACGAAGAAATTTTTGAAGATGAATCTGAAGAAAAACATGAAGACGATGATGAAGAACAACCAATCTCCTTACTTAAAGCTGCAACAGACTGGATTGATCAAGAGAATCAAGAGAATGTTCAAAACAGCCAAATTATAACAAATGAAACTGAGAAAACAAATACAGAAAGTGGAGGATCATGGGGGCAATTCTTCATTAAACCATCAATAGGAAATAAAGATAAAATGTGGGTAGACAGTCAAAGCCGACTGCGTAATTTCATACCATCACAAAATCAAAGTGAAGGTCTTTCTGACATTCATTCAACAAAAAGTGGCGATGAAAATATGAAGAACATTAAAGATAAAAAATCACATGAAGAATATCTTGTGACTGCTTTGGATCATCATTTTAAAGGAATTGAAGATATTTTCGAAAACATTCAATCACGCATAGATGAGATTGTGGAGGAATATCCCACGAGTGAAGCTCTTCATAACAAAGTTAACGAATGGGTGTCATTGATTGAAAAATTCCACCATCAAGCAAAAAAGCACAAGAAAGATAATATTGATTCAACTATGATTGAAACACCATCAAGATTTCTAAATTTGAGCCAAAATGAAGACACTGAAAATCAAATCATTTCAACACCATTGATTTTAAAACGCAATGATGATGATACAAAACGCAATGAGGATAGCTCACCTCTAGTTCAATCATCCAATCCAGAAAAAATCAGTGAGAATGAACCTGCATCTGTTCTGCAAACACACATTGAAAAACCTTCAATGGTACAATCATCATTTAGCGAAGAAACTCCATCATTAATGTTGGAGATTATTAAAAAGACAGATGAAGAAGAAAAAAAATCAAATCAAAAGAAAATTAATGATGATGAGGTACCATCCTTTGATTTGAAAATTTCTCAGTTGTCTTCAAATGTTGATGAAAATGAAGTTGAAGTTGATGCTACTCCACACGGTGAACAAACCGAAATTCAAGCGGAATCTGAAAAAAAAAAAAACAATTGAACAAGATGTTCAAATTACTGGAATACAAACAATGTTTGATAGAATTGAAGAACAGGATACTGAAAAGGAAATCAGTGATCTACTTCAAAACACATCATTCCTACACCCACAAGAAGATCAGTATAAAACACCTGCAAAATCAGTTCATCAAGAACAACCAACAACTGATATAAGCAAAACAGAAGAAATAATCACAAAGATGGTACGACCAGATCGAGAGAAAAATGTTCCTGAAGTATTTTGTTCACCATATTATCTAAGACAAGTAGCAATGAAGGAATCAAGAACAGCACACGAAAACAACATATCGGGATATGCATTCCATGCAAAAGGAGAAATGATGTAAAAATTCATTTATATACACTAAAACAATAAAACAAAAATCAAAATATTATAATTTAATTATTATTATTATATTTTTTTGCAGGGATACTCTCTTTGAAATTAAAGAACATGCATTTCTATATAGATATGCTGCTGAAACAATGAGGCCAGGATTGGAAATCACCGGAGAAGTAATCAATTGTTGGTCTTATATTTTGAATGAAGAAGAAAAAAGAAGATCAAAAGACAACAAATCTCCACGATTTTTCTGTACTATTCGAATGTTGGTATGATATTTAAAACGCAATTTTTCTTATTCGTATAATGAAGTATTTTGAAGTTTGATTGAATTATGTTTTATAAAACGCAATAGAATTTTTATTTCATTAATAAAACGCAATGATTTCTTTGTTTGAATGATGTTTTATAAAACGCAGCTGTATGTTTTATTAACTTCATAAAACGCAGCTCTATGTTTATTTACCTTCATAAAACGCAATAATATGTTAATTTGTTCTATTTTATACAGGCTTTACCAAATTGTGACAAGGAAGAATCTGAAAATAGAGGAAAGATGATAAAAGCATTCACAATGAACATAGAAAAAATTCTTAAAGGTGCAAAGCTAAAAAGCATAAAGGATTTTAAAATTATCCTTGTCCCGATTCTCCATATACAGCATTTCTTTGTTATATCCTTCAATCTTGAAGAGAAACAAATATTCATCATTGACAACAGTGCGAAAGAAGAAACAAATGAATCTAAATATGGAAATGTCCCTGAAAATACAGTAAGTATTCTTAATTATGCTTTTAAAACACAAATATAAACCACCTAATCTTTTTGTTTTGTTTTTTTTTTTTTTTTTTTCTATAGAGGGATGCTTTGGCAGCTTACCTTAAATCTGTTGGACATGAAAAAGCAGATGATTTAAAGGGAATAATCCCTGTTAGAATGCAGATGAAATGGAGGACACAACATAATGGCATTGATTGTGGTATATTCACAATGCGTCATATGGAATGTTATAATGGAGAACCGGTCGAAAAATGGGATTGTGGGTTTAACGTGGAATATGAAGAACCTGCAAATATCAAGAAGGTTAAAAACAAAAAACCAGTCAACAAGCAGACCGCACAACTTGAAGATTTAAGAAGAAAGTTCATCGCAAAGATATTATTGCACGAAATCAACGAACAAAGAGATTATGTTATTGAAGACTCAAAGACGTTTCGAGACCTCAGTGCGAAACTTAAAAAACAATCTTATGAAACTAGTTTAGATAGGATTAAAGACAGGCTTGCTCTTGCTGGTTTACTTTGATTTTGAAATGATTCTTATTATAAAACGCAATGTTTTTTCATTTATCTTGGTTTTTATATAAATCATTATTTTCTTGATCTTGCTAGTTACTTTGAGTTAAAATTGCTACTTACTATAAAACGCAATGTTTTTTATTTTAAAATACCAGTTATTTTTTTGTTATCTTAAAACGCAATATGTATCATTTAAAAATATTAAATCATTATTTTGAAAACAATTTATACAAATATATAAAATTTATAAAACGCAACATTTTAATATATGCTATTGTCTTTTTAAATTATTACAATGTATTAAAATGCTAAAAACTATAAAACGCAATATTTTTTCTAATTATTCATTTCCAAACATATAACGCAATATATTTATAACGCATTGATTTTTTTTTTTTTTTAATTTATAAAACACAAAAAACAAATAAAATAAACTGATATCTTAATGACTAGAAATGATTAGACCAAAAGCCTTAAAAAGCCTTTTAGATTCCTGATATAAATACTGTATGTATGATGGAAATATCAATTCAAAGAAAAAAATAAAAAATAATCATTATTATTATTAAGACAAATTGATTCAAATTCCTCTACCAGTATATTATATAAGAACAGAAACCCTAAACTATTTTCACATTTCTCTCATCATACACCAAAAAACACCAAATACCCAACACACACAAACCCTAAAATGGATAATCAACAACTATCAGTTTGGTGGGTTAAAAGAGGCAATTTCTTTCTTCAATTCCTTGATGGAAAAAAAATAAAATACCATTCCGTTGCTTCTGTCCTTCAAAACTGCAATGAAAATGTTTTGAAAATGATGAACGAAATAGGTATACCACCTTCTTGTTACACAGATCAAACAGCCGCACTGTTCAGAATTCTACACAAAAGATATGGTAATCCGAATCAAACAGAGACTGAAGATGCCCAGGTTACATCTTGGGAGTTCATTGAGGAAACTTTCAAAGTTTCAGTGACTTGGGACGATGGTGAAGTGGAGATGTATGACCCAAAGGACATATCTACCAGTGAGGATCTAAGTTTTTTGAAGCAGTTATCTGAAATACCAATCATCAACAACTCTGCTAGCAAATTTGCAGAGAAGCTTCAAAACGCAGTACTCTCACAGGTTGAACTTTGGGTTGAATCTGAAAGTGATGAAGAAATCCCTGATGGAAGCTTAGGGTTTTCATCCGATGAAGAAACAAACTTTGATCCATGAAGCTGATCATGCTAGTTATTTTTGTTTATTTTTGTTGTTTGAAAAAATCATCTTTGTTTAGAACTATCATTATCTATATAACGCAATGTTTATTATATCCACTTGAATTTCTTGTTTAATTTTATGTTTAATATGTGTTACAATAAAACGCAATAATAAAAAAAAAACATATTAAAGTATATTGTTCTATCTATAAAACGGAATAACAATATACTGTTATCATAAAACGCAACTTTCCAAAAAAAGCTGACAAGTGATTTGGAAATCCCTTTTGGAAGCTTAGTGTTGTCATCATTTCTTGTTTAATTTGATCTATGATCTATGTTACAATAAAACGCAATAATCAAAAAATACTATTTAAATTATATTGTTCATGTATAAAACGCAATTACAATATATTGTTGGTATGATAAAACGCAATTAACCAAAACATACTGATAAATATGAAGCATATTATAAAACTCAGTAATAAAATGAGATGAAACATATACTACATAAAACGCAATGACAAATTTTTTATTTACTTATTGATATCTGATTTTGTCAGAATTTCTATACATAATTACATTGCATTGCTAGAACCTATAGCATTAGAAGAAACCTTATCTTTACAAGTGCGACTGTTATGTCCTTTTTCACCACATACACGGCACGATTTCTGGATCTTTGATGATTTCTGAATTGCAATCTCACGATTTGACTTGATCCTTTTTTGTACACCGCATCCTTTGGTCCTTGTTTTGATCGGCACACGAATAATAGAATCTGATTTTTCTATGTTCCCTCCAATTTCAGCAAATCTTTCTTTGCGACTAGGAGGCGGCGCAGCAACCATAACCTCATCCGCTTTATCAATATAACTTTTAATATGATCCCTGTAACGACACAACTCATCTATATCGCCAACCAGCCTATTAACCACATACTCATTTGCAACAACGATTTCTCTATAAACTTTATCAATTTCACTATTCCTACCAATTTCATCAAACCGAATATTTGAATGATTTGATCCAACAGAAACAACATCTCTCATCCATCTTCTATGAACATATCTTCTAGGAAACTCATTTATATCATCATACCGTAAAACGTAAAATATATGCCGGCATAATATACCAAATTGTTCAAACCGTTTGCAAGAACAACTTATTGTTAATCCATCTTCTTGTTTGCTGTATTGCACCTGTAAATAAGATTAAAAAGCTATATAAAATTAGTGAAATGAAATATAAAACGCAATGAATCTTAATTATAATACAGATAAAAATATATTTTCATATAATGATAAAACGCAATGAAAGATGGAATAATAAAACGCAATAGATATTTAAAAATATATAAATTTAAAAAATACCTTCAAAAAAGATGTACATGGCTGTCTGAAATCCTTTATTTCAAAATATTGAACATCACCCACAATATCAAGAGACTTTGACATACACTTTGTAATGGCAGCATCAATTTCAATCTGAATATCCTTAAAAATTGTTTTGGTATATATTTCTGATGCTTGTTTCTCCAATACAAAGTCACTCCAGGGCTTAGACTCAATATACCTTGTATCATGATCATTCCTCCTATGCTCATGCCTTTGAATATCCATTGCAGTCTCAAAATGAGTGAAAAATTCAACAAGTGTACATCTTGGATTGCAAATCTGACCAAAGAAGTAATTCTCGCTTTCACATCTCGACGTAGTACGCATAAGACCAGCCAAATCCTCTCCATGGTAATAAGCAGGAATCCAGTCAAATCGAAGATCGTACATATCTTTTAACCACTCATGATTTTCCAATCCAAAAGTAGACATTATTGAATGCCACTCAGTTTCAAAATCTTCTGGACTAATAGTATCATTCCAAACAACATGAGTCATTCTTGTATTAAAATCAGTGTTTGCTGACAAAACAGGACCAACCTGAATAAAAAAGTAATAATATTATTAAACATAAAACGCAATAATTTAAAAACAATATATTGAAAATGATAAACATAATGAATTGATGGTAAAACGCAATTGTTTTGTAATTCTATTGATAAAAATATTTGGTGATCTTATTGAATAATACATAAAACGCAATAATAAAACAATTAAAATTGCAGTTTGTTATATCATAAAACGCAGTTAATACCTTTGTCTTCAATTTCTCCCATATGTGCCACATACATAACCTATGCCTACTTCTTGAAAGTACATCCTTAATAGCTCTCTTCATTGCAGCATCTTGATCAGTAACAACAACTTTAGGCTCACTTCCAAAAGCATTAACAAAACACCTTAAAAGCCATCTATAAGAATCTGCAGTCTCCGAACCAAGTAATGCACCACCAAATGTGACATTCCTATAATGATTATCAATACCAGTAAATGGAACAAAAACCAAATCATACCTGCATAAAAAAAAAAAAAAAGCATTAGAAAATTAGAACAGCATGTATAACGCAATAGAATATATAACGCAATAAATGAAAAAAAACTTACTTGTTTGATTTATAAGTAGCATCAAAACCAAATATTTCACCAAACACTGTATAATTTTTTTTTGATTGCTCATCAGCCCAGAAAAGCCCTTTCAATCTTCTATCTTCACCAATAACATAATCACATGTGAAACCAGGACAGCATTCTTTCTTCCTAATAAGACGCCTAACTACCATTTCTGCATCATACTCTCCGATATAAAGATTCAAATCCCTTCTATAATTCTTACAATCAACTTTACTAGCACCAACTTCCCCAAAACCACCATACATTGTTTTCATAATATTGAATGCTTTAACAGGTCCAATATTGATTGCAGACAATCCAGATATAAAACTTTCTTTCACATAATCAATACTTCGTGCAGCCGGCAAGAAATGAATATCTTCATCTTCCACAAAGATATGATTATGTTCTTCTTCAAAGTAGTAGATTTTATACATATTATTGTTCTCTAATATTAATTTCACATGAGCATTGCATCCAACTCTTTTTGAACCTCTATTACGTCTAACAATCTTTTTACTATTCTCAACTGAACCAGAATCTATTTCTTTGCTAACATGAAATCCTTCTTTTGAACAGACAATATATCATATTTTCACTAAACCATCACCATTTTTCCAAGAGGTATTTTTTCTTGCAGAAAAACCTGCCGCAAGTGCATATCTCTGATAAAACGCAAAAGCCTCATCAAATGACTTAAAAAACATTCCAACAGCAGGTGTAATGGATCCACTGACTTTAGGTTTGAAAAACTTTCTTCCACTGTTTATGCATACACGTTCCTCCCACTTGGAAATGTTATCTGAAACAATTAAAAAAAACTTTAAAACGCAATTCATCTTACATAATAATGTTTTTATTGATAAACCAAAAAATATATTAATAAAAATTTAAAATTCAAACATTTAACGTTTATATATAGACTAATATGGATAAAAAGCATAAAAAGCAACACGTTCACTAAAACGCATCATATGATCTGAAAAACTTAACAAATAATCATAAAACGCAATACATCCTATATAGTAATGTGTTTAGTATTAAATCACAAAAATAAGTTAATAATAATATAAGAAATACAAACCTTTAAGGTTTGTATATGAACTATTATCTAAAAAATCATAAAACGCAATACATTCAGTAAAACGCATAAAATGATGAATAAACAAAACATTGTACAACAATAACAGTTATAGACAGTTAAAGCTTTATATAACATAAAAATAAAAGTTTTATATGCATACAATTTAATTAATATCATAAAACGCAACTCTTCACTAAAACGCAATAAATGATGAAGAAAAAAAACAAACAAATTATTTTTAATTAAACAACAATAACTATTAAACTTATGAAAAATCAAATATTACTTACAGAACCACGAATTATAAAACGTAAAACAAAGAAATTCAGAAAAAATAACAAAATTTTACTCCGAATTGAAGCTAAACATACCAGCAGAGTCTGAAGAAGACATTGAAGTTATCGAATTGACGAACGATACAAGATTAATGTTTGAAAAGAGATGAATTTGCAATCGACGGCGATTTAGGGTTACAGAAACTTCAATTATGTTATGAGAGTGATGAACTAAGAAAAGAAGTAACATAATCTGTAATTGAATTTGAACGAATATATGATAATGTAAAAAGACGAAAATGCCACCGCGTACAAAAATTTAAAAAAATATGATGAACGGCTAAGATTGCTTCCTATACTTCCTAGCCAAAATAAACTTCCTATTTGATCTTTACCCTATATATATATATTAAAAGTGAATGCATTAAAGACTTGTTCTTTGTACTCGTATGCATATAAGACTTGTACTTTGTGTGTAAATGGCCAAATTACCCTCATAGTTAATAGACTTTGGGGATGGTGTTAGAAATTTAGACTCAAATGGTTAAGAAAAGTGGTTATAGGGACTCAAGACGTTAAACATTTTGATTTTGGATTTAAATGGTTAAAACATATAAAACACATGGACTCAAAACGTAATTTACCCTAACTTGTTAATCAATGAGACACGAATTTTATCCACTTTTACTTCAATAAGAATTCTTTTTTTTTCTATCATTAATGACTTCAACTAATATGAAACGTGACATCGTATAAATTCATGTATGTACGCAAATATCTCACTAATGTATATTTATTACTGTACTTCTATATAATGAGAATGTCTAATGTTTGAGTACAAGTTTATCTATTAGTTAGTCACTTGTTTTCTCTTTTTGTGGTTTCAAGTTCAACTTCTAGTGGCATCAATTTGAACGATATTGGTGTGGCAAAAATTGAGAACTAAGCCTCTCTGGAAGTCGTCAGTTCGAAACCGAGTCGAACCGGGTTTTACCGCAGTGGGCCTTTGGGTGGACGGCTTTTCACCGGAATTGGTGGTTTGGTGGCTTAGGTATACATCTAACTCTAACCGTTATGGAGGAGTGGATGCATTTGCTCGATTGAGGGCATCCCAGTATGCAGCTAATCCGGTGATTTAGTTGGCCTTTCAAAAAAAATTATCAATTTGGGTATCACATGTCTATACCCGTAAGTTGTTTTATAACTAGAAAAACTAGTAGTTATTGACTTTCTCTTTTTCAATTCGTTATTGTCGATGAGTAAATCTGGTGGTGCTATGTTGCATGTGACGAGGGGAGGTGTCAAAACTCTAAAGAAGAAGCCAAGTATTTTTGTTGCGAAGTAAAAAGGACAAAATGATCTCTTTCAACTCCCCCTCCAAGTAATGAATGATGGTGACTTTACATCTACTGTCCCATACTTAACCCATCACTCTCCTGCCTTCACATTCAACTAAAAAAGCTAACTAGCTAGTTACAATCTAACTAAACCAACACTGCCGGTTACCTAGTTGCTGAATATACATGCTAATACACTTCTTCGTACGCTCTATACAAAAAAAGTGTTTCATTATATGCAACAAAACAAATTGTGGCAATGGTGTTATCATGTTTCAAATTTAATTGTCTATCAACTAACTTGAAGGTCTTTTTATCGGAAACTTCAAAGCTAATATACATTTTAAGGTCAACATATAAAACAGTTACAATTGTATAAAGAATGTTCCTATTTAACTCATGTTAGAATCGTAAATTAACTTCAAAATCCATTCACTTCTCTTTATTTATTTATTTTTTTGAACGGCAAATTAGGATAACTGACGGACCACTGGAGTATCATCGTGCCACCATTAGAACCATCTGATCATATCCATCTCCACTAGGCTATAATGTCTATACACCAATTCAGAATGAAACCCAATAAATTTGGGAAACCCCTCCCTCCCCTTTGTGAGAATCGAACCCAGAACCTAATGGTTCTAAAGTTTTACCCCACCCCTAAAATGTCACTAGACTATATTTCCATAGCAATTCACTTCTCTTTATTTAGGGTTTGTTGTGTTATTATCATCTGAATATATCTCTATTGTTTAAATGACGGATACAAACATAACACGTGACTTTTTTTCCCCGGTGTCACACTGTCACATAACGAGCCCTACATCTGCGATCTGCCACATAAAGCTTCTAGTTTGTATTGTAAAGCATGGGATGATACAAACATGTAGAAGTTATTTATAGTAAAAATTATTAGAGGGTAATGAAAGTGTAAATAATTCGTCATGATTACTTCTATTTTGAAAATGAAAGCATATAATTTATAATTTGGAATGTATTTAATCGAGTTTTTTCCCAAACTAGTGTTGGTAAGAAAAATATTTACCAATTTGGTGTTACTTAAAAACTATTTACCAAAATGGTGTTTTTATTTATTATTTTATTAAATTAGGAAAGAAAAAGGACTTTGTGTGTCTTCGACATTTCAATTGAATTAATTTATATCAGATGCATCAAATTTCTTTGCGGCACCCTCGTCTCTCCCGATTGAATCAAAGGCGTCGTTTTGGTAAGCGATCGACACCATCACTAAACCAAAGAATTATTATCCTTCTCTATTGTTGCCAACTGAATCAGAATCCATCGACCTCCGCCAACGCTATTGAAACCATTGAATCATAATCGGTCGTACTCCGCCAACACATTGAAACCGTTGACACATATCGAACGCCATTTAAACATATCTGAATCATAGTTTTAAAATGTTGAACTGAATCCATCGACTTCATCCAGACTTCGACCCCAGCCAATATTGAGGATTTCATGGTTTTAAAACAAGAATGTTGAATCGTAATGGACCGAACAGAAAGGTTGGACTCTGTGTAATCTCATAGTATATTCGGTTAATTTTTAATATGAAACTTGTCTTTTGTTTATGATTTCAAGGTTTTTTGAATTAATTTTTTAATATGAAATGTGTTAATAGTTTCTAACTTTGCAGAAAGATCGAATATGTTTGAATATAGAGACGGAATTATATTAAAACAATTGATTAGAACAATTATATTAAAACCATGCATTTGTGATTTCGTAATTTTTAGAATTATATGAAAACTTCCTGAATTGCCTTTCTTTGATTTCAAAGTGATAGTTGTGTTTTCAATTGAATCTGTTTGAATAAAAGGTTGAATTATATTAGAAGTTTAGAAAAAAAAGAATCGAACTTATCTGAACAATTATATTATACTTGCATTACTTCCAGAATTGCCATTGTTGTTAAAAAAAATGAAAAACACCATTTTGGTAAATAGTTTTGAAGCAACACCAAAATAGTAAATATTTTCTCCACTAACACTGGTTAGGGAAAAAACTCGTATTTAATCTATAATACTATATAAAGCATTTTTCATCTTTAATTTCTAATTTCCCACACAATTTGTAAGATGCCATATCAAAAGTCAGGCCTAATTTTCTCAATTTTCATCCTCTGCTCCCATATTTGCCCCCCATTTAATGAGGTTGCAATGATTCTTACAATTCAGCCATTCTCTATTAAATGCGATCATCAGTTTATGCAATCCAATCGTTTTGCTTCAATGGCCCGTCCGTTTCTAGCAATCCACTGTATTAAGAAGTCGTCATTGAAATCAGGCACAAATCATTGAATCAAATCAAGAACCGGCGAGGAGAAGAAGGGTGTTTGACGGTGGTGGTTCGATTAGGCACTAGAAGGTCGACGGTTTTAGGTTCTGGCAACACATGTATGGTTAGGGTTTAGCGGTGGTTGACACGACGATGGCTATGGATTCCTGCAATGAAGATTTGGGGATTTAGGGTTCTATTGTTTTTTCCATTCTCGGTACCCTTTGCGCATGTGGTGTTGAATGATGAGGTATTACAATTGTTCACTTTAGCTTGTATCTATATTGTTTTTTGTTATTACTTCATTGATGTTTAAAACTGAAAGTTTGATGCGGTCAGCTTGCTTAATAGTGGTTTATGTAGATAAATTCTAATAATATATTTCGTACTAAACCGGTTTTGTTGTCACCTGGATCACCTCAGAGGATTAACGAGCTTGATTACAAGGGTTTTCGTTTCTTTTTACTCAGATTATTGCTCTTTTATAGTAAGCAGAGTATATCTATTCGGGCAGTGAATGTTATTTACCATTGTGTTTTATCTCAAGTTGAGAACCCTTTGCACGTGTTTAATACAATATAATGTCATATGTTAACACATATAGTCGTTAAGATTTATTTTTTAAAAATGAACTTTAATATACTATTTACTTATTATAACATGTTACTTTGTTAAATATGTATTCTTAACTAATTTTTTGCTTAAAATTATTATTATTATTATTATTATTATTTATTATGATCATAATAAAAATAAGCGTTTATATTCTTATCTGATTTTTTTTTAAATTATTATTATTATTATTATTATTATTAGTATTTAACATGATAATAATAAAACAAATATTTATCCTTATCTAAATATTTATTCTTATCTAATATTTTAGTTTAAAATTATTATTATTATTATCTATACTATATAATAAAAAAAACCAATGAGTGGACATATGTCATTCATTGGAGCTATCTATTTTTTAGTTTTTTCCCTACTTAATTATAGATAATTAATATTAATTATAATATAATTATAAAATTAAATTTAATATAAATTTAAACAATTCGTATAGGAGATAATATATTATTTTGAAATATTTATTAGATTTCAAAGTTATTTATCCTGAAATTAACAAAAGACGTATACTAAATATAAATTAAAGTAAATTACGATTTTGGCTCATGTGGTATATATCACTTTTACCCTTTTAGCCCAAAAAAGAATCTTTTAACATCTGAGCCCCTAACGTCTTTTTTTCTAACTCTTTTGGCCCCTAACACTAACCTCATCCATTTACTTTTAGGGGCCAAAAGGGTTAGAAAAAATACGTTGGGGGCCAAAAGGGTTAGAAAAAAGACGTTGAGGGCTCAAATGTTAAAAGATTCCTTTTGGGGCTAAAAGGGTAAAAGTGATATAACCACAGAAGCCAAAACTGTAATTTACTCTATAAATTAATATAATTATGTAAATGATTTATTTATTTTATTAAACTAAAGTAGTTAAGGGTAGAACTTATTTCAAAAATGTTTATAAGGGGTAAACAAAAACATTAATCAATGTTTATTGGTTATATACTTTTATTTTCGTGTTCAACTCTCAACTCAAATACGGTATTCACTATGTTTACGTGAAATTTATAAGAACCATCACCACAATCACCCCATCTATCATATATCGAGTATGTCCGTTTGTGTTTTTAAAGATATAATTTTTATTAGATTTATTCAACTCGTGTAATAAACGAGGTTTTTTTAAAGATCTAATGTTTTTATTATTTATTATACAAAATTACATTTATGCATCTAGTGTAATACACTGGGTTTTTAAAATATAATTTTTTTATTATGTGGTATATAAAATTAGATTTATTCAATCCGTATAATACACATGGTTTTTAAAGATATAACAAGATATAACTTTTTATTGATTGATATATAAATTTACATGTGCTCAACCCATACAATACATGAGGTTCTTTAATATATAAAATTATATTTATTCAACCCATGTAATAAACAGAATTTTTAAAGATATATTGTTTTATTATGTGGTATATAAAATTACATTTATTTAACCGGTGTAATAAACGAGGTTTTTAAAGATATATTTTTTAGTATTTGGTATATAAAATTACATTTATTCAACCGTATATTACACGAGGTTCTAACCTAGTTTAATAAGAAAGATAAATAGGAAAAATAAGTTAAGAAAGCATGAGTAAGTGACACTTGTAAAAAAAATTATATATTAGAGTATAGAAGGATATGTTTGTTCATTAAAGAACGAAGTTTGTATCCCGTTCAACATTTAGTCCTTTGAAACTTAGATTTTGGGATATTATCTTGGAAAAATTATGTTTGTGATTATTATGTCCAACTTTTTTCTGACTATTTTTAGGATTAATATTTTTTTTATATTTAGGATTAAGAATGTTGATTTTTATTTTCTGATAATTATGTTTAGGTTCATTTTTGTTTGCTTGAATCTGATCATAAAAAAAATACGAACGTATTTTTTATGCTTAACGTAACGTTTAGGTTCATTTTTGTTTGCTTGAATCTGATCATAAAAAAAATACGAACGTACAAGACACAACACAAACAAATTCATTCCTTTAAAGCTCGAACACGGAAATATCATTCGTTTAAGTGCTCATAAACCGTCTGTTTATCTAATAAAACCTACATAAATAAACAACCAAACATATTATCGTACCAAAACAACCTGGAATTCAAGTGCTCATAAACTACATTTAAGTTCTCATTTAGTTCAGTTACAAATTACAACACTACATATTGTCATTTTATATGGCCGATTTCATTTCTAGTTAACAGAATTACATATAAAATAACCGATTTGCCCTTCTCGTTAACAGAAAAAATGGATGAAGTCGTTAGCCTAGTGGACTAAAATCCCAACGGTGAAATCTTTTTGGACCCACATGCGAATAATGAAACCTTTGGACTAAACTAGCAAAATAGAACAAACCACATGGACTAAAATAACATTTAACTCAAAAATATATATAGAGAGAACCAAAACAATCTGGAATTCTAATTGATAGTTTGAATTTTGTCCAAACTGATAAAGAAAAAAATGAAACATGAATCATACCATTTAGTTCAACAGATTAATTTAACCGGATAAGTCAATTGTCTAAATAATGATTAATGAGCAGCAGCACATCTATAATCTATAAGTATAATATAAAATATAGGAAGTAACTTAATAATGTAAGATTATATATAATACGTAAATATAATCTATACTATATAATAAAAGAAACCAATAAAGGGACATTTGTCATTATTCTAGATCATCATAGATTTAATTTAAATTATTAAATTTAATATTTTCAAATATTTTAAAAAATTACGGATAAAGTTCCATAAAATATCTTATTATTTATTTATATTATTTAATAGGTTAGAAATTATATCTTAATTTCTTAATTGTAGATAATTATTATTTAGTTTAAATTATTAAATTTAGAGTTAAATGCACGAATAGTCCCTGTGGTTTTGTAAAATAACACATATAGTCCCAAACTTTTAGAAATTACACCGGTGCAACCTGTGGTTTGACAGTTTGTTACTCGGATAGTCTTTGGAGTGGATGGGGGTTAGTTTTCTCAGTTAAGTGGGTGTGAAATGACCTTAATGCCCTTACTGTATTAAAAATATTAAAATATTAAAAGATAAAGTTAACTCAAGTGGCCCCACCCCACCCTCACCCCCACCGCCGGCAACTCACATATTAAATGTATGTTCACATGACTGTTAAAAATCGTGAGAAAGTTGATGATACAGTCTATCTTCTAATCGATAGTTCAAATGCTTTCATATTTATAAACTTGACAAACATCATAAGTTTTGATCATACATGACACAAAGTTTTATTTGGATATCAGAAAAGCGTCTTTAAAGTATCGTTTTATAATAATCTAGTGTAAATGTAATTGAAACTTTAATATAATCTAAAATAAAATATAGCAAGTAATATGAAACTTTAACCAACTTGTAATAATTGCTATATTATAAGAAAATATTAATCTTTCGGCTTTGATAAGCTTTTATTAGGTTTAAAAAATCCTTCAACATGGTTCAGGATAAAATCCCTGATATACATCGGGTTGAATGGGGTTGACACAATGTCAAAAACAATAGCAATAAATTTAGATTTTAGGATTTTTATAATAAGTAAAAAAAAATGACGATTTCATTTTCAGTTGGTATAAATTTACAGATCCCAGATACAAATAAGTAAAAAAAATGACCATTTCATTTTTACTTGTATAAATTTACAGATACCCGATACATTAAAAACAAAGATTTTTGGGACACAATAACAACTCGAATAATGTTAGATGAATTTTAGTGCAATTAAACATACGATAAAATGACCGTGAATTTATAAAAAAGTAAAAAAAAAAAAACTTCTCAGATTTAAAAAAAAAAAATTTAAAACTAATTTTTACATATGTTAACGAATTTATATTGTACATCACACGTCAATTCAATGTGACTATTTATTTTAGTCATCAAAATATTATTTAATCACCAAATTGAAACTTATTTGTCTAATAATCTTCCAATAATAAGAAAACAATTATTTAAATTCTTCGTCCCCTTATTTTAATTTTACAAAATTTAAGCTTTACATATTTAATTTGCAAGTCCATAACCGGTATTAATTAATCCTCTAGTAACCAATTATGTATTTTAGAGTTAAATGCCATTTTAGTCACTGTGGTTTGGGCCATTTTGCCAGTTTAGTCCAAAGGTTTCATTTTTAACTTGTGGGTCCAAAAAGGTTTCACAGTTGCCATTTTAATCCACTGGGTTAACTTCATCCGTTTTTTCTGTTAACGAGAAGGCCAATTCGGTCATTTTATATGGCTGAATTGCCCTTTTAGTTAACAGAGTTACATACAAAATGACCAAATTGGCCTTCTCGTTAACAGAAAAAATGAATGAAGTTAACCCAGTGGACTAAAATGGCAACAGTGAAATCTTTTTGGACCCACATGTTAAAAATGAAACCTTTGGACTAAACTGGCAAAATGGACCAAACCACATAGACTAAAATGGCATTTAACTCTATATTTTAACAAAATTATATTTATATTCTCCTTAAAAAACAACAAAAGTAATTTATTTTAACAATTATATTTATTAGTGCATTTAGAAGCAAAAGTGAGCATCACATGAAAGAATTGTTACCGGATTAGGGCAATATTCCGAGAGACCAAAAGATAAACCCTAATTTGAATTTCAATGGACAACACAATGCCACGCAGCCAATCAGTTTCCATGAAGTTTCTGAGACGACACTTTTTGTAAAAACAAAAACTAGAATCAATTTATTGGGTTACCGTAGGTTGAACCTGTAAGCAATCCACCACCAGCGGATGATGCAAAAACATCGGCCGTGTCGAGCAACGGCGAGGATGAAGAACCACCGACGTTCCTCCCACTTCCGGTGGCGCCCAGGTGAAGTTCCGAGAAGTTGGGGAAGCTATCTCTTGTTTCAACTCCTTGGTCATAGAGAAAGCCTTTGAAGACATGTCCACCTATTGTTGCACTCGCTTGGTACGCGTACTCGTCGTCTCCGTCTTCTACCGCCGTCACCCGCACGCATTTGAACACCGCCGGTGCCCGCACCTGTCCCGGCAATGATTCCTTGAAACTCGCATCTGTATAATTAAAGAAAAACATGATTTCATGAGTTATACGTAAGAAAAACAGCTTATCGAGTTGAGTCTCAACTACCTTGTTTGTGATGACTGGAACTAGTGTCAAAGCTTCTAGGCGGTGTGGTGTTGGAGGTGGAGGTGTGTGAGGTGGTGGTGGTATGTGAAGTCAAGCGAGGTTTCTTTGGTCCAGAAGTCGAGGCGGAGGAGACGGAGGTGGGTGTCATAAGTTGACGTTCCCGCCGACGAGCGGCGGGAACCCACGTGCTCTTCACGTGAGTAGCACAATCAAAGCCTCTACTCTTGCAGCAAGTTCTACAACGCCGGTGGCTGCAATCTTTCTTCGCCTGGTTGCCGCAGTCTTGGCAAGTCATGGTTGATCCTGACGTAGACGTAGATCCACCACCGGCTTGGAGAAACCCATGATCGATGATCATGGGTTTGCTCAGATAATTATGTGCTTGTGGTTGCTGCTGCTGCTGCTGCCAAAACTGAATGCTACTAGTGTTGGTGTTGCCACCTCTCCCACCTCCACCGCGGGTGCTCAACATATTTTCTTCCAAGGGAGTGGCGGTGAGAAGAGGTATAACACCAACTCCCATACCTAACGGTGTCGCCGCGTTAACATTCGCCGAATGTGGGTGGTCCGCCACCACAAAAACATCACGAAGGCCCAGCATGCCCATCTCCGGAATCCCGTAGTTGATTTGCCGTGCCGACTGTGTGGACGACCACATGCCAGCGGTGGCGGTAGTTCCACCACCGCTGGCATTGAAACCTAACGAAAGATCTTGATCAGAACCTCTGAGAGCTGATGAGGAAGAAACCCAGTCAGCAAAAGCACCTGAATCTGAAGGCAGCCTAGTACTCCTGCTAGTAGCCACAACTGCTGATATCTTGTTTCAAATCTCTTCTACCAAATTCGAATATAGGGTTGAAGAAGATACAAGATCTGAGAAGATCTACCAGTCTGTGTATAGATAGATAGATGGTGGGGTCTCTGAAATTCTCTTTAACACATAAGAGATTTTGCAGACAGCTACGACAATAGATATAGAGAGAGAAACCAGAGAGAGACACAACACAATTACTGCTCTGAAACAAAGATTTGCAGAGAACACTGCTATAAACTCCCAAGACATAAAATGGAAAAAATTGGATTCTTGACTTTTCTGAGCCAGAAAAAGAAGATTGGTGATCTTATCTTGACGGTGTATGTATGTATGTATTACCACAACACTTGAAGGAACAAGAAGATACTGATGATGATGGTGATGATCACAACCACCTTGGGCTTGTGGTTGCTTAAATCTTGTGTGTTGAGTTCTTGGAAAATGGAAAATGAGAGGTGGGTTTTGGGTTCTCTCTCTCTCCAATAATCACACCAAGAAAAGGGTATAAAGACTTTTGTTCTCTGGTTTTTTGTAATTATTTAGGCTACTACTACTGCTAGTCTACTACTACTTCTGTGCCCCCTTCTGTTTACAAAACAAACTATTCGCACCTTCTTACTTCATGCGCGTGGAAGGTTTCAAGATGACTGTTTTAAAAACTACCCCTTCATCTTGTGGGTGTAGGCAGAAATGGTCCCTCATCGTTTCATCATTTCTGTCACTTCATTAACTCAATCACACTTGGGTAATATGTGATCAATAATTGGGGCTCAACACAAGTCACTAACCTAATTATGTCTCTAAACATTAAATACTGACTTCTAATACCATGATGTCAACTCAATCATCTTGTCAATGAGACTACTCAAATTATTTTTTTTAAAGATAAACGTCATTAGCAAAAACCGGCCGGCCTGGCACAAAAACGCAGAACCGGACCACACCAACTACAACATATACAAAGGAGATTTATCCCATTCTTTCCAAACAATATTACGATGTTTGGATCTACATTTTAACCATAAAAAACCCAAGGCCCTAACATCCCCGGAAATCTCATCACTATCGTCTCTACCGTTAGAAAAAATCTTCGCGTTTCTGGCTTTCCAAATGCACCAACATGTCACAATAATGAGCCCATGAACGATATCTTTAGCATTTTTATCCCCGCCACATCCTTTATGAAACTCAAGCAAATCCCTGATAGAAAAGGTTAAAATAGGAGGAAGCAAGCGCTCACCTGATTCCACACCCGTAACGCAATCTCACAAGCCTTAAAAATATGGTCCAAAGATTCTAGAACATCTCCGCAGAGAGCACAAACGTCCGTCTCAACAACGATATTTCTTCTTATCAGTGCTTGTCTTGTCGGAATACGATGAAGGTCCGCCCGCCAAACAAAGATATTGCATTTATTAGGCACCCAAGCACATCTTCTCATAACGTAATTCTGCTTGTGGTTCAATTCCTCCAAAGCCAGCTTTTTAAAAGATTCAGTAGTGTACATACCTGAACTGTCAGCCGTCCACTTCCATCTATCCTTCCCGGGCGAGAAACTGAGATTAACCAATGAATTTAAGCAGTTTTTGTGACAACTGGCACGAAACCGGTAATTTCCATACTATTTTAATAATTATTTATTTCTTGCATTTATGTGTTTAAACGTCAACGTTATATGCTTACCTGTTTTACATATGAATTCATGCATGTTTCATACTTCATTTATCGCATTGTGCAATACATTAAGCGTTGCGTCGAAACAACTAGTAAACTCACTGGTTAGACAAGTTGTCTCAGCACAGCTTCAGCATGTAGTTAAACGATAGATTTAGGACTTAGATGTAGGTCCAGCATCAAAAATACATTGAAAACCAAGTGTGTGAACAAGGGTTAACATAAACACTTTCCGGAAGCTAAAATAAGCACTAAAAACTGTTCAAAACGCACTTTAAATGCAGAATTCAACAAAAATCAGCATTTAAACTTCAAAATAACATGCAGAAAGGGACAGAAAACATCCAGAATAACTTGCAAAGTGTCAGGAATAAAAACTGTCACAAAAGGTACTTCATACCTTGTAATAATGCACTATTTGGCACTTTAACGAACCGATAACCGAATGATTAACTGGACACTACCCAGAACACCAAAAATAGACTAGACTTTCAAATTTTACAATTTAACCCCCCCTCTCTTTGGTAACCGGCCCCAAGTGGACCCATAAACAATCCCCATTAAAATAATCCATGTGTGTGCTAGATATTGAACATAAAGACCCTTGGATAATCTAGTGTTGGAAAGTTATAAAGAAAACCATAAGGTTAACAAACATTATCATCTTCATCATTTTAAACACCATCTCCTTTCTATTCTCTCTACACACTCACGGCCACCACCACACCTCCATACATCTTCATTTTTGCTTCAAAACAAGACAATCTAAGGGTATACAAGGGTGCACAAGGATGATCTAAGAAGTTTTGGAGCAAAGGAAGTGAAAGGACCACCTTGTGGAGCTTTTAACCACTCATCTTCATCATTCTTCATCTCCTTCTTGTTTTTGCCATTTCCCTAGCCACTAGAGCTAGTAGTAATCACCATAATCTCTATTTTTCTTCATTGTTAAGCTTATGTACAAGTCACATCATCATCAAAGAACCTAAACTTTAAAATATGGTAACATGAAGATCTAACATAATCTAAGTGAAAATGAGTTGTTTTGAAGTTGTTTGATGTATGTTATGAAGTTGTGAATGTTGAATCTTGTGATTATGTTTAGATCCATCATGTGAAAGCTTGTTAGAAGCTTAGATCTAACAAGTTTAAGCATGGATCTTGAAAGATCCATGGTTAAACTTGAAGATGAACTTGAAAAGTCTTTATGTAAACATGAAAAATGGTTTTTAAGGTATGGTTCTTATGATCTTGAAGTTTATGGATGGTTAAGTTATGAGATTTAGCTTCATAAAAAGTTCATGAAAAAGTCATCAAGAAGCTTATTTTTAAAAGAACCATGTATGTTAAGTGTAAAACTCAAAGACTACATGTTTTTACAAAATAATAAAGTTCATCCTAGTGTTTAACTTGATGATATTAGTGTATGTAACTTGTGATATTGTTGAAAATTGATTTTTGGTGATGAAAAGAAAATAAACACATGTTTTGAAAATATGGGAAACCTCCATTTTTAGGGGAAACTATGTCAAAATTTTTATAAAATTTTGACAGCTAGAAAAATATAAGTTTTGGTGAAACTTATTCTCCAAAAATTCACCTGAAAATATTTACTAAGGTTTCCTAATTTTTATACAAAATTACAAGTCAAGAAATAAGGTTTTCTTCAAGTCTAAAATCAATATTAAGTATGTATAATTTTAGGGAATATATATATATATAGGGGATCGCTAGAATGAGAACCACCACGAGTTATGAGAACCACGAGAACCGCGTCCCGCGGGTGGCCGTCGGCGACGAAATTTTTTTTACACCTAGATCCGTATATTTTAGTGGGGGGTTTAAATTTTCGGTTCAAACGGCGCGCCCGAGGGGGTAGTTTTTTACGCCCAAAGTTTGGGTTTTTTTAATTTTTCTTTTTTTTTTACCAAACTTTGGGCGTAAAAAACTACCCCCTCGGGCGCGCCGTTTGAACCGAAAATTTAAACCCCCACTAAAATATACGGATCTAGGTGTAAAAAAAATTTCGTCGCCGACGGCCACCCGCGGGGCGCGGTTCTCGTGGTTCTCATAACTCGTGGTGGTTCTCATTCTAGCGGCTCCCTATATATATATATATATATATATATAGGTAAAGAGTAAAATACAAATGCGCTTATCGTACGATACGTACGCGATCATCCCAGCCGTTTGATCAGGTGCAGATCTGGTGCGAATTCAATACATATCGCATATGAAAAAATGGTTAGCATGGGGTAGTGTGAAAAATGGCATGGGGTGTGTAGATGGACAAAATCGCATGTGTAAGATTTGAATATCGCATGTGAAAAAATGGCATGAGGTAATGTGAAAAATGGCATGGGGTGTGTAGAATCGCATGTGGAAGATTGAATATCGCATGTGAAAAAATGGCTAGCATGGGGTAATGTGAAAAATAGCATGGGGTGTGTAGAATCGCATGTGGAAAATTTAATATCGCATGTGAAAAAATGGCATGGGTAATGTGAAAAATGGCATGGGGTGTGTAGAATCGCATGTGGAAAATTGAATATCGCATGTGAAAAAATGGCTAGCATGGGGTAATGTGAAAAATGGCATGGGGTGTGTAAAATCGCATGTGAAAAATTGAATATCGCATGTCAAAAATCTGTGTTTGTGTTACTGTTCATCTTCTTCCATTGTTGGTCGATCATTGTCACTCTTCTTCCGTTTGACCCTTACAACTCCCAAATTAGTAGTTCTTATTATCGATATCGCACTAAAAGGAACGAAGGGAGGTTGGGGAAGAAGATTTTCAGGTTTTTGAATTTGATTTAGGGTTTGATTTTGAACTATCATCGGTCAATTACAGAGATTTATGACCTCGCAATGACGTTTTTAACCTTCCTGGTATGATTTAGATATATTAAAATGATTAATTTAATCATTTAAATTAGTTTCGCCCGCGTTTGATCGATTGAAGATCATGCGGCTGAGGGCATCTCGTACATAATGTATGATAAGAGGTATTGTACGTTAACCGGCCTCTCTCTCTCTCTATATATATATATATATATATATATATATGTATATATAGTGAGGTTCACTAGGGAACACTAAAAAAATGGGGAACAGTGGGGAACCGACTCAAACGAACTCCGATTGGACTCATTCCAGCGGCGTTGGAACCAGCTCGTCTAACCCTAACTAGGATCCCTTAACCCTAAATCCTAAATCATAACCCCTAAACCCTAAATATATTAGGGTTTGGCTTTTAGGGTTTAACTTTAGGGTTTAGCCTTAGGGTTTAGCTTTAGGGTTTAGCTTTAAGTTTAGCCTTTAGGGTTTAGCTTTTAGGGTTTATAGTTTAGATTTTACGGTTTAGCTTAGGTTTTAGCCTTATTTTTTAGTTTTAGGGTTTAGGGTTTAGAGTTTAGGAGTTAGGTTTTAGGGTTAAGAGATCCTAGTTAGGGTTCAACGAGCCGGTTCCAATGCCGCTGGAATGAGTCCAATCGGAGTTCGTTTGAGTCGGTTCGCCGCTGTTCCCCACTTTTTTAGTGTTCCCCAATAAACCTTCCCCTATATATATATATATATATATATATATGGAAAATCAATATCATGTCAATTACCAATTCTTGCTCATTGAGATTCATGGTCATTTGGATTAATATTTAGGTATAGATATTACCTTTTTTTCTCTTTTTAAACAAATTGAAATGATTGAAGCTTTTCTATTTGGAATCGTGTCAGGTCTAATTCCTATTACTTTGGCTGGATTATTTGCAACTGCATATTTACAATACTGGCGTGGCGATCAGTTGGACCTTCGATTAATTAACATCTCTTTTTGTTTATTGACCTCCTCCTTTCTTTAATATCCAGGAGCTCAAATTAAGATTGTTGTTCCAGTTCCAGTTAGTGTTTCAGTCGAATTCGATCGAAGAAGATCCGAATCACGACCAAAATACACACAAAAATATACAAGAAAATATTTATAAAAATATATACAAGAATTGCCCATAAAAGGGTATTTAGACAATATACAAAATATATATTAACATAAATATATTCCTCAAATCATAAGGACATGGACAAATATCGGACATTTTTGGACACAAATATATATTTGGACAAATATAAATATAACTACTACCAAGTAATGAGAATTATACAAAAATCGGGTAAATGACAAAAATGAATATATATATATATATATATAACAAGCATAGCCAAATATATATATTTCAAACAAACCTTAAAAATATATTATTTTTAAGAAATATAATTCTGGAAAGTATTAAAAAAATCAAAGGATTGATTTTTGACGAATAATGTAAAATACACAACCATTTACATAAAAATACAAGTATACTTCCCTAAATATACTTACAAAAAAATACTATTTAACAAAATACTTGTATGTATTTTTGGGAAATAATGTAAGTATCATATTTGGATAAGTTAAAAATATAGATTATTTTTAACAAATAACTTTTTTCAAATCATACATATATAAATATATATTTTTGGGAATAAAATATATATTTACAAGTGAACTATACAAATTCAAATTACAGTATCACGACGAACGGGCGAGACCCGATAAACAAGGGCACGACCCTCACATATGATGAACACACACAAAACAAATACATAAACTTAAGATGGTGACTTGTACGTGGTGAGTTACAAGTCCAGTGATTAATGTACATAGAAACGTCTATAGGTTACGACGCCTATAAGACAAGCCTGGTGCAGTTTACGACGCATGATACGCAAATCTGTGAGTTCATGTCCCCACTTTTTAAACATTTTCTTGTTCTCTAAACTTTGGGGAAAATACATGTACTATGGTATGTTAGGACAAAACTAAAGAATGACACAATAAGATCATGTCACGAATAGGCTGAGACTTAAGCACCATTAATCAACTATATACATAGACCGCGGAATAAAAGGTTAGATCTAATGGGTTTCAGGCAGTCACACTCTTGGCCACATTTTTACCATGAGTGCTTTTGTGTCTCTAGTCGTAAACCGACATAAAAATGCCTATGGTTTGGATGTTTTCTATGTCGGTACATATGTTAATGGCCTTGCAAACCATTTGCAATCTCGATTTCCTTACATTTACAGAATACAAGTTTTCAAGTACAATGACATACCATGATTCTTACAACAATTACTCATATGTTTTACACAAACTGTATGAATTCACACCAACTTTTGTTGACGATTTTCAAAACATACATGTATTTCAGGGAACTAAGTGGATGTACGTGCGATCTATTTGCTCAAGAATGTTGTTTATGTTTCAAGTTATCATGTGTATTTGCTCCGTTGCCACTTTTGCTGGATTGGTTGATTATATTCCGCCTCCTTGCGGAGATTTAGCAAACAAAACCTTGATCTTTGTTATGAAATGAAGTTGTAAACTTTTCAAACAATTATCAGATGTTGTGTTGTAAACTTTAAACTTAACTTTTGTTTTGGATGTTAAACTATGAATGGCAATTCGAAGTTATTTTATAATCATGTAGAATGTTTACTTATCGTATGCAATGAGAACCTTTCAGGATCACACCTTGTGCTTCCGCCTTAGAAAGGGGTGTGACAGATTGGTATCAGAGCTTCGATTGAATTGAACCAGGATTCCTTCTCGAGTCTACTCTACAATCCTTAGGATCCTCTCACGAAAACAAGTTTTACAAAAAGTTTTCATTTCATAAAAATTCCGCGACATCCACTACATAAACTTGTTTTCCAAAAACAAAGCAAGGACACTACGTGACTTAGGGTGTACAAAAGTAGCACGTATACTCAACTAGGGACTACTTGCAACAATGTGTATAACTATATGTATATATTAATTAAGTAATAATAATTAATATATGTACGTATGCCATGATTATTGTGTTACAGGTACCCATGTCCTCCTCAGAGAGCAGTGGTTTGTCCGAGGAGCACGACCCGATGGCGATTGTCTCTGAGGACGAGATTGCCCCAGCTTCGGAGATCCTCACTTCCGACTCTGAGACCTATCCTGAGATAATGTCTGATGACGAGGATCTAGATGATTTTCATCCTTTTGCCCTACCTAATTTTGGAGACGATAACCCTTTTGTAGACGATGTTCTAGCTCTTCCCTTACCCATTCACGACCAGCTCATCATTGGGCATCCCGATAGTGAGCATATCGTCAAGCCTATTCCTATCCATGCTATTCCACTCGCTGCCATCACTGCTGAGGATTGGCCCTTTGTTGTTGACTTAGATGACGATGTTGAGGTTCCAGTGTTTGAGGTCGATCACCCTGATGAGGTTCTTGGCAATGGTGAGGTCTTCGATATTCCTATGGTGGAGGTTGATATATCTATGGTGGCGGTTGTCGATATCCCTTCTGATTCAGACCCTAAGGAGTCAGTTACTTCAACTGCACTTCAGACCGTTGGCCTCGAGGCATATCCTGCTGATGATGTCTCCACTACGGTCCCAACTACACCTACTCCTACTCCTACCCCTACACTCACTCACACCTCTTATTCCCCTCATACCACCCTAATCACTTTCGTGTTATTGTTTAGAAGAACACGACACCAAAAGGAAGGATGATTCACACACGAGAGGTAAATCCACTCCACCCCAACGATACCGAGGACTACTGAGGAGTTGAACTCTCTTCTCGATGAAAGGATTTCTGAAGCCATCGCCCAGTATGACGTGAACCATGCTGAGCACAGCGGCGGCTCAGGAGGTACTGGCCGAAACGGTTATGGAGATTCATCTGGAGTAAACCCTAACCAAGGTAACATTGAGTTGATTTGCTACAATTTAATGAAACTTATGAACGATCATTGTTTCATTGATTGCTCATTTATGAATCGGTTGTGTAATTTCCAGGATGCACCTACAAGCATAGACTACAAGCCACTGAATTATGATGGCATCGGAGGTGCAGTGGCTTTCGTGCGCTGAACAGAGAAAACTGATTCCATAATCTGAATGAGCAAGTGCACCGCAGATCAACAAGTTACTTTCATTACTGGGTTGTTTGTTGATGAAGCTCTGACTTGGTGGAAGTTACAAGTTCAGACTCTGGGTGATGATGCAGCTTATGGTATGTCATGGGATGATTTGAAGGAATGGATGAGGGAGAAATACTGTTCACGTGCCGAACTTCAAAAGCTGGAGACTGAGTTTTGGAATCTGTCCATGGTTAGTGGGGACAATGTAGGTTATACTCAAAGGTTTCATGATCCCTCACGAGTGATCCCCTACCTCGTAACTCCTAAAATTAAGAGCATCGAGCGCTACATCTGGGGATTGGCTCCAGATATCCGTAGTATGTTGACTACGGCAAAACCTACAACCATTACTCAGGCTGTAACTCTGGCTGTCAGCCTTACCGAGGATGTTGTTCGTATGAAGAAGTTGTCGTTGAAGGCCACTGAGAAAACTGAAACACATGCTGAATCGTTTGGTGATAAAAAGAGGAAACATTCGAATCTAAATCAAGCGACCGGCAACAACAATAAAGTCTCTAACAACAAGAAACGTGACACTAACCAGCCCAAGGAGACGAAAACATTTGCAGTGGCGAATGACGCTGCGACTAGAGGATACCAGGGCACCCTGCCCAAATGTAACAAGTGCAAGCATCACCATGAGGGAGTTTGTCGCATTCTGAAGTGCGATAAATGTGGAAAATTGGGTCACCTTACCAAAGACTGTTGGGGAAGAGGAAATGGAGGCGGTAATAGAAATGGAAATGGGAACCAGAATGGTAATGGTGCTGGTAATGGAAACGATAACGAAAATGGCAATGGTACTAGTACTCGAAATAGAAATGGAAACGGACGAAATCAAGGATGTTATGGTTGTGGTAGTAATGAACACTTCAAGAAAGATTGCCCGAAGGAGAATAACGCTTAAGCACGAGCATTTGTCATAGGAGCAAGGAACGCCCGTGAAGACCCTAATGTGGTCACCGATACGTTTCTTGTTAACGATCACTTTGCATCCATACTATTTGACACTGGTTCCGATTTTAGTTTCATGTCTGCGGAATTTAAACATATGCTTGGAGTTGAATCTAGTAGATTAGATATTCCTTATTCCATAGAATTAGCAGATGGTAAACTTGTTGAATCGGGCGAAGTTGTTAGAGAATGTACATTGGAACTTGGTGAACGAAGATTTAGCATCGATCTTTTGCCTGTCCAATTGGGTAGTTTTGAGGTTGTAGTCGACATAGATTTGCTATCCAAGAATAGAGCCGAAGTGGTTTGTCATGAGAAAATCATCTGCGTCCCTCTTGCGAATGATGAAACACTTATAGTACACGGCCTTCAAGCAGTTGATGCAAGGACGCTGGGCCCTATAAGGTGGTGGATTGTGACATCCCACATTGGTTATGAAGGCCCAGAAAAACTTGCGAAAAGGATGCGTTGCCTTTTTGGCGCATGTGGTAGATAAGAAGGTCGAAAAACCAAAGCTTGAAGATATTCCTGTAGTGAAGGAGTTTGGGCTGCAGGGCTCGAAGAGAATCCTAACTACAGGAAAGAAGTGGAGGAGGGCATAAGAAAGGTGATATATGCCAGTGTCGAGAAGAAGAAGAAGAAGACTGTCGAGGAAATTGTTGATGAAAGTCAAAAGATGGTGGATGAGTTGAAGAAAACAGTAGAAAAAGCTGGTGATGAGAAGCTGAAAAGTTCAGCAGAGGAAGCTGTTGCTGAGAAACAGCAAGTGATTGAAGAAAGTTAGAAGCAGACGGCACAAGAAGCCGAGGTGCCAACAATAGAGGTAATAATTCAAACTGAGTCTTCTGACTCATCAAATAAAATTGATAATAAAACTGATGAACAGTGCAAGAAATGCGTGGAAACATGCAGTGCTTGTACTGAAAAGGAAGAAAAATTTAAAATTAGAGATATGGAATTTACTAAAATAGAACATATTTTCAAAGAAAAATGTATTGAAATGCTTGAAAACAAAAAAAATTGAAACAAAAAGAAGAAGAGCTGACACAAAAGTGTGATAATCTTGAAAAAGAAAACAAAGTTTTAAAACAAAAGTGTTTAGCTGATGGCAACGAATGTGTTCAAAAAGAAAAAAAAAAATATTCAAGAGTTGCAAAAAGAATATGATGGAATGAAATTGTCATATCATACTGTAAAAGAAGCTTATGAAACTTTGAAGAGTAAAGTTAAAAGTTTGGATGATAGATTGTCAGCATGTCAAAAAACAACTAAATTGGTTAAAGCTAGATATGAAGGAAAACAACTGGTTTTAAATCAATATATTGATGAGCTTGCTAAACTTAAACAAGAACCGGCTAAAAAAGAAAAGTTGGTTAATAAACTTCAAAGTTATCATGTTTCTTCATAAATTTTGGAACATATTTTCAACATCATACCAGATGGTAAACAGTCTGAAAAGAACAAAAAGGGAATTGGGTCAGAGTATCATCAGGTTCCACAACCCTAAGAGAATAATTATACATTCTATGATAACGAAAAGGTGGAAAAAACATTCTGACAAAGGAATCTGATGTGACTTACTCCAAATCTAATGATCTTGGTGATTCAGAGGTTGTAGGTAAGGTTGTTGAAAGCATTCTAACAAAGGAATTTACCAAAACAGATAAGTCTGAATCATATGATGAAAATAAGGGAAGTTTTCACAAAAATTATTTGAAAAATTCAAAATCTGAGAAAAAAGCGAATGATGATCAAATAGGATTGGCATATACCATGATTGGATTGGACAAATTATTTTCAGAAGTTGAGTTTCCGATTCAAAATGTGTCGACAGACAAGATTGACAAAGTTTTTAAATTGGTAGAAATCGAGAAAGTTGAAATTGAAAAATTTGTTGGTAAGAGCAAGAAAACTTTTTATAACAAACCTAACTACAAGAAGAAAAACATGAAGGCTGAGTTGGGTTATAAAAAGAAATAAAATCAAAGAAAACGAGATGAAAAAACAAACTTTTAGAAAAAGATGAACTTTCTTCATGGAACAAGTTCCGAAGAAGAGAAAGAACTCCAATTTAGACGACAGTCTAACGAAGAGTCCTATGCTCAAAAGAAAAAAAACAACAACATGTTAAATATTTTTCCAAGAAAACACGCTTTAAATGTGATCAAATTGGGCATGTTGTTCGCAAATGTCCAAATCTAAAACCTGTTGGTGTTAAACAAAAGGAACAGCAAACTGAAGCTGTTAAACAGAATTCAACCAAGTTTGAATCACAACAAACTTGGAAACCAAATCAAAGACACCTAAAGTTGTGCCACAACAGATTTGGAAATAAAAGGTTGATTTACCAAAATCAAAACAAACTTGGAAACCAAAAACATCCAAGTTTGAACCAAAACAAATCTGGAAACCTAAGAATCATTTGTCAAAAAGAAACATTCAAAGTGATTCAAGGTTTTATCAAAGAAATGTTTCTAAAGGACAAATCTGGGTGGTCAAGAAACAGACTTTTGTAAGTGATAAAAGGAAAATCTATTCAACTAAGAAAGTTGAAAAGAAGAACGAAAAATTCTTTTTGAAAAATGATAAAGATTTTCCGAAGTTGAACAATTCTTATTGTGTTACAATACCCAAGGTCAAACAGGCCTAGGTTGCCTTATTCAAGTAACTAGTGAATTGAATGTGCAGGTGCTCCTGAAGAAGACTAAATGTCCACACGGAGAATGGAGCAGCCTGGCACGGGAGGTGGCAGGTCCCTGTAAGTGAAAAACAGGGAGTTTATTCGTTTTTGTATATAAATAAACCATAAATAAAAAAAACCCTAAAAATAGAAAAAATTAAAAACAAAAAATATGTATCTATTTTGTCAAAAATGAAAAATGAAAAAATATGTTTGTTAAAAAAAATCAAAAATTTTACAAAAATATGTTTTGATTGAATATGTCGAAACCCTCACGACTGAACAAACATGATTATTTCACAAGTGATTAAAAACGGTTTTAACATTGTTAAAAATCAATGTGTTATAAATCATGGGGGTGCTTTATGAAAAACAGAGCATGTATTGCAGAAAATGGATGGCGAGATGAAGCTATCTACATCAGGTTGTCAAATTTTCTTAAATGTTTTGAATTTTAGGGGGGGTAAGAATTTTGAAAATACAAAAACATTTGAAAATTTGAAAAAGCCAAAACATGAGAAAACTTAAAAATGAGTTTTTGTGTAAAAAGTGGAAATGATAGTATATCAGTAAGACAGTCACAGCATGCTAAAGAAATGGAAAGTCAAAATGTGATAAACGGTCTCACTGATGATGTGCCAGTAGGTTTTTACACACTTAGTAGATTGATTTCGAGATATAAACCTAAATATTAATAGCTTACTTATCTTGTGGGGAACATCTGTGACACCCCGCGAAAACATTTCATCACACTAGCTTGTCAGTGGCTGCGCTCTAACTTTCGGGACGAAAGTTCTTAAAACTTGGGGATAATGTGACACTTCGGGTTTCCCAAGCAGCGCTGTTGTATAATAATGTTATATAAAATCATTAAATGAAAGTCTGTGTATTTTGTGAGTTCTTATTTGTGTCACATGTGTTATGTGTAATTTATATATTTATACACCTGTTTAAATCATCTCTCGGTTCGAATCGAAACCTCTCACTCTCAGATTGGGATTCCCTGATTTTGACTCCCCTCGAGATGGACTAATGAGTCCCGGATCCGCTTATCTTGGCCCAACACTCCAAGCCCACTCGAAACCACCAAAGCCCTAGGTGTGTGCTGCATTAAAGGAGGTATAAAACCCTTCAAGTCAGCCGATATACCCTTTTTAGGACAACAATCATCACCTCACCAATCCCTAAACATTCCTTAACTCTCTCCTCTCATCCTTTCTCTCTAGAAAACCCTAACAACATCATCTCCTCTCCTCCTCTCGGATTCAACCGGAAGCAACAAGGACTCTCGGATCAGCTCGTGATCATCACTCGGGGATTCCTTTCATCAATCCTGCACACCTTCACACTTACGAACACGAACCGGTTAGTTCAATATTGTTTGCTAAGATCTTTAGGTGATTATAGATGCATATTTGGTGTTACTTGATTTGAATGATTATGATGAATGATGAGGTGTAACTGTAGATGTTTCCTTGCTATGTTGATATGTAAACTATATGATGATAATGTATGAACAAGATGACTATTTGGTTATAAGCTTTTCTTGCTAAACAAAATGCAAACAAGTAGCTAGGTGTGCTTATGACCAACCGATTGTGTGCTATGCTTGACGATTCATTGTTGTTCTGTGCGTGATATGAAAGTTGATTAAGGGCTATGATTGTTCTTAGTAGATGATGATGAAACAATGCTAGTAATAAGGTGTTTAGGATGAATCTGCTTGTTAAATATTGAAAACCCTGATGAAGAATAGTATGAATGATGATGAATATTTGAAAATTGCTGATTTGATCTGAATTGGTGATTGTACGGTGTAATAAAACATGTTAAGAAAACCTGATTGGTTCGTACTATCTGGGTAAGGTTCTACAAGGATTTCCACAGAGATTGCGAGTCGAGAACAAAGGTTTCGACTCGAGACCACCCATCAGTGGCATCATCAGTGGTTGCAACTCGAGACTAGTGGTTTCGACTCGAGACCACCCATCAGTGGCCCCATCAATGGTTGTGAGTCAAGAACAGTGGTTTCGACTCGAGACTACCCATCAGTGGCTTCATCAGCGGTTTCAACTCGAGACTAGTGGTTTCGACTTGACTGAATTACTTAGTTATTGGGCCTCACTATGTGACGTCATGTTTTGGACTATGTGTTACTGTTACTATTTAACTGTTCGTATGTTAGGACAGGCCAAATAACGTATAGAGTGCTAGTGTGACATTCATGCTATGTGTTAGCTATGTGTAGGATATACGTAAATTAATTGCACCCAAACCTGACCTATACTGGTAACCATAATAGGACGTGGTTGACCAGCATACCTGATCAAGTAAACTGTCTGCCGAGCAAACCAAGGTGAGTTCACAACTTTTAATAAAAGCATGTGTTCCCGGTGGTTGGGAAATGGAACTGAAAACAACGCTATCCCCTTTTGTGGGATACAAACAACGCTATCTCCTTGTGAGGGACACAATCTACTTTTCTCCCCTTGTGGGGGACGCTTAGTTAATTACTATTTATATTAGATGAAACAAGCGGACTAAACAAAACTCTATCACGGAAGTCCCCACTTACTATACCGATTAGTCGCCTGGCCTGGCGAACGAGTTATTAGTTGATAGCGCTATTAGGTCTCACCAACCTCACACCATGCCTGGATAGGATCGTGCGTGAACTAATGGACTCTGGAAAACCGTCAATGATGATAGAACATTGAAAAACGGGGAAATCACATAATGTGCTGTCGCAAAGTATTCGGTATTACGCAGTTTAGTAGCTTACATATGGGGTAGCTCCCCATGGCATGATATAAATGAGTAAATTAACTACTTAAACAAGTTTTTGGAATTAAAACTGGACAAACTCGTGAACTCGCCAACTTTATGTTGACACCCTACTACATGCTTTGCAGGTACACAGTGACTTTGGAGCTTGCAGCTTGGGGATGTGTAGTGGTCGTCTTAACCCGTGTGTTGGGTTCTTTAATAATCGTGAGCTATGAACTTATGTTTAAACTATGTTACTTATGCTTCCGCTAACTACTTAAACTGTTGCTTTGAACTTGAAAACTCTTGGACTTAAACTTCAGTAGTCACTAATCACGTTGGCTGGCGAACTATATTATTATTATCTTAATTGTTCAGTATGATTGGTGGCTGGATCCTTGTCAGTCACACGCCTCGCGGTAGTACTCCGCATGTGGAATTTGAGGGTGTGACAACATCTCTCAGATATATGGATAACCTTTGAAATTTCATTTGAGAGGTTGCCTAATTCTGAGATACCAGGTCTTTATACTGTTTGATATCTGGGGTATTATACTTGGTCTTCTGATTTTGCATCAGCAATGGCCTAGACCCTGTATAATACTTTGCGTGCTTTAAAAAGCTTTCCCTCTGCATAAAAATTGAAAAATATCAAAAGATATAAATCAAGTGCAGTTGTAAAGAAGATCTCTAAGTGGGACACACCTCAAAGTCGAGCCTTCATCTCTTTGACTGAACGGTAGTTCATACCTGAGCTCTCAAGGTCTCGCACTAACCCAGAGTACAGATATCAGTATAGTATATTCACCTGTAAGACTGAATCTGGGGAATCTTGATACGGGAGTATTTCTGAGGTGGGACACGTGAATAAGTTAAGTTCTTAAAACATTAATCTCGTATCTCGAATCGGTTGAAGATTGTATGAAAATTTAAGTGGATCTGTATACTGACAATCTAAGTGAATTGTTTAGAACTTAAATTGGTTATAGCTCAATGGTGCTAGTGATTTGTCATAAACTAATATGATCCTTTGACACGAACTCAAACAATAATATTGTCTGTAAATATTTCTTTATTGGTTTATATTACCGAAAATTCAAAAAGGTTTTGCTTCTGCTTTATTTTCGACAATCGACGTCTGAAAGCTGAGTTTCAAAATCTGAGTATGCTAAACATGTTTCTGAAAATAAACAAGTTCGTTAATTTGAAACTTGAGGTTTTTAAATGAAAATTCAAAAACAGTTTGTAAAATCTCCAAGGTTATTAACTTGGACTCGGATGATTAACTGAGAGGGTTTTAGACGCTGAACTGTCAGATATTTAGTTATTTGATAGGGGGAGTAGAGTCGGGTAATTCTGGGAATTTACATATTGTTACATCTATGCTTAGAGCCAGGTTACCGATTCTGGAAGTTCTAAAAGCTTTCATTGTTAAATACTTGTGTTTAAAGCTAGGTTCACAATCTTGGATCTAAATTGTCAAATATTTTACAAATGGTTTGAAATTGTTAGGTTTTCAGATGTTGAACCAGATTATGATCCTGATAGCTGAGGCTAAGGGGGAGTCTGAAGACGAGCTCAAAGCAAAGGGGAGCTTGTAATCGAATAGCCAGGTGTCGATCCTAGAAGCTAAAAGCCCGAAAGCTTAAAGCAAGGGGAGCCTGAAGAGAGACTTTGCTGAAAGGGGGAGCAGTTGAAGCTGTAAGCAGATCCAAGGGGAGTCTGTTAGAGAAAAAGGGAGAGTCTGTGGTGCTGAAGATGTCAACACTTCGTGAAGACTCAAAGAGAGATAGAAAGCTACGAGATTGACTGCAGTAATATCCAAGGGGGAGTCTGTGAGTGCAGTATGTCTATCACTTCCGTCAATCACGTATCGTAGCTGAATCAGATGATCAAGACATGGTTCAAAGATAAAGTTCATATGTTAAAATGTGCATTCGTACGAAGCTACGTATGCAGGTTCGTATGAAGGGAGCTTGACTTGTTGCTTCGTGTGAAGGGATTTAGTTCGTACGAAGCTGGTCCCTTCGTAGGCTGGTTTGGTACGAACTGGCTATGCCTATATATAGAGGTATAGGGTCTTATCATTTGGTAATTTTGAGCATTAGAGAGGCGAAGCTCTGCTCGTTTGTTTTCGTGATTTTGTACTTGTCAAATATCAATAGAAAACAACTTATATTTACTTCTTTGTGTGTGATCTACACACGTACTTGGATTCCGCACAAGATACACGTTCATCGCACTAAATGGTCAAGGAATCGATCCTCAGAGCAAATCCAGAATATCAAAGTCAAAACAAATCTGGAAACAAAAAGTTGATTTGTCAAAATAAAAACATTCAAAATGATTCAATATTTTATAAATGGAATATTTTAAAAGGACAAATTTGGGTGGTAAAGAAACAAAGTACTTCTGTTGATGAGAAAAGGAAAATCGATTCAACCAAGAAGATTGTTATCAAGAATGAAAAAGTTTTTGTGAAAAACAACAAAGATTTTCCAAAAATTGAATGATTCTTATTGTGTCAAAATAACCAAGGTCAAACAGGCATGGGTTACATTATTCAATTAATTGAGTTGTTTCAATGTGCATGTGTTCCAGAGTGTGACATTTGTGCCTTTACAACCAGTATTCAATTCCGAACAATTTTGAATCCAATGAAATCTTGTGTTTCATTCCCGGGATTTGTATAATTACATGTGACAATCATACATTTCAGTCCATGTACAATTTCAACCCCTCAAAGCTTTTTTGGAAGTTATACGTAACCTGTTACGCAAACGTGATCAGTTTAATGCAGCGTACACTCCGAAACAACGACATAAGCAAAACATACCCTAAATACCCTTTCCATAACTTAGAAATAAGTTTTGGAGGGTTCGGTATGGCAAAGACATGTTTATTCGTGCTCAGGGACTATTTGCGTCAAACTATGAAAGTTTGCCGATTCGCATATTTCTTAATACGGAACACGTACGCACATCCAAAAAAAAAATTTAATCATTAAAATCTTGTATTTTAGTGATGAGAATGCAAAACATATCATTCGTTACGCAATTTCGGTCGTTTTCACGTTCGTTAAAGCGTTCGTCGTAATTAAGCGAAAAACGCGACCGTACAACCGAACGAACCAACTTCCATGACATTTCCCGGCATAATTCAAGTCCCATATGCTTTAACATCCTTATAAAGCCTAAAATGTGGGTTAACCGGGGTTAAATACGTCAAAAACACATAAATTCATGTGCAGGGGCCTGTTTTGCCAAAACTTGAAACCTGATTTGAACCAGGTGGCGGGGTGCGACAGAATAGACCCATCTAGGTCGCGGGGCGTGAGAGAGCGAGCTGGGCAGAAAGTTGTTTTTCAGCAACATCTGGTTGCACATTGGATTGTTTGGATTGTTTTGCATACTTGGGGGCCAAGATGTGTGTTTTCTAAGCCTTGAACCTGATCCTACCACCTGCAATGATCTTGTAAATCCTTGCACAACACTCAAAACACATGTCATGATCCTACAAATCTAAGAGTAGTATAAATACCAACCTCATTCACTTCACCAAATTGCTCATTTCATTCTCTTCTCATCTCCCACATTCTTGGAGCTTGCTTCTATACTTTGGAGGCCTCCCACCTGAGATCTTAAGTGTTCCCAAACACAAGTAAGTTCTCATCCTAGTCTATTTCAATTATTTTAGCTATTTTAAGCTAAAAGTCAAGCAGTTTGACTTACTGTTTGACTTTCGTTTTTTACTATAATTGGTCAAGTCAAAGTTCAATCGAACTTTGCAACGTGATCGTAATCACGAAGGTTATAATTCCTTGCGATAATACCTACTGATTACCCGGTTTACTAGTGGAAGTGACGAGTCAAAGTTTCGGTCAAAAATGCACATTTTGTGCATTTTACGACAAAACCGTTTTAGGGTATCAAAACACTAAGTTTTGATACAAATTAGTTTTATAACCTAGTTAGACATGTTTTGACATGTCTAACTCGTCACTTCAAGTTTAGTGCTTATTTAGGGTCGTAAGTTGAACGGTTTGACCACCTCTTTGACTTTCGAATCCGACCCGTTTGGTCGATCTTAGGATCCGACCAAACATATGTAGGTGACCATAGTTGTATAGGGAATAACCTCCTGAGGTTATACCTTATGGTCACGTCGTTTGGTTAGTGTTATGATAAGTCGATTGTTATATGCCTAAAAATGACTAAAATGCCCTTTTTGCGCATAAATCCATTGTAAGCATATGTAACCAACTTTTTGACATACAAACTGGTGTTATAACAATTTCAAACATGTTTGGGCATTTAAGACTTAACATAGTACATGTTTAACCATCCGAACATGCGTTTACGTAAATGACATGTTAAAGTAGCATAAACTACCTTAACGACTCATAACAGGTCAAAAGCACTTAGGATTCTTTCCAAATCAGAATATTGACTTTGTTAAACCATTTCATATGAGTTCCAACACTCATTTGGTTTACAAGACCTCATTCTATCCAGTTTCCCCGATTTATGTACCGTTACTCTAACATAGTATCCGACACATTAGGACACGTTTGAAGCCTTGTTATTTCACTTGATTCGAGGACTCTTTGCAATCCCAAGTGAGTACATAGCTCCCCTCTTTTATGCTTTCTAAATGTTTTGGGGTGACTCATATGTGCTAAACCGTTTTCAAGTTTCCAAAATACAAAGTTTATGGTTTATATAAAACACGACGATTTCAATAATGTTAACGAACTTGTTGGTGTTTTATCTATAACACGAATGACATTCATTAGCTTTGATCAAGCCACCAGTAGTATGTTATGGTACCATAGGACTGACAATCCCTTTAATAGGCTATTCACTAGATTTGGTGGGTAGTTTGGGGAACGACAGAAACTGTTTCCGATTAACAAATCATTTGTTGATTTGTTAGTCTTGTTAAAGAGACCTTTTAGGGTCTATTAAAGATACCCCATGGGTGGTATAGTCGAGTCACACAGGTTTGAATATATTCATTAAAGAACGACCAAAAGTTTTTCACAATTAAAACACGGACAATTTATTCAAGACACGGACGATTGATTGATGACACGTACAATGGTTTATAACACGCACAATGATTTATGAAACGTACAATGGACGATTGGTTTATAACAAGGACACATGGTTTTGAACAATGTCACGCAATGATTTTCACTTAAAGATATAAATCATATATTGTTTTCCTTTAAATCGACTTATCACTCGGTGTTACAAAACAAATGTTTTCAGTCAAGATTCATGGCTACAAGGTTTTGTTTTACTTATACCAACTTGTAAAGTTGTAAAACATTATTGCAATATCAAACACTTTTTGATTTCAAGGTTCACAATCGTCGACACTCAAGGTTGGACGAGGTATTGCAATATGAATTCATGGCAATGAATTTGACACGCAAAACCTATGTACTCGCCAGCTTTCTTTGCTGACTATTTTTCACATATGTTTCAGGAATTATTGTTTGATGATTGATTGCTTACTTCACATAAGATGGACACGGGCCTTAGTAACTTTAAAACATGAGAGATAATTTATGTGTATTTTGTTCTTTATTTGATCCAAGACAATGTAACAATTATCCTAATAATACAAAACTTTAAATACCATGTGTTGTGAAACAATTCCTGTAACGTGACTCCCCGATATTTCCACCGCGGTTTGTAGTATTACGCGATCGGGGTGTTATAGAGATTGGTATCAGAGCCATGGTTATAGGGAATTAGGTTATTAGTAATACTTTTGTCCTAGTCTATAACCTTCCTAGGACCCTAACGCGAGTTTTCTTGCGTTTAGATTCTTAATACAATACCATCACCTATCTTTAGGTGATTACCAAAAACAAAACATAATTCATTCTCTGGAGGCAAAAAATTTCCAAAACTTCACAACAAATCATCTTTCCTTAGATGATTTGTTTTTGCGCTTTACGCCTTGAAAGTTTTCAAAATCTCGTCAAAGGTTGGGCTTTAATAATGTGAACATGTGCAATCCGGAAGGGTGGATGCATGTACCTTGAGTTTTCTGTCTAAGGCTAGAGTGTTCGTATAAATCTACATCACCAGACCAGTCACTCTTACATGGGAACTCTTGGGGTGAGTGTCCACTTATAGGCTAAAGCATATATTCGCGATACATTATAAAGACCCATTTACTTTGATTAGTCACTGTGTTGTTTGTTAGATTTAGGTAACAAACAAATGGTCACAATACTTATGCCTCCTCGACGCGATCAAACTCAAGATGCCACTATGGTAGCCAAGCTCGCTCAGCAAATCCCTGTTGTGCTCCCGAACCTTATAACCCAGCTAAACCAAGCGAACAACAACAATTACAACAATGCACCTGCTCCGTGCAACTATAAATAGTTCAACTCGGCAAAGCCACTTACGTTTACTGGGTCTGAAGGAGCTACTGGGCTCCTATAGTGGTTTTAGAGTCTCAAAACCACATTTTGTCATGTTCAATGCCTGAACGGGCGAAAGGTTGAGTTTGCATTGAAGTGTATTCCAGAAAAGGGCACTCACGTGGTGGAACGGTGTGATGAGGGATAGGGGTGCCGATGTGGCAATGGCACAAATGTGGGAAGAGCTTCGAGCTCTTATGATGAAGGAGTTCTTCTCACATCACGAGCAAATGGCACTTGAGAACGAGTTCCACGACCTGAAACAGGATAGTGGGGAACATCGTGCCTACACCGACCGGTACGAGGAGTTGTGTGACAACTGTGCTTGTGTAATCATTGTACAACTCTGAACAATTCAACGATCAATAAAACAATGAGTTTTGATCCCAATATTTGTTTATTTATGTTTGACATTTGCACGTTTTGATTTTTGTTCGATTTCAAACTCTTAAACGTTTTCTGGAAAGTTATACGCAAACTGATGCGTAAACGTAATTAGTTTAACACGACAAACACTCCAGAACAGTGACATAAGCTTAACATACCTTAAACAATCTTTACATAACTTAGAAATAAGTTTTGAGGGGTTCAGTGTGCGAAAATACGCTTATTTGATCACAAGGACTAAAAGCGTCAAAACCGCGAAACTATGCATATACGTGCATATCTTGCGTTCTGACCATATCCGGACATCCAAAAAAAATTTTAATCACTAAAATATTGTATTTAGTGATAGGAATGCAAAAATACCTTTCGTTCCGCAATTTGGGTCGTTTTCGCGTCCGATACGATTACCGTCGTAATTAACCGAAAAACGCAACCGTACAGTCAAACGAACCGACATCCACGACATTTTTGAGCATAATTCAAGTTAAATATACTTTAACTTCATCATGGAGTTTGAAAATGGGCTTAACGGGTGTTAGAAGTGCCGAAACGCGACAAAACAAGTTCAGGAACCAAAGTTGTCAATTTTCAAACTTTGGCCCCTACAGAACCAATACGGCCCATAAGCAAGACACCATACGGTCTGTAAGCAGTGCCCAGAACCAGCAGAACCTTCTTATTTGCTTCCTAGCTGTTGCACCATGGTTTCCTTTGCTTATTTAGTGATCTTGTGGGCATTTTAAGTGTTCTACAAGGCTTCTAATCAGGTCCTAACAAGTGTGTGGTTGAGATCTTTCCTTGAAGCCCACACAAACACTTGTCATGATCTTAAATCTTCAAGAACAACTACAAATATCCCTTCCATTTCGCTTCATAACTTGCTCATTTCATATTTTCTTCATCTCCTACTGTAATTAGAGGCTACCACCTTGTTGGAGGCCTCTTACCTGAGTTCATCTTCTTCCTATAACACTTGTAAGTGTTCTTCCTAGTCTTGTTTATTTATTTTAGCTATTTTAAGCGAAAATTCAAATAGTGTTTGACTTTCGGCTTTCACCATTGATTGGTCAAGACAAAGTTCGTTTGAACTTTGCAACGTGATCTATGTATGTTGACTGAGCATGCTAGCACATTGATTTTATGGACATTTCTACTTCGTATGTTTACTTAGCATACTTAGTACATGGTTTTCACATAGCATGCTTACATTGGTTATGGCATTTGGTATGTTTAACTGGACAATAATACACTCATTAAAATTGATCACGCCGCTCGGTATTATGTAATGGTACCATAGCATTTGACAAATCCCGTTCCCGGCTTCCTAGATTTGTTTGGAAGTAGGGAATGACAGAATCCAAAAACATTTTTGATAAACCTTTGACTTGTTAAGGGTTTATCCGACAGTCTCAAGGCTTAAATGTATACGATGAACATATCCACATAAATGTTTGTAACAATAAAGCATTGGTTTTTGCAAAACATAACTTTTGATTTGAACTTAGGTTTATTCAAAGACATTGTTTTGTACATTATACATATTGTTTGAGTAAATACTCTTTATTCATCATACATGACATTTGGTTACACATTGACATCATACATATAGTTTGAGTAAATATTTTTACTTGCCATACAAGACATTTAATTATACAAGACATGGTTTACACTTGACATTGGACATTGTTTACACATAACATTTTGACATTGGTTTAAACAAGACATTTTTGGTGGTTATTGATGAGTGATTTAAATAACGAGGCATGTGTAATATGATAAAAGCATGGTGGATACGCCGCTGGTACTTCCTATATATAAGTGCTTTTATGATATTACATATCGTAGCGTTATTTAAACCACTTCGACAAAGACAAAGACATGACACATTTTATACAAATGACATATTTTCACAAGACATTGTTTTACAAATGACATATTTTGTACAAATTTATTTTCACTTGGTTATTTATTTAACCATACCTCATTCTTTTATTATCATCTGATTTTCATTCTGATTTTCATATGATTTTATAAAAGAAAACATTTTTATAAGGTTGATGACAACTTTTCGTTAAACATTTCTTTTAACTTACAAGTCATGAATCCTTCGTCAACAAAACCTATGTATCTCACAGGATTTTTTTATGCTGGCGTACCTATTTTCACATGTGTTTCAGGAGCTAATGTATGAGGATGATTATGCTACACTTAAGCGGACGTGGGCCTTAGTGACTTAAAATGAAGCAAAGACAGTTTAATTTACGTTATGCTTTTAGTTTAATTCTAAGACAATGTAAACATCTATTCTAATAAAACCAAACTTTAAGTACCATGTGTTGTGAAACAATAATTCTAAGACATTTCCGCCGCGGTTTGTTGTTTTACGCGGTCGGGGTGTGACAGAAGAGTTGGTATCAGAGCTCATGGTTATAGGGAATTAGGTTATTAGTAATGCTTTGACCTAGACTATAACCTTTCTAGGACCCTAACGCAAGTTATCTTGTGTTTAGATCTTAAAACAATATACATCACCTATCTTTAGGTGATTACCAAAACAAGAACACAAATTTCAAAATGATTTTGAAATCAATCATCCATTCTTGGATGATTTCTTTGGCCTTGTGCCTTCCAAATTTTCAAAATCTCGTCAAAGTTTGGGTCTAAATAATTTGAACACGTGCAATCCGGAAGGGTGGGTGCCTGTACCCTGAGTTTTCTGTTTAAGGCTAGAGTGTTTGTACAAATCCTCAGCATCGGACTAGTCACTCTTACCTGGGAACTCTTGGGGTGAGTGTCCACTTATAGGCTAAAGCATCTCTTCGCAATACATTATTATGACCCATTTACTTTGATTAGTTATTGTGTGTCGTTTGTTTGTTTTGAGGTAACGAACAAATGACCACCATCCTTACATTTTGTCGATATTTATGACATCTCAATTTTCATCATATCATCTCACTCGTTTTCTCTCATGCTTCCTCTTTTAGAATGCCTCCTCGACGAAACATATAACAACCTGATGCTGAACTGGCAACTATTATAGCACAACAGATGGCTGTTGTACTACCAAATCTCATTACTCAAATTAACCAAGCCAACAACAATGTTAATGCACCTGCTCTGTGCAACTTTAAACAATTTAATTCGGCTAAACCACTCAAGTTTAATGGTTCTGAAGGAGCAACTGGGCTCCTCCAGTGGTTTGAGAGTCTTGAGAGTACATTTCGCCATATTCAGTGTCCAAACAATCGTAAGGTCAAGTTTGCTTCTAGCGTGTTTCAAAAGAAGGCACTCACGTGGTGGAACGGAGTGATGAGAGATCGAGGAGCTGATGTTGCTTTGGGTCAAACATGGGAGGAACTCAGGGCTCTGATGATGAAAGAGTTCTGCCCTCGTCACGAGCAGAGGGTGCTTGAAAATGAGTTCCATGACCTTAAGCAAGACAGTGGTGAACACCGTGCGTATACCGACAGATACGAGGAGTTGAGCTTGCTTTGCCCAATGATGGTCACGCCTTTGGACAAGGCGATTGAAAAGTACATTGACGGTCTACCAGATCCTGTTCAGGATATTGTCACTGGTAGCAACCCTACTACCGTCCGCCAGGCCATTAAGCTCACTGCTACCTTGACTGACTCTCAGGTCAAGTAAGGTAAACTCCATAGAAAGGGTGACAAGAAACCGTTTGACAAGAATGAGAAACCAGAAAGGCAAGAAGGGTGAGTCTTCTAAGAAGTCAAGGAAGCGAAAGGCTTCCAAGAACTTCGTTGTGGTGGCACAAACTAATCAGGTAGCTCCTAATCAGCCCGCACAACCACCAGCCAAAAGATAATACGTTGGCAATACACCCTTGTGCAACAAATGTAACAGCCACCATCAACCACATGTACAGTGCCGCATATGCACTAACTATGGGAAATCTGGTCATCTTGCCAATACTTGTCGATCTGCTCCTACCCAGAATCAGGCAGCACAAAACCCTGCATAACAACCTGCTCAACAGCCTGCACGACTTCATTACCCGCCTGGTTCTTTCTATAATTGTGGGGATCTGACCCACTACAGGAACCAATGCCCGAAGTTGGCAAATGCAAACCAGGCCCAGGGTCGTGGACGAGTCTTTAACATGAATGCTAACGAGGCACGTGCAGACAACGAGGTGGTGAACGGTACGTGTATTGTTAACAACCAACCTGCTTCTGTTCTTTTTTATTCAGGCGCCGATAAAAGTTTTGTATCCTTAGCTTTTGAGCCTTTGCTTTCCATGACTAGAACAAAACTAGGAAAGCCCTTGACAGTAGAAGTAGCTAGTGGTGAACCCGTTGTACTCGATTCTGTCCTTCGAAATTGTCAGCTGAACCTTAATAACCATCTTTTTTCCTATTGACCTCACACCAATGCAACTTGGGAGCTTTGATGTTATAGTAAGAATGGATTGGTTAGCCAAATACCACGCAAAGGTGGTTTGTTTTGAAAAGATTGTTCATATACCGCTCTCGACTGGTGAGATCCTAGAGGTTCATGGTGAGAAACCTGCTAGCAGTCTTAAACTCATGACTTGTACCCAAGCCCAAAAATACCTATGAAAGAATTATGTTGCCTTCTTGGCACATGTCGTAGAGGAGAAAGGCAAAGGTAAGACTGTTCAAGATATCCCTGTTGTTCGGGATTATCCTAAGGTATTTCCTGAAGAATTACCTAGTTTACCCCAGCACGCCAAGTTGAGTTTCGTATTGATCTTATACCTGGTGCAAATCATGTTGCTAAATCTCCGTATCATCTTGCACCATCTGAGATGCAAGAGTTATCTAAACAGCTTCAGGAGCTTTCTGACAAAGGATTCATCCGTCCGAGCTTTTCACCTTGGGGCGCTCCTGTCCTATTTATGAAAAAGAAAGATGGATCTTTCCGAATGTGTATCGATTATCGTGAGCTCAACAAACTCACAATCAAGAATCGATATCCCCTACCTCACATTGATGAACTCTTTGATCAGTTACAAGGTACTACTTTCTTTTCAAAGATTGATCTACGTTCTGGGTATCATCAGCTTCGTGTACTCGAAGAAGATATTCCCAAGACAACTTTTCGCACAAGATATGGTCACTATGAGTTTACAGTTATGCCCTTTGGTCTAACGAATGCTCCTGCTGTTTGCATGGACTTGATGAATAGGGTTTGTAAGCCTTATTTGGACAAGTTCATCATTGTTTTCATTGATGACATTTTGATCTATTCAAAGACACGAACCAACAATGAACAATATCTCCGTCTTACAATGGAACTCCTAAAGTAAGAACAGTTTTTCGCCAAGTTCTCCAAATGCGAATTTTGGCTTAAAGAAGTTCAATTTTTGGGACACATTGTCAACGAACAAGGTATACATGTAGATCCCGCCAAAATCAGTGCGATTAAGGATTGGGATGCACCTACTACTCCTACCGAGGTTCGTTCATTTCTTGGTCTCGCTGGTTATTAGCGCCGTTTTATTGCAAACTTCTCCTAGATTGCGGTTCCTCTCACAACTTTAACTCAAAAGAATGAATCTTTTGAGTGGGGACCCAAACAGAAAGAAGCTTTTCAGACCTTGAAACAGTGATGCACCTATCTTATCTTTACCTGAGGGCAACGACAATTTTGTCGTATATTGTGATGCATCCAACTTAGGCCTTGGCAGTGTTCTCATGCAAAGAAACAAAGTCATAGCCTACGCATCAAGATAGCTAAAGGTACACGAGACAAACTACACAACTCATGATCTTAAGTTAGGCGAAGTAGTTTTTGCTCTCAAAATCTGGAGACACTACCTGTACGGTACAAAATGTGTAGTGTTCACTGACCACAAAAGTCTCCAGCACATCAGAAAGAACTAAACATGAGGCAACGACATTGGGTTAAACTCCTAAATGACTATGACTGCGAAATTCACTACCATCCCGGTAAGGCGAATGTCGTGGCTGACGCATTAAGTCGTAAGGACGTGTCAAGCTTCACTGTGTTTAGGTTCGATCTGATATTCAAATCCGCATTTCTCAAGCTCAATATACTTGTGTTTCACAAGACTTGATGGGTAAGGAATTACCATATCATCTTAAGCTTGAGCTTGAACTGAAAGACAATGGGTTATATTATTTCATGGACCGTTTGTGGGTCCCAAGTCATGACAATCTCCGCACCTTGCTAATGGATGAAGCTCACAAGTCTCATTATTCAATCCATCCTGGTGCAGATAAATGTATAAGGATCTTCAAACCCAATATTGGTGGCCGGGCATGAAGAAAGACATTGCCTTGTACGTATCCAAATGCCTTACTTATCTTAAGGTTAAGGTAGAACATCAACATCCCTCTGGATTATTGGAGCAACCAGAGATACCGGTTTGGAGATGGGAAAACATTTCTATGGACCTAGTTACCAAACTGCCAAGAACTAATAGGTCATGATGCCATTTGGGTAGTCATTGATCGTCTAACCAAGTCCGCACATTTCTTGCCGATCCGTGAGGATCTATCTGCTGACAAACTTACCAAGATATACGTAGATGAGATTGTATCTTGACATGGCGTTCCTTTGAACATCATATCTGACAGAGATGCTCGATTCTCGTCTCACTTTTGGAGAACCATGCAATCTGCCATGGGAATCCAACTTAATTTGACCACAGCTTATCATCCTCAAATGGATGGTCAATCTGAAAGAACAATCCAGACACTAGAGAATATGCTTAGAGCTTGTGTGATCGATTTTGGTGGTAGTTGGGATTCGCATCTACCGTTGATCAAATTCTCCTACAACAATAGTTATCACTCCAGCATCAATATGGCTCCTTTCAAGGCTTTATACGGTCGAAAATGTCGTTCACCGTGTGACACCTGTGCCTTCACGGCCATCAAACAAATACCGAACCAATGAAATATTGTATTTCATACTTAGGATTTGTATAATTATGCGTATCATTTGCACATATCAATTCTTGTTCGATTCCAAACTCTAAATCGCTTTCTGGAAGGTTATACGCGCACCGATGCGTAAATATAATCATTTTAATGCAACGAACACTCCGGAATAGTATAAGAGGCTTAACATACCTTAAGTAACCTTTACATAACTTAGAAATAAGTTTTGAAGGCTCTGGTATGGCAAAATCTAGTTTATTCGCTTACAGGGACTAAACTTGACAAACTGCGAAAGTATGCCAATTTGAACTGTAACGAACATTCCGGAACATGACCATAAGTTAAACACACCTTAAATATCCTTTACATAGCTTAGAAATAGGCTTTGAGGGGTTCGGTGTGCTAAAATAAACTTTTGGGTCATTCAGGGACTAAAAGTGTCAAAAAGTGCACAAGTTTGCACTTTTACGCATAACTTACGTTCTGAATACATCCGGACATCCAAAAATTTATATAAGCACTAAAATATTTTATTTTAGTGTTTGGCATAAGAAAAATCCATTCGTCACGCCATTTGGATCGTTTTCGCGCTTATGCGCATTCCGTCGTAATTAACCGAACAACGCAATCGTACGGCTAAACGAACCGACATCCGAGATATTTTTGAGCACATTTTAAGTCCCCTATACTTTAACTTCATTTTAGAGCTTTGAAATGGGGTTAACGGGACTTAAACGCGTCGGAAATGACCTTATAGCACAACAGGGACCAAAATTGTAAATCTGCCAAACTTGGCCCTTGCGCACCGTAAGGGTTTATTTGTTACGGTGCGCAAGCAGTGTCCAGATGCAGCAAATCGGTTTTGGCTGCTGTTATCTGCCCCTAAACATTCTCCAAAGGTCAAGTGCCACTTGTTAAACTCTTGTGGTGGCCAAAATCAGTTACCACAACATTCCGACAAGTGTACGGGCTAGATCATTCCCTCTTCTCCAAGAAACGATCCTAACGGTGAACCGAAATCTATAAATACCCACCTTGTTTTACCCATTTCCCTCACATTTGAATCTGATTCTACACTCTCTAAGTGGAAGTATATGCTTCCTACCTGAGAGTGAATCGGGTTCGAATCTTGCGGGGACCCTTCGTAAGTATTCCTTCATTCTTTTATTGCTTTTCGAGTCTGAAAGTCAAACTTTGTTTGACTTTCTGCGTTGACCAGTTTATGGTCAATGCGAAGTTCATTTGAACTTCGCAACGTGAGTGTAATCACGTTGGTTATAGTCCCTTGGGACTATGCCTACTGATTACCACGTTGTATAGGGTCGTAGGGTAAGCGATCTAATAAATCGCTTATACCTTCGAACCCGACCCATTTGGTCGATCATTAGGATCCGACCAAACACATTAGGTGACCATAGTATATAGGGAATAACCTTCGGAGGTTATACCTTATGGTCGCTTCGTTTAAGTAGTTGTATGATAGGTAGTTTATATGCCTTAGGTAAATTACCAAAATACCCCTTTGATGCCAAAATTCATTTTAAACATATGTAACATAACTTTTGTCATCTAAACTGATTTGACAACCATATCAGACATGTTAAGGCATATTTTACTTGTCATATGACTAGTTAGGCGTTCGAACGCGTTTTACGCGAACGACGCGTTAAAGTAGCATAAGCTACCTAAATGGGTCGTAATGGGTCACAAACGTTTAGGTTAGGTTTCATTTAGCATGAAGGCTTTGTTAAACCATATGACACGAGTCTCTATACTTGTTTGGTTTACGAACCCTCATTCTATCCAATCATCCGATTTAGGTCCGGTTATTAACATAGTTACCTATATTAGGTACCGTTTGATATCCGCGATCTCTAGCATTGTTTGGTTGTTACTCAAGGACTACTAAGCAATCTCAAGTGAGTACATAGACCCCTCTTTTACTGTTTTCCAAACTGTTTTGGGGTGAAACACATGTGCCTACTTGTTACTTTCATGCTTTCCTATTTTCACATCATATACTTCCTATGTTCATTAGTACATTATAGTACATGATTTCATTACATTTTATACTATGTATGTCCATTGTGTGCATACTTAGTACATGGTTCTACATTACATTTCTGCTATGTATGTTAACTGATAGCATGCTAGCACATTGATTTACATGACTTTTCTGCTTTGTATGTTAACTTAGCATACTTAGTACATTTCTTATTCATCATATGCTTACATTTTGGTATGACATTTGGTTTGTTTAAACTATACTATACATTCATTAACACCGATCATGCCGCTCGGTAGTAGGTAGTGGTACCATAGGACTTGACAAATCCCATTCCTGAAATCTCGGGTTTGTTTGGACGTAAGGAATGACCGAATCCGAATACATATTCTTTTGATAACCCATTTTTACATGGTTATCCGACTGTCGCAAGGCTTGGATGTATGAATTTTCACAATACCGCATAAATGTCTAATATCAGTATAGCATACATTTACTACACAAAACATAACTTTGATTTAAACCAAGTTTTACTTCAATACTTTGTTTTGTGCATTTCACTTATGGTTTAGTTGATGCATTTCACTAGCCATACATATCATTTTGGTTACACATTACATGATTTACATTTGACAAATAAACATTTTCAACATTGGTTATACGTTGCATGATTTACATCTTGACATAAACATTTTGGTATATTATTCAATACATTTGACAATTGGTTTAAACATAGACATCTTACATTGGTGGTTTGGTTTGATTAAGTGATTAAGTAACGATGCGTGTGTAATATGATACAAGCATGGTGGATACGCCGCTGGTACTTCCTATATATAAGTGTTTGTATGGTATTACATATCGTAGCATTATTTGAATCATTTCAGTTTGAGACATATAACATTTTATACAAATAACATACTTTTCACAAGACATTGATTTACAAACAACTTATCTTATACAAACTCATTTTACAATGGTTATTCATTTAACCATACATTATTCTCTTATTTATACATATCATCTGATCTTATCGTTTTTCAAATGATTTACAAAACAAAGCAAATTACAAGGTTCATGACTAAACATTTTCTCAAACATAAGTCATGAAACCTATTTTCACAAAACCTATGTATCTCACAGGCATTTTTATGCTGACGTACCTATTTTCACATGTGTTTTTCAGGAGTTGTTGCATAAGATGATCAAGATACACATAGGCAGACTTGGGCTTTAGTGACAATAAAAGATGCAAGACTAGTTAATTATGTTGTATTTCCTTGTTTGTTAAGACATTGTAACACTTTTAATCAATAAAACGAAACTTTAATTGCCATGGATTTGAAATAATTAATTCTGTTACAACACTCCCCGACATTTCCGCCACGTTTTGTATGTTCTACGTGGTCGGGGTGTGACAGAAAAGATGATATCAGAGCCCATGGTTATAGGGAATTAGGTTATTAGTAATACTTTGACCTAGTCTATAACCTTCTTAGGACCCTAACGCGAGTTTACTTGCGTTTAGTCATAAAACGATACCGTCACCTATCCTTAGGCGACGACCTCAACAAGAACATAAATTTCCAAACCGCTTTGAAAACTAATCATCTGTTCTAGGATGATTGATTACTAGGTTTTGAACCTTCTATTGTAAGGTTTTGAACTCTCTGTTATATGGTTTTGAACCCCTTTGAATTTTCAAAATCTCGTCAAAGTTTGGGTCTTATAATTTGAACATGTGCAAACTGGAAGGGTGAATGCCTGTATCCTGGGTTTTCTGTCTAGGCAAGCACTTCGTATATATCTCATCAGACGCGAGACCAGTTGTGCTTACATTGGAATTCTTGGGATGAGTGTTCACTTATAGGCGAGCATGTCTTCAGTGATACATTAATTAGACCTGTTTACTTTGATTAGTCACCGTCTCATTTGTTTGCCTTAGGTAACAAACAAATGATCGCAATTTCTATGCGTTGTCATTTTGTTTTATTCGTCCAATAACCTTTCACTTGTTTCTTCCTATGTCTTTCATTTTCTTCTAGAATGTCTATTCCTCTCAGCATTGGTCAAATGTCTGAGCGAACAGCCAAATTTGCTCAGCAAATAGGCGAAGTGATTCAGAAGACTGTGGATTTAGGCATTGCCATGGCTCGTCTCAACAATGAAGCCTCCCGTCTCGACAATGAAGCCACTCAAGAGCCACCAAAGCAAGAAGAAGTCAAGCCAGCACCAAAATCAAGGAAGCGTAAGGCTTCAAGGAAACCCGCAGCGGTTACACCTAATCAAGCGGGACCTAGCCATGTGGCAAGGCCACCAGCTAGGAAGCCATACAATGGAACTTCACCCTTGTGCAACCAATGTAACCTTCATCATCATGCTAATGTGAAGTGCCGTGAATGCCAAATTTGTGGACTTATAGGTCATACGGCAAGGGTTTGCCCAACTACAGCAGTACCAAATCAAACAGGACCCATCCGGGTGGCAACACCACCTGCTAAGAAGCAATACAAGGGAACGGCACCAATATGCGACAAATGTAATGGGCATCACCAAGCTCACTTACCGTGTCGTCTGTGTGTATCATGTGGGCGAGTTGGTCACCTGGTAAGTGCTTGTCGATGTAACCCGAACCAAGGTGGTCCAGAACAACCACAAGCCAACTCTTCTCAAGCTCGTTTCTCACCAGGGTCTTGCTACAACTGTGGCAAGATGGGCCATTTCCTAAGGGATTGACTAAAGCTTGCTAGTGCAAATCCAACCCACGGATGAGCAGTTGGCTGACTAGAAGATGTTGCTGTCTTATACTTTTGTTCTTTTGTTTTCTTGTAATGTGAAACAATCTGTTTTGTTCATAAATAAATTATTGTTCACAAATTCTGATGTACAAGCGTAGTTACATGTGTGTATGTCATTACCTATAATACCTGTATTAAGGAACTATGTTCCTTATAAACTACTCTTGTGATTCTCTCTTTCAAATGATCTCTCATGATTCCCTCAAAAATTTTAAGTACTCGTTTCATTCTAAGATATGAAGTACAGAAAATAAAGTGACATTATGAGTAATCATGTTTCTACACATCAGTGCCTTTGAATCCTTGGTTAGATAACTAAGGGTATTTTCAAAACTCATACCCATTACGTTGTGATTTTTTTCAACATACACAGTACAAGTATTTCAAAAACAATCTTCATGATCTCAAAACATTTCATATAGTTTGAAAACAATTTTTCTAAATGCATTGCCTATGTTATTTCAAAAACATTGGCCATGTTATCAAAACTAACCTTCCTAATTTCAAAATATTTCATATAGTCTGAAGGCAATATTAACACAGTACATTTTCTTATCAAGTGCATGATTTCGAAAAGCATCATTCATGTTTTTCAAAAACCTTATACATAATTTTAAAATTCATCTCGCATGATTTTAAAACATTTTTATAAATATACTTACCTAGTACACCTACTTTATAATTTCAAATGTATTATATATAAGGTTTCAAAAACATTGAACACATTTTTTTTAGAACCTCATGCATAATTTTCAAAAATATTTTCCTCATACATTGACTTAGCCTTCAAATTCCGCTTCATATGTCGCCTTGATATAGCTAGCATCTCAACTTCATAAGCATTCTTACTTCATGTTTTGACATAAGCACATCCAGTGCAAGGTTTCAAAACATCTCCAACTTCTAAAATCCATAAGGGATCTTTATATCTTCACAATTAGATCCTTGTGGATAATTATCATTCAAATCAGAGTCCTTAATTGGATTCCTTGTGTACCTAAATTCGAACATTTCAGATCCTTATAATCAAAATCAAAATTTTCTTTTAAAAATCTTTCTATCTTTATAGTTAGATTCTTGATAATGTTTAAAGTACCAAATGAAATCCACAAGATGGATTCCTAGTGTGCTTTAAATACATGCGCTCTGTAGCAAAACAAATCAACAAATTAAATATCTAGATAAACAATCTTTGTGGTTATATAGGTGTTTATGCATCTAGTGTTTTCTTTTATGCATTTTGTGTTTTTATACTCTGGATATTCGTTATCCAAATCCTCGCAGGATCTTTCATATCTCCATATAAGGGATTCGTAGCAGGGTAGTCAAAAGGTACTACCTTAAATCTTTAATGGGCTTCTATGTAAAAGTTAAGACCCTTGGATTATATAGTACTACTCCATGATTCATAAGAGACCCTTAAGTGGTCTAGTCAAAAAGATTGATTCACAATTTGGTTAAAGAATGACATCTAGTGATATAGCTTAACAGACTCCTTGATAGTCTTTTTAGATCATTTATTGATTTAATTAAAAGGACTCTATGGCGGTCTAGTCACACTCATCACAGGATTGTTCATTTGGTTTTACCCTACATATTATAAAATAGACTGTGTGAACTGTGCAAGGAATTGTCTAATTATGGACGCGTACATAATTATGAGATTCAGTGCACGGTAACCACAATAAGATTTATTATGTGTAAGAACCGATAATGACAACAATAACGAAATGAGAACGATGTAATGGAGGTACGGTGGACGCACCAATGGCGCTTCATATATTTGTATATAAGTATCCCTCTTACATTGCAAGCATGATGTTATTAAAGTTGCTAGAAGTTCAGAACCCTAACCAATGTTGTTCGATCTTTTCAACTTCATGTTTTCAAGCTCTCACAAGTTTCCTCTAAATAAATTTCGGGACGAAATTTCCTAAAGTAGGGGAGACTGTGACACCTGTGCCTTCACGGCCATCAAACAAATACCGAACCAATGAAATATTGTATTTCATACTTAGGATTTGTATAATTATGCGTATCATTTGCACATATCAATTCTTGTTCGATTCCAAACTCTAAATCGCTTTCTGGAAGGTTATACGCGCACCGATGCGTAAATATAATCAGTTTAATGAAACGAACACTCCGGAATAGTATAATAGGCTTAACATACCTTAAGTAACCTTTACATAACTTAGAAATAAGTTTTGAAGGCTCTGGTATGGCAAAATCTAGTTTATTCGCTTACAGGGACTAAACTTGACAAACTGCGAAAGTATGCCAATTTGAACTGTAACGAACATTCCGGAACATGACCATAAGTTAAACACACCTTAAATATCCTTTACATAGCTTAGAAATAGGCTTTGAGGGGTTCGGTGTGCTAAAATAAACTTTTGGGTCATTCAGGGACTAAAAGTGTCAAAAAGTGCACAAGTTTGCACTTTTACGTATAACTTACGTTCTGAATACATCCGGACATCCAAAAATTTATATAAGCACTAAAATATTTTATTTTAGTGTTTGGCATAAGAAAAATCCATTCGTCACGCCATTTGGATCGTTTTCGCGCTTATGCGCATTCCGTCGTAATTAACCGAACAACGCAATCGTACGGCTAAACGAACCGACATCCGAGATATTTTTGAGCACATTTTAAGTTCCCTATACTTTAACTTCATTTTAGAGCTTTGAAATGGGGTTAACGGGCCTTAAACGCGTCGGAAATGACCTTATAGCACAACAGGGACCAAAATTGTAAATCTGCCAAACTTGGCCCTTGCGCACCGTAAGGGTTTATTTGTTACGGTGCGCAAGCAGTGTCCAGATGCAGCAAATCGATTTTGGCTGCTGTTATCTGCCCCTAAACATTCCCCAAAGGTCAAGTGCCACTTGTTAAACTCTTGTGGTGGCCAAAATCAGTTACCACAACATTCCGACAAGTGTACGGGCTAGATCTTTCCCTCTTCTCCAAGAAACGATCCTAACGGTGAACCGAAATCTACAAATACCCAAATTTTTTTACCCATTTCCCTCACATTTGAATCTGATTCTACACTCTCTAAGTGGAAGTATATGCTTCCTACCTGAGAGTGAATTGGGTTCGAATCTTGCGGGGACCCTTCGTAAGTATTCCTTCATTCTTTTATTGCTTTTCGAGTCTGAAAGTCAAACTTTGTTTGACTTTCTGCGTTGACCAGTTTATGGTCAATGGGAAGTTCGTTTGAACTTCGCAACGTGAGTGTAATCACGTTGGTTATAGTCCCTTGGGACTATGCCTACTGATTCCCACGTTGTATAGGGTCGTAGGGTAAGCGATCTAATAAATTGCTTATACCTTCGAACCCGACCCATTTGGTCGATCATTAGGATCCGACCAAACACATTAGGTGACCATAGTATATAGGGAATAACCTTCCGAGGTTATACCTTATGGTCGCTTCGTTTAAGTAGTTGTATGATAGGTAGTTTATATGCCTTAGGTAAATTACCAAAATACCCCTTTGATGCCAAAATTCGTTTTAAACATATGTAACATAACTTTTGTCATCTAAACTGATTTGACAACCATATTAGACATGTTAAGGCATATTTTACTTGTCATAGGACTAGTTAGGCGTTCCGAACGCGTTTTACGCGAACGACGCGTTAAAGTAGCATAAGCTACCTAAAGGGTCGTAATGGGTCACAAATGCTAAGGTTAGGTTTCATTTAGCATGAAGGATTTGTTAAACCATATGACACGAGTCTCTATACTCGTTTGGTTTATGAACCCCCATTCTATCCAATTATCCGATTTAGGTCCGGTTATTAACATAGTTACCTATATTAGGTACCGTTTGATATCCGCGATCTCTAGCATTGTTTGGTTGTTACTCAAGGACTACTAAGCAATCTCAAGTGAGTACATAGACCCCTCTTTTACTATTTTCCAAACTTTTTTGGGGTGAAACACATGTGCCTACTTGTTACTTTCATGCTTTCCTATTTTCACATCATATACTTCCTATGTTCATTAGTACATTATAGTACATGATTTCATTACATTTTATACTATGTATGTCCATTGTGTGCATACTTAGTACATGGTTCTACATTACATTTCTGCTATGTATGTTAACTGATAGCATGCTAGCACATTGATTTACATGACTTTTCTGCTTTGTATGTTAACTTAGCATACTTAGTACATTTCTTATTCATCATATGCTTACATTTTGGTATGACATTTGGTTTGTTTAAACTATACTATACATTCATTAACACCGATCATGCCGCTCGGTAGTAGGTAGTGGTACCATAGGACTTGACAAATCCCATTCCTGAAATCTCGGGTTTGTTTGGACGTAAGGAATGACCGAATCCGAATACATATTCTTTTGATAACCCATTTTTTACATGGTTATCCGACTGTCGCAAGGCTTGGATGTATGAATTTTCACAATACCGCATAAATGTCTAATATCAGTATAGCATACATTTACTACACAAAACATAACTTTGATTTAAACCAAGTTTTACTTCAATACTTTGTTTTGTGCATTTCAACTATGGTTTAGTTGATGCATTTCACTAGCCATACATATCATTTTGGTTACACATTACATGATTTACATTTGACAAATAAACATTTTCAACATTGGTTATACGTTGCATGATTTACATCTTGACATAAACATTTTGGTATATTATTCAATACATTTGACAATTGGTTTAAACATAGACATCTTACATTGGTGGTTTGGTTTGATTAAGTGATTAAGTAACGATGCGTGTGTAATATGATACAAGCATGGTGGATACGCCGCTGGTACTTCCTATATATAAGTGTTTGTATGGTATTACATATCGTAGCGTTATTTGAATCATTTCAGTTTGAGACATATAACATTTTATACAAATAACATACTTTTCACAAGACATTGATTTAGAAACAACTTATCTTATACAAATTCATTTTACAATGGTTATTCATTTAACCATACATTATTCTCTTATTTATACATATCATCTGATCTTATCGTTTTTCAAATGATTTACAAAACAAAGCAAATTACAAGGTTCATGACTAAACATTTTCTCAAACATAAGTCATGAAACCTATTTTCACAAAACCTATGTATCTCATAGGCATTTATATGCTGACGTACCTATTTTCACATGTGTTTTTCAGGAGCTGTTGCATAAGATGATCAAGATACACATAGGCAGACTTGGGCTTTAGTGACAATAAAAGATGCAAGACTAGTTAATTATGTTGTATTTCCTTGTTTGTTAAGACATTGTAACACTTTTAATCAATAAAACGAAACTTCAATTGCCATGGATTTGAAATAATTAATTCTGTTACAACACTCCCCGTCATTTCCGCCACGTTTTGTATGTTCTACGTGGTCGGGGTGTGACACACCGGTCTGCTGGAATGAGATAGGTGAAGCTCAGCTTACTGGACCTGAACTCATTCTAGAGACTATAGATAAAGTCAAGAAAATTGGTGACAACCTTCTGACAGAACGAAGCCGTCAAAAGAGTTACGCGGATAGATGACGCAAGCCCTTGGAATTTTAAGTCGGTGATCACGTCCTACTCAAGGTATCCCCTTGGAAAGGTGTGATTAGATTTGGAAAGAAAGGAAAACTTGCACCACGATATGTTGGACCATTTAAAATTGTTGAAACAATCGGAAAAGTTGCCTACAGACTAGAGCTACCTCTTGAACTTGGAAATGTTCATCCAACCTTCCACGTGTCCAATCTTAAAAAGTGTTTGGCAGATGAAAACCTCCACATACCACTTGATGAAATTCGTGTTGATGACACGATGCACTTTGTCGAGAAGCTTGTGGAAATATTGGAACGTGAAGTCAAAAAGTTAAAACGCAAGTGCATACCAATTGTCAAAGTTCGCTGGGAATCTAAACATGGCCCAGAATTTACATGGGAACATGAAGATCAAATGAAGGCGAAATATCCACATCTATTCTCACAAGTTTCCTCTAAATAAATTTCGGTACGAAATTTCCTAAAGTATGGGAGACTGTGACAACTGTGCTTGTGTAATCATTGTACAACTCTGAACAATTCAAATATCAATAAAACAATGAGTTTTGATCCCAATATTTGTTTATTTACGTTTGACATTTGCACGTTTTGATTTTTGTTCGATTTCAAACTCTTAAACGTTTTCTAGAAAGTTATACGCAAACTGATGCATAAACGTAATCAGTTTAACGCGACAAATACTCCGGAACAGGGACATAAGCTTAACATACCTTAAATAACCTTTACATAACTTAGAAATAAGTTTTGAGGGGTTCGGTATGCGAAAATACGCTTATTTGATCACAGGGACTAAAAGCGTCAAAACCACGAACGTATGCACATCCAAAAAAAAATTTAATCACTAAAATATGTAATTTAGTGATAGGAATGCAAAAATACCTTTCGTTCCACAATTTGGGTCGTTTTCGCGTCCGATACGATTTCCGTCGTAATTAACCGAAAAACGTAACCGTACTGTCAAACGAAGCAAAATCCATGACATTTTTAGCATAATTCAAGTTAAATATACTTTAACTTCATTATGGAGCTTGAAAATGGGCTTAACGGGTGTTAGAAGTGTCGAAACGTGACAAAACAAGTTCAGAGACCAAAGCTGTCAATTTTCAAACTTTGGCCCCTGCAGAACCAATACGGACCGTAAGCGAGACACCATACGGTCCGTAAGCAGTGCCTAGAACCAGCAGAACCTTCTTGTTTGCTTCCCAGTTGTTGCACCTTGGTTTCCTTTGCTTGTTTAGTGATCTTGTGGGCATTTTAAGTGTTCTACAAGGCTTCTAATCAGGTCCTAACAAGTGTGTGGTTGAGATCTTTCCTTGAAGCCCACACAAACACTTGTCATGATCTTAAATCTTCAAGAACAACTACAAATAGCCCATCCATTTCACTTCACAACTTGCTCATTCCCTATTTTCTTCATCTCTTGCTCTAAGTAGAGCCTACCACCTTGTTGGAGGCCTCTTACCTGAGTTCATCTTCTTCCTAGAACACCTGTAAGTGTTCTTCCTAGTCTTGTTTATTTATTTTAGCTATTTTAAGCTAAAAGTCAAACAATGTTTAACTTTCGGCTTTGACCATTGATTGGTCAAGACAAAGTTTGTTTGAACTTTGCAACGTGATCGTAATCACGATGGTTATATTCCCTAGCGATTTTACCTACTGATTACCACGTTGACTAGTCGTAGTGACGAGTCAAAGTTTCGGTCAAAATGCACGTTTATGTGCATTTTGCGACAGAACTATTTTCGGGTATCAAAACACTTTGTTTTGATACCAAATCAGTTTTTCTACTTAGTTAAACATGTTTCAACATGTTTAACCTGTTTAGTGCTTATTTAGGGTCGTAAGTCAAGCGGTTTTAACAACCGCTTAGACTTTCGAACCCGACCCGTTTGGTCGATCATTAGGATCCGACCAAACATATTTTGTGACCATAGCTGTATAGGGAATAACCTACTGAGGTTATACCTTATGGTCACCTTGTTTGGTTAGTTATTCGTTAAGTCGTTTATATGCCCATTAAAAATGACCAAATTGCCCTTTTTTGAGCATAAATTCATTTTTAACATATGTAATCAAACTTTTAACATCTAAAGCTGATTTAATAACATTTTTAAATGCTTTAGGGAATTTAAGACTTAACATATGACATAAATAACCATCCGACCTTATATTTACGCAAATGACGCGTTAAAGTAGCGTAAACTACCTTAACGAGTCGAAACGGGTCAAAAGCACTTAGGATAACTTTCTAATCAGAATGTTAGGTCTTTTAAATCATGCCATATGAGTTCCAATAATCATTTGATTTATAGAACCTCATTCTATCCCATCCTCCGGTTTAGGATCCGATTATTAACATAGTTACCTATACTAGGTGCCGTTTGATTCCGTGATCCTCCGAGCTTTATTTGGTCTTAATTCCAAGACTAATAAGCAATCCCAAGTTAGTACATAGTCCCCTCTTTTTACATTTTCAAATATTTTGGGGTGATACACATGTGCCTATTTGTTATTTTCATGTTTTCATGCTTTTCACGACATATGCTTGCTATGTTCAACTAGTACACATATAGTACATGATTTCAATTATGTTTTGCTATGTATGTTGACTGGGCATGCTAGCACATTGATTTCATAGACACTTTTGCTGCATATGTTTACTCAGCATATGGGCACATTGATTTACAATACATTTCTACTATGTATGTTGACTGAGCATGCTAGCACATTGATTTCATGGACATTTCTACTTCTTATGTTTACGTAGCATACTTAGTACATGGTTTTCACATAACATGCTTACATTGGTTATGACATTTGGTATGTTTAACGGGACAATAATACATTCATTAACATTGATCACGCCGCTCGGTAGTATGTAATGGTACCATAGGACTTGACAAATCCCGTTCCCGGCTTCCTAGGTTTGTTTGGAAGTAGGGAATGACAGTATCTGAAAACATTTTTGATAAACTTTGACTTGTTAAGGGTTTATCCGACAGTCCCAAGGCTTGAATGTATGAGATGAACATATCCACATAAATGTTTGTAACAATAAAGCATTGGTTTTTGCAAAACATAACTTTTGATTTGAACTTAGGTTTATGCAAAGACATTGTTTTGTACATTATACATATGGTTTGAGTAAATACTCTTTATTCACCATACATGACATTTGGTTACACATTGACGTCATACATATGGTTTGAGTAAATATTTTTACTTGCCATACAAGACATTTGATTATACAAGACATGGTTTACACATAACATTTTGACATTGGTTTAAACAAGACATTTTTAGTGGTTATTGATAAGTGATTTAAATAACGAGGCATGTGTAATATGATAAAAGCATGGTGGATACGCCGCTGGTACTTCCTATATATAAGTGCTTTTATGATATTACATATCGTAGCGTTATTTAAACCACTTCGACAAAGACAAAGACATGACACATTTTATACAAATGACATATTTTCACAAGACATTGTTTTACAAATGACATATTTTATACAAATTTATTTTCACTTGGTTATTTATTTAACCATACATCATTCTTTTATTATCATATGATTTTCATTCTGATTTTCATATGATTTTATAAAAGAAAACATTTTTATAAGGTTGATGACTACTTTTCGTTAAACATTTCTTTTAACTTACAAGTCATGAATCCTTCATCAACAAAACCTATGTATCTCACATGCATTTTTTATGCTGACGTACCTATTTTCACTTGTGTTTCAGTAGCTAATGTATGAGGATGATTTTGCTACACTTAGGCGGACTTGGGCCTTAGTGACTTAAAATGAAGAAAAGACAGTTTAATTTATGTTATGCTTTCAGTTTAGTTCTATGACAATGTAAACATCTATTCTAATAAAGCCAAACTTTAAGTACCATGTGTTGTGAAACAATAATTCTGTTACTCGACTCCCCGACGTTTCCGCCGTGGTTTGTTGTTTTACGTGGTTGGGGTGTGACAAGTTGAGCTTGTTGTTTCCAACCATGGTTACGCCTTTGGATAAGGCAATTAAGAAATACATAGATGGCCTTCCTGGCCCTGTTCAGGACATTGTTACTAGTAGCAACCCTACCACTGTCAGACAGGCTATCGAATTAGCTGCTATCCTAAATGAATCCCAAGTCAGAAAGGGAAACTATTTTGCAAAGGCGTCAAGAAACAAGCAGCTAAGACCACTCAAGAGGAAAATAAGGAAAACAAAGCCAAGGAAGTGAATAAGCATACGGCTTCACAGAACTTTGCGGTTGTTGCTCAACCCAACCAAAACACTCACAACCAACCAGCTCAACCTCCTGCGAGGAAACCTTATGCCGGTACAACATCGTTGTGTAACAGTTGCAATGCTTACCACCAACTTCACTTACAGTGTCGTCAATGCACTTCCTGTGGGCGACTTGGTCATTTAGCAAATGCTTGTCAATCTGTCCTGAACCAAGGTGTTCAACCTCAAGCAGATCCAACACAAGCTCACTTTCCACCAGGTTCTTGCTACAACTATGGCGAGATGGGTCATTTCAGAAACAATTGCCCAAAGCTCGTTAATGCAAATCCAACCCATGGATGAGCATTTAACATAAATTCTAATGAGGCACACGCCAAAGACGATGCAGCTTAGAGCATTTAAACTTTTACATTTTCCTTTTGTTATCCAAGGATCTTGAAACAATTCAGTTGGTTTATAAATAAACTTGTTATTTCAATTTTATTTACAAAACCAATGTGATTACGTGTATGTATGACATACCCCTACAATACCAACACCAAGGATGTGATTCCTTGTAAATCAAACTACTCTCGTAGTTCATCCATTTTGTGATCGCTCGTGATTTCCAAAAAAATCCTAAGTACTTGTTTCTTCTAAGAAACAAAGTACATGGTATAAGTTATATCTCTTAACAGATACTCGAAGTACCACTTTAAACCCTTGCATGGATACCTAAGGGTACTTTTCATAAGTCCTTAATTGGACTTATGCAATATGAAAATGTGCAAGTCGATGTGACTAAACCAAATCCTTAAAAGATCTTCCTATCTTCATAGTTAGATTCTTGAGGATGTTTAAAGTACTAATTTAAGTCCTTCATTGGATTCTTTGTGTACTTTAATGCATGTGTACAAGTTGATGAACAAGTTGATGATTATGTGTTTATGTGATTAGTGGTTATTTAGATAACGAAATGAGTGTAATACCATAAGAACATGGTGATACGGTGATGGTACTTCCTATATATAAGTGTTCTTATTGTATTACTCTTGTAGCTTTATCCGAGTCACTTTAGGATTATTATGTACAAAGGATTCAAATGCTCACTATCCAAATCCTTGTAGAATCTTCCATATTTTCATATGTTAGATTCTTAGAAGGATATCCAAAAGTACATCTTAAATCCTTAATGGGCTTTCCTATACAAATAGTTAAGACCCTTGGATTCCAAAGTTAAAGAGATCATGTGTTGATCTAGTTAAAGAGACCCTTTGGGGGTCTAGTTAAAGAGATTGTTTGTCAATCTAGTTAAAGAGATCATGTGTTGATCTAGTTAAAGAGATCATGTGTTGATCTAGTTAAAGAGACCCCTTGGTGGTCTAGTTAAAGAGATTGTTCGTCAATCTAGTTAAAGATATCATGTATTGATCTAGTTAAAAAGATCATGTGTTGATCTAGTTAAAGAGACCCTTTAGTGGTCTAGTTAAAGAGATTGTTCGTCAATCTAGTTAAAGAGATCATGTGTTGATCTAGTTAAAGAGACCATTTGGTGGTCTAGTTAAAGATATTGTACATCAATCTAGTTAAAGAGATCATGCGTTAATCTAGTTAAAGAGACCCTTTGGTGGTCTAGTTAAAGAGACCGTTCATCGATCTAGTTAAAGCGATCATGTGTTGATCTATTTAAAGATATCATTCGGTGATCTAGTTAAATAGACCCTTTGGTGGTCTAATTAAAGAGATCATTCGTTGATCTAGTTAAAGAGACCCTTTGGTGGTCTAGTCAAGTCATCACATGTTACTCATTTGATTTTTCTCCTACACATCATAAAATGAACTATGCGGACTATGCAAGGAATTGTGTAATTATGGATGCAGACATAATTATAAAATTCAGTGCATGGAAACCACAACAATGTAACGAAACGAGAACAATGTAATAAGGGCATGGTGGATACGCCGCTGGTACTTCCTATATATAAGTGTTCCTTATTACATTGCAAACGTGCCGTTATTCAAGTTACTAGAAGTTCTGGACCTTGAACAATGTTGTTTTATCTTACACTCTCCGACTCCAACTTCGAGCACACACAAGTTTCCTATAATAGTCTTCATAGGAAACATTCTTCCATCTGTTGTTTGAAACTCCAATGTTCACACCCTCTTCGAATTCTTCTACAAACAAAAATACAACTTTGACATTTACATGGCTCTCTTCTGAGGCTCGGTACAATCGAAGATGTTATACACCTACCTATTGGAATGAAGTTTAGATTTTTGAATCTGAACTCATTCCTATGGACAACAAACGAGTACAATTAACAAAGTTCGCTGGAAATCCAAGCGTGGCTCAGAGTTTTACTTACGGAACAGAGGATTTATTTGAAAGTGAAACATCCACACCTGTTTTCACTAGTTTCCTCTATATTAAATTTCGGGACGAAATTTCCTAAAGTAGGGGAGACTGTGACATTTGTGCCTTTACAACCAGTATACCATTCCAAACAATTTCGAATCCAATGAAATCTTGTGTTTCATTCCCGGGATTTGTATAATTACATGTGACATTCAAACATTTAAGTCCATGTACAATTTCAACCCCTCAAAGCTTTTCTGGAAGTTATACGTAAATTGTTACGCAAACATAATCAGTTTAACACAACGTACACTCTAGAAAAAAAAAATATACCCAAAATACCCTTTCATAACTTATAGATAAGTTTTGAAGGGTTCGGTATGGCAAAAACATGTTTATTCGTGCTCAGGGACTATTTGCGTCAAACTGTGAAAGTCTGCTGATTCGCGCATTTCTTAATACGGAACACGTACGCACATCCAAAATTTTTGCAATCATTAAAATCTTGTATTTTAGTGACAAGAATGCAAAAATATCATTCGTTACGCAATTTCGGTCGTTTTCGTGTTCGTTAAAGCGTTCGTCGTAATTAAGCGAAAAACGAGACCGTACAGCCGAACGAACCGACATCCACAACATTTCCAGGCATAATTCAAGTCCCATATGCTTTAACGTCCTTATAAAGCCTAAAATATGGGTTAACGAGGGATAAATGTGTCAAAAACACAAAAATTCATGTGCAGGGGCCTGTTTCGCCGAAACTTGAAACCTGATGTGAACCAGGTGGCGGGGCGCGACAGAACAGACCCATATGGGCTGAGGGGTGCGAGAGAGTGAGCTGGGCAGAAAGTTGTTTTTTAGCAACAGTTATTGCACATTGGATTGTTTTGCATACTTGGGGGCAAAGATGTGTGTTCTCTAAGCCTTGAACCTGATCCTAACACTTGTAATGATCTTTTAAATCCTTGCACAACACTCAAAACACATGTCATGATCCTACAAATCCAAGAGTAGTATAAAAACCAACCTCATTCACTTCACCAAATTGCTCATTTCATTCTCTTCTCATCTCCCACATTCTTGAAGCTTGCTTCCATACTTTGGAGGCCTCCTACCTGAGATCTTAAGTGTTCCCAAACACAAGTAAGTTCTCATCCTAGTCTATTTCAACTATTTTAGCTATTTTAAGCTAAAAGTCAAACAATTTGACTTACTATTTAACTTTCGGTTTTTACCATAATTGGTCAAGTCAAAGTTCAATCGAACTTTGTAACGTGATCGTAATCACGAAGGTTATAATCCCTTGCAATTATACCTACTGATTACTGGTGTGTGCAAAGCGTGATATGTTTTTATTGATATTTTATACCCATTTTACACATTAATCAAGTTTTAAATTTATAAAACACGATATTCTACTAACACTCGACACACACTTGGGCAAGTGCACCCATCGTGAGCGTAGTATAGCGTTGGTAAGATACCGAGGTCGTCAAGGACACAAGAGCTTTTAGTACCGGTTTATTCTCAACGTCTAATCAATCTTAAATTTTTGAGAAAAGATTTTAAACATGAAAATTAAAAACTAAAAATGCAGAAATAAAAATAAAATAAAAACAGACAGACAAGATGTATCACTTGGATCCGATTCGCCTTTAATGTATCCTTTGATGATTTTTGCACTTTCGGACTTTTTAAGAGATTATCTTAGTTATAGTAATAGGCCTCTCTTTTGAAGGTGACGTTACCCTCAACCCAGTGGTTTGAGTCAGCAAGGATACAATCCCAAAGGGTCGGAATATTGAAAGATAATTAATTAAGTTATTAATGCGAAAAGTGGTAGGACCCTCTTTTGAAGGTGACGTTACCCTCGACTAAGTGGTTTGAGTCAGCAGGGATACAATCCCAAGTAGGGGATCAAGCTATTCACACCCCCGCAATCCAATACCAGTGGGTATTGAAGGAGGTCCTAGTAAGCTTAACCCAGGTCCTTGAAGGATCTATACATTGAACAAGGCAAGAACCTTACTAAACCATTTCCTTAACCCCCAACCAGGTAGCCAACATGCCTCTATATAGACCGTAGAGACATGAATGGTGTAAATCTTTTACTTTATATAGACAGTAAAGTAATGCCAAGACACCGCGGACAAATGATAAATAAAGTTCACCTTCAACGTAAGAAACTAGTTATTAAAGTCATTAATACAAAACCAAATAAAAAGTACCGAAAGATTAAAAATCAAAAGTAATACATAAAAGACTTGTCTTCACCAAGTGATGTAAGAGGCTTAGACAAACATGGCCTTTGATTGGCAAGAACTCTTACTATCAATCTTGGATCCCAAGACTAATACACACTCTAAAGATGGATGATGGTGGTGGGTGTTGGTGGTGTAGTGGTGGTGGAGTGGTGGCAAAGTGGGAGAGTAGTGGTTTGCCAAGTGATGCCTTTGAAATGAACCAAGCACCCCCTTTTATAGCCAGTACAGAACTCTGGCCACGGCCCCATGCCAGCTGGTCACGGCCTCGTGGTCAGCATTTTCTCTTCCTTCATTAATTGCTGTAGGATCGTTTTGACGACCATATGAGTCGATCAGAGACAATACATAACTGTTTGAAAGGCGGAAACAGACAAACAGCCTAGAATCAGTGATAGAAGGTGTAGAAAACAGAGTAAGATACTTAAAACAAGCTTCTCATTAATATTTGACTTGAAAATCGGGCAGCACTTCATTACATCATAGCTAATTCCGTGCAAAATGATAAACTACACTTGCCTATTTATAGGCTCCTGATTTTGCAGGAAATGACACATGTCATTTCAAGCGAAATTAACAATTCTAATTTCGTTTGAAATGACCACATGTCATTTCAAGCGAAATCACTACAAAATACATAAAATTACACTTTTAACCCCTGTAAATCCTATACAAACATGACCTAGACTTAAGACGTAGTCTATATACATTATGCACCAACAAACTCCCCCTTGGATATTGCCGGAGTCTTTAGTCTAGTCTTCAGCTCTTTCTTCATAATGACTTGAACTTTTCTTCCCTCGGCTTAGGCTTTTTCAGCAACAACTTCCTAAGCTTTTCATTTTCTGCAGAAAGTTTATGTCTTTCTTCAGCTTGTTCTATCATGAATTTACCTCTTTTCGCTTCAAGTTTCTTCTTTTCTTTCTCAGCTTTCAACGCTTCATCTTTCTCAATCTCTCTCCATTTTGTTGACCATTTATTTTCAGCATTAATTCCTTTCTGGAAACAAATAGATACAACCTTCTGAAATTGCATCGCCTGCTCTTTATCTTCAGCATTGTAGCAGATCTTGTTTACAAACAAACATTCAATGTCTTTTGCTGAGCAGTTGACAATCCACATTGGATTATACAAGTGGATATATCTAACTTCATTTTCCACCATGTATGTGATTACCGCTTCAGTCGACAAGTAACTGTACACCCAACACACAAACCCTTTGTAAAACTCTTATTCCATCTTTGGCAATGGAATATTCTTGATCACCCTTGGTTTCTTTATCTGCAGAATGGTTTCTTCATTACCAGTCACTGGATCTATCACCCTCACTTTCTTTGGATAATGAGGCTTCCAGTGTTTGAATTCTCTGAAAGCTTCAAACTTGATAAAACCCCAAACAGCTACATCATTCTTTCTGATAGGATAATCCAAACACCTAACTTTTGCAAGTTCTTCAATATCCCACCAGGGTAAGGTCATAATATCCTGAATGTATTCAAAGTATTGCACACCATATTCTCTACGAATAGCATACGAATTGACCTGTGGTAGAAAGCCCCAACTGATAATATCCCCTAGTGACACATCCCTGTCTCTCTTATAAAACTTGAGCGGACGTTTGAATTTTCTTTCGGTACTCTTTCTAAACCACTTCTTGCGTTCTTCGGCTTGTGCATCTTTCTTTGTACCATCAAAGTTCTTATCTTTCAAACATTCTGCGACTTTTCTTCTCAACTCGTCGACATTTGCTTGACTGAAAAACTCAACAAGCGTTGGAAGATCAGAAGTATCAACATTCCCACTTTCATCATCACTACAATCTTCAACCTCAACTCTATCATAGTTGTCTGCCTCATCAACATACTTGTATTCATAGTCAGGCTGTTGATTCATATCAAATGTATTCAACTCTTCTTCAAAGTCAAACTTGAAGTTAGGATCATCAATACGTGTCATCTCGATAATATCAACCATGGTGTAAGTATGCCTGATTTCTCCTTCCTCAACTTCAGGTTCAAGACGCAATATCAAATTTTCACTTTTATCAACGTTCTCATCATCAATGTTCTCCCCCTCACCTGTAGCATCCTCAGGTTCTTCATTCACATCATCATGAAGATAATATTCGACATTCTCTTCATTAGACGTTTCAGTGACTTTAATTCCTGTACCACCCTGATTATCGTCATCATTATCATTATCACTGTGACTGCTAGCAGAGAAAACATCGCCTGCATCATCTAATTTATCTTTATCATCATCCTCTTCATCATCATCCTCCTCGACCTCTTCCTCATTATTAAAAACATCATCAATCAGCACGTCCTCTTCAAAAATAGCAGAAACAACAGAGATAGGATGAGGATTCTGAATAGGTGATTCAGGAACAGTAGATAGCACCATTGCCCTCTCAGAAACACCTTCGATACATTTACCCTTATCTTTCAAGTCAGCTTCTAAATCAGCTTGACGTTTTGCTCTAACTTCCTCAATCTTTATTTCATCGAATTTCTCCTCAACAGACTTTCCAAGCAAGTTTTCTAACACTTTATTCATCATGTACATCTCGTGTTCTTTCATTGCTTTAGCAGCTTCCAATTCTTTGTTCTTTAACTCAAAGTATTTGTCTTGCTCATCTGTACGTGCTTTCTCTTCTTCCAACTCTGCAACTTTAACTTTCAGAATATCAATCTCAGCTTGATCAGATTCAACTTTCTTTAACAATGTAGAATTTTCAGCTTCGACTATCTTTACACGCTTCTCTAGTTTCTTCTCACGATCCAACAACTTCTTGTTCTCAATTAGTACTTCTTCAACTTTCTTTTCCAAACTCTTAACTTGCACATCAGTTGAAAAATTGAAATCACCAATGTCTTCAAGAGTAATACCTTCCAGAACAGTTGGAAAATTTTTAAATCCAGAAGGACCAGGTGTAGTTTGGACAAGTGGTTGTGTAGATGGTGGTGTTTGAAAGATTTCCTGAGATGTAACAACAGGTTGTTGTACATGTGGAGGTGTAGCAATATGAATATGTGGTGGTGATTGGATTGGTGATGGTTGTCTTGGTGGTGATTGATGAAGTGGTGAATGAATTGGAGATGGTTGATGTTGAGGTTCAGGTGGTGGTGGTGATGGTGGTTTACTAGGTTCCTGGATTGGTTTCTTCTTTAACAACACTTTCAATCTTTTTGCAACCTTCGGAGTAACAACTCTCTTTCTTGCAGATTATTTCTTCCTACCACCAGATGATGGTGGTGTTTGAACATCTTCAATATTTTCTTAAGAAGGAGTATACTCATCATCATTTTTTTCATTTCTTCTTTTTCTTTTTAACTGTTTCTCCTTCTCTATCTCAGCTCTAATTCTTTTAGCACGTTCATTTTCATCAATCTCTGAATCAGATGAACTTGTTGTACTTTTGTTTACATCATCACCTTCTTCACCAGCTGTCTTTTCTGTTTCAGCATTAAATTCAGTAAGAGATTTCAATAGCTTTGTAGATTCAGGAGACAAACGAACATCTCCTTCAACATTAACTTCAGCTTCAGTTTCAGCTTCATCTTCTTTACCAGATGCATCAACAAGCATAGTTTCAACGACCTTCTTTTGACGCTTGTAAGGCTGAGATGATGAACCCTCCTCTACTTGAACTTTAGGAGTTGCTTTCCTACTCCTCTTCTTTTTCTCTTTCAAGAACCATTCGTTTCGAATTTCTTTGAAGCTTTCAAGTGTTTTTAATTCATTTGCATAGCTCTTCTCTTTCATTTCTTTCTCATTTCTACAGTTCTGATGATTGATTGGATCTGGATCTTGATAATTCTTATCTTTGATTAAACCAAAGAATTCAGCTTTTGTTGATGGGTCTGGATGGTTAGGATGATATCTGGCCAATTGTTTCACAGACTCATTATTCATGTGAGATAAAACCAACAAATCATTATTCTCATCTCTTTCAAGATCTGGATTGGCATGATCTAACATCATTTGAACAAAACGTGGATACACCCAAGTCTTACTCTTTGAAGTAATGTTTTCAACCATGTAATGAAACACAATCTTCGAAAAATTATACTTCTTGTTTAACACGAGAGCTGTCACCATGTTCATTTGATAATCCCTCATCGCATCATAACCTCCCTTACGATGACTTAGAGCCTGCAACACTGAGTGAATAAGAAACTTGTAAGGCTTTGAAAACTTTGATTTCAAGTAATTACCACTGTTCAGTGCACCAATATAACCCATCTGCAACATGCAACCTTTGACCATCCTCTCTGGAAACTTTGTAGGAGAATTCTTATCATCTGGAAAATCTATCACCTCTCGTACAAGCGCCTCTAAGATGATAATTGGTTTTTCTTTACCATTCAGTTCAACAATTGAATTTATTGTTTTGTGTTCTTCGTTATAAGTTGTGTTCTCCCAAAACCGTTCAATATGTGATCTAAAAACCAAATGTTGATTCGTCAAAGCTTTCTGAATCGGCAATATTTTCATAAACTCCAGAATACTCTTGAATTCGGTCAACTTTGGTATCTTTTCCTCATCGAAAACACAACAACTGTTGTGTAATGGATTAAATATCACATTTGAAGCCTGAAAAACAACAACATACATTCAAATTAATCACTTAGAATAATTTTCATCAAAACACTACATTCAAACGAAATCAGTTTGGAGCGAAATCACATTTCAAACAGAAAGACATGTTGAAACGAAATAACATATGACACTTTGAACCGAAATCACATTTGAAACGAAATCAGATGTTCATGCGGAATCACTTGTTCAATCGGAATATCATTTCAAGCGGAATTATCATCTTGAAACGAAATTGTCACAAATCTTTTCTGATGATGAAATTAATCAGCTGGGTTTGTAATTCAGTGAATTCCGAGCATGAGAGTCTGTTTATTTTTCAGTTTTATCCACAAAATCGACCTAGATCTACATTCAAAGTACAGATCTACCGTGTTCAAACGGAAACATGTGATCAACATCAAATTGAAGCCCTAATAAAGATCTATATCATATTCCGAGCACAAGGGTATGATTATCGTTCATTAAACATCACAAATAAACCCTAAATCTATGTTAATGTTCCTGTTCATTGCCGAGCGAAACGAAATCAGTCAAATCTGGTTCAAATCAACAAAATCTCTCACCTTTCCCATGATTATAGTTGAGTAGGACAACTAAAATCAGATTATGAGCAAAAATCGGGCAGAGTAACAGCTTAAAACGAAGATCTGAGTATTTCGCTTGAAATCACCTGTGAGGAGTCTTTGAAGCGAAATAAGATAACTGACGAGTTCAAGCGGAATTAGACCCCTATATATAGACATGCTTATTTCGTGTGAAATAGGCACTGATGTCTTTTTAAACGGAAACACCGGTTCAATCGGAATTACCTTTTCAAGCGGAATTACCTTTTCAAGCAAGTTTTCTAATTTTTTACTTTTTTGATATTTTACCGACACACCCAGTTAACCAAGTCCAAGTTAATGACCTTGGTCAACTGTTTAGCTTTCCAAGTCCAAGTTAATGACCTTGGCTGACCAGTTTGTGAAGATGCTGATTTTCTGAAACAATTTTAAGTTCAAGTTAATGAACTTTTGAACTTTCAAGCAATTACCAATCACATTTTCAATCTTCTGCTTACCCAACCCTCATGATCCAGACTTGTTCAGCACATAAGACTTTGATCATCTGATCCCCAACGTTCGTTGTAAAAAATAAGATGAAAAACAAATCTTTTTGGATTTTTAAATATGATAAGCAACAAACTGTAATGTACACACAATATTTTTGTGAGTGTGTTAGGGGATCATATCAGCTTCCGAGAAGATAAAAGTACCGTTAAGCTTTGATTACATGCTCAGCATTAAACAATTCGCATTGATTGTCGATATACTGATCCTCTTAAATTCTCACACAATTTTCAATCTGTTCAGGATATGAATTTAGTGTTTTAAGACTTAACTTTTACGCGTGTCCCACCTCAGAATATACTCCCGTATCCAGATCCCAATATTCAGTCTTACAGGTGAGTATACCTAGATGATATCTGTAAGGGGTTAAATGCGAGGGCCGTGAGAGCTCAGGCTATTGCTTCCGCAAAATCAGAGAGATGACGGCTTCGACTTTAGGTGGGTCCCCATTGGGGATCTTCTTTTACAACAGCACATGATTAGCATTTTTCAATGTTTCATCATTTTTTATGCTGAGGGGAGGCTTATATTTCAAGCATCGTAAAGTATTCTCCGGGGACTAGGCCATTGCTTCCGCAAAATCAGAAGTCCCGGGATAATACCCCAGATATCACTAAGAATAAAGACCTAGTATTTCAGAAAGAGAAACCTTTCAAACAAGATTTCCGGGGTTACCCATATATCCGAGAGATGTTCCCCACGTAAAAGCAAGTAATGATTTTATGTTTATATCCCAAACAAATCTACTAAATGTGTAAAAACCTTTCGGCACATCATCAGCGAGACTGCTTAACACATTTTTAACATTACATTTCTTTAGCGTATTGCATCTGTCTAGCTGATGTACTATCATGTCCCCTTTTTACACAAACTCATTTTCAATTTTCTATTGTTTTTGGATTTTGAAATTTTATCATGTTTTTGGATTTTCTGCAAACTTTCTCCCCCTAAAAACAAAAACATATTTTTGTGTTTTTGGTTTTATCAAAAGCAGAAAATAAACTATACAAAAACTTGACAACACAACGTGGATCACATCAAATCGCCGTCCTCCTCGGCTTCACATTCAATAACCCTCCCAGAAAACAAATTTTGCATCCCATTTAATTTCAAAAGATAGTTAAATCTCTTTTTATCAAACGGTTTGGTGTAAAAATCAGCTTTCTGTTCATCGGTGTGTATATGTTCGATGCGAATCAATTTCTTCTCGTGACAATCACGGATGAAATGATGTCGAATTTCAATATGCTTTGTTTTAGAATGGTGAACCGGGTTTTTCGTTATGTTAATCGCTGCTTCATTGTCCACAAATATAGGCGTGTCCAAGAACTACAAACCAAAGTCTCGCATCTGCTGTTGGATCCAAAGGATCTGAGAGCAACAACTTGAGGCCGAAACGTATTCAGCCTCGCATGTAGAGAGCGCTACTGAGGTTTGTTTCTTGCACTGCCAAGTGACAAGTCGAGTTCCGAAGAACTGACAGCCTGCAGTGGTGGACTTAGCATTTTGCTTGCTGCTACCAAAATCCGAATCAGCAAAACTTGTGAGAGAGAAATCGCCAGACTTAGGATACCACAAGCCGGTGCTTGGGCAGCCTTTCAAATACCGTAAAATGCATTTCACGATCGTCAAGTGTGATTGACGTGGGCTGGACTGATATCGGGCGCATAAACACGTCGGATACATGATGTCTGGGCGGGAAGCAGTAAGATACATCAAAGATCCAATTATCTACCAGTAATAAGTCTCATCCACTTTCTCTCCACTCTCATCTGGACAAATCCCGTGATTCAGAGCTAGGGGGTTGATGTCGGAGTCGATTCAGACATGTTGAACTTTTCCAGAACATCGTTCACGTATTTAGTTTGATGAATGAAGATTCCTTCGGGCATTTGCTCGACCTGTAGCCCTAGGAAGAACTTCATCTCCCCCATTGAACTCATCTCAAATTTTGTTGTCATCACTTTCTCAAAATATTTACACAAATCGTCATTTGTCGAACCAAAAATGATGTCATCAACGTAGATCTGCACGATTAAAAGATGTCCTGCAACCTCTTTTGTAAACAGAGTGCTATCAACCGTCCCTCTGGTGAACCCGTTGGCCAGCAGATGTTGGGAAAGCATCTCATACCAGGCTCTCGGGGCCTGGTGAAGTCCGTAAAGCGCTTTATCCAGAAGATAGACTTTGTTTTTATGTAGTGGATCAGTGAAACCCGGCAGTTGTCCAACATACACTTCTTCTTTGATTTTGCCATACAGGAATCCAGATTTCACATCTAATTGGTATACTTTAAATCCTTTCCAGGACGCGAATGCCAGGAAGATTCTTATTGCCTCAAGTCAAGCAACAGGCGCATACACTTCGGTAAAATCATTGCCTTCTTCCTGACTGAATCCCTGTATTTGAACAATGACTCCTCTATCATCTCTCTTGCATTTGAATACCCAATTTGTTTTTATCAGCTTTTGATTTTCAGGAAGGTCTACTAATCTCCAAACTCCCAGCTTCTCAAACTGCTGCAGCTTTTCCTGCATAACATTAACCCAGCTTTCTTCAGTTAAAGCCTCTTTATACATTTTTGGTTCAACCTGCGAGATGAAACACTTAAGTGAGAATTCTTCTTGTAAACGAGCAACAGATGTATAAAAACATGTAAGAGCTCTGTTGATTTGATCCCGCGTTTTTACTCCGCTCTGAAGATCACCAATATTCTGCTCTGAAGGATGATACGACAAAGTTCTTGGCATAGAAGTGTCAGGCACGCTCACTTCCGATTGTAAGTTCGTAATGTCTTGATAACCGGTGTGATCCTCAGCTTCAGTCGTTGCAACATTTGGTTCCTCGTAAAAAATCGGACCATCTTCCGATTCTGAGTCGTCAGAATTATCAAACGTTGGAGCTGGTTCCTCTGGGGGTTCGTATGTCGTTCCACTTGGACCGGCCTCGTGATCGTTTGTACCACTTGTAGGGTTGCTTGTACCCACGTCGGGCTGAGAAACTACCAACGGTCTTGGCACCTGATCTTGTGACATAGATTGTTGATGTTGGTATAGTAAAACGAGTTCCTCTACACTTGGCTCAGTCGGAAGTTGGAAAGACTCCCAGAGTTTATCGTAATCAAACAAAAATCGTTGTCTGGGAAGTTGTGGTGGAACAGTATGCTTCTGACAATCAACATGCTGAACTTGAATTATCTTCCCCAGGCATGGTACGAACACCCTCTTCAGTGGACTTGCATATCCTACAAAGAAACCCTCATTACTTTTCGCACCAAACTTACCATCTGGATCAATGAAAGTACAAGGCGATCCAAACGGTTCTAAAAACTTCAAATTTGGTTTATAACGGTGAAGAAGTTCAAAATAGGTTTTCTTGTATTTCTTCACTGTGAGAACGCGATTCAATGTATAGCACGCTGCTGCAACTGCTTCACTCCAGAAAAATATCGGTAGCTTGGAATCGGCGAGCATCGTTCGAGCTGTTTCAATTAAGGTGCGATTCTTTCGTTCAGCAACACCATTTTGCTGTGGAGTATATGGTGCACTGAATTCATGAAGAATTCCTTTCTCATTGCAAAACTCGAGCATGCGATTGTTTTTAAACTCCGTTCCATTGTCACTCCAAATTCTTCTGATCGTCACTTTGTACAGCGTTTCCATCTTCTTGAATAGAAACATCAACGATTCAAAAGTTTGGTCTTTACTTTCCACACACACTACCCACGAAAACCTTGTGAAGTCATCAGTGACCACAAGACAGTACAAGTCTTCGCTTACGCTTTTTACATTTACTGGTCCAAAGAGATCCATATGGAGTCTCTCGAGCGGTACTCTGATTGAATTCAGCAACTTCTGTGGGTGTGTCTTTTTGGTCTGTTTTCCCTTCTTGCACTCTACACAATCATCACTCAAATGAAAATTTTTAAGATTTACACTTTCTACAAGATCATTGTGTACAAGAAAATTCATTTTTCTAACATGAATGTGGCCCATCTTTCGATGCCACATTCTGGACTCTTTTTCAGTCGCTTTTGATTGTGTCACAAAACATTGTTTCTGATGATCTGTTGTTGTTGTGACACTCATATCCAGGACATATAAATCGTTTTCCCCGGGAGCTCGCATCAACACCATGTCCTCAGGAATTTTAAAACCAAGTTTTATGATTAAACATTCATTTTTAGTGAAGTGTACTGTAAAAGACTTGTCACAAATCTGTGATGTCACACCCCGACCACGTAAAACAACAAAGCATGGCAGAAACGTCGGGGAGTGTTGTAACAGAATTATCGTTTCATAACCATGGATACAAAAAGTGTTTCATTTTATTGATAATATTAAACATTAACATTGTTTTAACACATAACAAACAAGTTTTATATCGACTATCATTTTTTTATGTCACTAAGGCGTCGTCCAGATCCTATGTGACGCATGCATCCTAGAACGTCAATCAAACAACAACACCTGAAACATATGTAAAAACAAAGTCAGCAAAGAAATGCTGGCGAGTACATAGGTTTTATAAGAGTATCGGAATCATGGCTTGTTTACATATATTGCTTTGCCTCGAAAACCTTGTTTTTAAAAAGTGTATAATATTGCAACATGATTAACCAACTCAAATCAAGATGGTTATAATTTATAAAATTTCGTAGCCATGATTCTTAACCCAAAAGCTTTTTGTTTTAGAAAACCATCTTGCAAAACATCTCGTATAAACTCGTTAATAAAACTCGTATATTATTTCGAAAACATCGTTGTGTGACATCGTTTACCCAAGTGAACTAAATAACGCCACGGTATGTAATATGTTGAAAACACTTATATATAAGAAGTACCAGCGGCGTATCTACCATGTTTTCACCACATTACACCAGTCCCGTTATCTAAACACTAAATGACCCAAGAATTGAACTTCTTTAAGCCAGAATTCACACTTGGAGAATTTAGCAAAAAGTTGTTCCTTCTTCAGGAGTTCCAATGTTAAGCGAAGGTGTTGCTCATGCTCGGCTCGAGATTTTGAATAAATGAGAATATCGTCGATGAACACAATAATGAACATGTCCAAATAAGATTTGCAGACCCTATTCATTAAGTCCATAAAGATAGCTGGAGCATTTGTCAAACCAAAAGGCATGACAGTGAACTCGTAATGCCCATATCTTGTGCGGAACGCAGTTTTGGGAATATCTTCTTCGAGAACACGAAGTTGATGATACCCAGAACGTAGATTGATCTTGGAAAAGCATGAAGCACCCTGCAGCTGGTCGAAGAGATCATCAATTCGAGGTAGGGGATATCGATTCTTGATGGTGAGCTTATTAAGCTCACGATAATCGATACACATTTGAAAAGATCCATATTTCTTTTTCACGAAGAGGACAGGAGCTCCCCAAGGTAAAAAGCTCGGTCGGATGAATCCTTTATCAGATAACTCTTGAAGCTGTTTCGATAACTCTCGCATCTCCGACGGTGCAAGACGATAAGGTGCTTTTGCAATCGGGTTGGCATTGGGTATAAGGTCAATATGAAACTTGACTTGACGAACTAGAGGAAAACCAGGCAGTTCATCAGGAAACACCTCTGGATAATCCCGCACAATCAGAATATCCTGAATACTCTTGCTCTTGTCTTTCTCCTCGGTGACATGTGCCAGAAAAGCAACATATCCTTTTCGCAAATAACTTTGGGCTTCCATACACGACATAAGCTTCAAACCACCAGATGGCTTCTCGCCACGAATCTCCAGAACATCGCCAGAAGACAAAGGAATACGAACAATCCTATCGAAATAAACCACCTCAGCGTGGTGTTTGGTTAACCAATCCATTCCAACGATAATATCGAAACTCCCAAGTTGCATCGGTGTGAGGTCAATAGGAAAAAGATGGTTATCCATGTTCAACTGACAATTATGAATAATAGAATCGAGAACAATAGGTTTACCAGTGGCAACTTCAACAGATAAGGGTTTCCTCAGTTTAGTTCTAGGTATCGCAAGTAAAGGCTCAAATGACAGTGAAACAACACTTCTATCGGCACCATAATAAAAAAGAATAGATGCAAGTTGATTGTTAACAAGAAACGTACCATTGACAACCTCGTTGTCAGCCCTCGCTTCGTTTGCATTCAAATTGTACGCTCGCCCACGAGTGGGATTCACATTAACATTGACGTTCGCATTCGGGTTCGCGTTCGCATTCGGGTTCGCGTTAGCATTCGCGTTTGCATTCACCAGTCTCGGACAATTGTTGCGGAAGTGACCATACTCTCCACAATTAAAACATGAACCCGGTGGGAATCTCGCAGCATTCCCCTGACCCGGAGCTGGAACCTGAGCAACCTGATTCTATCCCAAACGACAATTATTTCCCAAATGCCCAAGTTTACCACACGTCGTGCATTGCTTGCAAGCCTGTTGTGCAACGTGATGACCGTTGCAACGAGCACAATGAGGTGCGGTACCAGCATACGCTTTCTTTACAGGTGGCTGAGCCGGTGGGTTCTGTGGGTTCTGAGCAGTCTGTGTCGTAACAGCAAAATTCTGGGCATCCTTTCACTTCCTCGATTTCTTCGACATCTCACCTTCCTTACCCTTACCCTTTTTCTTGTCCTTCCCTGAATCAGTCGCCTTCTTTTTATCACCCTTGCGGGTGAGTTTACCCTTCCTGACTTGAGTCTTAGTCAGGGTAGCAGACAACTCGATTGCTTGACGAAGGGTAGTAGGATTAACACCGGTCACAATCTCCAGAATAGAATCGGGCAGACCATCGATATATCTCTCGATAGGATTAACACCGGTCACAATCTCCAGAATAGAATCGGGCAGACCATCGATATATCTCTCGATTGCTTTCTCCAGAGGGGTAACCATGGTGGGACACAATAGACTGAGTTCCTCAAAACGATCTGTGTACGCGCGGTGTTCAGCCCCATCTTACTTTAAATCTTCAAACTCTCGTTCCAAAGCCTGAATTTCGTGACGGGGACAAAACTCCTTCATCATGAGAGCCCGAAGCTCTTCCCATGTTTGTGCCAATGCCACTTCGGCACCCCTGTCGCGCATAATACCATTCCACCAGGTAAGCGCTCGCTTCTCAAACACGCTCCAAGCAAATTCAACCTTACGCGCATTCGGACACTGCACATGTCTGAATGTGCTCTCGATACTCTCAAACCACGGTAGGAGCGCAGTTGCTCCTTGCGACCCAGAAAACTTAAGCGGCTTCGCAGTATTCAAATTCTTGAAATTACATTGTGCGTTATTGTTGTTGTTATTGTTGGTGTTGTTGTATAACTCGTGGATTTGGGTCACAACGCCTGGAAGCACAGCAGCCATTTGTTGAGAGACAAGGGCTGCCACTTCTTCAGCAGTAAAAGTTCGAGCATCGCGTCGAGGAGGCATTGTCTAACAAGGAAACAAGAGAGTCGAGTGAGGTTGAAAATTAGGAAAAAAAACAAAAGAGGTATCGACAAAACACAAGAGAGGCGATCATTCGTTCCTTACCTCGAACAAACAAACGACACGCAGTGACTAATCAAAGTAAATAGGTCAAAAATAATGTATCACGAAGACATGCTCGCCTATAAGTGAACACTCACCCCAAGAGTTCCCAGGTAAGAGTGACTGGTCCGATTATGTGGATTTGTATGAACACTCTAGCCTTAGACAGAAAACTCAGAGCACAGGCACTCACCCTTCCAGTTTGCACGTGTTCACATTATTTTGACCCAAACTTTGACGAGATTTTGAAAACTTAGAGGGTTCAAAACCTTATAACAGAGGGTTCAAAACCTAGTAATCAATCATCCTAGAACAAATGATTAGTTTTCAAAGCGGATTCAAAAATTGTGTTCCTCGTTGTGGTTATCACCTAAGGATAGGTGACGATTTTGTTTTAAAAATCTAAACGCAAATAAACTTGCGTTGGGGTCCTAGAAGTTATATTCTAGGTGAAAGCATTACTAATAACCTAATTCCCTATAATCATTGGCTCTGATACCAATTATTCTGTCACACCCCGACCACGTAAAACTACAAAGCGTGGCGGAAACAACGGGGAGTGTTGTAACAGAATTATCGTTTCATAACCATGGATACAAAAAGTGTTTCGTTTTATTGATAATATTAAACATTAACATTGTTTTAACACATAACAAACAAGTTTTATATCTACTATCATTGTTTTAGGTCACTAAGGCCTCGTCCAGATCCTATGTGACGCATGCATCCTAGAACGTCAATCAAGCAACAACACCTGAAACATATGTAAAAACAATGTCAGCAAAGAAATGTTGGCGAGTACATAGGTTTTATAAGAGTATCGGAATCATGGCTTGTTTACATATATTGCTTTGCCTCGAAAACCTTGTTTTTAAAAAGTGTATAATATTGTAACATGATTAACCAACTCAAATCAAGATGGTAATAATTTATAAAATTTCGTAGCCATGATTCATAACCCAAAAGCTTTTTGTTTTAGAAAACCATCTTGCAAAACATCTCGTATAAACTCGTTAATAAAACTCGTATATTATTTCGAAAACATCGTTGTGTGACATCGTTTACCCAAGTGAACTAAATAACGCCACGGTATGTAATATGTTGAAAACACTTATATATAAGAAGTACCAGCGGCGTATCTACCATGTTTTCACCACATTACACCCGTCCCGTTATCTAAACACTAACCAAAAACCAATCGTTTACCCAAATCGTTTAACATCATTTCCAAGTCGTTTTCAAATCGTTTTCAAATCGTTTCCAAATCGTTTTCTCGTTTAAATCGTTTAAATCATCCTCGTTTTAATTGTGAAAACTTATATATATATATATATATATATATATATATATATATATATATATATATATATATGGTCGTCTCGCTAATAACATTCAAACCTTCGTGACTCGACTACCTCGTTCCTCGCTTCTCGTATTAACAAACCCCCAAAGGGTAAGTTAATAATTACAGATTCAGTCGTTACCCACAACACCCACACATAACCATGGGTATAGTGCAATAACGGGATTTGTCAGATCCTATGGTACCATAACCTAATACTGGTCGGTTCGGCCAAAATTAATGAATGTCATTCGTTATGTAACTACAACCAATAAGTTCGTTCACATTATCGAAATCGTTATTAGTTTAGTATAAATCGTTCTATTCGTTTTTGAAATCATCGTTTAAACCTTGAAAACATATTGTACATATGAATCACCCCAAAACAATTGAAAACAGTAAAAAAGGGGAACTATGTACTCACATGTAGTGCAAGGTATCCTCAATCAATAGTACTTCTACAAACTCGAGTAAACCAGGGAAATCAAGCAGCACCTAGTAATTTAATCACAAGTCAAACAATAGACGCCTAAATCGAAAGATCGGACAGAATGAGGTCTTGTAAACCAAACGAGTGTTGGAACTCATGTGATATAGTTTAACAAGGCCTACATCCTAAATGAAACCTAACCTAAGTGCTTTCGACCCATCGCGACCCATTAAGGTAGCTTATGCTACTTTAACGCGTCGTTCACGTGAAACGCGTTCGGAACGCCTAACTAGTCCTATGATAAGTAAAATATGCCTCAACATGTTTAATATTGTTGTCTAATCAGTTTAGATACCAAAGGTTATGTTACATATGCTTAAAATGAATTTTGGCGTAAAAAGGGCATTTTTGGTAATTTACTTAAGGCATATAAACTACGTATCATAAAACTACATAAACGAAACGACCATAAGGTATAACCTTGGAAGGTTATTCCCTATATACTATGGTCACCTAATGTGTTTGGTCGGATCCTAATGATCGACCAAACGGGTCGGGTTTGAAAGTATAAGCGATTGTTTAGATCGCTTACCTTTACGGCCCTAGACAAGCACAAAACTAAAAGTGACGAGCTAAGCATGTTAAAACATGCTTAACTAAGATAGAAACAAGTTTGGTATCAAAACAAACGGTTTTGATACCTAAGAGTAGTTTGGTTACAAAATACGCAAAAATACGCATTTTGGCCGAAACTACGACTCGTCACTGAGCTTAGATAACGTGGTAATCAGTAGGTATAGTCACTAGGGACTATAACCATCGTCATTACGCTCACGTTATGAAGTTCAAATGAACTTCACATTGACCATAAACTGGTCAATGCAGAAAGTCAAACGCATTTTGACTTTAACGCTAAAACGAATGAAAAGAACGAAAGAACACTTACAGAAGGTCCCCGCAAGATTTGATTCCGATTTTCTCTCAGGTAGGAAGCATATACTTCCACTTAGAGAGCATAAATCAGATTTCAAATTGTGGGTTTTGGAGTTGTGATCATGGGGGTATTTATAGATTTCCTTGAACCGTTAAGATCGTTTATCGTAACCCGTGATTCAATCTCATCCATACATGTGTTACAATACCATGATACATCAAAATGGCCCCCCTATCATCAGGAAATGACATGTGCAATTGGGTTTTGAGTATTTAAAAGCTGTTAAAATAGATTAGGCTGATCTGGGAGGTCCTTACGGACCATATGGCTTTGTGCTTACGGTCCGTAAGCCTTGTGCAGGTCAGCAACTTTCAAAATGGCAGAACAGGCCCCTGAAGCCCCAAACTTGTTATTTGATGCATTTTTGACACGTTTAAGCCCCGTTAACCCCATTTCAAAGCTCTAAAATGAATTTAAAGTATAGGGAACTTAAAATGTGCTCAAAAATATCTCGGATGTCGGTTCGTTTGGTCGTACGGTTACATTGTTCGGTTAATTACGACGGAAGTTGTAACGAACGCAAAAACGATCCAAATTAAGAGACGAATGGAATTTTATTATGCCAAACACTAAAATAAAATATTTTAATGCTTACATAAATTTTTGGAGGTCCGGATATATTCAGAACGTAAGATATGCGCGAAAATGCAAACTTGTGCACTTTTTGACGCTTTTAGTCCCTGAATGAGCATAAAGTTTATTTTAGCACACCGAACCCCTCAAAGCCTATTTCTAAGATATGTAAAGGATATTTAGGGTATGTTTAACTTATGGTCATGTTCCGGAATGTTCGTTACAGTTCAAATCGGCATAGTTTCACAGTTTGACACAAATAGTCCATGTGATTGAACAAAGTTGATTTCAACACACCAAACCATTCAAAACTTATTTCTAAGTAATGTGAAGGTTATTTAAGGTATGTTAAGCCTATGTCACTATTCTGGAGTGTTTTTCGCGTTATACTGACTGCGTTTACGCACCAGTTTGCTTATAACCTTCCAGAACGCGATTTAAAGCTTGCAATCGGAATTGCATCGAATTGAAAAATCACCAAACACAAATACACATATAGTAACACCAAAACACATATAATAACACCAAAGCACATTGTTTTATTAATACTCATCATTGTTTTACATCGTACATCGATTACAGAACACAGTTGTCACAGTCTCCCCTACTTCAAGAAATTTCGTCCCGAAATTTTAACTAGAGGAAGCTTGTGAAAACAAATGCGGATATTTCATCTCCATCTGATCCTCACATTCCCAAGTAAAGTCTGGGCCACGTTTGGATTCCCAGCGTACTTTGACCAATCGAATCCGTTTGTTCTTCAAATGTTTGAAAGCACGGTCCACGATCTCCACGGGTTTCTCGACAAAATGCATTGTTTCATCGATTTGGATCTCGTCGAGAGGAATGTGTAGATCAGCATCAGCTAAACACTTTCGCAGATTGGACACGTGAAAAGTTGGGTGAATATTTCCAAGCTCTGGAGGTAGCTCCAATCGATAGGCAACCTTTCCAACCCTTTCCACAATCTTAAATGGTCCCACACATCGAGGTGTAAGTTTTCCTTTCTTTCCAAATCTCATCACTCCCTTCCAAGGTGACACCTTGAGTAGGACACGGTCTCCGATTTGAAATTCTAAGGGCTTGCGTCGCATATCCGCATATCTCTTTTGACGGTTTTGAGTTGTCACAAGGTTATCGCGGATTTTCTTGATTTTGTCTGTTGTTTCCAGAACGAGCTCAGGTCCAGTAAGCTGAGCTTCACCGGTCTCGTTCCAACAGACAGGTGAACGACATTTTCGACCGTAGAGACCTTCGAATGGCGCCATATTAATGCTAGCATGATAACTATTGTTGTAAGAGAACTCGATCAGTGGCAGATGAGAATCCCAATTACCACCAAAGTCTATCACGCATGCTCTAAGCATATCCTCCAAAGTTTGAATCGTTCTCTCAGATTGGCCATCTCTTTGGGGATGATAAGCAGTGCTTAGATTCAGTTGGGTTCCCAAAGCAGATTGCATGGCCTTCCAGAAATGAGATGAAAATCGAGCATCACGATCAGAGATGATATCCAAGGGAACACCATGTCGTGATACAATCTCATCAACATAAATCTTTGCGAGTTTATCAGCAGATAGATCCTCGCGGATCGCAATAAAATGAGCTGACTTCGTTAATCGATCGATGACAACCCAAATAGCATCATGACCTTTAGATGTACACGGTAATTTAGTGATGAGATCCATCGCAATGTTCTCCCATTTCCAAACCGGTATCTCTGGTTGTACAAGCAAACCAGAAGGTCGTTGATGTTCTGCCTTGACTTTGAGACAAGTTAGGCATTTCGACACATACAAGGCAACATCTTTCTTCATACCAGGCCACCAGATCTTAGTATGAAGATCCTTGTACATTTTATCAGCACCAGGATGGACAGAATATCGAGACTTATGTGATTCATCCATTGCTAAAGTGCGAAGATCGTCTTATTTCAGAATCCATAATCGATCCTTAAAATAGAGCAAACCATCGTCTTTCGCTTCGAGCTTAAGCTCAAGTTGACGTGGTAATTCATTACCTATCAAATTTTGTGAAACACAAAATCACTGAGCTTGAAGGACACGAGATTGAAGATCAGATGGTGTTCGAACAGAATGAAGCTTGACTCGCTCCTTTCGACTAAGCGCATCGGCTACAACATTCGCCTTACCAGGGTGGTAGCGAATCTCGCAGTCATAATCGTTTAAGAGTTCAACCCAACGTCGTTGCCTCATGTTCAGCTCTTTCTGATTAAGAATATGCTAGAGACTTTTCTGGTCTGTGAAAACCACACACTTCGTTCCATAGAGGTAGTGTCTTCATATTTTAAGCGCGAAAACCACAGCTCCTAACTCAAGATCATGAGTCGTTTAGTTCTTCTTGTGAACTTTCAGCTGCCTAGATGCATATGCAATAACTTTACCTCATTGCATAAGGACGCAACCAAGGCCTAAGTTGGACGCATCGCAATAGACAACGAAATCATCGCTTCCCTCGGGCAGAGATAGATCAGGAGCATTACATAACTTCTGCTTCAGCGTTTGGAACGCTTCTTCTTGCTTGGGTCCCCACTCAAAAGGCTTATTTTTCTAAGTCAAAGCAGTGAGTGGAACCGCAATCTTCGAGAAATTTGAAATGAATCGACGATAATAACCAGCAAGACCAAGAAAAGATCGAATCTCTGTAGGCGTCGTCGGTGTATTCCAGTCCTTAATAGCAGCAATCTTGGATGGATCCACATGAATACCCTGCTCATTGACTATATGACCCAAGAATTGAACTTCTTTAAGCCAGAATTCACACTTGGAGAATTTAGCAAAAAGTTGTTCCTTCTTCAGGAGTTCCAATGTTAAGCGAAGGTGTTGCTCGTGCTCGGCTCGAGATTTTGAATAAATGAGAATATCGTCGATGAACACAATAATGAACCTGTCCAAATAAGGTTTGCAGACCCTATTCATTAAGTCCATAAAGATAGCTGGAGCATTTGTCAAACCAAAAGGTATGACAGTGAACTTGTAATGCCCATATCTTGTGCGGAAAGCAGTTTTGGGAATATCTTCTTCTAGAACACGAAGTTGATGATACCCCGAACGCAGATCGATCTTGGAAAAGCATGAAGCACCCTGCAGCTGGTCGAAGAGATCATCAATTCGAGGTAGGGGATATCGATTCTTGATGGTGAGCTTATTAAGCTCACGATAATCGATACACATTCGAAAATATCCATCTTTCTTTTTCACGAAGAGGACAGGAGCTCCCCAAGGTGAAAAGCTCGGTCGGATGAATCCTTTATCAGATAACTCTTGAAGCTGTTTCGATAACTCTTGCATCTCCGACGGTGCAAGACGATAAGGTGCTTTTGCAATCGGGTTGGCATTGGGTATAAGGTCAATATGAAACTTGACTTGACAAACTGGAGGCAAACCAAATAGTTCATCAGGAAACACCTCTAGATAATCCCGCACAATCGGAATATCCTGAATACTCTTGCTCTTGTCTTTCTCCTCGGTGGCATGTGCCAGAAAAGCAACATATCCTTTTCGCAAATAACTTTGGGCTTCCATACACGACATAAGCTTCAAACCACCAGATGGCTTCTCGCCACGAATCTCCAGAACATCGCCAAAAGACAAAGGAAAACGAACAATCTTATCGAAACAAACCACCTCAGCGTGGTGTTTGGTTAACCAATCCATTCCAACGATAATATCGAAACTCCCAAGTTGCATCGGTGTGAGGTCAATAGGAAAAAGATAGTTATCCAGGTTCAACTGACAATTACGAATAATAGAATCGAGAACAAGAGGTTTACCAGTGGCAACTGCAACAGATAAGGGTTTCCTTAGTTTAGTTCTAGGTATCGCAAGCAAAGGCTCAAATGACAGTGAAACAAAACTTCTATCGACACCAGAATAAAAAAGAATAGATGCAGGTTGATTGTTAACAAGAAACATACCATTTACAACCTCGTTGTCAGCCCTCGCTTCGTTTGCATTCAAATTGTACGCTCGCCCACGAGCGGGATTCACATTAACATTGACGTTCGCATTCGGGTTCTCGTTAGCATTCGCGTTTGCATTCACCAGTCTCAGAAAATTGTTGCGGAAGTGACCATACTCTCCACAATTAAAACATGAACCCGGTGGGAATCTCGCAGCATTCCCCTGACACGGAGCTGGAACCTGAGCAACCTGACTCTGTCCCAAACGACAATTATTTGCCAAATGCCCAAGTTTACCACACGTCGTGCATTGCTTGCAAGCCTGTTGTGCAACGTGATGACCGTTGCAACGAGCACAATGAGGTGCGGTACCAGCATACGCTTTCTTTGCAGGTGGCTGAGCCGGTGGGTTCTGCGGGTTCTGAGCAGTATGTACTGTAACAGCAAAATTCATGGCACCCTTTCGCTTCCTCGATTTCTTCGATGTCTCACCTTCCTTACCCTTACCCTTACCCTTTTCTTGTCCTTCCCTGATTCAGTCGCCTTTTTTTTATCACCCTTGCGGGTGAGTTTACCCTTCCTGACTTTAATCTCAGTCAGGGTAGCAGACAACTCGATTCCTTGACGAAGGGTAGTAGGATTAACACCAGTCACAATCTCCAGAATAGAATCGGGCAGACCATCGATATATCTCTCGATTTCTTTCTCCAGAGGGGTAACCATGGTGGGACACAATAGACTGAGTTCCTCAAAACGATCTGTGCACGCACGGTGTTCAGCCCCAACTTGCTTTAAATCATCAAACTCTCATTCCAAAGCCTGAATTTCGTGACGGGGACAAAACTCCTTCATCATGAGAGCCCGAAGCTCTTCCCATGTTTGTGCCAATGCCACTTCGGCACCCCTGTCGCGCATAATACCATTCCACCAGGTAAGCGCTCGCTTCTCAAACACGCTCCAAGCAAATTCAACCTTACGCGCTGTCACACCCCGACCACGTAGAACATACAAAACGTGGTGGAAACATCGGGGAGTGTTGTAACAGAATTAATTGTTTCAAATCCATGGCAATTGAAGCTTCATTTTATTAATCAAATATGAAAGATTACATTGTTTTAAACAAGAACCAAAGAGTACATAACATAAAGTAACTAGTTCTTGTCTCGTTTTAAGTCACTAAGGCACAGGTCCGCCTAAGTATGTCTTGATAAGTCCTATGCATCATCTCCTGAAAACACAAGTGAAAATAGGTACGTCAGCATAAAAATGCCTGTGAGATACATAGGTTTTGTGAAAATAGAATTCATCACTTATGTTTGAGAAAATGTTTAGTCATGAACCTTGTAATTTGCTTTGTCTTGTAAATCATTTGAAAAACGATAAGATCAGATGATATGTATAAATAAGAGAATAATGTATGGTTAAATGAATAACCATGTAAAATGAGTTTGTATAAGATAAGTTGTTTGTAAAACAATGTCTTGTGAAAAGTATGTTATTTGTATAATATGTTATATGTCTCAAATTGAAATGATTCAAATAACGCTACGATATGTAATACCATACAAACACTTATATATAGGAAGTACCAGCGGCGTATCCACCATGCTTGTATCATATTACACACGCCTCGTTACTTAAATCACTTACTCAAACCAAACCATCAAGATGTAATGTTTAACACTTGTAGAAATGTTTATGTATGGTCAAATACGGTTCACACAGTTCACAGATACAAACGGTTCACATAATCAAATGATTACAACGGTTCACATAGTCAAATAGTTATAAACGGTTCAAAATGTAATATAATGTGTTCATATGCTGGATGAGCATATGCAACAAATTGTAATGTAAAACAATGTACTAAATATGCACTAAATGGACATACATAGCATAAAATGTATTGAAATCATGTACTATAAATGTACTAATGAACATAGCAAGTATATGATGTGAAAACAGGAAAGCATGAAAGTAACAAGTAGGCACATGTGTTCCACCCCAAAAACGTTTGGAAAACAGTAAATGAGGGGTCTATGTACTCACTTGAGATTGCTCAGAAGTCCTAGGATAACCACCAAGCAATGCTAGAGATCACGGATATCAAACGGCACCTAATATAGGTAACTATGTTAATATACTGGACCTAAATCGGAGGATTTAGATAGAATGAGGGTTCGTAAACCAAACGAGTATGGAGACTCCTATCATATGGTTTTAACAAAGCCTACATACTAAATGAAACCTAACCTAAGTGCTTTCGACCCATTACGACCCGTTTAGGAAGCTTATGCTACTTTAACGTGTCGTTCGCGTAAAACGCGTTTGGACTGCCTAAGTAGTCCTATGACAAGTAACATATGCCTTAACATGTCTAATATTGTTGTCAAATCAGTTTAGATGTCAATAGTTATGTTACATATGTTTAAAATGAATTTTGGCATCAAAGGGGTATTTTGGTAATTTACCTAAGGCATATAAACTACCTATCAGACAACTACTTAAACGAAGCGACCATAAGGTATAACCTCGGAAGGTTATTCCCTATATGCTATGGTCACCTAATGTGTTTGGTCGGATCCTAATGATCGACCAAATGGGTCGGGTTCGAAGGTATAAGCGATTTACTAGATTGCTTACCCTTACGACCCTAGACAACGTGGTAATCAGTAGGCATAGTCACAAGGGACTATAACCATCGTGATTACAATCACGTTGCGAAGTTCAAACGAACTTCGCATTGACCATAAACTGGTCAATGCAGAAAGTCAAACAAACTTTGACTTTCGGACTCGAAAAGCAATAAAGAACGAAGGAACACTTACAAAGGGTCCCCGAATGCTAATCTAGATCAAAATAGCTCAGGTATGAAACAAAGGTTTCAACTTAGAGCACATTAGATCAGATTCTTGTGAGAAATGAATGAAAATGTGATGGGTATTTATAGTTTTCGGTTCACCGTTAGGATCGTTTCTTGGAAAAGAGGGAATGATCTCGCCCGTACACTTGTCGGAATGTTGTGGTAGCTGATATTGCTTCACCACAAGAGTTTGACACTTGGCCTTGGCCTTTTGGAGGGGTTAAAGGCTGTTAACAGCTGAGAAAACGATTTTCTGCATATCTGACCCCTGCTTGCGCACCGTAAGGGTTTTTGTGTTGAGGTGCGCAAGCACCTTGCAGACCAGACACTTTCAATAGTGGCAGAACAGGCCCCTGAAGCTCCAAACTTGCTATTTGATGCATTTTTGACACGTTTAAGCCCCGTTAACCCCATTTCAAAGCTCTAAAATGAAGTTAAAGTATAGGGAACTTAAATTGTGCTAAAAAATATCTCGGATGTCGGTTCGTTTAGCCGTACGGTTGCAATGTTCGGTTAATTACGACGGAATGCGCATAAGCGCGAAAAACGATCCAAATGGCGTGACGAATGGATTTTTCTTATGCCAAACACTAAAATAAAATGTTTTAGTGCTTACATAAATTTTTGGATGTCCGGATGTGTTCAGAACGTAAGTTATGCGCGAAAGTGCAAACTTGTGCACTTTTTGACGCTTTTAGTCCCTGAATGACCCAAAAGTTTATTTTAGCACACCGAACCCCTAAAAGCCTATTTCTAGGCTATGTAAAGGATATTTAAGGTGTTTTTAACTTATGGTCATGTTCCGGAATGTCTGTTACAGTTCAAATTGGCATACTTTCGCAGTTTGTCAAGTTTAGTCCCTGTAAGCGATTTATCTTGATTTTGCCATACCAAAGCCTTCAAAACTTATTTCTAAGTTATGTAAAGGTTATTTAAGGTATGTTAAGCCTATTTCACTATTCCGAAGTGTTCGTTGAATTAAACTGGTTATATTTTTGCATCAGTGCGCGTATAACCTTCCAGAAAGCGATTTAGAGCTTGAAATCGAACAAAAATTGATATGTGTAAACGATACACATATTTTTACAAATCCCAAGTATGAAATACAATATTTCATTGGTTTGGAATTTGTTTGATGGTTGAAGTGACACAGGTGTCACAGTCTCCCCTACTTTAGGAAATTTCGTCCCGAAATTTATTCGTAGGAGTCTATTTGTGACTTTGTGTCAAATAACCACCAGAGATATGTAAGGCATAATCCTGTCATTTCCTTAACGGACATTCTTCAGAACGAAAATGAACAGACGGAGTCATTTTCCTCAACGAGTATTCTTCAGAAGCGGAAATGAAGGAATAAACGAACGGGGATTCATTTCCTCAACGGGCAATCTTCAGAAACGTAAAATGAACTTACGGAGTCATTTTCAACGGGTGCGTCATCAGAAATGGAAATGAAAAGGAGAAACAAACGGATATTCATTTCCTCAACGGACAAATCTTCAGAAACGAAAATAAACAAACAGAGTTATTTTCAACGGGTGCTTCTTTAGAAATGGAAATGAAAAGGATAATCAAACGGATATTCATTTCCTCAACGGACAATCTTCAGAAACGAAAATGAACAAACGGAGTCATTTTCAACGGGTGCTTCCTCAGAAATGGAAATGAAAAGGATAGACAAACGGATATTCATTTCCTCAACGGACAAATCTTCAGAAACGAAAATGAACAAACGGAGTTATTTTCAACGGGTGCTTCATCAGAAATGGAAATGAAAAGGAGAAACAAATGGATATTCATCTCCTCAACGGACAATCTTCAGAAACGAAAATGAACAAACGGAGTCATTTTCAACAGGTGCTTCTTCAGAAATGGAAATGAAAAGGATAATCAAACGGATATTCATTTCCTCAACGGACAATCTTCAGAAACGAAAATGAACAAACGGAGTCATTTTCAACGGGTGCTTCCTCAGAAATGGAAATGAAAAGGATAGACAAATGGATATTCATTTCCTCAACGGACAATCTTCAGAAACGAAAATGAACAAACGGAGTCATTTTCAACGGGTGCTTCATCAGAAATGGAAGTGAATAGAGTTAACTTCTAGGCACATGACAAAGCTCGCTGTGGTTTCTGTGCACTAAATTCCATAATTATGTATGCATCCATAATTACGTAATTCCTTGCATAGTCCGCACAGTTTGTCTTGTAATGTTTAGGGGAAGAAAATCAAACCTGTGATGAGGGTGACTAGACTGCCATAGGGTCCTTTTAATTAGATCGACAAATGATCTTTTTAATTAGGCCACCAAGGAGTCCTTTTAGCTATATCATAACATGATGTTCCTAACCAGATTTTTGGATCAATTTGTCTAACTAGACCACTCAAGGGGTCTAATTATGGAGTAGTACTTTACAATCCAAGGGGCTTAACTACAACGTAGTAGTCCATTAAGGATTTTAAGTAGTACCTTTGAGTATCCTACTACGAATCCCTCATATGAAGATACGAAAGGTTCTACGAGGATTTGGATAACAAAACTTGGATTACACAAAAACATATAAAGGAATACATAAGTACATAATCACATAGTTGTTTAACTTGGTTATTAATTTGTTATTAATTTGTTATCGATTGAGAATGGATATGGAAACCAGTCGATGGACTTCAATGTCCTCTGGGATCTATCTGAAGAGATAGGAAGATCTCCCAAAAATTCTATTTTGTTTTCAAAGAAACGTAATAATCGAATTAAGGAACACAACAATTTTAGGATTCACGGAAATACCCTTAGGTACCCTATTAAGGATTTATAGTGGTACTTTGGGTATTTGTACAGTGTTGTAACTTGCGCCTTGTACTTCGTTTCCTTAGAAGAAAGGGGTACTTAGGAATTTCGTGGAAAATGCAAGAGATCATAAAGTGGAAGAAAGTTTGGGGGTAGTCTGTCCTTCAAGGAATATGGTTCCTTGATTGTCGGTGTTGTAAGAGATATGTTGTTTATACATACAACCACATAAATACATTGTAATGTAAATAAAAGATTTATTTATAAACAATGATAACAACTGTTTCATGGACCTTGACAAAAAAAGAAAATAATACATAAGACGTGATTATTTCTAAACGATGTTGTCAGTCAGATGCTCATCCCTATGCTGGATTTGCATTAGCAAGCTTTGGGCAATTTCTTCAGAAATGACCCATCTCCCCAGAGTTGAAGCAAGAACCTGGTAGAAAACGACCTTGAGCGGTATTGTTGCCAGCTTGGTTTGGTGCAGCTGCAGCTGGGCAGACTCTTGCTGTATGGCCTATAAGCCCACAAGTTTGGCATTTGCGGCACTTTACATTGGCATGATGATGGAGGCTACATTGGTTGCACAAGGGTGCAGTTCCATTGTATGGCTTCCTAGCAGGGGGTTGAGCTGGTTGGTTGGGGACGGCTTTATCATTGTGAGTAACCATGGCGAAGTTCTGAGAAGCCTTTCGCTTCTTTGACCTCTTAGGGGATCCAGTCTGTTCATCCATGGTCTTTGATTCCTCGATTGGGTTCGATTCCTCGACCGGTTTCTTGTCACCTTTTCGGAAAAGTTTACCTTTCTTGATCTTTGATTCAGTCAAGGTTGCAGATAGCTCAATGGCCTGTCTAACTGTAGTAGGGTTGCTGCCAGTCACAATGTCTTGTATTGAGTCAGGGAGGCCATCAATGTACTTTTCTATTGCCTTATCCAAAGGCGTGACCATGTTTGGGCATAACAGACTTAACTCCTCATATCGATCAGTGTATGCTCGATGTTCACCGCTGTCTTGCTCAAGATTGTCGAATTCCCTTTCCAAGGCCCTGATCTCGTGACGAGGACAGAATTCCTTCATCATAAGGGCCCTAAGTTCAGCCCATGTCTGTGCTAGAGCAACTTCTGCACCTCGATCTCTCATAACCTCGTTCCACCACGTAAGGGCCCTCTTCTGAAACACACTCGAAGCAAACTCGACCTTGCGATTGTCAGGACACTGCACGTGGCGGAAAGTATTCTCAATACTCTCGAACCATTGAAGAAGCCCAGTCGCTCCCTCAGAACCACTAAACTTGAGTGGTTTCGCCGAGTTAAAACTCTTGAAATTGCATGGACCATTGTTGTTGTTGTTGGCTTGGTTCCATTGAGCAAAGAGGTTTGAGAATTGAGCAGCCATTTGCTGCGCAATGATTTCTGCCAGTTCGGCAGTCGCTATCTGGCTTTCGCGTCGAGGAGGCATTCTAAAAGAGGAAACATGAAAGGAAACGAGTGAGAGGTTTAGACGAAAAGAATGAGATGAAACAAATCTGATGAAAGCAAGGATAGTGGTCATTTGTCTGTTACCACCAGGTAAACAAACGACACACAGTGACTAATCAAAGTAAATGGGTCAAAAATAATGTATCGCGAAGACATGCTCGCCTATAAGTGAACACTCATCCCAAGAATTCCCAGGTAAGCACAACTGGTCTCGCGTCTGATGAGATGTATACGAAGTGCTTGCCTAGACAGAAAACCCAGAATACAGGCATTCACCCTTCCAGTTTGCACGTGTTCACATTATTTAAAACCCAAAACCTTAACGAGGTTTTGAAAACTCAAAGGGGTTCAAAACCTTATAACAGAGGGTTCAAAACCTTACAATAGAGGGTTCAAAACCTAGTAATCAATCATCCTAGAACAGATGATTAGTTTTTCAAAGCGGTTTTGAATTTTATGTTCTTGTTGTGGTAGTCGCCTAAGGATAGGTGACGGTATTGTTTTATGACTAAACGCAAGTAAACTCGCGTTAGGGTCCTAGGAAGGTTATAGACTAGGTCAAAGCATTACTAATAACCTAATTCCCTATAACCATGGGCTCTGATACCAACTTTTCAGTCACACCCCGACCACGTAGAAGATACAAAACGTGGCGGAAACATCGGGGAGTGTTGTAACAGAATTAATTGTTTCAAATCCATGGCAATTGAAGCTTCATTTTATTAATCAAATATGAAAGATTACATTGTTTTAAACAAGAACCAAAGAGTACATAACATAAAGTAACTAGTTCTTGTCTCGTTTTAAGTCACTAAGGCACAGGTCCGCCTAAGTATGTCTTGATAAGTCCTATGCATCATCTCCTGAAAACACATGTGAAAATAGGTACGTCAGCATAAAAATGCCTGTGAGATACATAGGTTTTGTGAAAACAGAATTCATGACTTATGTTTGAGAAAATGTTTAGTCATGAACCTTGTAATTTGCTTTGTCTTGTAAATCATTTGAAAAACGATAAGATCAGATGATATGTATAAATAAGAGAATAATGTATGGTTAAATGAATAACCATGTAAAATGAGTTTGTATAAGATAAGTTGTTTGTAAAACAATGTCTTGTGAAAAGTATGTTATTTGTATAATATGTTATATTTCTCAAATTGAAATGATTCAAATAACGCTACGATATGTAATACCATACAAACACTTATATATAGGAAGTACCAGCGGCGTATCCACCATGCTTGTATCATATTACACACGCCTCGTTACTTAAATCACTTACTCAAACCAAACCATCAAGATGTAATGTTTAACACTTGTAGAAATGTTTATGTATGGTCAAATACGGTTCACATGGTTCACAGATACAAATGGTTCACAGATACAAACGGTTCACATAGTCAAATGATTACAACGGTTCACATAGTCAAATAGTTATAAACGGTTCAAAATGTAATATAATGTGTTCATATGCTGGATGAGCATATGCAACAAATTGTAATGTAAAACAATGTACTAAATATGCACTAAATGGACATACATAGCATAAAATGTATTGAAATCATGTACTATAAATGTACTAATGAACATAGCAAGTATATGATGTGAAAACAGGAAAGCATGAAAGTAACAAGTAGGCACATGTGTTCCACCCCAAAAACGTTTGGAAAACAGTAAATGAGGGGTCTATGTACTCACTTGAGATTGCTCAGAAGTCCTAGGATAACCACCAAGCAATGCTAGAGATCACGGATATCAAACGGCACCTAATATAGGTAACTATGTTAATATACTGGACCTAAATCGGAGGATTTAGATAGAATGAGGGTTCGTAAACCAAACGAGTATGGAGACTCGTATCATATGGTTTTAACAAAGCCTACATACTAAATGAAACCTAACCTAAGTGCTTTCGACCCATTACGACCCGTTTAGGAAGCTTATGCTACTTTAACGTGTCGTTCGCGTAAAACACGTTTGGACTGCCTAAGTAGTCCTATGACAAGTAACATATGCCTTAACATGTCTAATATTGTTGTCAAATCAGTTTAGATGTCAATAGTTATGTTACATATGTTTAAAATGAATTTTGGCATCAAAGGGGTATTTTGGTAATTTACCTAAGGCATATAAACTACCTATCATACAACTACTTAAACGAAGTGACCATAAGGTATAACCTCGGAAGGTTATTCCCTATATGCTATGGTCACCAAATGTGTTTGGTCGGATCCTAATGATCGACCAAATGGGTCGGGTTCGAAGGTATAAGCGATTTATTAGATTGCTTACCCTTACGACCCAAGACAACGTGGTAATCAGTAGGCAAAGTCACAAAGGACTATAACCAACGTGATTACAATCATGTTGCGAAGTTCAAACGAACTTCGCATTGACCATAAACTGGTCAATGCAGAAAGTCAAACAAAGTTTGACTTTCGGACTCGAAAAGCAATAAAAGAAGGAAGGAACACTTACAAAGGGTCCCCGAATGCTAATCTAGATCAAAATAGCTCAGGTATGAAACAAAGGTTTCAACTTAGAGCACATTAGATCAGATTCTTGTGAGAAATGAATGAAAATGTGATGGGTATTTATAGTTTTCGGTTCACCGTTAGGATCGTTTCTTGGAAAAGAGGGAATGATCTCGCCCGTACACTTGTCGGAATGTTGTGGTAGCTGATATTGCTTCACCACAAGAGTTTGACACTTGGCATTGGCCTTTTTGAGGGGTTAAAGGCAGTTAACAGCTGAGAAAACGATTTTCTACATATCTGACCCCTGCTTGCACACCGTAAGGGTTTTTGTGTTGAGGTGCGCAAGCACCTTGCAGACCAGACACTTTCAATAGTGGCAGAACAGGCCCCTGAAGCTCCAAACTTGCTATTTGATGCATTTTTGACACGTTTAAGCCCCGTTAACCCCATTTCAAAGCTCTAAAATGAAGTTAAAGTATAGGGAACTTAAAATGTGCTCAAAAATATCTCGGATGTCGGTTCGTTTAGCCGTACGGTTGCGATGTTCGGTTAATTACGACGGAATGCGCATAAGCGCGAAAAACGATCCAAATGGCGTGACGAATGGATTTTTCTTATGCCAAACACTAAAATAAAATGTTATAGTGCTTACATAAATTTTTGGATGTCCGGATGTGTTCAGAACGTAAGTTATGCGCGAAAGTGCAAACTTGTGCACTTTTTGACGCTTTTAGTCCCTGAATGACCCAAAAGTTTATTTTAGCACACCGAACCCCTCAAAGCCTATTTCTAGGCTATGTAAAGGATATTTAAGGTGTGTTTAACTTATGTTCATGTTCCGGAATGTCTGTTACAGTTCAAATTGGCATACTTTCGCAGTTTGTCAAGTTTAGTCCCTGTAAGCGATTTATCTTGATTTTGCCATACCAAAGCCTTCAAAACTTATTTCTAAGTTATGTAAAGGTTATTTAAGGTATTTTAAGCCTATTTCACTATTCCGGAGTGTTCGTTGCATTAAACTGGTTATATTTTCACATCAGTGCGCGTATAACCTCCAGAAAGCGATTTAGAGCTTGAAATCGAACAAAAATTGATATGTGTAAACGATACACATATTTTTACAAATCCCAAGTATGAAATACAATATTTCATTGGTTTGGAATTTGTTTGATGGTTGAAGTGACACAGGTGTCACACGCGCATTCAGACACTGCACATGTCTGAATGTGCTCTCGATACTCTCAAACCACTGTAGGAGCGCAGTTGCTCCTTGCGACCCAGAAAACTTAAGCGGCTTCGCAGTATTGAAATTCTTGAAATTACACTGTGCGTTATTGTTGTTGTTATTGTTGGTGTTGTTGAATAACTCGTGGATTTGGGTCATAACGCCTGGAAGCACAGCAGCCATTTGTTGAGAGACAAGGGCTGCGACTTCTTCAGCAGTAAAAGTTCGAGCATCGCGTCGAGGAGGCATACTCTAACAAGGAAACAAGAGAGTCGAGTGAGGTTGAAAATTAGGAAAAAAAACAAAAGAGGTATCGAAAAAACACAAGAGAGACGATCATTCGTTCGTTACCTCGAACAAACAAACGACACGCTGTGACTAATCAAAGTAAATAGGTCAAAAATAATGTATCACAAAGACATGCTCGCCTATAAGTGAACACTCACCCCAAGAGTTCCCAGGTAAGAGTGACTGGTCCGATTATGTGGATTTGTACGAACACTCTAGCCTTAGATAGAAAACTCAGAGTACAGACACTCACCCTTCCAGTTTGCACGTGTTCACATTATTTTGACCCAAACTTTGACGAGATTTTGAAAACTTAGAGGGCTCAAAACCTTATAACAGAGGGTTCAAAACCTAGTAATCAATCATCCTAGAACAGATGATTAGTTTTCAAAGCGGATTCGAAAATTGTGTTCCTTGTTGTGGTTATCACCTAAGGATAGGTGACGATTTTGTTTTAAAAATCTAAACGCAAATAAACTTGCATTGGGGTCCTAGAAGTTATAGTCTAGGTCAAAGCATTACTAATAACCTAATTCACTATAACCATTGGCTCTGATACCAACTCTTCTGTCACACCCCGACCACGTAAAACAACAAAGCGTGGCGGTAACATCTGGGAGTGTTGTAACAGAATTATCGTTTCATAACCATGGATACAAAAAGTGTTTCGTTTTATTGATAATATTAAACATTAACATTATTTTAACACATAACAAACAAGTTTTATATCGACTATCATTGTTTTATGTCATTAAGGCCTCGTCCAGATCCTATATGACGCATGCACCCTAGAACGTCAATCAAGCAACAACACCTGAAACATATGTAAAAACAAAGTCAGCAAAGAAATGCTGGAGAGTACATAGGCTTTATAAGAGTATTGGAATCATGGCTTGTTTACATATATTGCTTTGCCTTGAAAACCTTGTTTTTAAAAAGTGTATAATATTGCAACATGATTAACCAACTCAAATCAAGATGGTTATAATTTATAAAATTTCGTAGCCATGATTGTTAACCCAAAAGCTTTTTGTTTTAGAAAACCATCTTGCAAAACATCTCGTATAAACTCGTTAATAAAACTCGTATATTATTTCGAAAACATCGTTGTGTGAATGAGCATAAAGTTTATTTTAGGACAAAGTTTATTTTAGGACACCGAACCCCTCAAAGCCTATTTCTTTGCTATGTAAAGGATATTTAGGGTATGTTTAACTTATGGTCATGTTCCGGAATGTTCGTTACAGTTCAAATCAGCATAGTTTCGCAATTTGACACAAATAGTCCCTGCGATCAAACAAAGTTGATTTCAACACACCAAACCATTCAAAACTTATTTCTAAGTTATGTGAAGGTTATTTAAGGTATGTTAAGCCTATGTCACTATTCTGGAGTGTTTGTCGTGTTATACTGACTGCGTTTACGCACCAGTTTGCTTATAACCTTCCAGAACACGATTTAAAGCTTGCAATCGGAATCACATCGAATTGAAAAATCACCAAACACAAATACACATACAATAACACCAAAACACATATAATAACACCAAAGCACATTGTTTTATTAATAATCATCATTGTTTTACATCGTACATAGATTACATAACACAATTGTCACAGGCGAGATGCTCAACAGATTGTTTTCAAGTTCGATGATATAGTTCATTTTTTCAAACGATACAAATCCATTTGTCAGAGTTCCTTCACCAACAATTCTTCCACCCTGATTCCCTGCAAATCCAACATATCCACCATTGATTGATTTAACGTCGTAGAGTAAAGCCAGCATTCCAGTCATATGCCTTGAAGCTCCGCTGTCCATGATCCACTTTGAGATTATTGACCTCGGAAGCCCCTCCATACATCAAATAAATTCATTCAAACAGAGAAGCCCATGATTTCTTTACCTTTGGAACACTACCAAACACAAGATCGCATGACATATCAATTTTCGGAATGTTAAAGATGACATTTGGAACAACAGGTTTAGGCTTTGATTTAAGATTTTCCTCCTTAATTGGTGGAAATTCCTCAAGTAACTTGCCTAGTTCAAATTAAAGTTTTTCAGCATCATTTACAAAAACGTGTGATTCAGATTTTTGCCCATTTTCCATCTTCTTCTCTTCAACTGGTTGTTTTGGTTTTGCCACCCATGATTGATTTTCAAAAATTTTCATCTTTGGATTAATCTTTGAAGTCTTTTGAGTCTTCGAAGATTCGCCAATCTCAAAGGTTGATTTTGGCTTTTCTTCAGACTTCAAAGATTCACCTCTTTTCAAAATATGAACGGGGGAAACAATTGGCTTTTTACCCTTAATATCAGTTGGAGTTTTAGGTTTGGAATTTTGCAAAACTGGTTTCTCAATCTCTTTCATACACTGCTTGGCCATATGACCAATTTCATTGCAGCGGTAACAAATTCTTTTGTCATATTCAACAAAAGTTGATTTGTAGGTCTCTTCTCTTAACTTCTTAGCTGCATTAAAATCATCAATGGCTTTTTGACTGAAAATATAATCCTTTTCAGCATCAACACTAGGACCAGCAATAAAAACATCACTCATCTTTTCTTTTGGCTTGGCATTCTTGCCATCTTCTTTTCAAAACCAATACCTTTGTTTTTAAAGTTGTTACCATTTCTTTTGTTAGACCCATTTTTACCCACCCAATCCTTTTTCCCAGGGTTGTTCGGTTGTTGTTTCACAAAAGACTTTTTAGGTTTTGAAATAACTCGTGTTTGTTAACCTCAGAAATGTCAATTTCAACCAGTTTAAACACTTTCTCAACATTTTCTAATCTGGCATTTTGAATTGGATACTCAGAATCAGAATAAAGTTTGTCAGTTCCGGTCATTGTGTAAACCACAATGATCGAATCATCATTCACAACTGTATCTGATTTTGGTATGAACTTGTCTAAGAAGTTACCTTCTTCTTCAGAATCAGAAATGGAATTTTCAAAATGAGTTTTCATAATATCAAACTCCGAGTTATCACTTTCTTCATCTAACACTTGGTCAACAACGGTTTTGATCACCTGTGACTCGTTGTCAGTGTCGGACGGAGAAAATGTAACATCAATACTCTCAGGCAACTCATTCTCAATGGTTCTCAACTTGAGATTCAATGCAGATTCCACCCCATCTGGATACTTTTGAGTACAATTATTCCACATTGGGGGTGGAACACTTTTGAAGACAAGTTTCGCATCATGTTGTTGCGGAAGAATTTGATCAATCACATATGATGAAGCATCATAACTCATTAGTTTCTTATCAATTCTCTCACTTTCAATTCTCATTAACTCAAGTTCTTTTTTCAAAGAAGCAATGTTGTCCAAATGAATGTTAATTTCCATCTGTTTATCTATGACAATAGATTTTAGCAATTTCGTGGCTTTATCATTTTCAAAACTTTCCTTTTTAATCATTTTGTTTGATCGTACCAACATGTCATATGCTTCTTTTATCTCACTGAGATCAAATTTTACTTCATCAGTAAACTTCTTCAATTCTTGAAATTTCTTGTCTTTTTCAAGACAGTCCATGCGTGGTTTTGAACAGTTTTTGCATGGAATTTCAAGAATCAAATCAACCTTTTCGGTAACCTTTTCTTCTTGATCAATTTTAAAATCTGTTTTACCAAAACCATCAGACTCTGACCCAGATTTGTCTCCTGATTTGATCTCCTCATTTTCTGATTTCTCTTCAGACTCCTTTTTGACCATTTCGACAGACACACTTTCAACTGACTCGGTTTCGACATACTTTGATTCATCGTCGGACTCCTTTTTGACAGTTTTGATGGACATACTTTCAACTGACTCAGTTTCGACATACTTTGATTCAACAGATTCTGTTTCTACTTCTTTTAGCTTGCCCATCAATGCTTTATCAGCAATCTCTTTAAGAGTCTCTTCATTCAGTTCTTTTGAAACATCGATTATCTCTTCAACTGGATCTGGTTCAACATCCTATCTTGGATAAAGACCAGTAGTTGGCTCACTAAAGAAACCTGCAAAAGATTCAAACATATTAGGAGGCATTATTGATTTGAAAGAACTTGCAATAATCTCCTGTTTAGATTGGTAGTAGTAAACTTCTGCAGCTACTTGTTCCAGCTCAGCTAAACTTTCTTCAGATGTGACTTCACTGACTTCTTCTGTCTCAACAACGCATTCTGGTTGTTCAACAATCTATGCCATCATTGCCCTACCCTCACTACCAGGGATGTACTTATCCCAACTAAAACCTTCAGCAACCTTCTCATCATCTTGATTGACTAAGAGAGCCTTCTCCGGCTTGTTTTCGATCTGAGGTCTTTGGGTGAATGGTTGTTGACTTGTCTTATGATAGATCGCTTGTTTGTAATAATCATTTGAGAACGGGTTTTGATGGTTGTTAACCTCCCTGTTTGGACATTCTTGCTTGAAATGTCCCTTCTCTTTACATTTGAAACATGTGACTTTTGATTTATCAAACCCAAGCTTTTGATCTGGTCCTGAAAGAGTGTTCCGACCAGTAATTTCCATAAATCGTTGAGCTCTTCTCACCAAGCTTGCCATTCCCTATTTGATGTCGATCAACTCCAGCTCCTCTGGATCGTTCTGATCATAGTCTTCTTTTGTCATATCGGGGTTCCCAATTCTACCTACAACCAAGCTTTCATACGATTCAAGCACCGAAGCAAGAAGTGCTATGTGCTGCTTCGCTGATGATTCAGTAAAGCCTTGAGCATTCTTTATGTTCACTGCTATGTTGCACAGAATTCCTGGACCTTGACTTTGACTGTTTGATCCTGAGGAACTTTGAATGTAGGATTGATCAGGTGAATTTTGAACCTTTGGATTTGGCTCAAAAATTGAAAATGGTGAACTATTGTTGCTTGATGTGACAGATGATACTCCAGATGTTGAATCTGCACTAAAGGCTGTCTGCACTTTAAGACTTAGATTTGATGTTGCTGGAGTACTTCCTTTGTAATACAATGAGACATCTTGTTGAACACTTGAAGACTTCATCTTTCTAATCTTTGTCAACTCAAGCTCGTGTGACTCAATCTTTTCAATGAATGTGCTAAGGTTGAATCCCACATACTCCAAATTATTCTTCAACACCAACAGATAAGTTCCCCATTCATCATATGGCAATGCATCCGCCAATTTATCGACCCATTCCTCATCCGTCTTGGTTATGCCCAACCTCTTCATCTCAACAACCAGATGGCAATATCGTTCAATCAACTGCTTTGTTGTTTCACCCATTATACCCGTAAAGATATCAAACTCTTTCTTCATCAAAGCAGTTTTGCTTTTGATCATAGACACGCTCCCAAGAAACTTTACTTTCAACGAATTCCAAACAGATTGTGAATCACCCTGATGTTGTAGCAGGACTAAGATATCCTCTTTGATGGCTTGTTGTAGAATGCTCATCATTTTCTTTTCTGCTTTGAAATCATCTTGCTCAATTGGAGTCAAACTGCCAATCGTTTTCTCAATTCCCGAACCATTCTTTGGAGGAACATATTTAGATTCTATTTTCATCCAGCATTCAAAATGGTTAGCTTGCACCCAAGTCTTAAACCTTTCCGACCGCCCAGCTTACTCATCAATGTTCATCAACTTCGGCGGTTTCTGCATAGTGCCGAGTTCATTTTCCATGTTCACATTTTGCACGATACTGGCTGGTGTTTGTGTTGCTGTCATTCCCCCACCGACAAAGAAGTTGTAAAACTCTTGATTATCCATTTTACGAAAAAAAATTTCAAGTTTTGAAAACTGGTTACTTTCAAGTGAAAACACTTTCTACACGAAATGGAATTTCGAACGAAATCACAAACAATATGGACTTTTACATGAAATCAGACTTTCAAGCGAAATTAGCTTTCTCAAACGAGATTAGGTTTTCAAACGAAATCACTTCTCAAATGGAATCAACTTCTCAAACGAAATAGCACTTTCAAGCGAAATCAAGTGCCATTTTAAACGGAATTAGTTGTTTTCAAGCGAAATTAGCCAAACGGAATCAAATTCAAACTAAATTAGGTGTATTTCAAACGAAATTAGTAATTTCGTGTGAAATTTCCTCAACTTTTCAAACGAAATCAGAGGCTTGTTCAAACGAAATCAACTGTTTGGCTCATTTTTGTCACTTTTAGATAGAATTTAAGTCTGATTCTTTCAAGGGTTTGTTAAAACTGTATTTTACATACAATATCAAAAGATCAGTCCATTTTGTCCATGAATTTGTTCAGAAGTCCAAAAATGAGTAGAAAAGAGCACTGATTCAAGTGTATTGACTCATCCTGTGCTCTGATACCACTTGTAGGATCATTTTGACGACCAAATGAGTCAATCAGAGACAATACACAACTGTTTGAAAGGCGGAAACAGACAAACTGCCTAGAATCAGTGATAGAAGGTGTAGGAAACAAAGTAAGATACTTAAAACAAGCTTCTCATTAATATTTGACTTGAAAATCGGGCAGCACTTCGTTACATCACAGCTAATTCCGTGCCAAATGAGAAACTACACTTGCCTATTTATAGGCTCCTGATTTTGCATGAAATGACACATGTCATTTCAAGCGAAATTAACACTTCTAATTTCGTTTGAAATGACCACATGTCATTTCAAGCGAAATCACTACAAAATACATAAAATTACACTTTTAACCCATGTAAACCCTATACAAACATGACCTAGACTTAAGACGTAGACTATAGACATTATGCACCAACAATTACAAGTGTCAGCAGAGGGCCCAACACGGCCCCGTGTTCAGCGGACACGGCCCCGTGGTCAGTATCGTATCTATACTATTAAGATTTGGCAAGATTCTGCGTATCTTTGCATTGACCACGCCCCGTGCTGAGCTGGGCAGAGCCCCGTGGTGGGCGTAGAAGATTCTACAGGTTTTGTCTTCTTGTGTCAGGGCTGACCATGCCCCGTGGAGAGCTGGCCACGCCCTGTGGTGAACTAGGCACACCCCGTGGTGAGCTGGGCACAACCCCGTGGTCAGCTTCTGCCTTCTTGTTTTTGCTTTGGGAGAAGCTGTCGAGGGGTCAGACATGTCACGTTATTCCTTCTTCCTGTAATTATTTTGGTATTTGGCAGCTTAATTGTTCCTTTTGTTCTTTTAAGCTCCTTTGGTCCTGTAAGTTCAAAAGGAAGACAAAAACACGTTTTTCCAACATTAGTACTAAAAAGGGTTAGTTTTATGGCTCATTTGATGTAATTTATATGTTACATTTTGCACACATCAAATACCCCCACACTTGAATCTTTGCTTGTCCTCAAGCAAAACTCTTTAATATGTGGGTTACACACCCAAACGGAAGAGGTAGAGGAGAAGTTTTTGGGCTCATCTTGAGTGTCGGGAATCCAAGATTTATTGAGTTTTATTTTTATTTTATTTACAATCCTATTCGTCATGATTTATGTAGAATGATTTATAAGAAAAATTACTTATTTGGGCATAACATGCCTTTTTATAATTTCATTTATATACAAGTTCACATACTTCACGGGAGATCACTCAACACTTGGCCAAAGATGTATTTTTGTGAAGCACTCGAGACCGACATGGAATTTACTTCTACCATATGCTTGCCAAGCGATCAAACCTCCTCCTTTTTAACTAAAAACCTTCGTAAATATCAAGAGGACTTGAGGAAGGGTTAGGCTTGGGCTAAGGGTAGGTGGTTTTTGGTTGGTGGTTAGTAAAATGGCGAAAAGCGTAAAAAGCGTTGGTTGTCGTGAACCTTTTTATTTATTTTTTGACATTTATTCAAACTAAGCATATTCAAACAAGATTTTTAAGGAACTTGTTTGGTTATTGCAAAATTCTCTCTCTTTTTTTTGTCACAAGATAACCGAGCTTTTTACTAAAACAAAAGGGGTTTGAAAAGAAAAAGGTTTTGGTGGGTAAAGGGTGTTTGTTTTGTGGGTTTTTAAACGAAAAGGTTTAGGCTCAAAGGGGTTAACTAGGGGGATTTTGGGTAGGTGATAAAAAGATGAAAAACAATGGTTTTGAAAGGAAAATGGGTTAGTCCTAATGCCTCCATCATTTACTTACTTGGGTTCAAGTTGGTAAGGACCGGGAATGTATCATCGTGGCAAGTTCTAGAATCGTAAGAACCAAGCGGTTATTCACACAAGATACAAAAAATGAGCATTTAGTTTAAAGATATACGCATGTATGCTCAATAAAAGCACAAAACTCACTTGTTGTGGGAATGGGTTTATAATGTGATCAAGTATATGTAATCAAATTTTAATTAGATTTGTCATGCCTTTTCATAATTTTCTTATTCGGTTCTTTTTATCACGACGCAATCGGTTTTGAATTTATAAAAAAGATAACCTTTTTAGAACTTTTATTCCCGAATTAAACCAAGACAAGTAAGAAAAAATGAAAAATTTTTGGGTGATTAGCGGTTCCAATAGAGTTTTGTGTAAGGCTTGTTATTAGGACTTGCAAGATTCAAGGTTTTAGCACCCCCCCCCCACTTAAATTACACATTGTCCTCAATGTGTCCAAAAATAAGTTTTTCGGTTGATTAAAATGTGTAAAAGTGGATTAAAAATAAGATTTTATGTTACTGGGCAGCTGAACACGGGGTGTGGTGGGCTGAGCATGACCCCGTGGTCAGACTACCAGTAACAAAAAGTTATAGAAGGTTGACCACGGGGTGTGCCCAGTGGACACGGCCTGTGGTCAGTTAGCTGTTAGAAAATTTTTCTGCAGAACCCTGGGCACGGGGGCGTGTTGGGTGGCCACGGCCTCGTGCTGCACATGCTGAAATGATGGAAAAGTTGATGGAAGGCTCTGTTTTCATGCATGGGGTGCGGTTTTAACGTCCCTTTGGCAATATCCAAAGTGAACGATCATGAAATCGAATCAAGACTTATTCGAATGATGTGAATTCAAGGGCGTATCACAAGATGCAAATGAATTCTAGAACTGACCGTATCCAATAAATGAACTTAGATTTCAACAAGCTCATATGTAATAGTTTGCATGAAACGCTCGATCGTGATCAGCCCAAGCTGCAAGTTCTACCGACGCCACAAGGTGTCGTAGTGAATGAAACCATTCAAATATAGCGGTGATCGAACAAGTATCACCTGTGTTTTGCATAAAACGCTCAATCATGATTAGCCCAAGCTACAAGTTTGTACTGACACCACAAGGTGTCAAAATCAACAAACGACTTAATGGAATCGTAGACCAAACAAATCTACTACGACTCAGAACAATGAAACGCTTGTTAAAACAAAAATTCGAATATGATGTTCCCAATACATCATATGATGTCTTGAATTGAATATGTGTAATGAACAAGTTCAAACAATTGAATTTGATTTCGGCGCAAGCCGACAATAAATACATGTATCGACAAGAAAGCTTTCGGCATGGTCACAACGAAAAACCATGTATGTAACTTGAAAAGAAAGGAAATTTCAAGAAACTGTGTTGACTTGATAACAAAGAAGCCAACAATTCCAATAATGCGAGTCATTCGAATCACAAGCGAAATAATATTTGAACTTTGATGAAACGCTTTATTCGAAACAAAACCACATGCGTAACAAACGATGCATGTGTAACATATGAATTTTCAAGAAATGAAGCAAATGAATATTCGCTATACTAAAAGAAATGATCGTGATACAATGATCATCAAGAGGAGTAGAGATACGAAAATCTACTCAGTAAATGTGAAAGTCGAAATTTCAATAAAAGAAATTTAAGGACTTTACCTGGGGTTGCATGTGACGACCAGTAGTTAGGGGACATTACCATGGAATGTTGAACACGGCGTACTCGTCGTTAGCTGAAATAGGGGGAATACGGTGACTTGCGTCTTTTCCTTAGCATGACTCGTGTCGTTTGCAGGACCGCGTGCCAACTGCCGCTTCCTGATCGATAGTCGCATGTGACGTACTTCAACCTCCGTTGATGTATAGCTTAAGTCTCACATATGCCTGTGCGCTAGCGTTTTGTTTTGCGTAGAATGTGATGCACTCCGACATCTGTTGACGTAAAATTTGAGTTCTATGTATTCTCGTGCACTAGCGTTTCGTTATGCGTAGGCTGCCTGCTCGGGAAGTTAAAACATCATAGACAATATGTATAATTGTGTGTGCCCGAATTAATATTTGCAGTACCTACGTGATGACCTTTAATGAACTTCAAAATAAGTTTCCGAAGCTCTTATATGCATGTTTTCTAAACTCTCAGAGTTTTATGTACTGTATGCGACTGTTTTGTGTACCGTGTGTAAAACACCACTTTGGCGTATGTTTGAAAACAAAATTTTGACTGTTTGTTTTTCGGCAACGGTTGGAGACCATATTAGAGTACTAGGCGTTCTGTAAGTATTCAAAGTTTTAATAGTCTAAGTCCCCAGAGAAATATGAGGTTAGAGCCTAGGTATCTCTACAGAGAACCCTATTCGCTGTAACCTATAGCTCTGATACCAATCTGTCACACCCCGAAATATCAGAGCATTGGCGTGACTGGACTGGTATCTTCATTGCACAGCGGAAGCAAATAAGCTAAGTCTTTTAGAAATTGAATGCCCACTAAGTACTCGACTCCACATGGTTCTCCTATTCCAACCGTGCCATAATTTCTGATATGCAACCTGAGAAAGAAACATGCGAAAAAGTCAACATAAAGTTGAGCGAGTTCATAGTTTGTTTGTAAAAGATTTGAAATAAATCTTTTTGAATAACCGGTTTTTGAAGTATTGTTGAGAAAACGAGTTTAAAATCATTTTCTTGTCAAGTTATACAGAAACTTTGTATGAAAACATGGTATGTATCTTGTATAATTCAAGTATTTCTGTATGTATCATGTATTCTTGTATAAATCACGTATTCTTGTATGTATCATGTTTTCTTATATAAATCAAGTACTCTGTATGTATCTTGTTGTTAATGGGTTGCAAGGCCATTAACATGTGACACGACATAGGAAGTCACCAAACCATAGGCATTTTTCTAGTAGTCGATTCACGACTGAGACACAAAAACACTACTCGGTACTAGTTGTCACCAAGAGTGGGGCTGCCTGACACCCGTTAGATCTAACCTTTTGTTCTGCGGTCTAAGTATGTACACGATTAATGGTGCTTATGGTACCCTATTCGTGACACGATTTCTCGCATCATTCCTCAATTCTTGTATCATTTCTCAATTCGTGTATCATTTCTCAATTCTTGTATCTCTTTGTACTAGTATTTTCCCGTAGTTTAGGAAACTAGAATTCGTGTGTATGCATATTTCAAAAAATACGCTTGTTTGAAAAACCGGTATAAAACATAAGCTTTTCGTAAACCATTTGTGTCAGTTAAAACTTGCTTGTAAAATGGTTTAGAAATATGTAATTCTTGTATGCTTTGCAAAAAGTGCATGTCTTTCCACCCCAAAAACATTTAGAAAAATGTAAATCTATAAAAAGGTGGGGTTATGAACTCACCTGAATATTCATGTGCAAAGCTAGCTATTAACGACTTTGTGATGTTGTTTCCAAGACTTGACTTGCTAGCGTGCATTCTACGATATTCCTAACACGGAACATCTAATAAGTTTCTAAATAAACGCAGTAACTATACTACGTGTCATCGAGCTTTACCGAATCGCTAATTGAATGATTCGAATGTGAGTTATGACGGTAAATGAACGACGGTAACTAAACTATGTGTCGTTTAGGCGTTTTGAAATAAATATAACAACTTATATTTATTTAATAGCGTTTTCGTGTTGATGTCGTTTGAAATAAATACGATAGTTATATTAATTTCATAAAAGAATATGAGTTGTTTGGTGCTTGAAATAAATATATAAAATATATTTATTTTGTAAAGAAATTCGCGTTGTATGGTATTCGAAATAAATATGTAAACTATATTTATTTTGTAAAACGAATACGAGTTGTTTGGCGCTCAAATAAATATATAAAATATATTTATTTTATAAAAGGATTGTCGAAAGTGATATACACATTTATATTGGTTTTCATAAAAGTCGCTTTTCAATAAAACATGTTTTGCTTTTACGGGTTTTCTTGAAAAACGGGCAGAGTTTCCTCTGTTTTTGGACGCCCCCGACAACGCAAGTTGTCGTTATTTTTCAAAATCAATCAATATTCAAACAATATAATCAATATTCATATAAATCTTTGTCGAATATTTTGAGATGTGAACTATTATATAATCGATTCAAGCTCGTTTTTCACGTAAGGTTAACAAAATAACAAAATAAATGTGCCGTTAATTTTACCAATTCTTCGCGTCGAAATATCGAGCCTCTTTGACCGAGTCGACTCGGTTTGACCGAGTCGTGAACCCGAACTATTCTGTTGACTGCTTACCCCGAACTTGTTGACCAGCCGTGACTGTTTGACTCGGACCTGAACCGAGCCGTTGACTGAGTTGACTCGGTTTGAAGGGAGTGCTTGAGAGATTAGCTTGATCATAGAACAACAGCGTAAGCGTTGAACAGCGTGTAATGGTGCGTCGAGTGACCGGATGGTGGTTCGATCGGATGACTATCTGGACGGAAGACCTATCGGTCGGATGGTCATTCGATTGGAGGGGTGTGTTTGTAAAATGTTTGAACTTTTGAATTTTTCATTGTAGTATAAATAAAGTTATTCGATCGGATGGTCATCCGGACGGATGGCCGTTCGATCGGATGGATATTCGATTGAAAACTGATATTCTTTGAAGTTTTGCAAAAATTGTTTAAGTGTTGAGATTACAAGTCACCTGGTCGAATAGTCATTCGATCGGATGGTCATCCGATCGGATGGCTATTCGATCGAGAAATTGTTGGTTTGGAAAACTTTGTAAAAATCAGTTAAGTTAGAAAGTTTGTGGTTTGACGGAGACAGCGTGACGGCGTGTTAAACAACGGAAATCACATCAAGTCCTACTCGTTCGATCAGACGGGAATCACCCCGTTCGATCAGACTCAACTGTTCTTGACGGAGTTTCATATTCAACCCGTGAATCGGTCGTCTCTCCGGTAGAAGTCCATTCTCAGACCGATTCTCCACTAGAGAATGAGTAGAGAGCCCGAACGAGTCTAGATTCCAACGGTTTTAAGTAAAAGTGAAAGATGTTGAAGAAAAGTTTGAATCCAGTTGTTAAAAGTTTAGATCTTGACAAAATCAGTGTAAAAACATGTTGAAATTCCTTTAGATCTGAACCGTTCTTGATGAGATGAGGTCACACTTCAGTGTTCATAAGAAGCCGAGGTGACGTCACCTTAAAACAGCCCAAATCAGATGATTTCACGGTGAAAAGTAGTGATTTGTTAGAGAAGATGATGAGAAAGTGTGTAATGAAGATGGAAGTACAAGATTTAGGAAGAAAACTTACAAGAATCGCGAGGAATCGAGAGAAAAGAGCTTGAGAGTGCATGGGTCGAACGGAGATGTCACATCAATGAACAATTGATGTGACAGGAGGGGTATTTATAGGTGAGAGGGTGAAAGGCGGTGTAGGTTATGTGGATCGGACGGTCGTCCGATCGGATGGTCGTCCGGTCGGATGTCCCTCCGGTCGGATGGTCATCCGGTCGGATGTCCATTCGATCGAATGGTCGTTCGATCGGTTGGCTCGTGTGGGTTAGTTTTCCAACTTTCGTTTCATGCGTTGAGCGTTGCGTTGCGTTTAAGAGAGTTGCGAGTAAGCGATGAGATAGTATTAAACTATAGTTACACAAACAACATAACTAACACATAAAAGCATAGTAAGTAACTTTGCGTTTAGATTTTGCGATGAGATTGCGTTGCGATAGAGTTGCGATTGCGTTTGTGAATAACATCCCAAAACATATATAAGCCGCACACAGAAGTAAAGCACATAATAACACACAGAACAATACCAATAGTTGTGTTTCGAGTTAGTGATGCGTTGTGATAGCGGGGAGATAGCGTTTAGTAAAATAGCATTTAGTTGCGTTTATCGCATTGTTACTCCACATATTAACAAATCGTAAAAATAAAATAGCATTAACAAAAGTGTATCGACTATCGAGTCTGAGAGTACAAGCAATAATTAAGAAAGAAATGTTAGATCTGAATAACAACCTGACTCTTCCTTTGACTTTGACTTTTGACTTTTACTTTAAATTTGTCTTCGGAAAGTCGGGTTGTTACAGCATCCCCTACTTTAGGGAATTTCGTCCCAAAATTAAGGCGCAGGCGTAACGAATAGTTGTGGGTATTTAGCCTTCATATCGCTTTCGAGTTCCCATGTGAACTCAGCATCGCGTTTTCCTTCCCAGCAAACCTTCACTATAGGAATGCATGAGCGTCGGAGTTTCTTGGTCTCTTGGTCCATGAACTCAACTGGCTTTTCCACGAAGTGTAATGTTTCATCCACTTGTAGATCCTCAAGAGGAATATGTAAATTCTGCTCGGCTAGACACTTTTTGAGGTTCGAGACGTGGAAAGTTGGATGTACGTTGCTGAGTTCCTTCGGTAATTCGAGTCTGTGGGACACTTTGCCAATTCTTTCCAGAATCTTAAAGGGTCCAACGTATCGAGACGCGAGCTTTCCTTTCTTGCCAAATCGGATCACCCTCTTCCAAGGTGAAACCTTTAGGAGTACGTGATCCCCAACTTCGAACTCAAGGGGCTTGTGGCATTTATTGGCGTAACTCTTTTGACGACTCCGAGCTTTCCAGAGATTGTCTCATATCCGGAGGATCTTGTTAGTCGTTTCTTGCAATAACTCAGGACCGGTAATTTGTGCATCTCCGATCTCGTGCCATACAATGGGCGATCGACATTTTCTTCCATATAATGCCTCAAATGGTGCCATTTGAATGCTAGAGTGATAACTGTTGTTGTACGAGAATTCGACTAAAGGTAAATGCGAATCCCAATTACGAACGAAGCATGTCTTCAAGGGTGAAGATCGTGCGTTCAGTCTGACCGTTGGTTTGGGGATGGAAAATGGTACTGAGATTAAGAGTAGTACCGAGAGCGGATTGAAAAGTTTCCCAAAGGCGCGAGGTAAATCGACCATCGCGGTCAGAGATGATATCACGAGGTGTCCCATGTCGACAAATGACTTTGTCGGTATAGATTTGTACTAATCATTCCACCTTATAGTCTTCTCATATCAGCAGAAAATGAGCAGATTTCGTAAGACGATCAACGAAAACCCAAATGCTATTGTGACCTAATGGTGTGCGCGGAAGTTTTGTAATGAAGTCCATAGGTATACTCTCCCATTTCCACATCGGGATCTCGGGTTATACGAGTAAGCCAGAGGGTCGTTGTTGCTTAGCCTTGACTTTGGAACAAGTCAGCCATTTCGAAACATAGAGAGCGATATCATTCTTCATTCCAGGCCACCAATACCGCAGACGAAGGTCATGGTACATCTAGTCGGCACCGGGATAAATGGAATATCGGGATTTGTGGGCTTCAGTCAACAATATCTCCCGAAGGTTATTGCGACTGGGTATCCAGATGCGATCGAGATAGTAATAGATACCGTTCGATTTTGGTGACAAGTTGGGTTTCAGCACCGCACTTCTTCATTTCCTCTTTCAAGGTATTCTCAATGAACCGTGCGTGCTGAGCATCACGAATTAGAGCTTCGAGGTCGTGCTGGGGTTGAATATTACGAACGCTATGCAAATAGCTTCGTCGGCTGAGAGCGTTGGCAACGACATTTGCCTTGCGTGGGTGGTAACGGATCTCACAGTTGTAATCGTTGAGAAGTTCAACCCATCTGCGTTGGCACATGTTCAGTTCCTTCTGGTTCAGGATGTGTTGTAGGCTTTTATGGTCGGTGAAGACCGTACACTTGGTACCATAAAGGTAGTGTCGCCAAATCTTTAATGCAAAAACAACTGCACCTAGCTCAAGATCGTGGGTTGTATAGTTCTTCTTGTGGATTTTGAGCTGACGAGAGGCATACGTGATAACCTTATCTCATTGCATAAGAACACAACCGAGACTGAGGTTAGAGGCATCGCAGTAGACAACGAAATCGTCGTTTCATTCGGGTAACACGAGGATAGGAGAGTTGCAAAGCGTACGCTTGAGAGTTTGAAAGGCTTCCTATTGTTTGGTTCGCCAAACAAAAGGCTTGTCTTTATGCGTCAGATAGGTAAGCGGAACGACGATTTTAGAGAAATCAGCGATGAATCGACGGTAGTAACCCGACAATCAGAGAAAGGAACGAACTTCGGACGGGGATTTCGGTGTAATCCAACTCCTAACTGCTTCAATCTTCGTGGGGTCGACGTGAATACCTTGAATATTGATGATGTGACCGAGGAATTGAACCTCCTCAAGCCAAAATTCACACTTGGAGAACTTGGCATAGAGGCGATTCCCTTGGAGTAATTCGAGAACCAAACGAAGATGTTGCGCATGTTCGGTTTTCGACTTCGAGTAGATAAGGATATCATCGATAAACACGATGACGAAGCGGTCGAGAAAGGGCTTACACACGTGATTCATCAAATCCATTAAAACCGCGGGTTCGTTGGTAAGACCAAAGGGCATAACGACGAATTCATAATGGCCGTAGCGGGTACGAAAAACGGTTTTTCAGGATATCTTCCTTCTGGATTCGTAACTGATGATAGCCTGCGCGTAAATCGATCTTAGAAAGACACGTTGTGCCTTGCAGTTGATCAAACAAATTGTCGATTCGGGGTAAGGGATAACGATTCTTGATGGTAAGCTTATTGAGTTCCCTATAATCGATGCACATTCGGAACGATCCGTCCTTCTTTTTAATGAAAAGAATAAGTGCGCCCCATGAAGATGTGCTAGGGTGTATGAAGCCTTTATCAGGAAATTCCTGGAGTTGACTCCAAAGTTCACGCATTTCAAACAGAGCGAGGCGATAAGGAGCTTTAGCAACAGGATTTGTTCCAGGAATGAGGTCGATATGGAAATCAATATCACGACTCGGGGGTAAACCAGGTAAATTGTCATGAAAGACAGCAGGAAAATCACGAACCACAAGTACCTTTTCCATCATCTTCTTTTCCTTTTCCTCCGCTACTACGATGTGTGCCAAGAATGCTTTGTATTCCTTTCGGAGATACTTGCTTGCCTGATTGCACGACATGAGTTTAAGATCCTTTGAAGATACTTCGCCATAGACACAGAGTTGGTCAGCATTAGCAAGAGAGAAACGAATCATCTTATCGAAACAAGTGACTTCAGTACAATTTTCATGAAGAAAATCCATGCCTACAATAATATCGAAACTACCAAGCTGCATCGGAATAAGATCGATCGGGAAGACGTGATTATTGAGTTCAAGAGTACAATCACAGAGAACAGAATTAACAGTGACGGTTCTTCCGATGGCAATTTCTACGTCGAACATCGTTGGGAGGTTAGCGCGTTTACGGTTTAGGGGCTTTTTGAATTCTAATGACACAAAGCAGTTATCAGCTCTAGTATCAAATAAACACGAAGCATAAATACCATTGACAAGAAACGTACCATTCACAACATTGTTGTTGGTTTGAGCCTGGCAGACATTGATGTTGAATGCTCTGCCACGGGCTGCTTGTTATGCTGATTACTGCTGCTGAGGCTGCTGCTGTTGATGTTGTTGTTGCTGCGCTGGTTGCTGTTGCGGCTCTTGTTTAACCACTCGATTCGGGCAGACATTTGAAAAGTGGTTAGGATCACCACATGCAAAGCAGGCTCATGCATGAGCAGCGAGAGCAGGAGCTGCTTGATTACCTTGAGGAGTGGGAAGAGGACCTAGCAGTGTAGGAGGAGCTTGAACTTGAGCTTGCTGACGACGACCGGTATATGCACGCTTTGCAGGCGGTGCATTGGTCACAGGTGTTGCTACTTGGCAGTTCTGGTTCTGAGGTTGGGCAGGAACAGCGTTGAGAGATGTGGCGGTGACAGCACAGTTCTTGTTGCTGTTGTTGCTCTTGCGCTTGCGGCGTGAAGATTTCAATCCCTGAGATTCGGCGGTTTCAGAAGCGGGGGTAGCGGTGGCTTGATGGAGACTTTTGGTGGTGTTCTTGAAGTAACCAGCCAAAACTCGCTTATCATTGATTTCAGCGGCGAGTTGATAAGTCTCTTCGATGGTAGTAGTCTTGGCTGCTTGAACAAAATCGGCAACACAATCGGGTAGAGCGCGAATGTATTTCTTGATTGTGATGTCGGGAGTTGATACTTGTCCAGGGTAGATGATACTAAGCTGCTTAAAGCGAGCAGTAAGACCAGCATTGTCGCCACCTTCTTGTTTGATATTCCAAAACTCATTCTCCAGCTTCTGGAGCTCATGTGGGGGCAGTATTCTTTCATCATGACTTCCTTCAATTCCTCCCAAGAAAGTCCATAGGCTGCGTCGTTGCGGTTAGCGTATAAAAGTGTTTGCGTTGTGTGTAGTTGTGATTTGGTATAGGCAACGTATGTAACACCCCAAAAGTGCGTTAAGCAAAAACGGTTCAAGTATACTCACAGAGCGTGTTTAGTAAATAAACACAGTCTTGGATTGAAGGGAGCGCTTGAGAGATTAGCATGATCATAGAACGACAGCATAAGCGTTGAACAGCGTGTAACAATGCATCGAGTGTGATGAGCGATCGGATGGTGGTTCGATCGGATGACTATCCGGACGGATGACCGTTCGGTCGGATGGTCATTCGATTGGAGGGGTATATTTGTAAAATGTTTGAACTTTTGAAGTTTTCGTTATAGTATAAATAAAGTCATTCGATCGGATGGTCATCCAGACAGATGGACGTTCGATCGGATGGCTATTCGATTGAAAACTGATATTCTTTGAAGTTTTGCAAAAATTGTTTAAGTGTTGAGATTACAAGTCACCTGGTCGAATAGTCATTCGATCGGATGGCATCCGATTGGATGGCTATTCGATCGAGCAACTGTTGGTTTGGAAAACTTTGTAAAAATCAGTTAAGTTAGAAAGTGTGCGGTTTGACAGAGACGGCATGACGGCGTGTTAAACAACGGAAATCACATCAAGTCCAACTCATTCGATCGGACGGAATCACCCCGTTCGATTAGACTCAACTGTTCTTGATGGGGTTTCTTATTCAACCCGTGAATCGGTCGTCTCTCCGGTAGAAGTCCATTCTCAGACAGGTTCTCCACTAGAGAATGAGTAGAGAGCCCGAACGAGTCCAGATTCCAACGGTTTTGAGTAAAAAGTGAAAGATGTTGAAGAAAAGTTTGAATCTAGTTGTTAAATGTTTAGATCTTGATGAAATCAGTGTAAAAACATGTGGAAATCCTTTAGATCCGAACTGTTCTTGATGAGATGAGGTCACACTTCAGTGTTCATAAGAACCCGAGGTGACGTCACCTTAAAGCAGCCCAAATCAGATGATTTCACGGTGAAAAGTAGTGATTTGATGGAGAAGATGATGAGAAAGTGTGTAATGAAGATGGAAGTACAAGATTTAGGAAGAAAACTTACAAGAATCGCGAGGAATCGAGAGAAAAGAGCTTGAGAGTGCGTGGGTCGAACGGAGATGTCACATCAATGAACAGTTGATGTGATAGGAGGGGTATTTATAGGGTAGAGGGTGAAAGGCGGTGTAGGTTAAGTGGGTCGGGCGGCCGTTCGATCGGATGGCTCATGCGGGTTAGTTTTCCAACTTCCGTTTCGTGCGTTGAGTGTTGTGTTGCGTTTAAGCGAGTTGCAAGTAAGTGATGCGATAGTATTAAACTATAGTTACACAAACAACATAACTAACACATAAAAGCATAGTATGTAAGTTGGCGTTTAGAGTTTGCGATGAGATTGCGTTGCGATAGAGTTGTGATTGCGTTTGTGAATAACATCCCAAAACATATATAAGGCACACACACTAGTAAAGCACATAATAACACACAGAACAATACCAATTCTTGCGTTTCGAATTAGCGATGCGTTGTGATAGCAGGTAGATCGCGTTTAGTAAAATTGCATTTAGTTGCGTTTATCGCATTGTTACTCCACATATTAACAAATCGTAAAAATAAAATAGCGTTAACCAAAGTGTATCGATTATCGAGTCTGAGAGTACAAGCAGTAATTAAGCAAGAAATGTCAGATCTGAACAACAACCTGACTCTTCCTTTGACTTTGACTTGTACTTTGACTTTGACTTCGGAAAGTCGGGTTGTTACACATGTATAGTTCCCCTTTTGGTTATTTAAAAACATATCTTCCACACTTTCCACTGATAGTAGGTTTAACAAAGGTTGTAGAGGAACCAGTATTCAAATCATTACATACAACATTAGAAGACTTAAAAGACTTAACATTCTTAAACTTTGACCTTTAGTTTTAACACACTCTGTCACAGAAAGTTCTTTACCCTCACAAACAAGGTTCACAAATAAATTTGTTTTATCATCAGAAAATTCTCTTAATGAACCAGCAGTGACAATTAAATTGTGATCAATTTTTTTTCACACTCATCATCGTTATTGTCCCAATCCTCTATGATTACTTGCTATGCACATGAAGTAGAAGCATTAGAATCGTTCACACATTTAAAATCATGAGTAATTTTTTTCAAGGTTCTCATCCCAACATATGTTTCAACCTCAGCTCGTCTTGCAAACCTTGAATAATCTAAGACTGCATCATCTTCTTCAGAAAGAGGCATGCAAGTATAGTTGTTATTGAATGGTGGTGGAACTTGAGTATAAACAACCCCTAGTTTTTTTGTTATCAACAATCTACCTATCAACAATATATTTAGCTAATTTGGGCTTCGGTTCAATTAAGAATCACCACGAGTTGTGAGAACCATGAGAATTCCAACTTCCCGCGTAAGTTGGGCCATAATTTGTTGCATAAACATAGATGAAAGTATTATAAACACATCTGTAAAAAAATATAAAAAAATTTGTCGAGTCGGTAGTTTTGCCTGATGTAAGTTTTGTTTACCCGCTGATGTAAATTTTGTTACGACGATGGATTTTTTTACACCTCATGTAAATTTGTGAATGCGGCATTTTTTAAAAAAAAGGCGCTGAAACAAGTGATTTTTTTAAGATTTTGAGAAAAAAAATTTGGAAAAACCTTTTGGAAGGCCTAGTTCTCATGGTTCTCACAACTCAAGGTGGTTCTCATTTTATCCTAACCCTTGACTAGACACCTCAAATTTATTGAAGTAAACTTAGCAGTTTCAAATTTAGCCTTAGCTTTCTTTAGCTCATTTGTTAATTCTTCTATTCGTTCTTTGGCATCCCGATATACACAAGTTGTTTAACTTAAACCGTTTTGCAACTTGGTTATATCACTTTTCTGTGCTTCCGCCTTTTCTAGATTTTTTTTTGGATAAGGTGTTGTGAGTGCATATGTCTATCACTTGCGTCAATCACAAATCGTAGCTGAACGGATGAGACAAGACCAGGTTAAGAAGTGCTGAAATATAACTTTCATATGAACACAGCAGATTTGCACGGATGAAGGGTGTAGGTCCGCACGAACCAACAGTGCCATATTAGGGTTTCATGAGTTGATTTGTATGCAGGTGTTCATCCGCACTTTGAGTCCGTACGCACTTGTAGATCCGCACCAAAATGTCCATGCGTGATTATCTGCGGATCTAGTGTTAGTATATATAGGTTAGTCTTGTTCATTTGTTGGATATAACTTTGAGTGACAAGAGTGGGGAAACTCTTTCAGTTTGTTTTCGTGGTTTTGTACTTACAAATTATTAATAGAAAACATCTTATAATTAGCTTGTTCTTGTTCAATCCACTCTCGTACTTGGATTCGGCACAAGATACGAGATCTACGCAATCAACGGAGCATTCAAGTGCATCGGAATTGATCCTAAAACGCACTCTCAAGTGGTATCAGAGCGGGAGATTGATTGCAAGGACTGAAGATACAAGATTCAAGCTGAATTCATCCAAATTAGAGCTAAATTTCATCATTGTTCTTCTACTCATCTTCTTCACTCCTTTTTCAAGTTTAAATCTCATATTCACGTTGATTCCATGGCTGAAAACGACTGATTTTTCAACATGTTGTGAGAAATCAGTGTTTAAAGTTTCAGATCCAAATTCAAGCTAAAACATTGAATTTTTTTGAAAAATCATCAAAATATTTGACAACATGTATTCAGCAAAGTACGCACGGATCAGGAATTGAAATTGTAGGTTCGCACGAATTCATATTCGCATGAATCAACTTAAAAACAATTTCCACAAAATCAGTGTTAGGTTCGCACGGATCAACGTTCCTCCATCCGCGTGAATCAACAAGATTCCATATCCGCGCGAATCTAGGGTTTTCAAGTGTTTAAGTTTCATAGTTTGTTAAAGTGTTTGTTGATTGTTTGCAGGTGATTCACGAGCATCTCTAAATCATGGAAGAGGAATTTTACAATGAATTTTACAATGCTTTCACATCCGAAATGACACCCGCTTTGAAGAATATATCTAATGCTATTTCAGAAAGTTTGAAAAATGATAATGTGTACAGAACTAATCAAAGACCACCGAAACTTATGAATATAGAAGATTATAACTGGTGGAAGGACATATTTATTAATTGGGTGAAAACATATGCTCATGAGTGTTGGTTCTTGTTAGAATTCGGATATAAAAAACCTAAAAATGATAAACAAGAAGAAATTCCACTTGAACACTTAGAAAAGGAAGATAAAAAGGTATTCTCTGATGAACAAAGAATGATTGCATTGATATAACAGTCAGTTAGGGATGATATTTTTTTCGTTGCTCCAACATAATGAATCGTTAAAATCCATTTGGGAGGCACTGAGAGTAAAAGCTGAAGGTGGAAAGGAAATCAAGAAAAATAAAATATCTTTGCTGTCATCTGGAAAGGGAGAGAATGTCTGACAGATAATAGAACGTTTTTGTCATCTGAAAATTAAGCTAGAAAGATTCGGTGTCAAAAAGGACAGAGAAGAAATCATTGACAAACTTATTGAAGCGTTACCGTGTGTAGATGATTGGCAAACATTTGTCATAATTCTGAAAACCAATACTAAGTTTGAGGAAATCACCTTGGACACGTTGATTGAGAAGCTTAAGGACATGGGCTGGAGCTTCAAAAACAGAATAAAATGAACAGCTCAAACTATCAGCAAAATGTGAATCTTTATTACAGAGGAAACATGTTATCAAACAATCGGTCGTCGAAGAGCTTATAGTGGTGAAAGCTCAAAAGATTCACCAAAAGGTAGTTCTTCAAGTTGTGATTCCGGATATTATTCCCCTTCAGCATTAAACAAAGCAAATCCCGATGTGATTCATGTCACACCCCAAAAACGTCGCAGCGGAATATAAAACGTAGTGGAGACGGAAGTTGGTGCCCATTTCTATCTTGATGTTTAATGCATTTAATTGTTGGACATATTAACTTAATTAAAACTTAAGTTTTTAAACACAACTTCCCAAAACATGACACAATCATGACATAGTTAAATTGTCTTTGATCCTTGCAGATCTTATTACATTTGTCCCAGAAAGTTTAAAAAGTTAGTCCAACATATTAAGTGATAAAACATGCATCAACAACAACAAGATACGCCATGATTCCCGAAGCCGAACTCAAGTACCTGTAGAACATGTTAAAAATCAAGTGTCAACACAAAGGAAGGTGAGTTCACATATTCACATACAAACAAATTATTCCAAAGGAAAACTTTCTGATTAGGTGTTTATTTGAAAACATCCATATAATTTTAGAAGGTCCATTTTTCTTCCTTAATAAAATCCATGGGCCTTCCATCGGTTCATCGATCCAACAACAGCATTCTTGCCCAGGTTTTGTATATTAAATTATTGCGTCAATTTTCAGACTCGTATGTTAGCTAGACGATACGAACTATATATTAACCATGCAGGGATAATCAAAGCTAGACAATAAACAGAATATCAATTCGTCATTTGACTTGACACGGGGCTACCGGTCACGACGGGGTTGTCAACCCGATAGATCTACCAACAATTCTTCGCGTGCAATACTTAAATGATTAAACGACATCATGGGCGCAGGGTCCTCTTGAAGGACAATATGATGTCTGCCTCACGTACAATATATATATCCTACTAATATGACAATTTAATACACGATGTTGTACGAATCCCCTGAATCTCCATCATTCGAGACCCAGGCCGGCATCCGTCCCAACTATACGGTCATGTTTCGCCTAGGAAATACCGTATCATCCCAATGTCCAACATTTATTCATCAAAAACGTTTTTACTTCGAAACGTATGACTTATCAAATATCATATATTTTCATCGAAAATATATATTTTATATTAAAAGGTATGTTTTATTTCAAAAACATTATTAAACCCTTTTATTTACGTGTTCTACCCCCAAAATATATAAAAAGCAATAAAAAGAGGGGTTTAGTAACACTCACCTTTGGGTGCGTATTTTAAATAGCGCAATCCCAGAGATTGATTTCTACACGTCCTAATATATATATATATATATATATAGGAACGATTTTAAATCAATATAACATCACAAAAATCCTAAGTTTCTCTGTTTCTTAGAATTGTCACATAACTTTGAGATTTTCTCGAAAAGTTATTATTTTTTATTATGTTGGCACGTTAATATATATATATGATTTTGCGACTTGAACGATTTTATTGGTGACCATTATTGTGTAAATTCGTTAACTCTCCCGTTTATACGCAATATATTTACGGTTTGCGCGTCATAATATATATACATAAGCGTTCACATAATTTAACACCGAAACATGTGAAATCTTGTTAACTTATCTATTTTGTCATTTTTAAAGCAAATATACATAGAATATCTTATATGTATCAAATTTCATGCTCGACAAACAAGTTACACATTTAACGCAATTTTTACCGGTTCTACCGCAATTTTTACCGGTTCTACCGCACAAAACGTACAAGCATACATGCGTAAGCTAGATTTCTAATATCATGTTAAAAACTTAACATATTTTTACATTCTCATGTTTAAATCACATAACACATTTTAACACATAAGGTTCATTCAAAATTTTACCTATATTAGTGTACATTGAAAAATGCGTATTTTAGCAATTCGGCAACGATTTCGGGCGTCGGAAGTCACGTATGACCAACCAAACACCAAGTAAACTTAAAATTAGTTAAAATAATTATTTTTAAACTAAAAACATCAGTTTATTTACTGATCTAAATCAGTTTTACAAAAAATCACTCGAAAAGCCGACATAGTTTTGCGTTAAACGTTACTATAATCATCCCAACTCAAAACGACTTGATATTTTAACACAATACATGTTATTTATTGATTAAAATAGTGGTTATGATCAGATTAGTTCAGTTTTTGTGTAAGTCATATAAATCATGCGATTTCACGTATTTTACAACTTTTAATGCACCAAGTACAACATGCAAAGCTAGCAAACATTATGACAAAGTTATATGTCAATAAACACTTTAAAATAACTTTATTTTAGTGTTTATAACCTGCTCAAAACTGATTTTTACTAAATCATACACAAAACACATTATTTCACCTATTTTACAAGTTTCTAAGCTTCATGTATAACATGCAAAGCTAGGAAACCTTATGACAAAGTTTTATATCATTAAATACTTCAAAATAACCATATTTTAATGTTTATAATCTGATCAAGTATCATTTTTATCAAATCATATTCAAATCATCATTTCATGCTTTCATATGACACCTTTTAAGCATGCATGCATTCATCTTTTTTGATTTTTATCAATCAAGTACATCAAGAAATTAAAACTCAAACTCCATACATATATATATACACATACGGCCACACATATACATACAAGTTTATCCATTTTATTTTTCTTAAAACCCATTTGTTTTAGTTTCCAAGTTTATGTTTAAATCCAAGAACAAAAGAAACTTTTTACTATCTTCTTCTCCATAAAAATAATCAAGAACATTTTTAAAAGACTAGTTTTAATACCTTCAAGATTCAAGTGGGTTTTGACATGATTTTTGATGATATGAAGTTTGCACCTACTTGAAATCACCCTTAAAACTCTCTTGGATCTTCAAACTAACTTGTAATGGGTTTATATGAACATTCAAGATCTTCAAAATTTGAATTTTTGTAGTGTGTGTATTCAGCCGAGAGTAGAGAGAGAGTGAGTTAGAGTGTTGTGAAATGAGTTCTTGGATATTGAAAGATATGAGAAGTGTTATATGGAACATAATCATAATTCCACCTTTTCTTTATCCAATAGGGGGAGAGAGAGGAGAGAGAGTGGGCTTGCATGTGTGCCAACTAATAATTATTGTCTCCTATTTCACCCATAATTCGAGTTTTATATGTATACATATACATATATATGTAGTTTTGGTTAAAAACTGGTATTTTACTGGATACCGGGTATTTTATCTAGTGTTTTAACCCCGTTTTAGTGCGTTTTAAATTATTTTTTTACACTCTATAAAAATAAACTCACCAAAATAATACTGGACAATATTTTGTTTGCCAGGACTGGCGACGTTGCCGGTATTTGGCAGTATGCGCGCTATGCTACGCGGTACGCGCTTAAAACCGCAAAAATATGGATTTAAGCGTTTTTATTTATTTTTATCATTCTATAGTAATAAACTCATCAAATTATTATTAAAATGATTGTCAGTTGCCTTGACAGGCTGTGTTGACAGTATTTTGTCGGTACACGCGCTGCATCGCGCGGTACACGCTTAAACTCGAGAAATAGAGTTTCTTAGCGTTTTAATTTATTTTTCATTACGAATATGATTAGAATTATTATTCTAATCATAACAGACTATTTTTAGGATTTTAACACTAACCGGGTGGTCACCGACATTCGTTTCGCATTTTAACAGTACACGATAAGCTTTTATCTTACTGTTGCCAACATAATTTTTTTTAACAAAGTTTAATTTTACCAACTCATTAAATTTCACATATAAACATCATAACTAGACGAATACAGCCCTGTTACCTATTCACAACACGTGTCACAATTGTACGGTACGTCCTGAAAAGCCGGGTGTCACAATTCAATGCAACATCGCCCTGAATCTGAAAAATTCTCAGAGTATGAATGCTGACTCTGCCAAGCAACAAATGTTTTTTTAGCATCAATTCTGGAATTGTATGAAAGTTTGGTGGCGGGTAGAATAGGAAACCCTAACATGACTAAGGAAGATTACGACCAGATAGATCCAGAGGAGATGGAGCTGGTAGATATCAGATGGTGTATGGCCAGTGTTATCAGGAGGGCTCAAAGGTTTATGGAGATTACCGGCAGGCAATGTCTTGAAGGTCCAATCACAAAATTGGGATTTGATAAATCCAAGGTTACATGCTTCAAATGCAAGCAGAAAGGACACTTCAAGAGAGAGTGCTCAAACCGGGAGGTGAATGAAAACGTCAATCCATTCCATGATGATTACTATCAAAAGGAAATTTACCATCACACCAATGAACCACTGCCAAAGATGAACCAAAAACAAATTGATGAGGGATCTTCAAAAGAAAGAAAGAAAGCTTTGGTGGTTACTCAAGAAGACGAGGGATTCAACTGGAATAAATACATTCCAAAAGAAAATCATGCATTGGTTGCTGAAGTGAAATCTGATCAAGTCAGAGAGAAAACTATGAGAGAAAGACGCATTATAGGTATCATATTGGATGAAACGTCTGCAGCTTTCGAAGAAGCTAAACGAGCAGGTAGATGGGATGAGAAGAGAAAATGTTACACAGATCCTCAAGGAAATCTGGTAGTGGATTCAAAGAGTGTGGATTTTAAAGCACTACTTGATGTTATTCCTACTACTGAAGAACTTTACTTGAAGAAATTTGAAGATAAAAATTATGTTGCAAACATGGAGAAGCGAATAAAAGAAGTGATTCTTGCAAGTTTAAAGAAGAAAGAGGAAGAAGCTATTGAAGAAAATGTGGAGAAGATTGTTGAGAAGCTGAAGAAGACGGCAGAAGAAGCCATTGATGAAAGTCAACAGAAAATTGACGAGGATCAGAAGAAAACAACAGAAGAAGCTGTGATACCAGAAAAAGTTGAGGTACAAATTCAATTTAAATCTTCTGATCCGTCAAACAAGGATGAATCAATGGGTAACAATGGTGAAAATAATGAACAATCCTATAATAAAAATGATGTGCAGTGTAGGAAATGCATGGAAACATGCAATGCCTGCATTGAGAAGGATGAAAACTTAAGATCCAGAAACGTTGAATTTACTAAAATAGAAAAAGTTTTCAAAGAAAAATGTAAAGAAATGTTTGAAAATGAAAATATTTTGAAACAAAAAGAAGAAGAGCTGACACGAAAATGTAAGGTTCTTGAAAAAGAAAATGCAATTTTGAAACAAAAGTGTTCAGCAAACAGTAATGAATGTTTACAAATAGAAAATGTTGTTCAAGAAATGAAAAAGGAATATGATGTAATGAAAATTTCATACCATACAACAAAAGAAGCATATGAAACATTGAAAAGTCAAATGAAACATATTCAAGAAAGACTTACACAATATTCTAAAACGACAAAACTTCATGAAGCCAAATATAAAGTAAAACAACAAGTTGTAAATCAATATATTGATGAAGTTGCTGAACTTAAACATAAAAGGGCTGAAGTTGAAAAAGAAAATAATAATTTACATAGTTATCATGCTTCTTCATATATTCTTGAATGTATTTTCAACATTAAACCGGATGATAATAATTCTGAGAAAAACAAGAAGAGAATTGGTTCAGAATATCATCAGGTTCCACCGCCGTTTGAGAAAAATTTTACATTCTATGATGATGAAAAGGTGGCAAAAGCAATAAACATAGTTGACCAATTGTCTGATAACATTGATGTGACTTATTCCAAATCTGATGAGGTTGGTGATTCGAAGGTGGTAGGTAAGGTTGTTGAAAGCGTTCTAAAAGAAGATTCTACCAAAAATGATAAGTCTGAATCAAAGGTTGAAGATGAAGAAAGTTTTCATAAGAATTATTTGAAATACTCAAAATCTGAGACAAATGCGAATGCTGATCCAATAATTTTGGCATTTTATATGGTTGGATCCGACAAATTGTTCTCAGATATTGAATTTCCGATTCAAAATGTGACTGCGGAAAAGATTAACAATGTTTTTAAACTGGTAGAAATTGAAAAGTCTGAAATTGATAAATTTGCCGGAAAGCGAGCAAGAAATCTTTTTATAACTAACCTGGTTAAAAAATGATAAACACAAAGGTTAGGTTGGGTTATAAAAAGAAACAAAATCAAAAGAAAAGGGTTGAAAAGATAAAATTTCAGAAAAATATGAACTTTGTTCATGGAACAAGTTCTGAAGAAGAGAAAGAAATCCAATTTAGTCGACAGACTAATGAGGAATTCTATGCTCAGAAGAAACAACAACAACAGGTCAAAGATGTTTCAAATAAAACATGTTTTAAATGTCAACAAATTGGACATGTTGGTCGCAAATATCCAAATCTGAAGCCTGTTGATGTTGAAAAGAATAAAAAGAAATCTGATGTTGTGAAATAGAAGTCAACCAAGTTTGAGTCAAAACAAACTTGGAAACCAAAGACACCCAAATTTGAGCAGAAACAGATTTGGAAACCAAAGGTTGATATATCAAAACCAAAACAAATTTGGAAACCAAAAATATCCAAGTTTAAACCAAAACAAATCTGGAAACCAAAAGTTGATTTGTCAAAACAAAACATTCAAAATGATTCAAGATTTTATAAAAGTGTTTTAAAGGACAAATTTGGGTGGTCAAGAAACAAAAGACTTTTCTGAATGAGAAACGGAAAATCGATTCGACCAAGAAGGTTGAAAATAAGATTGAAAAAGTTTTTGTGAAAAATGACAAAGATTTTCCGCAGCTGAATGATTCGTATTGTGTCACAATACCCAAGGTCAAACAGGCCTTGGTTGCTTTATTCAAGTACTTGAGTTGTTTGCATATGTAGGTGTTTCAGAAGCCAACAGAAGTTCAACAAGAGCAACAGAGCAGCCTGGCACGGAAGGCAGATTCCTGTGGATGAAAATAGGAAGTTTGTTTTGTTAATAATAATAAATAAAACATACGCCAAAAACAAAAATAAAAAATTGTTTGTTTTTAAATTGTTAAAAATTAAAAAAAATGTTGAAGGAATACGCCGAAACCCTCACGGCTGAACAAACAAAACTTGGTACAACAAGTTTCTTTCAAGTGGTTAAACAAAAATTGTTTTGAAAATGGTTTTTAAACATGTCAAAATCAATGTTTTGTTAATCATGGGGAGAATGTAAAGCAGAAAATGGAGGGCGAGATGAAGCTATCTACATCGGTTTGTCAAATTTTCATTAAATGTTTTAGATTTTAGGGGGAGTAAAAATTTTGAAAATACAAAAATATTTGAAAATTTGAAAATGTTAAAAATATGAGAAAAATCAAAAGAGTTTTGTGTAAAATGAGGAAATGATAGTACATCAGTAAGACAATCACAGCATGTTAAATAAATGGAAAGTTAAAATGTGATAAACGGTCTCACGGATGATATGCTAGTAGGTTTTTACACACTTATTAAATTAATTTCGAGATATAAACCTAAATCAATAACTTTCTTATTTCGTGGGGAACATCTCTCGGATATATGGACGTAGTACTCCAAAATTTCGTTTGAGAAATTGGCTGATTCTGAGATATTAGTTCTTTATACTTATTGATATCTGGGGTATTATACATGGTCTTCTGATTTTGCGACAGCAATGACCTAGACCTTATATAATGCTTTTGCGCTTAAAACTTTCCCTCTGCATAAAAAGAAAATATCGAAAGATATATATCAAGTGCAGTTGTAAAGAAGATTCCTAAGTGGAGCACACCTTAAGTCGAGCCTTCATCTCTTTAACTGAATGAAAGTTCTAACCTAAGCTCTCAAGGCCTCGTACTAACCCAGAGACAGATATCATTTAGGTATATTCACTTGTAAGACTGATCTAGGGAATCTTGATGCTGGAGTATATTCTGAGGTGGGACACGCGAATAAGTTAAGTTCTTAAAACATTAAATCTTGTATCTTGAATCAATTGAAGTTTGTGTGAAAATTTAAGTGCATCAATATACTGACAATCTAAGTGAATAGTTTAAAACTTAAAGTGTATATAGATGTGCTTGTGATGTGTCATAAACTGATATGTTCCTCTGACGCGAACTTAAACAAAAATATGTCTGTAAATATTTCCTTATTGCATTTCATTATAGGAAAATCTTAGAAAAATCCAAAAACAGTGTTTTAGCATAAACTTTGTAAAATACAAAAATATTTTGTTTTCGTCTTATGTTCCGACAACTGATGTTGGAAAGTTGAGTTTTCAAAATCTAAGTATGCTCAACATGTCTCCGAAGATAAACAAGTTCATTAATTTGAAACTTGAGGTTTTGTAATGAAAAATCAAAAACAGTTTATGAATCTCCATGGTCATTAATTTGGACTTGGTAGATAATCAGATAATTCAAGGTTATTAAATTGAACTTGATTATCTGAGAGGGTTTGTGAAGTTGGATGCTTAAATGTCAAATATAAATTGTTTGGCTAAAAATAGAAGTTATTTGATAGGGGGAGTAGAGTCAGGTTATCCTAGAGATTTTTAACTGTCAAATAAATTTTGTTAAGAGCTAGATTTCTGAGCCAGGTGGTTTCATCTTGGGTTTACAAATTCTCTGATCCAGCTGTTAAATGATTTATGTTAAGAGCTAGGTTCCTGATCTTTGTGATCTCAAATATGTTTAATTGTCAAATGAATTTTGTGAGAGCCAGGTTTCTGATTCTAAAAGTGAAATTCTCTCAAGTGGTTTAAATTGTCAAATTTCCAAATGTTGAGTAAGGTTTAGATCCTAAAAGCTTAAAGCAAGGGGGAGCCTGGAAAGAGAGTCTGAAGAAAGGGGGAGCTGAGGAACCAGGACGCAAAGGGGAGTCTGTGGTGCTGAATCTGTCAAAGTTTCTTGAAGACTCAGAAAGAAGATAAAGACAAGCTACGAGATTGACTGCAGCAATATCCAAGGGGGAGTCTGTGAGTGCATATGTCTATCGCTTGCGTCAATCACGCATCGTAGCTGAACAGATGAGACAAGACCAAGTTAAGAAGTGCTAAAATATAACTTTCATATGAACACAGCAGGTTCACACAGATGAAGGGTGTAGGTCCGCACGAACCAATTGCGCCATATTAGGATTTCATGAGTTGATCCATGCGCAAGTATTCATCCGCACTTTGAGTCCGTCCGCACTTGTAGATCCGCACCAAAATGTCCATGCGTGATTATCTACGGATCTAGTGTTAGTATATATAAGTTTGTCTTGTTCATTTGTTGGATATAACTTTGAGTGACAATAATGGGGAAACTCTGTCAGATTGTTTTCGTGGTTTTGTACTTACAAATCATTAATAGAAAACATCTTATAATTAGCTTTTTCTTGTTCAATCCACTATCGTACTTGGATTCAGCACAAGATACGAGATCTACGCAATCAACGGAGCATTCAAGTGCATCGGAATTGATCCTAAAACGCACTCTCAGGTGTAACTTGAGGTTTCCAAATCTTCAAATTCCCTAATTGAATCTGCATTATGTTTTCTGTACATTGTTACTCTATTAATGTAGACTTGAGAACATAAAGAATCTTTACCTCAGCAGAAGTCTCTGGAGTTGAAGGTTAAGAAAGGTCAACCATTAAAGCATGATTGAATTCAAACTCCAAAGCTTGTAGCTAATCCTTACATTCATATTCTTTTTTCTTCTAACATGTGGATGTAGAAGACGATGTGTGTGTATGATTTAGAGCTCTCTTCTTGACATCCAGATCATATGACTTGATGATTAAAATCAAATTTGCCAGGGTTGTTTTTTATGGGTCATGTTTTATCTTGATGGTGGCAACACTCATGTCGATGTTTCGTGATAGAGCATTCAAAAGTTTCTTGTTGACTTCATCAATTGACCTCTCAATTCCAGCATCTTTCATTTCAGAAATCAGCTAGGCAAATCTGTTGATCTGTGTTTCCAAGGTTTCACCCATAATGTGTTAGAACCCGTTGAATCTCTGTTTCAGCATATCACTTGAGAATACATTTTGAAACAAAGATCGTGAATCAGAATCATGTTGTGAACTAAGAGAACACTTCACTAATGATGGAAATGTCGTGAGCATCTAAATTTGGCAGGTTTATTAAAATTTTTGAAATTTAAAATTAATTTGAAAATTCTGAAAATCAATGACAAATAATGAGTGTAATTTAGTCCAATTAAATGTTTTGGAAAGTTCGGAAGATTGTGAAATTTGAGGAAAATTCTTATTTGCTGAAATTGGAGCCTTTAACTTTAATGAAGGATTTTGAGTCTGACAGCTAGGGCAAACCATCAATGGCATGGTGATTTGTCATGTGATCCGGCTCGTCGAGACCTTTTCGTCGCCTACTTGTGTGCCCCGTAACTAGCCTAAGTTATGCTTTGTTTGAAGTCTTTGCCTTTTTTGTCTGTTTCCCCCTAGAACACAAAAACAAACTGTAACCCGAAAATAGGTAATAATCCCATAATCAGTTGTGGAGTCGAGAACACGAATTAACCCGCAAACACCTACACGAAAACGTTCTTATCAGAAACAACTAATGCACTCCAAAAATTGATTAACCTTGAGAACTTTTATTCCTCTGAAAAAACTTTAATATCGAAAACACCAAAGAATGTTTGTAACACGCGACAACTAGGGATGGCAATGGGTCGGGTTTGGGGCGGGTTTAGGTAATCCCAACCCAAACCCAATTAGATAAGCTTGTCCCAAACCCGTCCCAAAACCCGTCGGGTTTCTAGTGGGTAAATACCCATCGGGTATCGGGTATACCCACGGGTTTCGGGTAAACTCGTTAATTTAAAAAGATTACTCGTTGGGTATACTCATCTCAAAACTCATTGGGTATCTATCGGGTAACTACTAACCGGTTACATTTTGTATTGTTCTTATTAAAATAACTACAATATATATGGAATAGAATACCTATATGTGTAAAAACTGGATGTATCATATATATACATATTAATAATATAAAAGAAATTATATCGGGTATACAATCGGGTAAACGGGTACACTTTATCGGGATTGGGTCGGGTAAACGGGTATATCACTGAATCCCAAACCCATTTAAAAAATACAAACCCGTCCCAAACTCGTCCCAAACCCGTCCCAAATGTGTCGGGTTTCGGGTTTACCCATCGGGTTCGGGTTTGATTGCCATCCCTAGCGACAACACCTAGAATCCCACCTCCTTGCGATGAACCAAAGTGGACTTAGTTTCTATATTTTCTAAAATTCATAATCTGTGTGTACCTTTATAAGAAATACACGTTTTCAATGTTTAAATATTAAATAATAGGATTTTCAATCTGTTAAAAAAATTTAAGAGTTTTTTTCACAATTATTATTATTATTATTATTATAATAGGATTTATGAATTTTTATTTACGTACAAGAAATAGAAACCTAGACTATTTTTTTTTTTGGCAGGTGAACTTTTGAAAGGGTATCACATCCCACAAACGGGGATCCCGACCAGGCCAAGAGACAGTTAAAGGCAGAGCTGTAGCCGACCTGGCCGTTAAGGCCGCCGCCCGGAAACCGTGCCTCCTTCACACGGGTATAACCCCGCTGGAGTAAAGGCCGGATGAAAAACGGGTCAGCTCGGGATCGAACTTGCGTCAACAAGTTGATCCGTCATCGCCCATGCCACTGAGCCAAAGGCCCAGGACAGAAACCTAGACTATATGTATATTGTCACGTCACTATAAAAGTCTATTAAAGCTATGAAGTACACATTAATGGGATGTAAATATGATGGTATTATACAGTGTAACTTTAGACTGTGCGGTATGGGGCTTGGGTTAGGGTATGGATTGGCTGAAAACGCCTAAGTCATCACCTCGGGTGAGCTTGGGTTGGGGCGTGGCCCAAGGGGTTGGAATTTGAAGCCGGGCGTGGGGCGGGCTAGCGATCCTATGTGGCGGCCTCTTATTCGCTTTGTTGGTCGTGTCATAGCGGGGTGCTTGAATTTTAAATTGTAACCGTTTGGCCAAGCCAAGCGGTCACCCCAACCCCCAACAGTCAACATCCACTATAAATATAACCCCAACACCACCGGCTACCCCAGCCCAAACAATCGTTGTCCACCGCTACCCCAACCAAAACCCACTTGATCGAACCCGCTACCCCAACCCGAAGAAGATGGCCTCTTGGACACACGAAGAAGAGCTAGCTCTCGTCAGGGGCGTCGTTGACGCAATGAAGGGGCGACAACCCGGTCAAACGCGATATTGGTCGGAAGCCTATGCAAGCTACCGACATAACGTCGAACACGACCGACACAACTTAAACGCGTGCCAACATAAATGGCGCGAGCTACGGCCGAAGTTTGATCGTTTCAAAGCCTACTACGAAGCCATTCCGAGCAGTGAGTTAAGCCACGAGGACCGGGTGGCGGTGGCGAACATTGAGTTTCGAGGCAAGGAGCGAAAGGCGTTCGACAAGCTCGCACTTTTTGAAATTTACCTAACGCTCTAGGTTTTTTTTTTTTGTAATTTTTAGGGATTATGTAATTTTTAGGAATTATGTAATTTTTAAGAATTTAATAAAATTTAAGGTTTTTTTTTAAATGTTATGTGTATTTTTAAAATTTTTTGTATTTTTTTAATAACCTGCCAAGCCACGCGGTGCACCCACGCCCCGCCATACCCCACGGACACGTCACTCGGCGGTGAGGGAGCTCGAACTCCACGTGTCAACTCATGCCCCCAACCCAAGCCCCACCATAACCCACGGTCTTAGGGGTGTTTTATTTACACCCTCTTTTTACTAATTACACCCCTCCCCCTTACAAAAACATCACTTCGATCAATAATTTTGTTTTTAGTGTTTTTGTCTTTTAGTTGTCTTTTTTTAATTATTACTTATTTATTGTTTGTTTATTAGTTATCTATATATAATATAAAATTTAGTTGCATGTTCTATTTTAAAACCAACATTTATGAAGTTTTAAATGCAAGGTACAAGTATACTTACTTTTCATACAACACACAATGCATATGTTAACTACTTTTTTAGGGCAAATTTGTCTTTAAACAACCTATTTAATCCAAAGAAAGTTAAGAGTTAAATCTTTAAACACCCTATTTAATCCAAAGCCCTTCCCCTTCAATGCCATTATCAGTTTCTTAAACTCAACAGTTCATCCTTCAATGCAATGAATAGATTCTTTAATTCAGTTGTTCATCTTCAATAGCCCTGTCCGTTTCCAGCCACCCCCACATATGGTACCTGCGACTTCGTTCCCTTCTTATCATCACCCTCTTCCTGGGAATCCTTCATGAGGACCGACGAGACCAGGTCTAGGGCTCAAATTCTCTAGCAACTGAATTCTGATTTTAATTTTTCTTTCAGATTTGCAGTTGCACGGGGATGATGTTTATTACACTCTGGAGAATCCTACACAAAATGTGGCACAGCCATCTAAGGTGTGTTGATGCATTTTTTTTTTTTTTTGTATGCATAAGTTTTTCTGGCAATTTTTTTTTTCTGTATAAAGTAACATATAGTTTTGGCTTGCGAGTTACGGTGGGTTTAAAAAGCACAAATTTTTGGATTAATAAACTGGTAAGCACAAATCTTTGAGTCGTGGGCTAATTGATCTTAATATATCTGGACGTAAGGGCGCCACTACTACCAAAATTTGAATTACTTTTGTTATTTGACCCATACATAATCGACCCATTTTATGATATTCGTGCAGCCAAGAAGGTAGACCTGACTGATGTGGGCATTGTCGGCGGTTTGTCTATTGGGGTCGAAGAGAAGGAAAAGGGACTTCCAAATTCTTTGTACATGGGTCGAGCTATGGCGCTCGGTAAATCCACTGGTTTCACTACTTCGGCAACAACAGATGCCACATATGCAAATATACGAATTGTGAATTTCTTTAGCATACTGAATTCATTAACTGTAGGTGGTTACGTTTTGGGAGGGAGAAGTTGTTGATACAAAGAATTTCTTTACCAACAAATGGAAAGCAACGTATGTATCTTCTCTGCTCCGAACATTTTAGCTATAAATTTCTTTGTTTCCGGTTCCATTTTTTTTTTTTGCCAACAAAAAACATGTTACCTTGGATTTTGATGTCAAATGGATCACTTCTGAAATAAAACAATAAAAAATGATCGAACTTTGACAGCTCAGAAGTTGACATAGATCACTGGACAAAATTTCCATCTTTTTCACCTCTTTTAGTAAGTCCACTAAATACATCACTAATAATGAGTTTTTTAGATATTTAGTTTTATGCTTATAATCTCTTCTTATCAGAGTCAAGTTGAAGTTGATGGTATCAACTATTTTATAACCTTCATTATGAGCCTCTCATTTGTCAAAACATTAATTTCATTTGTAACGGTTGAGGAAACCAAAGGCCTTTCTATTATCTCTATTATCTATACTATAACTGACAATATGTGATGAGCCTCTCATTTGTAACGGTTGAGGAAACCAAAGGCCTTTCTATTATCTCTATTATCTATACTATAACTGACAATATGTGATGAACTATTCACAGAGAAACAAGTTTTCACACACACACAAAATTCCGCACAAACTTGAATCACCACCTGAGCCTCTCATTTGTCAAAACATTAATTTCATTTGTAACGGTTGAGGAAACCAAAGGCCTTTCTATTATCTCTATTATCTATACTATAACTGACAATATGTGATGAGCCTCTCATTTGTCAAACATTAATTTCATTTGTAACGGTTGAGGAAACCAAAGGCCTTTCTATTATCTCTATTATCTATACTATAACTGACAATATGTGATGAACTATTCACAGAGAAACAAGTTTTCACACACACACAAAATTCCGCCCAAACTTGAATCACCACCCCACATACCACGTTTATGTTCCGCCACCGACATTCGTAATCGCTTCAACGCCACTCGCTGCCGACGCTACTCAAATGAAACCATTGTCTACGCCGCCGATTGTTTAAACTGTCACCCTCCTCATTGACGGAACCGACGGACTACCATTGCAACCTGATACGGAACTCCGACGACACTAGACTACGGTCGCATCATCGCCCTCCCGTCAACATCGGTACCATATTTACAATTATTTTGGTCGCTTTTATTTTCTGTACGAAATCCCCACAATTAATCATGTTATCAGTAATAAAGAATTCATGATTTATTTCTGGACATTAGGAATTAGGATTCATAGAGTAAATTGAGAATTTGGGGTCCTATTGAACATGTTTTTTTTATATCGAACAAAACTAAATAACCACTAAACAGCGAGCCAAGCTTACTGGTTGATGCATATGTTGGTGTTCCTGTTAACCTTGAATGGCCACAAGTTCAACCCACACGCCATTCCTTTTATTTTAAGCATTTTTTCTCTGTTAAAACTTGACACATGAATCCAGTTTCATAAAATTCACTTTGTGTTTACCAGGTTTTAATGTACATTCTTACACAAAATCCCACTAATTGGTTTATAACATGAGGAAGATGAAGTATAAATTGAAAATAAATAATTACATAAAGCCAAGCCACATGTGTATACCAACTTCCTTGAAAGTTCCATGTGTGTGTGGGTTACTATATTTTTACTATTAAACTTAAAGTATTATTTTATATAGAATCTTAATCACATGAGTAGAGTTTCATTTAGAAACTGAACCATAAATTAAGTTCCTGTGATGTTAGTATAGATAAGCTGTGTGTATGCACATGATGTCATGTAACTGTAGTAACAATAATAATACTGTTAATAATTATAACATAAGAGACAATCATAATAATTGTATATGTCACCTAATTTACTATGTGTTCTTAACCATATTTTAAATATTTTTTAACAGTTATAAATATTTTTTAATACCGAATTCACATTTTTAATACAGAAAAAAAAGTAATGTTTTTTTTAATACCGAATTCACGTTTATAAATATTTATTGAAAACATAAAATGTAATTTAAATATTGGGTAGATAAAGAGTGTACGTAGTTCGTGGCGAACCAAGCATATGTAAACGTTGGTCATTTTGGTTAAGGTCAAATCAGGTTTGCATTAGAATGTAATATACACTTAGGATATGTCATTTTGGATAAGCACAATATTGGTTATCATTTTTGAATCAAAGTAATATATGCAGAGTGCTGAATTCACCTGTCGTGTTGAAGTCAAACGCATACGCAATAGGCAAGAGTGGTTCAGGCTGACATGTGGCGGTGGGAATTGCATGAAAGGTGTGGGGCGTGAAGACAACGATATGTGGTGTGATGGGTGCGAAAACCCCGTTGTCTTCCAGAGAGCAATGTTTGTTTTAGTATACCATTTTTAATAGTTTTCTTTTTGTTATTTCACTGCAGCCATTTGGCTGGTGATGGGATTGGGGATGACGGTTGCATGCGTTAGCTAAAGTTTGGTCTATGTGTTATCCAATAAGATAGGAAGGCGTGCGAGAGTTTATGCGTTTTTCCTTTTTCTGTTTCATGTTTTTTTTTCTTGGAAGACATCTTTTTTCACTTCTTTTTGACCGGCAAGTTTTGCCAAGGAAACAACTTATGGTCCATGGTTTAATAAAGTTTAAGCACGCCCCTTTGTAGGCGTATTGTCTTACATGTTATGCACCGGTCGTGTCAGACGTCTTACCACGAACAAACAATAGCTATTATGCATGCCGTGCATCGCACGGGCTTTTTCCCTAGTTATTATAACTAAATAGTAAAAGAAGCATGCACTTTTTATTTATTTATTATTTATTTATTTTATTATTATTATTATTATTATTATTATTATTATTATTATTATTATTATTATTATTATTATTATTAGTGGTAATGGTATATTATTTATTATTACTCTTTAGTTGTTATGCATTTATCCAATTGTCTAAAATATTCTATCTCCAAAATATACATATTTTTCCCAAAAATATTATATTTTACTTCATACCGTTCCCAAAATAATACTTTATCAAAATACACATTTAAGAGTATTTTCCGAAAAATACGTAAGTTACATTTTACAGTTTGCGTTGTGAGAATAATACCGGTGTAACTTAGATATTTATTTGTGAAGGCGTTGGTATTATTTTAGAGTCGTTACTTTTTAGTGTATACGAGTTATATTATTTTTACCCTAAAAATAATATATGTGTAGTTCACAAAATAATCATAAAATCGCACAAGCGTTTTACTATGAAATATATATTCTAAATATATATTTAACAAGTTTTATTTACGAAAACCCACCTCCGACACTTGGTAATTTCGTAATAAAAATCATGGCGAATTTTACTTGGAAAAACAAGTTAAAAATATATTCATAACATTTATTGCAAAAATATTTTCCAAGTGTTATATTTCTGGAAAAATTTCGCCAGAGTTTCCTCTGTAACTGGAGGTGGCCACGCTTTCTAGCGTATCATTTTCTTTTCAAAATTCAATCAATCAATTTCCAATCATCAAAATACAATTTTCAAACATCAAACTAGTCAAAGATAAGTATATAGATCGCAAACACATGAACTTGTAAGTTGTGTAAAAATATGTAGTAACTTTCCAACATATTTAGTAGATCTTTCCATCTTTAAAAATAAAATCATTTTCTTGGAAATCTTTATTTATAAAGAACATGTAAGTTTACAACTTCTATTCCAAAAATTACGAAAATATTTTCTTGGTTAAATCTTTTGTCACACAAGTGTTCACACACTTGTTTGTTTGCAAAAATGCTTTTAGTTCATGAAAGATCCGGCTTTTAAACAAGGTTTGCATCTTACACTTGGTTCTTCGAAAATACCACTTGTAGATCTCTAGATCTACAAGTTTAGAACCCTATTTTACAAGAAAAATCATTTTTACACAAGTTCATGTTTTGTTAGTGGAAGAGTTCATCATCTTGTAACTTTTACACTAATACATATTGCTAGTTCATGTTCCATGAACATGATCTAGCATGGTTAGATGACGATCCGTTCCAGTACTATCCACTAACAACATAAAATAATCATTTCTAAACAAGATTCACAAGTTTTACACCACTTGTTTCTCTTTAACCAACTAGTTCATCATACTTTCAAATCTTTTAGTTTTGACTTTGTGTGTTCTCGAGTTTTAACCGTTAAATCTCTTATTAACCACCTTAAACTTGAGCAAGGAAGTGTTTGGAAGCACTTACAACTAGCTCGAGGCTAGGGAAGAATCAAAGCGAAAATAAGGTGGATAAAAGCAACGTAGTGAGGTCCTTGAGATTCCGAAAGCACCGAGTCTCCTTGTATGTCACCTTGCACCTTTGTGTGTATGAGAATGGCTTGAAAGAAGCTTGATGGTAGTGATGGTGATGATGGTTGTGTTCGGCCGAAGGTAGCCAAGAGGGAAAGAGGAGAGAGTTTTTGAGTTGGTGAAATGAAGCTCTTATCCCTTGTGTTTACTTATAACCTCTAATCACCATTAACCAATAGATAAAGTGTCTCTTAGATATTTAGCAAGATGATTATACTAATCAACAAATGGTGAAGGGTGTGTCCTACATGGGGATCGATCGGTTAGGGGGGGGGGTATTTAGTTTGATTTGAACCAAATAGTTAGTGTCTAGTTATGATAGTTAGGAACTTAAATTAGTGTAATAGTGTGTTATGTAATATAACGGGTGTTAGGGTGTTCGGGGACCCTAACTGGCTCAGAAAAGCAAAAACAATGTCATTGACAATATTTTCATGTTCCGGGTAAAGTCCGGTTGTTCGGTTGGATATTAATCCGTTAAAGTGCTAAATAAGCATTTAAAGTGTCGTTTATATTATTTTTTTAGTGACACAATAAATTCCCGACACTTTGTAAAGTGTCTAGTATTATTTTCCCATGTTTTTGCACTTTACTAGTTATATCAAATGCTGAATTTTGTATTAAAGTGCAGAATTTTGTACTTAAAGTATGTTTTAGGCACATCCAGTCACTATAACTATCACCTAGTGACGCAGTTTTACAATCCTCACCTCCCTACACTCCCTACCAGTGTAGTAATCTATTCCCGGCTCGTACTGGCCTCAGAGACAATATCTGTCTAGTGCTGTCAATGTCAGCATGTTTACTGGGTTATCCGTATAGTGTGCTCACTGTGCCTTTGTGCATCAAGGTTGTCACTGATGATTGTGTGTAAATAATAGAGTGACAATATAAAATGTGATGCATGAGTATGTATGTACCAGAAATCAGGAAGCAGTTTAACCACAGTTGCAAGCAAGCACAGTAATTAAGCATTAATTAAATATTAATTAATTCGTATGGATACCTGGTTTGGTGAGGGTTGTCACATTCTCCCCCCGTTAAATAAATTTCGTCCCGAAATTTTAGGCTCTGCTTCTTATTGCAGGGGTCTTAGGAAATAAATGGGGGTATTTCTCTTTCATATGATCCTCACGTTCCCACGTGAATTCAGGTCTATGCCTCGCATTCCATCGAACTTTGACGAGTTTGACACTACTCTTGCGAGTTTTGTTAAATTTCCAATCCGTAACCTCGACGGGTTCTTCGGTGAAGTGGAGCGTGTCGTCGATATGAACTTTGTCAGCAGGAATGATCATTGTCTCCTGTGTTGGACTCTTTCTCAAGTTTGATACATGGAATGTATCGTGGACACCATTGAGTTCAGCAGGTAGGTCCAACTTGTAGGCTACAAGTCCAATCCTTTGCAGGATTTTGAAAGGGCCAACGTAACGCGGATTCAACTTCCCACGCTTTCCGAAGCGTGCCACACCCTTCCAGGGTGAAACTTTCAATAAAACCATATCCCCAACTTGAAATTCCAAAGGTTTCCTCTTTGGATCTGCATAGGCTTTCTGTCTGTCACGAGCTGCTTCGATGCGTTTTCGAATCTGTGCAATCTTGTCGGTCGTCTCTTGGACTATTTCGGGACTAACAAGCTGTCTATCACCTGCATCAGCCCAGCATAGCGGTGATCGACACTTGCGTCCGTAAAGAGCTTCAAATGGCGCGGCTCCAATGCTTGTGTGGTAGCTGTTGTTGTACGAAAATTCGACCAATGGTAAATGATTATCCCAGCTATCACCTAGATCCATAACACATGCTCTCAGCATATCCTCTAAAGTCTGAATTGTTCGTTCACTTTGGCCATCAGTTTGCGGGTGAAACGCAGTGCTCAGATTCAACTGTGAGCCAAAAGCTTCTTGGAAGGATTGCCAAATCCTTGATATGAAACGTCCATCTCTATCAGAGATGATCGAGAGAGGCACTCCATGACGTGCAACAATCTCTCGCATGTATATTTCCGCAAGTTTAGTAGTGTTATCCTTCTCTTTGATTGGCAAGAAGTGCGCGGATTTGGTCAGACGGTCAACTATTACCCAAATAGTATCATGACCTCTGGGCGTCTTGGGCAATTTCATAACGAAATCCATTGAAATCTGTTCCCATTTCCATTTGGGAATTTCAGGTTGCTGCAGAAGTCCTGAAGGCTTCTGGTATTCAGCTTTCACCTTGGCGCACGTTAAACACTTGTTAACATAAACAGCAATATCGCCTTTCATCCTAGGCCACCAATAATAATCCTTAAGATCTTGGTACATCTTATCCGCACCGGGATGAATTGAGTACCGCGACCTGTGGGCTTCATCAAAAATAACCTTCCTTAATCCACCAAACAGAGGAACCCAAATCCGTTTCATGAAGCATAAAGTCCCTTCCTCGTTTGGCACCAACTGCTTCTACATCCCACGGAGATACTCATTTTCAATGTTCCTTTCTTTCAAAGCTTCTCTCTGGGCGGCACGTATGCGCAGAGAGAGGTCTGTCTGTACAATCATCTCCAAAGCCCTAACCCTTATGGGCTTGATCCTTTCTTTTCGACTCAGGGCATCAGCGACCACATTCGCTTTCCCTGGATGATATTTGATCTCGCAATCATAATCATTCAACAGCTCTACCCAGCGTCTTTGCCTCATGTTAAGCTCTTTCTGGTCGAATATGTGCTGCAGACTCTTATGATCCGTAAAGATTGTACACTTTGTACCATACAAATAATGTCTCCAGATTTTCAGCGCAAATACCACTGCGCCTAGCTCCAAATCATGCGTGGTATAGTTCTTTTCATGAACTTTCAATTGGCGTGAAGCGTAAGCAATAACTTTCTAGCGTTGCATCAATATGCAACCCAATCATTGACGCGAGGCGTCACAATATACCACGAAATCATTCGTTCCTTCGGGTATCGATAAAATTGGCGCGTCACAAAGCTTGTTTTTCAACAACTGGAATGCTTCTTCTTGTTTGATTCCCCAATCAAACTTCTTGTCTTTCTGTGTGAGCGCGGTCAGAGGTTGAGTGATTTTGGAAAAATCCTCAATGAATCTTCGATAATAACCAGCCAAACCCAAGAACTGTCGAATCTCGGTTGGCGTCTTTGGGGTCTCCCAGCTCTTGATCGCCTCGATCTTTGTGGGATCAACATGGATTCCATTTCCGTTAACCACATGTCCAAGAAACTGGACTTCGCGTAACCAGAACTCACACTTCGAGAACTTGGCGTATAATTTCTCCTTCTTAAGTAGCTCTAGAATAGCTCTTAAGTGTTGTTCGTGCTCGTCCTTTGTCTTTGAGTAAATCAGAATGTCGTCAATGAACACGATTACAAATTTATCCAAGTACGGCTTGCAGACTCGGTTCATTAGGTCCATGAAAACTGCTGGCGCATTTGTCAGTCCAAACGGCATAACTAGGAACTCGTAATGTCCATAACGAGTCCTAAAGGCCGTCTTCGGGATAGTTTCCTCTTGTATCCTTAGTTGATGGTATCCTGATCGCAAATCGATCTTCAAATAAAACCTTAAGCCTTGCAACTGGTCAAATAGATCATCGATTCTCGGCAAGGGATATCTGTTCTTGATGGTCAACTTATTAAGCTCACGGTAGTCTATGCACATACGAAAACTACCGTCCTTCTTTTTAACAAACAGGACCGGAGCTCCCCAAGGTGAGAAGCTTGGTCTGATGAATCCTTTATCTAACAGCTCCTGGAGTTGTGTCGACAACTCCTGCATCTCTGATGGCGCAAGTCTATAGGGTGCCTTGACTACAGGCGCGGCGCCTGGAACCTAGTCAATGTGGAACTCAACTTGCCTTTGAGGCGGTAATCCTGGCAAGTCTTCTGGAAAGACTTTCGGATATTCCTTGACGACTGGAATGTCTTCAATCTTTGGTTCAGCAACTTCCTTATCCACGATTTGTGCCAAGAATGCAACACATCCCTTCTTCAAGCACTTTCTAGCTTTCAGGCAGCTAATAATTCCTAGTGGTGTATCATGCTTCTCTCCGTGCACTATGATTGTTTCTTCATCCGTCAGTGGGATGCAGATGGTCTTCTCATGGCAAACGATCTCAGCTTTGTTACTCGATAGCCAATCCATTCCCACTACCACATCAAAGCTTCCCAACTCGACAGGTAGTAAGTCCAGTGTAAACTCGTGCCCTCCTAGTTCAATCACACATACTCGGACAACTTCACTGGTCTCAACTAGTCTCCCATTCGCTAATTCGATGGAGTACGGAACGTCTAACTTACTAGGCGTCAATCCAAGTATATTCTTAAATTCTAATGACACGAAACTATAATCCGCACCAGTATCAAACAAAATGGATGCAAAGCGTTGGTTTATAGGGAACGTACCAGTAACAACATTGGGATCTTGGCGCGCTTCCCTTGCCTCAATGTTAAACACTCTTCCGCGGGCTTGATTCAATCCTGGGCAGTCCCTCTTAAAGTGCCCAATGTCACCGCAGTTAAAACAACCCAATTTTTGACCATTACCTCCTCCGTTCTCCGCTTGGTTGTTGTTTTGATTTCGATTCGTGTTACCCGCTTGATTCATGTTGTTGCCTCGGTTTCCATTTCCTTCATTGTCTCCTTGTACACGATTTCCATTGCCACCACGATTATTGTTCCTACTACCAAAACCTCCTTGGCCTCCCCGGCCAGCACTAGCCCAGCAAGAATCCTTCAAGTGGCCAACTTTTCCACAAGCTTCACATAATTTTGGCCTACATCGGCCAGAATGATGACGTTGGCAGGAGTTACACTTGGGCAGTGAGCCCATATACCATTTTCCTTTCTTCCTAGCACCGGTTGCAGCTTGGATCGGTGTGCTTGATTCTCCTTTCTTGCCAACACCGCTAGTTCCCTGCTTGAAGTTCGAGAATTTCCTCTTATTCTCACCAGACGACTCTACGTGAGTCTCTTTCTTCTTTGGCTCAACATTCGAAAACTTGTTCAGGCGGATAGCTTCCTCAGTAAGAGCTACGCTCAGATCTATGGCCTCTGTGATAGTCGCAGGCTTGGAAGTAGTGACCATACTCATGATCTGTGGAGCTAAACCCCAGATAAAACGCTCAATTCGCTTGAATTCCGGTGTAACCATATAAGGTACCACATGAGACAGGTCATGGAATCTCTGAACGTACTCAGCAATCTTGGGTCCTTCCACTTTCAAGTGCCAGAATTCAGTTTCCAACTTCCAAATCTCCGCACGTGAGCAGTACTTTCTTCGCATGAGCTCCTTTAGCTCATTCCATGTCATCGCGTAAGCTGCGGCTTCGCCAAGAGTTTGCACTTGTAAGTTCCACCAGGACAGGGATCCGCCCAAAAATAGCCCAGAAATGTAAGTCACTTGTTGGTCTGGAGGCACTTGCTCATTCGAAGAACAGACTCCGTCTTTTCGGCCCATCTTACAAAAGCAACAGTACCTCTGGTGCCGTCGAAATTTACAGGCTTGCAGTCTAGGAACTGCTTGTAAGTGCACCCTGCACATACGTTAGAATATACAAATGGTATTAGCAAACGTGCTAAAGATATCCAGATGTATCGTAGTATGTCTCAACGACTTAACATTACCATGTGGTGGGTTGTTATTGCCGTTGGCGTTTGAATTACTTCCGCTTGTTCCTCCTTGTGAGGTTGCATACTGCGTAATGGCGGCAGCAATGATTCCTTGAAGTTCTGCCTCATTGGCAGGCATACGCATCTGGCGTCTTGGTGGCATCCTCTAAAAGATGATTGGGTTGGTCAGGTCATAGTAAGTAAACAACATACGTATGTATGTATTCAATAATATCAACACATAGCATCTCATGTTATAAATAAATCAACCACATAACATCTCATGTTATAGAATATCAATAATCAACCCGACATCACATATAATGAGAATACTTCGATTGCGCTATCATAAATCAAGACCACAATGTAAGGTTTACAAGTTCATAACTGTATCATACATCATTAGTGACTAAGGGCCACATCGCCCTAGTCCAAACTATCTAGTCAGTGACAACAGCAACAAATATACAAATCATCAAAAGTCACAATCATCAAAATGTGGTCTCCAAAAGCTGTGTAGTCTGCACAATCGCGGTCGTCTCACCAAAAGTCTACCTGCGTCGAATCAAAAGGCCTAAGCTGATGGCGGTGGAGGAGGGGGAAAACGAGAAAAGAGTAAACGTCGCATATGAAGCCAGTCCTCCTCCATAGCGCGATGAGCGCGCAATAAGTATGCTATCTGCTGCTCGGGAGTCCAAAAACGAGCGGCAGAATCAGGTGAAAGCGGACGAGGAGGGTGTGATACTGCAGGTGGGGTCTGATAATGACACGGTGGTCGCTGAGCTCTCTCCAGCTCCTGTATGCGACGGGTCAGCGCCTCCTGCTTTATCATGAAAGATGTGAGAATCTCCTCCGTAGAATACCCCACGTGGTATGGGTGATACGGATCAGTCGGTGGCATAATGGGGGGCATAGTCCAAAGGAACGGCTCACCAGATGGAGCGAAGGATGGTACAGTAAACGGTGCAACAGTGGGAAAAATAGTAGGATGAGAACTCTGAGGTACAAACTGATCTCCTCCTGACACGAAAGGTGTATGACCAAATGGATGACGTGACGAACCCTCCCCAGGACGTGGTGGAGGTATGTCCTGGAGATAAGTGATCGGGAGATATGTGCAGTGAGCATCTGTGGTGTGTGGGGGAATCAAGGGAACATCAATGGGGGCTGAAACAGGGGCTGAAACGGGGGCTACAGGTGGTGTAACAGGGAACACGAAAGGTGGGTAATCATCGTCATCAATCCACCCATTGCGGGTGTGAGTGTATCGTGGATCAATATGGGTTGCAAAAGGTGCACGGTCGAACATCACCGGCATAGGATCAGGAAGTGGTGCAACAACAGGATCCTCTAACAGAAGTGGAGCATCAACGGGAGCGTCAGCAACATGATCATCCATCAACGGTGGAGCAACAACGGGATGATCGTCAACGGGTATGTCATCAACAAAAGGAGCAACCGCAGGTGCATCGGCATGAACAGGGTCATGCTCAAATGCGGGATCAGGAGCAACGACTGGCTCAGGGGCCACGACCGGCTCCGGATCTACAAACTCCATATCAAAATCAGCTGGATCAGCAAACAAAGGATCGACAGGGGCTACAGGATCCTCCAGGGGCTGGTCTAAGTGAATGAACTCAATGTCCTGGTCAGGATCAAAACCAGGTGGAAACACAGGATCATCATCAACATCGTGATCAAACTCAAAGCTGTGTGCGGGAACTGGTGCAGCCGATGACGCCATATCAGAGTCGGCGTCGTGTGAGTGGTGCTGCACTCCCTGTGTGTGCAAGGATGCGGACGCCACCGACTCAAATAAGTCTGGGACAGGTGAATGAACGGGAGGCTCCTCTGCATGAGCATCAGCAAGCTGTAGGATATCACCGGCAGCAATCTGAGCCTCGCCCTCAAGTGGGTCCTCCTCAAATAAATCGACATCATCGTCAGAAACATCGACAAGTGGCATATCAACAACCAGATAAGCAGCAAGGGGTATAGGAGCAGGGATCACCGCGAGTGGTAAATCCCCAGCGAGATGGCCATCAGCAGGCTCTGCTACGACATCAGGCAGTGCAAAGGGCTGGAAGTCGTCATCATCTGTGCTGGTAGTATCGGAAGTGTACACCTCGTGCTTCGATGAAACTATGTCATCTGATACTATCGCCATAGGGTCCAGAGTGTCGGAAACTCCAGTGTCTGATGAAGAAGGCATGATGTATGTAACACAAACACACATACGCATAAATAATCAATCATATAATCAAATAAACATGCTAGTCACCAATAAGCAAACAAGTAATCATCCTAGACTATCCTCTCAGTCTCCCCGACTGAACTTCCTAGTCTCTCAGACTACTCTCTCAGTCTCTCAGACTGATCCTCCTAGTCCCACTAGACTACTCCCTTAGCCTCTCAGACTGAGCCTCCTAGTCCCACTAGACTACTCCCTCAGCCTCTCAGACTGAGCCTCCTAGTCCCACTAGACTACTCCCTCAGCCTCTCAGACTGGGCCTCCTAGTCCCACTAGACTACTCCCTCAGCCTCTCAGACTGAGCCTCCAAGTCCCACTAGACTACTCCCTCAGCCTCTCAGACTGAGCCTCCTAGTCCCACTAGACTACTCCCTCAGCCTCTCAGACTGGGCCATAACTAACAAATAAATTGTGCTCACTCTTTTGTTTGGGAAAATGTTTTGTGACATGGATCTGGACGTAGTGTATGCATTGTAAAAATGTTTTCATGAGAGCCCTAGTGATCATAGTCTAGACTCGAGAAGGAATCCTAGTTCGCTATGATCAAGGCTCTGATACCAAGCTGTCACACCCTGGCTTTGCGGAAGCGTGGGTTTATTTGGTGTGACTTCTTAATACCATAGCTTAATCACAAAAAAGCTATATGAAAGTAAAACCATGATGATCATCCATTACTTCAAGTTTTAAAAGTAAAATACGACAACATTGTTTTAGAGTTGACACATGCAATGAGTTTACAACACAACATAATAAAAACCTTGTTCATAAGACACAACCACAAACATGAAATAAACATAGTTTAAGACTTGTGACTCGTCCAGGTAAAAGTCACAATCCCTAAACTTGGATGACACCATTCTTCTACGCAGCGTAACGACAGTGCATACCTTGCCAGATCCCTAATTCCCTGAAATACATGTAAGTTGAAAAGTCAACATAAAGTTGAGCGAGTTCATGTGTAAGTGAGTATGTAAAACCTTTGTAAGTATAAAATCCCTGGTATGTAGCAAATAAGGAAATAAAGAGATCACCAATGGTTTGCAAGGCCATTGATATGTGTGAAGTGTAGTAGGAAGACTCAAACCTAGCAGATTTTTGCGTCGGGTACAAAGTCACCCTGAGGTCCGTTCTGTTGGGCCTGGAGTTGGGCTCGCTACACCCAGATAGATCTACCGCTACTAACCCTCGGTCCTACAATGAGGATTAATGGCCTCTAGTTTCAGCCTACTCACTCACATGATCTAAGTAGTAACCCTCCTTACGCTAACCATACCATGTAAGTAAAAGTTCGTAATAGTCGTAACATGTATTTCACCCCCGAAGTATAAAAACTGAAAACAGTTAAGAGAAAGGGGGGACATGAACTCACATCAGTGTGTCTCGAAATAGTATCTCCCAATCAACCTGCTGCATGACGACCTACACGTACTAACTTCTATTAGACGGACGGCCGTGCCTTGGCTTAAGGTTTAAGTTTTTGGGAAATAGTTAGGCAACTATTTCGTATTTACACTTCTTAATTATTTAATAATTATATTCCCTCCCAAGGATGGGGGTTTTAATACATGTGCGTTTTTGTAATTCCAAGAATATATTATTAAGTCTCACTTAATAAAATATATATATTTTTTTATCCAATTGTCTAAAATATTCTATCTCCAAAATATACATATTTTTCCCAAAAATATTATATTTTACTTCATACCGTTCCCAAAATAATACTTTATCAAAATACACATTTAAGAGTTTTCCGAAAAATACGTAAGTTACATTTTACAGTTCGCGTGGTGAGAATAATACCGGTGTAACTTAGATATTTATTTGTGAAGGCGTTGGTATTATTTTGGAGTCGTTACTTTTTGGTGTATATGAGTTATATTATTTTTACCCTAAAAATAATATATGTGTAGTTCACAAAATAATCATAAAATCGCACAAGCGTTTTACTATGAAATATATATTCTAAATATATATTTAACAAGTTTTATTTACGAAAACCCACCTACGACACTTGGTAATTTCGTAATAAAAATCATGGTGAATTTTACTTGGAAAAACAAGTTAAAAATATATTCATAACACTTATTGCAAAAATATTTTTCAAGTGTTATATTTCTGGAAAAATTTCGCCAGAGTTTCCTCTGTAACTGGAGGTGGCCACGCTTTCTAGCGTATCATTTTTTTTTTCACAATTCAATCAATCAATTTCCAATCATCAAAATACAATTTTCAAACATCAAACTAGTCAAAGATAAGTATAGATCGCAAACACATGAACTTGTAAGTTGTGTAAAAATATGTAGTAACTTTCCAACATATTTAGTAGATCTTTCCATCTTTAAAAATAAAATCATTTTCTTGGAAATCTTTATTTTTAAAGAACATGTAAGTTTACAACTTCTATTCCAAAAATTACGAAAATATTTTCTTGGTTAAATCTTTTGTCACACAAGTGTTCACACACTTGTTTGTTTGCAAAAATGCTTTTAGTTCATGAAAGATCCGGCTTTTAAACAAGGTTTGCATCTTACACTTGGTTCTTCGAAAATACCACTTGTAGATCTCTAGATCTACAAGTTTAGAACCCTATTTTACAAGAAAAATCATTTTTACACAAGTTCATGTTTTGTTAGTGGAAGAGTTCGTCATCTTGCAACTTTTACACTATACATATTGCTAGTTCATGTTCCATGAACATGATCTAGCATGGTTAGAAGACGATCCGTTCCACTACTATCCACTAACAACATAAAATAATCATTTCTAAACAAGATTCACAAGTTTTACACCACTTGTTTCTCTTTAACCAACTAGTTCATCATACTTTCAAATCTTTTAGTTTTGACTTTGTGTGTTCTCGAGTTTTAACCATTAAATCTCTTATTAACCACCTTAAACATGAACAAGGAAGTGTTTGGAAGCACTTACAACTAGCTCGAGGCAGGGAAGAATCAAAGCGAAAATACGGTGGATAAAAGCAACGTAGTGAGGTCCTTGAGATTCCGAAAGCACCAAGCCTCCTTGTATGTCACCTTGCACCTTTGTGTGTATGAGAATGGCTTGAAAGAAGCTTGATGGTAGTGATGGTGATGATGGTTGTGTTCGGCCGAAGGTAGCCAAGAGGGAAAGAGGAGAGAGTTTTTGAGTTGGTGAAATGAAGCTCTTATCCCTTGTGTTTACTTATAACCTCTAATCACCATTAACCAATAGATAAAGTGTCTCCTAGATATTTAGCAAGATGATTATAATAATCAACAAATGGTGAAGGGTGTGTCCCACATGGGGACCGATCGGTTAGGGGGGGGGGGTATTTAGTTTGATTTGAACCAAATAGTTAGTGTCTAGTTATGATAGTTAGGAACTTAAATTAGTGTAATAGTGTGTTATGTAATGTAACGGGTGTTAGGGTGTTCGGGGACCCTAACTGGCTCAGAAAAGCAAAAACAATGTCATTGACAATATTTTCATGTTCCGGGTAAAGTCCGGTTGTTCGGTTGGATATTAATCCGTTAAAGTGCTAAATAAGCATTTAAAGTGTCGTTTATATTATTTTTTAGTGACACAATAAATTCCCGACACTTTGTAAAGTGTCTAGTATTATTTTCCCATGTTTTTGCACTTTACTAGTTATATCAAATGCTGAATTTTGTATTAAAGTGCAGAATTTTGTACCTAAAGTATGTTTTAGGCACATCCGGTCACTATAACTATCACCTAGTGACGCAGTTTTACAATCCTCACCTCCCTACACTCCCTACCAGTGTAGTAATCAATTCCCGGCTTGTACTGGCCTCAGAGACAATATCTGTCTAGTGCTGGCAATGTCAGCATGTTTACTGGGTTATCCGTATAGTGTGCTCACTGTGCTTTTGTGCATCAAGGTTGTCACTGATGATTGTGTGTAAATAATAGAGTGACAGTATAAAATGTGATGCATGAGTATGTATGTACCAGAAATCAGGAAGCAGTTTAACCACAGTTGTAAGCAAGCACAGTAATTAAGCATTAATTAAATATTAATTAATTCGTACGGATACCTGGTTTGGTGAGAGTTGTCACACCATCCATATGCCGTCGGTGTAGATGGGTGTAGGATCGTGTTCTGACCCGAACGAGTCGTTCAGAGGAGTTTTAGTCAATTACAGGTGCGGAAAACAAGTAATCAACTTAGAAACAGCTAGATTATCACTTAAATCACCTTTCTGATTGATATAACAACGTTTACATTCAAATCTCGATCCGGCAGCACTTCGGTACGAGTTACAAGGTCTGATTACAAATGAATTCGCTCAAGAGGTATTTATAGAACTTGTGATTTCGCTCATATGGACATCATGTCCATAAAAGCGAAATCACTTCTCTTGATTTCGCTCATATGGACATCATGTCCATAAAAGCGAAATCACTTCTAACCACAAAAGCGAAATCTCTTCTAAACTTCTGATTTCCCACATACGACATAAATCTGATTTCCCACATACGTATATGTGATTTCCCACATGTGAACATGTGATTTCCCACATTCGTACATGAGTCTATCAGAGATTTCCCACATACGGACATGTCTGTATATGTGAAATCAACTTTATCAGATAATCTCGTACAATATGCCCTAATCTAACAATCTAAGACTAAGACTCGATACAAGACGAAGTCGACAGATGTAGTGCACCAACAGACTCCCCCTCAGATGTTGACGAGTCGCAGTGTCGAGTCTTTGAAAATATCATGTCTTCACATCTTCAGTCTTGATCTGTCTCTGGGCTTTACTTTCTCAGTCTTTCCTTGCATGTCTTCAGACTCCCCCTTGCGATATGTTGGCATTTCTTTAAATCATCAGCATCATCCGCTTTAGGATCGTTGTCTGGATTTCCATCTAACATCTTTTCAATATCAATCAGCTTGGCTCTTCATGTTCCAAGATCATTACCTGGTTACTCCTGCACATTCTTAACCCAGAAATAAGTTTTATGAATTTAACAAATTAAGTAACATGTGCACCAATAACAACTCTCCCTCTAACCACTTTCTTTATGATGAACCACTTGTTGATTTTTTTAAAAAAATATATTGACATTTTAAGACACACTTCCCCTCACAACAATGTCATCATGTTTAGCACTTGGAACATTGAAAATTAGCTTTCCAACATCAGTTGTTAAAAATCTTTTTGACTTTTTCAAAATTTTATGCTAAAACACACTGAAAATCTTTTTGGATTTTGAGATATAAAAGAAATGCAGTAAAGGAATATTTACAGACAATATTTTTGTGAGTTCGTGTAAGAGGATCATATCAGTTTTTGAGACATATCACCAACACCGTTAAGCTTCATTTCATTTTAAGTTCTAAACAATTCACCTAGATTGTCAGTATATTTGTCCACTTAAATTTTCACACAAAGTTCAATTGATCTGAGATACGAAATTAATTTTTTAAGCACTTAAACTCAATCGCGTGTCCCACCTCAGAATATACTCCCGTATCCAGATCCCAATAATCAGTCTTACAGGTAATTATGACACAAATGATATCTGTATATAAATTAGGTAATGCGAGGGCCGAGGGATCTCAGATCGATACTTCCGTATACGCAGAGAGATATCGGCTTCGACTTTTCGGTATGTCCCCTTTAGAGGATCTTTTAGCTACAACAGCAATGATTATCAATTTTATTGTCTAATCAGCTGAGGGTTTATGCTATGTTTCAAGCATTTGCGAAAAGTATTATTCGAGGACTAGGTCAGAACCACCGTTCAGCAGAAGTCCCGGAATAATACCCCAGACATCATTGAGTATAAAACCTAGTATATCAGAATACGAAACCTTTCAAACGAGATTTTGGGGGTTACCCATATATTCGAGAGATGTTTCCCCACGATATAAGCAAGTTTGAAATTTAGGTTTATATCTCGTCACAATCTACTAAATGTGCAAAAACCTACTGGCATATCCGCAGTGAGATTGTTTATCACATTTTAACTTTCCAATTCTTTAGCATGTTGTGATCGTCCACTGATGTACTATCATTTCCTCTTTTATACAACAAAACTCATTTTTGATTTTATCATGTTTTTATATTTTTTCAAATTTTCAAATGTTTTTGGATTTTCAGAAATTTCTTACTCCCCCTAAAATGCAAACACATTTTAGGAAATTTGAAAACTATCTAAGCTCTAGACCCACTTGAGACATAAAATGTAATACAAACTATACAAAACTTGACAACTGACATAAATCGCCTCAATTCACCATTCACTAGGCATAAACAATCAGAACTCCCCCTTTCACAAAACTATTTTCTCATTATGATTTCAAAACACTTAAGTTTGTTTTAACCAAAATGATTTTTCCGGAAAATAAGTTTTGTTGAATTTACCACTTGTAAAATTACCATTTGTTTAAGTACGGGGATATGGTTCATCATTTTGTCCTTCAAATATATGAAACAGGATTACATCAAGTTCAAGCTAATGACCTTGACGAATCACTTTGTAATATCCAACCTCTTACCATTTGTAAGAATATCCAAATCATATAACCACAGGTAGGAATAAAACCTCTACACAAACCATTTTACCAATCAAAATGCCGATTCCTGCTTCACACATACCAACCTGGAAGCTCCGGCAATTCACAATCTGTAAAATTTAACAAACTTTAAGATTCATTTACACAATCAATTTTTAAGAAAGATGCCGATTCCTGATCCGCAATTACAAACTTGGGATCTCCGGCAAGTCAGGTGTTTCAAGCAAAGAAAATGTCCACCCAAGCCTGACCAGCCTTGGGTGTTTTCAATTCAGAAGCAGTTGGAGTGTAAGTTGCTTTCTTTTTAGCATAAAACTCCTTTACCCCTTTTACTTTTCCATCGACCATTTTTCCGAAAATCTTTTTAACTTTCCCATTAAACGCTTTCTCAACATCAAAGTTATCCTACTCAGAATAACCCTGATTTGAGATTTCAGATTTTCCAGTTTTCCTTTTAAAATTTTCAGTCCTCAATGGTGGAAAGTTCTCATCATCCATTGAAAGAACTGAATTTTCATCACTCTTATCAAACTGTGGCTCCTCTGATTTTGTGGAATCAGATTCATCGCCAGATTTTACTTCTGATTTCTTAACAACCCATTTTTGGTTGTCAAGTTTCACACTTCGCTTGTAAAATCTCTTCGAACATTCACCAACTTCAAATGTTGAATTTTTGAAAACTTTAAATTTTTCAGTTGGTGGTTCGGTTTTATCAACAACAACTTCTTTCAGTTTTCCAGAAACTCCCTGTTTGTGTTTGTCGCTTTCGGACAATTCCATGCAATGTGACCAGCTTCATTGCATCGGAAACAGATTCTTGTCTCTTGCTTCACATAAGCTCCATTCTTTCTCTTCTCGGCAAGAAATTCTTGGTTAGATTGTTTCCAGAATGGGTTTTTTGCTTCTTCTTCATGGCTAGTTCCTGCAACATATGTCATTTTTGATTTAAAATCTCGAACATATTTTTCATTTTTATAGTTTTCAGGTGGAATAAAACCAATTCCTTTCTTTTTGTAGCTACGATTGTGATTTGGCTTCTTTTGAAAACCAGAACCAGATTTGTAACTCTTTTTCTTGTTTAAACGTTGTTGTACTCTTGAGGTGTAAGGTTTAGGTTTTACATTAAGATTTTCATCTTTTATTTCAGAAATATTAATTTCTGTAAGTTTGAAAACCTTTTTGATCAATTCATTTTTAACACCTCTTATTGGAAATTCTTTATCAAAATATAATTGTCAGAACCATTCAAAGTATATGCAACTTCAAATGTTTCATCATTCAAATTAGATTTTGACAACAAAAACTCTTTACTGTAAACCCTTTTTCCCGACGATTTTGAACTCTTGACAGACGAACTCGAACTTCCGACAGACTGACACGAACTTTCGGACTCAGACTTTGACTCTGACTCCTCATCCTTATCCAACACCTGATCAACCACTCTTTTTATCAGTTCTGACTCATGATCTGTGTCGGACGCTGTGAACGTGACATCAATATTGTCCGGTAAAACATCGGTTATCTCAGATTCTAACTTAATATTGACCGCCTTTTTTAGTTCTTCCTCGTTAGGTTTCCTAGATGAGTACCCTTCCCAAATCGGAGGCGGACACTTATTATAACATACACCCTGTTTCTTACCAGTATCCTTTTCCTTTGGCTTTTTGGTTTTATCTTCATCTTTAAATGCCTCGAAACCTTCAACTGTTGGATAAATTCTATCCATTACGTAGTCACAACCTTTGTAACTTTGCAGCAATCTTCTGATTCTTTCATTCTCAGCTGCTTCATTCTCTAACTCTTTCTTCCTCTTTGCACATTCTTCTATGTACATGTTAATCTCTTTCTGCTTTGTCATCATAGTAGCATTCAACATCTTCAAAGCTTTCTCTCTTTCAGAGTTAGTCTTTTCCAGACTATTCACAGTTCTGTTCAATACATCATATGACTGTTTCAAATTTTTTACATCAAACAACAACTTTTCTTTCAACTTTTCTAACTCACTAAACCTCTCATCTTTCTCTATACATTGTTTACAAGACTCTGAACATGTAAGACAAGGTTTTGTGATTTCAACTATTTTCTCGACTTCAATTATCTTTTCAACTTCCACAATCTTCTCAATCACTTTGACTTCTTTCAATTCTTTTGCAGCTTTCCTTTCTTTCAGTTTCTTTAATTTCTCTGCAAAATAAAATTCAAAACTGTCAGAAGATAAATGAGATTTTCCAATGTTTATCTGTTCAACTTCTTCATCATCATCACTACTTTCAGAAGAAACAGATTTTCCATCTTGACTCTCCTCATTTTCCGACATCACATCCATCCACTCCTTCAGCAACTCTGGTTTTTGCACAATCTGAGCAATAAAAGCTTTAACATTGGGATCAGCTGGAATGTACTTGTCCCAGCTAAAACCATCAGCTACTTTCTCGTCGTCTTGATCCATGATGCCATAGTAAGCTTTCCTGTTTGCATCCTCGATCATTCTTCCATGTGCCGTTTGAGGTTCCTTTTGTTGATGCGGTTGGTGAGTAATTTGTTGATAAATGGTCTTTCGATAATAATCATCTTTCCCAGCAGACTCCTTTGCTCCTCTCGGTTCCTGATTCTTGCACTCCCTTTTAAAGTGGCCTTTCTCCCTGCAACGAAAACAAACAACTTTAGATTTATCAAATCCAAAATTAGAAAGATTTGCATCCAAGAAATCATTTCTTCCTGTAACCAATCTAAACTTTTCTGCTCTCCTCAAAACACTCGCTAAGGCCCATTTAATATCCATCAGTTCCAGCTCCTCTGCATCAATTTGGTCATAATCTTCCTTTGTGAGCATCGGATTGCCAATTTTTCCGGCAATCAACCCTTCATAAGATTCTAATGCAGTGACCAATAATCCCATATGATGCTTTACAACTTCTTCAGAATAATTTTGACCATTTTGAAGATGTAGAGCTACATTGCACTGAATCGAATGCCCATTTCCAGCAGATGCACTTTGAACACTTGGAGGATTCACCGTTGAGAACCCACTAGTGTTGACTGATCCTTGACTGCTAGGTGTAGATTGATTTCTAGCACTAAATGCAGTTTGTATCTTTGGACTTGCTTCAGCAGTTTGAATATTTCCTTTATAGTACAATTTAATATCTTGTTGATGAGTAGAACTGTTCATTCTAGCAATTTTCTGCTGCTCCAGATCCTGTGCTTCCAACTTCTCGATAAATTGTGCAATTGATAACTTTTTAAACTGTCCGGAATTTTTCAATATCATCAGATATGTACCCCATTCCTGTTGCGGTAACGCATCAGCAAGCTTTTCAACCCATTCTGCTGTAGTTTTTGTAATCTTCAACTGTGACATAGTGCGTACAAGATGACAATATCTTTCAATAAGACTCTTTGTTGTTTCACCAGGCATGCACGTAAACAATTCAAATTCCTTTTTCAACAAAGCTGCTTTACTTTGTAGAATTTCAGTACTTCCCTCAAATTTCTTTCCAAGAGCTTCCCAAATAGAATAAGCATTGTCATCATGTTGAAGCAACACAAATATATCCTCCTTTATTGCTTGTTGTAACAAATTGACCATCATTTTCTCTCCTTTATAACTTTCCCTCTCTTGTTCAGTAAATTCAGAAATGATTTTATCAGCTCCCAGTGTATTCTTTGGCCTCTCATATTCAGTTTCGATGCTTTCCCAAGCTTTTAGATGATTCGCCTGAACCCAATTCTCAAATCGTTTCTTCCACCCATGATAATCCTCAATTCCCACAAGTTTTGGAGGTTTTTGCATTGTTCCGGTTTCATTCTCCATTGTCATATTCTTAGCAATGTCGGATGGATTAGTTGGAGTTGTAGCAAAAGCGTTGTAGAACTCAGTATCCATTTTTCAATTCTCTTTGTTCAAACACAGGTACTTTTAAGCGAAATCAGATTCTGTTGGATGACAATGTACGAATGAGTGAAATCACTATGTTCGAATAAGTGGAATCACTAAGTGACGTATAAGTGGAATCACAAAGTGACGTATGAGTGGAATCACAAAGTGACGTATAAGTGGAATCACAAAGTGACGTATGAGTGGAATCACAAAGTGACGTATGAGTGGAATCAGAAACTTGTATGTCCCACAAAAGCGGAATCAGAATCTTTTGTTGACACAAAAGCGAAATCACTTGCTTAGGGTTGACACAAAAGCGAAATCAGGTTAATGGATTGACACAAAAGCGAAATCACTTGCTTAGGGTTGACACAAAAGCGAAATCAGAGGTTAATGGTGGTCATAAAAGCGAAATCAAGAGATGTCCTTAAAAGCGAAATCAACTCGGAAGGTATTTTGGACCATTTTTACTTTGAATTTCAAGCTCAAACTTTCAGGGATTTATCTATGTTCAATTTCCTACAGTCTGTGAAAATTTGAGCGGATTCCGACCGTTAAATCTTGGTCTGACGAAGAAAGAAAGTGTAGAAGTAAGAATATAAGACGAAATCCAGCAAATCTCTGTAGAACTCCTCCTCCTGAAGCTCTGATACCACTTGTAGGATCGTGTTCTGACCCGAACGAGTCGTTCAGAGGAGTTTTAGTCAATTACAGGTGCGGAAAACAAGTAATCAACTTAGAAACAGCTAGATTATCACTTAAATCACCTTTCTGATTGATATAACAACGTTTACATTCAAATCTCGATCCGGCAGCACTTCGGTACGAGTTACAAGGTCTGATTACAAATGAATTCGCTCAAGAGGTATTTATAGAACTTGTGATTTCGCTCATATGGACATCATGTCCATAAAAGCGAAATCACTTCTAACCACAAAAGCGAAATCTCTTCTAAACTTCTGATTTCCCACATACGACATAAATCTGATTTCCCACATACGTATATGTGATTTCCCACATGTGAACATGTGATTTCCCACATTCGTACATGAGTCTATCAGAGATTTCCCACATACGGACATGTCTGTATATGTGAAATCAACTTTATCTGATAATCTCGTACAATATGCCCTAATCTAACAATCTAAGACTAAGACTCGATACAAGACGAAGTCGACAGATGTAGTGCACCAACAATGGGGGTGTCTAACTCCTCCACCCTGTAAAGGCCGCAGTGCTCGGCAAACCGTCTGAGTGACATCAAATGCCACTGCCCCGCTAGACGAAAGCTGACCTCTATCCACGGGTCGTCCTCGTCGTCATCCTCCTCCGGACGGTCTGCAGGCCTGGGAGCGAAGTCGAAATTTGACAAAAACTCGCACGCCATGACCATGTAAGACGGCGTTTATGCAATATCGAAGAACTTGTCACACAGTGTGGTTAGTATGCATGTCATATACAAAACAAAGAAAAAACAGTAACAAATAGTATACCTCGACCATGGAGTATCGTGTCCGATGAACTGTCGGGCTCTCGCCGCCTCCTCGACCTCTTCTAGACCTCCCCAATCGAGGGCACAGTGGTCGTCGATCTTCATACGACGAAACTTTTCACATCTGTGATAAGCCTCGCTCCCCTCTTCGAACCGCAGATAATCATTCTCCAACAGGGGATCCTCTCCAGGGTTGGCGTCACGCCCGCGCCCACGGCCGCGTCCACGTCCACGCCCACCGGGCACCGCCATCGCGATCAACGCCCCCGCCACTCCATGTGCGCGGCCACGAATATTTTAATTAATGGGCTTCACGCCTATTTTGGTAAAATCGTCTCGTTTGTATAATACGAGTGTCTTCAACTCTTCAACGAATATTTTAATTAATATTTAAAAAAATATTTTAATGTATTTTTTATAATATTTAAAAAAATATAACAGGTTTAATTAATTTTATAAAAATATTTCATATAACATTTATTAATTAATTTTTATCCTATTTGAAAAATATAACAATTTTAATGTATTTTGTATTAACAATTGTATAATAATTTTTTAACAGAAAAAATATAACATTTAACGAAAATATATATCGTTCGTACCTGATCAGTTTTGTACGAAACTTCAGGGTAAGCGGGTGTCTCGTCACCCAATGTCTCTTGCACGGGTGGCTCGTCACCCAATGACTCTTGCACGGGTGGATCGTCACCCAATGACTCTTGCACGTAAGAAGGCTGACCACCGTCTTCTTGTACTCCTGAGGGACCACAAACGAAAACGTTATTGCCATATTCTTCCTGTTCGTACGAGGGAATGTAACCGGGTTCATAATACGGAGACCTATAACCTTGATCATGGCTACACGCGTTCAAATCTGGTAACAACGGTTGGCGAGCATAGCAGACTAAAAAAAACAATGGGTAAAAGGTAATGGTAAGTTTAACGCCGAATAGAAAAAAGTAAATATATATACTTACCTTGTGACAACTCGAAATCTAGAACCTTTCGTGTATGCTTAAACGTGTGGCTAGTTAACTTATGTGATTAATGACAAATGAACCTTTATGTGATTATGTGTTATTTGTGTGTGCTTGTATGTATGCGATATATGTATATATGAACCGAGACACAAGAACCCGACTCGAGACCATGTGGTCTCGAGTGAACCGTAACATATGGGCCGGTTAGGCCACACACACACACACTTAGCTTATTTCGAAAGCCCATTAGGGTGCACAAGGTGAAACAAGTATAAAACCTTGGTGATTATCCATGTTGCCATTTTCTTTGGATAACACACACACTCTCCATCCTCTCACTAAAACCCTAAGCCACAACATTGTCTCTCCTTCATTCTCGGATCAACCGGTGACACTAGGAACTCTCGGAAACACACACACACACACACCCGTTTAGAAGCTTCATACTCGCCTTTGAAACTCATCAACCGGTTAGTGATTTTATGATGTTTGTTGTTGTTAAATGATAGTATGAATGGTAGGATTTAACTAGTGTAGTTGTATGCTTGATGATGGTTGTGAACCGGATGTGTATGATATTGATAATCGGTTAAACATGTCTTGATTTCGGATACATTGTATGATGTTTTGATGGTATACATTGATGTTGAGTAGTGTTCAAGAAATCGATGCATAAATGTCTATGTTATGTGTTTACATTCGGTTGATGATGATTATATGTTAGTGTGTTGATATAAGTTGAAATGATTGATGAATAGAAACCGAATACATGTAATCGGCTGTGGTATGTGCACGATTAGGACGATTCATTGTGTAAATATCATAGGATGCATGTTAGTGTTGATAAGTGGTTGATCATGATTTTTGTCTGGTTAAAGTTTATATGAATGATGATGATGAATCACTTGAATATATGAAGAACAACTTGAATATCATATGAACATGTTTTAAATATTTAAAAACTGTTATGTTTGATCCATTTTAGCAAACTATTAGACAAGAAAACATGTTTAAGTGGGTAGTACAAACTGTTTCATGAAACCAAATTTCCATTGGATAGTACACTGTGCAGAATCAGCTCATGTCCAGTTGCGAGTCGAGATCAGAACCATGATAACCCGAGACCGTGTCCGGTTGCGACTCGAGACCAAAACAACATAAACCGAGACCATGATTGCGACTCAGGTTGCGAGTCGTAAACGCCTAGTTGCGACTCGATACTATACACAGATACGCACTGTTTGGACTTGCACCCCATTACGGGCCGAAGTGCTTGGGCCGGACCCTTGGGTCTAATGCACAGACCTTATATATTACTGTTGAACGTGAATATTAATGAACTGCCATAGATGATACTTGAATGCAATGTGCTAGAAACATACGTGTACAACCTGGATACGAACCTGACTTGTATGATACAACTATGTTAGGACGCGAGTGACCACAATCTTGCTTGTTTGACTTTTCTGTGTATCTACCGAGCAAACCAAGGTGAGTTCACACCCTCTACAAAGCATGGGATTCCCAGGGGTCGGGAATTGGGGTTAAGGAACATGGGTTCCTCGTCCTCCTTGGGTAGGACAGCAAAGGTTCAGGAATGTAATTCCTCGTCCTCACGGACAGATAACTCGTACTAGACCAAAACTCTATCACGAAGTCCCTCATTTTTATATCGAGTTAATCGCCGGGCCAATGGCGAGCGGGTCATTAGTTAGATAGCGCTATTTAGGTCTGACAAACCTCACACCGTGCCGCAGAGGACGGGCGTGAACTAATGGATCTGGGGCACGTCAATGATGATAGACATTGACAGTTTCAGGGCACATAAACATGACTACAGTCAGCAGTCGATATGGTAACGAGTCTAGTGTATACATGGGGTAGCCCCCACGGCCGAAATGCCAGATAACTAACACGGGGTAGCCCCCACGGCTGGATAGCCAGAGTAACCGGGAATAAACAAGTCACGTTTTCAACTATGGGGTAACCCCCACGGCAGGATGCCAGATAAAGGAAACTGTTTTCGAAACAACTTAAAACGAACACCCAACCGTGAACTCACTCAACTTGTTGTTGACTCGTTACTACATGCTTTGCAGGTCCTTAGGTTCTTAGCTGGAGCTTGCATGGAGGAGGATCGTTGTGGGACATGGACGGCTGTGTGCCATGTTAAACTTTGAAACTATTAAACTTATGTTTTGGCTTTAAGACTTATGCTTCCGCTTGCAACTTAACTATGTTTTGTTTGAACACCAATTGTATTGGTTGGATTTTATAACTGCTTATATGCTCGTTCAATATGATTGGTGGCTGGATCCTGGTCAGTCACGCCTCCAAGCGGTAGTACTCCGCAGGTGGATTATGGGGGTGTGACAGATTGGTATCAGAGCCATTGGTTATAGAGAACTTGGTTTTAATAAAGGGGAAAACGTTTTTGTTAAAACCAGACTATAACCTGTACAGTGCTCAACGGTCCACAACGATGCTTCACTCCACATGCAGGGCTCGACATTCTAGGTGATATGATCTGTGTATATATTGCCTACTTATTAGTTACATAGTACATTGCTTATGGTATGCTTGGTTAGTACAACTACTGTTGCTTGAACACGTGCGTACTCACTCTATCTTATCGTTATACTTTCGCGAACCTCTCTCACGTACGTTCTTCTTGATGTGAAGATCATGTCTGGACGCGTTAACCTGACACAAGCCCAGTTGACGGCTCTGATCAACGAACGAGTTGCCGCAGCACTTGCAGCTGCACACGCAGGAGGTATATCCTGCAGTCCGAACTCATTCTAGGATCTTTAGGATCCTACTCTCGTGAACCAACCTTTGTGTTAAACTCTGTCTTTTCTTTCACCTACGATAGGTCAGCATGTTCAGCCACCCGTGTGCACTTTTAAGACATTCATGGACTGCCGACCAACCACTTTTAGCGGCACTGAAGGAGCAGTAGGTCTCCTACATTGGTTTGAGAAGCTAGAATCTGTGTTCGAAATGTGCGAATGCCCTGAGGCGCGCAGGGTGAAGTATGCTACTGGTACTCTCGAGGGTTTAGCCCTCACATGGTGGAACGCTCAAGTTCAGATGCTAGGGTTGGTTGCTGCCAACGCCACCCCTTGGGAAACTTTTAAGGAAATGATCAAAGAAGAATACTGCAGTCGTGATGAGATTCACAAACTAGAAGTGGAGTTTTTCAACCTCAAGATGACGGGGTCCGAAATTAAAGCTTATGTGAAAAGGTCGAACGAACTGGCAATTCTGTGCCCTACTATGGTGGATCCTCCCATCAAACGCATTGAACTGTTTCTTCAGGGCTTAGTGCCAGAAATCCAAAGTCATGTGACTTCAGCGAACCTCGTCACCTACCAGCAAGCCGTTCAGTTGGCTCACCGTCTCACGGATCAAGCGGTGGAGCAGAACAAGTTACCAAAACGCATAGGTGCTGCAACTACTTCTGGTACCTCTAGTGACAACAAACGGAAATGGGACGGAACTTCAAGTAAGGGTTCGACTTCTGTTCAGACCCAGTCTCAGCAGAGAAAGACTGAGGACTACAAGAGCCCTAATCAGCAATCGTCTGGTGGTCAAAATCATGGTGGGTACAAAGGAAATCACCCCAAATGCAATCGCTGCAGCCTGCACCACAGCGGGCCAAGCACCAGGGGCAACTGTCATCGGTGCAACAAGCCTGGTCACGCTGCAAAGGATTGCAGGAGCTTATACCCCGCCAATCAGAATCGTCAGCAAGCTCAACAGAACCAGCGCCAGCAGCAGCAGCAAGGTGACAACAAAGGGTGCTTTCAGTGTGGAGCTGAGGGCCACTTCAAGAGAGATTGTCCCCAACTGAACAGGAACCACAACAACAACAACAACAATAATCAGGGGAATGGTAACAATGGGAACAACAACAACAATGGCGCCAGGGGGCGGGTGTTTGTGATTGGCCAAGGTGAAGCAAGGAATGACCCCAATGTTGTGGCGGGTAAGTTCCTTCTCGACGACTTTTATGTTTCAGCTTTATTTGATTCGGGTGCCGATACTAGCTACATGTCACTAGAAGTTAGTCGAATGCTTAAGCGTGTTCCAACACTTTTGAACAACAAGCACATAGTAGAGCTAGCAAATGGTAAGAGTTTAGAGGCCGCACACGTAGTCAAGGGTTGTAAACTTATTCTCGCCGACCAAACCTTCTCTATCGACCTCATTCCTATTGTCTTGGGTAGTTTCGACGTTGTCATTGGGATGGATTGGTTATCCCAACACCGAGCAGAGATTCTTTGCAACGAGAAGGTTGTCCGTATTCCAAGTCCCGGTGGTGAACCTCTCATGATTCATGGCGACAAGAGGAGTGCTGTTGAGAACGTCATTTCTCTCCTTAAGGCCCAAAAGTGCTTGCGAAAGGGCCACACTGCCATTTTGGCTCTCATTACTGACACCACGGAGAAAGAGAAGAAGATAGAAGATTTCCCAGTTGTACGCGATTATCCAGAGGTATTTCCTGAGGAATTACCTGGTCTTCCGCCCCATCGCCAAGTCGAGTTTCAGATTGAATTAGCTCCTGGAGCTGCGCCTATAGCTCGTGCACCTTATCGTTTAGCCCCATCAGAGTTGAAAGAACTCTCCACGCAACTACAAGAGCTCCTGGATAAGGGTTTTATTCGTCCTAGCTCATCGCCCTGGGGAGCTCCGGTGCTATTTGTAAAGAAGAAAGACGGTACCTTCAGAATGTGCATCGACTACCGAGAACTCAACAAGGTGACGGTGAAGAATCGTTATCCTCTACCGCGTATCGACGACTTATTCGACCAGCTGCAAGGGTCGAGCTACTATTCGAAGATTGATTTGAGATCGGGTTATCACCAGCTGAGAGTCCGGGAAGAGGACGTCTCCAAAACAGCTTTCAGAACTCGATACGGGCACTATGAGTTTTTGGTCATGCCTTTTGGGATGACAAACGCACCTGCGGTTTTCATGGACTTGATGAACCGAGTGTGCAAGCCTTACCTGGACAAGTTCGTTATAGTCTTCATCGACGACATCCTGATCTATTCTAAGAGTCGGGAGGAACACGAGCAGCATCTGCGACTTATTCTGGAACTCCTTCGAGCAGAACAGCTTTATGCAAAGTTCTCGAAATGCGACTTCTGGCTTCGAGAAGTCCATTTCCTAGGCCACGTGGTAAACAAGGATGGGATTCACGTTGATCCATCCAAGATAGACTCGATTAAGAACTGGCCTGCACCTCGTACACCAAAGGAAATTCGCCAATTCTTGGGTTTAGCGGGATACTACCGGAGATTCATAAAGGATTTTTCTAAGATTGCACAGCCTCTCACCTCACTAACGCAGAAGGGCGTTGTTTATCGCTGGGGAGACGCACAGGAGTTGGCATTTCAGCACCTAAAGGATAGACTTTGTAGCGCACCTATCCTTTCCTTGCCGGAAGGCACAGACGACTTTGTGGTTTACTGCGATGCATCAATTCAGGGTCTTGGTTGCGTGTTGATGCAACGAGATAAAGTTATAGCTTACGCCTCACGCCAACTCAAGGTTCATGAAAAGAACTACACGACGCACGACTTAGAGCTGGGAGCTGTTGTGTTTGCACTTAAATTATGGCGGCACTACCTGTATGGTACCAAGTGCGCCATCTACACCGACCACAGGAGCCTCGAGCATATCTTCAAGCAGAAAGAACTGAATATGAGGCAGCGACGATGGGTCGAGCTACTAAATGACTACGAGTGCTCAATCAGGTATCACCCGGGCAAGGCCAATGTTGTGGCCGACGCCCTCAGTCGGAAGGACACAGCGCCTAAGCGCGTACGAGCTCTACAACTCACGATCCATTCTAGTCTTCCCTCCCAGATACGAGCTGCTCAGATAGAAGCACTGAAACCAGAAAACGTCAGGGCTGAAGCCCTACGCGGATCAAGGCAACGATTAGAACAGAAGGAAGACGGTGCTTACTACGTAACGGGACGCATTTGGGTCCCACTCTATGGCAACCTACGAGAGCTTGTGATGGACGAAGCACACAAGTCTCGCTACTCGGTGCATCCTGGTTCGGATAAAATGTACCACGACATCAAAACCACGTATTGGTGGCCTAGCATGAAGGCCCACATAGCAACCTACGTCAGCAAGTGTTTGACTTGTGCGAGAGTCAAGTCTGAATACCAGAAACCCTCAGGCCTGCTCCAACAACCAGAGATACCTCAATGGAAATGGGAGCAAATTTCCATGGATTTTGTCACTGGCCTACCTAGATCCCAGCGCGGGAACGATACTATTTGGGTGATCGTGGATCGACTCACAAAATCTGCACACTTTCTGGCTATCAAGGAGACGGATAAGTTCTCCACTCTTGCAAAAATATACCTCAAGGAAGTCGTTTCGAGGCACGGGGTGCCCACCTCTATTATCTCGGATCGAGATGCGCGTTTTACTTCAGAACTGTGGCAAGCAATGCACAAATCCTTCGGCTCACGATTAGACATGAGCACAGCGTACCATCCTCAGACGGACGGGCAGTCCGAGCGCACTATTCAAAACTTAGAAGACATGCTTCGTGCATGTGTGATCGACTTTGGCAACCGCTGGGAAAAGCATCTGCCACTTGTGGAATTCTCATACAATAACAGCTACCACACCAGCATTAAAGCTGCTCCGTTTGAGGCATTGTACGGACGTAGATGTCGGTCTCCTCTTTGCTGGGCAGAGGTGGGAGACAGTCAGATCACTGGTCCGGAATATGTGGTAGACACAACCGAGCAGATTGCTCAAATACGAAAACGCATGACGGCAGCCCGGGAACGTCAGAAAGTTTACGCCGACATGGGCAGGAAACCGCTTGAGCTCCAGGTTGGGGAGCGGGTACTACTCAAAGTTTCACCCTGGAAGGGTGTGGTTCGTTTTGGTAAACGCGGCAAACTCAACCCACGATACGTTGGACCTTTCGAAGTCATTGAGAAAATAGGCAGGGTGGCCTACAGACTGAACTTACCAGCGGAACTCGGTGCAGTTCACAACGTTTTTCACGTGTCGAATCTGAAGAAGTGTCCGTCAGATGAGACTCACATAGTTCCTCTGAAGGAACTCACTATCGACGAACAGTTACGATTCGTCGAGGAACCAGTCGAAATCACGGACCGGGATGTTAAGGTCCTCAAGAGCACTAGAATACCTCTCGTTCGAGTTCGTTGGAACTCACGTCGCGGCCCAGAGTTCACCTGGGAGCGCGAAGATCAGATGAAACAAAAGTATCCCCAACTGTTCGCAAACAGTACACCCACTACTGAGGCCGAAGCTACGGAATTTCGGGACGAAATTCCAGATCAACGGGGGGTGGATGTGACACCCCAGGAAAACCAGGAAAACCATACAACTTAACTAGCTTCCTCAGTGAGTGCTTATCAAATTTCGGGACGAAATTTCTTTCAACTTGGGGATGATGTGACAACTCGAAATCTAGAACCTTTCGTGTATGCTTAAACGTGTGGTTAGTTAACTTATGTGATTAATGACAAATGAACCTTTATGTGATTATGTGTTATTTGTGTGTGCTTGTATGTATGCGATATATGTATATATGAACCGAGACACAAGAACCCGACTCGAGACCATGTGGTCTCGAGTGAACCGTAACATATGGGCCGGTTAGGCCACACACACACACACTTAGCTTATTTCGAAAGCCCATTAGGGTGCACAAGGTGAAACAAGTATAAAACCTTGGTGATTATCCATGTTGCCATTTTCTTTGGATAACACACACACTCTCCATCCTCTCACTAAAACCCTAAGCCACAACATTGTCTCTCCTTCATTCTCGGATCAACCGGTGACACTAGGAACTCTCGGAAACACACACACACACACCCGTTTAGAAGCTTCATACTCGCCTTTGAAACTCATCAATCGGTTAGTGATTTTATGATGTTTGTTGTTGTTAAATGATAGTATGAATGGTAGGATTTAACTAGTGTAGTTGTATGCTTGATGATGGTTGTGAACCGGATGTGTATGATATTGATAATCGGTTAAACATGTCTTGATTTTGGATACATTGTATGATGTTTTGATGGTATACATTGATGTTGAGTAGTGTTCAAGAAATCGATGCATAAATGTCTATGTTATGTGTTTACATTCGGTTGATGATGATTATATGTTAGTGTGTTGATATAAGTTGAAATGATTGATGAATAGAAACCGAATACATGTAATCGGCTGTGGTATGTGCACGATTAGGACGATTCATTGTGTAAATATCATAGGATGCATGTTAGTGTTGATAAGTGGTTGATCATGATTTTTGTCTGGTTAAAGTTTATATGAATGATGATGATGAATCACTTGAATATATGAAGAACAACTTGAATATCATATGAACATGTTTTAAATATTTAAAAACTGTTATGTTTGATCCATTTTAGCAAACTATTAGACAAGAAAACATGTTTAAGTGGGTAGTACAAACTGTTTCATGAAACCAAATTTCCATTGGATAGTACACTGTGCAGAATCAGCTCATGTCCAGTTGCGAGTCGAGATCAGAACCATGATAACCCGAGACCGTGTCCGGTTGCGACTCGAGACCAAAACAACATAAACCGAGACCATGATTGCGACTCAGGTTGCGAGTCGTAAACGCCTAGTTGCGACTCGAGACTATACACAAATACGCACTGTTTGGACTTGCACCCCATTACGGGCCGAAGTGCTTGGGCCGGACCCTTGGGTCTAATGCACAGACCTTATATATTACTGTTGAACGTGAATATTAATGAACTGCCATAGATGATACTTGAATGCAATGTGCTAGAAACATACGTGTACAACCTGGATACGAACCTGACTTGTATGATACAACTATGTTAGGACGCGAGTGACCACAATCTTGCTTGTTTGACTTTTCTGTGTATCTACCGAGCAAACCAAGGTGAGTTCACACCCTCTACAAAGCATGGGATTCCCAAGGGTCGGGAATTGGGGTTAAGGAACATGGGTTCCTCGTCCTCCTTGGGTAGGACAGCAAAGGTTCAGGAATGTAATTCCTCGTCCTCACGGACAGATAACTCGTACTAGACCAAAACTCTATCACGAAGTCCCTCATTTTTATATCGACTTAATCGCCGGGCCAATGGCGAGCGGGTCATTAGTTAGATAGCGCTATTTAGGTCTGACAAACCTCACACCGTGCCGCAGAGGACGGGCGTGAACTAATGGATCTGGGGCACGTCAATGATGATAGACATTGACAGTTTCAGGGCACATAAACATTACTACAGTCAGCAGTCGATATGGTAACGAGTCTAGTGTATACATGGGGTAGCCCCCACGGCCGAAATGCCAGATAACTAACACGGGGTAGCCCCCACGGCTGGATAGCCAGAGTAACCGGGAATAAACAAGTCACGTTTTCAACTATGGGGTAACCCCCACGGCAGGATGCCAGATAAAGGAAACTGTTTTCGAAACAACTTAAAACGAACACCCAACCGTGAACTCACTCAACTTGTTGTTGACTCGTTACTACATGCTTTGCAGGTCCTTAGGTTCTTAGCTGGAGCTTGCATGGAGGAGGATCGTTGTGGGACATGGACGGCTGTGTGCCATGTTAAACTTTGAAACTATTAAACTTATGTTTTGGCTTTAAGACTTATGCTTCCGCTTGCAACTTAACTATGTTTTGTTTGAACACCAATTGTATTGGTTGGATTTTATAACTGCTTATATGCTCGTTCAATATGATTGGTGGCTGGATCCTGGTCAGTCACGCCTCCAAGCGGTAGTACTCCGCAGGTGGATTTTGGGGGTGTGACATACCTCGTTGAGGTCTGGCAACAACGATTCATTATGATGGAGACGATAGCCGGACACGACCTCGTGCGTGTGATCATCATTTCCACCCCAATCGTAAGAATCAGGGACATTAGACCCCACCTAATACAAACGGTGTGCTAAGTATTATCATAAAAAAACAGAATAAGTTAGAAAAATGATATACCACACTGCTATCCGAAATAAACGTGCCCGTGTCCGCCTCAGACGGCTCACCGAAAACATAGTTGCACCAAGACATGTTTGTTAGTGAATGTGAATATATAACGAAGACGATATATATATCGTCTTCTTCTTCGTTTAAATAGGGGAAGAAGAGTTCAAATTCAGAATTGAATACGGGTCGTATAGCCCTATACGATGCGTATAGGGCTTACGTCACTCAACAGTGACAGAAAGCTGATCGTATTTTCTAAAAAAAGTGATACGCATCGGATAGGCCTATACGATGCGTTTTACTTTAACCCCGTGAGACTTTGACTGACACAGAATTAATTAACCAACTCAATACGCATCGTATAGGCCTATATGATGCGTATTGAGGGTGTCGATTTAATATGCCAAGGTGTGCCAATAATACGACCCTTAATAAAACCTCTTATCAGACTCTCTGCTTGTCTTCTTCAACCCAACCCCAAACCCAAACCCTTCCATCTCATAGAAATGTAACCAAGTTTATCAAGTGTTCCAATTAAATAACTCAAACTTTTCCGTAAAGTTTAGTTTAATGTTTGCCAGGTTACCGAGTAACAATAATGGTGTGTCATGTTTCATTATTATTATTTTTATTTTTAATATGATTTAGGGAAGAAAAATTTAACCCTTCATTCTCAAAGACCAATATTAAGTGGATTGTTTCTTTATTTATGAAACTTATTTACTTATCTTATAACAAGACCATATCTCTTTTTATTAATGCTTATTCTTCTTCTTCTTCGTGATTACTGGAAGAACTCATAGCTAAAGTATAAGTTATCTTTCTTTTTTATTTATCTCTCTTTTTAATTTACTTTTTACTGTAAATTTAATTCCACGCCTTTATTCATTACTTATCATTCTCCTATTATTATTATCGGACGTTACATTTTATAAAAATGAAAGAACTCGATGTCCGACAAACCGGTGCCATCGTCAACCACTGTATTCTGATGCCAGCAGTGACGGTTCTTCCACCACAAAGTTTAAAAAATCTTGACCGGACTTCCACCAATCAGGCCAATTCCGGCGAGGATCCGATTTAAAGCTGTCGGTGGCTCTGGAGGTGACGACAGTGGAGTAGCGGCGGAGATGGAGTATTTTGTACCGATGGTTCAAAACCGGACTCCGATGGCAAAATGAGGATCTTTTGATAGAAAGGTTGATGACAAGATTATCGGCGTTAATGGTGGGTTTTTGGGGCAGCGTTTGCAGAAGGCTTGCAGCGATGGTGGTGGGTTGAAAGGTGGTATGTTGCAACGGTGCTGTGGGGGTGTCTACAAGGTCAAAGGTCTCTCGTTTGTTTTAGAAGAAACGTCAAGCACATCTATCTAGTCTAGTATAATAAAAGAAACCAATTTTGGGACACGTGTCAATCATTTGAGCTATCTATTTTTTTTTATTTTCCCGCATATAACTCGCCTAATTAATTATAAATACTTATTTTTTTATAACTAAAGATATACATCATATCTCTTTATTTATGGGATTAATTTGATTAGATATTATCCATTAAACTTACGTATGTAAAATTTTAACTTCATATTATAGTATTTAACAACATCAACATCAAATGAAATCGTATAATCCATATTAATACAAGGTGTAAGAATAAAAGAGCCATCGTAATATCATATTTAATTGCCCATGAGTTAATACAATCAAGTATTACCTTTAACTATGAATTTCATTTAAATAAAAACTAGGAAAAAACATGTGATAATTTGGATATGTAAATTTACGTTAATACCCTTTATTAATAAAATCAAGAATTTATCTATTCATTCATTAGTATAAGAAGATATGTTATAATTGCTTTTAGACACATCGTTATAATGGTTTGGACTCACCATTTGTAGTCGCACAAATCTTTAAAAAGCGGGATTCAACCCCATGTAATACGTATGTGTTTAACCTAATAAGAATTAAAAAAAAGTAAAATATTATAATAAGGAAATAGTAAATCAAATTTCATTTTTAAAAGATAAATTTTGACGATTGTTTGTGTTAACATATAACATTATATTTTATTCAAAGCGTGTAATACACGAATTGTTTTAAAGATGTATCTTTTATATTATTTATTATATTAAATTATATTTATACAGCCCGTGTAATACACGGGATTTTAGCCTAGTATATAATATTTTATCCCATTATTATCATTATATTATATTCATCCATAATATCCAAATAGTTCAAAAAGAAAACAAAAGTTTAATGAAAAAGATATGATAACCTAATAATAACCTGGTAGGTAATTACACACTACTAAAACATTAAATTAAAGTTTAGTTATTTTAAAGAAGCAAAATATGTTTAAATAATTTAATTAAAACATTTTAGAAACTTGATTACATTTCTATAGCATGTTATCTTATATATGCCATGCTATTCATACATCATGTTTCTTTTTGGTTTCTATCATTTATAATTTTATATTTTCTTTGATAAATTATCTTCGTCAACTTATTCCAAAAAGCACTTTGTATTTTTTTCAATTTTTCAATATAAATTTTATTGAAAACAACTTATTTATATTTACAATTAATTCTTTTTTTGCCTTTCTTGTATCGTGAGCAACGCCAAGTGAACCATGATCGACGGATTATATCGGTCCCATTGGAACGTTTATCGGTATTCTTTTAGATGGTTTTCGATAAATGTAAAACATGTGTGAGTATCATTTTTGACACATCACAACTTTATTTTTTGAATTTTATCTTTTGATTACACATGACATCGTCATGTGTGTAATAAAATATACATTTTCTTAAAGACTTGGGCATTAATAACTTTATTTTTGAAAGGCGTACTTCATTAAACAAACGTGAAATATTTCCAAGATAGAGATAATCACAAACATAAAATTACATCATATCAATCAAGAAATTAGACCACCATTTCCAATCTAAAGTACAATATTTAAATCGACTCCTATACCAAAGATACCCCAATGGCTTGACGTCCGAGACTATATGAACCACAGTCGCCTCAATGTTAGCAAAGGCCTTCTCGTTTCGAGCTTTCCAAATCCGCCAAGCCGTCAAAATAAGCACTCCATACACGATGTCTTTCTTAATCTTCGAACTATTCATGAACTTAACGTAATTCTGGACATCCTGGATCGAGAAGAAAAATGGAGGTAGATGAGTAAAATTTGAACAAACTCTAAGATTATTCTTATTAATTATGATGCCAAAAAAAATATAATTAAGCTATTTAAGCCGTTACAAAGTTTCATTGAAAGGTATTTAATCATTGAAAATTTTATCCAATATATTATATATCAAAGGGGAAGGTTCATTCGAGAATAATCTTCTTAAAAGAAGAAAAAATGAATTAATCTTGACCCTATATTTTTTTTTTATTAATGGTTGTGAATCAAGATATCATTTTTGTTCACTTTTAATTAATGCTTTAATTACTAATGGTAGTATGGACATTTTGATGTATAATATTAATAAATATTTTAAAGAGTTACTCAAGTCTTATTAATGCAACCAAAAATTCCTCCTTCACCATCATTAATGTATTGGCTCCTACACTAATTTTATTAGAAGTGATAAGATTGTTTAAAAATTTTGTGTCCTACACGTATTCTATTATGAGTCATAAAATTATTTAAAAGTGTTTGAGTCCTACGCATTCTGTCCTACACCAAAATATTGTTTTAATGGTGTAGAAAACGTTGAAAATGTAAGATCATGTGCATGATTATTTTTATTGTGTAAGATGCATAACTATTTTATAAGATAGGCTCATTAAATGATTATAGTTCATTAATTTAAATAGCAAAAATAAATAATAGACTCATTAAATATTTTGTATCCTTTATTCTTTTTATTCTTAATTTTTAATTCTTCTCATTTCAACTTTCCACATATATCAAATTACATCCTTACCTATATGGAATTTTGATGTTTTTAATGTTGACCCCAATTTCGGTAGGATTTTGATTTTGGCCGGAGTCCCTCTTTTGTTGTTGTTGTTGTTTTTTTGTTTTTTTTTTTATGTTTTGACTGTAAATATTTTGCTTCTTATATTTTTACCCCCTCAACTTTTGTTAGTATTTTTAAACCATTTCACAAGATTTCTTTTGCTTGTTTTATATTTTGATCACTAAGGTTTTGGTTCTTACATTTATAGAGGCTACATTTCTTTTTTTCTTCTTTTTTAAATTTCAAATTAGCCATATACATTATAATAAATTACGTGTTTAACTCAATAGTTTATTTTTATTTTTAACATTCATTCATAATTTATTTTTATAAAAAAAAAACAAAATACGTGATATAACTTTTTTTTTTGGAAACGGCTCAACACCACGTCACCATCACCATTTTTTCCGTTCGTTTGTTCGGGTCGCAACACCACGTCATAGGTACCATATCACCATTTTTTCTTCCATCTATTACATTTTTGTTTTTTACACATATTTGGCATCTTCATATCGGTCTTTATCTTTTAGTTCGTACGTCGATTTCCCATCGAAACGCGTGGTGGAGAAATCCTAGTTAAAACAAACACACATCTACAAGTAAACTTATTTTACTATTATTTTATTTTTTACCTTTAAGTTTTTTTATTATTTAAATATCTTTTTTTAACCTTTTATTTTTTATAATTTAATTATTCTATTTTTAACCTTTAAGTTTATTTTATTATGATAATGAGTTTTAAACATATTTTGTTTTTTAAGATATGATTTTTTTTTTAAATTGCAAGTATACCATTGTGACATGTGTATTTTTATCTACGTCGTGGTATACACATGTTTCGAAACCGAGTTGTGAGAGGTAATATACACATAATCAAAGCAAACGTACATGTTATCAAATCAACATCACATTTACTTTTTCTTTTAAATATAAATTGATTTTTTTAACTTTTTTTATTCTAAGATATTGTATTGCTTTGTAAAATATTGACCATACCATTGTGATGTGCTTATTTCGATCTATGTTTTGATAAAAGTTTTGCTTAAAAACAAACGAGTCAAATATAATTGATTTTTTTAATCATAACGAACCGAACCGATACCGTCCAAACAACTTTGGTAGCAATATAAAGTATCCTTTTTTATATTGTAAACCATAACAAGTGTTGTTACCGTACCAATGTAGTGACGAACATAACTAATATCCTCCCAATAATATCCATACCACGTCGATTTTGGCCGAACAAGATATTCACTTTTATTGTTTTAAGTTGATTTAAAACACATGTTGATATGAATCATGATCAATAGTTAGTTCTTTGGGTGCTTAAATAGTGAAATGACCACAATCAGACTTGAGTTGACATGTTTTGCGTCAGTGGTGGCTAGGGGTAATAAAGTGGATATTGTATAGGTTGGGTTGGAACTGGTTCGTTTTGGCTAGCTCAAACCTTCGGCCTTGTTGGGTTTTTTGCTTTGACAAAATCCGAAGTAAGTTGACACGACTTTTGCCTTGTCGGTTTTCACTTTGAAGATTTGGATTTTTTGTTTTGCATTGAGAATATTTTTAATTTTGTATTGTAGTGTAAAAATAATAGGCTACAAGACCGCCGTCACTAATGGCCAAACAATGGCTTCTCTCTTTTGGGTTCACGAACTTGCCATTTGGTGTTAAATGTGTTTAATATTGTGTTTTTACATGATTTATATATGGAACATGTTTACTTTGTGTATGTTCATAATATTTGCAAAATTTCCTCCGTTGTACACTTTTGATCGTTTTCGTATTTAAAAAAAATTATATATTATTTACGAAATACGTAATCGCACGATCGAGTAAAATGGTATTCACGACATTTTCGAAACAAAATCTAAGTTACATATGCCTTTATACCCTTCATATAGCTTAAATAACAAGTTAGAAGGGTTAAAAATGGCAAACAAGTGAAAATACAAGTCAAGGGGCCAAATCTGCCAAAAAGTGAAACTTATTTATCAGAAGGCCTTACTGGTCGTAAGACCTAAGTCCATACGGTCCGTAAGACATTCCGAGAAGCAAAAATTTGCTTGTTCTCCAAGTCCTGCCACCTTTCACCAAACAATGCCACCTAGAACGATCTTTGCTACCTTAATTCTGGTCTTGACACCTGTTATGACATTAAGCAACCTTAAGACACCTCACATAACACTTGTCAAGCTCTCCTTGATCCCAAATTAGTATAAATAGGTGATCAGGTTCACCATTTGAACCTGCACCATTCTTTTCTCCATCTCTAAACTCATTTGAAGCTTGCTTTAGCAATTGAGGCCTCCTACCTGAGTTCTGATTTTCCTATTCTAACACTTATAAGTGTTTCTCCAAGTCTTTTTCATTATTTGGCTAGTTATGAGCCAAAAGTCAAGCAAATTGACTTTTGCTTTGACTTTCAGTTCTGACCATTTTGATCAAGTGAAAGTTCAAATTAAACTTTTCTACGTGATCTAATAACGAAGGTGTTAATCCCTCGCAATTACACCACCTGATCATCACGTTTAGTAGGGAAAATGACAAGTCAAGCTTTTACGAAATAAAAGTAAAAAATGTATAAAAATGCATTTTTACGGTGACAGAGTTTTCGGGTATTAAAACTTAAAGTTTTGACACCAAATCTGTTTTATATTAGACATGTTCTAACATGTCTAGCTCATCATTTCTAGTTTAGCACTTATTCCTTAGTCGAAAGTCGAGTGGTTTGACTTTCGTTTTTACTTTCGAATCTGACACGTTTGGTCAACCTTAGAATCCGACCAAGCCTATTTATATGACCATAGTAATATAGGGAATAACCCTATGAGGTTATACCTTATGGTCATGTCGTTTGGTTAGTCAAATGGTGAGTCCACTTTAAATACTTTTAAAATGACTAAAATACCCTTTTTCGCATAAAATGGTTTTAAACATATATGATCATTGTTTTTGACTTATAAACTGATCATACAACATTAGTAAACATGTTTTGACATATCAGACTCATCATAGGACTCATTCGACCATCTTAACTCGTATTTAGCCATACGACCCGTTAAAGTGGCGTAAACCACTCTAACAAGTCGTAACGGGTCAAAACACCTATAGACACTTTCCAAATCAGAATGTAAGGTTAATAAATCATATTACAAGAGATCCTTCGCTCATTTGATTTTAAAATCATATTCTATCCGTTCTCCCGTTTAAGCCACAATACACACTAACCTAATAATTATTTGAATAATTAGGAAACACTTGAATCACTTGAGCTTTGCTAGACACAATTATGTGATGTGTGCAAAATGTAACATATAAATTACATCAAATAAGGCATAAAACTAACCATTTTTTAGTACTAATGTTGGAAAAAGCGTGTTTCTTTCTTCCTTTTGAATTTACAGGACCAAATGAGCTTAAACGAACAAAAGGAGCAAATAAGCAGTCAAAACCAACATAAATACAAAGAAAAGGAATAAACGTGACATGCCCGACCCCTCAGCAGCATCCCCAAAGAAAAAACAAGACAACAGAAGCCTGACCACGGGGCCGTGCCCAGCTAAACACGGGGCGTGGTCAGGGACCTGCACAAAAGACAAACTTGTAGAAGCTTCCATACCCACCACGGGGGCGTGCCCAACTCAGCACGGGGGGAGGTTAACGCAAAGATACGTATAATCTTGCCAAATCTTGATAGTACAGATACAAAGTTGACCACGGGATTGTGTCCAGGAGACACGGAGCCTTGTGGGGCCCTCTGCTGACACTTGCAATTAATGAAGGAAGAGAAAAGGCTGGCCACGAGGCCGTGGCCAGAGTTCTGTGCAGGCTATAAATAGGGTTTCTTGGTTCACTTGAAAGGCATCCCTTGGCAAATCATTACTCTCTCACTTTGCCATCATCCATTATCGATCTTTAGAGTGTGTAGTAGTCTTGGGATCCAAGATTGATTGTAAGGATTCTTGCCAATCAAAGGCCATGTTTGGTTAAGCCTCTTACATCACTTGGTGAAGACAAGTCTTTTATGTATTACTTTTGATTTTTAATCTTTCGGCACTTTTTATTTGGGTTTGTATTAATAACTAGTTTCTTATGTTAAAGGTGATTTTTCTTATCATTTTTTTCGTGGTGTCTTGAAGTTACTTTACTGTCTATATAAAGTAAAAGATTGCATCATTTATGTCTTTATGGTCTATATAAAGGCATGTTGACTACCTGGTCGGGGGTTAGGGGAATGGTTTGGTAAGGTTCTTGCCTTGTTCAGTGTATAGATCCTACAAGGACCTGGTTCAAGCTTACTAGGACCTCCTTCAATACCCACTGGTATTGGATGTTGGGGGTGCGAATAGCTTGAACCCCTCAAATGTAAACTACTATTAATACTTTAAACGGGCTTCTTGGGATTGTATCATTGTTGCCTCAAACCACTTAGCATAGGGTAACGTCACCTTCAAAAGAGGGGCCTACTACTTTTCGCATTAATAACTAACTTAATTATCTTTCAATATTCCGACTCTTTGTGATTGTATCCCTGCTGACTCAAACCACGGGGTTGAGGGTAACGTCACATTCAAAAGAGGGGCCTACTATTATAACTAAGATAATCTCTTAAAAAGTCCGAAAGTGCGAAAATCATCAAAGGATACATTAAAGGCGAGTCAGATTCAAGTGATTCTATCTTGTCTATCTGTTTGTATTTTATTTATTTCTGCATTTTTAGTTTTTATTTTCATATTTCAAACTTTTCTCATAAAAATTTAGATTGATTAGACGTTGAGGATAAACCGGTACTAAAAGCTCTTGTGTCCTTGGACGACCTCGGTATCTTACCAACGCTATACTACGCTCACGATGGGTGCACTTGCCCAAGTGTGTGTTTAGTGTTAATAGAATATCGTGTTGTATAAATTTAAAACTTGACTAATGTGTAAAATGGGCTTAAAATATCAATAAAGATATATCACTCTTTGCACACACCAAGTTTTTGGCGCCGTTTCCGGGGACACAAGGATTTTAAGTAAGTTTAAAATCAACGGCCTAATTATTTTTACTTAATTTTTTTTTTAAGATTTTTCTAAATTTTTCAGTTTCTGCAGACTTCAGCACGGGCCGTGCTCAGCCAGACACGGGGTCGTGTTCAATCTTCGTTACTAGCAATCCTGTTTTAAGTCAGACAGTAGCTGACCACGGGGACGTGCCCACTGAACACGCCCCGTGTCCAACCTCCAGTTGCTGAAAACAGAACCGTAAGATGCCGACGGTTGGTAATTTCTGACAAAAATATGAGTGCTATTGATTATATTTACTTTCGCTCCTCTTACGGTGAGTGGTGTCAAATATGTGGTGGGTTCCATAAAGATTTAGAATGTTTCTTTCTAAATTGCACTCCCCACTATTTAGACCCATCGTTTTCCTGTGATAACCTTAAGATGGGCGAAAGTAAAAACGGTCACTATCTCTCACTCGAATGCCCTCAACCATCTTTTTCAGACGACATAACCTTCGAAGAGTTATGTCGACAATTCTCCAAAAATTAAAAGAATTAGTGCTTGAGATGAAAACAATTTATTCATCACAAGACGACGATCAAGGAGAATTATTGAGGTCACATTCGGATTCTACCAACATCGACGATAACGAAAGCACCTCAACCTCTTGTGAGAACATGAGCGATAGTCGTCCCTGTATCGATTGTGCCGTGAAGGACTCTCCATCGGTCCCCACCGATGCGCTCATAGACCTGAGCGATTTGACATATACCTTCTTTAAAAAGAGTCCGGATAAGGGGAATAAAGGTTGGTTTCGCCCACCGGTATTTAGTTTAGGTTTTACACTTTCTGATAACCTCTTGCGTTCTTGTTTAAATCAAGAGCAATTAAGGTACCTTAGGCACTTCGGTGTTGTTCCCTCCAGTAAGGAACCACCTGATCCGAATAAAAACCTTAAAATAAGACGCCGCTTCATAAAAACTCTAGCCACGGGGCCGTGGCCAGGTCAACACGCCCAGTACCCACCTCAAAAAAGACCACTGGGTCGTGTCCAGGCCAACATGCCCCGTGCTCAGAATACAGACAAAATGTGTCAGAGTCTTGTCGGTCGTGTTCAGCCGACACGGGGCCATGGTTAGCGTGCTGTCGTTTTCTATAAAGTCAGCATGATTCCTGCACATTTGGACACATTCCAAAGACCAAGATTTGTTGGGATCTTCACACATACCTTAAAAGGTATATTCCAAAGAAGGTTTCTCAACAACCATCTTGTTTTTGCCACTTTTGTCACTTACCTTCTTCCCCAAAACTCTTCAACCTCCATTAAAGCTTGAATATTCATAACTTCAAGCTTTATTGAAGTATTTTCAAGGTTTTTAACCAAGGAATCTTATCATAAATAAGTTTTGCAACACTGTTTTAAGTTATTTATGTTCAGAAATGTTTCGAAATACATAAAAGTAATTTAAAACAATAATGTTCATTGATTCAAAAACTTGCTGAGGTTTGACCACTGGGCCGTGCCCCAGCGGGCACGGGGCCATGGCCGGAGTGTCAGTTTCTTTCGAAATACATAAAAGTAATTTAAAACAATAATGTTCATTGATTCAAAAACTTTCTTAGAATGTCGAACCAAAACAGTGAAACATCTTCAGCTCACTTGAGAAACAGTTGAAGGGAGAGAAGGTCGTCGATAGAAGCTACCCTTGTCTGATACGTGTGTGTACTAAGGGAAGCACTTGATGAAATGACATTCGGTGGAAGAGGTTCTCATTGACCGTATCAACTATTTGACAGTGGGGCTGGAGAATAGCTTTCAAGAAATCAACCTTTTGCTCTAAAGGTTGAATATTCTTGCTATGTCGCCCATGGAACCAATATTCCCACAAGAAGATTGGAACTTGGTGCAAGAAGTCGTCAACCCAACCGAATGGGATCATTCCTTTGGATTCTCCTCTAGACGCATTACACGAGGTTCCGGTAGATATCGCACCTCAAGAAGTTATGGACAATGAGCCCATCTTCCTTCTCCCTCGGGAAATTGAGGAGTGGCTCATTGATGTTTGAGGAGCACCCTCCGGGTTGAAGTTCTAAGGGCCTTTATCAACCAAAGTATCATTTTTGGGTTTTAGTTGTTCTTGCCATGAAAACATATAGGATAGAACTTCTTCTTGGTTTAAATTTCTTGCATTCTAGGACCTACCTATCTATCTTAATTTCCAGTTTGTAGTTTTAATTTTTAGGATCTATGTATTTCGCACTTTTAATGAATGGATGGTTTAAAGTTATTATATGGTGTTTGGATGATATTGTAATGGTTTAACAAACGAGAAAATATGGAGGTTACCAAGTGTGACAACTCGAAATTTAGAACCTTTCGTTGTACGTTTGAACACTAAGTGACTAGCTAATTTGATGATTTGACGAATGATATGTGCGAACTTATATGATTATGTGTTATGCTATGTGTGTGCTTGTGTGTATGTATGCGAGTATGTATATGAACCGAAACGACACGAACCCGGCTCGAGACCATGTGGTCTCGAGTGAACGATGACCTATGGGCCGGTTGGGCCGCACCTCTTGTAACCCACACGAAACCTACTAGGACTAGTATATATAACATACTCCTAGCAAACTAGTCCATTCTTTGGACAATCCACTCATACTCTCCAACACACACACTCTCCACTCTCTCACACTAAAACCCTAAACACTAAACATCACCTCTCCTCCTTCTTCTCGGATCAAACCAACCGACCTCAAAAGGATTTCTCGGATTTGCTTGTTCACACCAAACAAAGCTTCATCTTTCACCACCTCACAACCGGTTAGTGTTTATGATGTTTGTTAGTGTTTATGATGCTTGTTAGTGTTTATGATGTTTGTTGGTTAGTGTTTATGATGTTTGATGTTATGGATGACATGATTGAACTAGAACCGTTTGTACTACGATGATGTGCTTGTGAATCGTGTGTATGATGTTGATAATCGGAACATGCTTTGATTTCGGATATGTGGCATAATGAACTCATGATGTTTTGTGTTTAAATGTAGTCTAAAACACTAGTTGTTGATGTTCATATAAATCGGATTGTGTACTCTTGTGTTAAGAACCGAAAGCTTGCTATTAGGGTGATTTGTTGATAAGTTGTTCATGATTCTTGTTAGACCTAGGTTCATAGGAATGAAGATGAACTACTTGAATATTGAAGAACTAGATGAACATGATGAACACATGAAGAACTTGTTGAATATCATATGAACATGTTGAATATTTGAAATCTGATATGTTTGATCCATTTTTAGTAATTTGCTAGACAAGAAACATGTTTAAGGATTTTGGTTGGATAGTACAAACTGTTACATGAAATCAGAATGTTAGTGGGTAGTACACTGAATCAGCTCCTGTCCAACCGAAACCATCAGTTGCGACTCGAAACCAAGCACAACGAGTCGAGATCCCCGATTGCGACACCGGTTGCGAGTCGCAAACACCTGGTTGCGACTCGAAACCACACCTGATCAGCACACCAACCTTGTGACTCGAGACCACGGTTGCGAGTCCAGTTGCGACTCGTAACCAAAACAGCACGAACCGAAACCACGATTGCGACTCAGGTTGCGAGTCGCAAACGCCTAGTTGCGACTCGAGACAATACACGGATACTCGCTGTTTGGGCTTGCACCTCATTTCGGACTTAATTGTTTGGGCCGGACCTTTGGGCCTACTACACGGACCTCATACGTACTGTTGTTTATGAACGATTATTTGGGCTGCTATAGATGAACTTGCATGCAACGTGCTAGCATACGTGTAGAACATACGTGCAATACATGGTTGGAACCTGACTTGTATGATACAACTATGATAGGACGTGAGTAGCCACAACATTGCTTGTTTGACTTTTCTGTGTTTCTACCGAGCAAACCAAGGTGAGTTCACACCCTCTACAAAGCATGGGATTCCCAGGGGTCGGGAATTGGGGTTAAGGAACTGGGTTCCTCGTCCTCCTTGGGTAGGATAGTAAAGGTTCAGGAATGTAATTCCTCGTCCTCACGGACAGATAACTCGTACTAGACCAAAACTCTATCACGAAGTCCCTCATTTTTATATCGACTTAATCGCCGGGCCAATGGCGAGCGGGTCATTAGTTAGATAGCGCTATTTAGGTCTGACAAACCTCACACCGTGCCGCAGAGGACGGGCGTGAACTAATGGATCTGGGGCACGTCAATGATGATAGACATTGACAGTTTCAGGGCACATAAACATGACTACAGTCAGCAGTCGATATGGTAACGAGTCTAGTGTATACATGGGTAGCCCCCACGGCCGAAATGCCAGATAACTAACACGGGGTAGCCCCCACGGCATGTTTGCCAGAGTAACCGGGAACAAACAAGTCACGTTTTTAACTATGGGGTAACCCCCACGGCAGGATGCCAGCTAAAGGAAACTGTTTTCGAAACAACTTAAAACGAACACCCAACCGTGAACTCACTCAACTTGTTGTTGACTCGTTACTACATGCTTTGCAGGTCCTTAGGTTCTTAAGCTGGAGCTTGCATGGAGGAGGATCGTTGTGGGACATGGACGACTGTGTGCCATGTTAAACTATGAAACCATTAAACTTATGTTTTGGTTCAAGACTTATGCTTCCGCTTGCAACTTAACCATGTTTTGTTTGAACACCAATTGTATTGGTTGGATTTTTTTATAACTACTTATATGCTTGTTCAATATGATTGGTGGCTGGATCCTGGTCAGTCACGCCTCCAAGCGGTAGTACTCCGCAGGTGGATTTTGGGGGTGTGACAGATTGGTATCAGAGCCATTGGTTATAGAGAACTAGGTTTTAATAAAGGGGAAAACGTTTTTGTTAAAACCAGACTATAACCTGTACAGTGCTCAACGGTCCACAACGGTGCTTCACTCCACATGCAAGGCTCGACATTCTAGGTGATATGGTCTGTATATTACCTACTTGTTAGATACATAGTACATTGCTCATGGTATGCTTGGTTAGTATAACTACTGTTGCTTGAACACGTGCGTGCTTACTCTATTTTATCGTCGTACTTTCGCGAACCCCTCTCACTCACGTTCTTCTTGATATGAAGATCATGTCTGGACGCGTTAACCTAACACAAGCCCAGTTGACGGCTCTGATCAACGAACGAGTTGCCGCAGCACTTGCAGCTGCACACGCAGGAGGTATATCCTGCAGTCCGAACTCACTCTAGGATCTTTAGGATCCTACTCTCGTGAACCAACCTTTGTGTTAAACTCTGTCTTTTCTTTCACCACGATAGGTCAGCATGTTCAGCCGCCCGTGTGCACTTTTAAGACTTTCATGGACTGCCGACCAACTACTTTTAGCGGCACTGAAGGAGCAGTAGGACTCCTACACTGGTTTGAGAAGCTAGAATCTGTGTTCGAAATGTGTGAATGCCCTGAGGCGCGCCGGGTGAAGTATGCTACTGGTACTCTCGAGGGTTTAGCCCTCACATGGTGGAACGCTCAGGTTCAAATGCTAGGGTTGGTTGCTGCCAACGCCACCCCATGGGAAACTTTTAAGGAAATGATCAAAGAAGAATACTGCAGTCGTGATGAGATTCACAAACTGGAAGTGGAGTTCTTTAACCTCAAGATGACGGGGTCCGAAATTGAAGCTTATATGAAAAGATCGAACGAACTGGCAATTCTGTGCCCTACTATGGTGGATCCTCCCATCAAACGCATCGAACTATTTCTTCAGGGCTTAGTGCCGGAAATCCAAAGTCATGTGACTTCAGCGAACCTCGCTACCTACCAGCAAACTGTCCAGTTGGCTCACCGTCTCACGGATCAGGCGGTGGAGCAGAACAAGTTACCAAAACGCATAGGTGCTGCAACTACTTCTGGTACCTCTAGTGACAACAAACGGAAGTGGGATGGAACTTCGAGTAAGGGTTCGGCTTCTGTTCAGTCCTAGTCTCAGCAGAGAAAGACTGAGGACTACAAGAGCCCTAATCAGCAATCGTCTGGTGGCGGATACAAAGGAAATCACCCCAAATGCAATCGCTGCAGCCTGCACCACAGCGGACCATGCACCAGAGGCAACTGTCACCGGTGCAACAAGCCTGGTCACGCTGCAAAGGATTGCAGGAGCTTATACCCCGCCAATCAGAATCGTCATCAAGCTCAACAGAACCAGCGCCAGCAGCAGCAGCAAGGTGATAACAAAGGGTGCTTTCAGTGTGGAGCTGAAGGCCACTTCAAGAGAGACTGTCCTCAACTGAACAGGAACCAGAACAACAACAACAACAATAACAACAATCAGGGGAATGGTAATAATGGGAACAACAACAATGGCGCCAGGGGGCGAATGTTTGTGATTGGCCAAGGTGAAGCAAGGAATGACCCCAATGTTGTGGCGGGTAAGTTCCTTCTCGACGACTTTTATGTTTCAGTATTATTTGATTCGGGTGCCGATACTAGCTACGTGTCACTAGAAGTTAGTCGAATGCTTAAGCGTATTCCAACACCTTTGAACATCAAGCACACCGTAGAGCTAGCAAATGGTAAGAGTTTAGAGGCCACACACATAGTCAAGGGTTGTAAACTTATTCTCGCTGACCAGACCTTCTCAATCGACCTCATCCCTATTGTCTTGGGTAGTTTCGACGTTGTCATTGGGATGGATTGGTTATCCCAACACCGCGCAGAGATTCTTTGCAACGAGAAGGTTGTCCGTATTCCAGGTCCCGGTGGTGAACCTCTCATGATTCATGGCGACAAGAGGAGTGCTGTTGAGAACGTCATTTCTCTCCTTAAGGCCCAAAAGTGCTTACGGAAGGGCCACACTGCCATTTTGGCTCTCATTACGGACACCTCAGAAAAAGAGAAGAAGATAGAAGATTTTCCAGTTGTACGCGACTATCCAGAGGTATTTCCTGAGGAATTACCTGGTCTTCCGCCTCATCGCAAAGTCGAGTTTCGGATCGAACTAGCTCCTGGAGCTGCGCCCATAGCTCGTGCACCTTATCGTTTAGCCCCATCAGAGTTGAAAGAACTCTCCACGCAACTACAAGAACTCTTAGATAAGGGCTTCATTCGCCCAAGCTCATCGCCCTGGGGAGCTCCAGTGTTATTTGTAAAGAAGAAGGACGGTACTTTCAGAATGTGCATCGATTACCGGGAACTCAACAAGGTGACGGTGAAGAACCGTTATCCTCTACCGCGTATCGACGACTTATTCGACCAGCTGCAAGGGTCGAGCTACTATTCGAAGATCGATTTGAGATCGGGTTATCACCAGCTGAGAGTCCGGGAAGAGGACGTCTCCAAAACAGCTTTCAGAACTCGATACGGGCACTATGAGTTTTTGGTCATGCCTTTTGGGATGACAAACGCACCTGCGGTTTTCATGGACTTGATGAACCGAGTGTGCAAGCCTTACCTGGACAAGTTCGTTATAGTTTTCATCGATGACATCCTGATCTATTCCAAGAGTCAGGAGGAACACGAGCAGCATCTGCGACTTATTCTGGAACTCCTTCGAACAGAACAGCTTTATGCAAAGTTCTCAAAATGCGACTTCTGGCTTCGAGAAGTCCATTTCCTAGGCCACGTGGTGAACAAGGATGGGATTCACGTTGATCCATCCAAGATAGACTCGATCAAGAACTGGCCTGCGCCTCGTACACCAAAGGAAATTCGCCAATTCTTGGGTTTGGCGGGATACTATCGGAGATTCATAAAGGATTTTTCTAAGATTGCACAGCCTCTCACCTCACTAACGCAGAAGGGCGTTATCTATCACTGGGGAAACGCACAGGAGTTGGCATTTCAGCACCTAAAGGATAGACTTTGTAGCGCACCTATCCTTTCCTTGCCGGAAGGCACAGACGACTTTGTGGTTTACTGCGACGCATCAATTCAAGGTCTTGGTTGCGTGTTGATGCAACGAGATAAAGTTATAGCTTACGCCTCACGCCAACTCAAAGTTCATGAAAAGAACTACACTACGCACGATTTAGAGCTGGGAGCTGTTGTTTTTGCGCTTAAGTTATGGCGGCATTACCTGTATGGTACCAAGTGCGCGATCTACACCGACCACAGGAGCCTCGAGCATATCTTCAAGCAGAAAGAATTGAATATGCGGCAGCGACGATGGGTCGAGCTACTGAATGACTACGAGTGCTCAATCAGGTATCACCCGGGCAAGGCCAATGTTGTGGCTGACGCCCTCAGTCGGAAGGACACTGCGCCTAAGCGCGTGCGAGCTTTACAACTCACGATCCATTCTAGTCTTCCTTCCCAGATACGAGCAGCTCAGATAGAAGCACTAAAACCAGAAAACGTCAGGGCTGAAGCCCTACGCGGATCAAGGCAACGATTAGAACAGAAGGAAGACGGTGCTTACTACGTGACGGGACGCGTTTGGGTCCCACTTTATGGCAACCTACGAGAGCTTGTGATGGACGAAGCACACAAGTCTCGCTACTCAGTACACCCTGGATCGGATAAAATGTATCATGATATCAAAACTACGTACTGGTGGCCTAGCATGAAGGCCCACATAGCAACTTACGTCAGCAAGTGTTTGACTTGTGCGAGAGTCAAGTCGGAATACCAGAAACCATCAGGCCTACTCCAACAACCAGAGATACCTCAGTGGAAATGGGAGCAAATTTCCATGGATTTTGTTACTGGCCTACCTAGATCCCAGCGCGGGAACGATACTATTTGGGTGATCGTGGATCGACTCACAAAATCTGCACACTTCCTGGCCATCAAGGAAACGGATAAATTCTCCACTCTTGCAGAAACATACCTTAAGGAAGTCGTTTCGAGGCACGGGGTGCCCACCTTCATTATCTCGGATCGAGATGCACGTTTTACTTCAGAACTGTGGCAAGCAATGCACAAATCCTTCGGCTCACGGTTAGACATGAGCACAGCGTACCATCCCCAGACGGACGGGCAGTCCGAGCGCACTATTCAAACCTTAGAAGACATGCTTCGTGCATGTGTAATCGACTTTGGCAACCGCTGGGAAAAGCACCTGCCACTTGTGGAATTCTCGTACAATAACAGCTACCACACCAGCATTGGAGCTGCTCCATTTGAGGCATTGTACGGGCGTAAATGCCGGTCTCCTCTTTGCTGGGCAGAGGTGGGAGATAGTCAGATCACTGGCCCAGAATATGTGGTAGATACAACCGAGCAAATCGCTCAGATACGAAAACGCATGACAGCCGCTCGTGAACGTCAGAAAGTTTACGCCGACATGGGCAGGAAACCACTTGAGCTCCAGGTTGGGGAGCGGGTACTACTCAAAGTTTCACCCTGGAAGGGTGTGGTTCGTTTTGGTAAACGCGGTAAACTTAACCCACGATACGTTGGACCTTTCGAGGTCATTGAGAAAATAGGCAGGGTGGCCTACAGATTGAACTTACCAGCGGAACTCGGAGCAGTTCACAACGTATTTCACGTGTCCAATCTGAAGAAGTGCCCGTCAGATGAGACCCACGTAGTTCCTTTGAAGGAACTCACGATCGACGAGCAGTTACGATTCGTCGAGGAACCAGTCGAAATCACGGACCGGGATGTTAAGGTCCTCAAGAGCACTAGAATACCTCTCGTTCGAGTTCGTTGGAACTCACGTCGCGGCCCAGAGTTCACCTGGGAGCGCGAAGATCAGATGAAACAAAAGTATCCCCAACTGTTCGCAAACAGTACACCCACTACTGAGGCCGAAGCTACGGAATTTCGGGACGAAATTCCAGATCAACGGGGGGTGGATGTGACACCCCGGGAAAACCAGGAAAACCATACAACTTAACTAGCTTCCTTAGTGAGTGCCTACCAAATTTCGGGACGAAATTTCTTTCAACTTGGGGATGATGTGACAACTCGAAATTTAGAACCTTTCGTTGTACGTTTGAACACTAAGTGACTAGCTAATTTGATGATTTGACGAATGATATGTGCGAACTTATATGATTATGTGTTATGCTATGTGTGTGCTTGTGTGTATGTATGCGAGTATGTATATGAACCGAAACGACACGAACCCGGCTCGAGACCATGTGGTCTCGAGTGAACGATGACCTATGGGCCGGTTGGGCCGCACCTCTTGTAACCCACACGAAACCTACTAGGACTAGTATATATAACATACTCCTAGCAAACTAGTCCATTCTTTGGACAATCCACTCATACTCTCCAACACACACACTCTCCACTCTCTCACACTAAAACCCTAAACACTAAACATCACCTCTCCTCCTTCTTCTCGGATCAAACCAACCGACCTCAAAAGGATTTCTCGGATTTGCTTGTTCACACCAAACAAAGCTTCATCTTTCACCACCTCACAACCGGTTAGTGTTTATGATGTTTGTTAGTGTTTATGATGCTTGTTAGTGTTTATGATGCTTGTTAGTGTTTATGATGTTTGTTGGTTAGTGTTTATGATGTTTGATGTTATGGATGACATGATTGAACTAGAACCGTTTGTACTACGATGATGTGCTTGTGAATCGTGTGTATGATGTTGATAATCGGAACATGCTTTGATTTCGGATATGTGGCATAATGAACTCATGATGTTTTGTGTTTAAATGTAGTCTAAAACACTAGTTGTTGATGTTCATATAAATCGGATTGTGTACTCTTGTGTTAAGAACCGAAAGCTTGCTATTAGGGTGATTTGTTGATAAGTTGTTCATGATTCTTGTTAGACCTAGGTTCATAGGAATGAAGATGAACTACTTGAATATTGAAGAACTAGATGAACATGATGAACACATGAAGAACTTGTTGAATATCATATGAACATGTTGAATATTTGAAATCTGATATGTTTGATCCATTTTTAGTAATTTGCTAGACAAGAAACATGTTTAAGGATTTTGGTTGGATAGTACAAACTGTTACATGAAATCAGAATGTTAGTGGGTAGTACACTGAATCAGCTCCTGTCCAACCGAAACCATCAGTTGCGACTCGAAACCAAGCACAACGAGTCGAGATCCCCGATTGCGACACCGGTTGCGAGTCGCAAACACCTGGTTGCGACTCGAAACCACACCTGATCAGCACACCAACCTTGTGACTCGAGACCACGGTTGCGAGTCCAGTTGCGACTCGTAACCAAAACAGCACGAACCGAAACCACGATTGCGACTCAGGTTGCGAGTCGCAAACGCCTAGTTGCGACTCGAGACAATACACGGATACTCGCTGTTTGGGCTTGCACCTCATTTCGGACTTAATTGTTTGAGCCGGACCTTTGGGCCTACTACACGGACCTCATACGTACTGTTGTTTATGAACGATTATTTGGGCTGCTATAGATGAACTTGCATGCAACGTGCTAGCATACGTGTAGAACATACGTGCAATACATGGTTGGAACCTGACTTGTATGATACAACTATGATAGGACGTGAGTAGCCACAACATTGCTTGTTTGACTTTTCTGTGTTTCTACCGAGCAAACCAAGGTGAGTTCACACCCTCTACAAAGCATGGGATTCCCAGGGGTCAGGAATTGGGGTTAAGGAACTGGGTTCCTCGTCCTCCTTGGGTAGGACAGTAAAGGTTCAGGAATGTAATTCCTCGTCCTCACGGACAGATAACTCGTACTAGACCAAAACTCTATCACGAAGTCCCTCATTTTTATATCGACTTTATCGTCGGGCCAATGGCGAGCGGGTCATTAGTTAGATAGCGCTATTTAGGTCTGACAAACCTCACACCGTGCCGCAGAGGACGGGCGTGAACTAATGGATCTGGGGCACGTCAATGATGATAGACATTGACAGTTTCAGGGCACATAAACATGACTACAGTCAGCAGTCGATATGGTAACGAGTCTAGTGTATACATGGGGTAGCCCCCACGGCCGAAATGCCAGATAACTAACACGGGGTAGCCCCCACGGCAGGTTTGCCAGAGTAACCGGGAACAAACAAGTCACGTTTTTAACTATGGGGTAACCCCCACGGCAGGATGCCAGCTAAAGGAAACTGTTTTCGAAACAACTTAAAACGAACACCCAACCGTGAACTCACTCAACTTGTTGTTGACTCGTTACTACATGTTTTGCAGGTCCTTAGGTTCTTAAGCTGGAGCTTGCATGGAGGAGGATCGTTGTGGGACATGGACGACTGTGTGCCATGTTAAACTATGAAACCATTAAACTTATGTTTTGGTTCAAGACTTATGCTTCCGCTTGCAACTTAACCATGTTTTGTTTGAACACCAATTGTATTGGTTGGATTTTTTTATAACTACTTATATGCTTGTTCAATATGATTGGTGGCTGGATCCTGGTCAGTCACGCCTCCAAGCGGTAGTACTCCGCAGGTGGATTTTGGGGGTGTGACACCAAGGGAACGTTAAAACCACACCCCATGCACGGCAACTTTTCCAGCATTACAACAAGTTCAGCACGGGGCTGTGCTCAGCCCAACACGCCCCGTGCCCAGGCTCTGCAGAAAAATTGCCCAGTTCAGGTAACTGGCCATGGGCCGTGCTCGCTAAACACGCCCAGTGGCCAGCCTTGTATAAGCATTCTTATACTGGCGATCTGACCACGGGGTCGTGCCCGGACCACACGGGGCCGTGGCCAGATGCCCAGCATCATAAAAATTTGTTTTTCGACACCTTTTTACACATTCAATCAACCTAAAAAAATTATTTTTGGGACACATTGAGGACAATGTGTAATTTAAGTATGGGGGGGGGGTGCTAAAACCTTGAATCTTGCAAGTCCTAATAACAAGCCTTACACAAAACTCTATTGGAACCTCTAATCACCCTAAATTTTTTTCAAAAATTTTTCATTTTTTACTTGCCTTGGTTTAATTTGGGAATAACAAATTCTAAAAATGTTATATTTTTACAAATTTACAACTGATAGCATCGTGATAAAAAGAACCAAATAAGAAAATTATGAAAAGGCATGACAAATCTAATTAAAATTTGATTATATATACTTGATCACAATAAAAACCCAGTCCCACAACAAGTGAGTTTTGAGTCTTTGTTGAGCATACAAGCATATATCTTTAAACTAAATGATCATTTTTCGTTTCTTGTGTGAATAGCCGCTTGGTTCTTATGACTCTAGAACTTGCCGCGACTATACATTCCCGGTCCTTATCAACTTGAACCCAAATAAGTAAATGATGGAGACATTAGGACTAACCCATTTTCCTTTCAACACCATTATTTTACATCTTTTTTATCACCTACCCAAAATCCCCCTAGTTAACCCCTTTGAGCCTAAACCTTTTCATTTCAAAACCCACAAACAAACACCTTTTACCCAACAAAACCTTTTTTTCTTTTCAACCCCTTTGTTTTAGTAAAAAAGCTCGGTTATCTTGTGACACGAAAAAAAAAATGGAAGTCTTGCAATAAACAAACAAGTTCCTCAAAGAAATCTTGTTTGAATATGCTTAGTTTGAATAAAAGTCACAAAAACAAAAAATTTTACGACGACCGACGCTTTTTACGATTTTAGCCATTTTTACTAACCACTAACCAAAACCACCTAGCCTTAGCTCAAGCCTAACCCTTCCCCAAAGTCCTCTTGATATTTACGAAAGTTTATAGTTAAAAAGGAGGAAGTTTGATCGCATGGCAAGCATATGGTAGAAGTAAGTTTCATGCCGGTCTCGAGTGTTTCACAAAAATACACAAATCGGCCGAGTTTTGAGTGATCTACCGTGAGGTATGTGAACTTGTATATAAATGGAATTTTAAAGAGGCATGTTATACCAAAATAAGCAATTTTTCTTATAAATCGTTCTAAATAAATCATGACGAATAGGATTGTAAATAAATAAAAATAGAACCCAATAAAGATCTTGGATTCTCGACACTCAAGATGAGCCCAAAACTTCTCCTCTACCTCTTCCATTTGGGTGTGTAAGCCACATATTAAAGAGTTTTGCTTGAGGACAAGCAAAGATTCAAGTGTGGGGGTATTTGATGTGTGCAAAATGTAACATATAAATTACATCAAATAAGGCATAAAACTAACCCTTTTTAGTACTAATGTTGGAAAAAGCGTGTTTCTTTCTTCCTTTTGACTTTACAGGACCAAATGTGTCACACCCCGACCACGTAAAAGAACAAAACGTGGCGGAAATGTCGGGGAGTGTTGTAACAGAATCATTGTTTCATAACATATGGAAATTGAAATATTGTTTTATTGATTAAAAGAGTTACAATGTCTTGACAATCAAAGAAACATAACATAAATAATTAGTCTTGCATCTTTTATTGTCGCTAAGGCCTAAGTCCGCGTAAGTGTATCTTGATAATTCTAAGCATCATATCCTGAAACACATGTGAAAATAGGTACATCAGCATAAAAATGCATGTGAGATACATAGGTTTTGTGAAAATAGAATTCATGACTTATGTTTAAGAAAATGTTTACTCATGAACCTTGTAATTTGCTTTGTCTTATAAATCATTTGAAAAGTGATAAATAAACCAAATGATATATATGTATAAAAGAATAATACATTGTTAAGTAAATAACCAAGTAAAAATGAGTTTGTATCATATAAGTTGTTTGTAAAACAATGTATTGTAAAAAGTATGTTATTTGTATAAAATGTTAAATGTCTAAATTGAAATGATTCAAATAACGCTACGATATGTAATACCATACAAACACTTATATATAGGAAGTACCAGCAGCGTATCCACCATGCTTGTATCATATTACACAAGCCTCGTTACTTAAATCACTTACTCAAACCAAACCACCAAAGTAAAATGTTTATGTATAATCAAATGTCAAAATGTTTGTGTGGAAACCATGTCTAATGTCTATGTCTAATGTAAATCATGAATTGTGTATATCAATGTCAAAATGTTTATGTCTAATGTAATTCATGAATTGTGTATATCAATGTCAAAATGTTTATGTCTAATGTAAATCATGAATTGTGTATATCAATGTCAAAATGTTTATGTCTAATGTAAATCATGAATTGTGTATATCAATGTCAAAATGTTTATGTCTAATGCAAATCATGTAATGTGTATCCAAAATATCATGTATGGTAAGTGAAATATATCAACTAAACCATATGTAAAATGCACAAAAACAAGGTATTGAAGTAAAACATGGTTTAAATCAAAGTTATGTTTTGTGGAACAAATGCATGCTATACTGATATAAACATCTATGCGGTATTGTGAAAATGCATACATCCAAGCCTTGTGACTGTGGCGATAAACCCCTAAACGAATTTAAAGGTCTATCTGTGTTATGTTTATCGAATTCGGTCATTCCTTCCATCCAAACATACCTAGGATGTCAGGAACGGGAGTTGTCAATTCCTATGGTACCACTACCTACTAACGAATGGCGTGATCAATGTTAATGAATGTATATTGTCCCATTTGAACAAACCAAATGTCATACCAAAATGTAAGCATGTGATGAATAACAAATGTACTAAGTATGCACACAATGGACATACATAGCATAAAATGTAATGTAAAACAATGTACTAAGTATGCACACAATGGACATACATAGCATAAAATGTAATGTAAAACGATGTACTAAGTATGCAACAAAGGACATACATAGCAAAAACACAATGAAATCATGTACTATAAGTGTACTATTGAACATAACAATCATATGATATGAAAACATGAAAAGCACGAAAGTAACGAGTAGGCACATGTGTTTCACCCCAAAATGTTTGGAAAACAGTAAAAGAGGGGTCTATGTACTCACTCGAGATTGCTCAATAGTCCTAGGATAACCACCAAGTAATGCTAGAAGATCTCGGAATCAAACGGTACCTAATATAGGTAACTACATTAATAAACCAGACCTAAATCGGAGGATCAGATAGAATGAGGGCTCATAAACCAAATGAGTATGGGAACTCATGTAATATGGCTTAACAAAGCCCACATACTAAAATGAAACCTAACCTAAGTGCTTACGACCCATTACGGCCCGTTTAGGTAGCTTATGCTACTTTAACGCGTCGTTCGTGTAAAACACGTTCGGAACACCTAACTAGTCCTATGACAAGTAAAATATGCCTTAACATGTCTAATATTGTTGCCAAATCAGTTTAGATGTTAAAAGTTATGTTACATATGCTTAAAATGAATTTTGGCGTAAAAAAGGCATTTTGGTAATTTACCTAAGGCATATAAACTACCTATCATACAACTACTTAACGAAGCGACCATAAGGTATAACCTCGGAAGGTTATTCCCTATGTACTATGGTCACCTAAAGTGTTTGGTCAGATCCTAATGATCGACCAAACGGGTCAGGTTCGAAAGTATAAGCGATCATTTAGATCGCTTACCTTACGACCCTATATAAGCACTATGTAGGATCGTATTCTGACCCGTACGAGTCTATCAGAGGAGTTTTGGTCAATTACAGGTGCGGAAAACAAGTAATCAACGTAGAAATAGCTAGATCTTCACTTAAATCACCTTTCTGATTGATATAACAACGTTTACAGCCAAATCTCACACCGGCAGCACCTCGGTATGGAAAACAAGAACTGATACAAATGATTTCGCTCATGAGGTATTTATAGGGACTAGGTTTTGTTTATATGGACATGTCCACAAAAGCGAAACCTCCCATGTACATAAAAGCGAAACCATATTTAAGGTTTCCCACATACGGACATGTTCATAAAAGCGAAACCATCTTTAAGGTTTCCCACATACGGACATGTGGTTTCCCACATATGAACATGTGGTTTCCCATATATGGACATGTCGGGAAATCTCGTACAATGTGCCCTAATCTAACATTCTAAGACTAAGACTCGATACAAGATGAAGTCTACAGATGCATGCACTAACAGACTCCCCCTCAGATGTTGACGAGTCTTAAGTGTCGAGTCTTCGCATCTTCAGTCTTGATCTGTCTCTGGGCTTCCTTCTCTCAATGTCTTCTTGCAAGTCTTCAGACTCCCCCTTTCGATATGCTGGAATTTCTTCAGTTCATCAGCATCATCAGCTTTAGGATCGTTGTCTGGCTTTCCATCTCACAGCTTTTCAATATCAATCCGCTTGACTCTTCATATTCCAAGATCATTGCCTGACTATCTCCAATCAGATTCCTCAGGTATCGAAACCTGACTAAACCTGCACATTCTTAACCCATAAATAAATTCTTTAAATTTAACAATTTGTATCCACCTACATGCTGATATAATCAGATAACTTCCTCTCATAAACATATGCATCAACACCGACTCTCCCTCAGATCATACATACAAGATGAACCACTTGTTGATTTAAAAACATATTTTGACAATTAAGACACACTCCCCCTCACAATAATGTCATCATGTTTAGCACTTGGAATTTTGAAAATCAGCTCTCCAACACCAGTTGTCGAAAATATTTTTGATTTTTCAAAAAATTTATGCTAAAACACACTGAAAATCTTTTTGGACTTTTTAAAGTAAAGAAATGCAATAAAGAAATATTTACAAACAATATTTTTTGTGTGCAAGAGGATCATATCAGTTTTTGACAAGTCACAAGTACCGTTGAGCTTAGTTACACATTAAGAATTAAACAATTCACTTAGATTGCCAATATACTGATCCACTTAAATTCTCACATAAATTTCAACTGATTCAGGATATGAGTTAAGTGTTTTAAGAACTTAAACTCATTCATGTGTCCCACCTCTTGAATATACTCCCGTATCCAGATCCCAATATTCAGTCTTACAGGTGAGTATACCACAGATGATATCTGTAAGGGGTTAAATTGCGAGGGCCGTGAGAGCTCAGGTCGATCTTTCGATACGCAGAAAGATGATGGCTTCGACTTTGGTGGGTCCCCTTTAGAGGATCTTTTGAATTACAACAGCAATGACTATCAATTTTATTGTTTCATCAATTTGCTGAGGGCGGCGCTATATTTCAAGCAAGCAGAAAGTATTCTCCGGGGACTAGGCCATTGCTTCCGCAAAATCAGAAGTCCCGGGATAATACCCCAGATATCACTGAACATAAAGACCTAGTATCTCAGAAAGAGGGACCTTTCAAACGAGATTTCAGGGGTTACCTATATATCCAAGTAGTGTTCCCCACGAAACAAGAAAGTTTGAATTTAAGTTTATATCCCGAAAAAGTTTACTAAATGTGTAAAAACCTATCGGCATATCATCAGTGAGACCGTTTAACGCTATTTAAACAATACAATTCTTTAGCAAACTGTAACTGTCTACTGATGTACTATCATTTCCTCTTTTCACAACAAAACTCGTTTTTATTTTTATCATGTTTTTGTCTTTTTCATATTTTCAAATGTTTTTGGATTTTCAGAAATTTCTACTCCCCCTAAAATGCAAACACATTAAAGGAAATTTGAAAACAAACTGTACACTAAACTTGACAACTGATATCGAATCGCTTCAAATCGCCATCCACTTGGCATAAACAATCAGAACTCCCCCTTTCACAAAACTATTTTCTCATAATGATTTCAAAACACTTAAGTTTGTTTTAACCAAAATGATTTTTCCGGAAAATAAGTTTTGTTGGTTTTACCACTTGTAAAGTTAGGGGTTTGGTTCATCATTTTGTCCATTCAATCTCTTATATCAGGATTACATCAAGTTCAAACTAATGACCTTGAGTAATCACTTTGTCATAATCAACCTCTCACCACTTGTAAGAATATCCAAAACATATAACCACATGTAGGAATAAAACATCTACACAAAACCATTTTACCAATCAAGATGCCGATTCCTGCTTCACACTTACTAACCTGGAAGCTCCGGCAAGTCACACTTAATCTGTAAAAATTTTAACAATTTTAACAACTTTCATACAAACACTTTAAAATATGAATGATGTCGATTCCTGATCCATGATATAAACTTGGGATCTCCGGCAAGTCAAGTTTTTCAATGAAAGAAAATATCCACCCAAGCCTGACCAGCCTTGGGTGTTTTCAATTCAGAAGCAGTTGGGGTGTAAGTTGCTTTCTTTTTAGCATAAAACTCCTTTACCCTTTCACTTTCCCTTCAACCATTTTTCCGAAAATCTTCTTAACTTTCCCATTAAACGCTTTCTCAACATCAAAGTTATCCTTCTCAGAATAACCCTGATTTGAGATTTCAGACTTTCCAGTTTTCCTTTTAAAATTTTCAGTCCTCAATGGTGGAAAGTTCTCATCATCCATTGAAGGAACTGAGTTTTCATCACTCTCATCAAACTGTGGCTCCTCTAATTTTGTGGAGTCAGATTCATCGCCAAATTTTACATCTGATTTCTTAACAACCCATTTTTGATTGTCAAATTTCACATTTCGCTTGTAAAATCTCTTTGAACATTCACCAACTTCAAATGTTGAATTTTTGAAAACTTTAAAATTTTCAGTTGGTGATTCGGTTTTATCAACAATAACTTCTTTTAGTTTTCCAGAAACTCCCTGTTTTGTGTTTGTCGCTTTCGGACAGTTCCATGCAATGTGACCAGCTTCATTGCATCGGAAACAGGTTCTTGTTTCTTTCCTTTGATAAGCTCCATTCTTCATCTTTTCAGCAAGAAACTCCTGGTTTGACTGTTTCCAGAATGAGCTCTTTGCTTCCTCTTCATGGCTAGTTCCTGCAACATATGTCATTTTTTATTTATAATCTCGAACATATTTTTCATTTTTATAGTTTTCAGGTGGAATAAAACCAAGTCCTTTCTTTTTGTAGCTATGATTGTGGTTTGGTTTCTTTTGAAAAACCGAACCAGAATTGTAACTCTTTTTCTTGTTTAAACGCTGTAGAAATCTTGAAGTGTACTTTTTAGGTTTTTCAGAAAGATTTAAATCTTTTATTTCAGAAATATTAATTTCTGTCATTTTGAAAACCTTTTTGATCATGTCAAAACGAACACTTCTTATTGGAAACTCTTTATCAAAATATAATTTGTCAGAATCATTCAAAGTATATGCAACTTCAAATGTTTCATCATTCAAATTAGATTTTGACAACAAAAACTCTTTACTGTAAACCCGTTTTCCCGACGATTTTGAACTCTTTTCGGACGAACTCGAACTCCTGACTGACTGACACGAACTTTCGGACTCGGACTTTGACTCTGACTCCTCATCCTTATCCAACACCTGATCGACCACTCGTTTTATCAGTTCTGACTCATGATCTGTGTCAGACGCTGTGAACGTGACGTCAATATTGTCCGGTAAAACATCGGTTATCTCGGATTCTAACTTAATATTGACCGCCTGTTTTAGTTCTTCTTCGTTAGGTTTTCTAGGCGAGTACCCTTCCCAAATCGGAGGCGGACACTTATTATAACATACACCCTGTTTCTTACCAGTAACCTTTTTCTTCTTTGGCTTTGTTTCTTCACCTTGAAACGCTTCAAATCCTTCAACTGTTGGATAAATTCTATCAATTATGTAGTCACAACCTTTGTAACTTTGCAGCAATCTTCTGATTCTTTCATTTTCAGTTGCTTCACTATCCAACTCTTTCTTCCACTTTGCACATTCTTCTATGTACAAGTTGATCTCTTTCTGCTTTGTCATCATGGTAGCATTCAACATCTTCAAAGCTTTCTCTCTTTCAGAGTTAGTCTTTTCCAGACTATTCACAGTTCTGTTCAATACATCATATGACTCTTTCAAATTTTTTACATCAAACAACAACTTTTCTTTCAACTTTTCTAACTCACTAAACCTCTCATCTTTTTCTATACATTGTTTACATGACTCTAAACAAGTAAGACATGGTTTTGTGACTTCAACTATCTTTTCTATCTCTACAATCTTCTCAACTTCCACTATTTTCTCCACTTCAACTATCTTCTCAATCACTTTGACTTCTTTCAGTTCTTTTGCAGCTTTCCTCTCTTTGAGTTTCTTCAATTTATCTGCAAAATAAAATTCAAAACTGTCAGAAGATAGATGAGTTTTTCCAACATTTATCTGTTTAAACTCTTCATCATCACTGTTATCTGTTGAACTATTTTCAGAGGAAACAGATTCTTCATCTTTTTCTTCATCATCAGATAACACAGCCATCCATTCTTTCACCAACTCTGGCCTTTGAACAATCTGAGCAATAAAAGCTTTAACATTAGGATCAGCTGGAATGTACTTGTCCCAGCTAAAACCATCAGCCACTTTCTCGTCATCTTGATCCATGATGCCATAGTAAGCCTTTTTGTTTGCATCTTCGATCATTCTTCCATGTGCCGTTTGTGGATCTTTTTGTTGATGTGGTAGATGAGTAATTTGTTGATAAATGGATTTCCTATAATAATCATCTTTCCCAGACGACTCCTTTGCTCCTCTCGGCTCCTGATTCTTGCACTCTCTTTTAAAGTGGCCTTTCTCCCTACAACGAAAACAGACAACTTTAGATTTATCAAATCCTAGATTAGAAAGATTTGCATCCAAAAAATCATTTCTTCCTGTAACCAATCTAAATTTTTCTGCTCTCCTCAAAACACTAGCTAAGGCCCATTTAATATCCATCAGTTCCAGCTCCTCTGCATCGATTTGGTCATAATCTTCCTTTGTGAGCATCGGATTACCAATTCTTCCGGCAATCAACCCTTCATAAGACTCTAATGCATGGACCAATAATCCCATATGATTCTTTACAATCTCTTCAGAATAATTTTGTCCATTTTGAAGATGTAAAGCCACATTGCACTGAATTAGATGACCATTTCCAGCAGATGAACTTTGAACACTTGGAGGATTCACCGTTGAGAACCCACTAGCGTTGACTGATCCTTGACTGCTTGGTGTAGATTGATTTCCAGCACTAAATGCAGTTTGTATCTTTGGACTTGCTTCAGCAGTTTGAACATTTCCTTTATAGTACAATTTAATATCTTGTTGATGAGTAGAACTGTTCATTCTAGCAATTTTCTGCTGCTCCAGATCCTGTGCCTCCAACTTTTCTATAAACTGTGCAATCGATAACCTTTTAAACTGTCCGGAATTCTTCAATATCATCAGATATGTACCCCATTCCTGTTGCGGTAACGCATCAACAAGCTTTTCAACCCATTCTGCTGGAGTTTTTGTAATCTTCAATTGTGACATGGTGCGTACAAGATTACAATATCTTTCAATAAGACTCTTTGTTGTTTCACCAGGCATGCACGCAAATAGTTCAAATTCCTTTTTCAGCAATGCTGCTTTACTTTGAAGCATCTCAGTACTTCCTTCGAATTTCGTTTTAAGAGCTTCCCAAATAGAATAAGCGTTTTCATCATGTTGAAGCAACACAAATATATCTTCTTTAACAGCTTGTTGTAACAAATTGATCATCATCTATTCTCCTTTGTAACTCTCTCTTTCTTGCTCTGTGAATTCTGAAATTATTTTATCGACTCCCGCTGAATTCTTTGGCCTCTCATATTCAGTTTCGATGCTCTCCAAAGCTTTTAGATGATTCGCTTGAACCCAATTCTCAAACCGTTTCTTCCATCCATGATAATCTTCAATTCCCATAAGTTTCGGGGGTTTTTGCATTGTTCCGATTTCATTCTACATTGTCATGGTTTTAGTAAAGTCGGATGAACTAGTTGGGGTTGTAGCAAACACGTTGTAGAATTCAGAATCCATGTTTCGGTAACGAAGAATTTCTTAAACAAGCTTTCAAACGAACTTGTTCACCTCGTAAATCACCTGAAACAAACAAGCAAATGATCAGCTTAAAGAATTATCAGTTAACAGAATAAGACTGGTACTCGAACTGGTGAATATTCTGTGCGGACTGAAAGTTGACACACTGTGCGGACTGCTTATGACCCGGATCAAATTCGGATGACCCTTTTCAATGACCTCACTAAACCACACAACCTGAAACAAGTTTGAATTCAAATAAACTCAACCACCTCTTGTGAACTGTTTCTAGTGATTTTACTGAACTGCTTTGAACCGAATAACTTTGATGCGATGTATGACCCTAAGATTAATACAAACACCGCCTTTTGCAAACAATATTAATAACCGACAACTCTGATGCTTATACACTTTGACCAAGATGTAATAATATCAAACTCTTTCAAGATTCTTTCATTTTGTCGATTCAAAATAGTGGGCTGACACCAAACATTTTTAGATTGTGAAAATGGCCGACAACTTTTACCAATACAAATCCATTGGGCTACTGAATTAATGGACTGACAAACTTTATCTTTTGCATGCAAACCGGAATTCTCACTGGACCTTCAATTTTGAACGTGTCTGATTGGACCACAAATATTAAGTGGAGCAAATGTATTAACAATTTGATTAATGATTCGACTCTTTTGATTTGGCCTCAAAACTTTAAGTCACATGCAATTCTTGGACAAAAACAACTGACTTTTTCCCATGCAAACTTTAAATAAAACACCCATGTGATCGACTGACATCAACCATTTAGCCAACAAACTGCCGACAATTACTAATGGACAAACAAGTATGATTGGGCCACCAATTTCACTATTTTGAAATTCTGCAATTCACGTAATATCCCTAACAATGACCGACAACTATTGTGTTATCACACAAATTCACATGCAAACACATAGTACAAACTGACACTAGACACAAAATGTCCTTTCCCGACGTACTGACACCTTGACTAACACAATACATGTGATTTCTATTCCCAACAAACTGACAACCTTGATTAATGATTCACAATACACGATTTTTCAAACAGTTACTTATGAGCGAAATCAAGTTTCTGATATGTCCTTAAAAGCGAAATCAGGGTTATGATGTGTCCTTAAAAGCGAAACTAGGTGTCTTAGGTTGACACAAAAGCAAAACTAGGTCTCTTAGTGGTCCTATGAGCGAAACCCTATGTCAAATGAGCGAAACCTGATGTCAAATGAGTGAAACCCTTTGTCAAATAAGCGAAACCTTATGATCACAAGAGCGAAATCTCTGGTTGTCCGTAAGAGCGAAACCTATTCGGAGGTTGTTTTTGACCATTTTTAGTTCGAATTTTAGTGTGAAACTTTCAGGGATTTGTCTATGATCAATTATCTACAAACTGTGAAATTTTGAGCAGATTTCGACCGTTAAATCTCGTTCTGATGAAGAAAGAAGGTGTATAAGTAAGAATTTATGATGAAATCCAGCAAATTTCTGTAGAACTCCTCCTCCTGAAGCTCTGATACCACTTGTAGGATCGTATTCTGACCCGAACAAGTCTATCAGAGGAGTTTTGGTCAATTACAGGTGCGGAAAACAAGTAATCAACGTAGAAACAGCTAGATCTTCACTTAAATCACCTTTCTGATTGATATAACACGTTTACAGCCAAATCTCACACCGGCAGCACCTCGGTATGGAAAACAAGAACTGATACAAATGATTTCACTCCTGAGGTATTTATAGGGACTAGGTTTCGTTTATATGGACATGTCCACAAAAGCGAAACCTCCCATGTACATAAAAGCGAAACCATATTTAAGGTTTCCCACATACGGACATGTTCATAAAAGCGAAACCATCTTTAAGGTTTCCCACATACGGACTTGTGGTTTCCCACATATGAACATGTGGTTTCCCATATATGGACATGTCGGGAAATCTCGTACAATGTGCCCTAATCTAACATTCTAAGACTAAGACTCGATACAAGACGAAGTCGACAGATGCATGCACTAACACACTAAACTAAAAGTGACGAGCTAAGCATGTTAAAACATGCTTAACTAAGTTTAGAAAACAGGTTTGGTATCAAAACAAACGGTTTTGATACCTAAGAGTAGTTTGGTTACAAAATACGCAAGAATACGCATTTTGGCCGAAACTACGACTCGTCACTGAGCCTAGATGACGTGGTAATCAGTAGGTATAGCCACTAGAGACTATAACCATCGTGATTACGCTCACGTTAGGAAGTTTCAACAAACTTCGCGTTGACCATAAACTGGTCAATGCATAAATTCAAACATAGTTTGACTTTCGGACTCGAAAAGCGATAAAAGAATGAAGGAACACTTACAAAGGGTCCCCGCAAGCTAATCTTGATCCAAGTAGCTCAGGTATGAAGCAATGGCTTCAACTTAGAGCATTCTTAGATCAGATTTGTGGGTTTTGTAAGTGAATGGGTTGGGTATTTATAGGAATGTTAGAACCGTTAAGATCGTTTATCGAATAACGTGCTTCAATCTCATCCCTGCATTTGTTGCAACACCTTGGTACCCAAATTGGCCCCCCAACATCAGGGATTAACATGTGGCATTGGGTTTATGAGTGCTTAACAGCTGTAACCAGCTATTAACCACATTTTGAGGTTCTGGAAGGTCCTTACGGACCGTAAGGGAGAGGGCTTACGGTCCGTAAGCCAGTAACTTTGCTGAAATGATAGTTTTGGTCCCTGCAGCTCCAAACTTGGTTTTCGATGTATTTTTGACACGTTTAAGCCCCGTTAACCCCATTTCAAAGCTCTAAAATGAAGTTAAAGTATAAGGAACTTAAAATGTGATAAAAAATATCTTGGATGTCGGTTCGTTTGGCCGTACGATTGCGTTGTTCGGTTAATTACGACGGACGTCGTAACGGATGCAAAAACGGTCCAAATTGCGTGACGAATGGATTTTTCTTATGCCAAACACTAAAATAAAATATTTTAATGTTTACATAAATTTTTGGATGTCCGGATGTATTCAGAATGTATGTTATGCGTGAAAATGCAAACTTGTGCAATTTTTGACGCTTTTAGTCCCTGAATGACCCAAAAGTTTATTTTAGCACACCGAACCCCTCAAAGCCTATTTCTAAGCTATGTAAAGGATATTATGGTATGTTTAACTTATGGTCATGTTTCGGAATGTCTGTTACAGTTCAAATTGGCATACTTTCGCAGTTTGTCAAATTTAGTCCCTATAAGCGAATAAACTTGATTTCAGCACACCAAGCCTTCCAAAACTTATTTCTAAGTTATGTAAAGGTTATTTAAGGTATGTTAAGCCTATGTCACTATTCTGGAGTGTTTTTTGCATTAAACTGGTTATATTTACGCATCAGTGCGCGTATAACCTTCCAGAAAGCGATTTAAAGCCCGAAATCGAACAAGAATTGATATGTGTAAATGATACACATATTTATACAAATACCAAGTATGAAATACAATATTTCATTGGTTTGGTATTTGTTTAATGGTTGAAGTGACACAGGTGTCACAGTCTCCCCTACTTCAGGAAATTTTGTCCCGAAATTTATTTAGAGGAAACTTGTGAGAGCTTGAAACATGAAGTTGAAAAGATCAAACAACACTGGTTAGAGTCCTGAACTTCTAGTAACTTTAAATAACGTCATGCTTGCAATGTGAGAGGGACACTTATATACAAGTATATAAAGAGTTATTGGTGCGTCCTCCATACCTCCTGTACATTGTTCACATTTCGTTATTGTTGCCACTATCGGTTCTTACACATAATAAATCTTACTGTGGTTTCCATGCACTGAACTTCGTAATTATGTATGCATCCATAATTACATAATTCCTTGCGTAGTCACGTAGTGCATCTTAAAATGTGTAGGGGAAGAAAACAATGAACGAGCCTGTGATGATTGTGACTAGACCACCATAGGGTCCATTTTATTAAATCAAGAGTAAATTACAAAGTTCGTCCTTTATGTATGTCATTTATTACAAAGTATGTCATTTATCTTTAATAAGCTCAGAAAACATACTCAATGTTTGCAAATCCTTACATGTTACGTCCTTTAGTCCTAACCCAGTTACTTTTTATGGTAAAAACTGACCAACTGGACCCCACATAAGGGGTATTTTGGTCATTTTACCTAAATACTAAAATAAATAATAAAAATATATATATATATATATATATATATATATATATACATACAGCTCTCTCTCTCTCTCACAACACACGTCAGCTCTCTCTCTCTCTCTCTCTCACATAAACACCTCTCTCTCTCTCTCTCTCAACACACACCAGCTCTCTCTCTCTCTCTCTCTAATCGCCGGACCACCACCACCGGACCGACAACCACCGCCATACACCTCACCAGACATACCACAACCGCCATACACCTCACCGGACCACTGCCACCACCTGCACACACCTCACCGGACCACCACCACCTCCACACCCCCACCGTTGGACTCCAAAACGGTTATACTTCAACGAAACAGTTACTTTGAGTCGGTTAGTTATCGGAGACACTCAAACGGCCACTTTCTTCCTCGCCTCCGCCGTACGCCGCCGCCTCTCCGCCGTACGCCGCCGCACATTAAGGATGTCATCATCGCAGTTAAGGATGTCATCATCGCAGTTAATCGCCACCGTATGCGGTCTTCGTTCTACTGCCCTCTTTTCTCTCTCTCTAATCGGATAGAATTAGGTGGTGGTTGTGGGGAGATTTGTAGTTTGAATCCGGATTTGGGGTTTGTTTGGGGTTAGTAGCTTAAATGTAGATTAGGGTTTGAATTTTGTGGTGGTGTTCAGATCTGTACATATTCAGATCTGAATATGCAGGTTGGGGTTGGGGGTTGGGCGGTGGTGGAGGTACGGTGTTGGGGTTTTTGCAGCGGTGGTGATGATGGAGCTATGGCGGTTGACGGTGGTGATGGTGTTGGTGATAGTGGTGGGAATGTGTGATTTGATTGCCGGAAAACTGGTTTGGAGCAGAGTAAACTTGCAGGTGAAGTGGTGGTGGCAGATCGGTGGTGGTGGTGGTGCTGGTGGCGGTGGCAGCTGGGTTGTGGTGGTGGGGTTAGGATAGTTAGAGAGAGAAGGAGAAACATTAGTCTGTATATATTTATTAAATAAAGAGTAAATTAATAAATCATTAAATAGATTTTAATATATTAATTAGGGTAAAATGTCTAAAATACCCTCATGTAGGATCCACCTGGTCAGATTTAACTATAAAAACTAACTCAGTTAGGGCTAAAGGACATAACACGCAAGGGTTTGCAAACATTAAGTATGTTTTCTGAGCTTATTAAAGATTAAGGACATACTTTGTAATAAATGACATACATAAAGGACGAACTTTGTAATTTACTCTTAAATCAATAAATGATTTTAATAGACAACCAAGGAGTCTTTTCAGCTTATATCATCACATGTCATTCTTAACCAGATTTTTGAATCAATCTTTTTGACTAGACCACTAAAAGGGTCTCTTATGAATCATGGAATGGTACTATATAATCCAAGGGTCTTAACTATTACATAGAAGCCCATTAAGGATTTAAGGTAGTACCTTTGGATATCCTACTATGAATCCTTCATATGAAGATATGGAAGGTGCTACGAGGATTTGGATAACAAAAATAAAACCACAAAAGGAAAAACATAACACAAAAACACATAACCACAAAATTGTTTATCTTGATCTTTAATTTGTTATCATTTTGTTAATTGTGCACATGCATTTAAAGCATACCAGGTATCCAATCCGTGGATTTTGATTGGCACTTTAAATATTTCCAAGGATCTGACTATGAAGATAGGAAGATCTTAAAAAGAAAATTCGATTTCGATTATAAGGAATCGAAATGTTCGAATTAGGGTATACAAGGAATCCAATTAAGGACTCTGATTTGAATGATAATCATCCACAAGGGTCTAATGTGAAGATAAAAGATCCTATATGGATTTTAGAAGTCGAAGATGTTTTGAAACCTTGCACTGGATGTGCTTAAGTCAAAACATGAAGTAAAAATGCTTATGAAGTTGAGATGCTAGATATGTCAAGGCGACATATGAAGCAGAATTTGGAGGTTAAGTCAATGTATGAGGAAAATATTTTGAAAACTATGCATGGGGTTTCTTTTAAAAATGTGTTTAATGTTTTTGAAACCTTATATATAATACTTTTGAAATCATAAAGTAGGTGTATTAGGTAAAAATGTTTTAAAATCATGCGAGATGAATTTTGAAATTATGTATAAGGTTTTTGAAAACATGATTGATGCTTTTGAAATCATGCACTTGATATAAGTAATTATACTGTATTAATAACATTTTGAAATCATGAAGGCTGTTTTTGAAGCCCTCATACTATGTATGTTGAAAAATCAAAACGTAATGGGTATGAGATTTGAAAATACCCTTAGTTATCTAACCAAGGATTCAAAGGCACAGATGTGCAGAAGCATGATTACTCATAATGTCACTTTATTTTCTGTACTTCGTATCTTAGAATTTTCTATGGTAATCATGAGTAAACACAAGAATGGGAAATATTCACAAGAGTAGTTTGTAAGGAACATAGTTCCTTAATGTAGGTATTATAGGGAAATGCCATACACACATGTAACTACACTTGTATATCAGAATTTGTGATCAACGATTTATTTATAAACAAAACTGATTGTTTCACATTACAAGAAAAACAAAGAAATAAAAGCATTAGATTAAAACAGTAACATCTTATACTCAGCCAAATGCTCATCCGTGGGTCAGATTTGCATTGACAATCTTTGTTCACTTGTTCCTGAAATAGCTCGTCTCGCCGTAGTTGTACCAAGTACCAGATGGTAAACGAGCTGAAGCAGGGTTGACTTGGGGTTGGTTTGGACCACCTTAGATTGGGTTGAATTGACAAGAATTTGCCAGGTGACCGAGTCGTCCACATGATGCACACAGACGACACTGCAGGTAAGCTCGGTGAGGTGCGTTACACTTGTTGCACATCAGTGCAGTACCGGCATAAGGTTTCCTAGCAGGAGGTTGAGCAGCAGCAAGGTTTATAACAGCTTTGTTTTGGATAGTAAAGCGGCATATGTTAACCAAATGTCCCCGCCGTCCACAGTAGGTACATTTGAAGCAGGGTATGAGGTTTGAATGATGACGGTTGCATCGTTTGCACCATGGGGCAGTTCCAAAGTACGGCTTCCTAGCTGGTGGCGCTGCCATTTGGCTAGGTCCTGCTTGATTAGGTGCAACTGCTGTGGGTTTCTTTGAAGCCTTACGCTTCCTTGATTTTGGTGCAGGCTTGACTTCTGCTTCCTTTGGTGACTCTTGAGTGGCTTCATTGTTGAGACGAGACATGGCAATGCCTAAATCCACCGTCTTCAGAATCACTTCGCCTATTTCCTGAGCAAATTTGGCTGTTTGCTCGGACATTTGACCGTTGCTGAGAGGAAGAGACATTCTAGAAGGAAATGAAAGACATAGGAAGAAACAAGTGAAATGTTATCGGAAAATCAAAACAAAATGGAAACGCATAAAATTGCGATCATTTGTTTGTTACCTAAGGCAAACAAATGAGATGGTGACTAATCAAAGTAACAGGTCATATTAATGTATTACTGAAGACATGCTCGCCTATAAGTGAACACTCACCCCAAGAGTTCCCAGGTAAGAGTGACTGGTCCGATTCTGCGGATTTGTACGAACACTCTAGCCTTAGAAAGAAAACTCAAAGTACAGGTATTCACCCTTCCAGTTTGCACGTGTTCACATTAAAAGACCCAAACTTTGACGAGATTTTGAAAAATTTAAAGGTTCAAAACCTTACAATAAATCATCCTAGAACAGATGATTGATTTACAAAGCGGTTTTGAAATTTGTGTTCTAGTTGTGGTCGTCGCCTAAGGACAGGTGACGGTATTATTTTATGACTAAACGCAAGTAAACTCGCGTTAGGGTCCTAGGAAGGTTATAGACTAGGTTAAAGCATTACTAATAACCTAATTCCCTATAACCATGAGCTCTGATACCAACTTTTCTGTCACACCCCGACTACGTAAAACAACAAAACGTGGCGGAAACGTCAGGGAGTGTTGTAACACAATCATTGTTTCATAACACATGGAAATTGAAATATTGTTTTATTGATTAAAAGAGTTACAATGTCTTGACAATCAAAGAAAGATAACATAAATAACTAGTCTTGCATCTTTTATTGTCGCTAAGGCCCAAGTCCGCCTAAGTGCATCTTGATAATTCTAAGCATCATATCCTGAAACACATGTGAAAATAGGTACGTCAGCATAAAAATGCCTGTGAGATACATAGGTTTTGTGAAAATAGAATTCATGACTTATGTTTAAGAAAATGTTTAGTCATGAACCTTGTAATTTGCTTTGTCTTGTAAATCATTTGAAAAGTGATAAATAAACCAAATGATATATATGTATAAAAGAATAATACATTGTTAAGTAAATAACCAAGTAAAAATGAGTTTGTATCATATAAGTTGTTTGTAAAACAATGTATTGTATTTGTATAAAATGTTATATGTCTAAATTGAAATGATTCAAATAACGCTACGATATGTAATACCATACAAACACTTATATATAGGAAGTACCAGCGGCGTATCCACCATGCTTGTATCATATTACACAAGCCTCGTTACTTAAATCACTTACTCAAACCAAACCACCAAAGTAAAATGTTTATGTATAATCAAATGTCAAAATGTTTGTGTGGAAACCATGTCTAATGTCTATGTCTAATGTAAATCATGAATTGTGTATATCAATGTCAAAATGTTTATGTCTAATGTAATTCATGAATTGTGTATATCAATGTCAAAATGTTTATGTCTAATGTAAATCATGAATTGTGTATATCAATGTCAAAATGTTTATGTCTAATGTAAATCATGAATTGTGTATATCAATGTCAAAATGTTTATGTCTAATGCAAATCATGTAATGTGTATCCAAAATATCATGTATGGTAAGTGAAATATATCAACTAAACCATATGTAAAATGCACAAAAAACAAGGTATTGAAGTAAAACATGGTTTAAATCAAAGTTATGTTTTGTGGAACAAATGCATGCTATACTGATATAAACATCTATACGGTATTGTGAAAATGCATACATCTAAGCCTTGTGACTGTGGAGATAAACCCCTAAACGAATTTAAAGGTCTATCTGTGTTATGTTTATCGAATTCGGTCATTCCTTCCATCCAAACATACCTAGGATGTCAGGAACGGGAGTTGTCAATTCCTATGGTACCACTACCTACTAACGAATGGCGTGATCAATGTTAATGAATGTATATTGTCCCATTTGAACAAACCAAATGTCATACCAAAATGTAAGCATGTGATGAATAACAAATGTACTAAGTATGCACACAATGGACATACATAGCATAAAATGTAATGTAAAACAATGTACTAAGTATGCACACAATGGACATACATAGCATAAAATGTAATGTAAAACGATGTACTAAGTATGCAACAAAGGACATACATAGCAAAAACACAATTAAATCATGTACTATAAGTGTACTATTGAACATAACAAGCATATGATATGAAAACATGAAAAGCACGAAAGTAACGAGTAGGCACATGTGTTTCACCCCAAAATGTTTGGAAAACAGTAAAAGAGGGGTCTATGTACTCACTTGAGATTGCTCAATAGTCCTAGGATAACCACCAAGCAATGCTAGAAGATCTCGGAATCAAACGGTACCTAATATAGGTAACTACATTAATAAACTGGACCTAAATCGGAGGATCGGATAGAATGAGGGCTCGTAAACCAAATGAGTATGGGAACTCATGTAATATGGTTTAACAAAGCCCACATACTAAAATGAAACCTAACCTAAGTGCTTACGGCCCATTACGACCCGTTTAGGTAGCTTATGCTACTTTAACGCGCCGTTCGTGTAAAACACGTTCGGAACGCCTAACTAGTCCTATGACAAGTAAAATATGCCTTAACATGTCTAATATTGTTGCCAAATCAGTTTAGATGTTAAAAGTTATGTTACATATGCTTAAAATGAATTTTGGCGTAAAAAGGGCATTTTGGTAATTTACCTAAGGCATATAAACTACCTATCATACAACTACTTAACGAAGCGACCATAAGGTATAACCTCGGAAGGTTATTCCCTATGTACTATGGTCACCTAAAGTGTTTGGTCAGATCCTAATGATCGACCAAACGGGTCGGGTTCGAAAGTATAAGCGATTGTTTAGATCGCTTACCTTACGACCCTATATAAGCACTAAACTAAAAGTGACGAGCTAAGCATGTTAAAACATGCTTAACTAAGTTTAGAAAACATATTTGGTATCAAAACAAACGGTTTTGATACCTAAGAGTAGTTTGGTTACAAAATACGCAAGAATACGTATTTTGGCCGAAACTACGACTCGTCACTGAGCCTAGATAACGTGGTAATCAGTAGGTATAGCCACTAGGGACTATAACCATCGTGAATATGCTCACGTTAGGAAGTTTCAACGAACTTCGCGTTGACCATAGACTGGTCAGTGCAGAAAGTCAAACATAGTTTGACTTTCGGACTCGAAAAGCGATAAAAGAACGAAGGAACACTTACAAAGGGTCCCCGCAAGCTAATCTTGATCCAAGTAGCTCAGGTATGAAGCAATGGCTTCAACTTAGAGCATTCTTAGATCAGATTTGTGGGTTTTGTAAGTGAATGGGTTGGGTATTTATAGGAATGTTAGAACCATTAAGATCGTTTATCGAATAACGTGCTTCAATCTCATCCCTACATTTGTTGCAACACCTTGGTACCAAAATTGGCCCCCCAACATCAGGGATTAACATGTGGCATTGGGTTTATGAGTGCTTAACAGCTGTAACCAGCTGTTAACCACATTCTGAGGTTCTGGGAGGTCCTTACGGACCGTAAGGGTGAGGGCTTACGGTCCGTAAGCAGTAACTTTGCTGAAATGACAGTTTTGGTCCCTGCAGCTCCAAACTTGGTTTTCGATGCATTTTTGACACGTTTAAGCCCCGTTAACCCCATTTCAAAGATCTAAAATGAAGTTAAAGTATAGGGAACTTAAAATGTGCTCAAAAATATCTTGGATGTCGGTTCGTTTGGCCGTACGATTGCGTTGTTCGGTTAATTACGACGGAAGTCGTAACGGATGCAAAAATGCTCCAAATTGCGTGACGAATGGATTTTTCTTATGCCAAACACTAAAATAAAATATTTTAATGCTCAAATAAATTTTTGGATGTCCGGATGTATTAAGAATGTATGTTATGCGCGAAAATGCAAACTTGTGCACTTTTTGACGCTTTTAGTCCCTGAATGACCCAAAAGTTTATTTTAGCACACCGAACCCCTCAAAGCCTATTTCTAAGCTATGTAAAGGATATTTATGGTATGTTTAACTTATGGTCATGTTCCGGAATGTCTGTTACAGTTCAAATTGGCATACTTTCGCAGTTTGTCAAATTTAGTCCCTGTGAGCGAATAAACTTGATTTCAGCACACCAAACCTTCCAAAACTTATTTCTAAGTTATGTAAAGGTTATTTAAGGTATGTTAAGCCTATGTCACTATTCCGGAGTGTTTGTTGCATTAAACTGGTTATATTTACGCATCAGTGCGCGTATAACCTTTCAGAAAGCGATTTAAAGCCCGAAATCGAACAAGAATTGATATGTGTAAATGATACACATATTTATACAAATACCAAGTATGAAATACAATATTTCATTGGTTTGGTATTTGTTTAATGGTTGAAGTGACACATGTGTCACAAAATGATCTTAAACGAACAAAAGGAGCAAATAGTCAGCCAAAACCAACATAAATACAAAGAAAAGGAATAAATGTGACATGCCCGACCCCTCGGCAACATCCCCAAAGCAAAAACAAGGCAACAGAAGCCTGACCACGGGGTCGTGCCCAGCTGAACACTTGGCGTGGTCAGGGACCTGCACAAAAGACAAACTTGTAGAAGCTTCCATGCCCACCACGGGGGCATACCCAGCTTAGCATGGGGCGTGGTCAACGCAAAGATACGCAGAATCTTGCCAAATCTTGATAGTACAGATATGAAGTTGACCACAGGGCCGTGCTCAGGAGACATGGGGCCGTGTGGGGCCATCTGCTAACACTTGCAATTAATGAAGGAAGAGAAAAGGCTAGCCACGGGGCATGCCCAGCGTGCACAGGGCCGTGGCCAGAGTTCTGTGCAAGCTATAAATAGGGGTGCTTAGTTCACTTGAAAGGCATCCCTTGGAAAACCACTACTCTCTCACTTTGCCACCGCTCCACCACCACTACAACACCAACACCCACCACCATCATCCATTATCCATCTTTAGAGTGTGTAGTAGTCTCGGGATCCAAGATTGTTTGTATGGGTTCTTGCCAATCAAAGGCCATGTTTAGTTAAGCCTCTTACATCACTTGGTGAAGACAAGTCTTTTATGTATTACTTTTGATATTTAATCTTTCAGCACTTTTTATTTGGGTTTGCATTAATGACTTTAATAACTAGTTTCTTATGTTAAAGGTGAATTTTTCTTATCATTTTTCCGTGGTGTCTTGAAGTTACTTTACTGTCTATATAAAGTAAAAGATTGCATCATTCATGTCTTTACGGTCTATATAAAGGCATGTTGACTACCTGGTCAGGGGTTAGGGGAATGGTTTGGTAAGGTTATTGCCTTGTTCAGTGTATAGATCCTGCAAGGACCTGGTTCAAGCTTACTAGGACCTCCTTCAATATCCACAGGTATTGGATGGTGGGGGTGCTAATAGCTTGAACCCTCAAATGTAAACTACTATTAATATTTTAAACTGGCTTCTTGGGATTGTATCCTTGCTGAGTCAAACCACTTAGCAGAGGGTAACGTCACCTTCAAAAGAGGGGCCTACCACTTTTTGCATTAATAACTAACTTAATTATCTTTTAATATTCCGACCCTTTGGGATTGTATCCCTGCTGACTCAAACCACTGGGTTGAGGGTAACGTTACCTTCAAAAGAGGTGTTGACTACTATAACTAAGATAATCTCTTAAAAACTCCGAAAGTGCGAAAATCATCAAAGGATACATTAAAGGTGAGTTGGATCCAAGTGATTCTATCTTGTCTATCTATTTTTATTTTATTTATTTCTGCATTTTTAGTTTTTATTTTCATGTTTCAAATTTTTCTCAAAAAAATTTAGATTGATTAGTTTGAGGATAAATCGGTACTAAAAGCTCTTGTGTCCTTGGACGACCTCGGTATCTTTCCAATGCTATACTACGCTCACGATGGGTGCACTTGCCCAAGTGTGTGTTTAGTGTTAGTAGAATATCGTGTTTTATAAATTTAAAACTTGACTAATGTTTAAAATGGGCTTAAAATATCAATAAAAATATATCACGCTTTGCACACACCATTAGGCAAGACATCTACCCAAACCTGTGAGTACATAACTCCCCTCTTTTACGTTTTCAAATGTTTTGGGGTGATTCTTATGTGCTAACCGTTTTCTCAAACAATACGTATGGCATATGTGTTTGCTAAGTGTTTTTTGTGTATATAACTTATGAGACAAAACCAGAAACAAATGCCAAATCCTTTTAAGAGCTTCTTATATTAATAGCTAGATTCTTAGAGGATACTTTAAGTACTATTTTAAATCCTTGATTGGATTTCTAAGAGTACTTTTCAACATATGAAACAAAACAATGAAACAAATGCCAAATCCTTGTAGGATCTTCCTATATTAATAATTAGATTCTTAGAGGATACTTAAAGTACTATTTTAATCCTTGATTGGATTTCTAAGAGTACTTGTCAACGTGTGATTTTGTGTAGAGTTGTGTAAGTGATTTAGATAACGAAACAAATGTAATACGATAAGAGCATGGTGGATACGCCGCTGGTATTTCCTATATATAAGTGCTCTTATTGTATTACTTATCGTAGCGTTATCCAAATCACTTAAGGATTTATGTTTTGATGAAATAAAGTACAAATGCCAAATCCTTGTAGGATCTTCCTAAAAAAATAGTTAGATCCTTAAAGGATACTCATAGTACTATTATAAATCCTTGATTGGATTTCTAAGAGTACTTCCACAAGTCCTTGGTCAAATTCTATGTTATGTGTTTATGTGTTATAATGAGACAAAGTACAAGAGAAACAAAGAACAAAGTACACTTTTCATTAACACAAAAATTACTTGGTATTAATCATATTGCTATTTACAAAACATTTTTGTGACAATTTTTATTATGAAAACAATGTATTGCAGTACTAAACTTTTTGCCATATATTGGCTACAAAAATCTATTTTCATTTGACAACTCGTGTAGTTGGACAATGTATTGCAATACCAAACCTTTTACCAGACCAACAAAACCTATGTCACTCACCAACTTTATAGTTGACCCTTTTATTTTCACATATGTTTCAGGTATTGACATTTCAAGCATGCTACACATAGGAACACACTTGGGCCTTAGATTGCTTCTAAATCTAAAAACAGTGTAGGAATGCACTTGGGCCTTAGATTTGCTTCTAAATCTAAAAACAATTATTTGTTCTCTGTATTATGAATATAATGAAACTTTTAGTACCATGTGAGCAATTTGTAACGTGACTCCTCGACGATTCCGCCGTGGGTTGTTTTTACGAGGTCATGGTGTTACAATGTTTGTGATGTTTCAGGTCTAAACACATTAATATATGTTGTCGAAGCATTTGAAAGAAAGTATGAGGTGTAGAAGTGTCAAAGCAGAAAATAATTGAGCCACTGTTTCCTTAGAATTTCAAATTGGCACATCTTGAGCTATAAAATGAGTTACGGGAGTCATAATACATGAGGCCAAGGTGTCTTGGCAAGCTAAAGAAGAAAATCAAGAGTTTACATGACCCCAACGTCTTGTACATTGGGTTGGGCATTCCATACGCTAGTGCGTACGAGGTCACCATTTGCACAATGTTGGTAGAGAATCATGAGCATATAGGTGTTAGTTTGGGCGTCTCGTAATCCCATAGCTAGTGTACCATATGTTGGTGACCCATGAGATCCACAATTCACAAGGTTTGTCATATAAAAAGGATTTTTCATTAGGGTTTCAAAATTAAGCTTTCTTGGACGAATTCTGGACAACCCTAGGTGATTTTGGAGGTTTCTAAACATCCAATTGCACACACATTCACGTTTTCCAAATTTGAATCAAGAATTGAAGATCTGATACATATAGAGGCAAGGCTAAACCACATGTGATTTATTGATACATAATGTCTGATGCTTACATCTTTAGTCTTGTGTTTTGTAATGTATGGCAATGTAACAAGTATGTTTGAGTTTCTATGTGTTTTGTATGCGCAAGACTCATGCGTAGCGCATGAGTGATGCGCAATGCATGAATCATGCTCTATGGTGGTCATGCGCTGGTCATTCCATGTCTATATATATGTAGGTCATGCGCCATTTTCATTAGTTGTCACATTTGAAGCTTTTGTAAGGAGTAAAATTGTAAGGTTACGCTACCGAAATTATGTTGGAATATACAAAAATTTTATTTACCTTGTCTTTTGATATCGTAATCACAATCTCATTCGTTGGATTCTGCACTTCGAATGAAGATATAAGTAGATATTTCTTATTCTACGACGTTTACATCAAGGAACAAGATCTAATCTAGAACTTTCATGATCTTCTCTAGGTGAAAGATTTATGTGAGTGACTTTTGATATTAGTTTCTACTTAGGGTTTGGGTATTAAGTTAGTTAAGAGATTAGGTTATGTTGAATTTAGTTTGTGATTTGATCGATACATTTAAATAATCAGGTTGTGCTGAAAACATGGTTTAATGTCATTCGATTTTGGTTTCTTTACATCATTGGTAGTTTGATATTGAGTTGTGTTTTGCTAAGTTAGGCTGGTGGTTGTGTGAATAGCGAACTTTACAATCCATTCCATAATCATCACTTGAGTCTAATCATATATAGAGTCACCTTTAATGGCTTCCCACTAGGTGAAACTAGATTAATAGTTACTTTGCCAAATCGTAAACCTGAAGTGATCACTTCTTCTTATATATTGTTTTCAACCTGATCTATAAGTTTTGTATTGCTTTTGATAATCAGTCAAACCAATCAAATTCTCAAGTTCAATGAATCACTTTGCTTTTAACACTTTCCAATTATTCCATGTGGATTCGACATCTTACCTACTCTTACTAGTAAAGGTAAACAAGACACTCTTTTAAACGTATTTTTTATTTATCTTTCGACATCGATAATCATTTAACCCACCCACCTAACCGACATCACTTGCAGCGATGTACCAAGCCCAACCCGCCCTACGATCCCTGAACACTTCTTCCACCCTAACAAAGTTAAATTATAATTAAAGGGGGCTAAAAGTAGTTTGAATGGAATAGATTAAAACAAACTTCATAATCATATTAAATTAATGAACAACTATATAAGACCACCCGTAGTGGCCAGCATTTTGGCGTTTCCCCCCTCAAACACGACCCAAAACGCTCGGTCCCCACCACCGCCGGCGTTTTTCGGCGTTTTTCGGCGTTATTTCGTAACCCCCCGTAGCATGATTTGAAACACGCTGAGAGTTTATTTGTTTGCCCAATAGAACCTTGCCATGTGTGTGTATAATTAGTTTTAATTAAATAAACAAAAGAAATAATATTTGTGTGTGTATAATTAGATTTTGCTAAAGGTTTTTTTTTTGAAGGTTGATGTTGCAGGTTGTTGTGGGTGACAAAGGAAGAAGAAGATGATTTTGCATATTCAGTCCCTGCACTTTGATTGTATTTACATAAAGGTTTTAAACTTCAAAACCTTTAACATTTCAAGTTTCAAAAATGCTATATCAGTCCCTAAAGTTTGTTTATTAAATGTCTGATTTGGATCTTTTATAAAACCTAAAATTTTGCAATGTAATTTTTTTTACTTTTTTCCGGTTTTTTATTTTTAGTATTGTAGTTTTTTTTATTTAATGAAGTACAAGGTTTGAACCACGTGCATTACACGGGCTACATAAATGTAATTTTATATAATAAATAATAAGAAGATATATTTAAAAAAAAACTTGTTTATTGCACGTGTTTTATAAAATATAATATCATATGTTAACACATACAATCGTCAAAATTCATTTTTTTTTACAAATGAACTTTGGGGTGGAGATACAATAGGAAGTTAATTTGGCTAGGAAGGCTAGGAAGTGATCTTGACCATCCATTTAGTTAATCAAGGGCTAAGATTAAATCAGGGAAATTGAAAAGAAGAAAAGAGGCGCGTGAATTTGTTCAAGGGCATTCTAGTCAATCCAAGCCAATAGTTTCTCTCTCCTCCAATTCCCCCCATTTTTTAAACGTTAATAACTCTTTCATATGACATTATTTTTTTATAAAAATTGCACCAAAAAAACGAGCGTTTTTTTATCTTTAAAACGAGTATACTATTGCTATATTTTAAAAAAAAAATTTAACCCAGTTGTGTAAAACGCAATAGAAAAACCACCAGTTACGTAAAACGCAATGAAAAAAAAAACCTAAAAAATGACATTTTTCTAAAACGCAATGCACAAAAAACACAAAGAAATGACTTATTTGTAAAATGCAATGGCCAGAAAACACAAAGAAATGTCTTATTTCTAAAACGCAATAGACTGAAAACACATAAAAACGTGTTTTACCTAAAACGCAATGCACAAAAAACAAAAAGAAATGTCTTATTTGTAAAACGCAATGGCCAGAAAACACAAAGAAATGTTTTATTTGTAAAACGAAATGGCCAGAAAACACTTAAAAATGTCTCATTTCTAAAACGCAATGACCTAAAAAAACAAAAGAAAGTGTTCTCTGTAAAACGCAATGGACTGAAAACACCTAAAAATGTGTTTTACCTATAACGCAATGACTAAAAACACTTCAAAAATGTGTTTTTACCTAAAACGCAATGACTAAAGATACTTAAAAATGTGTTTTTTTTCTAAAACGCAATAGCCAGAAAACACATAAAACTCTCTTATTTCTAAAACGCAATGGACACATAAAACTGTTTCTGAACTGTTTGTGAATTGTCTGTGAACTGTCTGAATTGTCTACGAATTAATGTCTTCGAAATGAGCCAACTACTGGAAAATTAATTTTTCTGATGCGTTTTTAGTACAGCAATTTAATCAACCCCGGCCAGGGGCTCTGCCCCTTGGACCCCGCCAGGGGCTGTCGCCCCCGGACCCCCGCCAAGATCGTAAAACGCAATGACTAAATAAAAACCCAGATCGTGAAAATGAAATTAAAGAATTTCTTACATGGATCGAAGCCGGTTTCTTCATCAATTGACGAAATTTGAAATGATAGAAACACTTATCAGCGATTGAATCGAACAAATCGAGTGATTATCTTCAAAATCACCGGAAAAAACGAGATTTTGTATGAAATTAAACTGTGTTTTCTTCAAAAAAAAAACTGAAGAACACGTTGATCAGGGGTTTGAATCATTGATTGGTGATGAAAATCGCACTATAATGTAGTGATTATTGAGATAGAAAGTGAAGAAATGGTTGAAGATGGTGGGTTTTGAAAATGGTGGGTTTTGAAGTTACTGGGTTTTGAAAAAGGAAGAAGAAAGAGTTGGATTGACTAAAATACCATTTTTCTTTATTTTAAATGTTGTCACATGTCATCCTCTTATTGCTTCTTATCCTTCCTAGCGAAATTAATCTTCCTATTTGATCTTTTCCTATGAACTTTGATGTACTATTTACTTATTATAACATTTTAGTTTGTTTGTTTTTTATTTATTATTAGGTTAAAAATATCTACTCATACTTCTCGGGATATAACTTTATAGTTATTAAAAAAACAAATCCCGCCCCCGTCGAGGCATTATTCACTAAGGCTGTGCGGCATGGGGTACGTCCCTATACCCGTCGAGGACCGGCGCCGACGCAACACCATCCCGCCCCCGCCCGCCCCCGTCCTCTCCGTCGACACCAAGACGTTTGAGATGGTCCACTAAAGGACAAAAATGTGTGATGAACGATGATTAATGTGTGTGGAAGATTAAAAAAAATATAAAAGTGGTGGGGTAGGATCATCTAGAAACATCCTCCCATTTCCACTAGTTTTGTGGGATAGACCATTCTTGGGAGGACTATGATGTGGCGTCTACGTGACAGATCATCCTCCAAGGGAGAATGGACACCATACCCTCTAGCCTAAACCACTACACATGATCTAATCATAATCATATTAAATTAATGAACAATTATATAGACGGACAATAAATAGAAATTAATACAATAACTTTAATATTTAATGCACAATAAGTTAACATCATCAGTGGTGTACGACTATTAAACTTGGGTTTTAAGAGACATTAAATGAGTTATTGAATTCAAGACCAATAAATGAATAATGAAGTAGGGCAAGATTTAAATTGTTTTGGAATGAAAAGTTGTAGGGGCCGTGGCCGATTATATTTATTATCATAGACACAACAATGTTAGAGTATGGGTGTGAACGGACTTAGGTTGGGGCATTGCTTGACAAGTAGCAAATATGGATTCCACAAGTCCACACCAAAAAAAAAGTAGAGTTTGAAAGGGGCGTGGCTAGGCAGCGTTAAGGTGCCATGTGGCATCTAAATTTATTTATTTTGTTTTTTATATTAATTATAAAATTGGTAAATAATTTTAAAAACACATTTTATTTATATTAAATAACTACAATAAAAAAATACATTACATCACAAAAAAAATCAATCATTTTCATCTTCATCTTCATTTGAAGTCGAATTTAGAAAGTGTTGAAACATGCTCTACCAAATCAGTTTGAATGTTTAAATTTATTTGTCTTGAGTCGATTAGATATTGATTTTGCATTCTCTCTTCGTCAGTAATATCTTCGTTATTTGATTTGGGCTCCTCGCCATAATGTTTAATGATTGCACGTCCTTCATCCTCTAAAATCATGTTGTGTATAACGATGCACGCGTACATCACGTTTCTTATTTGATCTTTTTCATACAATCGACAAGGCATGCTCAAAATGCGCCACCTTTTCTACAAAACACCAAATGCTCGCTCGATGCCTTTGCGTGCCGCCATCTGAACTTTGTTAAACTTTATTCTTTTAGAATTTAGGGTTCCATCTCTTGAAAATGATTTCACAAAACAACATACTTAGGGTAAATTCCATCAACAAGATAGTACACATACTTGTATTCATCTCCATTTACAAAAAATGTTCCTTTCGGTCCAATACCAATTATTAGATCATTGAATAGTTGTGAGTGATGTATAATGTTTATATCGTTATGTGAACCGGGCATACCAAAGAATGCATGCCAGATCCAAAGATCTTGTGATGCAACCGCTTCAAACATCATAGCCGGCATTTCATGATATCCACTTGTGTGAGAGCCCTGCCATGCAGTTGGACAAAGTTCCCACTCCCATTTTATATATATTTTTTAGAGTTTGATAGTGGTTTGTGAATTTTTGGATGGTAAAAATGAGTAAGAAATGTTTAGTTTATATAGAAAATAATTAAAAGATTTTTTTAAATAGTCGTTGGCCAACGGCTAGACCAATGGTCATCAAATACTATCCAATCAAAGTTAATCAAAGCCAGCCATGTCATCCTAGGCCCCCGCCTCACCTCAGGCTCAATCCTCACGCTAGCGGGGCAACGCCATGGCCAACGCTAGCCGGGTGTGGTCTAGCCAGCGTTAAATGCATTCCGCCACCCCAATCCACACCCCACACTCCGTAGCCTTATGTTTGGTTTAATATATCATAAATGTAAATGATTGCACCAACTTGCTTATTGTGAAGGTTTTTACAAGAACATGAGAGCATAATGACTAAAGATGTCGCAAACCATAAAAAATTGTTCATGAAGGAAAAGACAAAAAACTTAATATACAAGTAATTTGAGTGTGAGGGTGTGTAGCAAGTTGGCTGTACTCATGGATAAGCCTTGGAAGATAGGATCTAAACATAGAGATTGTTGTATATATGCTCATCTTAGAAGATAGGATCTAAACATAGCGATTTTTTAACATGTGTAATTTTTTTTAACATGTGAAATTTTTTTTAATATATGATCTTTGGTTTTTTTCAATATGCGAGATTTCCTTTTCTAAGGTTATAATATACGAACTTGCCATAGCGCACGCTTCATACGTTAAGGCATTTTGTAAGATACGTTTTCTCTCTCTCTCTCTCTCTCTATATATATATATACAGGGGTGTTCATGAGCTGATCCGATCCGATCGAGGGTCTGCTCATGCTTGGATTTAATTACAACCGGTCCGATCCGATCGGATCGAATTTGCAAAACCGAGCATAAAAGTGATGCTCATGCTCGGATTGAATTTGAATCGAGCGGATCGTTTTTGCTCGGTTTCGCTCGGTTTTTCTCTGCGTCGAAATTAAAACATGTGTAGCAAAACAAAAAAAAACTGAAATCAATACTATTATAAGGCTGTATTCAACAAAATATGCACATTATAATCACTTTCACAAAAACAGAAGTTGAATTTCATGAGTTATGTCAAACTACGTGAGCAGTTTATTTCAACAAACAGTAGCATCATACTCTTTAACTTACAATGACCCTAAGGTTAATCGAATAGCCATGAGAATGGACTTGAGAATGGACATGTGGAACGTGGCAGGAACAAATCGATATGAGAATGGACGTGGCAGCGATATGTGATTGTGTTGTGTAGCAGCGGCGATATGCAGATCGAACAATCAGATTATGTGATTGTTTTAGGAATTAGGAATTTAGGGTTAGATTTTTGTGTGTGGCAACGGTGATATGCAGATCGGACATTCGAACAATCAGTTTATGTGATTGTTTTAGGAATTAGGGATTTAGGGTTAGATTTTGGTATTAAGTTGGGTTGGGCTTTTAATTTTGGTATTAAGTTGGGTTGGATTTTTAATATATATATATATATATTACTTAATAAAATAAATCGAGCGATCGACGAGCGAGCGGACCTTTGCTCATGCTTGGATTGGATTTGAATCGAACCGGTCCGAGCGGCTCATTTACAAACTGAGCGGTAATCAAACGAGCACTTTTCGGACATTTTTCGAGCGATCGTCGAGCAGTTTGGACAGCCCTATGTATATATATAAGGGACCGCTAAAATGAAAACCACCTATAGTTGTAAGAACCAAAAGAACTTTTTGATCCGGGGCGAGTTGGACCAAATTTTTTTTTCATAAACGTAGATGCTTGTATTATAAACACATTTGTAAAAAAAATGTGGTGTGTGTAGTTTTGAGCACCACAAGTTTGTGTTTACGGGTACCGTAAAACAAATTTTACGGTACCCGTAAACACAAACTTGTGGTGCTCAAAACTACACACACCACATTTTTTTATTTTTTTTTACAAATGTGTTTATAATACACGCATCTACGTTTATGAAAAAAAAATTTGGTCCAACTCGCCCCGTACGGTGTAGTTCTCATGGTTCTTACAACTAGAGGTGGTTTTCATTTTAGCTGTCACACCCCAACCGATGGCGGAAACATCGGGATGAGACGAACAAATTGCTCAAAACTTCATAACGCTATGTGACAATATAGATTAAATTCAAATTTCATAAAATTTCTAAAAATGTCATACAAAAATCAAATGAGACAACATTGTTTCAAAGATACATTGACAAAATAGATTTATCTAAATATGTTTCTAAGTCCACCTAAATCTTGTTTCTTCACTTAGCATCATCTTGTCTATCAAACCTGCAGCATGTATTAAAATAGAGTTCAATGCAAAAGCAAAGGCGAGTATACAAGTTTGATACATAGTATAACATAGAATAAAATTGTTTAACGTGCTCGTATCCAACATGAACAACAATATGCAAGTTACTAGTACGCCGAGTTTGTGTAACAATATGTTCAAACCCAAGAATCCAATGCGTTAAAATAGCCTATCCCCAGATAGAATAAAGGGATGTTAACATGTTTGACTTAACAATACCCCAAGAATCATGGGCGGTGCATTACTCCTATAGCGCTATAATTGTTAAGGTGGGCTAGCAAAGTTAATAAGCATATATCAACACAAATAGTTTACGTAGCATACGAGATTAACAAGCATCAAATTGTTCAAAGTTTCACTCCCAATAGTCTAGCGGGAGATTAACATGTTTCAATATGGATAGAGTGTGATTCAAATAGTTTCAAGTGTTTTCGTGTTTTTACATAGAATACATGTTGCACCCAAAAGTGTTTAAAAGTATAATGGGTTCGAGTATACCAACAAAATTGCATATGCTTTCTGATTTATCCAAAGTGACGATGTTGTTGAGACTAGAAAGTTGAATGTGTTCGATTTGGAGTTTAAGAGGTACATATGGTTCTAGGGATTTGGAGTTTAAATAACATGAAAATAAACATATGAAAATAATCATCTAACACCTATGACACTTGTTCTTGACACTATGAAACTCTAAAAGAGTTTAAATGTTTTCATGGAACAAGGTTCCATTAGAATCGTGACAAGTTGTCAAGGCCTAAGATGATACCATCTACTAGCTTGACGAATGTCCATTAGTTCATCACCAAGAGTTCGATTATTTGGTTGTTACATAAGTATTACATAGTGTATATTACATCATATATGTCAAGCATGAGGTAGAAGATTAAAGTATTCATTTAGGCACCTCTAAGTATCATAGAATTCATACATGAGGTAGGAGGAACAAGCTTCCATTTAGGCACCTCTATTGTTCACCACTACACTTGTTGTTATAAACAACAAGGAGGGTCATGAACTTACAAGAATAATGAAATACAACATCTAATCTATGAGAAAACATCAAGAAGCGAGTGGATTTTTGTGAAAGATAGCCCAAGCTAGTCTAACAATCACACATTCATCAAGTTTCAAGCTTGAACACTTGTTGTGGGTAAAACCCTAACCAAAACAGAATGTTTGTGAGGTTTTAACCTCTGATTTAACATTTCTCAGCCTTGTTTTTAAGCCCAACTAACCATTCGATTGATTATGAGCATTAGGACATAGGTTTTAGATGAGATTAACTCAAGTTTACTAAGTTAACAAAGTTTTAGATGAAAACAGAAAAATCAATCAACTTTGGAGCCTTTTTGGTGACGTTCCAGGGCCTGGTTTTCCATGGAAAACCAATGGAAACGTAGCTAAGGTCAAACCAAAGAAGTAGGAAAAAGAATCCAGTGAATCGGATAAAAAAATGAGTGAGTTATGCTCACTTTTGTAAGAGAGGATGAATCTGCTCGAACTTGTGTTTGGCAGCTGATTTGGGAGAGGTTTTGTTGATTAGAAAAGTGTAAAATGCTTGGAGGATGATGGGTTTTTATAGGGAAGAGTAAGGGTTAGTTGGTGGTTGTGTATTGATTGTTAAAAGCAAGTTTAAAGCTCAAAAACACTCAAAATCGCGCTCAAATTCGAGCTGGGAATGGGCTGGTCGCGCTGATCAGGTCTTTTAAGCGAGTGTATAAAGGATTTGCGGCCTGGGTTCTAAACAAAGTGAAGACCACAGCTGAGTGGTTAAGGCGCGTGTGTGTGAGGGTACAGACCCGGGTTCGAGTCCCATGGTCTGAATCCTTTTTATTTCCCTTTTTTTGTGATTTAAACCTAACTTTATACTTTCAGCATATTACCCAATGGTCCCTGCAACTTTTACACTTTCAAAAATTGCATAACTCACCCCTGAACTATTAAATAACCAAGTTATATTAAAAGAAAACTAACATTTTAGTTTAAACTAACTAAGTTAGTTTACTAACTTTAATATCTAACGAGATTAACTAGTTTATTAATGAAAAATAAAAAAGAAACTTTTAAATAACAAAATTAATTAATTTAATTAGTTTAAATTTTGAATAATGACCATATTTGTAACGAATAAAAATATTTAAACGTTTATTCATTTCACAAAGCTTTCGAGTTTCGAGATTTAGGATTCGAATCTCATCATTTTAATAGTTTCAATTGGTTTAACGAGTAACAAGTGTCGATAAATAAAGAATCAAGAATCCTTGAAAAGTATTTCGTTCAAACGAGAATTTCGTTGTGATTTAAGTCTCGGATTCTACAAAGATTACATCGAAACCATGATTACAAGAACACAAAAATTTCCAAAGATAGAATTTCAAGCAAGGGTTTCCAAATATAGAATGTATGAAAACGCAGGGCGTTACAGTCTCCTATCCTTTAGGAAATTTCGTCCCAAAATTTATTTTAGAGGAAGACTTGAAAGCGTTTTTGGTAAAAGGTGAAAAATGAGACTTGGAATTTTCGAAATATTTGAAAAGTGAGGAAATTTTGGAGAACAAAAAATAGGTTTGTGGGAGAATTTGTTTGGCTAAAATGGTTTTGAGGCATAAGCATGAGTGAAACGTGTATATGTAAAACAAGTTAAACGAGTTTTTGAATAACAAAATTTGGAGTTGATTAAAAAGCGTATTATATTCCCGAAGGAGATCTTTGAATCATAACGGTTCGTATTTGATGAAAGTGAGGGTAGTTTGCGTTGAAAGTTTTAAGGAATATATGAAATCACATATTTGAAAAAAATTGTTCATTAAGAGGAACGAGAAGTTTGGGTACCTTAAATAGAGTGATATCGGTCTACTAAGTATGTTTACACAAGAGTAAAGAATAGGAAGATGGTTTTAAAGGCAAGGAGATAAGTTAGGATTCAAACGTTTAAACAGGCTTGATTGGGAATGGGGTTCGTAATAACGAAAAGGATAATGGAGAATAATATGAGTATAGAAGTGAACGATTGACTCTTAAAGAATGCAAGTATAAGAATGGCATAAGTATTGGATAGATGAAAGTAGCGCGTTAAGAATAAAGTCTCGTCGTGGATAATCGGATATAATGCGCTTGTGAGTTGTTTAAAGTTTGTATAAGGTCCAAAAGGTCTGCAAAACACTAAATTTTTCATTGCACGTTTTACGAAAGTTTGGTAACATAGTGAAAACACTTATATATAGGATGTACCAGCGGCGTATCCACCATGTTTCGACCATGTTACATCCGTTTCGTTATTCAGTGCAATGTTACATTCCGTGTTTTACCATACGCAGTAGTACACTCTATGGTTCTCATACGCCTATCATCATAATCCTGTGTGCACCCGTGATTATATTGATCGTCGCATGATCCGCATAGCTTGTACTAGTTGCGTATGAATTAAGGTATACATAAATTCTGACATAAGATTTTGTGTGTATAGAAATGTAGCATATAAGCATGTTTGCGTCCCAAATAGTATAAGACCAACGTAAGCAAATCCCTCGGGTTTCGCTCGCATATAGGTGCGAAAGTATAAATTTTGAGTATGAATAAAAGCATGAGCATAGTATAAGTTTTAAATATGAAGACGCATGCAAGCATAACGACAACGCATGGTTAATAGTATGATCACAAGTATAAACATGACACATATGAAAAATGAGTACCAATGTGAGTGCAATTTGAGCACAAACGAATGACGTGAGTATAAACACAATTCGTATAAATGAGAGTATAAACATAAGTACGAGTATAACAGAAATCGTATGAACGTGAGTATATATGCGAGTACGAGTATGACATAAATCGTATAAACGAGAGTATAAATGCAAGTACGAGCATAACATAATTCGTATAAGTGAGAGTATAAATGCGAGTACGAGTATAACATAATTCGTATAAGTGAGAGTATAAACACGAGTACGAGTGTGAATATGAGTATACATATGAACACACAACGTGTGAGTATGAATACGATTATGAGTATGAGTATGAACGTAAGATGCATGAGCATGCTTACGAACGTGAATATAAGTGTAAAACACGTTTAAGTATGAAAAGTATGTAAGTGTGAATATAAACGTAAAAATGTATGAACATGGATAAAAATATAAACGTGAATATAAGTATGAAGTAAATGTACAATTGTGAGTATGGGTATAAACGTAAAATGTATGAATTTTGGGTTATAACATAAATGTGTAAGTATGTATATGAGTGTAGACATAAAATGTATAAGTATGAGTGTAAGTAATAATGATTTTTGTTTACAATATTAATCGAAATATACGAATTTAAGCACAGAGTTTTGGGTAGGAAAGAAAAGAAAACAAATCATATGTGTGCGATTGTTGTGATGTATTGACTAAAACGTGTAAAATGGTATGTATGTATGTATAGTCGTTGAGAAAAGTGGAATCAAAATAGATTGAGTCGATTTGGAATGTGGAGTCTAGGTTGTGAAGTTTGAAGAGAATATACAATATCTATTGGTTGCATGAAATGGTACTTTGTAAAAGAATGAAATGCTACTCTTGTTTTTTTTTAAATTACATAAGTTGAAAAATTATTGGTTCTTATGAACTTTCCTTGCCCATACGTTTTAAATTTAATTGACGTATTGAATAATGGTTGGAAAGGTTCTAGAAGTACACAAGGTTGCATTGTTTTAAATATCTTTTCAATAACGAAGAATTCGGGTTTAGAGATTCGTGTGACAACGTTGATTCTTAAGAAAAGAGGATTTTGGTATACGAACTTAGTGATTATTGAAAAAGCGTCTTTAATAAAACGTTTAATTGATTTTGAAAGAATTTTATTACATGATTGATAATATTGGTAATATTTTATAGGTGTATGCGAAAAAAAAATTGGTATGATTCCCAATTGAAGATAGAAATCTCTAGTTTAATGATATGAGATGAGCTTGTTTCAATAGTTACGTTGAATACAAAATTTCGTGTTCAATGGATTTACTAGACCAACTAGATTGATAAGTAGCATTTCGTGAATTTTAAAAAATCGAAGAATAAGCATTTATGGTAAAAGTTAAGAATATTGTGTGTGAGCTATATGAAAATAGATTGTAGGATATGAAATTCGTTCATATAAACAATGCATGTTGAATTATTTAGAGCTTTGGCTAATGATAAACGATTTGGATATAAGTATGATGGTGTTTACATAATATAGTCTATTAAAAGAAAGTATCGGTAATGATCACCTAGGTAAGGGAATCACCCCTAACCCATTGGCGAGGTCGTTGTAAGATGAGAACAAAAAAGAGGCGGAGTTAATCATCAAGGTAAGGAAATCACTCATATTTCGATGATATGTCTCCACCTGTTACAAAAAGTGTAAATAAAATTACGTGAAATTTTGCATGCTAATAGTGTAAATTCGTATGAAAGGTAATAGTATGATGTATGCGCAAAAGTGAAATCTCAAAAATGGTTCAAAATTGAGAAGAGAGAATTGTAGGATCGGTTTGTGACCCAAACGAGTCAATCAAAAGATTTATTGTCTGTTTCAGAGGCGAAAACTAAGAAACAGACTTGTAAAACATCTTGTTTCACTATTAATCGTCTTGTTTTATTGATTTAACAGCAATACAGATCAAACGACGCGTCGGCAGCAGTTCGGTACCGGAAACATGAAGGTTACAAATGATCTCGTTTGAGTGGCTATATATAGGAGACCTGATTCTGTTTGAAGGTGTCATGTGCCAATTCAAACGGAATTAACAAAGTTAATTTCGTTTGAAAGTGGCAATGTCACTTTCAAGCGGAATTAGCACTTCAAACGGAAATAGCTAAAACACACCCTAAAACCTCCTATTTTCTCGTACTACGCACCCTGATCTAACAATTCTAATACTAGACTCGATACAAGACGAAGTCAACAGACGTATGCACCAACAGACTCCCCCTCGGATGTTGACGAGTCTTCAGTGTCGAGTCTTCAACGTCTTCAGTCTTTATCAGTCTATGGGCTTCTAGGATCTCGACCTGGCTCTTGCCTCACTCCAATTTCTTCTTTTTATCTACAGGATCTGATTCTGGCTCTTGTGTCCACAGATTCTTCTTCTCTTCGGATGTTGATCTACATGCAGACTCCCCCTTGAATTGTGATGGGATCGTAGTCTGGCTTCCACAGGCTCTAGAATCACAACCTGGCTTACATTCCTTCTCAGGATCAGGATCGATTCCTGGCTAACCTGCAAATTCTCTACCCAAAACATAATGTTGGTGCACTTGTGTCTGTACTTTGTCTGTATTTCGTCATGATACAAAACGATGTCTTGTATTAGTCTGAGTTACGTCTTAGGTGTGCTCGATGTAAGTTTGACCAAGTCAACCATCCTCCTGGTTTGACTTGGCCAAACAGTTAGAACATTGTTTGTAAGATGTTAGGGTCGAAGGATGAGTCATCGAAGGATTGTTTATATCCTTCGATGAGCTCGAAGGTTAAACCTTCGAAGGATATAGATGGACCTCGAAGGATATCATCCTTCGAGGTAAATGTGGATCCTTCGATAGGCTTGTGATCGATAGATGATCCTTCGATCAGTCTCTCTGATCCTTCGACCAGACAAGCTGTGATGGATATAAATATCCATGTAATGTGTTCACTTCTTTTAGAAGACACAAGAGAGAGCTAAGTGAGAAGTGAGTCTTGTAGAGAGTGTATTTTCAGTCGGGTCAAGGGCTGTAACCGTGTCCACTGAAATATAAGAGAAAACTTTGATATCTCGTGTGTCTACCCCTTTCTCTTTGTGGCTTGTGCTCTCATATAAACTACCGGTTTGCATGCTAGCTTGGATTCCGCACTTGCTAGTGTGTTAAACATAACAAGGATAAGGTTTAACCTCAACCTCCGAGGGACCTACAAGTGGTATCAGAGCCGTGGCTCTTTTCCTTGTTAAAAACCGAGTTTATACAAGACTTTGGAGTGTTTTTGGACAAAACTCACATGGTTTAGCACCCGTTTTCTGTGTTTTTCTCGTTTTTCTTGACGTTAAAACGTGTTCTAAACTAACCGGGTGTGTTAAAGGACGGGTTGGGTAACTTAAAAACTTGTTTTTAAGAAGTTTGGTAATTTCCGGCCAAATTTCGGCTTACTCCGGTGACCGGTTTTCTGGATAAGAACCTTCTTTTTAGGTAATATTTTATTGGTCAAATCTTGTTTTGGCAGAAAGTATGGTCTGAGCATACCTTCTGCCGAAAGCTTTCTACCAACCAATCACCTTTTTCACCAACCTGTCAACTTTTGTCAACTGTGTCAGTTCAGATCGAAGGATATCCTTCGAAGTCGAAAGATCATCTTTCGATTAAAGGAGGTTCGATAGATAATCATCCTTCGAACATCCTTCGAAGTCTGTGACTTATCCTTCGATCCAAGGAATCTTTTCGAAGGATATATCTTTCGATCTACAGCTTTTATTCGAAAGACAAGGATCCTACGATTGGAGAGTCTTTCGAAATCAATTGTTCGAAACTCAATAGTGATCTTTCGAACACTGTTGATCCTTCGAACAAGTTCTGTTCCTTCGATTCTAGTCTGTTTAAGTTTAACAAGTTTGTGTTTTTCAGGTCTTTCGATCAAGGATCCTTCGACTGGTTGTTATCATTCGAGATATTAACATAGTTTGTGAAAATTAAATTTTTAAAAAGGGAAAACTTGTTTTCAATTTTTAAATCAATTTTCACTTAATATATTAATTTTTATAAAATGGGAACAAACGGTCAGTGGGATCCAACCGCGTGGACTCAAACAACTTTGACTCCAAAATCATCAGCTACGCAATCATCAGCTATGCAATCTGCGTCAGATTTCAACAAAACTGCATGGATGCAGGCTATTGCCCCACCTCAAGCTGCAATGATAACTGCAAATCAATGGGCATTGGTCACAAATCAAAGCAGCAACATTCAAGCTATGATGCAGAACGACAGTGAAACTGGTACAAGCACAAAACCGCCAAAGCTAAATCACATCAATGATTGGGGATGGTGGAAAGAAAGGCTGAGAACTTATGTTCAGGGGCAAGGTCAAGATCTATGGATGTGCTTCTTCACCGCATTTGACAATGATTTGGAAGTTGTAGGATCTAATCTAGAAACTTACAGCACTATGTCTGATGATGATAAGAAGAAATTTGAGTTAGAAAAGAAAGCATTCATGATTCTCACACAAGCTCTTCACAGAGACATTTACCACCAGTTTGTTTACTGCACGACTACTAAAAGCTTGTGGGATATGCTCACGTTACGATGTGAAGGAAATGCTCAATCTAGAAAGATCAAGCAAGAATTACTGAAGAAAGAGTTTGAAGGATTCACGTGTATGGAGAATGAGACTTTGGCAGAGTTATCTACAAGGTTCCATCACTTGTTGAGCGAGATGTTTGCTTTTAGAGTCACTGCCACTCCACAAGAAATGGTGAAGAGATTCGCTGATGGCTTACCAGCAAAGTGGAGCGGTTATCTTGAAATTCTCAAAGAAAATGGTGTTCTAGACACAATCACCGTTTATGAGTTAATTCAAAAATTGGAGAACAAGGATGTAGAAGAAAAGCTTAAGGCAAAAAGAACACTAACTCCTCAAAATCCAGAGATGTACTATGGGATCGCAGGAGGTATCAGTGGAGAAAAACCAGCCTCTCAACATGCGAAGCTTCAAACAGCCTTCATCTCAAACACCGGACCTTCCACAACAGATCAGTTTGATCCTTCAGCATACACGATGTATTCAAGACCAGTTTCTTCTTCTCTACAACAGGATGTGCAACCGACAGCTCAACAGCAACAACCGCAACAGCAAGGGTTTTATGGAAGCTCCTCAAACTTTCAAGCCACTTCCAATCCGAACACAGTCAGATTAGACACTTCCAACTTTTCCAAAGTCAGTGTCGAAATAGCCAAGGAGCATATGGAGATGTTGAACACCTTGGTTAGTGCTTATTGTGGATTGGTCGCAGGTCAGATTGGGAATATCAATCTAACCAATGAAGATTATCAGCAAGTGGATAGAGAAGAGTTTGAGATGATGGATATCAAATGGGCTCTTGCTAGTGCAATTCGAAGAGCAAAGGAGTTTATGGAAAGGACGGGAAGAACCAACTTGAATAGCAACAACAACACCAAGTATGGTTTTGATAAGAATGCTGTCACTTGCTTCAACTGTGGTGAAAAGGGTCACTTCAAACGGGAGTGTCAGAAACCACCTAAGCAAGGAAATCAGAATCCCTTCAGGAATCAAGGACAGCCACAACAGCAACAGAACAACAATTCTAACAGATCAATAGTTCCCGTTGGAGGAAATGCATCTGGATCCACAAACACTAATCCCCACAGAGGATTGGTTGTTCAAGCTGATGAAATCTGCAATTGGAACCTTCAGCTTGGAGAAGGAGGAAATGGTGGAACAACATGTTATGCTAAAGTGATTGAGAAGGTAGTAGAACCCGTGTCTGCTGGTGAATCTTCAGAAGATGAAGATAGTTTGGGTTATAGTGGGAGCATGGATGGGGAATCACTTGATGCTGGTGATTTATCAAGTGATGCTTTAGATTTGGAAGTTGATGAGCTTTTGGCTGAAGCTGAAGCATTATGCAAGAGGAGATCTATTCTTTGCCAGAAATCTGCTGGAACTTCCGAGAAGCTTGCTCAGTTCTTCTCTGAAGATGGATCCTTTTCTTTTCATACAGCCTTTATGGCTCACGTAGAAGGTCAAACTTCTCAGGTATGTGATACTAATTCTGACTCTGCTTCTGTTCCTATTGAATGTGAAAAGTGTTTAAAATATGTTGAAAAGGAAAGTCAGTTTGAAATCACATACAAACACAATCAAGAATTGATTGTAGATCTTTCTAAAGCAACTGAAGCTAACTTCTTTTTAACCAGAAATGAAAAGGAATTTAAAGCAACAATTGCGTCATTAAGACATGATGTTTCAGAATTACAAAAGGCTGTTTTGCGAAAACAACATGCTAACAATAATCTTATTGACACAATTGAAAAACAAATGGTAGAGTTGGCAACAGCTCGATGTGAATGTGAGACAATTAAGCAGAAACTGGAAAGCTATTCCAATTCCTGCTATGTACTGGATCACATCATTGACGTTCAAAAGAGAAAGAAAAAGGGGGATGCAAAATGTATTGGATTCAAATCATGTCCTCCCCCAATGAATCACAATTACTCCAAATTGCCTGATGACGAAGATATGCCCCGTTTTGAACCTACTGTGCCACTCGGTCTAGATGACTTTGCAGTAGGCCTGGGGTTCACAACTGGTACATCATCCTCGGGTCAATCAGAATCTGAGAATGTGACAGATTCATCGTGTGTTAAGGAACAGAGTCCTCCCATTGTTGAGGATGCTGATTCTTCGGATGATGAATCTGAAGAAATTGTGAAACAACAGTCGAACTCGGTTACAACAGATATTCCAATCGAGAATCACATCCTGTGTGATCCACCAGTGAAACCGAGTAAGACTGAAATGTCAAAAGCAATGGAGTCCCTTGTATCTAGCCGTGAAGAGAATAACTTGTTGTACACGCTCAAAGGAGATAGCAAAATCTACTCTAACAAAGATTTTCCAATTAAAAATGTAAATCAAGATTTAATTGAGCAAATTTTTGAAGGATGCACTGATAAGTTTTTGGGGAATAAAAGTGGCAAAGTTACCGTCACTCAATGTGATCCAATTCCGTGTGAACAAATTAGAAAACAATACGGAAACCAAAAACTACCAATTGAGCGAAAACAACAAGTCAACTCCGGAAAGGGTAAAGTACAGGGAAAGAAGGCTCAGAACAAGAATGTTCAAGCACCTAAAGTTCAACAGTCTAAGGCTACTCAACCTAAGGCTGCACAACCTAAAATTCAACAATCAAAGGTTGAGCAACCTAAGGTTCAACAACAAAAGGTGCAAAACAAAAGAGCTCCTGTTAAGAAACGAGAACCGAAAATGAACTTTGTTGGATCCACGGGTTCAGACAAACTTGAAACATTTCAGGATCAATCTAACATTGAGTTTATAAAACAAGTTAGAATTTTAAAACGAAATGATCAGAATAATTACACCCAACACACCAACGGATGTGATTTAGGTCCAAGCACATCTAGATCACAAAGTTCATTGTCTGGTTCTCCGTCTGGTCATCAACATGTTTCTCCGAAGTTTGTAGAGCGGAGAACATGTTTTGAATGTGGGACAGTTGGGCATATTGTAAGATATTGCCCACACGTGCAAAAGCTGAAGTAAAAAACGAGTGCTCCCCAAGAAATCGATTACCGAAAACGATCAGTTTCCCCGAAACAAGACCCACGTGTCTTGAAAGAAAGGGAAAAGAAGTTAAAGCAAAAGAATCAAAAGGTAATTGAAAAGGCCTTAAAATCAGAGGTCAAAGAAGAAAAACCTGTACAAACAAAATCTGAAACTGTAAAACCAGTAAATGCTAAAACAATAAATTCAAATACTGGTAAAGGACAAACGGCTTGGAAGCAAAAGCAGGTAATTCAATCAGGGGGAGCACCACAGGTTCTTTTTCCTAATCATCAAGTGATTGAAATCACTTTCCTTGATGATCAAGGACGACCCAAGTCCACAAAGGCTTGGGTCCCCCTCTCAAACTGATAAGTTAATTGCATGTGCAGGCGGCTCCAGGAGGAACTATTAATAGTCATTGGATTGTTGATAGTGGGGCTTCCAGGCACATGACGGGCGACTATCGTCTTCTTTTCGATGTGCGAAGTATAAGAGGAGGATATGTTGCGTTTGCTGGAGACAAAGGAGGGTATATCACCGGCGAGGGAATGATCTCAAATGGAGTTGTGAGTTTCGACAAAATCAATTATGTGCAACAGTTGGATCACAGTCTCCTGAGCGTTTCTCAGATCTGCGACAAGAAGTTCACCGTGCATTTTGATGATGCCGGTTGTTATGTGCTGAAGCCAGGATTCAAGATTCCCGAAGAATGGATTCTCTTATCAGCACCAAGAGTTAATGATTTGTATGTCCTCGATATGAGCCAAGCAATAACCAAGTCCAAACAAGTTACTTGCTTTATTTCAAAAGCCACTGAAAAGGAGACGATCTCTTGGCACAGACGGATGGGTCATATTCACCTCAGAAAAATGAATCACCTTGTCAAAAACAATCTGGTGAGAGGTGTCAATGTGAAGAATTTTCAACTTCAAGATGTCTGTGTGCCGTGTCAGAAAGGGAAGCAGATCAAGAAATCACATTCATTGAAGAAGGTTAACACTGTAAACATGCCACTCGAACGTCTGCATATGGACCTTTTCGGCCCAGTCAAACACAAGAGTGTGCACGGGGAAGTTTTCTGCTTGGTAGTCACTGATGACTATTCAAGATTTTCATGGGTTGCTTTCATGGTCCACAAGAGCGAGACTCCAGAAATTCTAAAGAATTTGATCACCTTGTTGGAAAATCTTTATAATCTAAAGGTGAGGCGAATTCGAAGCGACAACGGAACCGAGTTCAAAAACAGGGTTATGGATGAATTTTGCACTGCAAAAGGAATCCTTCATGAATACAGCTCTCGGTACACGCCACAACAAAACGGAGTCGCTGAAAGAAAGAACAGAACCTTAATTGAGACTGCAAGAACCATGTTGGTTGAGTCTCAGCTTCCAGTTCGATTCTGGACTGAAGCTGTTGCCTCGGCTTGCTACACGTTAAACAGGGTTCTCACAGTGAAAAGACATGGCAAAACGTGCTTCGAACTCCTACACAAGAAGACTCCTGACTTGGAATATCTAGAACCTTTTGGTGCACCATGTACCTTGATTGAACCTGACGGGAAGTTTGGTGCCAAAGCTATCGAAGGTTACTTCCTTGGGTATGCTACTCCTAATCTGCGAGTATGGAACCTGACTACCAAGAAGATTGAAGAGTGGGGTGAAGTAAAAGTTCAAAGATATTCTAATCCATCGAAGCCTTCTGGAGATCCATGGATGTTCGATTATGATGGTCTTTTCGACTCATTCAATCTGCCGACATTTGATGATGACAATGCAATTGCTCAAATGTTGTCTGAAAGCGAGAATGCGACTGGCTCTCAGTTAGTTCGCCCAATCATTGTTGACTCACAAGCATCTTCTTCTGTCAACAATCTCGTTTCAAATGAGGTGTTTAATTATGCTGTCGACTACAATTTGTCATCAGAAGATGAGGAGTATGTTGATGCAAATGATGGTGAAGCACGGGGTCCGGTTCAAGGTACTTCAGAAGCAACGGATCCAGTGTCTGCGCCAACTGTCCAAGAAGAAAATGCATCATCTTCTACAACTCAACAGCTTCAGAATGATATCGGGAATTTAAATATCAATAACTTAAGGACCAATGTTGACATTCCTCTAGTTCCTGAAACCCGAATTCATAACATTCATCCTCAGCAGAATATTATAGGTGATGTTCTCAGTGGTGTAAGGACAAGGAATCAAATCAGAAATAACGAAAATGCTGGCTTGTATGCTGAGATACGAGAATCGGGACAACAAAATGATTGGTCTTTCGCCTGCTATGTTAGCCAAGAAGAGCCTAGATCTTGGAAGGAGGCATTGAAAGATGATTCCTGGGTGGAAGCCATGCAAGAAGAACTTCAGCAGTTTGAGAAGTTGGGCGTATGGAAATTGGTTGATAGACCCGACCACTACAAGAAGATCGGAACTCGTTGGGTGTTTAAGTGCAAGAAGGACGACCGTGGGATTGTTGTCCGAAACAAAGCAAGGTTAGTTGTTCAAGGTTTCAGTCAGATAGAAGGTATTGACTACAATGAAGTGTACGCACCTGTTGCACGTCTGGAGGCTATTAGAATCTTTCTAGCCTACGCTTCCTTCAAGAAATTCAAGGTGTACCAGATGGATGTTAAAAGTGCATTTCTTCACGGAGTAGTCGAAGAGGAAGTATATGTCGAGCAACCACCGGGGTTTGAAGATCCATTACATCCTGACAGAGTTTTACTACTTAACAAAGCATTATATGGTCTTCATCAAGCACCTCGAGCCTGGTATGAGACACTGTCTACCTACCTGCTGAACAACGGTTTTAGACGGGGTTTGATCGATTGTACCCTCTTCATCAAAGAAAAAGGTGAAGATCTTCTGTTGGTACAGGTATACGTCGATGACATTATCTTTGGTTCTAGCGATGATAAGTTATGCAAGGAATTTGAGAAGGTGATGCAAGATCGATTCGAGATGAGTGCGATGGGTGAAATGACGTTCTTCTTGGGTTTGCAAGTTAATCAGTCCAAATCTGGAATTTTTATCCATCAAACCAAGTACGTCGGAGACATCTTGAGCCGGTTCCAGATGTCCGATTCAAAGCCAATTTCTACTCCTCTTCCGCAGAATCACGGGATTACTCCGGATGAAAAAGGGGAAGCTGTGGATTCTTCACTTTATCGTGCTATGATTGGATCTTTAATGTATCTCACCGCATCAAGACCCGACATTATGTATCCAACGTGCCTTCTCGCCAGATATCAAGCGAATCCGAAGGTCTCTCACTATGTTGCTGTCAAAAGGATTTTTCGTTATCTGAAGGGTTGCCCTGACACCGGGTTATGGTACCCAAAGGATGATAACTTCGATCTCAAGGCTTACAGTGATTCTGATTTCGGCGGCTGCAAGAAAGATGGAAAATCAACTACAGCAGGATGTTAGTTCTTAGGCAATCGCCTAGTCACTTGGCAGTGCAAGAAGCAGACATGTGTGGCTACGTCTACATGTGAAGCGGAATACATTGCTGCGTCTAGTTGCTGCTCCCAGGTTCTATGGATCCAACAACAGATGCGGGACTACGGTTTTGAATTCCTAACTACTCCTATTTATGTTGATAATTTTGCTGCCTTACAGATCACTAGAAATCCTGTGCAGCATTCGAAGACTAAGCACATCGAAATTAAGTATCACTTCATACGTGATTGCTTTGAGAAAAGGCTAATCGATGTTGCTTACGTCCACACTGATGACCAACGAGCCGACCTTTTTACCAAAGCATTTGACAAATCAAGATTTGACTATTTATTATTGGTAAATGGCATTAAGGTCAAGCAAGAGTAAAACCAACATCGGAAAATCATTTTTGTAAATACCTTTGTGTTTTAAATTTATCTTAGTTTATTAATTTTAGGGGGAGTAAAATTTGAAAAACCAAAAACATCGAAAAATTTCAAAAACACAAAAACAATAGAAAAACAAAAATGAGTTTCCTGGCGAGCAACAGAGAAAATGATAGTACATCAGTGGTCTGTCCAAACCTCTTTAAACCTAAACTGAAAAACGATAAGCAGCTCTATATACGATGTATCGGTAGGCTCACAATCATTTTAAAGTGTGCAGGGTGATATAAACTTAAATCGACTGAAAACCAGGTGGGAACCATTCATTGGCATATGGTCTTAGTACCGAAATTTCGTTTGAGAGATTGCCGAGGTTCTGAGATATTCGGTCTTTATGCTGCTTATCATCTGGGTATCATGGTTGTATCTTTTACCGAAAAAAATAATAATAACGGGGACGCAAGTCTAGATCTTCCATGATACTATACATACGTGTACATATTGCATACGACCTCAATAAGTGATAAACAATCACATGTCCCAAAATAAGTGATAATATATCACATTCATCCGGGAGTCAAGTTCGTCTCTCTGCTGTACGAAAGTACTGACCTGTTCACGGACTTGCTCCTGTGCCCTCATGCATCGAAAATCAAGTTCCTCATCAATAAGTGATCATATCACATAGGGCTTGTTTTCAATCAAAATAAGTGAGAATCTCACATCATATACGGTCAAACAGATGATAATCGGTATACTCACCGGTAAGATGAACCCTCGTGCATACCTTGATACGGGAATGTGTCGTGATGTGGATGAACACCGGTCGGTAAGTATAAATCATACCTTAACGTATCCCCTAAACATGATTACATCTAATAAGTTGAGCTTATGTCGACAACAATACCGATAATCGTTATAGGATGCTTATCTTAATGTTAACTAAAAGAACAACAAGAGTGTTTTGACATGACCGTACACTGATATGATTCTCTTACCCTCGAAACTCGCAAAAAGAATGTCTGTAAATATTTATTTAATGCTTTCAGTTTCTGCATCTTTGTATATATTTATTTACTGCTTTCAGTCTTTACATTTGAAATACTCAAAAATACCAAAAAGATTTTAGGTGTGTTTTAATATAAACTTTCTAAAAGCCAAAAAGATTTTATTTCTATTCTATTTTAGATCGTACGATGTTGGTACTCGATCAGATACCTGGGAAGCCGAGATACTTCATAAAACTGACCTTTGCAGAACTTCATAACGGGCAATTTTTCAAAACGGTCGTTTCTGAAAACTTTTAAGAATTTGAAGGGTTTGAATTGCAAATTCCCAAAATCCAAAGTGACTAAATCTTCATAAACGGTTAAAATTTGCAAGTTTTGGAAGTTAAAAACCTGAAATTGATAAATTCGTTAAACTTTCAAACTGTCGGACGGTGATTGATTGAACAATGGTCACATGTGTGTCGCTTGCTTATGATATTCCAGGCAGTTGTTCTCATTACGCGTTTAGATTTCTTGCATGTGCAGATTCTAAAGGCAAGGAGAACATGGTCGATGACAAGCTTTGGAATGAAGACACGACGTGAAGGCACTCAAATGATGAAGATGATCGAGTTGCCGCTGACCATCATCAACACCACAAGGATCTCAATTCATAAAGAACAAGTATTTCACGAGCATAACTCAAGGGGGAGCTTATGTTAAGGGGGAGTTTGTCAACACACTTCCTACATGAAACGGGGAGTTTGTTGATACACTTTCTGCTTTCGAGACGTGAAGACTTTAAGGATCCTCCGACATTGAAGACTTGAAAGGACGTCAAAGACTTGAAGACACGAAGATCGAGACAAAGCTACAGCCAAGGGGGAGTTTGTTGGTGCACTTGTGTCTGTACTTTGTCTGTATTTCGTCATGATACAAAACGATGTCTTGTATTAGTCTGAGTTACGTCTTAGGTGTGCTCGATGTAAGTTTGACCAAGTCAACCATCCTCCTGGTTTGACTTGGCCAAACAGTTAGAACATTGTTTGTAAGATGTTAGGGTCGAAGGATGAGTCATCGAAGGATTGTTTATATCCTTTGATGAGCTCGAAGGTTAAACCTTCGAAGGATATAGATGGACCTCGAAGGATATCATCCTTCGAGGTAAATGTGGATCCTTCGATAGGCTTGTGATCGATAGATGATCCTTCGATCAGTCTCTCTGATCCTTCGACCAGACAAGCTGTGATGGATATAAATATCCATGTAATGTGTTCACTTCTTTTAGAAGACACAAGAGAGAGCTAAGTGAGAAGTGAGTCTTGTAGAGAGTGTATTTTCAGTCGGGTCAAGGGCTGTAACCGTGTCCACTGAAATACAAGAGAAAACTTTGATATCTCGTGTGTCTACCCCTTTCTCTTTGTGGCTTGTGCTCTCATATAAACTACCGGTTTGCATGCTAGCTTGGATTCCGCACTTGCTAGTGTGTTAAACATAACAAGGATAAGGTTTAACCTCAACCTCCGAGGGACCTACACATTAGTTTCATAAAAGATAATATATAACAAATTTAGAAACCCTGCTAACCACTTGTAAACACAAACTTAACACATCATTTTCAAGAATCAATCAATAATGATTTATCATGTTAATCTTTGATGAACCACTTGCATGTATATCAATTTTCATTTCAAACAAACTTTCCCAAACCTGTTCGTCATGTTTAGCATTCAGAATTTTGAAAATCAGCTTTCCAATATCAGTTGTCTAAAATCTTTTTGGATTTTTCAAAATTTATGCTAAAACATGCTAAAATCTTTTTGGATTTTGAAATAACAGAAATGAAATGCAGAAAAGAAATATTTACATACAATATTTTTGTGAGTTTGTGTAAGAGGATCATATCAGTTTATGAGACAAATCACCAACACTGTTAAGCTATAAACATTTTAAGCTTTAAACGATTCACGTAGATTGTCAGTATACTGATCCATTTAAATTTTCACACAAAGTTCAATTGTTTTGAGATACGAGATTAATGTTTTAAGAGACTTAAACTTATTCGCGTGTCCCACCTCAGAATATACTCCCGTATCCAGATCCCAATATTCAGTCTTACAGGTGAGTATACCTAGATGATATTTGTAAGGGGTTAATTGCGAGGGCCGTGAGAGCTCAGGTCAGAACTTTCGTTAAGCAGAGAGATGACGGCTTCGACTTTTGGTGGGTCCCCTTTAGAGGATATTTTCTTCAACAACACATGATTAGCATTTTTCAATGTTTCATCATTTTTTATGCTGAGGGTAGGCTATATTTCAAGCAACGTAAAGTATTCTTCGGGGACTAGGCCATTGCTTCCGCAAAATCAGAAGTCCCGGGATAATACCCCAGATATCACTAAGCATAAAGACCTAGTATCTCAGAAAGAGGGGTCCTTCAAACAAGATTTTGGGGGTTACCCATATATCCAAGAGATGTTACCCACGAGATAAGCAAGTTTGAAATTTAGGTTTATATCTCGTCACAATCTACTAAATATGTAAAAACCTACTGACACATCATCAGTGAGACCGTTTATCACTTTTTAACTTTTCATTTCTTTAGCATGCTGTGATAGTCCACTGACGTACTATCATTTCCTCTTTTTGACAACAAAACTCGTTTTTGTTTTTATCATGTTTTTTACTTTTTCAAAATTTTCAAATGTTTTTGGATTTTCTGAAATTTCTTACTCCCCCTAAAAATTCAAAATCATTTAAGGAAATATGAAAACAAACTATACAAGTAAACTGACAACTGTTGTGAATTGCCTCAAATCGCCATCCACTTAGCATAAACAATCAGAACTCCCCCTCACAACAAACTATTTTCCCATTGTGATTTCAAAACACTTAAGTTTGTTTTAATCAAATGGTTTTTCCGGAAAATAAGTTTTGTTGATTTTAGCACTTGTAGGTTAGGGGTTCATCACATTGTTTCTCAATCATTTGTAGTAAAAACAAGTACAATTTAATGTCCTTGATTTACCACTTGTAAGTGAAAACCTTCTTAACCACTTGTAGGTTCACTTATCAACCAACACCACTTGTAAATCAAAATATAACAATATAACAATATAAAGATATCACCTGCAGATTTACCAATCAATCATTTCAAGAATGATGCCGATTCCTGCTCCACTCTTACCAACCTGGGAGCTTTGGCAAGTCAGAATTTTAGTTAGGAAATACTTTCCCCCAAGCCTGGCCAGCCTTGGGAGATTCTGGTACACATCTATCCCACCAACATTTTGATTTATAAAAATCTTTTGCACTTTTAACCTTTCCATCAACCATCTTTCCAAAAATATGTTTTACCTTACCATTAAACACTTTTTCAGCATCAAAATCTTTCTTACCAACAAAGAATTGATCTAAAATCTCAGTTTTACCCACTTTCAACTTCAAATTTTCCTTAGACAATTTAGGAAAGTTTTCATCGTTCACCTCTGGAACGGAATTCTCATTTTTCTTCTCAACAGATGACTCCTCTGATTTTATGGAATCAGATTCATTGTCAGAACTACTTTAAGATTTTACAACCCATCTTTGTTTGTTTAAATCAACTTGTCTTTTGTAAAACCGTTTTGAAGTTTCACCAACTTCCACAGTCGATTTGTCAACCATTTTAACCTTTTCTTTTAATTGTTCAGATTTGTCAACATATTTTCTTCTCATTTCAAAGTTAGAAGACACTCCCTGTTTTGAATAAGTGGACTCTTGGCAATTCCAAGCAATGTGTCCAGCTTTTTGACACTTAAAGCAGGTTCTTCTATCAACTCTAGGAGCAAATTTCTTCACATTCTTCTTTATTTCAGCAAGAAACTCTTGATTTGATTGTTTCCGGAATGGTTTCTTCTGCTCATCTTCAGAACTTCCTCCTGAAACAAATTTTGTTTTTGGTTTATAATTTTTCTCATTTTTATAATTTTCCGAGGAACTAAAACCTAAACCTTGTTTTCTGAAATTACCGTTATGGTTAGGTTTCTTTCGATAACCTGAACCAGAACTGTAACCCTTTTTCTTGTTCAATCTCTGTTGAACTCTTGAAGTGTATTTTTTAGGTTTTTCAACAAGATTTAAATCTTTTATTTCAGAAATATTAATTTCTGTTAATTTGAAAACCTGTTTGATCATTTCAGTTTTGACACTTCTTATTGGAAATTCCTCATCAGAATATAATTTGTCTGAATCATTCAAAGTATATGCTACTTTGATTGGTTCGTCATTCAAATTAGATTTTGATAACAGGAATTCTTTATTGTAAACCCTTTTAACCGGTGAACTCGGACTCTTTTCTGACGAACTCGAACTTTCAGACTTAGACTCCGGTTTTGACTCTTCATCCATATCTAACACCTGATCGACCACTTTCTTTAACAACTCAGACTCATGATCAGTGTCAGATGCTGTGAATGTGACATCAATATTGTTTGGTAATTCATCAATGATTTCAGACTTTAACTTGATATTGATTGCCTTTTTTAAACGCTCCTCGTTAGGATTCCTGGGGGAATAACTCTCATAGATTGGAGGCGGACACTTGTTATACTTGACACTTTGTGTCTTACCAGCATCTGTGTCTTCCATTTCTTTATCTTTAAACGCTTCAAGACCTGCAACAGTAGGATAAACACGATCAATCAAATAATCGCATGTTGTATAACTCAACAACAAACGTTTAATTCTTTCGCTCTCAATCTTTTCAAGCTCTAAATCCTGCTTCAGCTTAGCACAATCTTCAATATACTCATTGATAATCTTCTGTTTCATCATTAATGTTGAGCTCATTTTTGACATAGCAACATCAATTTCTGAGTTTGTCTTTTTCAAACCATCAACTGTTCTATTCAAAACATCATATGACTCTTTCACATACTTCAAATCAGACAACAAATTTTCTTTCAACTCTTCCAACTCACTAATCTTCTTGTCTTTCTCCTCACAATGTGTGCACGACTCCACACATTTCTGACAAGGTTTAATGACTTCAACTATCTTTTCAATCTCAATAGTCTTTTCAACTTCAACAAGTTTCTCAACTTCAACAATTTTTTCTATCTCGACGATTTTCTCAACTTCGACAAGTTTCTCAACTTCGACTATTTTTTCAACTTCGACTCCACCACTTTCTCCACTTCAACGATTTTTTCTATAACTTTTTCAGTTACTTGATCAACATTTGCTTCTCCAGATTCTGTCTTTGCCTTTTCATCAGCTAGCATTCTTGCTGCTTTCAGCTCTCTCCTCAATCTTGCAATCTTCTTCTGATTCAGCATCTCCATTTTATCTGCAAAAAACAATTAAAACTGTCAGGATCTATGCCTTTTCTAGCTTTGTTAAGATATTCTTCCTCATCATCGGTATCAATATCACTTCCTAGTTCTGGAAAAATCGGGATTCTTTTCTGACTAGCCTCATCTTCACTCAGAATTCTAGCAACAAGACTTGAACCTGGTGGAATGTATTTATCCCAGCTAAATCCCTCTGCAACAAATTCATCATCTTGATCAATTATCCCATAACAAGCTCTTCTCACTTGAATGGTTCGTGCATGAGCAGTTTGTGGTTCTTTATCAATTTGTGGTTGTTGAACAATCTGATGAAAAATTGACTTTTGATAATAATCATTTTTTCCATCTTGTCTCCCAGTTGCTTCTTTGTTTTTACATTCTCGTTTGAAATGGCCTTTTCCTTTGCAACGAAAACAGGTGACTTTTGATTTGTCAAATCCTATTGGAGATTCACTTATACCCCGAAAATCATCTCTACCAGTGATTTGTGTAAATTTTTCTGCTCTTCGAACAACACTGGCTAAACACCACTTCACATCCATCAACTCAAGTTCCTCTGCATCAATTTGGTCATAATCTTCTTTTGTAAGCATCGGATTTCCAATTTTGCCAGCAATCAAACTATCATAAGATTCCAACATAGCAACGAGTGATGCCATGTGTTGCTTGGCTATTTCTGGAGACAAATTTTGACCATTTTGAATGTTTACGGTAACATTGCACTGCAGATTTGTAGAATTCTGTTGTTGAGGACTTGATGTTGTAAAATTTGGATCAAAGCTTGAATATGAAGATGAAGATCCACCACTTTGTGGCACATTCCTACCCTTTGTTCCAGACGAAGTATCAACACTGAAACCAGTTTGGATCTTTGGGCTGGGGGTAGCCTCAAACTTGTTCCCTCTGTAATATAAACTGACATCTTGTTGAGCATTTGGATTCTTCATGATTGCCGTTTTCTGAATATCCAACTCGTGTTCTTAAATCTTTTGAATAAACTGTGCCAGATTCATATTCTCAGTCTTCCTCATGTGTTTCACAATCAACAAATAAGTTCCCCATTTTTGTTGTGGTAATGCATCGGCAAGTTTATCAACCCATTCATCATCATCTTTCTTAATGTCCAATCTTCCCATTTCCAATACCAAGTGACAGTATCTATCAATGGTCATCTTTGTTGTTTCATGATCGAAAGCTGCAAACATATCAAATGATTTCTTCAGTAACGCCTTTTTGTTTTTAATCATATCTGCGCTTCCTTTGAACTTTTGAATCAATGCATTCCAAATCGATCTAGCAGTATCCTCATATTGAAGCAAGACAAATATATCTTCCTTTACTGCTTGTTGTAGAAGACTAATCACCATTTTCTCACTTGTATACTTCTATTTATCATTCTTTGAAAAATCACAAAAAGCTTTTTCAAGCCCACGCTCATTTTTCGGGTTCTCATAATCTTTGTGTAAAGCACACCACGCGTCAAACTTATATGCTTGCACCCAGTTCTCAAATCGATTTTGCCAACCTTTAAAATCTTCAATGAACATTAGCTTAGGTGGTTTTTGATAAGTTCCTGTTTCATTCTCACTGTACATTGTTTCGGCAGCAGTAACAGGTGCAATCGGTGTAGCAAACGCATTGTAGAATTCCTCGTCCATGTTTCGGCATTTTTTTTACAAACTTACAAGTCTCAAACGGAATAACAAACTCAAAAGGAATACCAAATTCAAACGGAATCAGACTATCAAACGGAATCACTTTGAAACGGAATCCCTAATTTCGTTTGAAACCACACACTTTCAAACGGAATCACACCTTGAAGCGGAATTACCTAATTTCGTTTGAATCGGCTCAAACGAAATTACCCTTTGAAACGGAATCGGGTACTTTCAAGCGGAATTAGGTCTACTTTTCAAGTGGAATAGCAAACTCAAGCGGAAATAAATCCTAATCTCGTTTGAAATGCTGCTGACGTCATCTTTTGCGATCTGGTTTTCAAACGGAATTACAATTTTTACCAGTTTTAAGCCGAATTAAGGTCCAATATTCTCAAGGATTCGTTAAAACACTGTTTCGCACTTAATATGTGAAATTCAAGACATTTTGACCATAAAAACTAGTTCAATTTCAAAAAGAAGGTGTAGAAGTCAGAAAATAAGGCTGTTTTGGTAAGAACTCTTCCTCATGAGCTCTGATACCACTTGTAGGATTGGTTTGTGACCCAAACGAGTCAATCAGAAGATTTCTTGTCTGTTTCAGAGGCGGAAACTAAGAAACAGACTTGTAAAACAACTTGTTTCACTATTAATCGTCTTGTTTTATTGATTTAACAGCAATACAGATCAAACGACGTGTCGGCAGCAGTTCGGTACCGGAAACATGAAGGTTACAAATGATCTCGTTTGAGTGGCTATATATAGGAGACCTGATTCCGTTTGAAGGTGTCATGTGCCAATTCAAACAGAATTAACAAAGTTAATTTCGTTTGAAAGTGGCAATGTCACTTTCAAGCGAAATTAGCTCTTCAAACGGAAATAGCTAAAACACACCCTAAAACCTCCTATTTTCTCGTACTACGCGCCCTGATCTAACAATTCTAATACTAGACTCGATACAAGACGAAGTCAACAGACGTATGCACCAACAAGAATTGCATCATAAGAGATCGAAAATAACAAAGTGTTAGTAAGATTAAAATTTGTATAGTTCCAAAATGGAACTTTGACTAACCGAAGTGGTCGAAAAGTCTTTTGAAATTGTGAAGCATGCTTTGGCCTAATAGGTGGTATACTCTCGCCGACAAGTCAGTTAACGGTATTCACCCTTCCGGTTACTACATGCTCCAAATCAATCGAAAATTCGAGACTTGGCGAGATTTATGGAAAATCAAGAAGTGGGACTAGTCGACGAGATGCGGGTTTCACCCCTAACTTGACGATTTCGTACCCTAAGTGTGGTTGGTACTCGTCGGGTCAAAATTTAATTCGACACATTGACGAGGGTCCACTAGAATTTGAAATTTAAATTCTTCATCATGGTGAGGACTTCACTCCTAACTTGATGACGAATTTCGTGTAAAACGAATAGGTAGATTGAGAGTCGTTCACCAAATTGTGGATTTCACGCCTATTTTGGTGAAGTCGTCTCGTTTGTATGATACGAGTGTTTTCGGATTTAGAATAGTCAAGTAAAATGTATGAGGAAAAGTGTATGTCGAAGGTTAAACAAACAAGTATAAACATGTGAAGAATGGCACATAAAGAATGAAATATTGAAACAAATATTAACACATAATAGAACAAGCATCAACACATAGGAATAGCATAATAAGTATTAACACATAAGTGGCATACACGTTTAAAAGATCAAAAGAGAATAAATGAGAAGCAAATAAAGTAGCATGCAAGTAGTTTCGAGCAAAACGTAAAAATAAGGCTCTAATACTATAGACTAGGTAAAAGCATTCCTACTTTTCCTAATTCCCTATAGTTATGGCTCTGATACCAATCTGTCACACCCCAACCGATGGCGGAAACATCGGGATGAGACGAACAAATTGCTCAAAACTTCATAACGATATGTGACAATATAGATTAAATTCAAATTTCATAAAATTTCTTAAAATGTCATACAAAATCAAATGAGACAACATTGTTTCAAAGATACATTGACAAAATAGATTTATCTAAATGCGTTTCTAAGTCCACCAAAATCTTGTTTCTTCACTTAGCATCATCTTGTCTATCAAACCTGCAACATGTATTAAAATAGAGTTCAATGCAAAAGCAAAGGCGAGTATACAAGTTTGATACATAGTATAACATAGAATAAAATTGTGTAACGTGCTCGTATCCAACATGAACAACAATATGCAAGTTACTAGTACGCCGAGTTTGTGTAACAATATGTTCAAACCCAAGAATCCAATGCGTTAAAATAGCCTATCCCCGGATAGAATAAAGGGAGGTTAACATGTTTGACTTAACAATACCCCAAGAATCGTGGGCGGTGCATTACTCCTATAGCGCTATAATTGTTAAGGTGGGCTAGCAAAGCTAATGAGCATATATCAACACAAATAGTTTACGTAGCATACGAGATTAACAAGCATCAAATTGTTCAAAGTTTCACTCCCAATAGTCTAGCGGGAGATTAACATGTTTCAATATGGATAGAGTGTGATTCAAATAGTTTCAAGTGTTTTTGTGTTTTACATAGAATACATGTTGCACACAAAAGTGTTTAAAAGTATAATGGGTTCGAGTATACTCACAAAATTGCATATGCTTTCCGATTTATCCAAAGTGACGATGTTGTTGAGACTAGAAAGTTGAATGTGTTCGATTTGGAGTTTAAGAGGTGTTTACATATGGTTCTAGGGATTTGGAGTTTAAATAACATGAAAATAAACATATGAAAATAATCATCTAACACCTATGACACTTGTTCTTGACACTATGAAACTCTAAAAGAGTTTAAATGTTTTCATGGAACAAGGTTCCATTAGAATCATGACAAGTTGTCAAGGCCTAAGATGATACCATCTACTAGCTTGACGAATGTCCATTAGTTCATCACCAAGAGTTCGATTATTTGGTTGTTACATAAGTATTACATAGTGTATATTACATCATATATGTCAACCATGAGGTAGAAGATTAAAGTATTCATTAAGATGGGATTAACTCAAGTTTACTAAGTTTAACAAAGTTTTAGATGAAAACAGAAAAATCAGTCAAATTTGGAGCCTTTTTGGTGACGTTCCAGGGCCTGGTTTTCCATGGAAAACCAATGGAAACATAGCTAAGGTCAAACCAAAGAAGTAGGAAAAAGAATCTAGTGAATCAGATAAGAAATGAGTGAGTTATGCTCACTTTTGTATTTGATGATTAGAAAAGTGTAAAATGCTTGGATGATGATGGGTTTTTATAGGAAGAGTAAGGGTTAGTTGGTGGTTGTGTAATTGTCACACCCCCCAAAATCCACCATGCGGAGTATCACCGATTGGAGGCGTGACATGACCAGGATCGTGCCACCAATCATATTGAACAACGTAATTTTAGTAAGTAAAACCAACCACAATACAATTGGTGACCATAAGGAAGTAACCGATTTTAAGTTAAACAGCGGAAGCATAAACGTAAGTCCAAAACATAAATTCATAGTTCATAAGTTCAAAGTCCAAAGCGTAAGTTTAATAAGTTCATAAGGATTTAAATATTAGGCACGGAACATAACAGCCCGTATTCCACAACGACCTCCTCCTCGTGCAAGCTCCATATGCATCTAACGACCTGTAAGGCATGTAACAACGAGTCAACAACAAAGTTGAGTGAGTTCACGGTTGGTTGTTTAGTTTTAAGTTGTTTCTAAAAACGTGGTTTGACTTTAGTTGGCTTACTTGCCGTGGGGGTTACCCCTTAGTTGAAAGTATGATTAACCAGTTCCTTCTTTATTACCCAAACCATATCCATAATCAGTGGGGACTTCCCCATGTGAACCACTAGACCGATATCGACAACTGACGAACAATAGTTGCGCCCTACGTCAATGTTCTATCATCATTGACAGTTTGCCATATTCCATTAGTACACGCCCGTTCGGACGACACGGTGTGAGGTTTGTTAAACCTAATAGCGCTATTAACTAATGACCCGCTCGCCATTGGCCTCGGCGATTAAGTCGATATAATATCAGGGACTTCATGATAGAGTTTTGTCTAGTAAGTTTTAAGGTTGTTGTCCTACCTAAGGAGGACGAACGTACGTAGTCTACCCAAGGAGAATACGCAGGATTAATATTGGCATCCTACCCATGGAGGATGGCCGTACATATCCTACCCAAGGAGGATATGTAGATTCCATTTTAGTTTCTTAACCCATTCCCAAACCACCGGGAATCCCATGCCTTGTAGAAAGTGTGAACTCACCTCGGTTGCTCGGTTTGACTCTCAAAAATAGCTAACAGTCAAGGTCGGTCAATCACGTCCTAGTATGATTACCACTTAGTTTATTAGTGACTTCAAATAAGCACGAAGTTCCTACACGCATCTACCACATAACATGCATCACTTTAACGGTTCTGCCCATATGAACTTCCCATCTATTCCCGTTCATAAACAAACATACGACATTGCACATAACACTTTTATTGACATATAACATGTTAGATCATTCTCAGATAACATACCCTACATTTAGACACGCAAATTACTACTTATGTCGTTTCAGCTTTTACATTAGAAACTGGGCTGTTTTCGGGGATTTTAATAAAATAGTTAACTTGTTCCAAAAATTCCCAACTTTTTACAGAAGGTCTTAAACGATCCAAATATTATTGTGTAAAAATCTCGGGATCCAATTTATTACCAATATTTTATAAAAATTCGTTTACCAGACTGCAATCAGATTTGTCACCTTCTGACTGCAGTCTATGGAATAATTCGCTTGAAATTCATCGTAGGTCCGATTGACGAAATTCCAGTTGAAAGATCACCCTCGACAACAGTGATCATCTACAGTAAAAATTCCATGAGCTAGTCCTATTCAGGTTTCAAGTTATGACTAAAAATACAACACACATTTTCTGCAGTAAAAACGCAGCTTGAGCTGCTATCCAAAAACAGTCCTTTAAAAATAGTAAACGACCTCGAAAAATTACGATTCCAGTGCCATTTGATCCGTTTTTCGAAAATACATAATTTAGGCTTCAGAAAATCAGTTTTTCGATTTATAATGATCCAGTTACAGCCAGTTGAAGTTGGTTGAAAATGCTAATCAGCATGCTTTTTATAGTATAAATGTTACTAAAACGCATCAACAAATGTCCTAACAACGGGTTTATCAAGAATTCAACGATCAAACATCATGCATGCTTTAACCAACTTAATCCAACCAGATTTCATCTTTATGTAAATTTTTGTTCATGTTCCTTGTTCGTTTTCTTTTTATGTTCTTGTGTTAAACATTAAACTTCACTCTTTCGAATAATCAACATAGAAGTGACCAACAGTTAAATCGAAGACTTACACATAGCACAAAGGCTAGGGATGAACTTATGAACAAAGAATGATGATGAAGATGGTGTGAGAATGTAAGGTGTGATGCTCCTTCAAGACCTCCAAGCTTCAAGCTTCACAAGACTTCTTCTAGCACTTGATTTGGACTTGAAAATGGAACAAATGAATGAATGTTGAAGTGGTGGTGGTGGTGGTGGTGGCGGTTATGTGCAGCCGAGAGGGAGAGAGAGAGTGAAGAAGATGGTGAAGTGAACTTGTAGTGAAGATGAAATGATGAGTATGATCTCTAGCCCAACCTATTTAACATCATTGTGATTTCTTGGCAAGAGCAAGGCCAATCACAATAAAAGGGAATATTTGATTGGGGATTTGGTGATGATTATGGTGGGGCCCCTATATGAGCCGAAAATAGTGAGAGGGAGGGGTTATTTGTAAATTTTTATTATAAGTAGGTGATTACTTGGAAGGTTTAGTGAATTATCTAAGGTAGTAAGTGTATGACATATTTATATAGTGTGTTGGGATTTTTGGGACCATAATTAATTAAAAATAATAAAATAATATTTCTGACAAAATTTTGGTGTCCTGGGTAATGTCCGGTTGTTCGGTTAAGTACCGCTCCGTTAATGTGTTAAATTGTACCGTATAGTGTCTTTTATGCATCTTTTGTAACACAATTAATTCTCAACACATAGAAAAGCATACATGATCATTTAGTCAGTTTTTCTGAACAATCAATAAGCACAATTTAATATTAATTAGTCGTACGGATACATGTAATTATGAGGGTTGTCACATTCTCCCCATGTTAAAAAAAATTCGTCCCGAAATTTAGCACGTGGTTACTGAGGAAGCTAGTTGAGTTGCGTGGTTTCCTGGTTTTCCTGGGGTGTCACGTCATCCCCCCGTTGGTTTGGAATTTCGTCCCGAAATTCTGCAGTAGCTTCAGCCTCAGTAGTGGGTGCACTTTTCTTAAACAACTGGGGATACTTGAGTTTCATTTGGTCTTCTCGTTCCCAGGTATACTCCGGGCCACGACGGGAATTCCAACGAACTCGAACAAGAGGTATCATGGTACGCTTGAGAACCTTAACATCTCGACCAGTAATCTCTACCGGTTCCTCGACGAATCGCAGCTGGTCGTCGATAGTGAGCTCCTTGAGAGGAACTATGAGGGTCTCATCTGACGAACACTTCTTCAGATTCGACACATGGAAGACATTGTGAACTCCGCTGAGTTCTTCAGGTAGATTAAGCTTGTAGGTGACTTTGCCAATTTTCTCGATGATTTCGAACGGTCCGACATAACGCGGATTGAGCTTGCCTCGTTTGCCAAAACGGACTACACCTTTCCAAGGTGAGACTTTGAGTAGCACTCGATCCCCAACCTGGAACTCGAGTGGTTTCCTGCGCTTATCAGCATAGTTTTTCGGACGGTCACGAGCTGCCGCCATTCGTTGTCGTATCTGAGCAATTCTCTCGGTTGTATCTATTACAAGTTCTGGGCCAGTGATTTGGCTGTCACCAACTTCTGCCCAACAGAGAGGTGATCGGCACTTTCGTCCATACAATGCCTCGAACGGAGCCGCCTGAATGCTGGTGTGGTAACTGTTGTTATACGAAAACTCCACTAACGGGAGATGTTTTTCCCAGCCATTACCGAAGTCGATTACACATGCCCTAAGCATGTCTTCAAGGGTTTGGATGGTGCGTTCAGACTGCCCATCCATTTGCGGGTGATATGCTGTGCTCATGTCTAAGCGTGAGCCAAAGGACTTGTGCATAGCTTGCCACAATTCAGATGTAAAACGTGAGTCTCGATCAGAGATGATGGAGGTTGGCACTCCGTGCCTTGATACTACTTCCTTTAGGTAGATGTCTGCTAGGGTAGAAAACTTATCCGTTTCCTTGATGGCCAGAAAGTGTGCAAACTTGGTCAGTCGATCCACGATCACCCAAATGGTATCATTTCCGCGTTGGGATCTAGGCAGGCCAGCAACGAAATCCATGGAAATTTGCTCCCACTCCCATTTCGGGATCTCTGGTTGTTGAAGTAGGCCTGATGGTTTCTGATATTCGGTCTTGACTCTCGCACAAGTCAAACATTTGCTAACGTAGGTTGCTATGTGAGCTTTCATGCTAGGCCACCAGTATGTAGTCTTTAGGTCGTGGAACATCTTATCCGAACCAGGATGTACTGAATAACGAGACTTATGTGCTTCATCCATCACAAGCTCGCGTAAGTTTCCATAAAGTGGAACCCAGATGTGTCCATTAACATAGTAGGCGCCGTCTTCCTTTTGTTCTAAACGCTGCCTCGACCCTCTCAGGGACTCAGCCCTGACGTTTTCTGCTTTCAATGCTTCAGCCTGAGCATCACGAATTTGAGCAGGAAGGTTAGAGTGAATGGTAAGTTGTAACGCACGTACACACTTAGGTATAGTGTCCTTTCGACTAAGGGCGTCGGCCACAACATTGGCTTTACCCGGATGGTACTTGATAGCGCATTCATAATCATTCAAGAGTTCGACCCATCGGCGTTGTCGCATGTTTAACTCCTTTTGCTTGAAGATATGCTCGAGACTCCTGTGATCGGTGTAAATGGTGCACTTGGTACCGTACAGGTAATGTCTCCATATCTTAAGTGCGAAAACAACTGCTCCCAATTCCAGGTCGTGGGTAGTGTAGTTGCTTTCGTGAACTTTAAGTTGGCGCGATGCGTAGGCAATGACCTTGTCACGTTGCATCAACATGCAACCAAGTCCTTGGATGGAAGCGTCGCAATAAACCACGAAATCATTTGTGCCCTCAGGCAATGAGAGGATAGGCGCGCTACAAAGTCTATCTTTCAAGTGCTGAAAAGCAGATTCCTGTGCATCACCCCAATGGTAGGTGACACCCTTCTGAGTCAGTGAAGTGAAAGGTTGTGCAATCTTTGAGAAATCCTTGATGAACCTTCTATAATATCCTGCCAAACCCAAGAATTGGCGAATTTCTGTTGGTGTACGGGGTGCAGGCCAGTTCTTGATCGAGTCTACCTTGGATGGATCAACATGAATCCCATCCTTGTTTACCACGTGGCTTAGAAAGTGGACTTCGCGAAGCCAGAAGTCACATTTCGAAAACTTGGCAAATAATCGCTCTGCTCGAAGAAGTTCCAGCATGAGTCGTAGATGCTGCTCGTGTTCCTCCTGACTCTTAGAATAGATCAGGATGTCGTCGATGAAAACAATAACGAACTTATCTAGGTAAGGCTTGCATACTCGGTTCATGAGATCCATGAAGACCGCTGGTGCGTTCGTTAATCCGAAAGGCATAACTAGAAACTCGTAATGGCCATAACGAGTTCTGAATGCTGTTTTGGAGACGTCCTCATCTCGGACTCTCAGCTGATGGTGTCCCGATCTTAAGTCAATCTTAGAGTAATAGATCGACCCTTGCAATTGGTCGAATAAGTCATCAATGCGTGGAAGAGGATAACGATTCTTCACGGTCACCTTGTTAAGTTCGCGATAGTCAATACACATTCTGAAGGTACCGTCTTTCTTCTTCACGAATAACACTGGAGCTCCCCAGGGCGAAGAGCTAGGACGTAAGAAACCCTTCTCCAAGAGTTCTTGTAATTGCGTGGACAGTTCTTCAAGTTCTGACGGAGCTAGTCGATAAGGTGCACGAGCTATTGGTGCTGCTCAAGGAGCTAGCTCGATTTGAAACTCGACTTGTCGATGCGGCAAAAGACCAGGTAATTCCTCTGGAAATACCTCAGGAAAATCGCGCACAATAGGAATGTCTTCAATTCTCTTCTCTTCCGTTGATGTGTCAGTAACGAGTGCTAGAATGGCAGTGTGGCCCTTCCGCAAACACTTCTGGGCCTTAAGGAAAGAGATAATACCTACGACAACACCACTCTTGTCCCCATGAATCACGAGTGGTTCTTCACTAGAACGAGGGATGCGGACAATCTTCTCGTTGCAAAGAATTTCCGCTTGTTGATGAGATAACCAATCCATCCCAATAACAACGTCGAAACTACCCAGAACGATAGGAATAAGGTCGATATAGAAGGTCTGACCAGTTAAGACGAGGTTACAATCCTTAACTATGTGCGTGGCCTCGAGACTTTTACCATTTGCTAGCTCTACCGTGTGTTTGGTGGTCAAAAGTGTTTGGGTGCGCTTAAGCATTTGAATAACTTTTAAGGACACATAACTAGTATCGGCACCCGAATCAAATAAAACAGTAACAAAGAAATCGTCCAGAAGAAACTTACCCATCACAACATTGGGATCGTTCCTTGCATCACCCTGACCTAGCACGAAAACACGTCCTCTGGCACCGTTGCCATTATTGTTACCCCCGTTGTTGCCTCCATTGTTGCCTCCATTGTTGTTCCCATTGTGGTTCCCGTTTCCTTGGTTGTTGTTGTTCTGATTCTGGTTTAGTTGGGGGCAGTTCCTCTTAAAGTGGCCTTCAGCGCCACACTTAAAGCATCCTTTATTGCCCTGTTGTTGCTGCTGCTGGTGGTTCTGTGGAGCTTGTTGTTGTTGTTGGCGATTCTGATTTGCTGGTCGTGCGCTCCTGCAATCCTTTGCTTCATGACCAAACTTGTTACACCTCAGACAACGACCCTTGTTGCACTGCCAGCTATGATGCTTATGGAACCGGTTGCATTTGGGGTGGTTCCCTCGGTATCCACCCTGTCCTTGATTACCGGAAGATTGCTGACCAGGACTCTGGTAGTCATCAGTCTTTCGCTGCTAGACTGAACTGAAGTTGAACCCTTACTGGAATTCCCATCCCATTTTCGCTTGTTATCATTGGAAGTGTCAGTAGTAGTTGCACCAATACGCTTGGGCAGTTTGTTTTGTTCAACTGCTTGATCGGTGAGACGATGGGCCAACTTAATGATTTGCTGAATGGTACCCAGGTTAGCTGAAGTCACGTGACTCTGAATCTCGGGTACAAGACCCTTGAGGTACAGCTCAATACGTTTGATGGGAGGGTCCACCATAGTAGGGCACAAGATGGCCAGCTCATTTGACCTTTTCGTATACGCCTCAATCTCAGACCCCGTCATCTTCAGATTGAAAAATTCCACCTCTAGCTTGTGGATGTCATCGCGAGTACAATATTCTTCTTTGATCAATTCTTTGAAACCGTTCCAGGGGGTGGCATTAGCAACCGCCAGCCCCAGCAGTTGAACATGTGCCTTCCACCAGGTTAACGCAGCACCTTCAAGCGTTCCAGTAGCATATTTCACCCTACGATCTTCAGGTCATTCACACATTTCGAAGACAGATTCGAGCTTCTCGAACCAGTGAAGGAGACCTACCGCTCCTTCTGTGCCGCTGAAGGTACTGGGTCGGCAATCCATGAAGGTTTTGAACGTGCACACAGGAGGCTGAGCATGTTGACCTGTTGCGCGAGAATAAAAGACAAGGTTAAGCACGAGGGTTGGTTGGCGAAGGTAGGATCTAAACGTCCTAAGATGGGTTGAGATGGCAGGTTATACCTCCTACAGGGACAGCTGCGAGTGCCTCAGCAACCCGTTCATTGATCAAAGCCGTCAACTGGGCTTGAGTTAGGTTGATACGTCCTCCGCGTCCGCTCATGATCTTCACAACGGAGCAACGTAAGTGAGAAAAGTGTCCCGAAAGTGCGTAAGCGTGGGACGATAGTAGAGAGTAAGCACACATGGTTCAAATAGCAATTATCATGTTAATTTAATGCACAGTGGGAACTATCTAACCGACAGTACAACATAAATCATACCACCTATTGTGTCGAGTCTTGTACGTGGAGTGAAGCGTCGTTGTGGATCGTTGAGCACTGTACAGGTTATAGTCTGGTTTTATCAAAAAGCCTTTCCCCTTTTTAAAACCAAGTTCACTATAACCAATGGCTCTGATACCAATTTGTCACACCCCCAAAACCCACCATGCGGAGTATCACCGCTTGGAGGCGTGACATGACCAGGATCGAGCCACCAATCATATTGAACAACGTGATTTTAGTAAGTAAAACCAACCACAATACAATTGGTGACCATAAGGAAGTAACCGATTTTAAGTTAAACAGCGGAAGCATAAACGTAAGTCCAAAACATAAATTCATAGTTCATAAGTTCAAAGTCCAAAGCGTAAGTTTAATAAGTTCATAAGGATTTAAATATTAGGCACGGAACATAACAGCCCGTATTCCACAACGACCTCCTCCTCGTGCAAGCTCCATATCAATCTAACGACCTGTAAGGCATGTAACAACGATTCAACACCAAAGTTGAGTGAGTTCACGGTTGGTTGTTTAGTTTTAAGTTGTTTCTGAAAACGTGGTTTGACTTTCGTTGGCTTACTTGCCGTGGGGGTTACCCCTTAGTTGAAAGTATGATTAACCAGTTCCTTATTTATTACCCAAACCATATCCATAATCAGTGGGGACTTCCCCATGTGAACCACTATACCGATATCGACAACTGATGAACAATAGTTGCGCCCTACGTCAATGTTCTATCATCATTGACAGTTTGCCATAGTCCATTAGTACACGCCCGTTCGGACGACACGGTGTGAGGTTTGTTAAACCTAATAGCACTATTAACTAATGACCCGCTCGCCATTGGCCTCGGTGATTAAGTCGATATAATATCAGGGACTTCATGATAGAGTTTTGTCTAGTAAGTTTTAAGGTTGTTGTCCTACCTAAGGAGGACGAACGTACGTATTCTACCCAAGGAGAATACGCAGGATTAATATTGGCATCCTACCCATGGAGGATGGCCGTACATATCCTACCCAAGGAGGATATGTAGATTCCATTTTAGTTTCTTAACCCATTCCCAAACTACCGGGAATCCGAGTTGAAGTTGGCTGAAAATGCTAATCAGCATGTTTTTTATAGTGTAAATGTTACTAAAACGCATCAACAAATGTCCTAACAACGGGTTTATCAAGAATTCAACGATCAAACATCTTGCATGCTTTAACCAACTTAATCCAACTAGATTTCATCTTTATGTAAATTTTTGTTCATGTTCCTTGTTCGTTTTATTTTTATGTTCTTGTGTTAAACATTAAACTTCACTCTTTCGAATAATCAACATAGAAGTGACCAAGAGTTAAATCGAAGACTTACAACTAGCACAAAGGCTAGGGATGAACTTATGAACAAAGAATGATGATGAAGATGGTGTGAGAATGCAAGGTGTGATTGTGACAACCCGAACTTTCAAGGTTAGTACTGGTTTGATTTAGTGATTTTAACTTCTCATAACTCTCTCCTTGGACGCTCATGTTATATTAACTTGTCAAATGTAAATTTACTTGGTTATAACTTGGTGTGGTTGGATCCGTTTAAACGTTGGGTTCATTTAAAGGAGCTGCACATGAAACTAGGCCATCGTATACACATTGGGCCGCGAGTGTGTCGGGCCACACTCACACACACCTTAGTCCTCTATGTATCTCGGCCCACACTAGAAGTTATAAGACCGAACCTCCTAAAACCCCGGCGCACCTAGAAGCCCAATCAATTAGTAAAAACAAAAGTGGGTTCGGCAGCCCACTTGATCCGATTTAATATATGTATTTGATCTCACGCACTTTTTATAAATTCAAGAAACAAAACCCTAGTGTGCTACCCCCTCTCAAAACGGCGGCAGTCCCTCTCATCGAAGCTTTCTTCACGGTTTTGGCACATTATCCTCCACTACTCCAACTCGGTTAGTATATTACCATATGTTAATCTAATTGCTTTGGAATCGTAATACATTAGTTTCCTTTATATACATGAATATTGAACAAAGTGGCATAGGATTCTGTGTATGGTGATTTGAGTGTTGGAATGGATAAAGACTTATGATTCCAATCACGTGCAATCTTTAATGTTTAAAATAAATGGCCGACAAACTCTAAGTCTTCACATGCATATGAGATATTGATTTGGATTTGGTTGTTGAATTGATCTTTGGTAACTGTTATAATAGAATGATTAGGAATTGCATGCAAATGATTGAAACCGCTACGTTATTGAACTGTTTTAGATAAATCTCAATCTGTAACCGTTAAGAGTGCGATGAAGGAATGGTTTCTGGTGACTGATGCTCGACGAAACCTAGTTCTCGACGAAACTATGTTGTTTCGTCACCTTAATGATGTTTCGTCGCAAGCTAGTTTGACAAAGAATAGTGGGTTGTCGCGTGGTCTTTTGCCCAACCGATACTTTGCACATTTTAAACACATTCAACTGATGATAGCTTAGTGGCCCAATCACATTTTACTGCAACATGCAACAGTATGAGCAGTCCAATTACATAACATGCAGTTCAAATAAGTCATTTGTGTCAAGCCCATGTGATCTTGTTGGTCCAAAACATTATTATTAGTTTGCATGCGATATATTGTTCGGCCCAATGTGATAGGATGTTTTGTTTGAACTCGTCTGAATCAAGAAATTGTCAGATAAATTCATTTGTTCACGACATAGAGTTTCTAATAATTCTTGATACTCATGATGGTGGATGTGCTGGTTATACAATTGATGCATGCTAACAACTACAGTTAGAAATGAAGAACTTGAATTAACTTTCGTGAATAAGTAACGTATTTGTTAATGCCTCTAAGTGACATGCACATGAGTGTGGTTATGAATAACTGTGTGATGAAACTATGTTATAACCTGTTAATGTTATTAATGTTGATTGAGGGAAACATAATTTGGCTTTCATGTATAAGCACACCTAACTGTTAAGAACTGTTGTGAATCTTATATGTGAAGTGAGGAGTTGAATGAGTTTGAATAGCTGCCACGTATTATTCAGTGATCGTTGTTTCGAATGCACTACGATTATAATGTATACGGGAATTATGTGAATGTAAACTGATTTCATGTACATGAATACATAGGCTTTGAATGATTAAGTGTGAACGAATAGCTAGTCATACCGAGCAAACCAAGGTGAGTTCACTGCTCTTTTCCAAGCATGCATCCCGGGAAGGGATATCGGGTAACGTTTTCAGGGAAGAACGTCAGGATAATGGGATGTTTGTTATTACTCAGTTTCTATCATATAAGACCCCTTACATCTACCGATTGTTGCCGGGAAGGCAACGAGGTATTTAGTTGATAGCGCTATTAGGTTTGGCACCCTCACACCGGACCGGAATAGACGGGCGTGAACTATTTACCTTGACCACTTGACCAATGCTTTGATAGAGGCATTGGGGTTTGGGCAAACACATCTAGTAGCCACATACGGTAATCGAGTTAATAACATCATCAAATCAAACTGTTGAACTGTTTTATACACACAACTGGTAACTAAACGCGTTAACAAAACTTTGAACTCACCAGTGTCGTCTGACACACTTGTCTGCATGCTTGCAGGTCGTTAGGTACTTTGATGGGAACTTGTTGTCTGGGATACTGGAGTGGTCATGGGTCGAGATACATGGAAACACGAGACGAATCTAATGGCTTTCACACACACTTGGTTTATGGATTTCTTAATTAATGCATTATGCTTCCGCTGAACGTTAAACATTGTTTTGTAACACTTCTATTAATAATAAATGAAAGTTGTATTTGAAATATCTTAATAAGTTCAGTGTGATAGGTGGCTAGATCCTGGTACGTCACACGCCTTGCGGGGGATTCCGCATGTGGTATTTTGGGGGTGTGACAGTGATGCTCCTTCAAGACCTCCAAGCTTCAAGCTTCACAAGACTTCTTCTAGCACTTGATTTGGACTTGAAAATGGAACAAATGAATGAATGTTGAAGTGGTGGTGGTGGTGGTGGCGGTTATGTGCAGCCGAGAGGGATAGAGAGAGTGAAGAAGATGGTGAAGTGAACTTGTAGTGAAGATGAAATGATGAGTATGATCTCTAGCCCAACCTATATAACATCATTGTGATTTCTTGGCAAGAGCAAGGCCAATCACAATAAAAGGGAATATTTGATTGGGGATTTGGTGATGATTATGGTGGGGCCCCTATATGAGCCGAAAATAGTGAGAGGGGGGGTTATTTGTAAATTTTTATTATAAGTAGGTGATTACTTGGAAGGTTTAGTGAATTACCTAAGGTAGTAAGTGTATGACATATTTATATAGTGTGTTGGGATTTTTGGGACCATAATTAGTTAAAAATAATAAAATAATATTTCTGACAAAATTTTGGTGTCCCGGGTAATGTCCGGTTGTTCGGTTAAGTACCGTTCCGTTAATGTGTTAAATTGTACCGTATAGTGTCTTTTATGCATCTTTTGTAACACAATTAATTCTCAACACATAGAAAAGCATACAGGATCATTTAGTCAATTTTTCTGCACAATCAATAAGCATAATTTAATATTAATTAGTCGTACGGATACATGTAATTATGAGGGTTGTCACAGTATTGATTGTTAAAAGCAAGTTTAAAGCTCAAAAACACTCAAAATCGTGCTCAAATTCGAGCTGGGAATGGGCTGGTCGCGCTGATCAGGCTTTTTAAGCGAGTGTATAAAGGATTTGCGGCCTGGGTTCTAAACAAAGTGAAGACCACAGCTGAGTGGTTAAGGCGCGTGTGTGTGAGGGTACAGACCCGGGTTCGAGTCCCATGGTATGCATCCTTTTTATTTCCCTTTTTTGTGATTTAAACCTAACCTTATACTTTCAGCATATTACCCAATGGTCCCTGCAACTTTTACACTTTCAAAAATTGCATAACTCACCCCTGAACTATTAAATAACCAAGTTATATTAAAAGAAAACTAACATTTTAGTTTAAACTAACTAAGTTAGTTTACTAACTTTAATATCTAACGAGATTAACTAGTTTATTAATGAAAAATAAAAAAATAAACTTTTAAATAACAAAATTAATTAATTTAATTAGTTTAAATTTTGAATAATGACCATATTTTTAACGAATAAAAATATTTAAACGTTTATTCATTTCACAAAGCTTTCGAGTTTCGAGATTTAGGATTCGAATCTCATCATTTTAATAGTTTCAATTGGTTTAACGAGTAACAAGTGTCGATAAATAAAGAATCAAGAATTCTTGAAAAGTATTTCGTTCAAACGAGAATTTCGTTGTGATTTAAGTCTCGGATTCTACAAAGATTACATCGAAACGACGATTACAAGAACACAAAAATTTCCAAAGATAGAATTTCAAACAAGGGTTTCCAAATATAGAATGTATGAAAACGCAGGGCGTTGACCCCCTATATATATATATAGGAGAAGGATCCGTTAGGAACCACTCTTTATTGCGAGAACCAGTGTGAACACAAACAGTAATACCTTAAAAATCTAAAAAACACCCAAATTTTTTTTTACTATTTTTGGAAAAATCGCTATATTTCGTTAATAAAAAAAATTCAAAAAACAATTCGAGTAACAGTTATCCATGGACATGTGCATATGTATCATTTCTTTGACAAATTCCGTAATTCATTACAAATATGAGTCAATTGCACTTTCATTTACACTACCACGTGTAATACACTACTTTTTACGTTAACAATATTAGAAATGCACATGTGCATCTGTATGTATCAACATAAAATAATGTGTTTTGGTACACTACTTTGAATACACTTTCTGTTTCATCTATCATTTCATCCATAATATACAAACATGCACATGTGCATATGTATCATTTCTTTGACAAATTTCGTAACTCATTACAAATATTAGACAATCGCACTTTCATTTACACTACCATATGTAATACACTACTTTTTACATTACCAATATTAGAAATGCACATGTGCATCTATATGTATCAACATGAAATAAGGTGTTTTGGTACACTACTTTGAATACACTTTCCCTTTCATCTATCATACCATCCATAATACACTACCATTACTTCCTACCATCCATAATACAATACCATTACCTCCTACCATCCATAATACAATATCATTACCAATATTTTCACTTTATTACATGTATATCAATACCATTTATACCATCCAATCATCATAATACATCATAAAGTAACAACTATAGCTAAACCATCAACCACTATATATAACTAACCAAAAAACATGTATATGGGCCTACTTCTCCATTCAAAATCACAAACTTTTTGTACCAAAACATGTTATATCATGGTTATACCTAATGATGCACATGTGCATTTTGAATATTGGTAATGTAAAAAGTAGTGTATTACGGATGGTATTGTAAATTAAAGTGCAATTGTCTATTACTGATAACGTATTACGGAATTTGTCGAAGTAATGATACATATGCACATGTGCATGGATAACTGTTACTCGAAAAAAAAGTTTTTTTGTTAACTAAATATAGCGATTTTTTTTTTTAAATTTTAAAAAAAAAAAACATTTTTTGAGTGTTTTTTTGAATTTTTTTTTTAGATTTTATTTTGTGTTCACATTGGTTCTCGTAATTCTCGCAATAAGGGTGGTTCTCAAATGAACCTTACCCTATATATAGGAACGGGATCAGAAGAAAACGCTCAAAAGTGTGAGAACGGTGAGAACGTATCCTTGCCCAACACGTGTCACGCGGCATAGAGAAGGGCGTAGGGGCTTTTTTGTCCTTTTATCTTCTGTTTTTCTAGTTCCGTTTTTTCCCAATATTGTTTTATTTTTTTGGGTTTAAGATTTTTGACGTTAACCAAATTCAATAATTAATGGCGTTTAATGGTTTCGTTGTATTAACATTTTGACGTTTATGGCGTTTTTCAAATCGTATGCCATTAGAACCCCCAATGGGTCAGAATATCTCTCTGAATGGCGTTTTTCAAGGCGTTTTAAACAAGATGGCTCATTGTTCTATTATTTTTTATAACATTTTGGCGTTTGTGGTATCTTGGCGTTTTACAATTGTAAAATTATATTACAACCACAAGGAAAAAAAATAGAAGCGAAGAAAATAAATTAAAAATCATAATCGGATCTCTCTTCACAATTTTCACTGTCATCAGTCTCTCTTTTCTTTAATTGTACAAGAATTGTCACCAAATATATGACGTTTTATGTAAAACTTAACAAACCCATCGGTTTGATTATTTTGTCTGCTCGTCTGTTGAAGTGGCTTTTTGTGGATGTTTGGGTACATAGATCTATGACGTGTGGGTGGGTTTTTCGCTTTTTCTTCATCTTTATAATCATCTCACTCTTTAGTGTCATTGATCTATTTTCATCATCCAAGCCTTATTCAAGAACAAAGAACACAAAATGGCATTCGATTGTCATCTGTATCTTTTTCTTGAAGATTTGTCCATCTCATGCAGCAAAATCTTTCTGAGTTACTTCTCTCAGCTAACAATCCATTCAGTGAAACTTCACGAAGAACAATACTGAATATCCAAGATAGCGCTATCTTTGATTTTTTTAATTTTTTGGCGTTTTAAAGTGAGTGGTATTTAGTAGTATTTGGCGTTTGTTTTTTTTTTTTGTTTGATTAAATGGAAGTTGCTGAGAGTTATTATTTTATAGGATTTCTTTTGGCGGCGTAGGTTAGGCGGTGCATTATTATAATAAAGTATTCGTCGTTTCAGTTACTATTTGTAATTATTGTTTTTGATAAGTTTTTTTCTCTGAAGTCTGTAACACGTCCCGTCTTTCAAGTTTGACGTTTTAGATTCTAATATAATAAATTTTCCGTCTCTTCATTTTTACTGTTTTGTAGTTACTGTTTCTAGTTACATTTTGAAGTTTGATTTTTATTTTTTTATTTTTTGGGTTTTTTATAATACTTTTTCAAAGTAATTTTATTATAGTTTGAGAGTTTTTGGGGGCGTTTTACGGCATGATAGCGTTTTAACAAGTATTTTGGTTGTCTGGCGCTTTTATTATATATGACGTTTTATTATATAACAATCAACTGAAAAAGAAAATTAAAAAAAATAATATATAAACAATTGATCTTCCAAATCTTCACTGTCATTAGTCTCTTTCTTCTTTTTTGAATCATCTTAACTGGCTGGTTCGACTTTCGTATGATTCATTTTGTTTTTTTTTTTTCAAGTAGTTTTTTTGTGGCTATTTGGAAGCATAAAGTCTGACATCAGCATCTTTTTCTTGGAGATTTGTCCATCTCATGCAGCAAAATGTTATTGAGTTTAGACCCTTCAGCCAACAATCTTGAATTTTCCAATGAACGATGTTTGATTTTTTAATTTTGGCGTTTTACCGATAAAAAGAACGCCACCAATTAAAAGCACATTCAACCTCAAAATTTGATCATGCTAAAATCAATAATGTTTTGCTGTATGAGATGGACAACATTGTTAATCCTTGGCTAAGAAAGATAACTGACAATGTTGTCCACCCCATACAGCTAAACTTTATTGACAACAAACCTCAATAATGTTTTTTTGTATGTTTTGACGTTATAAATTGGATGGGAGTTGAGGATAAGTCACTAAGATTTTACTCAATGAAATGGACAATATCCTTACTTAAGGATTTTGTCCATTAGATTGAGCGAAAGCTTACAGACAACAAACTGAATTTCAAAAAACGCTTTGGTTTAGAAGATATTTGATGTTTGGGTTTTTTTGGCGTTTCTAAGACGAATTGTATATATTAAATATGGCGTTTGGGGTTTTGTGTGTGTTTTTAATTGAAGGTCTGAGATGTTGTATATATAGTATTTTTAGGCGGTCTTTTAGGCGGGATTTTATTATAATTAAGTTTGGCGTTTTATATCTAATGGCATTTTTAGTTAGAATGGTGTGTGATTTTGTTTGATGTTTTATTTTCATGAGATGGCGTTTTGTGTGGAGAAGTCAAAAGACCCTTTTACCCTTAATGAAGCGCGTCCACGTAATAAAATTGATGTTATTTACGAAAATGTCACCGCGCCAATCTAGTCCATAGATTGTTTTGATCTGACGATCCATAAGCGTTCTCACACTTTCTACCGTTTTCTCTAAATCTCGACCCTATATATATATATATATAGGGGAAGGTTCATTTGAGAAGAAATTTAATTTGAGAAGAATAAGAAGAAAGGGCATATTAGTAAAATACTATTTCATTTATAACTCATATCATTAATTTTTAACTCTTTAATTAATTAGTCAACTAATCGTTAATTATCTTACATATAATCTACAAAACCTACACATATCAAAATTTTCCTACATATACCCTACACATTATAGAATTTTATGCTACACAGTCGAAATTTATCCTACACACCTCGAAATATATCCTACACAGCTCGTAATTTATCCTACACAACTAGTAATTTATTCTACACTTTAAATTAAGTTGTTGTTTTTTTAATTTGGAAAAAGTATATATTTTGAAAAGGAGTTACAAATTTAATTTAGTTAGTTATTAAAGGGGAAGAGTACAAATTAATGATTTTTGTAAGTTTACCAATATACTCTTATATTAAAATTAAATACAAATATTAAATGAAGTAAAATGAATCATTCTTATTGGTTGAAACTTTTTCTTTTTTCTTCTTACAAAAAAATTCTTCTCATTTGAACCCTCCAATATATATATATATATATGGGTTAATGTAACTTTATACAAGTCTGAGTGGAAGTAAATATTCAGACACATAATAGCATCATGTGGTCTTAAACTAGTTTTTGGTTTCATAAGATGTATAAATATTTTGGCATACATGATTGAACAGGGGTTCCAATGATTGTTGGGTGGTAAAGAGGACCACTATGTTCTTATATTGGTCCCGTTTTATTTTTTTAAAAGCATTGAAGGATTGAGCAGAGATCACAGTTAATTAAGATTGAATACTCAAGGTTAATAACACACAGATAAGTTTAGTTAAATCATAATTCTTATTATCAAAGAACACGACAAAAGCATGTTTGTAGTTTTTTTTTTTTTTTTTTTTTTTGACAAACATGCATTAACCATGTTTTGTAGCTGAAATGCAAATAAGAGATCTTAGAGAAGACCCTATTAGATCGGATATATAAATGCGAACAACTAATTGATAGTCACTCAATTACAGTAGGAGTGTCTCTCACGTAGAGAAAAACCAAGATTTTATAGATTAATGTAAGGTCTAGTCTAGGCATATACTATAACTAGTGGGGAACCCGCGCGTTGCAGCGGAGTCAACAATATGAGGCGGAAACATAACTCAAACCTTAAACCTTAAAACAATTAAAAAATCATATAAAAGTTGTATATTTATATAGAAGTACCCGTACTTCGCAACATGGTACTCAAAATAATATACATATAAAAAAGTTATATATTAATAGTAGTATTTAAATATAATATAAAAACCTACGGTTCAAAAATTTTATAATTAGCATTTATATGTTTATAACTATCCAAGTACCATCGAATGATCCAAACTTAAAACACAACATCTAAGTCATCCCATTACAGAATTCTAATATATCAAGTTGTGTAATACATTAATTTTACCCAGTTAAACAGGCCCAAACCAGAAGAAAAGTCCAAACTTATCCAAGAAATGACTTTGAGATAGCCACAACACAAAGGGGTTGGGTGGTGTTTGGTAAGTAGGAGGATTTATAGGAGTCAATAATCGTTGAAAAGCAGCAGTTCTAATCCACATCACACCCTTATCTCATCCACCTCTTACTCACTGTCTCTGTCCTCAAAAATATTTCAAACGCCTTTATCGGAAATGCTAGTTAGAAGATTCTCAACGCCCAACTCTGTCAAGTGCTTCACCCATGTGAGGATAAAATCCATGAAAGCATAGTTACCAAATGTTGTCACGACTCTGGGGTTCGATTTGGTGAAGACGAAGTCACATCTATCATCATAGATCAAAAAAAAAACATGTCACAACTTTAATCCAACAATAATAACCAAAGTTTTGGTCTCTTTAAAATAATTCATATTTGATCTTTACATGTATCAAAAGGGGGTGGCGGCGCAACTTGTTGCCCGACTACCTGCCATTGCTTTGTAATTGCCCTTTTTCGTGTGGAATGATATTGACGATTTGTTCTAAAAAAAATGCTAATAAACTGTCATGGAGGCAGATTTGGAGTCGATTTGGTTCAAATATATCAATCAAATAAATTCAATAACAAATGGTTAATGGTGTTCGTTTGGAAGATCAAAGGTCGCAAATGGGTTGCAAATGTCGGTAGGGTTGGAAAACACGTGGGTTGCGGGTTTGGTTGCTGAAAAGAAGAAGAAGAAGAAGAAGGGAGTTGTTTTTGGGTTCTGGGTTTATGTTTTAAGGTAAATGGTCGGTTGGTTCTCTGTTTGGAAGTTAAGGGTCTGATTCGGTGGGGTCGCGGGTTCGAGTCCCGACCCGTCTGGTTTTCTAAATACATTTTTTTATAAACACGTGATAAAATACCAAAAGAGAAAGGGAATTCCAGTTTGTTACCATTTGATCTTATAGCTCAGCTGGTGGGTGTGTTGTTTTGTAAACCTGAGGTACCGGGTTCGAATCCGGATCTTAGCGTTTTGTTTTTGTTCTTCTTAATAAACTTTCAATACTTGTCAGTTAGGCCCCTGCAGTTTCTTGAACGTGATAGCCTCACTAATGTACAACACTAACCTTGTTAGTGTATCCTATAGAGGATTTATCAATAAACGGGACCTAATTAGTTTGATTGGTCAAATTTTGAAGGTTCAATTATTTACATTTGGTTCCCTAGCCCATTCGCTTTTGATACATTTGGTTCCCTAGCCTAATAAACTAACCTAACTGTTTATCTCATTCGCTTTTGATACATTTGGTTCCCTAACCTAATAAATTTTGAAGGTTCAATTATCAATAAACTAACCTAACTGTTTATCCTACTCGCTTTTGATATATTTGGTTCCCTAGCCCCAGAGGCTGTGGAATTTCTAAACAGGGTCCAACAGGTTGTGAATAGTAATCTCTCAAACTTTAAGGGTCGTTTCGTCTTTAGTATGATTGGTTTTGCAATTCAAAAGGGGGTTGCGGCGCAGCTTGTTGTCCGTTTACCTGCCAATTGTTTGTAATTTGCTACTTTGGTATTTTAAAGAAACTCGTCTGTATTTTAATAATCATAAAAGATATTATACAGTCTTAAAAAAATATTTACCAAACAAACCCTACGCTTATTACTTTATATAACTAACAACTTTTATAACCTTGTTAACTTGTTTCGTCTATAACATCTAACGATTCTAACCGAGTTTTATTATAAAATCCATATTTAAACACGAACTAACATAACTTAATGCTCTAACTTAGCTAGGTGATTCCCCTTTGTAAATACTAACCGAACTATCTCACTTTATCAAATTAATGTTTCTAGTCCGGTTTTAATCGAACGCGAATACGTGACAATAAAAAATATATATGTTACAATAATAAAAATAAAATTTCTTATTATTATTTAATTTGAACAGGGTCTGGTTTTGCAATTCGGTTCGGGTTTCGGAGACCTGGTTTTTTACGGATGTTACATGAGATCTTTAGTATATGTGATAGCCTTGTATAAGAAATATACAGATTTGGTAAGTAATCATCACACGTTGATTATTACTGAGCAAGATTTAAGCATACAAAATCATTGTTAGTAGTAGAGATCGACACTTGCGGGGATCAGCTTAGGATCTAGCTCGTGGTTATTCCTAAAATATCTGGTTAAAGAAGCCTGGTCACACTCACAGTCCTCATTCGATCTATAGTTCAATGGGTAAATCATTAATGGTTAAAGATTAAGGTCCAAGTTAAGGACCAAGATCATTCATATGCTTGGTTAAAGTCACGCTAAAGTCTATTCACTAAGCAAAAAGATGTTACCCTCAAGTTTAACTACATTATCTTTACTATTTACTAACTTCTGTCAGCAACTGCTTATTATCTTCACTGAAATTTCTCCACCTGATATAAGTATACTATAGTTCTTAAACCTAACATGATAATGAAAACTTTCTAATCTAAACAAGATAGATGATACAATATATATATATATGTTATATATGGATTAATTATCAGTTGTTTCTCGTAATTGCGTAGCAATGTGCGTTTTTTGTGTGATCTACGTTTATATTTTTTTTTATGAACAAACTAGTAGGTTTTTATTTTTATAGAATCGGGCTATTAATTTTAGTAGAGAAAGGATTTAGTGGGCTTGTATTAGTTAAAAGGTTCACCAAAAGTTGCAAAACCCACCAAAAAGTCCACCCTTGATTTCTATTACTTCGATTTTATAAAAAAACACAAATTAAAACCCAACCCTATCCCTCCTAACCCACGACTACAGCCCCCACCCCAACCATTCTTGAAATTTGTGCCCCAAGTTCACCATTCCATCTTGATTTGTTGCTTGGTTCTTGCAATTGGTGACTCCCTTGATCGATTCCAACATTCTATAATGCTTACAAGTAACCTTCTTGATCAATTTTGATGTTTTTTCATGATTTTCAAGTTTAGGCCAAAAACCCTAGTTTATCCAAACTCAATTTTAATCAAACTTGTTGATGTCTAGTGTTTGTCTATGATTATAGGAGTGTGTTGAATGTTTTTTGCATGGATTGAAAACCCTAGATTCTTGATTGTTCATACCTTGCCATAAGAGGAAACTTTAGTGATTTAAAATCTTATATATGTATGTATAGGATTGTTAAAATTACACTATATTTCTGTTTAATATCTTGGTTATTTAATTTGTTGATTAATATAACTTGTTTTTTGTTAATATATGTTGGGCTGGATGGACACTTGAGAGTTGCTTGAAGCTGGGTACCGGGTGGATTGCTAGTAGTTGGGTATCTGGTTCGTTGGCTCACAAGAATTGAAAAAATATATGGGCCTATTTGATACTAGTGGTTGTAACAACTTACAACAACATCATTGAGTTTTAAGATATGGTTCAAGTCGATTCTGCGTTTGCTATAAAAGACTAACACCTGGGTCTTCATCATTATTCACTTAGATATTTTCATAGTGTGCTCTCATTTCTCTTTCTAAGTGATTTAGGGTTTTTTGTTTGTAAAGTTTTGATTCATCTTGAGTCAAAACTTAGTTTGTGAGGATTTCTTGTATTTCGTATGAGGTTATTGTGTTAATAATCTTACAGTGTGAGAGTTGTGTTAGATTTGTTCTTTGTAATCATTCAGAGTATTTTAGGGTTAATACAATCAGTGGTTTAGGTATTTTGAGTTGATTTGTCTTTTGATCATTTGATATCATTGTTTTTACATGGTATCAGAGCACTCGTGAGCTCTTGGGGTTATTATCTTTCCGTTGTGTATCTAGAGTTAGATCTAAACCAGATCCAAGTAGATCTTGGAAGTCTTGGTGGTGATTTGATATGTCGATTTCAAATTTTGTGTTATCTGAGTTCTTGGGGTGTGTGTACAGTATAGAAGATTTGTGGTTCTTAGAGCTGTATGAAGTGGTTCTTATTGGTCTTAGTAACCCTAGAAGGTTACAAGGCAAACTGATAGAATTTTGCGGCTGATTCTTCTAATAAAAAACTTATAGCCATAAGTAAAGGCTGCAAGTCTGATCCGCTCGGAGTTATATGCCCCCCAGGTGAGATCATTCATTTCCTTTATTTACTTTCTTGTTACATTGCATTGTTGTGTCTAGGCACGCTCTGTTGCCAGGTTACTGTCACACCCCGAATTCCGGTGGGCCCGGATGGTGGGTTTATGCATGACGATTGATAACAATTTCACAATTGGTAGTTGAAGATAGGATGATAAAATATTAAATATTAAATATTAAAGACTGAAATATGTTTAAATAAAACTTGAAACAAGTTGTCCGATACAAAAGTCCCACAAGGTAGACTTTGGACATCATAGGTCTTAAGCCATGGAGTCACAAATTGCAAAGCTTTTCTTGGCCAAACTGTATCCAGCCTACTATCAAGGTTCGTTACCTGTGATACAAATGTTAAAACCATCATTTTTTATGTTGAATGTGGTATTTGGTTATTTTCTTTTATTATAAATGTTCAACAAGATTAGTGGTTGGATCCTGGTTTATCACACGCCTCGCGGTAAAATCCCGCTAGTGGAATTTGAGGGTGTGACACTATGAAACTTTGCGAAGGGGTAATTGAGACTAGAATAAGAAAATAGACTTAGATTGTGGTAACCAATTTGGTTTCATGCCAGGGCGGTCAACTATGGAAGCGATACACATTTTAAGGAGATTGATGGAAAAGTATAGAGAGAACAAGCGAGATTTGCATATGGTGTTCATAGACCTGGAAAGGCATACGATAGTGTCCCGCGTAAACTGATTTGGGATAGTTTAGAAGATAGGGTTTTTAGGGAAGTACATAGATATTATTATGGATATGTATGGTAGGACTGAAACTGGTGTTCGGTCACCAGTAGGGGATACTAATTCCTTTCTTGTGGAGGTAGGAATTCATCAAGGGTCTGCATTGAGCCCATTTCTTTTTACGGTTGTTCTGGATTAGTTGTCTAAGTCGATACATGTGGCAATACTGTGGTGCGTGTTCTTTGAGGATGATATTGTGTTAACTGCGAAGAATAAACAAAGCCTCAATGTGAAGGTAGAGGAATGGAGAGTAGCATTAGAGGTCAAGGGTTTGAAGATTAGTCGCTCTAAGACCGAGTACTTTTCATACGATTTCAGCAAAGCAGGGGACGATGATGACACGCAGATCACCATTGAAGGTCAAGTGGTTCCACATGAAACTAAGTTTAAGTATTTAGGATCTTTTGTACAAAGAGTTGGAGAGATAGATAGAGACGTAGCCCACCGCATCCAGACTAACTGACGTAGGTGGAGAGCCGTCATTGGGTTATTGTGTGATAGGAGGTTCCCAATTAAATTAAAGGGGAAATTTTATAAGGTTGCAGTTAGACCTGCTATGTTGTATGGGATAGAATGTTGGGCTATCAAGATTACACATGCACGCAAGATGGGGGTATCAGAAATAAGGATGCTCAGGTGGATGTGTGGGAACACAAAGTTAGACCGGATAAGAAATGAGGTTTTTAGGTTAAGAGTGGCTAGCATTTCGGATAAGATTAGGGAGGGGAGATTAAGATGGTTTGGTCATGTGAGGAGGAGGCAGACGACAACATCAGTTTTGGTAGTGGAAACGCTTATTGTAGATGGGAGAAAGAGTAGAGGTAGACCCAATTTTATTTGGGAAGAGTGTATTAGGAAGGATTTGCTGGAGTTGCACCTCTTTAATGTCACACCCTGGCTTTGCGGAAGCGTGGTTAATTTTGGTGTGACTTCTTAATACCATAGCTTAATCATAACAAAGCTATATGAAGTAAAAACATGCAAGATCATCCATCAAGTTTTGAAAACCAAATACAGTACCATTGTTTTAACGGGAACATACCCTAATAACCATAACCTTGTTCAACAGACATTACAAACTTGAAACATAACATAAACATGGTTTAAGGATTGTGTCTTGTCCAGGAAAGAGACACATCCCCTAAACCCCGGATGACCTTGGAAACTAGTGCAGCGGGAAAACATGCCATACCGTGCCAGATCTCGTTAATTTCCTGAAATACATGTAAGTTGAAAAATCAACAATAATGTTGAGCGAGTTCATGTGCAAGTGAGTATGTAAAACACTTGTAAGTAGAAAAGTTCCCTGGTATGTAGCAGTGTAAGGAAAAGAGATCACCAATGGTTTGCAAGGCCATTAGCATGTTGTGAAATGCAAGTAGGAAGACTCAACCTAGCCGATTTATGCGTCGGGCACAAAGTCACTCAAGGTCCGTTCTGTTGGTCCTCTTAGAGGTCCGTTCTGTTGGGCCTAGAGTTGGGCTCGCTACACCCAGATAGATCTACCGCTTACGTCCCTCGGTGTTTCTGCCTACCCATTCACATGATCTAAGTAGTAAACCTCCTTACGTTAACCATACCATGTATAAAGTACTTGTAAACAAAGTAACATGTATTTCACCCCCGCAGTTAAGAAAACTGAAAACAGTTAGAGAAAAGGGGGACATGAACTCACAGTGAAGCGTCTCTACCAAGCGTCTCCAAATCAGAAAGCTGTGCGACGACCTACAAGTGCTAATTCTATTAGACGGACGGCCGTGCCTTAGCTTTATAGTTTAAGTCTTTGGGAAATAGTTAGACAACTATTTCGTGTTTACATTTTGTATATACTTGGTAGTTAAACTCCTTCCCAAGGATGGGGGATACAATACATGTGCGTAAGTTATGTTTTACAATCGAGTGGTTATATAATTACCGGCGTAACTTACATATTCATGGTGAAAGCGTTCGTATTATTTTGGAATCGTTAACGTTTGTAAATATTATTTTTACTCTAAAAATAATATTTATGTATTTTCACAAAATAATCATAAACAGTGTGTGACCATATATATTTATCACGTTAAATCTTGTGAAAATCCCACCTCCGATTATTTAGTAAATAAAGTCATGGCGAAGTTTATATTTCGAAAGTATGTCGAAAATAATTCTAACACTTGTTGTGTAAATAATTCTAAGTGTTAGGTTTTTAGAAAAATTTCGCCAGAGTTTCCTCTGTAACTGGAGATGGCCACGCTTTCAAGCGTATCATTTTCTTTTAACAAATCTGTCACACCCCCAAAATCCACCATGCGGAGTATCACCGCTTGGAGGCGTGACATGACCAGGATCGAGCCACCAATCATATTGAACAATTCAATTAAGTAAATAAAACCAAACATAATACGATTGGTGACCAAAGCTAGTTAACCTTGTTTGGTTTAAACAGCGGAAGCGTAAACGTGAGTTCAAAACATAAGTTCACAGTTCATAAGTTTAAAGTCTCAAACATAAGTTCCATAGGTTTATAAAGTTCAATTATTAAGTATGGGATATAACAACCCATGTTCCACAACGACTCCTTCCCCGTGCAAGCTCCAAGCATTTAGCGACCTGTAAGGCATGTAACAACTAGTCAACAACAAAGTTGAGTGAGTTCACGTTTGGTTGTTTAGTTAATGAGTTCGTATCAGGAATCGGAAGTTCGTTTCATAACCAAGTATTACCCATTATTCTTGATTCCCAAACCTTTACGATATTTAGTGGGGGCTTCCCATTATGTATGTTACTAGACTAGGCGTATCCATAAGAGTCCTTCCCAATCCGAGGACGGTGTTAAGTATGAGTGTACGTAGGTTTTACGTACGTGCCCTTCTCATCCGAGGACAGTAGTGAGTGTGAGTGTACGTAGGTTTTACGTACGTGCCCTTCTCATCTGAGGACAGTAGTGAGTGTACGTAGGTTTTACGTACGTGCCCTTCTCAATCCGAGGACAGTAGTAGGTAGTCTAGTAGTGTTGGTAATATAAATAGAGTGATAGTACGAGTAGTCATTCAATCCCATTCCCAACCACCGGGAATCCCATGCCTTAGTAAGGGTGTGAACTCACCTCGGTTTGCTCGGTTAGATTCTCAATATAGCTAACAGTCAAGGTCGGTCAATCACGTCCTAGTATGATTTACCAGTTAGTCATTTAGTGGCTTTCAAATAGAACACAAAGTTCCTACACGTATCTATCACACAACATGCATCACTGTAACGGTTTATGCCCATCTAAGTTTCCCGTCCATTCCCCACTCAAAATCAAACATACGATAATGCACATAACATATATAACATGTCAAATCATTCACAGATAGCATACTCGACATTTAGACACGCAAATCACTACTTATGTCGTTTCAGCATTAATACTCAAAACCGGCTGTTTTCGGACATTTAAATAAAATAGTTAGATTGTTCCAAAAATTCCCAAATTTTTATAGAACATCATAAACATTCCATATTTTATTTTGTAAAAATATCGGGGTCCGGTTTATCACCAATATTTTATAAAAATTCATATTCGGGACTGAACTCAGATTTATGTATTTCTGACCACAGTCCACGAAACAATTTATTACAAATTCATCGTAAGTCCGATTTGCGAAATTCCAGTGGGGTAATTACAAATACTTCAGTTATCATCTACAGTAAAATTTTCATGGTCCGATTCATCACAAAACTCAGGTTATGACCGAAAGTACGACGCCCATTTATTGCTGTCAAAATTCAGCTTAAGTAGCTGTTACAAATTAACACTTTAAAAATAGTAAACGGAGTCCAAAAATTACGATTCCGGTGCCATTAGAACCGTATTTCATAATAACATATTTTAGATTCAAAATATCGATTTTTCGTTGAGGTTAAGACCTGTTTACAGCCAACAGAAGTGGGCTGTAAAAGTTGGACAGATTCTGATTCTTTGTGTTTAACCTTCTAAATCGTGTTCGATTGATTCCGTTTACAAGTTTAGTGACCGCAACAACATCACATATTAATATTAATCAGCAAATCATCAAATAATCAGCCAATCATCATAATCACACAAGATCTACATGGTGTACACACATATTCATCCATTAACCAACATGTTCAAGACTTTAGTGCAAGTTCTTTAGTGTTTCATAACTTTAATCGTCAAATCACTTATTAACCACTTAAATAACATGAAGAATGAATGGATCTAAGTTCTTACCACTAGCACGAGGCTAGGAGGGTTCGAGTGTAGAAAAGTGGTGGTTAAAAGCGAATAGAGAAGGTCCTTCCACTTCCGAGAGCACCAAGCTTCGTTGTATGACTCGTAGCACCTTTGAGTGTATGTAGAATGGCTTGATCAAGACTTGATGGTGGTGGTAGTGTGGATGGTGGTGGCTGCCGAGATGAAGAAGGAAGGGAGAGGAGGTTGTGTGTTGAGTTTGAGTGAATGATAAGAATGTGGATGTCTAAGGGTTTATAAGGAAGTCTTCCAACATTGTTCAATCCTTTGGTCCATATGTTTCTTATGTACATAACATATCAAGTAATTAAATAAAAAAAATCATGGGAGTGTCCTTCTTGTCTCCTAACCGATTGGGGGGGGGGGGGTAGGTCTAGTTGGGTTTGAATGATGTAGTTAGTAGCTAGTTAGATTAGTTAGGTGATGAAATTAGTTACTAGTGTGTTATGTGTTATAACGGGTGTTAGGGTGTTCGGGGACCCTAACTAGCTCAGTAATGTGAAAACAATGTCATAGACAATATTTTTATGTTCCGGGTAGAGTCCGGTTGTTCGGTTGGATATTAATCCGTTAAAGTGCTAAATTAATTCGTAAGGCGTCCTATTTATATATTTTGTAACGTTTTTACTTTCTAACACTTAGGAAAATATAACGGACTATTTAGTGACCTTTCTGTACACTATTAGTATATTAACAAATACGTGTAAGCATAACACAGATATCAGAAAGCAGTTAAGTGATTCCACACAGTCGTCAAGCACATTAATTATTATTAATAAACTGTACGGAATACATGTAAATTTGAGAGTTGTCACATTCTCCCCCTGTTAAGAGAATTTCGTCCCGAAATTTAGTGCGTGGTTACTGAGGAAGCTAGTTAAGTTGCGTGGTTTTCCTGATTTTCCTGGGGTGTCACATCATCCCCCCGTTGATTTGGAATTTCGTCCCGAAATTCTGCGGTAGCTTCAGCCTCAGTAGTGGTTGCGTTTTTCTTAAACAGCTGGGGGTACTTGAGTTTCATTTGGTCTTCGCGTTCCCAGGTATACTCTGGGCCACGACGAGCATTCCAACGAACTCGAACGAGAGGTATTCTTGTGTGCTTGAGAATATTAACATCTCGATCAGTAATCTCTACTGGTTCCTCGACGAACCGCAGCTGGTCGTCGATTGTGAGTTCCTTGAGAGGAACTATGAAGGGCTCATCTGACAGACACTTCTTCAGATTTGATACGTGGAATACGTTGTGAACTCCGCTGAGTTCTTCAGGTAGATCCAACCTGTAGGCGACTTGGCCAATTTTCTCAATGACTTTGAACGGTCCGACATAACGCGGATTGAGTTTGCCTCGTTTGCCAAAGCGGACTACACCTTTCCAAGGTGAGACTTTGAGTAGCACTCGATCCCCAACCTGGAGCTCGAGTGGTTTTCTTCCCTCATCAGCATAGCGTTTCTGACGGTCACGAGCTGCCGCCATTCGCTGTCGTATCTGAGCAATTTTCTCGGTGGTATCTACCACGTGTTCTGGGCCAGTGATTTGGCTATCACCAACTTCTGCCCAACAGAGAGGCGATCGGCATTTGCGTCCGTACAATGCCTCAAACGGAGCGGCTTGGATGCTGGTGTGGTAGCTGTTGTTATATGAGAACTCCACTAGCGGGAGGTGCTTCTCCCAGCCATTGCCGAAGTCGATTACGCATGCCCTAAGCATGTCTTCCAAGGTTTGGATGGTGCGTTCCGATTGCCCATCCGTCTGTGGGTGATAAGCGGTGCTCATATCTAAACGTGAGCCAAAGGACTTGTGCATTGCTTGCCACAGTTCAGAAGTAAAACGCGCGTCACGATCAGATATAATAGAGATTGGCACCCCGTGCCTTGACACTACTTCCTTTAGATAAATGTCTGCAAGAGTAGAAAACTTATCCGTTTCTTTGATGGCCAGAAAATGTGCAGACTTGGTCAGTCGATCTACGATCACCCAAATGGTATCGTTTCCGCGTTGAGATCTGGGCAGGCCAGTAACAAAATCCATGGAGATTTGCTCCCATTTCCATTTCGGGATCTCCGGTTGTTGAAGTAGGCCTGATGGTTTCTGATATTCAGACTTGACTCTCGCACAAGTCAAGCACTTACTGACGTAGGTTGCTATGTGGGCTTTCATGCCAGGCCACCAGTACGTAGTCTTGAGATCGTGGTACATTTTATCCGAACCAGGATGTACCGAATAACGAGACTTATGTGCTTCATCCATCACAAGCTCGCGTAAGTTGCCATAAAATGGAACCCAGATGCGTCCGTTAACATAGTAGGCACCGTCTCCCTTTTGTTCTAGCCGCTGCCTCGATCCTCGTAGGGACTCAGCCCTGATGTTTTCTGCTTTCAATGCTTCGACCTGGGCATCTCGAATTTGGGCAGGAAGGTTAGACTGGATGGTAAGCTGTAATGCTCGTACACGCTTAGGTAAAGTATCCTTTCGACTGAGGGCGTCAGCCACAACATTGGCTTTGCCCGGATGATACTTGATAGCGCATTCGTAATCATTCAAGAGTTCGACCCATCGGCGTTGTCGCATGTTTAACTCTTTTTGCTTGAAGATATGCTCGAGACTCCTGTGGTCGGTGTAAATGGTGCACTTGGTACCGTACAGGTAATGTCTCCATATCTTAAGTGCGAAAACAACTGCTCCCAGCTCCAGATCGTGAGTAGTGTAGTTTCTTTCGTGAATTTTAAGTTGGCGCGATGCGTAGGCAATGACCTTGTCACGTTGCATCAATACGCACCCAAGTCCTTGGATGGAAGCGTCGCAATAAACCACGAAATCATCGGTGCCTTCTGGCAATGAGAGGATAGGCGCGCTACAAAGTCTATCCTTTAGATGTTGAAACGCGGACTCCTGTGCATCACCCCAACGATAGATGACACCCTTCTGAGTCAGTGAAGTGAGAGGTTGCGCAATCTTGGAGAAATCTTTTATAAACCTTCTGTAATATCCGGCCAAACCCAAGAATTGGCGGATTTCCGTTGGTGTGCGGGGTGCGGGCCAGTTCTTGATCGATTCAACCTTAGATGGATCCACATGAATTCCATCCTTGTTTACCACGTGGCCTAGAAAGTGGACTTCGCGAAGCCAGAAATCACATTTCGAAAACTTGGCATACAACCGTTCTTTTCGAAGAAGTTCCAGCATAAGTCGTAGATGCTGCTCGTGTTCCTCCTGACTCTTAGAATAGATCAGGATATCATCGATGAACACAATAACGAACTTATCCAGGTAAGGCTTGCACACTCGGTTCATGAGATCCATGAAGACCGCTGGTGCATTTGTCAGCCCGAATGGCATAACCAGAAACTCGTAATGGCCGTAACGAGTTCTGAATGCTGTTTTGGAGACGTCCTCATCTCGGACTCTCAGCTGATGGTATCCCGATCTCAAATCAATCTTGGAGTAATAGCTCGACCCTTGCAACTGGTCAAACAAGTCGTCAATACGTGGAAGAGGATAACGATTCTTCACAGTCACCTTATTAAGTTCGCGATAGTCAATACACATCCTGAAGGTACCGTCTTTCTTTTTCACGAACAAGACTGGAGCTCCCCAGGGTGAAGAGCTAGGACGTATAAAACCCTTTTCCAAGAGTTCTTGTAGTTGTGTGGACAGTTCTTCGAGTTCTGATGGGGCTAGACGATATGGTGCTCGAGCTACTGGCGCTGCTCCAGGAGCTAGCTCGATTTGAAACTCAACTTGGCGATGAGGAGGAAGACCAGGTAATTCCTCAGGAAATACCTCGGGAAATTCGCGCACAATAGGGATGTCTTCAATTCTCTTCTCTTCCGTAGATGTGTCAGTAACGAGTGCTAAAATGGCAGTGTGGCCCTTTCGCAAACACTTCTGGGCCTTAAGGAAAGAGATGATGCCTTCGACAGCACCACTCTTGTCGCCACGAATCACGAGGGGTTCTTTATCAGAACGAGGAATGCGGATGATTTTCTCCTTGCAAACAATCTCCGCTTGATGATGAGATAACCAATCCATCCCAATAACGACGTCGAAACTACCAAGTGTGATAGGAACAAGATCGATAGGGAAAGTCTGACCAGCTAAGACGAGGTTACAACCTTTAACTATGTGTGTGGCTTCAAGACTTTTACCGTTAGCTAGCTCTACCGTGTGTTTGGTGTTCAGGAGTGTTGGGGTGCGCTTAAGAATTTGGCTAACTTTCACGGACACATAACTAGTATCGGCACCCGAATCGAATAAAACAGTAACGAAGAAGTCGTCAAGAAGAAACTTACCCATCACAACGTTGGGATCGTTCCTTGCTTCTCCCTGACCAATCACGAACACACGACCCCTGGCACCGTTGCCATCATTGTTTCCTCCATTGTTGCCCCCATTATTGTTCCCGTTTCCTTGGTTGTGATTCTGATTCTGATTTAACTGCGGGCAGTGTCTCTTGAAGTGACCTTCAGCACCACACGGAAAGCATCCCTTGTTGCCCTGTTGCTGTTGCTGATTCTGCGGTGCTTGCTGTTGCTGCTGACGATTCTGATTCGTAGGCCGTGGGCTCCTGCAATCCTTGGCTTCATGACCCATCTTGAGACACCTCTGACAGTGTCCCTTGTTGCACTGACCACTGTGGTGTCTGTTGCATTTGTTGCACTTTGGGTGGTTTCCTCGATATCCACCCTGCCCTTGACTACCAGAAAAGTGCTGACCAGGGCTCCTATGGTCCTCAGTCCTTCGTTGCTGAGACTGAGACTGAACAGAGGCAGAGCCTTTGCCGGAATTCCCATCCCATTTTCGTTTGTTGTCGGTAGGTGCATCAGAAGTAGCAGCACCAATACGCTTGGGTAGTCTGTTTTGTTCCACTGCCTGGTCGGTGAGACGATGAGCCAATTTGACGACTTGCTGGATGGTACCCAAGTTGGCTGAAGTCACATGACTTTGAATCTCTGGTACAAGGCCCTTGAGATAGAGCTCAATTCGTTTGAAGGGAGGGTTCACCATGGTTGGACACAAGATGGCCAGCTCGTTTGACTTCTTAGTATACGCCTCGATCTCAGATCCCGTCATCTTCAGATTGTAAAATTCCACCTCTAGCTTATGGATGTCATCCCGACTACAGTACTCCTCCTTGATCAGCTCTTTGAAACCATTCCAGGATGTGGCATTAGCAACTGCCAGTCCTAGTAGTTGAACTTGTGCCTTCCACCAGGTTAACGCAGCTCCTTCAAGTGTTCCGGTAGCATATTTCACCCTACGGTCTTCGGGGCATTCGCTCATCTCGAAAACTGTCTCAAGCTTTTCAAACCAGTGAAGAAGGCCCACTGCTCCTTCGGTGCCACTGAAAGTGGTAGGTCGACAGTCCATGAACGTCTTGAATGTGCACACAGGAGGTTGAGCATGTTGACCTGTTGCGCGAGAATAAAAGACAAGATTAAGCACGAGGGTTGGGTTGCGAAGGTAGGATCTAAATGTCCTAAGGTGAGTTGGTATGGCAGGTTATACCTCCTGCAGGGTTAGCTGCGAGTGCCTCCGCAACTCGTTCGTTGATCAAAGCCGTCAACTGGGCTTGAGTGAGGTTGATACGTCCTTCGCGTCCGCTCATGATCTTCATAATGAAGCAACGTAAGTGAGGAAAGTGTCGCGAAAGTGGGTAAGTGTGTGGGACGACATTAGAGAGTAAGCACGCAAGGTTCAAATAGCAATTATCACGTTATCTAATGCACAGTGAGAACTATCTAACCGATAATATAACATAAATCATACCACTTATGGTGTCGAGTCTTGCACGTGGAGCGAAGCGTCGTTGTGGATCGTTGAGCACTGTACAGGTTATAGTCTGGTTTTAATAAAAACTTTTTCCCTTATTAAAAACCAAGTTCACTATAACCAATGGCTCTGATACCAATCTGTCACACCCCCAAAATCCACCATGCGGAGTATCACCGCTTGGAGGCGTGACATGACCAGGATCGAGCCACCAATCATATTGAACAATTCAATTAAGTAAATAAAACCAAACATAATACGATTGGTGACCAAAGCTAGTTAACCTTGTTTGGTTTAAACAGCGGAAGCGTAAACGTGAGTTCAAAACATAAGTTCACAGTTCATAAGTTTAAAGTCTCAAACATAAGTTCCATAGGTTTATAAAGTTCAATTATTAAGTATGGGATATAACAACCCATGTTCCACAACGACTCCTTCCCCGTGCAAGCTCCAAGCATTTAGCGACCTGTAAGGCATGTAACAACTAGTCAACAACAAAGTTGAGTGAGTTCACGTTTGGTTGTTTAGTTAATGAGTTCGTATCAGGAATCGGAAGTTCGTTTCATAACCAAGTATTACCCATTATTCTTGATTCCCAAACCTTTACGATATTTAGTGGGGGCTTCCCATTATGTATGTTACTAGACTAGGCGTATCCATAAGAGTCCTTCCCAATCCGAGGACGGTGTTAAGTATGAGTGTACGTAGGTTTTACGTACGTGCCCTTCTCATCCGAGGACAGTAGTGAGTGTGAGTGTACGTAGGTTTTACGTACGTGCCCTTCTCATCTGAGGACAGTAGTGAGTGTACGTAGGTTTTACGTACGTGCCCTTCTCAATCCGAGGACAGTAGTAGGTAGTCTAGTAGTGTTGGTAATATAAATAGAGTGATAGTACGAGTAGTCATTCAATCCCATTCCCAACCACCGGGAATCCCATGCCTTAGTAAGGGTGTGAACTCACCTCGGTTTGCTCGGTTAGATTCTCAATATAGCTAACAGTCAAGGTCGGTCAATCACGTCCTAGTATGATTTACCAGTTAGTCATTTAGTGGCTTTCAAATAGAACACAAAGTTCCTACACGTATCTATCACACAACATGCATCACTGTAACGGTTTATGCCCATCTAAGTTTCCCGTCCATTCCCCACTCAAAATCAAACATACGATAATGCACATAACATATATAACATGTCAAATCATTCACAGATAGCATACTCGACATTTAGACACGCAAATCACTACTTATGTCGTTTCAGCATTAATACTCAAAACCGGCTGTTTTCGGACATTTAAATAAAATAGTTAGATTGTTCCAAAAATTCCCAAATTTTTATAGAACATCATAAACATTCCATATTTTATTTTGTAAAAATATCGGGGTCCGGTTTATCACAAATATTTTATAAAAATTCATATTCGGGACTGAACTCAGATTTATGTATTTCTGACCACAGTCCACGAAACAATTTATTACAAATTCATCGTAAGTCCGATTTGCGAAATTCCAGGGGGGTAATTACAAATACTTCAGTTATCATCTACAGTAAAATTTTCATGGTCCGATTCATCACAAAACTCAGGTTATGACCGAAAGTACGACGCCCATTTATTGCTGTCAAAATTCAGCTTAAGTAGCTGTTACAAATTAACACTTTAAAAATAGTAAACGGAGTCCAAAAATTACGATTCCGGTGCCATTAGAACCGTATTTCATAATAACATATTTTAGATTCAAAATATCGATTTTTCGTTGAGGTTAAGACCTGTTTACAGCCAACAGAAGTGGGCTGTAAAAGTTGGACAGATTCTGATTCTTTGTGTTTAACCTTCTAAATCGTGTTCGATTGATTCCGTTTACAAGTTTAGTGACCGCAACAACATCACATATTAATATTAATCAGCAAATCATCAAATAATCAGCCAATCATCATAATCACACAAGATCTACATGGTTTACACACATATTCATCCATTAACCAACATGTTCAAGACTTTAGTGCAAGTTCTTTAGTGTTTCATAACTTTAATCGTCAAATCACTTATTAACCACTTAAATAACATGAAGAATGAATGGATCTAAGTTCTTACCACTAGCACGAGGCTAGGAGGGTTCGAGTGTAGAAAAGTGGTGGTTAAAAGCGAATAGAGAAGGTTCTTCCACTTCCGAGAGCACCAAGCTTCGTTGTATGACTCGTAGCACCTTTGAGTGTATGTAGAATGGCTTGATCAAGACTTGATGGTGGTGGTAGTGTGGATGGTGGTGGCTGCCGAGATGAAGAAGGAAGGGAGAGGAGGTTGTGTGTTGAGTTTGAGTGAATGATAAGAATGTGGATGTCTAAGGGTTTATAAGGAAGTCTTCCAACATTGTTCAATCCTTTGGTCCATATGTTTCTTATGTACATAACATATCAAGTAATTAAATAAAAAAAATCATGGGAGTGTCCTTCTTGTCTCCTAACCGATTGGGGGGGGGGGTAGGTCTAGTTGGGTTTGAATGATGTAGTTAGTAGCTAGTTAGATTAGTTAGGTGATGAAATTAGTTACTAGTGTGTTATGTGTTATAACGGGTGTTAGGGTGTTCGGGGACCCTAACTAGCTCAGTAATGTGAAAACAATGTCATAGACAATATTTTTATGTTCCGGGTAGAGTCCGGTTGTTCGGTTGGATATTAATCCGTTAAAGTGCTAAATTAATTCGTAAGGCGTCCTATTTATATATTTTGTAACGTTTTTACTTTCTAACACTTAGGAAAATATAACGGACTATTTAGTGACCTTTCTGTACACTATTAGTATATTAACAAATACGTGTAAGCATAACACAGATATCAGAAAGCAGTTAAGTGATTCCACACAGTCGTCAAGCACATTAATTATTATTAATAAACTGTACGGAATACATGTAAATTTGAGAGTTGTCACAAAATCAAATCAACCAATGTTCTCAACATTAACAAACAACCTTTCAACATTTTAACTAGTCAAAGATAGACATAATCGCAAAAATATACGAACTTGTGGTTTGTCTAAAAATATGTAGTAAATCTCTTTACTTTTACTGGATCTTTTGTGTAAGTAATCCGATTTCGTAAAAACCTTATTTTTAGAGAAAATCCATCTTTACAACTTCTAGTAACACTTGACAAGACTAGTCCTTTGTCGGATCTTTTTATTTCACAAGTGTTTACACACTTGTGGTTTATAAAATCATGTTTGTTAGTGTAAGATCCACCCTTTAAAATACATGACTTCTTTGATATGTGGTTCTTTGAAAATACCACTTGCGGATGCGTAGATCCGCTTGTTTTAAACACCATTGTACAAGTTAAAACACTTTTACGCAAATAAAACATTTTTGCACAAGTTCATGTTTCGTGTGTGGTAGAGTTTCACCTTTTAACCCTTGTATTATCCAAAAGAAGCTTATGTTAAGATCAACGATCTTACCAAACCGGGTTAGACGGTGATCCGAGCTACCACATCATAGATCGGGTCTAAATAACCATATATTTCAAATACTACAACCTTTACACAACATAAATGCTATTAACCACCATTTTATGTGTTCTTAGTAGACTTTTATGCATCATAGTGTATGTTAACGAGATTTAACCGATAAAAATTCTTTTAACCACTTTAGATAAGTTCAAATATGAGTTTTAAGTGTTATACCTCTAGTTCAAGGCTAGGGAAGATTCTTGACGAAAAATGGGTGGATAAAAGCAAAGTAACGAGGTCCTTCGCGTTCCGTCGGCTCCAAGACTCCTAATACGTGACCTTTGATGTATGTATGATGTTGGAATGGCAAGATCGAAATTTAATAAGGGTGAGATGGGGTTAGTGGGGTTCGGCCGAGAGCACTTGCGAGAGGGAGAGAGAGCTCACGATTGTTTGTTGAAAAATGAGTGAAGTTTATTAGTTTTATAAGTAAACTCATAAACCATGCAATGCCATTACCCTCCAAATAAAGTGTAGTCTTGATATCAAACATTGGGATTAATATAATCAAAAGAAATTGGTGGTGTGTTTCTTTATTGGGGGAACCGATCGGATGATGTTGAGATAACTAGTTTGTTTTGAAGTGTTAGTTAGTATCTAGTTTATTAGGTTAGGGATTAATATATGTTACTTGTGTGTTAAATATTATGACGGGTGTTAGGGTATTCGGGGACCCAACTGGCTTAGAAAAAGAATAACAATATAAACGACAACATTTTTGTGTCCCGGGTTAATTCCGGTTGATCGGTTGGATATAAATCCGTTATAGTGCTAAATAAATATTTCGAGGGTCGTTAATATTATTTTGAGTGACCCATTAATTCACCAACACTTTGGAAAGTATCTAATAATATTTTTCTCATATTTTGGCACTTTACTAGTTAGCTTAAAAGCTGAATTTTTATTTAAAGTGCAGAATTTTGTACTTTAAGTACGTTTTAGGCACATCCAGTCACTGTGACTTATCCCTAGAGACGCAGTTCCACAACCCATATATCCCTACACTCACCATTAGTGTAGCAAAATATCTCAGGCTCTTATAGGCCTTGGAGGCAGTGTTTGCCTGATGCTGGCTTTATCAGCATGTTCAATAGGTTATCCGTGTATTGTGCTACTGTGCTCTTTGTGCATCATGTTTGTCACTAAGGTTCAGTATGTAAATAATGTACTGACAGCAAGCAAGTATGATGCAAGTAAGTACATGTATCAGATATCAAGTAGCAGTTCATCAGCTAGTTCAAACAAGCACAGTAATTAAGCAGTAATTAATCATTAATTAAGTCGTACGGATACCTGGTTTAGTGCGGGTTGTCACATTTAAGGACATGGTCCAAGATAGGAGGCCTTGGAGGTGTAGGATTACGGTTAAGGGCTTTTAGGTGAGGGTACAGGCGTGTCTTAGTTTTGAGTTGGGGGACTAGGTTTCCACTCACCTTAGGTGTGTGTCTATGTGTTGGATATCTTGTTACATCTGTGTCGATTTTTACCATGCTACGTTTTCTCCATTCGTTGTGTTATTAGTAGCTCTATGTTTTCTATATATTTAGTTTTGTTTGTTTGCCTGCTATTTATTTGGAGTTGAGGGGCTATTCGGAAGCAATCTCTCTATCCTTAGGGATTAAGGTAAGGTTTGCCTATATACTACTCTCCCAGACTCTACAGTAGCTTTGCTATCTGTGGGATTTTATAAGGTATGATTGATTAATTGATGATCTAACTGAAACTTTATAACTTATTTTGGGCCATAGTAAACATATTTTGATCCATAATTGATAAGCCAAACTTATTGGTCATTTATAATCCATAAATCATAATAGGGAAAAGTTATCATACAAAGGTGCTGTTTGTTTTTTCAGATGTAAAATGTCTGTAGTCTGCGGACCACATCTGCAGGCATCTGCAAGAGAAGATGTGGCCCAAATGTCTGCAGTCTGCAAGGAGAAGAGGGTTTGTTTTTTTTTCTTCAAAAACAACTTCACACACACACAACACACACACAAGAGTTTTCTCTGCTCTCTCTCTCTCTACAAACACTCTCTCTCTCTCTACAACCACCACCACCTTCACCACCACCATCACAATCGTCCGCCACCACTCCTCCACCGTCCACCTGCCACCACCACAACCAACAACCACCGCAAACCCTAGCCCCCACTCCAAGAACCCACCGCAAACCCTAGCCCCCTGTCTCCTGCCGCGAAACCACCACCACCGCCGTCAGATCGAACCACCGCCGTCATCGTTCTCATCGTTCTCTCTCTCTCTCTCTGTCTCCTGCCGTCATCGTTCAAACCCTAGCCCCCTGTAACAAACCCTAGACCGTCATCGTTCGCAGACTACAAACGAGCAATAGATCGGAACCACCGTCACGGAACCACCTCTCTCTCTCTCTCTCTCACAGCTCTCTCTCTCTCTCTCACAGATCTCTCTCTCTCTCTCTACGGTCTCTCTCCCTCACAGCTCTCTCTCTCTCTCTCTCTCTCACAGCTCTCTCTCTCTCACAGATCTCTCTCTCTCTCTGCGGTGGTGGTGGCGGAGGTGGTGGTGGCGGAGGTGGTGGTGGTGGCAGGAAGAAGAAGAAGAAGGGTTGGTGGTGTGTGAAGATGTGTGTAAAGATCTTGAAGCAATATTCCATTGCTTTTTTTTAAGCAAATAAAGACCCCTTTCAGGTCTTCTTTTTTTTTTTAAAAACAAACAGTCTTTAACCACTTATGTCTGCCCGTCCGCAGACATAAGCCCTTTGAAGACACTTTAAGCAAAAACAAACACAACCAAAGTCTCCTAAATCAAAGAAGTGTACAAAGACACAATGGATCGCAATATACAACCCAATATTGAGCAAAATATAACACAATGGCGGGAAACATAAAACAATGTCGAGATAATGAGATGCAAAAAAGACACGCTGATGCAATATAGAAAAGACACAATGATATAAACAAAATTTTCTAAAATCTACAAGCTATAAATCCATAATTGAAAACCTAAAATCTCATATCGTAGAGTTCAATGAGCCGGTTCTAATGCCGCTTGAATGAGTCAATCAGAGTTCGTTTGCTACCCTTCTTAAGACTTCTTATTTTTAGGAGACTTTGTATATGATCCCAAATCAATCCTAATAATCTAATCTAAAAAATAATAAAACAATAAAAAAAGGGAAACATAACACACTTAGGGACGGCTAATCCATAAATCTTATGTTTATTTTTATATTGTTAATCTCGTTTAAAAATAGTTTGTATAACTCGATAGGCGTAAGGGCCATTATTTTTGGCTCATAGGAGACACTTAAAACCAGGGACAGGTCTGGTATTATTCTAAAGTTGGAAAAAGAAAAATATATGTATAGAATTTTTTTTTTTTTTAAAGTAAATAGTAATTTATCATTCCACACGAAAAAGGGCAATTACAAAGCAATGGCAGGTAGTCGGGCAACAAGTTGCGCCGCCACCCCCTTTTGAATAGAAAAACCAATTCTACTAAATACAAAGTTTGAAACCTTTAGCGACGAAGAATTACTATTAACGACTTTTTGAACCCGATTCAAAAGTCGCACAGCGTCAGGAGCGAGACCACCAAAGGTATCAAACGCAAACGGGACAAACACATGTTGATTCTCCAAGCAGGCTTTCTCATGTTTTGTCACTTTGCTCGCCTCTGCCTTGAGCACCGCTTGCCCTACGACAAAGTCTTTGTCCTTGAGCCCGACAAGGGGGAGACTCCAGTTAGATCTACACAAGCGTGTTTCCCCCCTTCCCATCCAAACACAAGGATGTCCGCCGGGCGTAAAGTGGACCTCCCCTCTAAGGGGTCAGTCAGGAAATTTACTGGAGCCTCCTTTTTGGCAGAGATCCCGGCCCGCTTAAGAACATCATATAACACATCTCTCACCCAATCATGCCGATATTTAAACCCTGGTAGCTCTTTACAGTGGATCGCGTGCTCGCCGAAAGAATCCAAACACGCTTTGCGGCATACCGGACATGGCTCGTCAACTGGGAACAAAGGAATCATCAGTCGGTATCTAAGGATAGCACGGTATTCCACAGCCGACATGTGTTGCCCCAAGCCTTCAATAGGTGCGACAGACAGAAAATCCTGAGCATGTGGGGCACGTAAACATTCAAACACAGCTCTTTGCCGAGGGGATAAAACAAACTTCTCTTCAAACCTCTGGACAATTTCGCCATATAAGGCATTCGCCAGAATTTTCTGGGATTTAGGAGGGGCGGTGTCTTTAATGTAGAAACCGCCAATATCAAGGTCGGGAAGAGAACTATGCAAAAGATCCAACGCACTCCTGTAATCGGAGTCTAAAACATCCCCACCACATTCTCGGAGTATGTGGTCTTGTAAACCCCAAGATTGGTCTTGTATAGAATTAATTCACCAAGTCTGTTATGCTTGATTTTTCGTATCAGCTTTTTCATACAAAGACTTTTAATTCTTATTTATAAGTATTGAGTATTAAATCATCATTAAATTAATCTACATCTATTAGAATGAGACCTGGTACTTGGGCATGAGTCAAAAAAAAAACATACATAAGAACACAACAATGCTCTACTTTGAGAATGTATATCGAGTTATATGCTTGGTTGGTCCCTGTGGTTTTCAAAAATTGCAGACTTGGTCCTAGTGGTTTACTAATTACACGCTTGGTCTCAAAGGTTGTCAAAAATGCACTCGGTTGGTCCCCAGCCCTAACATCAGTTAAATATCTCAGTTAACTATATGTGAAATGACTATATTACCCTTGAACAATTAAAAGAAATAAAAAACCAATAAAAAGGACTCATCTTCTTCAACCTCATCCCTTGTTCTATCATCTCAAATTCCTGTTTTTTTAAACAACTCTCAGCATTAATTTGTTGATAAACTGGTACCAACACCCGTCTCAAGGTTCATTGATTGCATCTCGATGATAAATAATCTTTGTTTATTATCTCAAAAGGTCTGAACAGAGAGCATATTGGTTTGTGGGTTTGTAGCTTAATTTGGTCTTGAGGTGAGCTGTTGCCTCTGTTCTAACAACAGATGGTATTATGTTGCTAGCCTTCAAATACTCTGTTCTAAATGATCCGTTACAGGTGTTAGACACCTGGAATTACTCCGATCAGTCACCGTGTTCATGGAACGGTGTCGTTTGCAGCAGTAACCGCCGTGTAACAGAACTCTCACTCCCTAATTCAAAACTCGTGGCTTCCATTCCCGCCAACATAGGGTTGATTAAACACCTTAGCAAACTCGATTTATCGAATAATTCGATCAACGGGTCTATCCCGTTGTCGTTATACAATGCTACAAAGTTGAAGTTTCTTGATGTCTCAAATAATCTAATTTCCGGTGAGCTTCCGGAGCTGGTTAAAAAGTGGAAAAGTATTCAATTTTTCAACGTCTCTGGTAACTTGTTAACCGGAAAGTGCCGGTAAACCTTGGTAGCTTAACAAACTTGACCGTTGTTTCTATGAAGAACAATTATTTTCATGGGAATCTTCCGGATGGGTTTAATTCGGTTAAATTTCTAGATCTCACCGGACCGATACCGGAATCCAGTGTTTTCTTCACCCAAGACGAGAATTGTTTCGCCGGAAACTCAGAACTTTGTGGGATGCCGTTGGATAGCCTGTGTTTAATCCCCTCATCTGCTACAGTACCACCCAACGTCTCCTCACCGGCGACATCTCCTCCGGCGATAGCCGCTATTCCAAAATCCGCTGAGTCAACTCGTTCAGGCAATTCGTCGAACACCTCGAGTGCGTCTTCAAAAACCGGTTTCAAAACCAGCACACTGGTCGTGATAGTTGTTGGAGACATCGCGAGGGTTGCAATTTTGGCTTTGATTTTCATCTACATATTGAAAAAACGCAGAAGAGTTGCGTCAGACAACAAACATAAGCATGAAAACGAAGAAAATGTGGAACCCAAAGAGGAATTTGAGATGATAGAACAGGGGATGAGGTTGAAGAAGATGAGTCCTTTTTATTGGTTTTTTATTTCTTTTAATTGTTTAAGGGTAATATAGTCATTTCACCTATAGTTAACTGAGATATTTAACTGATGTTAGGGCTGGGGACCAACCGAGTGCATTTTTGACAACTTTTGGGACCAAGCATGTAATTAGTAAACCACTAGGACCAAGTCTGCAATTTTTGAAAACCACAGGGACCAACCAAGCATTTAACTCATGTATATCACTGTTTAACCAACGAGTATGAAAACCCATTAACTCGAAGAAGTAGTCCATAATGAGAAATAAGAACAATTTGTGGATGAGAAGAACCAATTTTAAAAATTAAAGGGACCCAATTCCAACTCCAAAAAATATGCAATTTGTATTTAATTTAGGCCGTCATCGTCATACTCACTAACTGTAACGTTGCACATGCCTATTCCGCTCAATGGTATCACCGATTGGGGAAAATTAGAGGCGAATTAGGGGAAATAAGTGGTGTCGTAAGGATAATCCAAGTTGTTTAACGGCTATTTTCATAGCAATCTCTATATATAACTGTTTTCCTCCAAATCCCTAATTGATACTTTAAATCTTTGAATTCTGATATTGTGCTTGCGATTGAGACTTAGAAGGAAGAAAGCAAAACCGTTGTTTTCTTTATACCTATTCAAAAGGGTCTACATTTATAGTTTGCTTAGGGCCTCCAAAAACGTAGGAACGACCCTGTTTAAACCACTAGGTGTTCGCAAATGAGCACATGAAGCTCAAATCCGCTCTTAGGTGTTTGAACACGGATACCACTAGTAGGATAAAAAATTAGTCATTAGGTCACTTGTATATGAATTGTGCTCAAAGAATAGCACTATTTGAATTCAAGCTCACTAATATGTGTTGAATCATCATTAACCAAGGAAGCTTAATTGGCTAAGGTGTTCCACGTAGAGCCTTCAAAAATTATCTATTTTAAGGATAAACAAACATATTCACCCATCTTTTTATTTTTCCATTTTGGTGGCCTTGCTTTTGGGCCTAATGTGCTTAACTTAGTATGAAACATGCTACTTCTAGTTGATATGTAAGAACATGCAAGTTGTTTGGACCTTGAAATATTAATTTACACTTAAAGCTCCTTGAGTACTTGGTCCTCGTAAAATGAAACTAAGATTCTTGATATTTATATTATTGTCATTGAGGACTTGGTTTCTCTCCAAAATAAATCATATACACCAAGTTTATGACCTGTTTCTTATAAGTTGAAATTGAGGACTTGTTCCCCGCGAAATTGAATTCGGTAACATGATATTCATATGCTTTGAGGGCTTGATTGTTGGGACTATGATTCTCACTAAAATTTACTTGAAACCCATGTTTGAATTTAGACTTTTGAGAATATAGGTTTTCACTAGGGGGGTGTAAATTTCTAACACGACCCGAAAACCCGACACAAACCTAACACGAAATTCGCGAGTTTAGGGTTAGTCTAAACGGGTTCGGGTCAGTTTCAGGTTGAACCCGCAAACCCGTTTAGGTTAACGGGTTGGGTTCGGGTCAACCTGGTCGGGTTGACCCGTTTAACACATTTATACTATATTATATTTTTACAATATATTTTATGTTATAAATTAAATGAGGTGTGTATTTTATGCCATAAGGGGGGAGGGGTGGTTATCACTTGCAAAAATTCCATCACTCACAACATCCAATCAAGTTCCGACATGTCATCAACCATTTTTCCATCACTCACAACCTTTTTAGTGGCAATGGTCATCACTCACAGCACCCAACAATAAACTCTCACACCCCCTCACATGTTCCATCACTCACAAGCCATAACGCGTGAATTCTTTCACGGAAATAATATATCATGCCTTAAACAATTTGGTGGCGGTGGAATTTCACCAACTTCCACGCGTTAAACTCCATCTATCACGCACATATTTGTCTCCACCCCCAGTCCCCTAATTATAACTTAAAAGGAGAAATTAACATAGATTTTATAATTTAAATATGATATTATTATATATTTGTGCTTTTTAACAAATTGTAATTTTAATATATAAATTTCAGAAAAAAAAATTCGGGTTAAATGGGTCGTGTTCGGGTCAACCCATAAAACTTCATGTCGTGTTTGGGTTTATATGTATGATACGATTTTCGTGTTCGGGTCGGGTTCGGGTTCGTGTAAAATTTTCGGGTTCGGGTCGGGTTGAACCCGCCAACCCACAAGCACGACCCGTTTAGCACCCTTAGTTTTCAACAACTTGACATTAATAAAGAAAAGTTCTCTCAATGTAAATAGATTGGTTTGTAGTATGGGTTCATTATGTGTATATTGTGCAAGTAGTTGGACAACAATCCAAACTTTCAGTCACAATATTTTGGCCCTGCTTTTGGGCCTAATAAAGTGTTTTTGGTGTAAAGTTTTAGATGAAACGCCAAAGAAGGTTAAAACTTAAAAGAGAATAACAAGCCTCATGATAGAATGAACATGATTACATGATAATATAGCTCGACTATTTTGATGTTTATTTGGCCAAAACTTGCACCTCGTAATGTTACACGCTTTGAACATCTATTATTGAACTGCTTGTGGCGTACTGGTAAGATAAGCGGTCAACCGGCCAATGTCGTAGTCCGGTCCGCTTCAGTTTTCAACACAAAAACCGAGATATTGTGACACCTACAAAAGAATTCCTGGAGTTATATTTCCACATATTACATGCCTGTATCCTTAAGACTGCAGACTAGTGTAGCTATGAATTTTGACTAAAAATTAAAAACTGATCACAATTTAGGTGCATACTTTGTTTGGCACCATTCTAAGCAGCATCAAGAAGAACAACACAGAAAAAAAAAAAAAAGCAAACACTTCGTTTTAATATATTAGCTACTAAAATCCAAAATTGTCACATATATAACAGTAAACAAAAAAAAAAAAAAACAATTGCATCTTAAGTAGATTTCTTGGCTATGAGTGAGTATCCGGTTTAAAAGCTACAAACCGTTTGTTCTCAAACACTGGCTCTTGTGAGTTCAACTTGTGCTACCGCCGTGTTGATCGCATCAATGACATTCATTTTCCCACCAATTGCAGCTTCATCCACAGGCGTCTGTTCATGTCTACGCAACAAAACAAATCCAATCGTATGCGTTCAACATATGCACATCTTTGAAAAAGGGTAACAATGATGACAAGATCAGATGTGCCATACCGGTTTAATCTTGATACATCTGCTCCAGCTATAATCAATATCTTAACAACCTAAGAGTGCAAAATGTTAATTGGTTGAAACTGATTACTATTACAACAAAAGGGTGATTAAAAAAACAAATGATATTACCTCGACGTGTCCATTTAGGCAGGCCCAATGAAGAGGTGTGTTATTCTCAACATTACAAGCGTTCACATCCTGCGGTTGAAAAATGCTTGGGTCATGGATTTTGTTGTAATGTAAACTAGATTCAGAATTTGCATTTAGGATGGGAAAATGGGCAGGTTGGGTAACGGGTCAAAGTAGGTAGTTTTTGTGCCAGACGAAACGGGTCGGGTTGGGCTGCCCCATAAGACTTTTTGTCCAAATATTTCAAATTTTTTATTGATAATTAGTGTGCCAAATATGATTATGAAGTGTATAGTTTTAATAATAAAAGAAATTCAAATAAGTAGAATTTGCCATCCAAGCCTTGAAAAACGGTTTTGGGTCGAGTAACTTCAAACAAAAAACTGGAATGAAAGATATTTGAAAATTTTAATATATCACGGACTCCCACAAAAAGTATGATCTATGAACTGAAATTAGTTATTAAAATTGACATGTACAAAGAAGAACATAGTTGTCGATAGCGAATAGCGACAAATAGCGACGGCTATTTTATAAATAGCGATTACACTAGAAAAAGATTTTTGAAAATTTTTATATGTATATTACATCAAAATACCCTTGTATATATGTTATTTTACATGTATATTTAACAAAAACTAATAGTTAGTAGCAAAGGACTTATATGTTGGGTGTGTGAATGAAAGTCTCAAAAGGTGGTAAATACTTTGTCCCACATTGGTGTGTTAACAAAGTTAGTGGTTGTTTATAAGGTAAAGTCTTTACTACTCCATTGTAGCTTTATGACATGTTTTACCACAAGTCCTACCCGCGCGCAGGGGGGTGGCAGAAAATGAGTTTCTGAATTGAAATTTAATTGAACTCGTGCATGCCCGCACACCAGGCACGCGTGGGCCAGTTTTTGCATTTAACCTTTATTATTATTATTATTATTATTTTTTGTATTAAAGCCAAGCAGACGACAGGTGAGACACTATAAAAAAAATAAAAAAATAAATCGCTAAAGTCGCTAGTCATCGCCATGAGCAACATAGCGACACTTAGTCGCATCGCCATAAAGCGCAGCGCGCTATAGCGACCGCTATGGTCGCAATTAACAACTATGAAGAAGAATATTTATTTTTGTATAAAAACTGATGTAGATAAGCCATATGTTTTGGTTCACTATGACTTATCCCAATCTCCTAAATTACAACAAGAATAAACTTCTCTTAATTGCATTTCTTTTCTATATTATTTAACTTTAGAAAGATCAAGTTTAATGTCACCCTGATAAAATCTAGTAAATTACAAAAACCGTCCTTTATGTTGACACTAGATTGCAAAGTGTGTCCTTTGTCTTCAAAAAGTACAAAAAAACCTACTCAATGTTTGCAAATCCTTGCACGTTATGTCCTTTAGCCTTAACTCAATTAGTTTTCATGGTTAAATCTGACCAAGTGGACCCCATGCGAGGATATTTTGATCATTTTACCCTAAACACTAAAATAAATAATAACCACTAAGGTTTTTGTTTAATTTAATGACCCTTATTCCTGATTAGGGTTTCATGTTTAATTGTTCATATACTTGATCTGTATGTTGGTTATTAGCTCACAGCTCTGTTCTGCTCTGTTCTTGTGTGCAGAATTGAATCAATTTAGATCTGAAAAGCTTTCAAATTTATTTCAGAAACTAGTTTTTTAGTACAAGTATGTGAACATCTGATTTGAGTGATTCCAATCAGACCCATTACTAGAGACCTACTTAATTAAAATCTTGTTCAATTATCGATGAATATTAACAATTTAATTAAAATCTTGCACATAAGATAAAGAATTGGGGGAAAACATGAAACCCTAATCAGGAATGAAGGTTTATTAAATTCAAAAAAAAAAAAACTTAATGGGTTTTTTATTATTTATTTTAGGTTTTAGGGTAAAATGATCAAAATACCCTCGCATCGGGTCCACTTGGTCAGATTTAACTATGGAAAATAATTGAGTTAGGGCTAAAGGACATAACGTGCAAGGGTTTGCAAACACTGAGTACGTGTTTTGTACTTTTTGAAAACAAAGGATACACTTTGCAATTTAGTGTCAACATAAAGGACGATTTTTGTAATTTACTCTAAATTCTTTGGTTTTAACTGCATATTCAAGGGATTGATTAGTCTTAGAACAAAAAATAACATAATCATACTCTTGTTTTTAAGGAACAAGTAGTGAATGTGAAGGATCAATGAGCCTGAAACTTGTTTACAATCAAAATCATTTTGAGTTTTTAAATTATTGTATTTCATGTATTTATTACTGGTTAAAAAAAGTTGGCAGATGTATTTAAAATTAAGGGTCATATAACTTATTTCTGTTATGACCTTTTGCCCTCTGTTTCAGCCCATCTACACACAACTTCATACAAAGAGTAAGTAAACACATTTTGCTTAAATACAAAAATAAAGGTTAAATTAGAGAGGCCGTCATCGGATGTCCAATAACCTAGTTGTGTTATGAAACTATACCTGGCAAAACGGGTGGTGCAGGGTAATGGGTCACACTGGGTTCGGGTCAGAATGGGCCACTCTGAAAAAGTGTTATTTTTGGTTCGGGTCAAAACAGGTTTTGGCTAAATGAGTGCCGGTCAGAAGGGGCTGTGACAAATAACGAAAATATGTGACAGAAAGAAGAATCATATTCGCTATTATAAACTATGATGCATTTATCTCATGGGTTGGTTCCCTTACCGCGTTATTGCTGATTAGATAGTTAACTATGTCGACATTTCCATTTGCTGAAGCCATATGAAGTGCTACAAAACCGATAACCAAAGAGCAGAGTGATGCATGTGATTGGCAGACAAAATGATGAAAATATCACCAACATGATTACATCAAAGGTGAGATTAATTTACCTGTTCGGCCTTGGGCATCCTTGGAATCAAGAGAAACCCCAATGGCAGCTAAGTTTTTAACATCTTCAATATCATTATATCTAGCAGCCTACAACATAACAACAGAAAGCAGCAGCATAATAATATAATAATAGGATTAACATAATAATAACTCAGAAGGCAAATCAGAGGGTGAATCACAAAAGTTTGCTACAGAAAAAGCAATTTGGATTTTAACAATCCAAAGTTAGCCGATGGATAATAATCCATACTTGCAAATGACAGCCCAAACTTAGAAAACAAATGATCTAAACATAAGTTTAGTTTAAGGAGTTAAACAAAGTAAGTGTAAATCTATGCAAGCAGGATTGCCCTTGGCAACAAATACCAAAGTATGGAGTTTGGATTATCAAAATCTATCTAAGGGCATGTTTGGATGGGCTTCTCAAACAGACTTATTAGCTTATTAGCTTATGGATAAGTAAATAAGCTATTTTTATGTTTGGATAATGGATAAGTCCTTTTTGAAATAGCTTAAAGCAAAGAAGGAAATTGGAGGTTTTGAAAAGCCAACAATTCGTGACTTTTGGATCTAGAAATGACTTTTCAAAAATGAAATTACTAAATTACCCCTTCTTTACCCCCTTATATCTAAAAGAATACCCATTTTAGTCATTTTACATCAATAAGCTAATCCAAACACTTTTTTTAAAAACTCCTTTTCAAAAGGTCCTTTTCCCAAAAGTCCTTTTCCCAAAAGTCCTTTTTAACTCTAATAAGCTTAGCCAAACATGCCCTAAATTACAAAACAAAAACTTAAATTAGAGTCAACACACCAATACATATACCCTTTTCTTTATGCTTGCTTGCTTTCTTTCTGATAATATCCCCCCCCCCCTTCAATTTAGTTTTTCACTTAGGGTTTTGGATAACTCAAGTAGAGATAATGAAAACCGAAACGAATGATAACCTCAAGCAAGGCCTCGACGTATTCGGAATAATCCGTACAAGTAGGCTTCTGCTCTGCTCCGTTAGTTTCCGCCACCATGCTTCTTCTTCACCCACCGCACCGCACCGCGCCTGCCTCCCTCAACAAACAAACAAACAGGCTCGATTTTATTTGTATTTTAGGGTTTCTTTCCCTAGTTTACACATTTTAGGCTTAATTTCATAATTTTAGTTAGAGTTAATTGCCATTTTCGCCCCTGAAGTTTGGGCACATTTGTCATTTTCGTCCAAAATGACAGTTTGGTATTATTTAGCCCCCACGTTTGTCACTTTTTGTCATTTTCATCCAAATGCCTAACCTAGTCAGTTTATACCGTCAGATGTGGTATTTTTTGAAATTTGTTAATGGTAAGGGGGTAACTTGTAAATAATATGTAACAAATGAAATTTAAATATGATCATCAAAACCCATAAATCAAGGTCATCTTCAAGAAGTATTACAGATTATACCATAACAAATGATCTGTAAAGTTTATGTAACAAATGAAATATAAATATTTTCATTTATAAGAAGTATTACAGATTATTTGTTATGATGTTCATCAAAACCCAAAAATCAAGATCATCTTCAAGAACATCATCATCAAAACCCAGACATCGTTCATCTTCAAACATCATCATCAAAACCCAGAAAATCAAGAACATCATCTTCAAGAACATCTAAAACCCAGAAAATCCCAAATCAAGAAAGTCTGCAACAATCTACAAATCTGCAACAAGTGCAAATCTGTATACACATAAGCATTTCAATAACAGTCATTTTGCAAAATACATCAAGAAAGTCTAACTGATCGATTCATATATCCGAACTCATCGTACATTCAAACAACAAAAAAGTAACATGAATACCAGATTTACCTTTTTAGCAAAATAAGAAGCAGTATCACCCCATTTCTTATTCCCCCACGAACCCAAAACAGATCCTTGAGCAGAAACTGGCGGATTAACATCATCATCACCATCATCCACAGGAGGTCTATCATTCAACAAAAAGCTCGACCCTTGACCATACGGCGAATCATTATCAACAACCCGATCCAATGTCATCTTGTTCAATTGAAAATCAAAACCCTAACCACCCGTCACCGTTAAATTCACCAAATCTTTGGTTAAAAAACGATCTAGCTCTCAATCACGTCATCTGTACCGCCGTTCGTCACTCAACAACCACCAACCAACTCCACCAACAACCGCCATTAGCATCATCTTCATCAGATCTGAGCGAAACCCTAGATTAGAAACATTCGGCTGCCGTAGTGAGAGAGAAAAACGGTGAGAAAGAGAGAGAGAGAGTGGTGGTGGTGGCCAGAGACTCCTCATCTGCCATCACCCTTCATGATCGCAGAAGAGAGAGCGAGAAGAGAGAGAGATGGGTCAGATTTGCGATGGTTGTGCCGGAGTTGCAGGTTGTGCCGGAGATGGTGCCGGAGTTGCAGGTTGTTGATGGTCGTGGTGGTGGCGGCGTTTGTTGAGGGTGGGAGATGAGTGCAGATGTATATATGTGTTGTATATATGTATGTGTTGTGATATATCTATAACACATAAATTGCAAGTTACCCCCTTATATTTGAAAATTTTCAAAATTACCACATCAGACAAATATAAACTAACTAGGTTAGTCATTTGGATGAAAATGGCAAAAAGTGACAAACGTGGGGGGCTAAATAATACCAAACTGTCATTTTGGACGAAAATGGCAATTAACTCTTTTAGTTATTAAGGCTAAGCTTTTCAAAACAACTTATTGACTTATCGGAAAAGTCAGTATGGAGTGACTTATTGACTTATTGGCTTTTCCCCCCTCACATACACCCTCATTGCCAAACATCATTTTGAATCTTATGACTTTTCAAAAAGCCAATAAGTTGTTTCAAAAAGCTTAACCAAACATGCCCTAAAAACACTGGGCTCAACATTCATTTAAGAGTAAAAAATGCACGGATAGTTCATGTGGTTTAGTAAAATTTCATCTTTAGTCTTCAACTTTTCAAAATTACACTCTTAGCCCCTGTGGTTTGAAAAGTTGTTACCCAGATAGTCCTTGTCATTTCACACCCACTCAACCAGAAAGAGGTTAGTTTTTCTGGTTAAGTGGGTGTGAAATGACAAGGACTATTCAAGTAACAACTTGTCAAACCACAGGGACTATCCGAGTAACCTTCATCCGCTTTAGGGACTATCCGAGTAACAACTTGTCAAACCACAGGGACTAAGAGTGTAATTCTGAAAAGTTGGAGATTAAAAGTGAAATTTCACCAAACCACAGGGACTATCCGTGCATTTTACTCTTCATTTAAATTCAAATTGTATTTACTCAAAAAGAAAAGAAATACTCATTTCGGTTTCAATAACACCTCACCTATATTTATTCTCACATTGTTTGGCCCGCTTCATTTCGTTACCGGTTTGGCGGTTACACCCACATTGCTTGTGCTTGTATAGGTTAAATTTTGAACATTTTGTATTCTATTTATTGATATTTATCTATGATAGTATCTCTGTGTTGTATTCTATTTGTTGACATTTATCTAGGGCATAATAAAATCATGTTGTGTAGATATAAAAAAACAAAAGAATCTTAGGTTACAAACCAACATTTACCAATAAGACTAACCAAAGCATAATTCAAGTCCAAGTTTAGTATTAAAATACAAATTTCACTAAAAATAACTTACAAAATCATCTTGTTTTAACATATTGACCATATCTCTTGTTCACTATTAAAAATTAAGGATGATTAAAACATTTGCAAACCCTAATCTACCTTTTGTTTTGATTAGGGTTTAAGGTCCCTCAATTAAGGTAGATTAGGTTTGGCAATTCAGAAAGGGGTGGCGGCGCAGCTTGTTGCCCGTCTACATTTTGTTTTGATGTAACTTGTCAAGTATGAATGGAATTTATAATTATTTATAAAAAATTAGTTCATTAAAACATGTTTTAGAATAAAATCCTCAGTTTGGATTCAGCCCAAAACTCAAAATAAAATCCTCAGTTTGAAATTCAACAATTTGAATTCCATAATGAGTAATTGAACATAATACTCAACAAAACCCCAAATGTGTAATTGCGTAAACTTGGTTCATTCATCGTTATGGGTTTAAGGTCCCTCAACTATGCTTAATGAGGGGTTTATTAATACGCGCCCACGTTTGTTTCCACTTCATTTGTTTTGTGCATGTAGTAATTAGAATTATTTTCCTTTTTGCAACTTAGCTTAGCACGATCCCATGTTGCATGTTTACTTAATTTTAGTTATCATTTCCTTGTATTTAAGAAACATTTTTATGAATGGAAAAGTAGAGAAAATTTGTGGTAAAAAATAGTCTCTTCCTATCTTGTGTTCTTGGAGGTTGACCCCTCTAAAGGGTTATCTATCTTGGGTGATTGACCATCTTGAATCGGTCCCTATCATTTATTTATCTCAAAGTTATAACTTACTTCTACAACCCTATAGTTAGATTTAATTACATTTTGATCATTAAAAACAAGAAATTGAATACTTATATCTAGTCCTAAAGATTGATCTACAACCAGATCTTCAGTTTAACTCAGTAGATATTTAAGATGACGATTTAAGACTAAGGTTGAACATAATGAACCGATAGTGAGCGCCTAATTGGCCAGACCAAATTTAAGAAATTGGATTATTTGTCGAATCTTCTGAATAGGTGCACGTTTAATACAAAATCATTCGTAAGTAGACAACCAGGGTAACCACATAAACACGTGCATTGCTCATTACATTAGAAATAGCAAAACCGGCCATTTCATGTCAAACCAAATAATAGACAGTTAATTAAGGATTCTAGGAGGCCACTTCACATGAATACAAATTGAGTTTTTTGTTTGCTGACACCAAATGACAAAGAATCATGAAAAGAGAAGAAACTTAGGATATACAAAGAGATTAACTTCTTTTAAGGATGTTCCAGCCAGGTGGTTGTTTATATGTAAAATCTTGAGATGAGGTTGTGTAGCTTAAGTCGAGGTTGTGAAGTTGTTCCATGAGCTGTGAGCGCCGTTCCTTGAAAAAATCGAGGCGGGTTGTTAATTCTACTAGCGTCGATGATGATGTTGCCAATGGGTTTCTTGAATAATCAATCACCTACACATTTAACACCTTTAGTGTCACAACATCCAAACACTATTTTCTATGCCTCTACGGCCTATTTTATTGCATCTAACAATAAACACGTCACCTAATAGTAACCAAGTTTCTTCACTGTTCCATTAAAGTCGCTCAAATTTTTTTCTAACTAAAAAAACCACTCAACTTTCAATACTGTTCCAAGTTCCATTGTTGTGAAATTCTATATAAATGTTGCAGCTATGTGATCTATGGAACATATATGAAACTTGCTAACTATTTGGTAGTATTTTCATAATTGTTTCATTTAGGTCCTTCATTTAAAAAAAATATATATATATACTGGAACAATATTGAAACTTTGCATATCCAAACACCCCTTTAGTTGTAAGAACGACGATTTAAACAAGTTTAAAAACAAAATCATTTGCATCAAGTCTAACCTCAGTTGGTCTTGATGTAAATGGCATAATTGCAGAATCAACAGCCCCAAATTCATCCATAGATAAACTTGTGGATGTCTCGCTACTTTTAGAATCACTTAATCTTGTCGAGTCTAGAAACTGCACACGAGTAGCTTGTCTGCTTGTGTTTCCATTCATTAAGGTTTGCCCTCTAATGTTTCTGAATTCCACTCCCAATGTAGTTTCCTGCTAAGTGTATAATAAAGAATAGCATGGCTTGTTCACATGAGCAAAACATATCTCAAGAGGTAGCGAAACGGGTCCGGTCTAGGCTGTTAATTCCTAACAGGGCACGAAAATTGTAGGTTTGGGCTTGGTCCATACGGATTCGGGTCGAACCTGTGAAAACGTTTACTTTTGCGGGTCATATTCTTGACAACCCAGCAAGTTCGCAAGTTGACCCGTTCTACCCATTTATTTGTTTTTTTAGAATTTGACTAATGTAATTAACTTCAAACTTTTGCGGGTCCGGTCTAGGGTGTTAATTTCTAACAGGACACGAAAATTGTGGGTTTGGGCTTGGTCCATACGGATTCGGATCGAACCTGTGGAAACCTTTACTTTTGCGGGTCATGTTCTTGTCAACCCAGCAGGTTCGCAAGTTGACCCGTTCAACCCATTTGTTTGTTTTTTTTAGAATCTGCCTTATAATTAACTTAAACTATTTGGTTATTTTTTGCCAAAATTTAAAAATAAGCTGGCATGGTTTAAACATAAATGCTTCAAAATAATATGTAAATTTAGAGCTTCATAGTAGTAATATGTAAAAACAAAATTAACTCTTTTTCGGGTTAAATGGGTCGTGCACGTGTCAACCCACGAATATATGTGTTGTGCTTGGGTTCATGCGTGTAACACGGTTTCACTTTGTATCACGGATTCGTTTTTGGGGGTTTAGTATTTGAGTACACTTCGGAAGACTTTTGACCCAGTTTTGCTTGTCCCGTTAAGAATCAAACACATCCCAAATCAACCCATTCATACTGATCTATATCGAAATCAACATCATATTTAGAGTAGATTTACCTCTGATCTTTGTTTTCGTTCATGGTTGATATAAGCAATTGTAGAATCAAAATCTTGTTGAAAAACTCTCCTATCAAATATTATAATCAGTACATCAGTAAGTTGAAATCCAAAAAAAAACATCAACAAAGGTCTTATAACAGATTTACTGCAATTGATTTTCCGGTTATGATTAATTAAATGACATAATCACTCTCTTAAAGCACATCCAACGCTAAAACGCCTCCAAAAAGTTGATATGCTCTATTAAGAAAAATAACTCACTGATGAGAATTATAGTTATGGAGATGCTGGTGTCCATCAGAAGCATCAGAAAGGTAGCCATAGTGATGATGGTGGCGTTGTTGATGAAGTTGTTGATGCAATTCCGCAACTTTTTGCTTCAACCGAGCAACATCTGCTTCAGAAATAGCAATCTCCTCCAGCTCCGCTCTCATCTTCATTTTAAAGGTATATGACCAATCAGGAAGTTTAAAAAGAAATAGCTCAAAAAAGAAACCGGCTAAACGGGTTGAAAGTTGCCCAGATTGTATTCCTAAAGCATATAGCCTCCTAATAATTTTATTTAAAATGATATAATATCTTTGATCATATTCTATAGACTAACTAGTTATAAAACAATTATATTATCTTGACAAAAAATGTTTCTGGTAAACTCCACCCTTGTGCCACAGTCTGGTTTCTAGGGGTATTCACAGTCTGGTTCAGCCAGAAGAATGAAAATTATGGGCCGAACCGTTAAATACGTTTTTGAAAAATGAGAAATCAACCAGGCGGGTTGAGTGGATCGACTGGACCAGGCTCTTTTACCGGTTTGGTGGGTATTATTTTTTATTTTGGTCAAAATCATTAGTTTGTAAAAAAATATCAATATGATAAAGCTTAAACGGCTGGTTCCAAGTTCAAACAGAACTGTTTGGCTCTCAAACCAGCCAAAACCACGAAAATTGAACCATTTGGATCTTAAACTTGCCAAACCGGCTGACTTGCTTCAGTTTGGATGGTAACAGTTTTTAAACACCCTAGCCACCTCAAAAGAAATGATCTACAACAAGTCAAATGTTTAAAAAGGAAACCTTTGGATCCATGTTATGGGATCGAGAAACCGGTGCAGAAGACATGCTTAACCCAACTTCTAATATGGATCTTAGATCTCTCTCAGCTTGTAACTGTTCTTGCAATCTTGAAACCTGTCATGATAAATGAAGTAAAATCAGAAGCCCAATATGATACAAACTCGAATTTCAGTATATTAATGAAGTCAGGTCAAAACAAGTTCAGTGTTGGCCAAAAACGAGCCAAGTCAGTTTAAGCCAACCTGCCAACACATTATTTCATCAAATGAAGAAAGGAGGGCTTACATCTTGTTCAAGTGCCATCCTACGTTCGTGTAATGCTTGCTTCCTTCTTTCCAAGCTAGCTTGAAGTATCGTGTTTCCTCTTGCCTAAAATATACATATACTAATATTGTTTAAAAATATATATTCACTGCATGCACAAAGAAAATCAAAAGTATGACCTCATTTGCAAGTCTTTGCCTCAAGTCATTTTTCATCATCTCAAGCCTCTGAATAGCAAGCCTACAAAACAAACAAAATTCCTTTTATAAAATTAAATTCAGAAAAAAAACACAATGCACTAAACTCTAAAGTGCATGATCTTACTCTTCTTCACCAGAAGAATCAAAAGATTCCACTGAAGGAGTCTTTCGAGCCTGTAGGAAAATAAAAAAACAATTATCAGAAAAAAGACACAATGTTATAAAAGCGGCTGCTAAACGGGCCGTGTTCATGGGTTGGGGATCGATCCTGAACACGACAGGTGTATTTGCATGTTGACACGACCATGACCTATTTAACCCCAAAAAAGTTATTTAACTATTTTTTACATATTAGCACTCTAAAATATTAAGTTTACATATAATTTTTAAGCATTTAGGTTTAAATTATGCCAAACTATTTTTAAAACTTAATATTTTCATATAAATACACTCAGATAGTTTAAGTATTATATAAAACACATTAAAAAAATAAATAAATGGGTTAAATGAGTCAGACCTGCCGGGTTGACATGAACATGACCCATTTGGCTAAACGTATTCACGGGCCCGACCCGAAACTGGCCCAAACTCATTCAGACTAAACCCAAACCCATGAATATTTGACTATTTGTTAGGTTCGTGTGGTGTCGAATACTCACACCCCTAGTTATTATATAAACCACAATAATATTAATTTCTGCGGAATTTCCAATTTGATACAGTAATTAAGATGCTATATATGAAAATTTTAATTTAGAAAAAAATCATAGATAGAAGTGAAACTTACATTATTCCGTCCCCTTATTGTTGTACGCCTAGACTTAGAATTGGATCCTGTTAGTTTGTTAACAGGAGTCTCTGTGCTTGAATCAACTCCAGATAAAGATTGAGGTAGATCCATCTGATTTTCACTTGCTTTATTTGGCTGCATCTGTTGCTCATTAATTTCAACTTTAGAATCTTCATCAAGAGGTTGAGAATCTGCCAATGAATTTAATTTTGATCCCAAATTTACATTTTTATTTGGAGACACCACATCTGATGCATCAGTCCCATATGCCTACATTAAGTGCCAAACATAAAAAAAATAAAAAAAATAAAATAAAAAAGTTAACATATTTAGGGACAGGAAAATATTACAAGCTTGGTTTAAGAAAGGCACACGCGAGGCGCTGTGGACAGCGCATCAGGGGAATGAAGGCGCGCCTCATGTAGTTCTGGGTCCAAATTAGGGTCCATAGGGGGTCTATATGAAAAAACAACCTAACGGATGCAGAAATTATGAAAGGCTTACTTGATATATCTATATCTATACCTATATAATAAATGAAAATCTTTGAGGACATGTGTCACTCTCTGGTGCCTCCTCACCTTAAATTCCCGCTTCTCTCTCTTATGAATTATATATATTTTCTTTAATTCTTTTCATAATCTTTTTGTTTTCTACTTCTCTCTCCTATTAGATAATTATGATTTCAATGATTTTTATCTTAAAAAAACTTTATTTAAAAAAAAACTTTGTTAATAAAACATTTTTATAAACTGAACATTTCTTTCATTATTTAACCTGTGTAATATGAATCATATCATTTTTATAAAAAATAAAAAAAACATTTACACATTTATGAATCGTATCATTATTATTATTAACCCGTATGATACACGGGTCTGTAACCTAGTAGGTTTATATGTAAAACAGATGAAAGATATGCAGTTTCGGGATGTAAATAAAGCTTATTTGGTTGTACATAGACGCGTACCTCATGTACGTGATGTGCGCGCCTTGTGCCTCGGTTTTGGGACCAAACACTTCGGAGAACCTCACACTTTTTAAAACCAAGATTACAACTCATGAACTCAAGAAATCAACATTCAGAAAAAAACAAAAAGAAATAAAGAAGATGAAGATATGCCGATATGGTAATATTCTGATTGCCCTAGAGTAAAGTTCGCTATTCAGGTTATGTTTCAACTTTAATAGGTCAAAGAGTAATATAAAAAAAATAGCTTGAATGGGGTTAAACGAGTCAAAATCACCCCAAAGTATATTTTTAATCCATCAAACCTCGTTGATCATTTCATTCAAAACGTTAAATCACCCCTAAAACAATAAACTTTGTAATCATATTGTACACACTAAATATTTATAAAGAGAGTTACAAGTCTTGGATAAAAAGAGTTTGCTTTCAATCCAACCCGGCGCACATCATACCAAAAATTACCCATTTTGACCCGTTATCCACAATCCAACCCATTAAAATGCCACCTCAACCAAATACTGAGAAAGTACCTTAAAGTCATAAAGATCACTGCCAGCATAACCACTGCTTTCACTCAACTTTCCACTAAATACACGTTCGGGATCATCATCAGATTCTTGATCAGCTTCATTTACTGCATCACGGTAAACATTGTTTTCCGTTTCCATATTTTCATCATTAGTTGAATCTTCACTTGCACTAACGTCACGGGAACCCGCTGATATCGAACATCTGAGCATAGCATCATCCTGATAGAAAGATAAATCAAGGTCAAATAAAAGAAGTTTACAATTATTTGTTAAATCGGGCCCACTTAAAAATAATTGGGTTGAAATTGCCATCTAAACATATAAAATAATCTTACATCGAATATATTCTCAAACTCCTCTAGGAGAGTTGCAATAATAGCTTGAGCATTACTAGCAGCATTAGCAGCAGCAAGCAGCTGTGCAGAGTTGTCACGCTTATCATCAAAATCATTATCCGACTCACATTCGCCTGCTAAAAGTGGGCGTAAGAGCAATGGTGCCATGCAAGCAGCAACTGCTGATGCTGTCATTCGATTTTCACAAGTATTCAAAGAAACAGTGTGCATCATCTTCAGGATTCTGCAAGCGAAGAACTCAAGCCAAATATATTTGGAACTCTATCAAAACCATAACAAAGTACAAATTAAAATAAAACAAGCGAAAAATCACCTCTGTAACAAGCGCCTATTTGGTTCAGGAAATGATTCAAAGATTGCAGCACGCATAGCGTTCACTCGAGCTTCCTTCGGATCAATTTCTGGATCAAGCAATCATTATCAGTACACCCTACACATACTATACATACATTGTTTTATTAAGAATATTTAAGAAGGGGGGGGGGGGGGGGGTGTTAAACTTACTATAAGCTTCCAACAAAGCAGTGCAACAGGTTGCGGGAACAGGTGATGAGGGAAGCTCTCTAAGGACATGCTGCAAATGAAAGTTTTGCAATCAATAATCAAAACAAGATGCAAAATAATCACGATAGAAGTTTACGTTTGTTATCTTCCACGGTTAAGATAAGTAAAATGAAGTATGTACCTTAACACAATCACCAACAACATGTGCATCTTCATCAGAATTAAATTCCTTCTTGTCTAGGACAACGTACAGTAAACTTTAGCATTCATACAACATCTAAATTTGGTAATATAACAAAAAAAATGAAACCTTTTTCATATTGTTGAACTCTGCGGTCTACCTCCTCTACATCTGCAGATTGTCTCAAGATTCCTTCAACTTTGCTTCCTGTTGAATAAAAAATGCGGGGAGGGTATATGTTAGCTCATAAAAATAACCCATATTTTTTTATTTATTCCATAACTGTTTTATCTTATCCAAAGAAGCTAACCGTATGTCTCAAGAAATCGAAGAGCTTTCTCAAGGAAAGACGGGCCTCCATCTATGTCCTCCAACGCTAACAATATTGGTCTTCCGACAACTAGAGACTTGATGGAGCGTTTATCTCTCCCTATAAAAAAAAACTAAACTTTTTACGGCCAAAAGTTGAAGATGATAATTTTTTTAGAGTGGACCCATGCAGCAAAAAAGAAAAAAAAGTTTACAGCATGAAGTTCACAAACATTGATGAAAGGACTGTTCATTTGAATCAGTGGTATCGTTCCGGAAGATTCTGTTTTGTCCCATAACAAGGGCTGCATTTGGGGCGTGTGCAAGAGCATGTTCAAGAGCCGTCTTCCACTCATGCAAATCTTCAGATGTTTCTGCCTGAAATTTAACAAAAATGTAAACATGGTGCAATAGCCCAGAAATACGTTGTCATCAAGATTCCGGTCTCAAAAATCATGTTGACCCAAATCAACTTTTCCAAAATTTTATATGCATAGAAATACACTTTCGGTCACTCTCATTGACCTATTCGGCCCATTTGACATGTTTCCTTTAAGCTACTTTATGTATTATTAACATGACATGTAAAACCTTGAGCGTAAATGCCCGGCCATCGCGTCCATCAGGAAACAAAACAGTTAACAGCTTTTTGTCCTCTCTAACAACAACACTGCAATAAAAGTTCAAAATAAACTATATGTTAAAGAACAAAAGTTTCCGTAAATAAACACACCCAATAACTACCGTTACCTTCCAGAACTGTTCAAGTCAATTCCTCCCAACGTCAGATTTACTTCACTTTCTCTCTGGGGAAGTACACTCTGAACAAAAAAAAAAAAGAACCAGTGATCAAACATTTTCTAAAAAAACTAGAGTAACTGTGAGAGATGACTAACTGGATCATTTTTGAAGAAAACGAGAGAAGTGCGTGAGAGAATAAACCAGCGTTTCTTCCATGACTTCCATCCTAGCCCTGAATTAGCAAAGAATTATTGCAGAAGAAGGGAAAATATTGATTTAATTCAAGAAAAGGTTATAGAATGATGTAAAACTAAAACACAGTGGAATTCAATACATGCAGACTGAACACATTAAATGGGAAAAATAAACAACACATATCTGAATTTTCTTTTAAGTCCACACCACACGCAAATGTCACAAGTACCTTTGGAAGATATAAGCAGCGGACCGCTCTTGAAAACCTGTAAATTTTCCATAACTGTTAGAAGAATAAAAATAGCAATGACAACCATATTACCAATCTGGTTCATATTAGAATATACATACAAAACAAATATTATATTCCAACTTATTATCCATACAAACTTAATCAACCAAAACTTGCAACAAAAGCAAGTCATTGAAACTTTAGATTAAACCTCACTCAAATATATACTTTACTTAATCATTACTTCCTCCAATCCCAAGGTTATCCATTGACCTCAGGGTTTTGAACTTTTACAACATTATTTATACATTTGAACTTTATAATTGAGTTTTGAAGATAGATTATGCGTTTTGAATAATTAGAATCAGATAATTAACTGTAACAAAACGTGATGTTGAAAGATAGTATTTGGATTTGATTATGTTGCTTGATATCACAATAATCCGATAATCAACTAGTTGAGTGTTTGGCAAATATATATTTAAAAAAAATAAACAAGTGAAAATCCTTTTCTAAACGCAAGTAATCAATTTTTGGAAAACTGGCAAGGGGAGCTGCTTTTGAAAAACTGCGCTTTGTAACTTTCTAAATGCAAATAATCAATTTTATAATTTTTTTACCCAAACACTCAAAACTGATTATTTACGATTTCAAAACTCAATAATCTAAAAATCTTCTTCAAAACACCCTCTAAAAAACTAGTTTTAATTAATAGATTTAAATTACAAATAGTGTAATTTATAAATATGTATGTTAAACAAGCTGGCTCGAGCTTTTGAGCAGCCAAGTTGGTACTCAACATTTCAGCCCGTTAAAATAAACAAGTAGAATTGGCCGAGGCGGAGCCAAGGTCGTTCTCGTTTGGTTTGGCTTGATTAAACTAAAGCCCAAATTTTTAACATAACCCAAAGCTTAATACATGTAAATTAATTAAAATTTTACAAAACGAGATTTCAGGTGGTTAAGATAAACGAGTGAAGCGGCTGGCTGCATTTGTAAATGAACCAAACCCGATGATTCCTGAATAGTGAAACATACCGTGTTTGAAGGCCCACGGGTGAATGTGGTGGATGAATCATCAGACATTTTCAGGAAACAGAATCAAACATTGAAGAGGGATGTTGTGAAGCGTAACGTAATCATGACCAAGTGGTGAGGTGAGGTAAGATGTTGAAATAGAAGAAGAAGATGAAGTCGTCTTAAATTGGACCCGTGATTCGAGGGAGCGGTCAAATGTTTGGTGGTGGGAGTTACACTTGCAGTAGTTGATAATAACACAACGGGTAACTTTGGAATTTTAAAGATAACATTTTCAGTCCCTCTTCTAATTCAAAATCTCTTCTTTTTTTTTTTCTTTCTTTTTTCATAAAGAAAGAAAGAAAGTGATGTTTTATTGGCCCAAGATTCAAATTATTTAAGTTTTTTATTAGCCCAACAATTGTTTTATCATCCACCATTTGGCTAGTGATAGGGAGATTTGGATTCTTCAATCAAAACCCAAGTCCAATCCCTATTTGTGTTACTTTCGTGGATTAGACAATCATGGACAAAGTCTAGCTTCCTTGCAGAGATGTCGATAGGGCTGGCATATCGTGTATACTCGTACACGATAAGACACGACACGATAAAACACTCATCAAGTGTTAGATCTAGGTAAAAACCATTCAAAACCCTTTTAAACTCGATTTTTACACAAAACGGACCAAAACCGACACATATTTTGTTCACTGAATAGTGGAACGAGGTGGTGTCGAAATCGTCATGAAAATGACTTGAAAACACATCCGATTCAGACGAAAACACAGCTCCGAACGCCAAAAACAGCCACTTGGAAAACTGGACTGTTCTGTGTGAAGCCCGGCTTCGTACGAAGGCACTGCCTTCGTACGAAGGTGTCACAACCCCCGACCCCACACTGGGAGCGGGAGCCGTATATTCACGACAATTCACATTTATCATTTTATGATTTAGGAATTCGTTAGCCATTCGTTTCTTTTCATAAGGGGGACAAAATTTCCTTTCTGTCATTTCCTTGAATTTTTCCCAGTTCATGGCATAAGCCATGTCACTTCCTTTTGCCTGAAGAATTGTATTCCACCATTCTAAGGCTTCTTCCTTAAAGAGGTTGGAAACATACATCACCTTATCTTCTTCGACACATTTGCTGATTTTAAGAACAGCTTCCGTCTTTTCCAACCATCGTAGAGCAGCCGTGGCTCCTTCACTGCCTGCGAACTCAGTTGGTTTACAAGCTATAAATTCTTTGTAGGTACATCCGAGAGTCATCGCATTCATTTTCTTGGGAAATGGGGTTTTGATAATATCATCATTGTCTCCATTGACACTATGGCTAAAACTGTCGTCACGGGTATGCTTGCTACTCACAGCTTTGGTGGGTTCTACGGAGTTTTTAACAGCTTTAATTATTAAAGGTATAGCATTAGTTATTCCTTGGACTATTATATTTTCTATAGCATTTTTATCCAAAAGATTTTTATTATTAGCATGAACTTCTGGATTATGTGATACTTCATTCGACATCTGAATTGCAAACATTTTCAATTATAATATCACAAAATAATACTTTCAAGAATCATATGTGCATATATATATATATATATATATATATATATATAGTAGAGGGTTCAAATGAGAAGAAATTTTTTGGAAAAATAAAAAAGAACAATCTTTAACCAATAAGAATGCTTCATTTTACTTCATTTAATTTTTGTATTTAATATGGGTGTAAGGGTATATTGGCAATAGATCATTAATTGTTAGTCTTCCTTTTTAATAGCTAACTAAAATTGTAACTTATTTTCAAAAAATTAAATTTTTTCAAAGAAGAAAAAAAATATTTTAAAGTGTAGGATAAATTATGAGGTGTGTAGGATGAATTACGAGTTGTGTAGGATAAATTTCAGTATGTGTATGATAAATTTCAAAAACGTGTAGGATAAATTTTGATGTGTCTAGGCAAAAAAATTTGTGTGGAGGATGATAGTCTTTATGACTAATTAATTAGTCAAAAATAATAATAAATGAGATGAGAGAAAAACTATTTAATGTTTTACAATTGTACCATTTGTTCTTTTTCTTCTCAATTTAATTTTCTTCTCAAATGAACCTCCCCATATATATATATATATATAGGGGAGGGTTATATTGAGAACGCTAAATATTGCGAGAACCGTGAGAACGAACGAAAAAACCAATCAAAACCGAATTTTTTTTAATACAAACCTTATTATAATAAAAATACAACATCAAAAAAGAATTTACAACATCAAATAATTCATTTCTCCTCTCAAAATCACTCTTACTATATTTTTTACACATGTGTAAATATAACAAATTTACACATGTGTAAATGGCAAATTTACACATGTGTAAATTTTCTTTATTTACGAATTCACGAAAATTTAAACGTGTAAATTTAATTTCTAACATTGTATTCGAATAATAATGACAAGTGTAAAAAGAAATTTTGAATTTGAATTGTTTTTGACCAAGTTCAAAATTTTTAATTTCTAACATTGTATTCGAATAATATCGCGATATTTAGCGTTCTCATTTAAACCATCCCCTATATATATATATATATATATATATATATATATATATATATATATATATATATATATATATATATATATATATATATATATACACATATATTTAAATCTACAAAAATAACACATAGGTTACTTTGTATTAGTTTCCTAACTTTATTGTTTAAGTTTATGTATTAGCAGAACACCTAAATAGCTTAAACCAGCGGCTCTGATACCACCTTCTGTCACAACCCCCGACCCTACCCTTGGAGCGGGAGCCGTGAACCAGCCAAGTGGTATCGATGTTTAAATACGCAGCGGAAAATTTTTCATCAGGATCGTAGTTAGGAAATAATTTCAAAGTTTGTAAAACACCAAACTTTTAATATTAAACAAATGGGCTAAAACCCATATTTCATTCAATTGTTTTTATAGGGATAAACCCAAATAAATAAAACATAAATTTCTTCTTTTATTCAGGTATTTATAGCCACTTTATTTAAGCCTTCAGTGCTCCATAGCTGACTTCTATTATCTTTACAGCAAATTACCTGAAACACGTTTTAAAAACATTTTATCAGTAATAAATACTGGCGAGTTCATTCCATTTTTATAAAATACATTTTTATACTTTACAGCATTAAGGGTTTTTATATTTGTTTATATTTTCCCAAAACTCAATCAGTAATTGTCATATGGTGGCAATTCCGATGTCATAGTGGTCATATAACTCATTGGCTCACTTTCGTCCAATAGTGCAGTTTATCAAGTAATAAATATATAGTATATCTTACTATTATTCAAAGGTATCTGTCACTAGGCGATTCCCATGACGTGGTCAAATCACTATTGATCATTATTTCAACTAGTGACTGGGGTCATAACACTGTTGATCATGGTCACACCCCAACCGATGGCGGAAACATCGGAACGCGACACTAAACGAATCAGATTGCTTAAAGAATTCCATAACACTAGTTGTTTCGATATAGATTAATCAAAATTTCATAAATACGTCTAAAATGTCAAACACATTCCACAACCAACATAATGTGTCAAAATAACATAATGATTCAAATATTGTTCAAAATTGTCTAATTATCTAAGATGAGTTTCTAAGCATCATCCTAGCTTGTTTTCTTGGTTCCCAGCTACTATCTCCTGCAACATGTATTAAAATAAAATCAACAAAAATGTTGGCGAGCATACAAGTTTGAATACATAGCATAATAGTTTACGAGTAAAACTCATATCCAACATGAACAACATATCACAAGTTTCAACATGCTAGTTAACGTGGTTCAAATGATAACCCAAGTCTCCAACGCGTTAACGTGCCTTTCCTACTTCGACGCATCGAAGAGGAGGTAAAAGAATCAAAACTTAACAATATTCCCCAAGACTCAAAGAGCGGCGCGTTACCCCTATAGCGCTATAATTGTTAAGGCAAGCTACACATAAGAATCAAACGTTCACATAGCAGAAAAGTCTCAAGTATCACAAGTATCATGTTTTCATGTTTAATGCGGATAGAGTATGTTTCAAATAAGTTTCAAGTGTCAAGTGTCTTGATATAGAATACATGTTGCATCCGAAAAGTGTTTAAAACAAATAGGGATCGAGTATACTCACAGTGGGTGCTTAGAACCAAACACTGCCTAATTGGATCGAAGGGAACCGCTGGATCAGCTTGCATGCGGGGAACACAGCATAAGTCCTCTAGTGCTGACCCGGGTCGGGAACAGAGTGTCGAATCATGCGAAAATCGAGTTAAAGTGTCTGACAGACTACTTGAGCGGATGGTCATCTGGACTAATGGCCATTCGAACGGATGGGCTTCATCCGATCGGATGGTCATCCGAGCGGATGACCATTCGAACGGATGGCCATTCGAACAGTGTGTAGGTGTTTGTGAACTTGTTTAAGTGTTTGGTCATTGTGTCCTATAAAAACAAACAAGAAGTGTTGTCATAATCAGATCATCTGGACGGATGGTCATCCGATCAGATGACCATTCGAACAGATGGTCAGTGGGTGAAGTTTTCGTAAAATTTTTAAGTTTTGAGTTTAACGGAGACGGTGCGACGATGTGTCAAACAACGGAAAAGTTCCAGACCCAGCTCGTTCGATCGGATGGGTATCACCCCTTTTCGAACCGAAGAGCTGATTCTGATGGAATTTCATGTTTGGACCCGTCAATCGGCTCGTTTTCCGGTGGAATTCAGTTTTCAAGCCGACTCTCAACTAATGATCGAGTCGAGAGCCTGTTTGAGTCTGATTTCACTAATGTTTGTATAGATCAGAAGAAAGTTTGGAAAATCATTCGTAAAACGTGAAGTTTATCAGATCCGAGCCTGAAACATGTGAAATCCCGTTAGATCTGGTATAAAAGTGTGAGATTTCTTTAGATCTTGTATAAAAGTTGTGAAAATCCTTTCGATCTGGGACCGATCTTGGTTAAATGGTGCCCCACAACAGTTTGCATAAGCAACTGAGTGGAAACCACCTTCAAGAGGCCCAAATCAGTTGGTTTTCGAGAAAAAGTTGAAGTGTTCGTGTGATTTTGATGAAGAATATAATGTAGAAGTGATTAAGGATGAAAGTTGTACAAGATTTGAGGTGAAATACTTACGAAACGGTCTTGAATCATGATTGAAAGGGTCTGGGAGCTTGAGAGCAAATGAACCGAATGAAAGGTGAAAATGGAGGTTAAGTGCTCTATTTATAGGTGACAATGACAGCCCCAATCGAATGGCATCGATCGGATGGGGTTAATTCGGTGGAAGTGTGCAGGCGATCGGATGGCCTTCCGGTCGGATGGCCTTCCGGTGATGGTCATCCGATCGGATGTCCATTCGGACAGCTGATTCTCGTTTGCTAGCTTTATGACTTTGGTTCGTTTTGTGACAACTGGCACAAAACTGGTAATTTCCGTATAATTTAATTATTATTTAATATCTGCAATTATATGCTTAAATGTCAAAATTGTCTGATTTCATGCTATACTTGTGAATTCATGCACGTTTTATACTTCAAATTTTGCTTTATGCATTACTGTTAGCGTTGCGTCAGAAAGACTAGTAAACTCACCGGTAAGACACACTGTGTCAGCTAGTCTGCAGAAAGCAGCCAGATAATGGAATTAGGGCCTAGGAGCAGGTCCAACGTCTAAAATACATTAAAACCCAGGTATGGATACAAGGGTTGACATACAGACTTTCCGGAAGCTAAAATATGCACTAAAAAGCACCCGTAACACACTTTAAATGCTGAATTTTACATATTTCAGCATATTTCAGCAAAATTCAGCGTTGTAACGAGTTAGTAACATGTAAAAATATGACTAAATGGCCCTGAATGCTTTCCTAAGTATCGGGAATTAAAAGTGTCACAAAAGGGTACTTAAAGATCACTAAACGGAATAATTTGACACTTTAACGAACCTGTATCTAACCGAACAACCGGACACTACCTGAAACACCAAAATTATACTAGAAGCATTGTTTTAATGTTTCTGAGCTAGTTATGATCCCTGAACACCCTAACACACTACATAACACATCATATGCATGAACACTAATCAATACACTTAAATCCTAACTAGATCTCCTACTATCCATCAAACTTACACTTTACCCCCCCCCCTTTGGTTGGGACGGTCACAAGGTGGCCCCCATCAAGATCTTTACTTAATCTTTCTTGATTTCCTTTGATCTTATAGAATCTCTTAAGATTATAATCTTGGATATGTCTTGTACTTGTGAGACATAATACACAAAGGTTAATAGTTTGGAATGGATATAAGAAGAACAAGAGCTCATAACTCACCAACACCTCACACACACTCTCCTTCTTCCTCTCCTCCCCACTCTCGGCCGAAACCCTCAACCATACCACCACCTTCATCCAACTTTGATCATCCAATCTCAAGTAATCACAAGGTGCTAGAAGGTGTTTAAGGAGGTTTAGAGCTTGTGGATCTTGAAGTACCTTTCCCGATTGCTTTTATCCATCACATTTGTCATCTTCAAAATCTTGTGTTCTTCCCTAGCCTTGTGCTAGTAGTAAGACCCTTATGATCCCTTGTTACTTCATATTTTGATGGTCAAAAGATGATGAACATTGTTAATCTTGAAGAACACTAAAGAACATGATCATGAATCTTTCACATAAGCTTAAATAACATAAGAATACATGTTGATAGTGTTTATTTGCTTCTTGATGATTGATGATTTGTGTTAGTGATGTTAGACATCATAAGAAACCTACTAGATTGTGATTAAACACATGATCTAGTAAGTTAAGGTGATGATCTTGTGAAAAACCAAGATGATCATACTTTGTATACATGAACTTGAATGATGAAATTTGTTTTCATATGTAAAGATGATTTAAACAAAATACAAATCTTGTAAATAGATGATTACAAAAATAATTTTCTCAAGAAACCAAGTTTATTTAAAAGATTTACAAAGTCATGGTTTCTAAGTAAACTAATCATATTTTTAGTGTTAAATCGAGACTAGAAACATGTGTGTAACAAGAAAAATACAAAAGAAATATTTTTAGAAAGTCATCTTACAAGTTGTAAATGACCAAATTTTTTAATAATGTGATTTACAAACAAATAAATATGTTTTAAAGGGTAACTAAACCTACTAAATGACATGGTAAGTTACTACAAGTTTTTACAAAAACTTCAAGTTCATCATGTAGTGTAATTTACATGATCTTGGCTCATGGTAAGTCTTGATTGTGTTGTTGATGATTGATGATGATTTTAAAAGAAAATAAACACATGTTTTGAAAACATGGGAAACCTCCATTTTTAGGGGAAACTATGTCAAAAATTTTATAAGATTTTGACACTTAAAAAAATATAAGTTTTGGTGAAACTTATTCCCTAAAAATTTACCTAAAAATATTTACCAAGGTTTCCCTAATTTTTGTAAATTTCAAGTTAAGAAATGATGGTTTCTTCAAGATAAAGATTGATATTAAGTATGTATATTTTTTAGGAAAACATATATATTTATTGATCACCAAATTTTGTGCTAAGTGTATGTAATATGTATTGTATGTAATAGTGTATTAGGACTTGAAAATACACTAAATACTCCTAAGGAGTGAAAATAAAAAAATACACATACAACATGCTTAGACAAATACAAGAAAATATATTTATGAAAATATATTTCTTAATAGATTATGTAACTTGGACAAGATACGAACTTAAAATGTCTTTTTGGACGAAAAGATATAACTCGGGTGAAAAATACAATATACTTATATTTATTTTTGAGAAAATAATATAAGTAAGATACATAGTTAAAAATATGAATTATTTTTAACAACAAAGAACACATACATAAAAGATGGTGACTTGTACTTGTGCGATACAAGTCTAGTGACTAACGTTAATAAAACACGTATAGGTCACGACGCTATATAAGCAAACCCGGTGAAGTTTACGGCGCAGGAAACGCAAAGTTGTGAGTTCATGTCCCCACTTTTAAACTTTTACTTGTTTTCTAAACTTGGGGAAAATACATGTGTTATGGTATGTTGGATACTAAAACTAAGGAATGATACTTTAGATCATGTCACGAATAGGGTACCATAAGCACCATTAATCAGTTACATACCAAGACCACGGAACAAAAGGTTAGAGCTAATGGGTTTCAGGCAGCCACACTCTTGGTGATACTAGTAGCAAGCAGTGCTTTTGTGTCTCTAGTCGTGAATCGACAGTCGTGGATTCGACAGCTAAAAATGCCTATGGTTTGGATGCTTCCTATGTCGTGTCACATGTTAATGGCCTTGCAAACCATTAGCGATCTCGATTTCCTTATATTTACAGAAATACTTGTTTCATACAAATTACATACCATGTTTTCATACAAGTATACAAACGTTCAATACAAAAACTGCATGAATTCACACCAACATTATGTTGACGATTTTCCAAAAACTCACATGTATTTCAGGTAACTAAAGTGGATGTGCGTGCGGTCATACTCTTGCTCTTGGATGTTGTCTATGTTTTTAGTTATCTTGTGTCAAGACTCCGATGCCGGTTTTTGTGGGAATTGGTTATTATATTTCATCCTATGAGGATATAAGAACCAAGTTCTCGATATTGGTCTTTTAAATAAAGTTGTAAACCTTTCAAACAATATGTTGTCTTGTGATGTAAACATTTAACTTATGTTATGTTAATGGCATTTGGAGTTATTTTACGAGCATGTAGTATGTTTACCTTTCGTATGCAAGGAGAACCTTTCAAGATCACACCTCGTGCTTCCGCCTTAGAAAGGGGTGTGACAGATTGGTATCAGAGCTGCGATTGTAGTGAACCAGGATTCCTTCTCGAGTCTAAACTACAATCTTTAGGATCCTCTCACGAAAACAATTTTTCAAAAGTTTTCATTGCATAAAACGTTCCACGACATCCACTACCTGAAACTATTTTCAAAGAGTCAAGTAAGGACACTACGAAACTTAGGGTGCAGTGGAGTAGCACTTGTCTTTGATTAGAAACTACTTGCAACTATGTGTGATAATTAATATATACATATACTAGAAATAGAATATCTCAGGTACTCGTGTCTTCGCCTGAAAACAGTGGCCTATCTGAAGGAAGTGATATGAGGATGAAACGAACTGTGAGGATGAAACGAACTGTGCGGACTGTGCAAGGAGTTACGTAATTATGGATGCATACATAATTATGGAATTCAGTGCACAGAAACCACAGCAAGTCTTGTCACGTATCAAACGAGATTCCTTCAATACAAGAAAAGGTCAAACGTGAATACCCCCACCCCTCCCCCAGCCTATTAAATACTCTGTTGGAGTAATGATTTAGGGTATAAAGACAAGAACCGCCGATGTGAAGAAAGATATTTTGTCTTTTACATATATTAAACTTGTACTATGGGGTGATGTAACCCTTATGCATTTTGTTTACTTCGCAAACAATGATGTAACAAGTTGTCCTGATATGTATAAAGACTCGGTGAATATCTTATGACACAACAATATTTATCTATTTATGCATGTTTGTTGCTGTATGAATTGATTTATACGTTTGGCAGATTGTTTGATGTCACTTATGTGGGTATATGTCTGTGTATATATACTACTACTGTCTCGTATGACGATATCAAACAAATGTCTAACCCTGTTGTGTTATGTTCTGACAGAACATGGCACCTAGGAGAGCGGTGAACAATCAGGATTCCGATCAACCCCTTCCACCTCTTCTGCCGAGGACTGCTGAAGAACTGAACGCCCTATTGGAAGAAAAGATCTCCGCAGCTATCGCCCAATACGAGGCGAACCGCACCGAACAAAGTGGATGACCAAGCAATGCTAGACGTAATGGGCAGGGAGATACATCTGGAGGAAACACAACTCAAGGCTGCACCTTCAAGCAGTTTCTCGACTGTAAGCCACAGAACTACGACGGCACTGGAGGTGCAGTGGTTTTTGTATGCTGGACGGAGAAGACTGACTCCACTATCCGTATGAGCAAGTGTACCGCAGATCAACAAGTCACTTTTGTTACGGGGTTGTTTGTTGACGAAGCTTTGACTTGGTGGAATTTGCAAGTCCAAACTTTGGGTGATAATGCTGCGTATGGCATGACGTGGGATGAACTAAAGGAACGAATGAGAGAGAAGTAATGCTCTTGTGCTGAACTCTAAAGGTTGGAGACTGAGTTCTGGCACTTGACCATGGAAGGTGCAGACATCACTGGTTATACCCGAAGGTTCCATGATTTGTCAAGAGTGATCCCTTATATGGTGACACCCGAATTTAAGCGTGTCAAGCGCTACATCTGGGGATTGGCTCCAGAGTTTCGTAGCATGGTAACTTCGGCTAAACCTGAAACGATCACTCAGGCTGTAACTCTGGCTGTCAGCCTTACTAAAGATACAGTACGCATGAAGAAGTTATCACTAAACCCAACTGAAAAGACCGAGACGCATGCTGAGTCATCTGGTGACAAGAAAAGGAAGCATGCGAGCCTGAATCAAGTGACACACAACAACAAGGGTTCCAACAACAAGGGGATACCAGAATCAAGTGACACACAACCCGCCTCAGGAGGCGAAAACTCTTGCAGCCATGAATGACGCTCCTGCCAGGGGATACCAGGGCACTCTCCCCCTCTGCAACCAGTGCAAGCGTCATCACGAAGGAGCTTGTCGCATCCCAAAATGCGACAAGTGTGGAAAGCGGGGTCACTATACTGAGAACTATTGGGGAAAAGGAAATGGTAATAATAACGGGAATGGAAACCGCAATGGTGCTGGCAATAGGAACAGTGGTGGAAATGGCAATAGCAATGGTAACCGGAATGGTAATGGAGCAGGGCAGAACCAAGGATGCTATGGTTGTGGAAGCAAGGACCATTTTGTAAGGACTCTCAAAATTGTCCTAAAAATACCCGTAAGTATAATCCCGAACCCCTAAAACCATACTGTGCATGAAAACCCAAGAAAACAAGAAATATGGTTCTCAGGAGGGCCGCGTAAGAGTAAGCATGGTCTTACGCGGGCCGCGTCAAACATAGGTTGACCGGATAAGTGTTTCGGATCCACGTAGTGACCACCTGGCTAGCCTACTCGTGACCAATCAAGCCTACTCGTAGACTAGGCGGCCACGTGGGCCGCGTGAGGCCTCAATTTTAGCTATAAATAGCTTGTTGCATGCACAGTCCACTAGTGTCGAAATCTTTTCGTAAAAACGAAAGTACACTACTCTAAAGTAGAAATTACTTTCAATATTAGCGAGGCGCTGCTCCGATACCGGGTATTAACTCGATCGCTGCTACGATTCAATGTCCGATCGATTAAACTATCCAATGGATGTTTAAGTGCTGCCCACATTAGGGTTTATGCTTTGTCATTCGTCGTAAATTTGATGGATGTTTAAGTATCGCACTTTGTCATTCGTTGTGAAGGTTTAATCTCGTGAGTTATCGTAAATGCTGTATTAGTTACTAACCGAGTTCGTGTGCATGTTATTAAATTTAGGTTAAAAGGCTAATCAGTAGGCTAAGCTCATATAAATCTGCAATGTGAGTCATTCTCTTTTTACCAAATTGCTTTCAAAATCATGTTATTTTCAAAGTTATAATTACAGGGATTAAGTCTTTGTAGTCTCCAAATTACAGCCGGTATGTGGGGTTTTGTATACATTACTTGATAACCTTCACCATTGGACAACGAGTTAGCCAAGGGGTGATATGACCATAGTCACAGACACCATTGGACAATGAGGTTACCAATGGATGGTCGAGTGACAAATACTGTGGGTAGTTGGTTGATATATAGAAACATTGTAATCGCTCTTAATACTGTAAATTATAACAAACACGTCGTTTTAGTAAAAAGAATGATTCACCAGTATTTTCCGCTGACAAAACATTTTTCAAACATGTTTCAGGTGATCTGTTGTGATCCAGGAAAAGTGCCATGAAGCACTACAAGCTTAAGGAAGTGGCTGAATATAAAATAAAGAAACATGTTTTTGTAAAAATAAAGATTTCTCCGTGAAATCATATGATTGTAAACTACCGGGGTTTATCCCGAATTGTGAAATAAAATAATAGGGAAATTGCAGTTTTAAAAAGATCCTGTTAAAATATTCCGCTGTTAACTCAATTAAATAAATACCATGGGATTTTCTGTCCCACGGCTCCTGAAACGGGTCAAACCGGGTCGGGGGCCGTGACAGAAAAAGGTGGTATCAGAGCCACTGATTTAAGCCAATTAAGTAATTAGAAAATACTTAATTTTACTGATTGCTATTTTGTGATTACGTATTTTATTATTTGAATATTTGTTTACAGTATGGGTAAGCAAAGACTTTCGGATATCTATCATAAATTAGATACTACACCAAGAGAAAAAAGGATCATCATCTTCAAAACACTATACAAATCCTGAAGAAGGAATATTTGTTCGAAAAGCACAATATGAAGAACCACTTTCTCCTAATAAAAGAAGTTTGATTATTAGGAAAAGTCAGGAGAAAGTAAAGAAATCCCAACCAAAAGAAAAGAGTGTTAATCAGAAAACCCAAGACCTAGGCAGTAACCCACCATGGGAAGACAAGTTAGATAAAAATGGGCAGATCTATATATGCTAGCCACTGTAGCAGTAAATGCAAATCTTTAAATACTCTGACTCAAGTTTTAACACCCTTATCACCTACAATCCAGAAACCTTATCCAGTAAATAAATAAGTTTACAGTAAACCCTAATGTGTTTTAATTTTCAATTGTCTTTATATTAAATTAGGCACACGGTATGCAATAATATTTAAAGGTTATCTACGAAATTTTGCTATAAAATTTTAACTTAGCAATTTTTGTGTATTTTGCATATATGCTAAACAACATGAATGACTTATCTGAAGCCCTTCAGAATCTCAATCTCTATCCAGTGAAAATAGAGGTTTCTAGAGATTTTACTGGTTACATACCCGATATAGAAGAACCTATGGAATTCAACGCTCCACCTCCGGAGAAACCCAAGCCTAAGAAAAGGAGAAGATTTGTGGGATGGAGGCGTGTGCGCAGGAGGAAACCCGCAACTAGGAAGATTCCCAAAATAGAAAATCCCTTAGATAAAGGAAAGGGGATTGAAGCCGGGGAAGGTTTTAAGCAGACAGAAATGGAGATTGGAGAAGGTTCTAGGCAGACAGAGATGGAAATTGGGGAAAGCTCTAGACAAATCGAGGAGTTACCGTTTCAGGAGGAATTGGTTCATGCATTGGCAAGCTGTGATATTGTTAGGCCTGTCAATAATAATCTCTACCCTTATCCTGCTGAAAATAAACTTCCAATGAACTTGGAACCAGCAATCCCAGAACCTATAATCCACACCCAACCTCTAGGAATGGACGAGTGGTGGACTAATGATTGGCAGTTCCAAAACCTTCTCAACAGTCCTTATACCTTTTTCCCTCAGTTCGACCCAGAACCTATACCAAACCCACCAACGAGCAATGAAAATTTAGCTGAACTCCGCCACTTTGGCGAGGAGCTGGTGGATGCAGGAAATAGGATCAGGGAAGTAGGAGAACAGATCTCCTGGAAATACGACGAGAGGGAACGTCGTTACTGAAATACCAACTGACGAGGGATAGTGGGTTTGTGGAACTGTGGTTGTATAATAAATAGAAAAATATAATTTTATAAAATAACCTAAAATAAAACTTTGTAAGATAATGGTGTGTATTGATGCATAATATATATAATAGGAATCGAGAAATTAATAATTTTGATTATATGTGTGATGTGAAATTTGTATGATTGTTTTATGATTATTATTTATTCGATACTAATAAATTATATATATTAATTATCAGATGGAAAACGCTAATAATGAACCAGTTAACGAAGTGAACCAATCTGAACAACATCAGGAGGATCACTTTATGACTAAACAAGATATAGAAAATATTGTTGCTCAAGGAATAGCCAATGCTATTCCAGCAATACTTGCTGCTGCTCAGAAACCTGTTGAACCTCAACAAATCATTCCTAGCAAACGTATTTCTGAAGATAACTTCAGTAATAGTGTAAACGGAGGCGGTAATCATACCAATCACGATAATGATTCATGGCAGGCTCCGCTCCCTAAGAAAATGAAAGCTGTAACGCCTGGTTGCACTTAAAAAGAATTTCTTGCTTGTAAACCTACTGAATTTGCAGGCAATGAAGGAGCGACTGCGGCACTGCGTTGGTTAGAGAAAACCGAGGCAGTGATTACAATAAGTAAATGTGCCAAGGACGACAAGGTTATGTATGCGTCAAATCTTTTCAAAGAAGGGGCGCTAGAATGGTGGAATACAGTACTTCAAGCCAAAGGAAGAAATATGGCCTATGCCATGAACTGGGAAGAATTTAAGAGTCTTGTAGTTAGAAAATTCTGTCCCGGATATGAAAAAGATCAAATGGCGAATAAGTTTCTATATCATCGAATGATGGGTGTAGATTGTCGAGGATATACTTCGACATTCTTTGAATATGCTAGAGTGGTACCAACACTGGCTTCGCCAGAACCGATACTCATTTCTCGCTATATTTGGGGATTGATTAGCGAAATCCGTAATATCGTTAAAGCTGCGAGACCTCGTACTATTGACGATCCGGTAGAATTAGCTAACACCCTAACTGACGAGCTGGTACGCACAAGAGATGAAAACAAGAAAAAGGAACTGGCTCAGAAAATTACCCAAGGATTTCGTACGGGTAATAATAGTAGCTTCAAGAGAAGAGGAACAGGGCAATCCTCAACTCCGCCGTTCTGCAGAAATTGTAAAAACAAACATTATGGAAGATGTAATGTAACCTGCAACTTTTGTAAAGTCGCAGGACATCGCGAAGAAGACTGCAAAAAGAAAACAAGGGTCTGCTATAACTGTGGAGAAACAGGACATTTTAAAACAGAATGCCCTAAGTTGGTTAAACCAACAGACAATAAAGCTAAACCAGCCGATGGAGCTATCAAGAAGAATGCTCGTGCATTCCAATTAACTACTCAGGAGGCAGAACTCATTCCAGATGTGATAGCTGGTACGTTCTTAGTTCATAACATTTACGCAAAAGTATTATTTGACTCTGGTGCAAACCAAAGTTTTATAAATACTTCATTCTACCAAGCTCTTAACTTACCCTTAACCAACCTTAGGTAGATTTTTACAGTCGAAACGGCAGACGGAAATTCTATTAACATAGATAAGGCTTTGCAAAAAGAAAATATAGAACTTTTAGGACATAAATTTCATGCAAACCTATTGCCAATGAATTTAGTTGGGTTCGATGTTGTGTTAGGAATGGATTGGTTAGTATCTAACCATGCTCGAATTCTTTGTGATAAGAATTCCATAGAAATTCATACACCCACAGGAGAAACAATCATGATTACAGGAGATAAACCACTTAAGCCCATGAAGTTCATATTAGTAATGAAAGTTGCTAATTATGAACGAAAGCAAGGAATAGTATATATGATTTCAGTAATCATTAGTACTAAGGGTAAAGAACTTAAAGAGATTCCTGTAGTCTCAGAATACCCAGATGTATTCCCAGAAGAGTTACCAGGATTACCACCAGATAGGGAAGTAGAATTTAGAATTCATCTAATTCCCGGAACTATACCGATAGCCAAGGCACCTTATCGGTTAGCACCCACCTAAATGTTAGAACTGAAAAAGCAATTAGATGAATTACTAAGTAAAGGTTTCATACAACCTAGTTCATCCCCGTGGGGAGCACCAGTGTTGTTTGTAAAGAAGAAGGATGGTTCGATGAGAATGTGTATTGATTATAGAGAATTGAATAAGGTTACAATTAAGAATCGATACCCATTACCTAGGATTGATGATCTTTTTGATCAACTTCAAGGAGCTAGATATTTTTCTAAGATTGACTTACGCTTCGGATATCATCAATTGAAAGTACAAGAAGAAGACATACCTAAAACTGCTTTCAGAACTAGGTATGGTCATTACGAGTTTACAGTCATGCCCTTCGGATTAACGAATGCACCTGCCGCATTCATGGACATGATGAATAGAATCTGTAAACCGTACTTGGATAAATTTGTAATTGTCTTTATTGACTATATACTTATTTATTCCAAAAGTCAGGACGAACATTGTCAGCACTTGCATGCACTCTTAACTTTGTTACGAAAAGAAAAGCTTTACGCCAAATTCTCGAAATGTGAATTTTGGCTGCAAGAAGTGCAATTCCTAGGACACATGGTGAATCACGAAGGTATTCACGTAGATCCTGCTAAAATAGAAGCAATTACCAAATGGAAGGTTCCGCAATCCGCAATGGAAATTAGAAGTTATATAGGTTTAGCCGGATATTATAGACGGTTTATTAAGGATTTTTCCAAGATAGCTGTACCATTAACTAAGCTAACCAAAGCAGTTAAGTTTGAATGGGGACCTAAGCAAGAAGAAGCTTTTAGGATTTTAAAGCAAAAGTTAACAAATGCCCCAATCCTAGCTTTACCAGAAGGGACTGAAGATTTTGAAGTTTACTGTGATGCTTCAAAACTAGGATTAGGATGTGTGCTAATGCAACGCAAGAAGGTAATTGCGTATGCTTCAAGGAAATTGAAAAAGCACGAAGAAAACTATACGACTCATGATTTAGAATTTGGAGCCATAATTTTTGCCCTTAAGATCTGGAGACATTATCTGTACGGAAGTAAATTTACTGTCTATACGGATCACAAAAGTTTAAATATATATTTGGGCAAAAAGAGTTAAACATGAGGCAAAGGAGATGGATGGATCCTAAGTGACTACGACTGTGATATTCAGTATCACGAAGGAAAGACAAATGTATTTGCAGATGCCTTAAGTCGTAAGTACCATGAGAAACAACGACGAGTTTGTGCTCTTAGATTAAATCCACAGTTATATTTAATGGAACAACTAAAGCATTTTCAAGAAACAGCAATCGAGGATGATGCTGAAAGAATGAAAGGAAGAATAAAAGAATTAGAACAAGGAGCTGATGGAATTTGGAGATTCCACAAAAGAAGGATTTGGGTACCTAAGCAGGGAGAATTAAGAAATAATATTTTAGAAGAAGCCCATAAATCTAGATATACCATGCACCCTGGAAACAATAAAATGTACCAAGATTTAAGAAATAACTTTTGGTGGATAGGAATGAAAAGGACATAGCTCGATATGTTTCTAAGTGTCTTACTTGTTCACAAGTTAAGGTAGAACACCAGAAACCTTCAGGTCTACTACAACAACTAGAGATGCCTGTATGGAAATGGGAACTCATAACAATGGATTTTGTTACTAAGTTACCCAAAACCAGAAAAGGTAATGATGCGATTTGGGTAATTGTGGATCGATTAACCAAATCAGCTCACTTTCTACCTATGAAAGAAACCTTTAGCATGGAAAGGTTAGCAAAGTTGTATGTAGATGAAGTAGTATCTTTACATGGAGTTCTACTCTCCATTGTTTCAGATAGGGATAGTTGTTTCACTTCCCATTTCTGGACAAGTTTCCAAGAAGCAATGGGAACTCGATTAAATTTAAGCACTGCATATCATCCTCAAACAGACGGACAAAGTGAACGAACAATCCAAACTCTGGAAGACATGCTTAGGTCATGTGTGATAGATTTTGGTGGAAATTGGGATGACCACTTACCCTTAATTGAATTCTCCTATAACAATAGTTATCATTCAAGCATTGAAGCTGCCCCATTCGAGGCACTGTATGGAAGAAAGTGCAGAACTCCAGTTTGTTGGGCAGAAATAGGAGAAAGTCAATTATCAGGTCCCGAGATAGTGCAAGAAACTACTGACAAAATCATACAAATCAAGGAAAGATTAAAGACTGCTCGAGTTCGTCAAAAGAGTTATGCAGATAATAGACGAAAGCCACTCGAGTTTCAAGTAGGAGACAAGGTACTATTAAAAGTATCTCCTTGGAAAGGAATAGTTCGATTCGGTAAGAAAGGAAAGTTAAGTCCAAGATATGTAGGACCATTTTCAGTGATCCAACGTATAGGACCAGTTGCTTATCGTTTACAACTACCAGAAGAGTTAGCTGGAGTACATGACGTATTTCAGGTATCCAACCTCAAGAAATGCCTATCAGACGAATCTTTGGTAGTACCTCTTCAAGATATAGAGGTAAACGAAAAAGTTAAAATTTGTTGAGAAACCTCTTCAGATAGAAGATAGAAAGGTGAAATTTCTTAAACACAAAAGATTGGTACTAGTTAAAGTCAAATGGGATTAAAAAAGAGGACCTGAATACACTTGGGAGCTGGAATCAGAGATGAAGCGAAAGTATCCTCACTTATTCCAATGAATCTCGAGGACGAGATTTTAAATAAGGTGGGGAGGATGTAAGGACTCTCAAAATTGTCCTAAAAATACCCGTAAGTATAATCCCGAACCCCTAAAACCATACTGTGCATGAAAAACCAAGAAAACAAGAAATATGGTTCTCAGGCGGGCCGCGTAAGAGTAAGCATGGTCTTACGCGGGCCGCGTCAAACATAGGTTGACCGGATAAGTGTTCCGGATCCACGTAGTGACCACCTGGCTAGCCTACTCGTGACCAATCAAGCCTACTCGTAGACTAGGCGGCCATGCGGGCCGCGTAAAGGTAAGCTGAAGGCTTACGCGGGCCGCGTGAGGCCTCAATTTTAGCTATAAATAGCTTGTTGCATGCACAGTCCACTGGTGTCAAAATCTTTTCGTAAAAACGAAAGTACACTACTCTAAAGTCGAAATTACTTTCAATATTAGCGAGGCGCTGCTCCGATACCGGGTATTAACTCGATCGCTGCTACGATTCAATGTCCGATCGATTAAACTATCCAATGGATGTTTAAGTGCTGCCCACATTAGGGTTTATGCTTTGTCATTCGTCGTAAATTCGATGGATGTTTAAGTATCGCACTTTGTCATTCGTTGTGAAGGTTTAATCTCGTGAGTTATCGTAAATGCTGTATTAGTTACTAACCGAGTTCGTGTGCATGTTATTAAATTTAGGTTAAAAGGCTAATCAGTAGGCTAAGCTCATATAAATCTGCAATGTGAGTCATTCTCTTTTTACCAAATTGCTTTCAAAATCATGTTATTTTCAAAGTTATAATTACAGGGATTAAGTCTTTGTAGTCTCCAAATTACAACCGGTATGTGGGGTTTTGTATACATTACTTGATAACCTTCACCATTGGACAACGAGTTAGCCAAGGGGTGATATGACCATAGTCACAGACACCATTGGACAATGAGGTTACCAATGGATGGTCGAGTGACAAATACTGTGGGTAGTTGGTTGATATATAGAAACATTGTAATCGCTCTTAATACTGTAAATTATAACAAACACGTCATTTTAGTAAAAAGAATGATTCACCAGTATTTCCCGCTGACAAAACCTTTTTTCAAACATGTTTCAGGTGATCTGTTGTGATCCAGGAAAAGTGCCGTGAAGCACTACAAGCTTAATGAAATGGCTCAATATAAAATAAAGAAACATGTTTTTGTAAAAATAAAGATTTCTCCGTGAAATCATATGATTGTAAACTACCGGGGTTTATCCCGAATTGTGAAATAAAATAATCGGGAAATTGCAGTTTTAAAAAGATCCTGTTAAAATATTCCGCTGTTAACTCAATTAAATAAATACCACGGGATTTTCTGTCCCACGGCTCCTGAAACGGGTCAAACCGGGTCGAGGGCCGTGACATATTTCAAGAAAGATTGCCCAAGGGAGAACACTGCTCAGGCTCGAGCATTCGTGATTGGAGCAAGGAACGCACGCGAGGACCCAAACGTGGTCACCGGTACGTTTCTCGTTAACAATCACTTTGCATCCATACTATTTGACACTGGTGCCTATTATAGCTTCATGTCTGTGGAATTTAAACGTATGCTTGGAATAGAATCTAGTAGATTAGATATTCCTTATTCCATAGAACTAGCCAATGGTAAACTTGTTGAATCGGGTGAAGTTGTTAGGGGTTGCTCATTAGAAATTGGTGAGCGAAGATTTAGCATCGACCTCTTACCTATTCAATTGGGTAGCTTAGATGTAGTGGTCGGAATGGACTGGTTGTCCAAGAACAAGGCTGAAGTTGTTTGTCACGAGAAAATCATTCGCATCCCTCTTGCGAATGATGAAACTCTCATCGTACATGGAGAGAAACGAGACACGGCTCTGCGAATCATCAGTTGTATGAAGGCGCATAAGTGCTTAAGGAAAGGATGTGTTGCATTCTCGGCGCACGTTGTAGATAAGAAGGCTGAGGAGCCAAAACTCGAAGATATTCCTGTGGTGAAGGAATTCCCTGATGTTTTTCTCGAAGATCTGTCAGGACTACCTCCGCAACGACAAGTCGAATTCCATATAGACTTGGTTCCAGGAGCCGCTCCTGTAGCCAAGGCACCCTATCGGCTTGCACCATCCGAGATGCAAGAATTGTCTACACAACTCCAGGAGTTGTTGGATAAAGGATTCATAAGGCCAAGCTTCTCGCCTTGGGGAGCTCCAGTATTGTTCGTGAAGAAGAAGGATGGAACTTTGCGGATGTGTATCGACTATAGAGAGTTGAACAAGCTCACAATCAAGAATCGGTACCCACTACCGAGGATTGATGACTTATTCGATCAGTTGCAAGGATCGAGCTACTATTCCAAGATCGACCTTCTATCTGGATACCATCAGTTAAGGATCCAAGAGGAGAGCGTACCAAAAACTGCATTCAGAACGCGTTATGGGCATTACAAATTCCTTGTGATGCCATTCGGACTGACGAACGCGCCAGCGGTATTTATGGATCTAATGAACCGCGTTTGCAAACCATATCTCGATAAATTCGTGATTGTATTTATCGATGATATCCTGATATACTCGTGATCGAGAGAAGAGCACGAGCAACACCTCATGACCATTTTGGAACTACTGAAGAAAGAGAAACTTTATGCAAATTTCTCAAAGTGCGAATTCTGGATTCGCGAAGTACAGTTCCTTGGTCACGTTGTGAACGAGAAGGGCATTCATGTAGACCCAGCCAAGATAGAAGCAATAAAGAATTGGGAAGCCCCCAAAACTGTTGGTGCATACGTCTGTCGACTTCGTCTTCGTTCGAGTTTTAGATTAGGTTGTATAGATCAGGGCACGTTATACGAGAAAATTGTCAAAATTAGGTTAGAGGTTAATTTCGCACGAAATTACCAACTGGTAATTTCGCATGAAATTACTAGGTAATTTCGCTTGAATAGGTAATTTCGTATGAAGTGTAATTTTGCTTGTATATGTTCATGCGAAATTACACTGCCTATAAATAGGGGTCTTGTTATTTCGTTTGAGACAGTCCTGATTGTGTGTTCCGGAGCCGAAGTGTCTCTGTGCTGTAAATCTTTGTCAGATCAATAAACCAGACAGTTAATAGTGAATATCAAGCTGAAAGAAGACCGAATCAATGAATTTCGCCTTTGATTCTGTCTAAGAACTCTTCTGAACGACTCGTTTGGTCGGTAAAACGATCCTACATGAGGTATCAGAGCTCAGGAGGAGGAGTTCTTACCTTTTAGCTTGTTTTCGCTGGAAAATTCTGATTTATACACCTTCTTTTCAAAATTGAACAAGTTTTAACGGATAAAATGGTTTGAATTTCACACATTATATGCGAAACAGTGTTTTAACAAAGCCTTGAGAGAATTGGACCTAAAATCGAGCTAAAACCTGATCAATTTGACAAAAGTTTGACCGAAATGATGACATCAGCATAATTTTGTTTGAAATTGGACCTAATTTCGCACGGAATTATAATTTCGCTTGAAATATTCCATACGAAATTACAATTTCGTTTCAAAGTTGTGATTTCGTTTGAATTTGTTTGTAATTCTGTACGAAATTAAATTTCGTTTGGTCAGTTCAAACGAAATCCCTAATTTCATTTGAAATTCCTAATTTCGTTTGAGCTAATTTCGTGTGAAGCTGTCTTGCAGGTTATTTCGCTTGAGGAGGAATTTTGCTTGAAGAATTTCGTTTGAAAGGCTGATTTCGTTTGAAAGTAACTGATATTGTGAAACCTGTTACCGAAACATGGAAACTGAAGAAGCAATTGCATTGTATTACTATGCATCTCAACAAGAGAGTTACATTGAGATTGAAAAAGAACCAGTTTTCGAAAAATCAATTTCAAGAGAACCAGTTTCAATAAAAAAAGATTTAGAAATTGTTTTAGAAAAAGTTGAAAAGGGTTTAGATGATGTTTCAGAAAAGAATGAAAAAGATTCAGAAATTGTTTCAAAAAAGAGCTCCCATTTTTGTTCATTCATACTCATCTGATGAAGAGTGTGATGATGATAGTAGAGAAATTGAAAAACTTGAATTTTATATAAAGTTATTTTCGTCTGAAATGTTTAATAAATCCTTTGCAGAACAAATTGAAAAGCTCAAGAATAAACTAGTTGTGAAAAAGTAGAATCATGAAGCAACAAATGTGGAAGAAAAGGTAAAATCTGAGAAGAAACAGGTTGACAGTGTTCATCAAGAAACATCTGAACAAGATGAGACAACTGGATTGTCATAGAATGATGAAGTCAAACCTGATGAAAGTGTTCATATGGAGAAGAAACTTGTTTAAAAAAATTCCAGCTTTAATGGTTGAAAAGAATGAAGCTGATGACAAAGAGATTCTTGGGATGTGTTCAAATTGTGAGAAATCAAAGTCTGAAAATGTCAAACTGTTGAATGATGTTGATAGTTTGACATTGGAAATTAAAAAGTTAAAAGAAAAAGATTTTGAAAATAAAATAAAATCTTCAGAAAATGAAGATTTTTGGATAAAACTTGAAAATAAAAATTTGAAAGAAAATGAAACAAAATTTCAAGATCAAATAAAAGTTTTAGAAAATGAAAAATTTGTTCTTGAAAAGAATAAAAGTGAGAATGAAAAAGCAATAACTTCTCATCTTGAGAAAATCTCTCAGCTTGAAAATGAAGCTGAGAGTGCAAGAAATAAAATTGATGAGCTTGAAAAGAATTTGAAAGGTTTTGTGACTTCATCAGTACCAGATTATATTTGTCCAAAACCGATTAATTCTGTTCCAATAAGTGACGATGTCACAAATTATGACAAGGTCATAATTGAAGATTGTGATGAAAGATCTGATGATGAAAATGAAAGAAAGAAAATGTTTCTGAAATTAAAAGAAAAATTTCAAGAAACTGTTTTGCAATCTACAGAAAAAGGTGAATGCTCAACACAGAAACCTTTGAAGAAGATTGCAGAACAAAAACAAAGTGTTAAAAATTCAAAAAGATTTCAAAAAGAAAATAAAAGGTCATCAATTCAATCATCCAATTGTGATAAAAATTCACAAAAATTTGAAAATCAAAACTCAAAAACAGTTGGTAATAAGTGGTGCAGGTTTGACCACAGTGCTGAATCGACAAATCAAGGATACAAGAGAAGAAATAATTACCACAAGGCCAAACAATGCCATGATCTAAGTGTTTGGTATGAAAGTGGTGAATGGTACGATAACAGAATGTGCTACAACTGTGGTTTTAGAGGACACATTGCTGTTAACTGCCAGAGTCGGAGTTTTGAGACGAGGAGATGTTATGATTGTCAAATCAGAGGCCACATTGCAAGAGATTGCCCAATGAGATCAAAGGGAAGATCTGTCACACCCCAAAATACCACAAGCGGAAACCCCCGCGAGGTGTGTGACGTACCAGGATCTAGCCACCAATCATATTGAACTCATAGGTGTATTTGAATAAAACTTTCATTTATTAACATTAAGTATTACAACATTACAAATAGATTACAGTGTACAGCGGAAGCATAATTCATTCGTTAAGTGTTTATAAACCACAAGTAAAATCCATTAGTCTTGTGTTGCGATTCCATGTATCCCGACCCATGACCACTCCAGCTTCCCAGATAGCAAGTTCCAACAATATGCACCTAGAGGCCTGCAAGGCATGTAACAACGAATCAACAACAAAGTTGAGCGAGTTCACAGTTGGGTGTTCGTTTTAAGTTGTTTCCAAAAACATAGTTTGTCTTTAGCTGGCTTACTAGCCGTGGGGGTTACCCCATAGTTGAGAATATGATTAACCAGTTCCTTCTTTCCCAAACCATAACCAGTGGGGGCTTCCCCATGTGAACCACTAGACCCGTTTACCATATCGACCACTGACTAAAGTAAGTTGGTGCCCTGACGTCAATGTCTATCATCATTGACTAGTGCCCAGATCCATTAGTTCACGCCCGTCCTCTGCGGCACGGTGTGAGGCTTGTCAAACCTAAATAGCGTTATCTAACTAATGACCCGCTCGCCATTGGCCTGGCGATTAAGTCAATATAAAAAGGAGGGACTTCATGATAGAGAGTTTTGGTCTAGTATCCGTGTTGTCACCCTTCAATAAAGAGGGTGTGTACGTAATCCCCAAACCAGGAGATTACACAGGTTCCGATTATATTCTTATCACGTGTTGTCACCCTTCAATAAAGAGGGTGTGTACGTGTCCCAAACCAGGAGATCACGCAGTTTCAGTTTCAATCCTTTACCCATTCCCAACCCCTGGGAATCCCATGCCTTGTGGAAAGTGTGAACTCACCTTGGTTTTCTCGGTATGACTAGTTACTTGTTTATCAATTGAGTACACACGTCCTATCATAGTTACCGACACAATCAGTTTTAGGTGCACATAATCCACATATTACACGTACAAATAGTTCATGCATCCCTTATTCACATAGTATACCATTAAGTTACATATATCACACACGTGTAATTCATGTCATAATAGTTAACCTATCAACCCAGTGTCACCAAATAATCACTTAGCATGAACTCGGTTCATAAAGGAATTCATCTCGTAGTTTTATATTTACAAGACATTTAGCATATAACTCCACAATACAAGAACATGCCAATTAATCAAGTTAATAATACGCAGATTAATATTCCACTTAGGCTTGGTGCGGCCCAACCAAAATACCCGTTCAAATCAACAATTAAATTCCATGTCACAACCTCAAAATATTAGCCGACTATCAGGTAACCTAGAATCATGCATTGACAGTTCGAATCAAGTAACAAAACATCTTTGGTTAGACATCATAAATCCAATTCTAAATCAACATTAGTTAATCCGATTCATGCTATCACACTATTACCTTTATTCTATACTAACATCATGCATGAAATACATAAATGATCATCATCTCAATCAAACAGTTATCCTTTCATGACCCACAATTCTATAGGTTTCAACTAATAAGTGTTGCAGCCATGTTTATCACAATTCTGATCAACCAAACATTCTATCATTTACTCATACCCAATTATTCAATTATACATAAATTTAATCACCCAATCATTACTTAATGATCAACATATGTGTACCCTAAGTCGCACAAGAGTCATGGCCGTACCACCAATTAAATTGATAAGTTATCCAACACCCCCATGTGCAACCCAATATTAATAGATAATATAGAATAATACGAAAGCATAACAAATCACCCCTAATCAGTTTATATTACTACAATTCATCACAATCCAACTCCCATTACATGCTTCAATAAATACATAACTCGTTACATCAGATTGCACGTATACAAGGTCAACAAATAAGGATCATTATAAACGAGAATCAGTCACATAAACACAAGAATCAAAGCACGAATTTACTAACCACAATCAATAAACTGGGATGATGTCTTCGAAGGGGGGGTCTACTGTCGCCACAAATTAAAGGGGTGTAGGGTTTGCTTTTAGTTTAGAGTTTTATCAAATCAATTATCAATATTACGTACATATACAATATGAGGGTTTTGGGGCAGTTTGGGGCTTTGACCGAATTGGGCTTATACCCATGCAAGTGGGCTGCCATCAATTCCAAAATACGAATAAGGGTGCTCAAGGTTTGTTTGTTATTTGTATGTTATGAGAACATAAATCTACATTCATACACTAAGGGTATATATGCACCAAGATATAATAGGCAAAACAAGCTTCTACGTGGGTTTGTTTTGGGCTGCGAACTAAAAGGTAGCAATAGGAGGTATACTTGGGCCGATGACTTAATGTGTGGCCAAATGTGTAAATAACTTGATGACTGGCCCAATGTAGAGTGTGTATAAGTTAAACATTCGGCCCAAATAGATGGAATACCAAGGACGGCCCAATCACTAAGATAGCCCACTAGCTCGCTCAAGTATAACCCAACACCTTTACGTTTAGCAATCAATCGAAGCAAACGCGTGTAAGAGAAGCAACAGGGAACCAGGATTACAAAACTAACCTTGAAAGTTCAGGTTGTCACATCATCCCCAACTTGAAAGAAATTTCGTCCTGAAATTTAGCACGTAGTTACTGAGGATGCTAGTTAAGTTGCGTAGTTTTCCTGGGGTGTCACATCATTCCCCAGTTGGTTTGGAATTTCGTCCTGAAATTCCGCAGTAGCTTCAGCCTCAGAAGTGGTTTCATTGTTCTCGAACAACTGGGGATATTTGTGTTTCATTTGGTCTTCTCATTCCCAGGTAAACTCTGGGCCACGACGGGAGTTCCAACGAACTCGAACAATAGGTATCCTGGCGCGTTTGAGAATCTTGACCTCCCGGTCCAAGATTTCCACTGTTTTTTCGACAAATCGTAACTGATCGTCGATGGTGAGCTCCTTGAAAGGAACTGTGAGGGTTTCATCTGACAGACACTTCTTCAGATTCGACACATGGAATACGTTGTGAACTCCACTGAGTTCTTCGGGTAGATTCAACCTGTAGGCCACCTTGCCAATTCTCTCCGTGATTTCGAAAAGTCCAACATATCGCGGGTTGAGTTTGCCTCGCTTACCAAAATGAACTACACCTTTCCAAGGTAAGACTTTAAGTAGCACTCGGTCCCCAACCTGGAACTCGAGTGGTTTCCTGCGCTTAACAACGTAGCTTTTCTAACGGTCACGAGCTGCCTCCATTTGTTGTCGTATCTGAGCAATCTTCTCTGTTGTGTCTACGACGAGTTCTGAGCCAGTGATTCAATTGTTTCCAACTTTTGCCCAACAAAGAGGTGATCGGCACTTCCGTCCGTTCAATGCCTCGAATGGAGTAGCCTGGATGCTGGTGGGGTCACTGATGACATACGAAAATTCCACTAAAGGTAGATGCCGCTCCCAGCCGTTACTAACGTCGATTACACATGCTCGAAGCATGTCTTCAAGAGTTTGGATGGTGCGTTCAGTCCGCCCATCCGTCTGTGGATGATATGCCGTGCTCATGTCTAGACGTGAGCCAAAGGATTTGTGCATCGCTTGCCACAAATCAGATGCAAATCGTGGGTCGCGATCAGAGATAATGGAAGTTGGCACCCCGTGCCTAGCAACCACTTCTTTCAGGTAATGACTGCAAGTGTAGAAAACTTATCCGTTTCCTTGTTGGCTAGAAAGTGTGCTGGTTACGTGAGACAATCAACGGTTAATCAGGCGATAATGTTTCCGTTTCGAGTTATAAGTAGACTAGCGACCAATCCATGGCAGTCTGTTTTCGCGTTCCATATAGGTGTTTTTGGTTGCTAACACTTCACCTTGACTTTCCTACAAGTCAAACATCATTCCCATACCCAGCTAGGTGGGCCTTCATGTCTGATTACCAGTACAAGGTTTATAAATCCAAATGCTTCTCATCAAAACCCAGACGACTAGGATGTCGAAACTGGTGTGCTTTGCTCAACGCGAGTTCACTACAGTTGCCGTGTAATGAGACCCGCATTCGTTCCATGAAATAACGAGTATCGTCCGACTGGTCAAAGGTTGCTTCTCCATTCCCCGCATGGGTTCAACTTGAAGATTCCTCTTCCTTCACTTCTCCAGTTTGAACAGAGCGAGTCTGATCCTGGTAAGTTAGAGTCGATAGCGAGCTGCAGAGCTCGTGTACGTTCAGGTTTCGCAGTCGTACTCGTCCAGAAGTTCCATCCAGCGATGTCATTATATGCTTTAGCTCTTTCGAACATCGGTACATGGGAGGCCCTTGTGATCGGTCTAAATAACGCATCTGGTACCATCCAAAATCCCAAAGCCACGGTCTTCACCGCCAGTCGTGTGTGTGTGTCGCGCAGTTCCTCGTTGTAACTGCGTAACGTATGCCATCACTCTCTCGTGTTGCGTCGATGTGCATCTGGGACTCTGATTCGGACCATAGGGATAAAACACTGAATCACCCGCATCCCCGGGTAAAACGATGCTCAGAGCATCGCAGAGTCGGGATTCGAAAGCTGAAAGGACGTCCTCCTGTTCTGTCCTTCACGAACACAGCACCCTGCTGTGCTAGAGAGATTTAGGCTGTGCGACCTTCGAAAATCCTATGATTTATCTGCGATAGAATCAAGCGAGACCAAGAAATTGATGTATCTACGAAGGACTCTTTGGTGTCGATCAGTTTCCAACCAAAATGGATTTTCGCGAGATCCACGTGCATTCCCACTTTGCTGATTATATAACCAAAAGGTACCCCTCGAACCCAGAAATTACATTTAACAAGACTTTGAGCGGAGTGGCTCCTCCCTCAGGAGTTCTAAAATAAGATACAAATGCCACCCATGGCGTTCCTTTCTCCTAGTCAAATTTCAGTCGATTCATGTGATCCTTGAAGGTGCTGGTGTGTTGGTCAACTCAATGATCATGGTGTATAACGTTGAAATGGCTGCAATACATTTGACATGATGTTCTAAGAGCATTCTCCCCCTTGGACTTCCATCTGGCGATATTTCGCTCACTAGCAAATCTTGGAATGGAAGTTTGTTCCTCGCAACTGGTCGACGGGTTGTCAATACGTGGTCGAGGCAAACGGTTCTTGACTGTCACCTTGTTGAGTTCTCGATAATCAGTACACATACGAAAAGGCTTCTCTTCTTGGGTATAGCAAGGGCTTCCTTAAAGCGAAAACTCCTGTCCGACAGTCCCTGTAGTTGGTTAGGTAGTTCCTGCAACCTTCCTGGTGTAAGAGAATAAGGAACATCCAGCAAACAAGGGCTGCTTCTGACATGATACAGGTCTGATATTCCATCTGACGATGTGGAGGTGAACCTGATAGTTCTTCTGGTAGCACATAGGTAGGAATCACGAACAAAGGGTGGACCCTTGATCCTCTTTTCCTCAACCCTAACATCAATAATAAGTGCTAACATGGCGGAATAATCCTTCCGTGGACACCTCCAAGCTTTCATTGCAGAATTGACGCTACCCATTACGCCACTCTGACGCGTTAGAACAGATAACAATCCTCTAGGAAGAAGAGGGATACGTAGAATTGTCTCCTCACAGGGTACATCTATCAAGAATAACAGAAGAAAGGTCGATGTCGAACACTTGTCCCACAAGATCGTGTTTGCATCCCAACGATCATATGAGGTTTCCATTGTCTAGCCATCAGCCGATTCCACAACAGGTTCAAACTCTTAGGAGCATCAGGGTCAAACGGAACAGACACGAAGCGGATTGCTACTCATACTAGCTACCTTGTCGTTAAAGTCCTGACGGCGCCCACGCCAATTCTAAATGTCCTTCCAAGAGCATCATTTCTGGCGTTGTTGTTTTCATTACTAGGATTCCAAGTACTGTCGTTGTTCCTTTTATCGTTGTCCTCTTAACTTAACCACGGCCAATCCATGTTGTAGGCACCTTTATTTCCTTACTGTAGGCTAGGGTTACGAATACCTTGTTGTCGCTATGACTGCTGCCCCCAATGTCGTTGCTCGAAACGAAGCCCTACGATTCTTCACCATCATAGCCCATCTTTTCACATTCAGAGCCTCGTCCTAAAGCGCTACTCACTGTGCTGACAGTTACGCATACCACACTAAGGTTAATTATCATCACTTATGCCTCGTTTGATTCGTAAGAGTTGACTCCCATGAGTTGCTGACAAGGGTTAAGGATTCGATTGAAACCAATTCACTGGTGCTCGTTGCCGGTGCTGAGGTCGGCAAGGTACTAGGCTCATCCTCCTGTTCATCGATGTTGCAAGTTGTTTTAGTATTACAAGGTCTGCTACGAGGGTATTGCAGAAGTGATCACACTTCGGGATCTAAGATGTCAATACATGAGTTCCAGCAAACGAAGAGGGGTAAGAATGGTATCGATCAATCATTTGACGCTGCGACATCCAACACATGGACGTTCGTATAAGCACCTAACATTCTACACGGTTCGCTAAGTGCTCAGATGGGTGTTCAGGTAATACTCGATAGTATCGTGTTTCTAGAGATGAATGAAAAGTTCACGTTCGAGTAGGGGACAATCATTGCTATGACCCCTATACGTTTGTTATGTTTCACATCGGTCAAATAACGGAACGGGGCCCCTTTTCCACTTGTTAAGCCTCACTGGGACTCACATGCACCCCACATTATTATTGTGTGTGCACTCACAATAATATTGCGATTTACATGCTCATCTCAGCTCCTTTTAACTCATGTCAAACGGTTCCTCCAACTCGAGTAGCAAGCGAATAACATTACGAAGCGTAGGTCATGAATGTTTAGGGAAATACCACCCTAACAGTCACATAACACATGCAAGTAATATATGAATTCATACTGTTGTGCTAAACGTGCAATCACATGCAATATCATATGTAAGTGTTCACTAATTATGCAGTACAATGAGTATACGAGAGACAAACCTTGCAATCTGGAGAGTGTCATGGTCGTATTCACGTTTTCAGAACTGTTCGGTTATAGTCTGGTTTTATAAAAACGTTTTTCCCCTTTTTTTTAAAACCAAGTTCACTATAACCAATGGCTCTGATACCAATCTGTCACACCCCCAAAATACCACAAGCGGAAACCCCCGCGAGGTGTGTGACGTACCGAGATCTAGCCACCAATCATATTGAACTCATAAGTGTATTTGAATAAAACTTTCATTTATTAACATTAAGTATTACAACATTACAAATAGATTACAGTGTACAGCGGAAGCATAATTCATTCGTTAAGTGTTTATAAACCACAAGTAAAATCCATTAGTCTTGTGTTGCGATTCCATGTATCCCGACCCATGACCACTCCAGCTTCCCAGATAGCAAGTTCCAACAATATGCACCTAGAGGCCTACAAGGCATGTAACAACGAATCAACAACAAAGTTGAGCGAGTTCACAGTTGGGTGTTCGTTTTAAGTTGTTTCCAAAAGCATAGTATGTCTTTAGCTGGCTTACTAGCCGTGGGGGTTACCCCATAGTTGAGAATATGATTAACCAGTTCCTTCTTTCCCAAAACATAACCAGTGGGGGCTTCCCCATGTGAACCACTAGACCCGTTTACCATATCGACCACTGACTAAAGTAAGTTGGTGCCCTGACGTCAATGTCTATCATCATTGACTAGTGCCCAGGTCCATTAGTTCACGCCCGTCCTCTGTAGCACGGTGTGAGGCTTGTCAAACCTAAATAGCGCTATCTAACTAATGACCCGCTCGCCATTGGCCCAAAGATTAAGTCGATATAAAAAGGGGTGACTTCATGATAGAGAGTTTTGGTCTAGTATCCGTGTTGTCACCCTTCAATAAAGAGGGTGTGTACGTAATCCACAAACCAGGAGATTACGCAGGTTCTGATTATATTCTTATCACGTGTTGTCACCCTTCAATAAAGAGGGTGTGTACGTGTCCCAAACCAGGAGATCACGCAGTTTCAGTTTCAATCCTTTACCCATTCCCAACCCCTGGGAATCCCATGCCTTGTGGAAAGTGTGAACTCACCTTGGTTTTCTCGGTATGACTAGTTACTTGTTTATCAATTGAGTACACACGTCCTATCATAGTTACCGACACAATCAGTTTTAGGTGCACATAATCTACATATTACACGTACAAATAGTTCATGCATCCCTTATTCACGTAGTATACCATTAAGTTACATATAGCACACACGTGTAATTCATGTCATAATAGTTAACCTATCAACCTAGTGTCACCAAATAATCACTTAGCATGAACTCGGTTCATAAGGGAATTCATCTCGTAGTTTTATATTTACAAGACATTTAGCATATAACTCCACAACACAAGAACATGCCAATTAATCAAGTTAATAATGCGCAAATTAATATTCCACTTAGGCTTGGTGCGGCCCAACCAAAATACCCGTCCAAATCAACAATTAAAGTCCATGTCACAACCTCAAAATATTAGCCGACTATCAGGTAACCTAGAATCATGCATTGACAGTTCGAATCAAGTAACAAAACATCTTTGGTTAGACATCATAAATCCAATTCTAAATCAACATTAGTTAATCCGATTCATGCTATCACACTATTACCTTTATTCTATACTAACATCATGCATGAAATACATAAATGATCATCTCAATCAAACAGTTATCCTTTCATGACCCACAATTCTATAGGTTTCAACTAATAAGTATTGCAGCCATGTTTATCACAATTCTAATCAACCAAACATTCTATCATTTACTCATACCCAATTATTCAATTATACATAAATTTAATCACCCAATCATTACTTAATGATCAACACATGTGTACCCTAAGTCGCACAAGAGACATGGTCGTACCACCAATTAAATTGATAAGTTATCCAACACCCCCATGTGCAACCCAATATTAATAGATAATATAGAATAATACGAAAGCATAACAAATCACCCCTAATCAGTTTATATTACTACAATTCATCACAATCCAACACCCATTACATGCTTCAATAAATACATAACTCGTTACATCAGATTGCTCGTATACAAGGTCAACAAATAAGGATCATTATAAACGAGAATCAGTCACATGAACACAAGAATCAAAGCACGAATTTACTAACCACAATCAATAAACTGGGATGATGTCTTGGAAGGGGGGTGTACTGTTGCCACGAATTAAAGGGGTGTAGGGTTTGCTTTTAGTTTAGAGTTTTATCAAATCAATTATCAATATTACGTACATATACAATATGAGGGTTTTGGGGCGGTTTGGGGCTTTAACTGAATTGGGCTTATACCCATGCAAGTGGGCTGCCATCAATTCCAAAATACGAATAAGGGTGCTCAAGGTTTGTTTGTTATTTGTATGTTATGAGAACATAAATCTACATTCATACACTAAGGGTATATATGCACCAAGATATAATAGGCAAAACAGGCTTCTACGTGGGTTTGTTTTGGGCTGCGAACTAAAAGTTAGCAATAGGAGGTATACTTGGGCCGATGACTTAATGTGTGGCCAAATGTGTAAATAACTAGATGACCGGCCCAATGTAGAATGTGTATAAGTTAAACATTCGGCCCAAATACATGGAATACCAAGGACGGCCCAATCACCAAGATAGCCCAATAGCTCGCTGGGTATAAGCCGACACGTTTACGTTTATCAATTAATCGAAGCAAGTGCGTGTAAGAGAAGCAACAGGGAACCAGGATTACAAAACTAACCTTGGAAGTTCAAGTTGGCACAAGATCTAGGGCTGAATCTCAGAAAATGGCAAAGAAATCAGTCAAAGTCGAAAAAAAGCCCAAAGAACAAAAAGTTATAGAAAAGAAAGTAAAGCTTTCACAAGGGCAGAAAGACAGACTGAGAAAGAAAAGGAAGAAAGCACGAGAGTATCTCCAAAGGATATTGTCCTCGGATACAACTGGAAAAACAGATAACAGTTCTGATAAATCGTTTTGCTCTTCAAAGACTGATCAGTCAATTAAAACGGATTCATCAGATATAAATATGAGGACGAAAGGGATATTAAAGAAAGAGAAAGTGGTCAATCAAGCGATTAACAAACCAAAGAAAGTGAAATTTTCACTTTCCGGCGATGAGTTTGTTTCTTCGGAAACAAAGGAGCCACGTCAATTTTTGGGCTTAGTAGGCTATTACCGACGATTTATCGAAAATTTCTCCAAGATAGCTCAACCGCTGACTTCCCTCACACAGAAGGATAAAAAGTACGACTGGGGTGATTAGCAAGAAGAAGCCTTCCAACTTCTCAAGAAAAAGCTATGCGATGCACTGATACTATCTTTACCTGAAGGCACTGAAGACTTCGTGGTATACTGCGACGCTTCACGTCAAGGTTTGGGTTGCGTGCTCATGCAACGCCAAAAAGTCATCGCTTACGCTTCAAGACAATTAAAAGTTCATGAGAAGAACTAAACCACACACGACCTGGAGTTAGGCGCGGTGGTATTCGCTTTGAAGATCTGGTGACACTATTTATATGGTACTCGATGTACAATCTTCACAGATCACAAAAGCCTACAACACATATTTGATCAGAAGGAATTAAACATGCGTCAGCGACGATGGGTCGAGCTGCTAAACGATTATGACTGTGAGATTAAGTACCATCCTGGAAAGGCAAACGTTATAGCAGACGCCTTAAGTCGAAAAGAAAGGGTCAAGACCCTAAGGGTTCGAGCATTGGAAATGACCATTCGAACGAACCTCACTGCACGCATTCATGACGCACAACAAGAAGCCCTTAAGGGGGAAATCGTAGAGCTGAATACCTCTGAGGTATGCTGAAGAATTTGGTGCCAAACAAAAAGGGAACCTTATACTTTAAGGGGCGTATTTGGGTTCTGCTCTATGGCGGTATTCGAGAAGTCATCCTTAATGAAGCTCACAAGTCGAGATACTCGATCCATCCAGGATCGGACAAAATGTATCAAGACTTGAAGGAATACTATTGGTGGCCGAGGCTTAAAAGCGATGTTGCTGTCTATGTTGGAAAATGCCTAACCTGTGCTAAGGTTAAGGCTGAATATCAAAACCCGTCCGGACTACTACAACAGCCAGAGATACCCATGTGGAAGTGGGAGCAAATCTCGATGGACTTCATAACGAAATTACCCAGGACCCCGAGAGGGCACGGTATCATATTGGTGATAGTCGATCGGTTAACGAAGTCTGCGTATTTCCTACCGATCCGAGAGAAGGATAGCACTGGAAAACTTGCTGAGCTGTACTTGAAAGAAATCGTGGCACGTCATGGAGTGCCTATCTCAATTATTTCAGACCGAGATGGACGTTTTGTCTCGAGGATCTGGCAATCCTTTCAGGAAGCCTTTGGATCTCAACTAGATCTAAGCACGGCCTTCCATCCGCAAACAGACGGCCAAAGCGAACGAACCATAGAAATGCTAGAAGATATGCCTCGCGCATGTGTTATGGACCTAGGCGGCAGCTGGGATACTCACCTACCTTTAGTTGAGTTTTCCTACAATAACAGTTACCATACGAGCATAAAAGCCGCACCGTTCGAAGCTCTATATGGCCGCAAGTGCCGCTCTCCTTTATGTTGGGCAGACGCTGGAGACAAACGTATGGTTGGTCCTGAACTTGTCAAGAGACAACCGACAAAATCATGCAGATCCGAGAGCGCATTAAGGCAGCTCGAGATCGACAAAAGAGCTACGCTGATCGAAGACGAAAACCCTTAGAATTCGAAGTGGGAGACAAAGTTTTGTTGAAGGTCTCACCTTGGAAGGGCGTAGCAAGATTTGGAAAACGTGGAAAGCTGAATCCACGATACACCGGGCCATTCAAGATCTTGGAAAGAATTGGTACCGTGGCATATAAGTTGGAATTACCGGAAGAACTTAACGGAGTACATGATACGTTTCATGTGTCCAACCTCAAGAAGAGTCCAACCCAAGAAACAGTGATCATCCATGCGGAGGAAGTGCATATTGACGACACACTCCGATTTACAGAACAACCCGTTGAGGTTACAGACCGGAAAGTCAACAAGACCCGGAGGAGTAGTGTCAAACTTGCCAAGGTATATTGGAACTCTAAGCACGGACCCGAGTACATGTGGGAATGTGAAGACCAGTTTAAAGAGAAGTACCCCCATCTGTTCGAGAAAGCTCCTGCGGGAGATAACTCAGCCTGAATTTCAGGACGAAATTCTTCTAACGGGGGGAGACTGTGACAACTGGCACAAAACCGGTAATTTTCGTACAATTTATTTATTATTTAATATCTGTAATTATATGCTTAAATGTCAACATTGTCTGATTTCATTCTATACTTGTGAATTCATGGACGTTTTATACTTCAAATTTTGCTTTATGCATTACTGTTAGCGTTGCGTCAGAAAGACTAGTAAACTCACCGGTAAGACACACTGTGTCAGCTACTCTGCAGAAAGCAGCCAGATAATGGAATTAGGGCCTAGGAGCAGGTCCAACGTCTAAAATACATTAAAACCCAACTATGGATACAAAGGTTGACATACAGACTTTCCGGAAGCTAAAATATGCACTAAAAAGCACCCGAAACACACTTTAAATGCTGAATTTTACATATTTCAGCATATTTCAGCAAAATTCAGCATTGTAACGAGTTAGTAACATGTAAAAATATGACTAAATGACCTTGAATGCTTTCCTAAGTATCGGGAATTAAAAGTGTCACAAAAGGGTACTTAAAGATCACTAAACGGAATAATTTGACACTTTAACGAACCGGTATCTAACCGAACAACCGGACACTACCTGAAACACCAAAATTATACGAGAAGCATTGTTTTAATGTTTCTGAGCTAGTTATGATCCCTGAACACCCTAACACACCACATAACATAACACATCATATGCATGAACACTAATCAATACACTTAAATCCTAACTAGATCTCCTGCTATCCATCAAACTTACACTTTACCCCCCCCCCCTTTGGTTGGGACGATCACAAGGTGGCCCCCATCAAGATCTTTACTTAATCTTTCTTGATTTCCTTTGATCTTATAGAATCTCTTAAGATTATAATCTTGGATATGTCTTGTACTTGTGAGACATAATACACAAAGGTTAATAGTTTGGAATGGATATAAGAAGAACAAGAGCTCATAACTCACCAACACCTCACACACACTCTCTTTCTTTCTCTTATCCCCACTCTCGGCCGAAACCCTCAACCATACCACCACCTTCATCCAACTTTGATCATCCAATCTCAAGTAATCACAAGGTGCTAGAAGGTGTTTAAGGAGGTTTAGAGCTTGTGCATCTTGAAGGACCCCTCCCGATTGCTTTTATCCATCACATTTGTCATCTTCAACATCTTGTGTTCTTCCCTAGCCTTGTGCTAGTAGTAAGACCCTTATGATCCCTTGTTACTTCATATTTTGATGGTCAAAAGATGATGAACATTGTTAATCTTGAAGAACACTAAAGAACATGATCATGAATCTTTAACATAAGCTTAAATAACATAAGAATACATGTTGATAGTGTTTATTTTCTTCTTGATGATTGATGATTTGTGTTAGTGATGTTAGACATCATAAGAAACCTACTAGATTGTGATTAAACACATGATCTAGTAAGTTAAGGTGATGATCTTGTGAAAAACCAAGATGATCATACTTTGTATACAAGAACTTGAATGATGAAATTTGTTTTCATATGTAAAGATGATTTAAACAAAATACAAATCTTGTAAATAGATGATTACAAAAATAATTTTCTCAAGAAACCAAGTTTAATTAAAAGATTTACAAAGTCATGGTTTCTAAGTAAACTAATCATATTTTTAGTGTTAAATCGAGACTAGAAACATGTGTGTAACAAGAAAAATACAAAAGAAATATTTTTAGAAAAGTCATCTTACAAGTTGTAAATGACCAAATCTTTTAATAATGTGATTTATAAACAAATAAATATATTTTAAAGGGTAACTAAACCTACTAAATGACATGGTAAGTTACTACAAGTTTTTACAAAAACTTCAAGTTCATCATGTAGTGTAATTTACATGATCTTGGCTCATGGTAAGTCTTGATGGTGTTGTTGATGATTGATGATGATTTTAAAAGAAAATAAACACATGTTTTGAAAACATGGGAAACCTCCATTTTTAGGGGAAACTATGTCAAAATTTTTATAAGATTTTGACACTTAGAAAAATATAAGTTTTGGTGAAACTTATTCCCTAAAAATTTACCTAAAAATATTTACCAAGGTTTCCCTAACTTTTGTAAATTTCAAGTTAAGAAATGATGGTTTCTTCAAGATAAAGACTGATATTAAGTATGTATATTTTTGAGGAAAATATATATATTTATTGATCACCAAATTTTGTGCTAAATGTATGTAATATGTATTGTATGTAATAGTGTATTAGGACTTGAAAATACACTAAATACTCCTAAGGAGTGAAAATACAAAAATACACATACAACATGCTTAGACAAATACAAGAAAATATATTTATGAAAATATATTTCTTAATAGATTATGTAACTTGGACAAGATACGAACTTAAAATGTCTTTTTGGACGAAAAGATATAACTCGGGTGAAAAATACAAGATACTTATATTTATTTTTGAGAAAATAATATAAGTAAGATACATAGTTAAAAATATGAATTATTTTTAACAACAAAGAACACATACATAAAAGATGGTGACTTGTACTTGTGCGATACAAGTCTAGTAAATAATGTTAATAAAACACGTATAGGTCACGACGCTATATAAGCAAACCCGGTGAAGTTTACGGCGCAGGAAACACAAAGTTGTGAGTTCATGTCCCCACTTTTAAACTTTTACTTGTTTTCTAAACTTGGGGAAAATACATGTGTTATGGTATGTTGGATACTAAAACTAAGGAATTATACTTTAGATCATGTCACGAATAGTGTACCATTAGCACCATTAATCAGTTACATACCAAGACCGCGGAACAAAATGTTAGATCTAATGGGTTTCAGGCAGCCACACTCTTGGTGATACTAGTACCAAGTAGTGCTTTTGTGTCTCTAGTCGTGAATCGACAGTCGTGGATTCGACAACTAAAAATGTCTATGTTTGGATGCTTCCTATGTCGTGTCACATGTTAATGGCCTTGCAAACCATTAGCGATCTCGATTTCCTTATATTTACAGAAATAGTTGTTTCATACAAATTACATACCATGTTTTCATACAAGTATACAAACGTTCAATACAAAAACTGCATGAATTCACACCAACATTATGTTGACGATTTTCCAAAAACTCACATGTATTTCAGGTAACTAAAGTGGATGTGCGCGCGGTCATACTCTTGCTCTTGGATGTTGTCTATGTTTTTAGTTATCTTGTGTCAAGACTCCGATGCCGGTTTTTGTGGGAATTGGTTATTATATTTCATCCTATGAGGATATATGAACCAAGTTCTCGATATTGGTCTTTTAAATAAAGTTGTAAACCTTTCAAACAATATGCTGTCTTGTGATGTAAACAGTTAACTTATGTTATGTTAATGGCATTTGGAGTTATTTTACTAGCATGTAGTATGTTTACCTTTCGTATGCAATGAGAACCTTTCAAGATCACACCTCGTGCTTCCGCCTTAGACAGGGGTGTGACACGTTTTGTGAGCGAGGTTAAGTGTTGCGTTACGTATTATTGTGAGTAGTCATTACATATGGTATTATTACATCTAGGTGTTCAAATAACCACAAGAAGTTTCCGTGTTTCAAGTTTACGTTCAAGCTAGTTTCTCGTTCAGTAAGTACCAAGTTTCTAGTTCAACCAAGTATCAAAGTTTCTCGTATAACAAAGAATCAAAGTTTCACAAAGAGTCAAGAATCATATCGTTCGCATATAAAAGCATCACACGAGTCAAGAATCTGTTTAGACTTATCGTTCACATATAATAAGCATCACCAGAATCGTTTTTTACACATGATTAAGATTCAAATAGTTTCATTTCCATCATAACAAATATTTATTCAGATCTGGACTCTCTATAAATAGAGATGTCAAACCCGGAGGTTAAATGAGTTTTGCTTAGCATTCAATACACACACTACAAACTCCATTGCCCTTCACTTAGAATTCTTTGAGTATTCATTTTTTAATATCCAATAACTTTGTTTTTAACAAGTCATTTAATATACTTGAAAATTTCTATAAGTTGTTTCTTGAAAGTTTGATTTCTAGTTTCGCACTATATTTTCCTATTTGTTGAAATCACTTGCCATATTAAGTATTTGGGTATATCTATATGGGATCAACACTAATTGTCTTCGCATTACCGTTCCGGTACAGTCCATCAAAACTCAATAGCTTGATGGAGATTATTAACCGTTCCGGTACAGTTGATCAAAACTTAAAAGCTTGATAGAGATTGTTATGAGTTCAAGTGAGAAGGTTTGTTAGTTTTTGGTTTTGTGTTATTGTTTGTTTTGATCTTTTTAGAATCTTATAAGTCTCTTTTTCCATCCTATTGACAATTTTATGAATGATTTTGGGGATATTTTGTCAGATTGTTCATTTTTTGAGTTTTTCAAATTCTCAATCACATACTTGCTCTTTTTAGTTAACTTATATTATATAACATATTCTTTATAATTGCTTTACTGTTGGAGGCGGTGATGGCTGGTGGTGGTAGGGTGGAGGCTGTAGTGGCTGGCGGTGGTAGGGTGGTGGTGATGAAGGTGAGACGGTGGAGAAGAGATACAGAGGGAGGGATGGATTAAAGTTTATTATTAAATTAAATAGTGGGGCCCACTTGTTTTTAATGACCAATAATACTTTTTTGGTTTATTTATTTATTTTAAGAGTGAGGGTATTTCGGTCATTTCATACGTATTTAACTGAACAAACTAACCTCCATCCACTGTAGGGACTATACGAGTAACAAGTGAGCTAACCATAGGGAGCAAACGTGTCATTTTGAAAAGGTGGGGACTAAAGGTGAAAAACTTGTAAACCACAGGGACTATCCGGACAATTAATTCTTTAATTTATTATCTATGCATTTTACACAAATATACTTGGTATTAGTAAGGCCCAAAATATAAACTTTTAAATAGGGGACCGGAAGTTTTAAAGAAAAAAATGGGGTCAGATTTGATACATATATAATTTTCGGTAAATTTTACACTTCGAAACGAAAAAACTAGGGCCCGAGGCTCCCCTTGGTCCTTGCTAAGATCCTCCCCTCTCTTCATTCTTTGCCAGCTCTATCCCTTCAGCGTTGACGACCCTCCAAATACAAAATATGACAGGAGTGAACCACCTAAAAATGTTATAAAGTTAGAAAAAAAAACAAGAGTAAATTACTTTTTGAGTCCTTGTGTTTTAGTGGTTTTAACCACTTGAGTCCAAAATCAAAAAAGTTTAACGCCCTAAGCCCCTAGCCATTTATTTTATAACGTTTTGAGTCCAAAGGACTCAAATGGTTAATGAAAATGCTTATAGGGACTCAGGTCGTTAAACTTTTTGCTTTTGCACTCAACTAGTTAAAACCACTAAAACACAGGAACTCAAAAAATAATTTACCCAAAAAACAATATAACTAATTTTATATTTTTTATATTTAATCTTAAAGTTAATATTCGTATCATATGTAATTAAAGTTTTAAACTAGTGGAATATACAACGAGTTACAACGGTTCGGTTTTGAACATCAAAAGAACGTCGCAACAGTATATTATGAAACCACGAAAAAATTACATTGCCGTAAAAATGAAAGCAATCAAAACGTAGATACAAAAAACATTTCGCAATGGCATGTATATTTGAAAATCAAGAAAACCGTCACAACGTTGTAAACATGAATGTTATATTACTACTATTTAAGTAAAATTGGATAATAATAAAAATAATAATAATCTTAATTATGACTCGTTGGTCAATAATAATCTAGAAACGGGATCGGGAGAAAACGCTCAAAAGTGTAAGAACGGTGAGAACGCTTCCTGGCCTAACACGTGTCACGCGGCCTAGAAAAGGGCGGAGGGGCTTTTTTATCCTTTCATATTTCCTTTTTTAAATGTGTGTCACATCCCGTTTCCATTTTTTGGCGTTTAATAAATACGCCGCGTTTTATTGTTTGTAGATCAGGATCACAATTAATATTTTTGGCGTTTTAATTATGTCTTGGCATTTTTTTTTAAATGAGGATGCCTGTCTATGATGTAAAAAACATCAGTAATTTTCTTGATGTTTATTATATCAAAGTAGGATACAGGTCTATAATTTGACAGACAATTATGGCGTTTTGAAAAGATAAATAAATTCAGTTATCCATTTATTGGCATTTAATTTAATTAATGTTTGGTAATAATGTTACCGTCTCTTCATTTTACTGTTTAGTAATTACTGTTTCGTTCAATTTCATTGGTGAATTAGTGTTGATTTTTCATTAATACCTTGTTTGGCGTTTTTTGGCGTTTTATAGCAACATTGTGCTTTGCTAGCATCCGTTCTCTCAGTTTTCACACTATGAGTCGTTTTGCTGTTTTTGGCGTTTTATATTAATTTTTTTAGTCGAGAATTAGATAATAAAATCAGAGAATTAGATAACAAACAATAGAAACTGAAAAAAAAATAAAAATTATAATCTAATTTCTCTTCCAAATCTTCACTGTCATCAGCCTCTTATGCTTTAACATTTTTGGCGTTTTGAACATGTTTTTGAATACCTTATGTAGATCCTTTTTTCCTACATAATGTCCGTCTTCATTAAGGAGTAAAAGTCTTTTTTTCTTCGCTTTTTCATGAAATTTTGTCCATCTCATTCAGCAAAAGCTTATAGATATACCCACCTCAGATTAGAATCCATTCAGTGAGACTTCATGCTGAACAATACTCAATAAAGAAGAAACGACGTTCCGCATCTGTGGCTTTTTTAAGTATCTTTTTTGGCGTTTAAAGTGTTGGAAAGATGACGTTTATTTTTTTGGTGGTGTGATCAGTTGATTGTGCAGATACGTCTCTCTTATAGGATGTTTTTGGCGCGTAGTTTAGGCAGGATTTTTATTTATAATAAATGATATTAATAAAGTAGCGGTCTTTTCAGTTACTGTGTGTATTTTTTACTGGTTTTGTTCAAGTTTTTATGAGTTTTTATGGTCTTAGACATTCCATCTTCCAAGTTTGACGTTTTTTAATGGCTTTAAGTAGTTTTTGGCGTTTGTTTCCATTTTTAGCTTTTAATAATTCTTCTCTAAATTACTTTTATTATAGGTTGGGAGTTTTTGGCGTTTTACTTCATTATGGCGTTTCACAATAATTAAGACTTTTGGCGTTTTATTAATATAATGTTATTTTTTTATTCTAAGTTGAAAAATATATAACAAACAACCGAAAAAGAAAAATAAAAATATAAAAATAGAAACAATTCATCTTTCAAATCATCACTGTCGTCAGTCTCTTTTTTCTTTGAAACATGTTCACTGGCGGTTTGGCTTTGTCATGCTTGTGTTTTTTTGACCGTTTGGAAATGCAATATGATATGAGTTTTTTTGTTTGAATATGTATCTTCAAACCACTCATCAGTGTCATTCGTCTAATTCTTGCCATTATAATATTCATCAATAACAAAACACAAAAACTGACATAAGTCTGACCCCAGTATCTTTTTCTTGAAGTTTTGTCCATCTCATTCAGCAAAATGTTATTTGAGTCGCAGCACCTCAGGAAATAATGCATTTTCCGAAACTTCGTGTAGAACAATATTGAATATACAATAAACGATTTTTGGCATTTTTGGCGTTTTTCTTAGGAAATAGTGTATCTGAAAGAAAAGTCCATTTTTTGGAAATTTTTGATATTTGAGAGATTTGGCGTTTTCTAAGATGATTGGTATATAGTAAAATATGGCTTTTTGAGTAGGTGTGTTTGATGTTTTGGATTTTTTGGCGTTGTAAGATGAATGTTATGTTAGAAATAACCGGTTGATGTGGCCTGACGAATCATTTAGTAACATTACCAATATGGCATAACTAGTCCCCGACAATTACTTGATGGTAGTAATTGTAATTATTGATTAGTTTAAGGGGCAATTATGATTTCCCTTTAGGTACCTTTAATAGAGAATGTAAAGAGTTTTCATAACGGATTACTATTCATGATCATCATTCATTTTGATGTTAAATATATATTGATCATAAGAGATGAACAACTCGATGTAGAACACCATTACAAAAATTCTCTAGTGTGATCCATCAACACAAGGTACCATAACGGGAACATGACTTCATCTTTATCCTCAAAGATAATAATCCCTACAAGTAAGTATCTCTAACTTGGCATCTATATTTACGTTATGATTGAATAAACATGATTAAAGTTCTTTATTTCTGACCCATATTTAAAGATATAATGTAAGACCCACAATCCAGTTTAATCATTTATCCAATAAATTTCGATTAATTATAGTGTAATAATATTAACATACACTTAAAAATGTGAGTTTGTTAAAACATTTCACTAAATAAAACGTTCCAACATTTTGTAATTTAATTCTCCGTATGAAACGTGACGATGAAACTATTCACGGAAGCTTTGATCTCGTGTGTTCGGTTCTTCGTTGGGCTTGATCATCATCCGACACTTTAAAAGTAAACCTACATTTCACGAAACATGAAATGAGTTAGTCACACATGATCTAATAGTGTTAATCAAGTCCGAATACAAGATTGGACAAGATGAATAGTTTTATTTTGCCAGATAATAAGCCCCTCAATGGGCGCAATAGACATCTTCTTTGTCTTTTATAATCGGCCACAATAAACATTATTTATGATGGTTACTTGATTCATATAAACAATTTCGCTATGCCAATTTATTAACCAACACCACCCAATAGTGAAGGGTGTATTAGGATCCTTAGAAAAAGGCGGAATTAAAATCAATAAACGGAAACTGTTCCGAATGGCTACAAATATGAGAAATTTGTCAAACAATCTGGGCTCTACCGTAGCTTACGGCATAAGGGGGCTGCCGTAAGGCAGTACAGAATCACCGTAACAACTTCAGTCTCTACCGTAAGTTACGGTAGCCACCGTAACTTACGGTAGCTCACTGGGCAGAATATTTTGCAGCTGTTGCTACATTTTCCAGCTCCGATTCTTTTTACGAAAACGTGTATAACTTTAAATCTACATATCCGTTTTACGTGATTCTTTTTCCTACGCGTCCGTAATTTAATTCTCCATCTTATGGAGTTAAAATCCAATATCTGGTTTAACAAAATTTCAGACTTTTAAGTCTTCGGTTTATTACCCTTTTTACCAAATTTTGACCCGTTCGTGATTTTATCAAACAAACATGTTTGTTTGATCTTTAAACTCATGAAATTCATAATTTCAATATCTCCTATCATATTAATCTCAAATCACGGGTTTCTTACACAATAAAAACCCGTTTACGCTCAAGTGCTTATTTTGACCCATTAAGGGTATTTAAGCACTTTAAAGCTTAGAATCACTTTCATTTTAGTTTACATCCTATCTCCAATTTTTTATACATATCACAAGGACTTAATTTAATAAAACGTTTATCTCCCAACAACTCTTAAGGTTGTTTGCCCTATTTACCCCTCAAGGGCTTTTTGGTCAAATTTAATCCTTCATTTTGCGACAAAGGACTTTCGCTATTAGTTGACCAAAATATCGCTTCTAACTACAATACAAAACATGCGTACCTGGCTCGGGTCAAGTATTGACCTGTTTAATACCTCGCATTAATGAATTCGCTAATTTATAGCGGCGTAAATTTCCATAAGCCATTTTTATCCTGTGTGCACTAGACTCAACAATACCCATTAGTTGTTATTTGTCAAATGGCGCTAAAAATCACCCTTTGACTCGTTTGGTCTAAACGACCAAACATTTTGCATTTGTATTTGGAATGGTATATATATATATATTCCATTTCGTTATTTAACCCATTTCGGCTTACGCCGTAGGGTGTCTTATAACTTTAACTTATGTTTGTCGACACGCGACTAAGTTACCATTTTATCCCTATCCTTATTACGAGTTATCCCATACGGTAACATCTCAAGATTCATTATATGTTTGCCATTCACGGCTATATTACCTTTTACTCATGTTTACCATTCATCATGGTTTTTATCAATTTTGTATATGTTCCGACTCGTATCGATCGCGTCGGAATCCATATTTCCAATATTATCCTTATCGAGTTTATAACCTATAGAATAATTAAGTATTCTACAGCAAGGTGTAAGTTTCACTTACCTCGCATCCAAGCAACGTTTTCTTTTCGTACTCGCTCTGTTTGACCCGCTTCCTCCCAAGCCTCCATCCAGCTTGTCAAGAGTCAAACTATCATCATAATTTGTAAGACGGTTAGTTTAGTCATTGTCAATCACGACTATTCCACCTTACGTATTTTCTCTCAAAATTATCATTCGATTTTATTAATGGTCAGTTTGACTTTTTAAAAGTCAAATGCCCATTAGTACATGAATTGCACATTTAAGTTCATCAACTAGTTTTGGTCATTTTCAAATGACCCGGTAGGCATTCTTTTAAGCCATCGTTTAATCTTTTAACCGAGTTATTACATTTCCAACACCTTATCTTGTTCAAGCGATTATCAAGACTAATTTATCTTGTTCAAGCGATTTTCAAATGACCCGGTAGGCATTCTTTTAAGCCATCGTTTTTAACTAATCTTTTAACCGAGTTATTACATTTCCAACACCTTATCTTGTTCAAGCAATTATCAAGACTAATTTATTCATTCGTTTCTCAAGAACTAAGGGTTTCTCATATACGAGTGAAACCCGTTTTATCATATCACTAGTGTTCACCCGAACAACTAATATAATCAAGTTCTATCTACAAACTAGTAGGTACCCAATTTCACTTAGGCATTTTATCGAACACCTTATGGGCGAAACTCGTATATTTCTTTTATCAAGTTCATGGTTATTATTTTAACCAAGTTTTAACATCAAATTCAACCCTCTATGTCTAGTGTATATAGACATCATCCATAACTATTTTTTTACAACAACAATTTCACATATTTATCATCACTTTTCAAGTGATCATCATAGTACCATAAAACCCACTTATCACCTACAAGGTCATTAGTTAAATCTCTAGTTTTATGGCACTATTTTACTAAATTTACATCTAGGGTTCGTTCCTAGATTCATAGAAATCACAATTTCACTATAACATTCATATTTCATACAAGAATTCATTCATGCATGACTATCAAATTTCACAAGTATCATCAAACATCGAAATTCAACATACCTTGTGATCCCCTAAGCTTAGTGATCACGACTTTATTAAAAGCCCCAATTTCCCGGCTCGATATTTCTCTTTGATTTTGGCAATTTTCGTGAGTTAGGGTTCTTGGAAGGGACCCCCCTTTTGCTCCTGATGTTGTTCGATCAAACACACACACAATGTGTGTGTTTTGGTTTTTATTTCATTTAACTTAAAACATTTTCATGTTTGCCTCTTTTTAGTCCCTCAAGTTTCAAAGTTTATAAAATGGTTAACTATTTCAAGTTTCCTTCCTTTCTTTATTGTTTTCAAACAATAAACTGACTAGGTTAATTATTCCTAGTTAACTTAATGGGTTCGGGAAGTCATAACCCGTTGTATTTTATGTCCCGTTAACTCAGGCCTTTTATATACTTTGTTTTCTCAAAGTATTCATCCTCCTTAAATTCTTTTATTCACATTTTTTTATTTAATATTAGGATTATTTATTTAAATCCTAATATTTACCGAGTTACTTTTACCGCTAACGGTATTTTACCCATCTTTTAGTATTAATGGGGTTCGATTACCAAACCCATTTTCGGGGTGTTGCATATAATCAACGTGTGGTATCAGAGCGATGTTGATTATATCAATCTAATCATGTTTATTTGTTCGTTGTCTTGTTTTCGCTCGCAAGTATATCGGCAAATCGATCTTATGGAATTGGAAACTTAAATCATTAAAAATTGTTTTCTATGATCGATTAATTAGCTTTTCTAGTTGGATCTTGAAAATTGCCATGTTAAAATCAATTTATTTTTTTTAGTCTAAGCAACGTTTTAGTTGCATGTCATGAATTGAATGCATGAATCAATTCTTTTAATACTCACATAAATAATTGATTGGAATGATTTTTCTTATGAATTATTAAATACTAATATATATCTGTCTTCATTCACGATTATGATTATTGGCAATTTTAGTTCATATATATGAACTATGTGTGTTGAACCTTAATTGATGGGTTTAGATTGCTATGATGTGTTTTATATGCGGTTAATTGATCAGTCATTATATTTAAAATTTAGTGTCTTGCCTTATGTCGATGGCTATCAAAACTAAATTGTATATATTTTTTGGTGTGAATCCTATCTCCAATTTCGCATGGCTCATTTAATTAATGAAATTAATTAATTGATGTTTTTGTATGATCCACAAAAAATATATATTAAGCTTCCGCATGTGATATTTTGTATAAATTATTTCTGCATAAATTTTCGCATAACGTTTATACAAATTCGCATGGCTTATGTTAACTTTTTGAGCCTTATTTTATTTGGTTTCGTATGACCATAACTTGCGAATGGCCCAGCTTTAATTTATGTCATTTTATGTTATTATGTGTATTGTTAGATAATGAACCCAAATACCCAACAACTAATTGTTTACTGACATACATAATAAATTATTAGCCTAATTTACATAAATATTTCATTTCTGGCCCAAAGGTCTTATGTTATATTTATGTGTTTTACCTTGTTGTGTATGTATGTTCATCATGTTACATGAATTTTGGTCAAAGCCAAAGCGAAGCTAGAATTCATGTAGAACATTGAGACAATCTATATTTATGTGTGTTCATAATATGTGAATTTTGGTCAAAGACAAAGCGAAGCCAGAGTTCATGTAGAACACTAAAGACGGTCTATTATTTATATCGTTCATAATGCTGAATTTTGGTCAAAGCCAAAGCGAAGCCAAAATTTAGGTAGAACATTAAGTCGAGGTTTATTATTTTATATCGTTCATAATGCGTGAATTTTGGTCAAAGCGAAGCCAAAATTCAGGCAGAACATTAAGTTGGTTTTATTTATTTATGTTCATAATACATGAAATTTGGTCAAAGCCAAAGCGAAGCCAAAGTTCATGTAGAACAATAAGTCAGCCTATTATGTATGTTCATAATGCATAAATTTTGGTCAAAGCCAAAGCGAAGCCAAATTTATTTAGAACATCAAGACAATTTGTTATTTATGTACGTTCATAATGTGTGAATTTTGGTCAAAGCCAAAGCGAAGTCGGTAGAACCTTAAATTAGTCTGTTATTTTGGTGTCATAGTAGACTATATCTTCAATATAATAATTTGTGTATACCTTACTTGATTACCCCATAATGTAAATCACTCCAAGTTTCTTCTTAAGTTTGTATCTCATCTATTTTATCCACTCTAATTTCAAAACCTAAAATGTTTTGCTTACTAAAGAGTTTCTACAAAATTTGATCTTGTTGGATTGTTGATTATTTCTTAAGATATGATAATCTTACTGCTCTTTTCTGATAAAAGTATTATAGAAGAAAACTAGAGCATGACTAGTGGGATAAATCAACCATTATATCTCTTATGATAATCAAGAACTCATTTCATTATTGCCATCGTGGGAGCGATTCCAGATTCTAAATTTCCCAAGACTAATCTGTTTTCTTTGGAAGAATCAAAATAACTCCTCAAACGCATGCATTACTCTAGTTTCTTACTATAAAGTTAGTGGTATATGTGTAGGTCCCTCGGAGGTTGAGGTTAAACCTTATCCTTGTTATGTTTAACACACTAGCAAGTGCGGAATCCAAGCTAGAATGCAAACCGGTAGTTTATATGAGAACACAAGCTACAAAGAGAAAGGTAGACACACGAGATATCAAAGTTTTCTCTTGTATTTCAGTGGACACGGTTACAGCCCTTGACCAAACTGAAAATACGCTCTCTGTAGGACCGGGGACCGGGACCTAAACGAGTCGGTTCAGAAGAATTCAATCAAATACAGGTGCGGAAAACAAGTATTTGATGTGTAAACAGCTGAATTTTCACTTTAACACTGATTTATATTGATATGAATGCAATTACAATCAGTTCTCACACCGGCAGCACCTCGGTATGGAAATCACAACTTTGAACTCCCTATTTCGCTTGAACTTGAACCCCTATATATAGACTTGGAGATTTCGCTTGGGATGAACAACAGCATGTCTCAAGCGAAATTTGAACATGTTGATTTCGCTTGAGCTGCTTCAAGCGAAATCCCCTACAAAACATTCCTTCAAGCGAAATCTACTAACTCTCTCACATTTTCTCATTCTACATGCCCTGATCTATTCTAACTAGTATAAGACTCGATACAAGACGAAGTCGACAGATGTAGTGCACCAACAGACTCCCCCTCAGATGTTGACGAGTCGACTATCGAGTCACAACAATTCTGTGTCTTCACATCTTCAGTCTTGATCAGTCTCTGGGCTTTTCTCTCTCTATCTTCTTCTCCAGAATCACTGGCTCTATCAGACTCCCCCTCACGATTTGCTGGCATTCATTTGTTCTTCAGCAACATCTACTTTAGGATCGATGTCCGACTCAAATTTTGTCTACAAGATCATTGCCTGGCTCTCATCTAACTTCTCAAAGTCCTCAGGTATTGTAACCTGGCTTTCAGATGTTGTTGAGATTAATTCTCTTGATCAGATCTCTTGATTCCTTAAGTTCATCAGCATCAGCAGCTAGCAAACTTTAGATTCATGATCAGAGTCTGACTTTCTTAAGCTTTGAATGAATTAACCTGGCTCACCTGTAACAATCTTAACCCAGAAATAAATTTTCTAAATTTAACAATTTAAATGCACCAACAATCTGATATAATCAGATAACTCTCTCTCATATCACAAACCAATGATGAACCAAATGTAGGTTTTAAAATACCAATTGTAGGATTTTAACAAACCTTTTGACATTTTAAGATTCACTCTCCATCACAACCAAATCATCATGTTTAGCACTTGAAATTTTGACAATCAGCTTTCCAATATCAGTTGTCGAAAATCTTTTTGATTTTTTTCAAAAATTATGCTAAAACTCACCAAAACTCTTTTTGGATTTTTTTGAAATAACCGAAATGAAATGCAGTAAAGAAATATTTACAAACAATATTTTTGTGAGTTTGTGTAAGATGATCATATCAGTTTATGAGACAAATCACCAACACCGTTAAGCTTTAAACATTTTAAGTTCTAAACAATTCACGTTGATTGACGATATTGTTGTCCACATAAACTCAAACTAAAAACTTTCAATCTGCTTAGCGATACTTTAAGATATATTAAGATAGCACTAAGTTCTTATGGACCCCACGATCTCAGCATATCCCCTCATCATGCAATACACTGACTCAAGCAATGCCTTTAAACTTTTATCAACTGTGATTTGTGCGAAAACAAAGCAGAATGTTTAAACATTAACAATCAGGTCGATACTTCCGTATACGCAGAGAAAGTCCAATGTTTAAACAAAATAAGAAAATAAAAATAAGTTGAAGTTGTTTAGGCTTTAACCACCAGGTCGATACTTCCGTATACGCAGAGGAGGTCCAAAGCTTAAACGAAACACCAAAGAAAATAAAACAGAAGGTTTAGGCAACAACATCCAGGTCGATACTCACGTATACGCAGAGGATGTCCGATGCTTAAACAAAATAAAGAAATAAAACAAGTTTAAATCTTTGCAAAATAAAATGCACAATCACAGTGACTTTTCAGCAAAGTTGTGAAAGTTCACAATCTTAACCAGTTTTATGTCTTTCGACAATCAGCGATTACTGAGTAGGCACACAATCAAGAAGGACAAAACTAAGTACTATGCTTTCGACCATGTTTCCCACTAGAACTAGGCTTTTTCATTTAAGTTTGTATCGTTATCGCAAATCTACTAGTCTAGCTGAGCCTACCGTCACATCTTTAGTGAGACCATTTATCACTTTTTATCTTTCCATTTCTTTAGCATGTTGTGATAGTCCACTGATGTACTATCATTTCCTCTTTTTGGCAACGAAACTCATTTTTAATTTTTCAATGTTTTTGACTTTTTCAAATTTTCAAATGTTTTTGGATTTTAAAAAAAAAATTTACTCCCCCTAAAATGCAAACACATTTTAGGAAATTTGAAAACAAACTGTACAATAAAGGGGCAACTGATATCGAATCACATCAAATCGCCATTCACTTGGCATAAACAATCAGAATTCTCCCTATCACAAAACTATTTTCTCATTATGATTTCAAAACATTTAAGTTTGTTTTAATCAAAATGATTTTTCCGGAAAATAAGTTTTGATGATGTAATCATTTGTAGATTCGGGGTATGGTTCATCACATTGTCTACTTTTAACCACTTGTAGCAAATCAAGTACAAATTAATGTCCCTGATTTACCACTTGCATATATGCACTTTCTATACCAATTGTAAAAAATTACCACATGTAGGATCGGAATTACCACAAACATTACCACTTGTAGATATGCCTAACCGTTACCAACTGTAGGAATGTTACGTCTACATGTATCACTTTATCAGAATGCCGATTCCTGCTTCGCCCTAACCATCTTGGAAGCTCCGGCAAGTCACACTTATCTTGTGAACAAACAACTTTTCCAAAAATTCAATCACAAAAACAATTTTCAAGAAAAATGCCGATTCCTGATCCACGATTACCAACTTGGGATCTCCGGCAAGTCCTGAGACTTTTAAGGAAAACAAACTTCCACCCAAGTCTTCTCAGACTTGGTGGCTTCCAATTCTTGGGCAGTAGGGTTGTAAGTTGCCTTTTTAGTTGCATAAAAATCTTTAACCCCCTTTACTTTCCCATCAAGCATTTTCTTGAATATTTTTCTTACATTTCCATTAAATGCTTTATCAACATCAAATTCCTTTTCATCAGAATAAAATTGATTTGAAATTTCCACTTTACCAACCATTTGTTTAACTTCTTCAAAGTTCAGTGATGGAATGTCAACATCATTCACTGAATCTTTTTCCTCAACTTGTGGCTCATCTGATTTTGTGGAATCAGATTCATCGCCAGATTGTACATCTGAATTTTTAACAATCCATTTTTTATTGTCTTTTGCACTCTTTTTGTACAATCTTTTAGAATTTTCACTAACTTCATTCTTTGAATTATCAAAATTTTTGAAGTTTGTAATTGGTGAATCATTCTTTTCAACCACTTTTTCTTTAAGTTTTTCAGATACTCCCTGTTTTCTGTTGACTTTGTTTGGACAGTTGTGAGCGATGTGTCCAACAACTTGACATTGAAAACAAGTTCTTGTATCTTTTTGATGAAAAACTCCAGTTGGATGAAAAACTCCAGTTCCTGTTCTTTTTCTTTCAGCAAGGAACTCCTGATTTGATTTTCTCCAGAATAAGCTATTTGACTCCTCTTCATAGCTTTTTCCTGCAACATATGTCAATTTTGTTTTAAAATCTCTAACATATATTTCATTTCTAGAGTTTTTAGGAGGATTAAAACCAAGACCTTTCCTTTTGTAACAACAATTTTGGTTTATTTTCTTTTGAAAACTAGAACCAGAATTGTAATCCTTTTTCCCTTTTTTTCTTGTTTAACCTTTGTTGAACTCTTGAAGTGTATTTTTTAGGTTTTTCAATATATTTTAAATCTTTAATTTCAGAAAAATTAATTTCTGTCATTTTGAAAACCTTTTTGATCATTTCAAAACAAACACTTCTAATCGGAAACTCTTTGTCAGAGTATAATTTGTCCGAATCATTTAAAGTGTATGCCACTTCAAATGTTTCATCATCCAAATTTGCTTTTGATAACAAAAATTCTTTACTGTAAGACCGTTTATCCGATGACTTTGAACTGTCAACTGACGAACTTGAACACCCAGACTCAAACTTTGACTCAGACACCTCCTCAGTATCCAACACCTGATCGACCACCTTTTTGATTAACTCAGACTCATGATCAGTATCAGACGAGGTAAACGTGATATCAATATTATCTGGTAAAACGTCAGTTGTCTCGGATTTTAACTTTATATTGACTGCTTTTTCGACTTGCTCCTCATTCGGTTTTCTAGGAGAATACCCTTCCCAGATAGGAGGTGGACACTTGTTGTATTTAACAGTCGATTTCTTACCAGTCTCATTCTTTTGCTTCTCATCCTGAAATGCTTCAAAACCTGCAACAGTAGGATAAACTCGATCAATAACATAATCAGAACAAGAATAACTCAGTAATAACCTTCTGATCCTTTCATTCTCGATCTTTTCTTTCTCCAACTCTTGCTTTAGATTAGCATTTTCTTCGATGTAATGATTAATTGCCTTTTGCTTTGTCATCAACGTAGAATTTTTCATAGTTAAAGCCTTTTCTCTTTCAGAGTTCGTCGTTTGTAGACCTGTCACTGTTCTGTTCAACACACTATAAGATTCTTTCACATAGTTGATATCAGATAGTAACTTTTCTATCAATCTTTCTCGATCAAACAATGTAACATCTTTTTCTTCGCAATTCTTACAAGTTTCCAAACATTTCTTGCAATGCTTTTCAACTTCAACAATCTTCTCAATCTCGATTGTCTTTACCACTTCAATTACTTTTTCTTCACCAGTTACCTTCTCAGTTTCAGTCACCTTTTCTTCAACAATAAATTTAACTTCCTCATTCTGTTGTTGTTCTTTTGCAGCTTGTTTCTCCTTCAGCTTCTCCATGCGATCTGCAAAATAGAAATGAAAACTTTCTGGAGAAAGATGATTTTTAGCAATATTAATATGTTTCTCTTCCTCATCATCACTGCTACTCTCAAAAGGTGTTTGATCAAACTCTACAGATTTTTCAGAATCAGCATCTGAAATACCAGAATCAGATGGTGTTTCATCAAAAACAACTTCTTTTTCTGAAGTAACCTCATTTTGCACACTCTCGTCTGTACTTAGTGATTCAGCATTATCACTTTTTGAACTTTCTTCAGATGTAATCGATTGTTCTTTCACTGTTTCACCAATTGATCTCATCCAAGTAGCAAACAAGTCTGGTTCTCTAACAATCTTTGCAATAAAAGCTTTAAAACCTCCCTTTTCATCAACAAACATATCCCAACTGAAACCTTCAGGAAGTTGTTCATCATTTTGATCCACTAAACATGCTGTGCTTTCAGAAGATAAGTAGTTGCTCCAGTTGAAATTTACCAAACATCCTTTCTTGGAATCTTCTATCTTTCTACCATGAGCCGTCTATGAATCTTGTGTCTGACCAACTTGCTGATAAATGGCTTTCCTGTAGTAGTCGTCTTTTCCAAATGGATTCTGAGCACCACTAACTTCTCTGTTCTTGCACTCCCGCTTAAAATGACCTTTTTCCCTGCATCTGAAACAAGTAACTTTAGATTTATCAAAACCTAAAGTAGAAACACAAGCGTCAAGAAAGTCATTTCTCCCGGTGATTGTTTTGAACTTTTCAGCACGTCTAAGAACACTTGTAAGACACCATTTGATATCCATCAGTTCCATCTCTTCGGCGTCTATTTGGTCGTAATCTTCTTTGGTGAGCATAGGATTTCCAATTCGACCAGCCACTAGACCTTCATAAGAGATAAGCACAGAACCAAGTAATGCCATATGATCTTTCGCAGTGTCTTCAGAAAAACTTTGACCTTCTGGAAGATTTAGAGCTATGTTGCATTGAATCACACAACCATTTCCCATCTTTGTGCTTTGAGACTGAAAGCTTTCTGATGAGCTTTTCGGATTGACACTCGGATACAATGAGAAACCACTGTTGCTTTTGTTTGAGCTTTGATCAGTCTTTTCTGTAGAATCCCCAACACTATAAGCAGTCTGGATTTTCGGACTTCTCTCAGCTTCTGGAGTCGGAACACTACCCTTGTAATACATCTTTATGTCCTGTTGACCACTTGGATTGTTCATCCTCGCAATCTTCTGTTGTTCCAAATCTTGACTTTCAATCTTTTCAATGAACTGAGAGATTGACAACCCATCATAAACTCCGGTATTCTTTAGTATCATCAAATAAGTTCCCCACTCTTTCTGAGGTAACGCATCAGCAAGCTTATCTACCCATTCCTCATTTTCTTTGGTGATGTTCATCATTGACATTGTTCGCACTAAGTGACAATATCGTTCAATGAGTTTTTTCGTATCTTCTCCGGGCAAACTTGTGAACAAGTCAAACTCCTTTTTAAGCAATGCCTTCTTGCTTTTAATCATGTTTGCACTACCTTCAACCTTGATTTTCAAAGCATCCCAGATTGACTTTGATGTTTTGTCATGCTGAAGTAGTATAAAGATGTCTTCTTTGATAGCTTGTTGAAGCAAACTGATCATCATTTTTTCAGCTCGGTACATTTCCCGTTCTTCATTACCAAAATCTGAAAGTTGTTTTACTGTCTGCATTTCAGTACGTGGTAGCACATACTTTTTCAGAATACATTCCCATGATCTCAGATGATTTGCTTGCACCCAGTTTTCGAAACGATCTTTCCAACCATAGTATTCCTCAATGCCCATTAGCTTCGGGGGTTTCTGAGTAGTCCCCGTTTCATTTTCTGAATTCATGTTCTGAGCAATAGAAGATGAACTAGACGGTGTTGCAAATGCATTGTGGAACTCGTTATCCATGTTTCAATAGCACGTTACTCAATAACAGATTTTTTCAAGCGAACTGGTCACTTTGTGTCTTTCAAGCGAACTGGTCAAGTGAACAGTCTTTGAAGCGAAATTGTCAAACTGGTTGAAGCGAAATGCTTTAAGCAAAATTCTTGAAGCGAAATGGTTCAAGCGAAACTTTCAAGTAAACACTTTCTGAAGCGAAATCTTGAAGCGAAATCCTTCAAGCGAAAACGAAACCTGTTTGAAGCGAAATGTTAAGTGTCGCTTGAAATTTCAAGCGAAATCGTCCAATGAAGCTTTGTTCTTCAAGCGAAATCCATTCGAAGGTCGATTTTGATCACTTTTAGGTCGAATTTTGCTATGAAACTTTCAAGGGTTGATTAGTATGCACTTTTACACAATCGGTGAGAAATTGAATCGATTTTGACCGTGAAAAGTTTCTGAACTGTTACAAGAAGGTGTAGAAGTAAGAGATTTTGATCGATTTTGGCTGAATTTTGCAGAACTCCTCCTCCTGTGCTCTGATACCAATTGTAGGACCGGGGACCGGGACCTAAACGACTCGGTTCAGAGGAATTCAATCAAATACAGGTGCGGAAAACAAGTATTTGATGTGTAAACAGCTGAATTTTCACTTTAACACTGATTTATATTGATATGAATGCAATTACAATCAGCTCTCACACCGGCAGCACCTCGGTATGGAAATCACAACTTTGAACTCCCTATTTCGCTTGAACTTGAACCCCTATATATAGACTTGGAGATTTCGCTTGGGATGAACAACAACATGTCTCAAGCGAAATCTGAACATGTTGATTTCGCTTGAGCTGCTTCAAGCGAAATCCCCTACAAAACATTCCTTCAAGCGAAATCTACTAACTCTCTCACATTTTCTCATTCTACATGCCCTGATCTATTCTAACTAGTATAAGACTCGATACAAGACGAAGTCGACAGATGTAGTGCACCAACACTCTCTACAAGACTAAGTTCACTCTCTTCCTTCTCACACACACTCTGCTCTATTCTGCCTTGATGAAGTGAACACATTACATGGGTATATATACCCAAACACAGATCGTCTGGTTGAAGGATCAGATAGACTGATCGAAAGATCATCTATCGATCTGAAACCTACCGAAGGATCACATATACCTCGAAGGATGATATCCTTCGAGGTCCATCCATATCTATCGGAGGTTTATCCTTCGAGCTCATCGAAGGATATAAACAATCCTTCGATGACTCATCCTTCGACACAAACATCTTACCAACAATGTTCTAACTGTTTGGCCAATTCAAACCAGGAGGATGGTTGACTTGGTCAAACTTACATCGAACACACATAATAACAAACCTAAGACGTAACTCAGACTAACACAAGACATCGTTTTGTATCATGACTAAATACAGACAAAGTACAGACACAAATGCACCAACAAACTCCCCCTTGGCTGTAGCTTTGTCTCGATCTTCGTGTCTTCAAGTCTCTGACGTTCTTTCAAGTCTTCAATGCCGAGTCGAACCGAGCCGAGTCGCGTCCACACAAAGTGTATCAACAAACTCCCCCTTGGACGCTACTCGTGATGGTTCGTCTTCTGTGATTGTTCGTCTTCTGTGTCTTTCATGTCGGAGGATCTTCAAAGTCTTCACGCGTCGTAAGCAGAAAGTGTATCAACAAACTCCCCATTTAATTTAGGAAGTGTGTTAACAAACTCCCCCTTAGAGTGAACTCTCCATTGAGTCATGCTTGTGAATCTTTTGAACTTCAATTCTTTAGATCCTTGTGGTGTTGATGAGAGGTCAGCGGCAACTCGATCATTTTATCCTTTGAGTGCCTCCACTTCGTGTCTTCATTCCAAAGCTTGTCATCGAACATGTTCTCCTCACCTTTAGCATCTGCACATGCAAGAAAGCTAAACGCATAATGAGAACAACCGCTTGGAATAACGTTAACACTTAAACAAAAGACACATATGAGATCAAATCTCAATCAAACACCAACCGACAACAGTTTGAAAGTTTAGAAAATGTACAATTTTAATCCTTTAACTTTCAAAATGTGTTAACTTCGACCATTTATGAAGGTGCAATTGTTTTCCAGCTTATAATCAGGATTTTGGGTAGGATAGACTCGAGTTCCAACATCAGTCAATCAAAAATAAACTAGAAGCAAAATCTTTTTGGATTTTATAAAGTTTATATTAAAACACACCTAAAATCTTTTTTTGGAATTTTTCATTTTTCAAAAGTAAAGACGGAAAGCAATAAATAAATATATACAAAGATGCAGAAACGAAAGCAGTAAACAAATATTTACAGACATTCTTTTTGCGAGTTTCGAGGGGTAAGAGAATCATATCAGTGTACGATCATGTCCAAGAGCTCTTGTTGTTCAATTAGTTAACATTTAGATAAGCATCCTATAACAATTATCGGTATTGTTGTCCACATAAGCTCAACTTATCAGATGTAATCATGGCGAGGGGATACGTTAAGGTATGATTTATACTTACCGACCGGTGTTCATCCACATCACGACACATTCCCGTATCAAGGTATGCACGAGGGTTCATCTTACCGGTGAGTATACCATTTATCATCCGTTTTTAACGTATATAAAATGTGAACAAGTCACTTATTTGAGTTTGAAAACCAAGCCCTATGTGATGAAATCACTTATTGATGAGGAACTTGATTTTCATATGCATGAGGGCACATGAGCAAGTCCGTGAACAGGTCAGTACTTTCGTACAGCAGAGAGACGAACTTGACTCCCGGATAAATGTGATATATTATCACTTATTTGAATGGACATGTGATTGTTTATCACTTATTGAGGTCGAATGCAGTATGTACACGTATGTATAGTATCATGGAAGATCTAGACTTGCGTCCCCGTTATTTTTCGGTAAAAGATACAACCATGATACCCAGATGATAAGCAGCATAAAGACCGAATATCTCAGAACCTCGGCAATCTATCAAACGAAATTTCGGTACTAAGACCATATGCCAATGAATGGTTCCCACCTGGTCTTCAGTCGGTTTAAGTTTATATCACCCTGCACACTTTAAAATGATTGTGAGCCTACCGATACATCTTATATAGAGCTGCTTATCATTTTTCATTTTAGGTTTAAAGAGGTTTAGACAGACCACTGATGTACTATCATTTTCTCTTTTGCTCGCCAGGAAACTCATTTTTGTTTTTCTATTGTTTTTGTGTTTTTGAAATTTTCGATGTTTTTGGATTTTCAGATTTTGGATTTACTCCCCCTAAAATCAACAAACTAAGATAAATTTAAAACACAAAGGTATTTACAAAAATGATTTTCCGATGTTGGTTTACTCATGTTTCACCTCAATGCCGTTTACCAAAATTAATTTTGAATCAGAAATGATGTATCGAATATTGGAAAAATCAGTTAGCATGTCGGTAAGCGGTGCGGACCATGACAACATTGTCTGGCCAAAGAGTGCTGTACGAGATAATAATTCAAAAAGCAGCTTAAATATCGACAAGTATAGGAGAGATTAGAAATTTAAAACCGTGTCCTGCAACTGCTTCATGCATTGTCAGGAATCTGAGTGTTCTCCCAAACTGGATATCCACCCGGTGTGGACTTCAAAGTCGATTTTGTAGCGGAAGAAGTTCAAGGAAGAAAACAGGGTAAAACCTTATCCTTGTTATGTTTAACACACTAGCAAGTGGTATCAGAGCTAGAATGCAAACCGGTAGTTTATATGAGAACACAAGCTACAAAGAGAAAGGTAGACACACGAGATATCCAAGTTTTCTCTTGTATTTCAGTGGACACGGTTACAGCCCTTGACCAAACTGAAAATACGCTCTCTACAAGACTAAGTTCACTCTCTTCCTTCTCACACACACTCTGCTCTATTCTGCCTTGATGAAGTGAACACATTACATGGGTATATATACCCAAACACAGATCGTCTGGTTGAAGGATCAGATAGACTGATCGAAAGATCATCTATCGATCTAAAACCTACCGAAGGATCACATATACCTCGAAGGATGATATCCTTCGAGGTCCATCCATATCTATCGGAGGTTTATCCTTCGAGCTCATCGAAGGATATAAACAATCCTTCGATGACTCATCCTTCGACACAAACATCTTACCAACAATGTTCTAACTGTTTGGCCAATTCAAACCAGGAGGATGGTTGACTTGGTCATACTTACATCGAACACACATAATAACAAACCTAAGACGTAACTCAGACTAACACAAGACATCGTTTTGTATCATGACTAAATACAGACAAAGTACAGACACAAGTGCACCAACAATATGTGAATACATCATGATGTACAATACCTTGAACCATTACTTAAAGGTTTACACATGGAAATCAGTACACTTTTCTGATGCATTACATATAACTTTTCCACCAATACCATAAGTTGCCTTAAGAATCAACTATACCACTCAAGAGTACCAAAGGAAAATGAGTGTGTTGATTAGCAACATATGTACAGGAAAATGAATGCATGAAATTGGAAAATTAGATGTTGTTCATCTCGCCACCACTAAACCTAAAAGGAGTATACTTTTAAGATTCAAAGATAGTGTACAAGTACTACTTCCAGCTATAAGTTTCTTCAAAGGAAAGTCTCACTTCAAATTTTTGCCATTAACTAGGCATGAGCATGGACTATCCATAATTCAACGAGACAGCTGGCTAAGATAAGTAGTTAGATATTTATGATATTTGAGTATGCTAATGATAATATTCCAATTAACACATGATGGGTTGAGCCTAGTTCTATATGTTTACTTACCAGAAATCAACAAATAATTAATATGAGAATTAGTGGCAAAATTTTATGTGAAGACTATAAGAACCATAATAACCTGTTTTATAATTGGGCTTTATGATACCTTATATATTCTGTAGATTATTCAGAATTTAGTATCAATATAAAAGCTACATTATGACAGTTGTGAGGTTTGCATGGTTAAAACAAAGTCACTCTTACCTTAAACTCTCATATTATTTGTCATTTCAATCTGGATAGAAACCTTATAAGATAGAACTAGAGGATGCTACACTTTTTCACAACCTTTTGTTATCATGAAAATGAAAATTTAACAAAAGAAAAATGAGATCTACAAACTGCATCCATTAAGACCAAATTGCATGCAAAATTTTGGACCAGGTTAATGAAGGATGAAATATTATCAAATCTCATTTTTAGTGACTTACGAGCATGTGTTAAAACCCTTAATATTTAACTGGCTAAGGGAATAAATCAAGTTCCATCAGAAATTATATTTCACTGGAACTTATCCCAAAATGGAATATTCAGACATAAGTCATTTATCATTTCAAATAATATTTACTTGTATCTAATATGTCTCATATGGATCAATTTATTAAAGAAATTAATTCATATATACTATGATTCCTTCTAAATATGTCCCTCAAAATTTTTATAACATCTGGACATTAAGGAAATCAAGTCTAACATATATGACATGTTCCCACAGCACGTACATCATTGAAACTTATCTTGTAGCATTCCTAGAGATCTAAAAGGTTAGTGGGAGCACTAAATGTCTTAATCTTAATTTGCGAGAGTTGCAAGAGGTAAGGGAGTGAAAACTTGTTGTTACCTCAATTTGTACCTCCTGTACAAGACACTGCTCCTTCACAACTTTTCTCTTTAAGAATATACTGCTACTTTAACAAAAAGTTTCATTGTTGCTTAGACGTGGGCACACTCAGATTTCTTGCTAAACTTGTAATCCTCAAACAGAGAAACTACAAGAAGTAAATTCATTAATTTGTTTCTTTATTAGAATTTATTGGTCTTTTAATGTTGGCCATAAGCATGCTAAATTGTTAAAGATTTCTAAGTCGGTGGGAGCAGTAAAAGTCCTTATCAGGACTTGCCAGAAGTGCAAGAGGCGGGGGGAAGAGACCTATTAAATTTTACTCCGATTACACCTCTTGCACACCATACTGCACCTACTCTTACACACTTAGAATCTTGAAAGTGATAGCAACTAAATCAAGAGTTAATCCATAAAACTGAAACTCATAATACAACCTAATAATCAACTATGGAGGTCATCTAGGTTTAACTTTGATGATTATGTATCCTCCTTGACTTAAGTTGAAATGGATATTGGAATGTTTACTGGTCCTACTTCCTCTAATTAAGCCATTAGCATCAATCAATTTTCTAAATGGAATAAGAATTGTTATTTGCAAATTTGATTTTAACGTTTGGGATTTGGTTGAATTACCTAAGGGTGTTCATCACTAAACAAAATCTGAATGCAAACGTTAAGATGCTAAAAGTATGATTGATTGTTAAAGGTTATGCTTAGAAGAGAGTTATTTATCAAAGAATCATCTTACCTTTCTTACAAAATGTTTCTTTGAGGATCATTGTTGTTCTAGTGGCTTATAATCATTTAGAGCTACATTATATGAACATTAAAACAACTTTTTGTAAACAAAGATTTACATGTTTATAAAACAACTGAAAGTTCTAAACTGAAGGTCAAGAACACTTACTTTGTAAGTCAATTAATTCCATGTATGGGTTTAAGGCAAACATCAAAATGTGATGAAATCTTAATGCATTTTTTCATCAAGAACTAAGTGGATTTATGTACCTACCTCAAGATGAGTGGGAGCAACTAATGTAAACTTGTCCTTATATAGATAGCACTTTCTGGATAAGTATATGTTACACAAGTCAAATAATTTCTCACACATATTTTGATATAATGAATCTCGGAGATATCACTTACGCGAGAGATATCAAAATATACGGAGATAGACTCAACAGGACATTAGTTTCGTCCCATAAGCTTTACTCTAAAGCGGGCTCTTACATGTGTAACAAGCAATATAGCTCTCCTTTAGAAGATAAAATGATAAATGATATTACTTCCTTATGCTTCGTTAATTGGATGCCTTACGAAGGTTCAAGTCTATACTCGTTTAGATATTACTCACATTTATGAACATTAGACCACTCTAGATTATTGTGAAGCATCTTACGATATCTTTAAGAAACGAGAAAGACTGTAAAGAAGAGGTTGATTATTCTTACCTTGATTTTGTAATATTCAAAAGAACCTAAAAGTCAATTTGGGGTAATCCTTATGTTTGCAAACAAATTTATCTCATGGAGGAGTCATAAGAAACTGTTAACAACAACCTAAATTATAGTGACATAATATGTTATTAATTAACAACGCAATTGTCACTAAATGTTGTTGAAATTTTATCAGTAGACTCATAAACTTATTATGTCACGGCCCCCATCCCGGTTTTACCCGGTCCAGGAGCCGCGGGACAGAAACCCGTGGTATTTATTATTTGAGTTGACAGCGGAAGTTTAACATGATCTTTTAAAACTTGAAAATAGCCAATTATTTTATTTCATAATTTGGGACAAACCCCGTAATTTACAATAAGGGAAATTTCACTGGGAAATCCCTGTTTTACAAAACATGTTTATTTATTTTACCGAGCCACCACTTCAAGCTTGTTAATGCTCCGTAGCACTTTTCCTTGATTCACAGTAAGTCACCTGAAACATGTTTTAAAAATATTTTATCAGCGGGGAAATACTGGCGAGTCACTCAATTTGGATAAAACGACTCATAGTTATAAATTACAGCATAAGAGCGATTACAACGGCTACTATCTTATTTTTATCTGGCGGCGTGTCACACCCTGGTGACGATGGTCATACCACTATTGGGTCCTTTCACCCAAGTAGTGATGATTATCACTGTTAGGTTGATGAACCTAACCGTGAGAGATTAGTAATGTGCACAATACCCCACTTGCCAGTGATTTAAGATAACCACGACTTAATCCCTGTAATTATAACTTTGAAAACAAGTAGGGTTTTGGCAAAATAATTTGATAAAAAGAGAATGAATCACATTGCAAGTTTAGTTGGGCAGAGTTTAGCCTACTGATAAGCCTGATAACCTAATTTAAACAATAATGCATACGAAACTAGGTCAGTAACTTAATACAACTTTTACGATAAGCTCACGAAATCAAAACCCTCACGACGAATGACAAAGTATAGCCTGGATTTGGGCAGCACTTAAACATCCATCGGATCGGTTTCAATCAATCGGACATTGTATCGTAGCAGTGATCGAGTTATTACCATGTTGTCGCAGTAGATGGTCGAGATTTGATTGCTTTATGAAAGATCAGAGCACAACTTAACGTAGAAAATGAATTTTCACATCGTAACAACACAACCATGCAAGTGCCAGTCCCCTGCATTATATACTGAAAAATGGCTCCTGTCGCGTGGCGCGCCAGACCCACCTGGTCCTGGCGCGTGGCGCGACGGGTCTACTTTTAGGGTAGGGTAGCCTCGTGTCTAACATAGCCCTGGTGAGTCAAGGTTCGACGAATTTTGAAGTTTACAGCAAACTATGATGATAATTATCCATTAGGGTTACCCCCTTGAGTTTTAGGGGCCCTGATCCTAGTTTCAACTGTTCTGAAAATTTTAAGGGTCATTTACTTGGGGTCTCAATTAGGGTTTCCTATTGGACATAATAAAATAAGAAATAATAATTTTGATGAGAGTTGTTACATCCTCCCCACCTTATTAAAATCTCGTCCTCGAGATTTACTGGAACAACTAGGGATATTTTCGCTTCATCTCTGATTCCAGTTCCCAAGTGTACTCCGGTCCTCTCTTTGAATTCCACTTGACTTTGACCAGTACTAGTCTTTTGTGTTTGAGAAACTTGACCTTTCTGTCTTCTATCTGCAGTGGTTTCTCCACAAATTTTAACTTCTCATTTACCTCTATATCTTGAAGAGGTACTACCAGGGATTCGTCAGATAGACATTTCTTAAGGTTGGATACATGAAACACGTCATGTACCCCAGCTAATTCTTCTGGTAGTTGTAAGCGATAGGCAACTGGTCCTATTCGCTGGATTACTGGGAATGGTCCTACGTACCTTGGACTTAGCTTTCCCTTTTTACCGAACCGAACTACCCCTTTCCAAGGAGAAACTTTTAAGAGTACCTTGTCTCCAACTTGAAATTCTAGCGGCTTGCGTCTATTGTCTGCATAACTCTTCTGACGATCTCGAGCCGTCTTTAGTCTTTCCTTGATTTGAGTTATCTTGTCGGTGGTTTCTTGTATGATTTCGGGACCTGATAATTGGCTTTCTCCTATTTCTGCCCAGAAAACTGGAGTTCTACATTTTCGTCCATACAGTGCTTCAAATGGGGCAACTTCAATGCTTGCATGGTAACTATTGTTATAAGAGAATTCAATCAAGGGTAGGTGGTCATCCCAGTTTCCACCAAAATCTATCACACATGCCCTGAGCATGTCTTCCAGGGTTTGGATCGTCCTTTCACTTTGTCCATCTGTTTGGGGATGGTATGCAGTACTTAAATTCAATCGTGTCCCCATTGCTTCTTGAAAACTCGTCCAGAAATGTGAAGTGAAACGACTATCTCTATCCGATACAATAGAGAGTGGTACTCCATGTAAGGATACTATCTCGTCTACGTATAACTTGGCTAATCTTTCCATACTAAAAGTTTCCTTCATAGGTAGGAAATGAGCTGATTTGGTTAATCGATCCACAATTACCCAAATCGCATCATTACCTTTTCTGGTTTTGGGTAACTTAGTAACAAAATCCATTGTTATTGGCTCCCATTTCCAAACAGGCATTTCTAATTGTTGGAGTAACCCTGAAGGTTTCTGGTGTTCTGCCTTAACTTGTGAACAAGTTAGACACTTAGATACATATCTAGCTATGTCCTTTTTCATTCCTATCCACTAGAAGTTATTCCTTAAATCTTGGTACATCTTATTATTACCAGGATGCATGGTATATTTAGATTTATGGGCTTCCTCTAAAATCTTATTTCTTAACTCTCCCTGCTTAGGTACCCAAATCCTTTTCTTCTGGAATCTCCAAATTCCGTCACTTCCTTGCTCTAATTCCTTTATTCATCCTTTCATTCCTTCAGCATCATCCTTGATTGTTGTTACTTGAATGTTTTTCAATTGTTCCATTAAATCTAATTGTAAGCTTAATCTAAGAGCACGAACTCGTCGTTGTTTCTCATGATACTTACGACTTAAGGCATCTGCAACTACGTTTGCTTTTCCTTCGTGATATTGAATATCACAGTCGTAGTCACTTAGAATCTCCATCCATCTTCTTTGTCTCATGTTTAATTCTTTTTGCCCAAATATATATCTTAAGCTTTTGGGATCTGTATAGACTGTAAACTTACTGCCATACAAATAGTGTCTCCAAATCTTAAGGGCAAAAATTATGGCTCCTAATTCTAAGTCATGAGTCATATAATTTTCTTCGTGCTTTTTCAATTGCTTTGAGGCATACACAATTACCTTTTTGTGTTGCATTAACACACATCCTAATCCTAGCTTAGAAGCATCACAGTAAACTTCAAAAACTTTTGTCCCTTCTGGTAAGGCAAGAATTGAGGCGTTTGTTAATCTTTGCTTTAAAATCTTAAAAGCCTCTTCTTGTCTAGATCCCCATTCAAACTTTACTGCTTTACAGGTTAGCTTAGTTAATGGCACAGCTATCTTAGAAAAATCTTTAATGAACCTTCTATAGTATCCGGCTAATTCTAGAAAACTTCTAACTTCCATAGCTGATTGCGGGACCTTCCATTTGGTGATTGCTTCTATTTTGGAGGGATCTACGTGAATACCTTCGTGATTCACCATGTGTCCTAAAAATTGTACCTCCTGTAGCCAAAATTCACACTTCGAGAATTTGGCGTAAAGCTTCTATTTTCTTAACAAAGTTAAGAGTGCTCGTAAATGTTCACAATGTTCGTCCTGACTTTTGGAATAAATAAGTATATCGTCGATGAAGACAACTACAAATTTATCCAAGTAGGGTTTACAGATCATATTCATCATATCCATAAATGCTACCGGAGCATTTGTTAGTCCAAAAGGCATAACTGTAAACTCGTAATGACCATACCTAGTTCGGAAAGCGGTTTTAGGTATGTCTTCTTCTTGTACCTTCAACTGATGATATCCGGAGCGTAAAACTATATTAGAAAAATATCTAGCTCCCTGTAGTTGATCGAAAAGATCATCAATCCTAGGCAATGGGTATCGATTCTTAATTGTAACCTTATTCAATTCCCTATAATCGATACACATTCGCATGGAACCATCCTTTTTTTTTCACAAACAACATTGGTGCTCCCCAAGGGGATGAACTAGGTGGATGAATCCTTTACTGAGCAATTCATCTAATTGCTTTTTTTAGTTCTAACATTTCAGTGGGTGCTAATCGGTAGGGTGCTTTAGCTATGGGTGTAGTTCCAGGAATCAGATGAATTCTAAATTCTACCTCCCTATCTGGTGGTAATCCTGGTAGTTCTTCTGGGAATACCTCCGAGTATTCTGATACTACAGGAATTTCCTTCAGTACCTTACCCTTAGTGTTAATGATTACCGAAATCATATACACTATTCCTTGCTTTCGTTCATAACTAGCAACTTTCATTATTGAAATGAACTTCATTGGTTTACGCGGCTTATCCCCTGGAATCATAATTACTTCTCCTGTGGGTGCACGGATTTCTATTGAATTCTTATCACAGAGGATTCGAGCATGGTTGGCTACTAACCAATCCATTCCTAATATGACATCGAATCCAGCTAAATTCATAGGTAATAGGGTTGCAGAAAATTTATGACCTGAAAGTTCTATATTTTCTTTTTGCAAAACTGTATCTATGTTAACAGAGTTCCCGTCTGCCGTTTCTACTGTATAAATCTGCCTAAGTTTGGTTAAGGGTAGCTTAAGAGCTAGGCAGAAAGAAGTATTTATAAAACTTTGGTTTGCACCAGAGTCAAATAATACTTTTGCATAAACGTCATGATCTAGAAACGTACCAGCTATCACATCAGGGATTAGTTCTGCTTCTTGGGTAGTCAACTGGAATGCTCTTGCATTCTTTTTGGTAGTTCCTTCTGCAGGGTTGGCTTTGTTGTCAGCCGGTTTGACTAGTTTAGGGCAATCTGGTCTAAAATGTCCAGCTTCTCCACAGTTGAAGCAGATTGTTGATTTCTTCCTCCTGCAATCTTCTTCTTGATGCCCCGGAATTTTGCAAAAATTGCAATACCCTTTGCATTTTCCAAAATGCTTTCTCTTACAGGTACTACAGAATTGAGCAGTGGAAGATTGACCGGTTCCCTTTTTCTTGAAATTACTACTATTACCCACACGGAATCCTTGGGTAATCTTATGGGCCACTTCCTTTTTTCCGGTTTTCTTCTCTTGTGCATACCAGCCCATCGGTTAAGGTGTTAGCTAATTCCACAGCATCGTCAATAGTGCGGGGTCTTGCAGCTTTAACGATATCACAGATTTCGCCTATCAAACCCCAAATATAGCGAGGAATAAGTACCGGTTCTGGCGAAGCCAGGGTAGGTACAACTCTAGCATACTCGAAGAATGTCGAAGTATATCCTCGACAATCAATGTCTATCATCCGGTGATTGAGGAACTTATTTGTCATTTGTTCCTTTTCATATTCGGGACAGAATTTTCTTTCCACCAATCTTTTAAATTCTTCCCAATTCATGGCATAAGCCACATCACTCCCCTTGGCTTGTAATACTGTGTTCTACCATTCTAGTACCCCTTCTTTAAAAAGATGCGACGCGTACATGACCTTGTCTTCTTCGGCACATTTACTTATTTTAATTACTGCTTCGGTTTTCTCTAACCAACGCAGTGCTGCAGTTGCCCCTTCATTGCCTGCAAATTCGATTGGTTTACAGGCAAGAAATTCCTTGTAAGTGCAACCAGGCGTTGCAGCTTTCATTTTCTTAAGGAATGGGGCTTGCATCCCATCATTATTGTTATTATTATTGTCGCTGCCTCCATTTACACAATTACTGAAATTGTCGCCGTGAGTACGTTTGCTGGGAATAATTGGTTGAGGTTCAACTGGATTTCGGGCAGCAGCAAGGATTGCTGGAATAGCATTAGCTATTCCTTGGGCAACAATATTTTCTATATCCTGCCTATTAAGAAATTGGTCTCCATCGTTTTGCTCAGATTGGTTAACTTCGTTAACTGGCTCATTAACAGCGGGTTCCATCTGATAATTTTCAATATATAAATTATTGGCACAAGATAGAATAAATAATAATCAAGCATAATAAAGCCATCGCACATAATCATGTTAACACGTATAGCCAAAATTGTCGACTTTGCGACTTTCATATTTTTATATATTTTAATATGCATCATTACACACCCGTTATATTACAAAAAATTTATTTTAAGTTATTTTACATAGTTATTTTTTTGTTAATATTTATTATTTTATTATTATTAAACATGTAATCACACAATCACATATGATCCCGTCAGCTGGCATTTCAGAAACGACGTTCCCTCTCGTCGTATTTCCATGATATCCTCTCCCCCACTTCCCGGATTCTATTTCCTGCGTCCACCAACTCCTCGCCATAGTGGTGGAGTTCAACCAAGTTTTCTGTGCTCATAGGTGGGTTTAGTGCAGGCTCAGGGTCAAATTGGGGGGAAAAGGTGTTAGGGTTATTCAAGAGATTCTGAAATTGCCAGTCAGTTGTCCACCATTCTTCTAGCTCTCCTGGTAGAGGTCGGGGGTGGATAATAGGATCTGGGATAGCAGGTTCCAGATTAACTGGAAGCTGTGCTTCCGCTGGGTAATTGAAGAGGTTTTCATTGGCAGGTCCGATGAGGTCGCTATTTGCCAGTTGGCGGTCCAGCTCCTCCCATGGTGGCATTTCCTGGGTTTGCCCTGAACTTTCCCCGATCTCCTTTCCTTTGCCTTTATCCTTTGGATCCTCAGTCTTTATAACTTTCTGTGTTGCTAGTTTCTTCCTACGCATACGCCTCCAGCCTACGAGTCTTCTTCTTTTTTTCGGTTTTGGTTTCTCCTGAGGTTGGGCTTGGAATACCATTGGCTCTTCAGTATCAGCCTGGTAGCCAGTGAAGGTATCGGTGGTGTCCATATCTGTACTATGGATCGAAATATTTCGGAGTGCCTCCGATAGTTCATTCATGCTGTTAGCATACATGAAGAAACACATAAAATTCTAAGTTAAAACTTTGTAAATTAAATTTTCACAGCATCACAGAATGGAAATCAGAAAATTAAGTATTTCTAAATACTTAATTGGCTTAAATCAGTGGCTCTGATACCACCTTTTTCTGTCACGACCCCCGTCCCGGTTTTACCCGGTCCAGGAGCCGTGGGACAGAAACCCGTGGTATTTATTATTTGAGTTGACAGCGGAAGTTTAACAGGATCTTTTAAAACTTGAAAATGCCCAATTATTTTATTTCATAATTTGGGACAAACCCCGTAATTTACAATAAGGGAAATTTCACTAGGAAATCCCTATTTTACAAGACATGTTTATTTATTTTACTGAGCCACCACTTCAAGCTTGTTAATGCTCCGTATCACTTTTCCTTGATTCACAGTAAGTAAACTGAAACATGTTTTAAAAATATTTTATCAGCGGAGAAATATTGGCGAGTCACTCAATTTGGATAAAACGACTCATAGTTATAAATTACAGCATAAGAGCGATTACAATGGCTACTATCTTATTTTTATCTGGCGTCGTGTCACACCCTGGTGACGATGGTCATACCACTATTGGGTCCTTTCACCCAAGTAGTGATGATTATCACTGTTAGGTTAATGAACCTAACCGTGAGAGATTAGTAATGTGCACAATACCCCACTTGCCAGTGATTTAAGATAACCGCGACTTAATCCCTGAAATTATAACTTTGAAAACAAGTAGGGTTTTGGCAAAATAATTTGATAAAAAGAGAATGACTCACATTGCAAGTTTAGTTGGACAGAGTTTAGCCTACTGATAAGCCTGATAACCTAATTTAAACAATAATGCATACGAAACTAGGTCAGTAACTTAATACAACTTTTACGATAAGCTCATGAAATCAAAACCCTCACGACGAATGACAAAGTATAGCTCGGATTTGGGCAGCACTTAAACATCCATCGGATCGGTTTCAATCAATCGGACATTGTGTCGTAGTAGTGATCGAGTTATTACCCTGTTGTCGCAGCAGATGGTCGAGATTTGATTGTTTTATGAAAGATCAGAGCACAACGTAACGTAGAAAATGAATTTTCACGTCGTAACAACACAACCATGCAAGTGCCAGTCCCCTGCATTATATACTGAAAAATGGCTCCTGTCGCGTGGCGCGCCAGACCCACCTGGTCCTGGCGCGTGGCGCGACGGGTCTACTTTTAGGGTAGGGTAGCCTCGTGTCTAACATAGCCCTGGTGAGTCAAGGTTCGACGAATTTCGAAGTTTACAGCAAACTGTGATGATAATTATCCATTAGGGTTACCCCCCTTAAGTTTTAGGGGCCCTGATCCTAGTTTCAACTGTTCTGAAAATTTTAAGGGTCATGCAGTATTACTTGGGAGTCTCAATTAGGGTTTCCTATTGGACATAATAAAATAAGAAATAATAATTTTGATGAGAGTTGTTACATATTAACTCCATATATATACTATATTGAAGACTTACTCTGAAAAGTCAGCTACCTTATTTCCTCGAACAGTAACAGTTCGAGAGCTGCTGCATTAAACTTCTGATAGTGCATTACGTCTATTGACTTCGTCTTGTATCATGTTATAGGATTATCAGTGCATAAAGTAATTTAGCTTGAAAGTGGAGATTTACCTTGAAAGTGTCATATGTCATTTCAAGGGAAATCATGATTTAGCTTGAAAGTAGCATGTGTCATTTCAAGCTAAATCAACACACTATATATAGCATTCAAGCTAAATCACTTTAGACTTTTGCCATTTAGAGAATTTGGAGAGCTAGAGATCTAGAGAGAGATTCTAGAGAGAGAAAGCTTGTCCACGTGATTCAGGTTCTTGTACACTATCAAATCTATCAAAGAATCACATTTATATTACATCGTGTTTACTAGGTCACGTTCGTGTACGGTTTCCGCACGTTTCACGTTCGTTTCGCAATCGTTTCGGAGTCAAAACCGGTCCAACACGTGGTATCAGAGCAGGAGCTCGATTGCACTGATCTATCACACGATTTCGCACAGGATTACATTGATTTCAGATCTGCATATCATCGATTTCTTCTTATTCTACTTATTCTTCACGTTTTCTACAGTTTTTCGACAAATTGAACGGGATTTTGTGGTCCGAATCGGCTGATTTTTTAGTATATTGTGCGAAAACAGTTGATCTACAATCCTACCAAATTTCAGATTCAAACTCCTAGTCGTTTAGGAGAAATTCGATTTTTTGTGTCCGATTTCGTTGGATCAGCAAGATTTCGCTTGAGATTATGGCATGATTTCGCTTGAAAGTTAACATTTGACAGATTTCGCTTGAAAATATGACATGATTTCGCTTGAAAGTGGCTGTTGGTTTGTGATTTCGCTTGAAACATCATAGACTTGATTTCGCTTGAAACAGCATATACTTGATTTCGCTTGAAAACAACATAGATCAGATTTCGCTTGAAACAGCATACAGTTGATTTCGCTTGAAACAACATGGATTTGATTTCGCTTGAAACAACATAGAGTTGATTTCGCTTGAAACTGCATGAATCTTGATTTCGCTTGAACATCATCTTGGGATTTCGCTTGAAGTTATATCAGTTGATTTCGCTTCAACTGATCAACTAGTGATTTCGCTTCAAACTGGTCAACTTGGGATTTCACTTGAAAGAGGATTTTCGTGTCAAGATCATTTCACATCAACCGAGTGTCAGTCTATTTCAAGTTGATTGATATTGTTTGTACTGTTTGTGTTTGTTTGTGTATCTCTAGGTAATTCAAGAATTTCAAGTCATGTCGAATGTTGATCATGATAGATGGTGGAAAAGAGATAGTGCGAGATGGGAGATTGGCAAATTGTATGAACCATTTAAGGAAGCACAAAGAGCCAAGAGATGGAATGAAGAATTAGAGTGTTACATGGATCCACAGGGTAATCCAGTAGTTGATCCATCAAAAGTGGATTTTGATGCTGTAACCAATGTGTTTCCAAGTGAGGGCACTTTCAACACAAGAGGGCTTTCTGATAAAAGTTATTTGCCAAATTTGATGAACAAGTTAAAAGAAGTTTTTGAAGCAAGTCTACCAAAGGTGGTAGAAATGAAAAAGAGGAAAGAACAAGAACTGGAAAAGCTGATAGTGGAAGTAAAGAAAACGGCAGAAGAAATTGATGAAGAAGAAAAGATGAAAGATGAAGATCAGAAAAAGACAGAAGAAGGAGGTGTGATAACCGAAAAAATTCAAACTGAATCTTCTGAATTGTTAGACAAAGACAAAAGCATTGAACAGTCTGATGATAAAAATGAAAATAAGTGCAGGAATTGCATAGAAATGTGCAAAGCCTGTACCGAAAAAGATGAAACAATCAAAACAAAAGATATTGAAAAAAACAAACTTGAAAATATTTTCAAAACAAAATGTAAAGAAATGATTGAAAAAGAAGAAATTTTGAAACTAAAAGTTGAAAAGCTGACACAGAAATGTCAAGGTCTTGAAAAGGATAATGATGTTTATAGACAACTGTGTTCTACAAAATGTGTTGATTGTGTTGAAAAAGAATCTAAATTTCAAGATTTACAAAAACAGTATGATTCTTTAAAGTGCTCGAGTCAGAGAGTACAAGAAGCTTATGATACTTTGAAAAGCCAAGTCAAAAGTTTTGATCAAAGACTGTCTGAAACTTTAACAACCAAAGAAATGTATGAGAGACAGTTTAGAGAAAAGCAAATTGAATTGAACAAGTGTGTTGATGAAATTGCTAATCTTAAACAAGTCTTGGCTGAAAAAGAAAAGGTTGTTACCAAACTTCAAAGTTATCATAATTCTTCGTACATTCTTGAACGCATTTTCAACATCACACCAGATGACAAAGATACTGAAAATTGCAAAAAGGGTATTGGTTCAGAATTTCATCAGGTACCACCACCATTGAGAAACAATTATACTTTTTATGATGAGGAAAAGGTGGCAAAGGGTTTGAATATAGCTGACCAGTTACCTGAAAGTATCGATGTGACTTACACCAAATCTGATGATGCTAATGATTCAGAGGTGGTAAGTAAGGTTGTTGAAAGCGTTTTGAAAGATGAGTCAACAAAAGGTAAGTCTGAATCACAGGATGAAGATGAAGGAAATCTTTATGATGGTTATCTAAAAAACACAAAATCCGAGAAAAATTTGAATGATGATTCAAAAGGATTGGTTTATACCATGATTGGATCGGACAAACTATTCTTAGATGTTGTATTCCCGATTCAGAATGTGATTTCAGAGAAGGTCGATCAAGTTTTTAAAATGGTTGAGATTGAGAAGTCTGAGATTCCAAAGTTTGCTGGTAAAGGTCATAAATCGTTTTATAACAAACCTGGTTTTAAGAAGAAAAACATGAAGGCTGGTTTGGGTTATAAAAAGAAACGGAATTGGAATCAAAGTAAAAAACCAAATTTGAAACAAAAGATGAGTTTTGTTCAAGGGAAAAGCTTGAAAGAAGAGGAAAAACTCAAATTTGGACGACAGTCTAATGAGGAGTTTGATGCGATGAAAAAGAAACAACAACAGGCCAAGGACGTTTCAAAGAAAGTATGTTTTAAATGTGATCATATTGGACATGTTGCACGAAAGTGTCCAAATCCAAAGCCTGTTGATGTTGAAAAACAGAAATCTGAGGATGTGAAACCAAGGTCAACCAAAATTGATTCGAAACAAACTTGGAGGTACAATACAAACAAGTTTGCTTCAAATCAAAATTGGAAATCAAACCCGAACAGGTTCGATTCAAGACAGACCTGGAATTCTCACACACCCAGATTGAGAACAACACAGAGTTGGAGAACATATGTTAATATGACAAAATCTCAAGAGTTTTGGAAACCTAAAAATGTTGTTCAAAATCAAAAGGTTCAAAAAGAGACAAATTTTTACAAAAGAGGTACTCCGAAAGGTCAAATGTGGAGTGCTAAGAAACAAGTAACAATGGTAAAAGATGAAAAAGTTGAAGTCAAAATTGAAAACGGTTTAAATGACAAAGAGTTTCCGAAATTGAATGAACATTATTGTGTTGAAATGCCTAAGGTCCAACAGACCTGGGCTAAATTGTTCAAATGATTGATAAAGTTTGAATGTGCAGGTGCTCAACGAAGCTGAAGATTGTGAGAATGGTAGTAGGAGCAGCCTGGCACAGGAAGAGGTTGCAGGACCCTGGTTTGGTTGAACAGGGAGTTTAGTTTGAGTGATTTCTGTACATAAATAAACAATATTTTCAAAATCCTAAAAATTGAAAAATTAAAAACCAAAAATATGTTTTTAGTTTGTTAAAATTTGAAAAACCAAAAATATGTTGTTTTTAATTTTGTTTTTGATTGTATGTTGATTGAATACGCCGAAACCCTCACGGCTGATCAAACATGATTACTTTCATCAGATTGAAACACGGTTTTCAAACTGTTAAGATCAATGGGTTGTAAATCATGGGGGTACGTTATATTTTCTGCAAATCAGAGCACTTGAAGCAGAAAATGGATGGCGAGACAAAGCTATCAGTGTTGGTTGTCAAATTTTTCTTTAAATGATTTTGCATTTTAGGGGGAGAAATATTGTTAGAAAATCCAAAAACATTTGAAAATTTTGAAAAAGTCAAAAACATGATAAAATTCAAAAAATTGAGTTTTGCGTAAAAAGAGGAAATGATAGTACATCAGTTGACAGTTACAGTATGCTAAAGAAATGGAAAGTTTAAATGTGTTAAACGATCTCACTGTGGATGTGTCGGTAGATTTTTATACACTTAGTAAACTTTTTCGGGATATAAACCTAAATTTCACACTTGCTTATTTCGTGGGGAACACTACTTGGATATATAGGTAACCCCTGAAATCTCGTTTGAAAGGTTTCGTATTCTGATATACTAGGTCTTTATACTCAGTGATATCTGGGGTATTATTCCGGGACTTCTGCTGAATGGAAATTCTGACCTAGTCCTCGAATAATACTTTCTGCAAATGCTTGAAACATAGCATCACCCTCAGCATAAATGATAAGACAATAAAATTTCTTAGCAATGCTGTTGTAAAAAAGATCCTCTAAAGGGGACACACCCAAGTTGAGTCATGATCTCTCTGCTGAACGGTAGTTCTGACCTGAGCTCTCATGATTCTTCATAATTTATTAACCCCTTACAGATATCATTTGTGTTATAATTGCCTGTAAGACTGAATATTGGGATCTGGATAAGGGAGTATATTCAAGAGGTGGGACACATGAATGAGTTTAAGTTCTTAATACATCTAATTCGTATCCTGAATCAGTTGAAGTTTGTGTGAAAATTTAAGTGGATCAGTATATCGACAATCTAAGTGAATTGTTTAATTCTTAATGTGTAACTAAGCTCAACGGTACTTGTGACTTGTCAAAAACTGATATGATTCTCTGTCGCATACTCAAAACAAAAATATTGTTTGTAAATATGTTTGTACATATTTCTTTACTGTTTTATATTTTCAGAAAATACAAAAAGATTTTGATTTCTGCGTTATTTTCGACAACCGATGTCTGAGTGCTGAGTTTCAAAATCTAAGTAAGCTGATTGTGTTTCTGAAAAATAAAACAAGTTCATTAATTTGAAACTTGAATTAAAAATAAAAAAAATCAAAAACAGTTTGTGATATCTCCAAGGTCATTAGTTTGGACTTGGATGATTAACTGTGGGGGATTTGGATGCTTATATTGTTATAGAGCTAGTTTCCGATACGATTCGTTGAAACTGCCAAATTCATGAGAAGTGATTGAAGTTTGTTGATAGGGGGAGTGGATTAGAGAATTTGATTGAGAATTCAAAATGTTGTTACTCATAAATGTTTGAGAAATTGCAGATGGTAGTCCAGACTACGATCCCGAGAGCAAAGTCTAAGGAGGAGTCTGAAGACAAGCTTGTAGATGGAAAGCTAGGTGTCGATCCCTAAAAGCACGGAAGCTTGATGAAAGGGGGAGCCTGAAGCTGATAGAAGAAGAGAGTGATGGATGCGTACAATGTTACAATCTGAGTGAGGATGCAGAATGATCAAGACTGAAGGTGTCATAACAGAGAATAGTCACTGAAGACTTCGTCAATATCCGAGGGGGAGTCTGTTAGTGCATTACGTCTATTGACTTCGTCTTGTATCATGTTATAGGATTATCAGTGCATAAAGTAATTTAGCTTGAAAGTGGAGATTTACCTTGAAAGTGTCATATGTCATTTCAAGGGAAATCATGATTTAGCTTGAAAGTAGCATGTGTCATTTCAAGCTAAATCAACACACTATATATAGCATTCAAGCTAAATCACTTTAGACTTTTGCCATTTAGAGAATTTGGAGAGCTAGAGATCTAGAGAGAGATTCTAGAGAGAGAAAGCTTGTCCACGTGATTCAGGTTCTTGTACACTATCAAATCTATCAAAGAATCACATTTATATTACATCGTGTTTACTAGGTCACGTTCGTGTACGGTTTCCGCACGTTTCACGTTCGTTTCGCAATCGTTTCGGAGTCAAAACCGGTCCAACAACTTCGATACAAAATTATTGTTCGTTTATAAACAAGAAGATGAAACTAATTATTTGTATCGAATACATTTACATTCATGATATGCTTGCGGGTTTTACTAAAGGCCTTACATAATAACATATCTTACATATGAATGATTAGTTATTATTAAATTTCCTCAATTGTTTAAATTTGTTTGTCTATAAATACGTATATGTGCACCTAATGACATATAGAAAATAATTATACAAATTAATTAAAGGGCTTACCTCAGTCATTTTGGTCTTAAATTTACGTATGTTTTGATTTGGGATTGTAACATGATTAATGGGGGTCTTGAGTTGACAATAACTCAATGACTGTATTTTTCTGTTGCAATTTCAATTTGAAACATTGATTAATGTTTTAACTTGGCCAAACTTACTTATACTTATCACAAATGATCACTCGGCCAAGTGGGAGAATGTTAGAAATAACCCGTTGATGTGGCCTTACGGATCATTTGGTAACATTACCAATATGGCATAACTAGTCTCTGACAATTACTTGATGGTAGTAATTGTAATTGTTGATTAGTTTAAGGGGCAATTATGATTTCCCTTGAGGTACCTTTAATAGAGAATGTAAAGAGTTTTCATAACGGATTACTATTCATGATCATCATTCATTTTGATGTTAAATATGTATTGATCATAAGAGATGAACAACTCGATGTAGAACACCATTACAAAAATTCTCTAGTGTGATCCATCAACACAAGGTACCATAACGGGAATCATGACTTCATCTTTATCCTCAAAGATAATCATCCCTACAAGTAAGTATCTCTAACTTGGCATCTATATTTACGTTATGATTGAATAAACATGATTAGAGTTCTTTATTTCTGACCTATATTTAAAGATATAATCAACATGTTATATAGTAGAAATATGACGTTTTCAGGTTGGGGGAGCTGTGTTCTTATGTATGAGAATGTTTTGTTTATATATGGATGCGTTTTGGTCAATAATGGCGTTTTATTCATTAGTTGGCGTTTTTGGTATAGAAGTGTAAAGACCCTTTTACCCTTAATGAAGCGTGTCGACTCAATAGGATTCGTGTTATTTACGAAAACGTCACCGCGCCAATCTAGTCCATAGATTGTTTTGATCGGACGATCCATAAGCGTTCTCACACTTTTCATTTTTTTCTCTAAATCCTGACCCTAATAATCTATACTAATAGTACTCCTAACTTTCAAATAATTTCACTCACATATTCATCATATATCAACACTCGATTTTCACTCAATTTCATTCGCAAAACATTTACTTTTCCCATTTCATTCAAAATAATCCTTGTGAGCAAAATAAACGTAAATCGTGAGTGAGATTTCTCTTTGCTAACAAAACTGAAAGTTACAAATGTCATTAAACTACCCGTAAGATTATTATCAACAATAAACTATATGTTGTTTTTGAACGTCCAACAAAGCCCTATCCCCTAGGTACACTCTATGACAAAAGGCCACCCACGTCCGTAACACAAACAACGTTGATAACCTGACTCATCATCTAAAAAAAAAAAAAAAAAACCATCCGAAAACCTATTTTATTTCACCAATACTAAATGTTTATCTTCGTTCCCAATCATATTATATGTTTTCATTGCTCAACATTGTTGACATTACCCACACCAAACACATGATATTAAACTAAACATGAGTGGATGTTCAATACACCCTCCACCAAAATTGTCAAAATAAATACACACCCACTAATCTTCACTTCTTCAACATTTGGATTCCCAAATTCCCCAACCACCATGGCGACAATGGCCGCCACCCACTTCTTCCACAGCTGCTCCGGCGATGGTCTATCAAAATTCAGCAACCCACTTGCAGGTGGAACTTTGAAACAATCATCTTCTGTTTGTAAGTTCAAAGGCTTCTCATCTGGTCAACATGGTTGCAGAAGTCATGTGATTAAAGCCACATCTGATGCAAGAAAGCAAGTGGAGGTGAAATTCGTTACCCTTTTGTGGCTTTCTGTGTTTAGTGATGAAAAGATTGAATTTTTGTTTGTGGGTGTGTTTAGATTGTGTATAATCTTGATGAGAAGCTCAATAGATTGGCTGATGAGGTGGATATGAATGCTGGATTGTCAAGACTTACTCTCTTTTCTCCTTGCAAGGTTCGATGATGTTTTTTTTTTTAATTCTTTTTATTCTTTTTTTTGTTTGTGTTTGTTGATGGGTATGACTTGGTGGTTATTTTATGCCTAAGGGGCTGTTTGTTTACCGCTTAATGAGTTTCTTAATGGTTCAGAGCCCTTACTGGTTCAACACTTAATAGTTCAGACTGTTTGTTTCACGAGCAGAACACTTAATAGTTTAGACTGTTTATTTTACGAGCAAATGTCTTAATGGTTTAGACATTTGTCTAAGAATGGTTAAGCATTATACATAGTCTGAATGGTTAAGACCTATAATTTGAATTGGTCAGACATTTGCCTCTAAACGGTTAAGCATTATACATGCTCCTAATGGTTCAGACCTCTTACAGGTTCAGCACTTAATGGTTCAGACTTCTTACTGGTTCAGCACTTAACCATTCAGATTTTGCCAAACAGCCCCTAAATAATTGTTAACTTATTTTTTTTCTTTTTGTAAAAAATTGATGTTCTGAATATAGTTCCATATTTCCTTGGCAACTTAAAGATAGTCATATGTATCTTGAAGTTAAAAGCAGCCAATTTGACTTCATAAGTCAATGATGTACCACTTTTTTTTTTTTTTTTGAAGGGGTTAAGATATATAGGCTTTTGTTGACTAAAAACTATATGTTTGTTTATAAGGCTGCTAAAACAAGCAACAATGACTCATTTTGTCTTCATATCGTTGATGAACATATGTACTCTCATCAGGGGTGGCTCGACTGTAAAATAAGTTGAAGTTTGTGGCAACCATATCCAAGGGTCCCCAAATCTTTAGGGTTTATAAAAATGTGTGTCATCATAAGCAAATTTATATCTTTTCATAAAAATGACCAGATTTTGGAACCTGCTTTAGGCCCCCCCAAATGGGTTAAGCCGGCCCTGTTAATAGTTGTTGGTTAATTTTCTCATGAGTTGTTTAAATTCGATCTACTTTCTGTTTTGTGAAGATTATGCCTTATGAACTGATTTTGAAATCTTTGCAATGCAGATAAATGTATTTCTTCGAATAACGAATAAGAGGCCAGATGGGTTTCATGACTTGGCATCTCTATTTCATGTAAGTTGCATAGTATGCTGTTTATTTTGCACAGATTGTGTTTTAGCTCTGCTGTTAACTCATAATCAACACCGATAGTTGTTGATATTTTATTCCATATGTTGAAAATTGGACCGTTTTAAACTTAGGTGATCAGTTTGGGAGATAAGATAAAGTTCTCCTTGTCACCATCAAAATCTACAGATCGCCTGTCAACTAATGTAGCAGGAATTCCACTTGACGAAAGAAATTTGGTAAAGTAGCAATCTTTGATCTTTTTGTGCTTTTAGTGTCACATATTTTAATGTTTTATGAAATCTTTTGTGCATTCAGATTATAAAGGCCTTGAATTTATACCGCAAGAAGACTGGAAGTGACAAATTCTTTTGGGTAAGATGTATAAAATTACAAGAAATTATGTATCTTTAGCAGTTACATCATATATAGATGGTTATAACTGAATTAGACACCCTTTTTTGCTTCTTTGGGCATGCACCTAGGAGTCTTACCAAATTGGGTGGGCTGGGTAACAGGTCAAAAACGGGTGATCTTTTGTTACGGGTTTAAAATGGGTGGAATCTTGACCAAAACACATTGGCCCATGATTATTCATTTTTTTGGTAAATAATTAGATCACAAGAAATATATTGTCTAATAAATATTGTAAGTCTCTGATTTAATGATTTCGGAAGTTTTATCGTTAAAAATACACTTTGGGTGAGTTTTGACCCATTTCCTTTTAAGTTACTCGTTTACTAGTTGGACTGATAAAAGATAAGACAATCTGGATTGACCCTTCATAAGTTCATGTGTCGAAATTACAACCTCTATTATTCACTTATGATATTTTGTGGCAGGTTCATGTTGATAAAAGAGTTCCAACCGGGGCCGGGCTTGGTGGTGGAAGTAGTAATGCTGCAACCGCTCTTTGGGCGGCAAATCAGTTCAGTGGTGGTCTAGCCACTGAAAAAGAACTCCAAGAATGGTCCGGTGAGATTGGTTCAGATGTCCCCTTCTTCTTCTCCAATGGAGCCGCCTATTGCACCGGTAGAGGTGAGGTATGTCTTTTCACAGCCAAACTCACTCTTATCCGTTTTATCATTTATATAACCAGACAATCAATTTGCTATTTTTTTTTTATAATTTTATACTAATGTCGAGTAAACTATTGCTTGAAATTTGAGCTGTTTGTCACATTGCTGATCTCAGATGGTTCAAGATATACCCTCACCTGTACCTTTCGACTTGCCAATGGTTCTTGTCAAGCCTCCCGAGGCATGCTCCACAGCTGAAGTTTACAAGGTAATTTTTATCGGTGGGTGGGTCATGCAAGTTGCGTAACAGGTCAAAACAGGTTCGGGCTGAAACGGGTGAAAACAGGCGCGGGCCGAAATGGGTCATAACAGGACGTGTGGGGTTCAAATGCAATTTTCTCCCTGTTTTAAAGCTTTTATAAGCAATAAATGGCATTTTTATATTACAAAAGGCATACAATTCTCATAATCAAAGTCTAAATAAAACGATTTTGGAGTTTAACATTAAATATAGATTTTAGGTAACTTTTAGCCCATTTGACATGTTCTCTGTTTTTTATTTGACCCGTCTGAGATAGAACACAACCAAATCAACCTATTGATGACTAAATAAATTTAAACTGCCACCTCTACTTATGACGATGATATTTAAATATTGAAATGTTGCTTATCAGCGGTTCCGGTTAGAAGTATCAAGTACGGTTGATCCTTTAGCCTTGCTTGAGAAGATATCAAAGAATGGAATATCACAAGATGTTTGTGTAAACGATTTGGGTATGAAGTTACTAAGATTTATTATAAATGCGACATGACATTAAAATAGATTTCTCCCATGGAAGATTAATATCACTACTTCATGTTTGGTATTACCACAGAACCGCCTGCATTTGAAGTGCTTCCATCTTTAAAAAGATTAAAACAACGCATAATTTCTGCGGGGCGTGGAAAATATGATGCTGTTTTTATGTCTGGAAGGTACCAAGAATTCTCAAATGAGTGTTTATCGTGACATTGGGAGGGGTGGTAATCATGTCGGGTTGACAGGATGATGGGTTCAGGTTGGCTGGTTGAATTGATGAACCTGAACATAACCCATCTATTTATCCGTGTCAACCCAGACACACTTACAATCATGTAACCGGAACACAACGTCACAACCTAGTTAACCTATTATGTCTAAACGAGTCAAATAGGTTGGCGGGTTGTAAACGGGGTGATTGGTTGTAAACAAGATGTAAAATGTGTTAAACGGATTGGTGGGTTGTAATAAATGGGTTAAACAGGTTGACACATTGACGTGTTTTATTAAAAGGAAACAAGATGGGGGGTCAACTTGTTTAAGTGAACAGGTCAACCCGAATGCGACTTGTTTAATTAAATGGATAAACAGGTCAACTCAAACACGACTTGTTCATTAAATGGGATAAACATGTCAACCAAAACATGACTTGCTTATTGAATGGGTTAGATATGACAACCCAAAACCCGATTATCATGTCGTGTTAGGAATTGCCGCCCCTACCGACATCATGTTCATGTATGGCATCAAAGCATAAAAATGAACCATGTATGATCTTTACTATATTATTCTATTGATTTTGCAGTGGAAGCACGATAGTAGGGGTTGGATCACCGGATCCCCCACAATTTATATATGATGAAGAAGATTATAAGGACGTCTTCTACTCAGGTAAGTCAAGATTTCTTGTCCCTTTGATCTGTAAGCTCTTCTGTTAATCTGTATCTTAGACATTTGATCGTGTTGTGAATACAGAAGCTAAGTTCATCACACGTGTGGATCAACAATGGTACGCAGAACCATCTTCATCAAATGCCGATTCACTTGCAGACCAATCCAGTTTCACTGCATAATCCAAAGATGGATGTTTGTTGTTGCTGTATGCTTAATAACCCTTTTAGGATCCACTCATGATCCTTCTTTTATATATATTAATGAACATTAGTTTGGATTTTTTCATATCAAAGTTGTAGTGATACTTAGCCATTGAGTTTAAGCCTCAAGGAGCATGTGTTGCCTAGTTAACAACACTTGTCAACATGGTTCTTTGAAGCATTGTCATTGTCAATTTTATAGCCTGTTATAACCAATGTAATAAAAATCCCAAGTCAAGTAATAGAAAATATATAAATTGAAAATATTATTCAACATCTGATATATAAGAAATTTTTGAACTTTGATTTTACTTTTGAAATTATGACCGAAAATCTGAAATATCATATTAAAAAGCTTTTGATATTCAACATTAAACTAAGTTATATTTGGATTATGTGTTTGACTCCTTCCCGAGCCTCGCTTTTATACCATCCACGATACTTTTGTTTACTGCTTCAACTTGACCATTTCCTTGTGGGTGTGCCACCGAGGAAAAGGTATGTTCGATGTTCAGCTCTTGGAACTAATTCTGGAGGTCTTCAGCAGCGAAGTTTGTTTCGTTGTCTGTTATGATTCTCAGAGGTAGCCCGAAACGACAAATTATTTGTTCCCAGATGAATCTTCGAACTACTGTAGACGTGGTTGATGCCAGCGCCTTTGCTTCAACCCACTTTGTAAAATAGTCTACTGCGACTATGATAAACTTTACCGCTCCTGGGGCTTCTGGAAAAGGGCCGGCCATATCTATTCCCCAATGCTGGAACGGTCATGCCGTTGTTACGGGGACTAGTTCATTCTTTGGTCGCATTGTTTTTGGGGCTTGCCTATCACAACCACTGCATTTCCTTAAAACTTTGATTGCGTCCAGCTGCATCCCTGGCCTATAATAGCCCGCGTTCATCACCTTTGCTACCACCATTCTTGGGCCTGCGTGAATGCCACAGATGCCTTCGTGTACTTCGCGGATTAGGTAATTGGCATCTTCGGGATCTACGCATCACAGTAACGATCCAAGATATGATTTTCTGTATAGGATGCTGTCAGACATCTGGTAGTGTTCGGACTTGTATTGTATCATCCTTGCTTCAACTTTGTTTTCAGGCAGGATTCCCGATTGGAGATACATGATAATTGGGGTCATCTAGGATGTCGCCCCAAGTTGGATGACGTTCACCTGTCTTAGTGGGACTGACGGGTTGTTTAGAACTTCAATGCGCACGTCTTTAGCCAGATGTTGGAAACTGGTTGATGCGAGTATGCTTAGTGCATCTGCTGGCTTGTTTTCACTTCTATTGATGTGATGCACCTTGTAAGAGTTAAAGCTTAGAAGCAATGTTTTTGCTTGTTCTTGATATAGTGCCATAACGTCTCCCTTGGCATCATACTGACCATTGATCTGCCCAGCCACGAGCATTGAATCGACGTGCGTTTCTATGTGTTTGACTCCCATTTTGATTGCCAGTCGCAATCCGGTTAGAAAAGCTTCATACTCGGCCTCATTGTTTGTGCTTTTGAAGTCTAGGCGTATGGCGTATGTGAACTCGTGCTTTTCGGGACTTACCAGCCTGAGGCCTGCACCTGCACCATTTTCATTAGATGCGCCATCTGTATACAGCAGCCAAGGCTCCTCTAAGTATTGTTTTTCTGCCTTCTCCATTGCTTTGCATTCTCTGTCTTTATCATTGGCCACCTCAGTGAGGAAATCGGCTAGCACCTGACCCTTGATCGCTGGCCTTGGTCTGAAAACCACGTTATGGCCCCCAACTCAATAGCCCACTTTGCTAATCTTCTAGATATCTCTGGTCTTGCGAGGATGTTGCCGATGTTGTAATTTGTCAGAACATGAATAACATGGTTAGCGAAGTACCTGCGCAATCTTCTGGACGCGTGAATCAGCGCGAGGACCAGCTTTTCCATTATGACATATCTTGTTTCTGGGTCATTCAAAGTGCGAGATACGTAGTACACCGGTGTTTGTACGCCTTGTCTGTCGACCAGTAGGACTGCTCCTACTGCTCTTTCTGAAGCTGACAAGTACATGACTAACGGTTCGCCTTTTATTGGGGCTGTTAGCGTTGGTAGGCGTATCAGACAGTCTTTCATTTCTCAGAATGCATGCTCAGCTTCCGGAGTCCATTGGAACTGGTTCTTCTTTACGCAGTTGCGAAGGGTTTTGATGAACGGAAACGATTTTGCTGCATGGTTGGCAAGGAAACGATTTAGTGCTGCTAACTGTCCGGCCAACTTCTGCATTTCTTTTATCGTCGATGGTGAAGGCATCCGCTCTATCGCTTGCACTTTTTCGGGATTGACTTTGAATCCGTCCTTGGTAACGATGAAACCCAGGAACTTCCCCTCTTCCATCCTGAAGGAGCACTTCACTGGATTTAGTTTGATGTTTACCCCCTGCAACGTATCAAACGTTTTCTGAATGTTCACTAACATCATATTCTCTTCCTTACTCATGATGACCAGGTCATCCATGTATACTTCGATGTATTTTCCGATGGCGTCGCTGAATGTTTCGTTCATCAACCTTTGATAAGTTGCCCCTGCATTCTTTAAACCAATGAGCATTTTGTATAACAATACAACCCTGTTGGTGTGTGAAATGCAGTTTTGTCTTCATCCCGGATAGCCATATGCACTTGATGGTATCCTTTATAACAATTGAGGAAGCATTTCCATCTAAAAGACGCCAGTGAGTCGATTTTCTCATCAATCTCAGGCAGAGCATAACAATCGCGCATGCATGCTTTGTTCAAATCTTTGTAATCCATGCACATTCTCCAACTGCCGTTTCCTTTAGGGACCATTACTGGGCTGGCTACCCAGATTTGATAACGAACTTCTCTAATGATACCAGCGTTTAGCAGTTCCGTGATTTGCTCTTGCATGGCATCGTGCTTTATGTCTCCCAGATGACGTTTCGTGTGTACCACTGGCTTGGCGTTTTCAGCGACATTCAGTCTGTGTTCTGCTATGTGCCGTGGAACGCCAACCATATTGGCCGGTGTCCAGGCAAAAACGTCCATATTCTCAAACAATAACTTCTTGAGTGTTGCGCGCGTGAGCTCTGACATTGCCGACCCCAAATTGACAGTCTGCTCTGGATACTTGTTGTTTAGTATCCATTTTTCGGGTTCTGCGCGCGGTGTAGGTTTGCTTTTTTTGCTGGTCTGATCTCATCGGTCGCCAGGACCTCTTTGCTTGCATAAATTATTGCTATCCCTATTTTTGTCGGGAAGCCAACGGCTGAATATGGCCCTGAACAAATCATGTTAAAATCTCCTTGTGTCACGGCCCCCGACGCGGTTTGACCCGTTTCAGGAGCCGCGGGACAGAAATCCCGTGGTATTTAATTAACAGCGGAAGTTTCTTCAGGATCTTTTTAGAACTGAAATATTTCCCTATTATTTTATTTCACAATTCGGGATAAAACCCGGTAATTTACAATATTGAGATTTCACAAAGAAATCTTTTATTTTACGAAACATGTTTCTTTATTTTATACTGAGCCACTTCCTTAAGCTGATAGTGCTTCACGACACTTTTCCTGGATCACAACAGATCACCTGAAACATGTTTGAAAAAGGTTTTGTCAGCGGAAAATACTGAGTGAATCATTCTATTTTCTAAAACGACTCGTTTGTTATAATTTACAGTATTAAGAGCGATTACAATGTTTCTGATATCAAACCTGTCACACCCCCAAAATCCACACGCGGAGTATCACCGTTTGGAGGCGTGACTGACCAGGATCAAGCCACCAATCATATTGAACAAACATATAAGTAAACATAATTCAACCAAACAATATGAAAGGTGTTCAAAAACCCAAAGCATAGTTAAGTGTTTAGCGGAAGCATAATTGTAAAACCCATAGCAAGTATTAAATATGAAATAAAGTAATGATTAAAGCATGGCACACATCGCCATGTCCCACAACGACCGTTCCTCCGTGTGCAAGCTCCATAGGTACCTAATGACCTGCAAGGCATGTAGCAACGAATCAACAACAAAGTTGAGCGAGTTCACAGTTGGTTGTTTGGTTATAGTATTCATTTCGTAAATCGTATGTTCGTTTTGTAAACCATGTATCGTATTAATCCTTATCGCGGCCAATCCAGGCATCCGTGCGATGATTAGTGGGGGCTTCCCATGTGTTACTAGACCACGCGTATCGACTGCTACGAAAATGTAAGAGGTGCCCTAAGTCAATGTCTATCAGCATTGACCCTTTGCCCATAGTCCATTAGTACACGCCCGTCCGACTGGCACGGTGTGAGGTTTGTTAAACCTAATAGCGCTATTAACTAATGACCCGCTCGCCATAGGCCTCGACGATTAAGTCGATAATTGAGGGACTTCCTTTGATAGAGGTGATGGTCTTAAGATCATGTACGTAGGCTTTACGCACGTGCCCTTCAATCCGAGGACAGTAGTAAGTATAACTGTACGTAGGTTTTACGTACGTGCCCTTCAATCCGAGGACAGTAATAATCTGTTTAATAGTAATAGTTGTATGAGTAGTTATTCAATCCCATTCCCAACCCCTGGGAATCCCATGCCTTGGCTAGTGTGAACTCACCTTGGTTTGCTCGGTATGCTAAACTATGTGTTCGCAAATAATCAATCAAGTCCTATAGTATGCACGTATACTCAATTAGTTCTTGTTCGTAAGGTTTCATGTACAATCAATACCACAGAGTGTTTGGCCGTTAACGTCATGCATCATACAACAGTCAAACAAGTTCACATAATTCATGATTCACATAGTTGATTACTCATTCTATTACATCCATATCATCCATTAATATACTTAACAAAAGTAACACACTTAGCGGAGTTAAGATGCTTAACATAATTATACTTAACAGCAATTAACATTCTTAACAGAGTTAACACGTTTAACTGGATTAACAACCTAATGTAGTTAAGAACAAATAGAGTTGCATACACACAAGTTTAATAACTAACAGTGTTAATTAAATAAATAGAGTTAACAACTTAACAACATAATAGGGGTTTTACATGCTTAACAGAGTTAGTATATTTAACAGAATTGACTTCTAGCTGAACCATAAATAATTGAGTTTGCATGCTTAACAAGATTACAAACTAACAGAGTTATAACTAACAGTTTATAACTAACAGGGCCGAAAACACTATGATTCGAAATCCACATGAGCCGAAATCCCCTTAAGGGCCGAAATCCAACTTGGGCCGAAAACACTTATTGCCGAAAACCCTTTTTGGGCCAAACATACTTGGGCCTAAATCCACCTGGCCGAAATCCCTTTAGGGGACGAAATCACCTTGGTGATTTCGTTGAGCCTAAGATGTGACGAAAACATAAGTGTTTTCGTTGGTAAAATCATCATCAACAACAGCAGGTTGCGTAACAAATAACAAGTCTTAATCATCACTTATCAGATCCAAACATTTATACTAACAATCGGTCAAACAGGAGCTAAATCATTCGATTAGATATAACAGTTTGTGAACAACCACATAAACATCCATAAGTGCCAAATCATCTAAAACAGATTATTTCATGATCATACGTTAAGCATCCTAAGTCAACAGAATATGTATATCACTAACCAGAGATCGAACAAGGAGGGTCTGGCTTCGACCGAGAGGGGGCTGCCGTCAAGTTCCAAGGGTAGAGAGAGAGAGAGAGAGAGAGTGTGTGAGTTGTGATTAGGGTTTGCCAAATAATGTTCACATAAAGGTTAAACATATATTTATCAAATCAGATATTTATCAAATCACAACTGGGCCAAAGCCCATTTATCTATTTGGGGTGATTTCGTGGGTGAGGTCTCCAGCCCAAAAATCCATATTTAGTTATAAGATACCAATTAACACAAGATCCCTCATTAACATACACTACAAACACATTTAATCCACACACCATATGAATCGTACACATCATATAAATTACAATACGATTTGTCATAATACACACGTGTACAGTTGTGAACAAACAATTCGTGTCAAACAAACGATCTATACAATTAACGTGCAATAATACGAAGATGGAATCTCAGAAACTCGGGTTGTCACAAAACCAACTACCCACGGTATTTGTCACTTGACCGGATCTGTGACTATGGTCATATCCCCCATTGGCTGCCCCAATGGTGACGATTATCAAGTAATGTATACAAAACCCCACATACCGGCTGTAACTTGGTGATTACAAAGACTTAATCCCCGTAATTTTAACTTTGAAAATAAACATGCTTTTGTAAATAAATTTGATAAAAAGAGAGAATAACTCACATTGCAGATTTAACAGAGCTTATTGTACTGATTAGCCTTGATAACCTAGTTTAAATAATCATGCACACAAACTAGGTTAGTAACTTAATACAACATTTACGATAACTCACGGGATTAAAACCTTCACAACGAATGACAAAGTGCGATACTTAAACATCCATCGATTTAACGACGAATGACAAAGCATAAACCCTAATGTGGGCAGCACTTAAACATCCATTGGATAGTTTAATCGATCGGACATTGAATCGTAGCAGCGATCGAGTTATTACCCTGAATTGTGGCAGCACTTCGTGATCGGTGTGTGTTTTAGGACTGTTTTGATTATAACTCAGCGTACAATTTGAAATTGAACGTCGAACGAACACTCAATTGCATGAAACAGACGCTACTATTTATACTTTAAAAATGCTCCCCTCGCGTGTCGCGACAGGAACATATGTTCCTTTCGCGTGGCGCGACAGGTAACATTCTAGGGTAGGGTAGGTACGTGTCCCAGTAGGCTTGCTGAGTTGGTGTTGCATGAAAATTCGATTCCCACGTCAAACTGTTTGGATTTTACCGAATAGGGTTTACCCCCTTGAGTTTTAGGGGCCCTGATCCTGATTCCGAGTGTTCTGAAAATTTTAGGGATTATGCAGAATCATTTGGGTTTCTCAATTAGGGTTTCCTATTGGTCAAATTAAAATAATAAATAGTACTTTTTATGAGAGTTGTTACATTCTCCCTACCTTAATAAAAATCTCGTCCTCGAGATTTACTGGAATTAGTGAGAATACTTTCGCTTCATTTCCGATTCCAGCTCCCAAGTATATTCAGCTCCTCTCTTTGAATCCCATCTGACTTTGACTAAAACTAGTCGTTTGTGTTTGAGAAACTTGATCTTTCGATCCTCAATTTGAAGAGGTTTCTCAACAAATTTCAGCTTTTCGTTTACCTCTATATCTCGAAGAGGTACTACCAGTGATTCATCTGATAAGCATTTCTTGAGATTGGATACATGAAATACATCATGTACTCCTGCTAATTCTTCTGGTAGTTGTAAACGATAAGCAACTGGTCCTATACGTTGGATTACTGAAAATGGTCCTACGTACCTTGGACTTAGCTTTCCTTTCTTTCCGAATCTAACTACTCCTTTCCAAGGAGAAACTTTCAATAGTACTTTGTCTCCAACTTGGAATTCTAACGGCTTGCATCTATTGTCTGCATAACTCTTCTGGCGATCTCGAGCCGTCTTCAGTCTTTCCTTGATTTGAGTAATCTTATCAGTCGTCTCTTGCACTATTTCAGGACCTGATAATTGACTTTCTCCTATTTCTGCCCAACAGACTGGAGTTCTGCACTTTCTTCCATACAGTGCTTCAAATGGGGCGGTTTCAATACTTGAATGATAGCTATTGTTATAGGAGAATTCAATTAATGGTAAATGATCATCCCAATTTCCACCAAAATCTATTACACATGCTCTGAGCATGTCTTCTAGAGTTTGGATCATCCTTTCACTTTGTCCGTCTGTTTGGGGATGATATGCAGTGCTCAGATTTAATCGAGTTCCCATAGCTTGCTGGAAACTTTTCCAAAAATGAGAAGTAAAACGACTATCCCTATCCGAAACAATGGAGAGTGGAACTCCATGTAAGGATACAACTTCATCTACATACAATTTTGCCAACCTTTCCGTACTAAAGGTTTCTTTCATTGGTAGAAAGTGAGCTGATTTGGTTAATCGATCCACAATTACCCAAATCGCATCATTACCTTTTCTGGTTTTGGGTAACTTAGTAACAAAATCCATTGTTATAAGTTCCCATTTCCATACAGGCATTTCTAATTGTTGTAGTAGACCTGAGGGTTTCTGATGTTCTGCCTTAACTTGTGAACAAGTGAGACATTTAGAAACATATCGTGCTATATCATTTTTCATTCCTATCCACCAAAAGTTCTTTCTTAAATCTTGGTACATCTTATTGTTTCCTGGGTGCATAGTATACCTAGATTTATGAGCTTCTTCTAAGATCTTATTTCTTAATTCTCCCTGTTTCGGTACCCAAATTCTGCTTTTGTGGAATCTCCAAATTCCATCTGCTCCTTGTTCTAATTCCTTTATTCGTCCTTTCATTCCTTCAGCATCATCCTTGATTGCTGTAGTTTGAGCATTCTTCAATTGTTCCATTAAATCTATTTGTAGATTTAATCTGAGAGCACGAACCCGTCGTTGTTTCTCATAATATTTACGACTTAAGGCATCTGCAACTACATTTGCCTTTCCTTCGTGATACTGAATATCACAGTCGTAGTCACTTAGGATTTCCATCCATCTCCTTTGCCTCATGTTTAACTCTTTTTGCCTAAATATATATCTTAAACTTTTATGATCTGTATAAACAGTAAATTTACTTCCATACAGATAATGTCTCCAAATCTTAAGGGCAAAAATTACGGCTCCTAATTCTAAATCATGAGTCGTATAGTTTTCTTCGTGCTTTTTCAATTGCCTTGAAGCATATCCAATCACCTTTTTGCGTTGCATAAGCACACATCCATATCCTAGTTTTGAAGCATCACAATATACCTCAAAATCTTCAGTTCCTTCTGGTAAGGCTAAGATTGGTGCATTTGTTAATTTCTGCTTTAATATTCTAAAGGCTTCTTCTTGCTTTGGTCCCCATTCAAACTTAACTGCTTTACAGGTTAGCTTAGTTAATGGAACAGCTATCTTGGAAAAATCCTTAATAAACCGTCTATAGTACCCAGCTAAACCTATAAAACTTCTAATTTCCATTGCTGTTTGTGGAACCTTCCATTTGGTAATTGCCTCTGTTGGACCGTTGTACGACCTCTAAAAGTCAGTTAAGGCGTTCATCTTTGAATACAAAGGCGGAATCAATGTATACAAAGTCATAACAGCTTTTTTCTTTTTAATTTTCCTTCTATTAATTCCTTCTGAGTCTTTACAATGAATTTCTGACAAAAATTCAGCAGCACCTCGACTCACATACACTCACAACTCTGATCTGTCGCTTCAAATGACCTAACCACCTATTTATAGAGTGTATGATTTCGCTTGAGGCTTGTTCAAGCGAGATCTCTTATGCTGATTTCGCTTCAAGCATATACAAACCCTCTCAAGCGAAATCTCTTGTGTTTAAACATAAAAACCCTAACTTAAACCCTATTGTGTTATCATTCAAACAATCCTAGACACAAGACTTGATAATGACGTAATCAGCAGACATTTAGTGCACCAACAGACTCCCCCTTGGATGTTGATGAAGTCTTTGGCTTCAAGTATTTGTCTTTAACAATCTTCAAACATTGTAAAAACTCTCATCAATCTTTATCTTCAAGCTTTAAACTTTAAACTTCAATCTTCCCTTTGACTGTTGATCCAGACTCCCCCTTTCACAGACTCCTCCTCTCGATATGCTAGAATCTGAGAAATCTGGTTCAATCTTTGACAATTAGCTTCCGTTGGAAATAATGAAGTCAAATCCTGTTACTTAACCAACAAACATAACCATTCTATCTTTTCAACAATAAAACACAAACTCAATCAGCTATAGCAATCCACTCAAATATTCAGGTCCAAGTTAATGACCCTGATTACTTGATTAATCTACCAAGTCCAATTTAATGACCTTGGTTGATCTTTTGACGAATCAATACTGATTTTAAAACAACAATTTTAAACATTTTCTGAAAATAACAAGTATCAAGTTAATGAACTTGTTTTTGACTTTTCAAACAATTCAAACTTCCTCAAAGTAAGCTCTCCTCATTCTTCAGTCCAGAATCTCCTGCATCTGCTTCAAACATTTGAGAATTCAACAATCAACTCTCCACTTTGGTTTGTCTAAAATAAAGCAGAAATAAAATCTTTTTGGATTTTATCAAAGTATTCTAAACTAAGAAATGAAATACAGAAAACTTAAATTGCAGAAAGTAAACAAAGTAAACTATTTACAAACATATTTTTGGTGAGCGTGTCAGGGAATCATATCAGCTTTTCAGACAAATCACAAGTACCGTTAAGCTACATTTCATACATAGATTTAAACAATTTACCTCGATTGTCGATATACTGATCCATCTTAAATTCCCATACAAATTTCAACTTATTCAGGATACGATTTAGATGAATTAAGAACTTAGATCATTCATGTGTCCCACCTCTTGAATATACTCCCGTATCCAGAATCTCAATAATCAGTCTTACAGGTGAAAATACTACAATGATATCTGTATATAATTTAGGTATGCGAGGGCCGAGGGATCTCAGATCGATACTTCCGTATACGCAGAGAGATATCAGCTTCGACTTTTCGGTGTGTCCCCTTTAGAGGATCTTTTTGCTTACAACAGCAGCATATATCAATTTTAATTGTTTCAGCATGCTGAGGGTTTAATGCTGTGTTCCAAGCATTTTAGCAAGTATTAGCCAGGGACTAGGTCAGAACTACCGTTCAGCAGAAGTCCCGGAATAATACCCCAGACATCATAGAGTATAAAGACCTAGTATATCAGATTAAGAGACCTTTCAAACGAGATTTCAGGGGTTACCTATATATCCAAGTAGTGTTCCCCACGAATTCACAAGTTTGAATTTAGGTTTATATCCCGAATAAATCTACTAAATGTGTGAAAACCTATCGACACATCATCAGTAAGATTGTTTAACTCTTTTATACTTTCCAATTCTTTAGCATACTGTGATCGTCTAGCTGATGTACTATCATTTTCCCTATATACACAAGCTCTTTTTCATTTTATCATGTTTTTGTATTTTTGCATTTTTACTGTTTTTGTATTTTCTGAAAATAAACTATGTACAAACATCTACTCCCCCTAAATACCAAAACAAGTAAAAATTCGACAAACCATTGCAGATTGTTTCTCGTCTTCATCCGCAACAGTACTCTCATCAACGCCAATTATGCCATCCGACACCGACAAAAGCTTCATACCATTCAGTTTTAACAAATATTTAAACCGATTTTTATCAAAAGCTTTGGTATGTAAATCAGCTTTCTGTTCGTCTGTGTGGATTTTCTCAATTCGTATCAACTTTTTCTCAAAGCAATCACGAATAAAGTGATGACGAATTTCTATGTGTTTAGTTTTAGCGTGATGTACTGGATTTTTAGTTATATTTATTGCGGCCTCATTATCAACAAAAAGAGGTGTGTTAAGAAACTGCAAACCGTAGTCGCGCATCTGTTGCTGTATCCACAAGATCTGAGAGCAGCAACTGCTAGTAGAAACATACTCCGCTTCACAAGTAGATAACGCCACAGACGTTTGTTTCTTACACTGCCAGGTAACCAATCTAGGACCAAAGAACTGGCATCCTGCAGTTGTTGATTTTGAATTGACTTTGCAGCATCCGAAATCCGAATCGGAATACCCTTCGAGCGTAAAATCGCCTTTTCTAGGATACCACAACCCCAATGAAGGAGTTCCTTTCAGGTAGCGTAATATCCTCTTTACTGTGATCATGTGCGATGCTCTCGGGTTAGACTGAAATCTTGCTGCGAGGCACGTTGGGTACATGATATCAGGACGTGAAGCAGTTAGGTACATTAAAGAACCTATCATGGATCGATAAAATGTTTCATCAGCCCTGTCTCCGGTGAGATCTGGGTGAATCCCATGATTTGTTGCAAGTGGGGTAGCAGCTGGAGTAGAACTTGACATCCCAAATTTCTCTAGAATATCATGAACGTACTTTGACTGATGAATGAAAATTCCTTCAGGAAGTTGTTCAACTTGTAAACCCAGAAAGAATTTCATCTCCCCCATTGATGACATTTCAAACTTCTGCTTCATCACTGATTCGAAATCTTTGCATAGATTTTCATTTGTTGACCCAAAGATTATATCGTCCACATAAATCTGAACTATCAGAAGATGACCATCGACTTCTTTAGTGAAGAGAGTGGCATCCACTTTTCCACGAATGAACTTGTTGGCTAGTAGGTGTTGAGACAAAGTCTCGTACCAGGCTCTCGGGGCCTGGTGTAAACCATACAGCGCTTTGTCCAATAAGTAGACCTTGTTTTTGTGGATTGGATCGGTAAAGCCCGGTGGCTGACCGACATAAACCTCCTCTTTAACCTTCCCATAAAGAAACGCCGATTTAACATCCAACTGATAAACTTTGAAGTTCTTCCAAGACGCAAATGCTAGGAAAATTCTGATAGCCTCTAGTCGTGCTACAGGAGCATAGACTTCGGTAAAATCAATTCCCTCCTGTTGACTAAAGCCCTGAACAACGAGTCGAGCTTTGTTCCTTACGACAACTCCTCTATCGTCCCTCTTACACTTGAATACCCACTTAGTGTTAATTTTCCTATGACCATCCGGCAAATCAACTAACTTCCACACTCCCAATTTCTCAAATTGACTAAGTTCCTCCTGCATAGCATTGACCCAAGAGTCTTCAGTAAGCGCCTCTTTGTAAGTTCTTGGTTCAATCTGCGAGATAAAACAACTTAATGAGAATTCAGTTTGCAAAGGAGCAACTTTTGTATAAAAACAAGTAAGCCCTTTATCAATCTGATTTCGAGTGCGAACACCAGCTTGCAATTCTCCTATAATCAACTCCTCTGGATGATATGAAAAAGTTCGCGGCATCACTTCACTCGGAACATCTACATTTCCCTCCAGATTAGTAACATTCTGCTCTGCATCTTGTTCACCAACTTGGTTTGTTTGACCTGAAATCTGAATCTGCTCCCCCTCAGAATTTGAATCTGAATCACCGTGATAAAAAACTGGCATGTTTTCAGTTTCTAGATTATCATTATGAGCCGACTGATTATCCTGAGCAACTTCATTCTGTTGGACATCATCATGTTCACCAGCATTACTTGGACCTGCTTCATCGTCATTTGAAGTTTCCCGTGGTCTCCTCGAATACTCAGCTGGGAATCTTAACTGCGATTCATATTCACGCAAAATATCCAACTCATCAAAGAAATCTTCATCTTCCTCCGATTCTTCTCTCATGTCAAACGAATCCCAAAGTTTGTCATAATGATAACGCCATGAATCACCAGGATTCTGCGGCGGCATAGTATAACCTTGACATTCAACATTTGCAGCTTCAATAATCCGCTTCTCACTTGGAACGAAGACACGTCGCAATGGATTTGAATAACCAACAAATATACCCTCAATGCACTTCGGATCAAACTTCCCAAAAGGTTCTATAACCGTACAAGGTGACCCAAACGGTTCTAGATACTTCAAATTCGGTTTGCGGTTATTGATTAACTCAAAGCATGTTTTGTTGAACTTCTTGACAGTGAGAACCCTGTTGAGCGTATAGCATGCGGCAGAAACAGCTTCAGCCCAAAAATTAATCGGTAACTTTGAATCTGCGAGCATAGTTCTAGCCGTCTCGATTAGTGTCCGGTTTTTGCGTTCTGCGACTCCATTCTGCTGCGGAGTGTACGGAGCACTAAATTCATGCAAAATACCTCTTTCATCACAAAATTCTTCCATCTTGCTGTTCTTGAATTCAGTACCATTATCACTTCGAATTCTCTTGATACGCCTTTGGTACAAATTCTCAATCTTCTTGAACAGACCCATCAAACTGTCAAATGTTTCATCTTTCGTCTTCAAGAAAGATACCCACGAAAATCTGGAATAATCATCAGTAACAACCAAACAATAGTAATCTCCTGTAATGCTCTTGACATTCACCGGACCAAACAAATCCATGTGAAGTCTTTCCAAAGGTCTCGAAACTGAATTGACTTTCTTTGTAGGATGTGACTTTTTCTTCTACTTGCCTTTGATGCAGCTAATGCACTCCCCTTCCAGATGAAAACCTTTGATATTAACTCCCAATACCAAATCATTGTGCACCAAGTGATTCATCTTCCTTAGGTGAATATGCCCCATCTTGCGGTGCCACAATCTCGATTCTTTTTCATTTGCTCTAGACACGAAACAATGTGCTTGACCAGTAGTTGTAGTTGCTACAGACATATCTAACACATATAAATCGTTCACTCTAGGTGCCCTCATAATAATCCATTCTTCAGGAATAACAAAACCAGGTTTCAGAATCAAACATTCTTTATCAGTGAAATGAGTAGTATACTGATTGTCACAAATCTGCGAGATACTAAGCAGATTGTTCTCCAGATCAGTGATGTAGTTAACTCTCTCAAACGTTACAATCCCATTGGATAACGTTCCTTCACCAACAATTCGAGCACCTTCATGACCTGCAAATCCCACATAACCACCATTGATATTCTTCACATCATATAGCAATGCAGTTTTTCCTGTCATATGTCGAGAAGCGCCACTATCCATGATCCATCTTGAAATGGCTCTTGGAAGATCCTGCATATACCACAAATTGATTTTAAAACATTTCAATAAAGATGCCGATTCATGCTTCGCGAACAAGGAAGCTCCGGCAATTCAAACTGCTTATTCGAACATGGTGTCCACCCAGGCTTCATCAGCCTTAGGTGTAACCTTGACTCTCGCAATTTGAATTTTGAAATTTTCAGCCTTCAAAGGTGGAAAATTTGCATCATAATCAACCGAAATTGATTCTTCAGCCTTTTTCACTTCAGAAGTTGAAATTTTCTTCTCTGTTTTAGGTTTCCAAATTTGTTCAGTTAATGCAACCCGTTTATAAAACTTGTCATTTTGAGTTACCACTTTCTTTACGGATTCATTTTTCACCTTGATGTTATCATTTTTAACTTTTTGCTTCTCTATCACTTTCTTCTCAACATACATTGGTGATTTACCCTTCACATCAACCTTCTTTTGTTGAACCTTCACAGCTTCAGTCCTAGGCTTCACATATGTACAATTTCGTGCAATATGACCAACTTGTTCACATCTAAAACAAGTACGAGTATCAGCTACTCGACTCGTGCCTTCAGACTGAGCCTGCGAAGCTCTTTTCTCAAAAAACTCTTTATTTGATTTTGAAAAGATTTCATTTTCCTCATCAGAAAGTGAACTTGAACCATTTACAAACACCTTCTTTTCAGCAAACCTTCTGTTTTGAAAAATCTTTTTCTGATAACTCTTACCACCTCGATAACCACCCGACCAATTGTTTCGATTGTTATTATAAAAACGTGGTGGAACAATAGGCTTTTTGTAATAAGCTTTATCTTTCACAAAATTCATTTGCCTTTTTGTTTGACTCAAACTGTTCACCTCTGACAACTCAACTTCAACTAACTTGAAAACATTTGTCAACTTTTTCACATTAACATTCTCAATGGGAAACTCAGAATCCGAATACAACTTATCAGATCCAGCCATCTTGTACATCACAAGACCCGGTTCATCACTTAAGTTGTTTTTGGACTTTTGTTTCGGAATGTATTTATCAAAGAAACATCCATCCTCCTCAGAAGTGTCACAATCCGGTTTAAGCACTTTGTCTACCACACTTTTCACCACATCACTTTGGACACCCTCGTCATTGGAAGATGTAAACGTAACATCAATGTTTTCAGGAAGTTTAACTTCACATTCTTCCTCAATTTCCACCAAACTAGACTGCTTTTTCGTGTAGTTGTCTAAAATTGGCGGTGGAACTTTGTGAAAACCTACACCCGTTCCATCAGAAAACAAATCCTCTCCATCTTTGTTTTTCCCTATAGGTTTAGGAACAATATGCTGCAAAACAAAGCTTGCCGATTTATAGCTGTTAAGCTTCAACTGGATTCGTTCATTCTCAATTTCAGCTTCTTGAACTTTAAGTTTCAGTTTAGCAATTTGATCCAGTTGTTCATTAATCGATTCTTCTTTTAATCTCAAAACAGCTCTTAGATGTTCATTTTCTTTAAATGTTTTGCCATTACGATCATCACTATCTTTGACAATGCTTTTCAATTTCTCAAACTTTTCAGAAATTTGACGATTTTCAAGAATTAACTTTTCATTTTCAGATTTTATTTTCTCACGTTCAGTTTTATCATTTTCAATTTGAGCCGTTAATTCTTTAATCCGTTCAGTTGAAGCTCTTACACTTTTGTCACGATCGAGAATCTGATCTTCAGCCTTTCTAACCTTTTTTGTCAGATTTTGAATTTTATCATTGTTAAGATATGTGACAGTGCTACAAAAATTGCATTGTTTGGTGCAATTTTTGCAGTCAGCATTTCCATCAATCTTGTTACCTGACGCATTTGTTGACACACTTTGACTGACTGATCCCTTTGACTCAGTAACAGAATTTGGATCTACCTCAAGTGCTTTTGCAGCTAGCACTTTGTCAGCCATCACTCCCAGGTTTTCAGCTGTCAACTCTTGCGTAGTATCAATTATGCCTGTATCAACCTGCTTTTCTTTCTTCTCTTTCTCCTCTTTCTCCTTTCTCTCTTTCTCTTTCTCTTCTTCAATCATTTTCGAAGTTGGAGTTCCCCACCACTTGTGCTGCCAATATTCATCTTCTTCTTTGTACTCCTTGATGATGGCTTCGATATCAAGTGTACTATCATCAATTGCAATATTTCCATACTCATCAAGATAGCACTCTCTATCTGGATCCCATCTATTGGCTCTCCTTGCATTCAGATAGATACGAGAAAGTCTGATAATCTTTGTTTCAGCAACCATCTTCCGGTATTGATACTTCTGTTCCTCAGTACGATCATCTTTCCATTTAACTGGTTCATCATTGCTTGCCATGAATGCGTAACCCACCGCATCTTCTTCAGGTAGAACTTCTTTACTCCAATCATACCCCTCATCATCATAAATCACAGCAAGAGCCCTTGATTTGTCTCTGTTATCTTCAACCTGCTTCAATCTAGGCGGCTCAGATTTATTCTGATGGTAGATTGCCTTTTTGTAATAATCATCTCTGAAAGGGTTCTCCGACTCATCAGCATAAGCGTTTCGGCATTCTCGTTTGAAGTGACCCTTCTGCTTACACTTGAAGCATGTCACTTTGGATTTATCGAACCCTAGTTTTGTAGACGGACCACCGATCGTTTTTCTTCCTGTAATCTCCATGAAGCGTTGTGCACGTCGAACTGCACTTGCCATTGCCCAACGAATGTCGATCAGCTCCATTTCTTCAGGATCTATCTGATCGTAGTCTTCTTTCGTCAGATTTGTGTTGCCTATCTTTCCAGCTACCAACCCTTCATACGATTCCAACACCGATGCTAGAAAGATCATCTGCTGCTTGGCCGACTCTTCATCAAAGTTTTGAGCATTCTTCAAATCTATCGCAATGTTGCATTGAAAACGATTCTTTGCATCAGAATGACCTCCAGAAGATGAAAATCCACTGTGATAACCACTGTGACTTCCACTGCTTTGACCACTTTGACTTTCTTTGCCAGCTGTCGAAACATTTTCAGCAGAAAACGCAGTTTTTGGAGAAGTTGCTTTTGGCATCATGCTCTTTGGATAATACAAATCCAAATTCTGCTGGTAGGATGAATGATTGACTTTGTACGTCTTCTTCAACTCCAACTCATGACTTTCAAGTTTCTCAATCAGCAAATCTAATGTCAGCTTTTCTGGTTCTTTGATGGTATTCTTCAGCATCAGCGCATAATATCTCCAATCCATTTCGTCAGGCAACGAATCGAACAATTTGTCGATAAGATCTTCTTCAGGAATGTCAATCTCATGTCTTACTAATTCCAGCTTAAGATGACCGAACCGTTCTATCATTTTACACACTGACTCGTTCTTTATACAACCAAACAAATCAAATTCTTTTCTAAGTAGTTTCTTTTTGTTTTTCTTAATTTCTTGACTACCGACACATTTCTTTTCCAACTTTGCCCATAAGTCTTTAGAATTTGAGTAATCAATCAGTGAAATGATGTCTTCACGCACCGACTGAAACAGTAATGCCACACATTTTTGTTCAGCTACGAATGAATCAATCTCTTCAGCTGATCTTAATGCTTCACCATTTTTCTTTCCTTGAGCATAACCACTCTTCATACTCTTCAAACAAGGAAAAGCAAATGCCATCAACCAATCTTCGAACTTTGTTGCCCACCTGCTATAATCTTCTATAGCCATCAGCTTAGGAGGTTTATTAAACGTTCCAAATGCGCTTTCGGACTCCCAAGCTTCCTTCTTTCTTTCTTTCTTTCGGTGGACTTTTGTTTGCATCACTTGAAGAAGTATCGTTGTTTCCTGAACTGCCCGTGAATGCGTACATATCGCTGAAAGGATTCATGAAAATATCATCCATTTTGATCGTACCTGAAAAATCAATTAAACACTTAGAAAATTTTTAGGTTTCGAAAATAGAACAGTTTCAAGCGAAAACAGTAGTATAATACTGTTCAAGCGAAATCAGTTAGCAAAACTGATTCAAGCGAAATCAGTTAGCAAAACTGATTCAAGCGAAATTCTCTATTTCGCTTCAACAAAACAAGTTTCAAACCAATCAGGTTTAAGCGAAATCAACTATTTCGCTTCAAATATTTTCAAGCGAAAACCAAGTCCAATCTGATTCAAGCGAAAACTACTATTTCGCTTCAGGAAGTCTTCAAGCGAAATCCAGCAAAATCTATTTCGCTTCAGCAGTTTTTCAAGCGAAATACTCCAATAAGTCAGATCTGAAGCGAAATCAAATATATCCTTCGAACCCTTTTCAAGCGAAACCCGGTATTATGTCAATTTTAATGAGTTTTAATCTGAATTTAAGTCTGAAACTTTGTAGGCTTTGTTAATACTACGTTTTACACGTTATACTCGAAAATCAGACCATTTCGACCGTTGGAACTTGTTCAGATCTGAAAAATGTAAAAAGAAATGAGTAGAAAGAAGAAAATCCGCTGCTATGGTATGAACTCCTCGTCCTGAGCTCTGATACCACTAGTTGGACCGTTGTACGACCTCTAAAAGTCAGTTAAGGCGTTCATCTTTGAATACAAAGGCGGAATCAATGTATACAAAGTCATAACAGCTTTGTTCTTTTTAATTTTCCTTCTATTAATTCCTTCTGAGTCTTTACAATGAATTTCTGACAAAAATTCAGCAGCACCTCGACTCACATACACTCACAACTCTGATCTGTCGCTTCAAATGACCTAACCACCTATTTATAGAGTGTATGATTTCGCTTGAGGCTTGTTCAAGCGAAATCTCTTATGCTGATTTCGCTTCAAGCATATACAAACCCTCTCAAGCGAAATCTCTTGTGTTTAAACATAAAAACCCTAACTTAAACCCTATTGTGTGATCATTCAAACAATCCTAGACACAAGACTTGATAATGACGTAATCAGCAGACATTTAGTGCACCAACAGCCTCTATCTTAGCAGGATCTACGTGAATACCTTCGTGATTCACCATGTGTCCTAAGAATTGCACTTCTTGCAACCAAAATTCACACTTCGAGAATTTGGCATAAAGCTTTTCTTTTCTTAACAAAGTTAAGAGTACATGAAGGTGTTCACAATGCTCTGTCTGACTTTTGGAATAAATAAGTATATCGTCTATGAAGACAATTACAAATTTATCCAAATATGGTTTACATATCCTATTCATCATGTCCATGAATGCAGCAGGTGCATTCGTTAACCCAAAGGGCATGACTGTAAACTCGTAATGACCATACCTAGTTCTGAAAGCAGTTTTAGGTATGTCTTCTTCTTGTACCTTCAATTGATGATATCCGGAGCGTAAATCTATCTTAGAAAAATATCTAGCCCCCTGAAGTTGATCAAACAGATCATCAATCCTAGGTAATGGATATCGATTCTTAATTGTAACCTTATTCAGCTCTCTATAATCGATACACATTCTCATTGAACCATCCTTTTTCTTTACAAACAATACTGGCGCTCCCCAAGGGGATGAGCTAGGTTGTATGAATCCTTTACTTAGTAATTCATCTAATTGCGTTTTTAGTTCTAACATTTATGTGGGTGTTAACCGATAAGGTGCCTTGGCTATCGGTGTAGTTCCTGGAATTAGATGAATCCTAAATTCTACTTCCCTATCTGGGGGTAATCCTGGTAACTCTTCTGGAAATACATCCGGATATTCTGAGACTACTGGTATTTCCTTAAGATCTTTACCCTTAGTACTAATGATTACTGAAATCATATATACTATTCCTTGTTTTCGTTCATAATTAGCAATTTTCATTACTGATATGAACTTCATGGGCTTATGTGGTTTATCTCCTGTAATCCTAATCACTTCTCCGGTGGGTGATTGAATTTCTATGGAATTCTGATCACAAAGGATTCTAGCATGGTTGGCTACTAACCAATCCATTCCTAATACAACATCAAATTCAGCTAAATTCATCGGCAATAGTTTTGCAGAGAATTTATGTCCTAAAAGTTCTATGTTTTCTTCTTGCAAAACTTTATCTATTTTAACTGAATTTCAGTCTGCCGTTTCGACTGTAAAAATCTGCCTAATACTGGTTAAAGGTAAACGAAGAGCTTGACAGAATGAAGTATTTATAAAACTTTGGTTTGCACCAGAGTCAAATAATACTTTTGCGTATACGTTGTGAACTAAGAACGTACCCGCTATCACATCTGGGATGAGTTCTGCTTCTTGAGTGGTCAGCTGAAATGCCCTGGCATTCTTCTTAATAGTTCCGTTGGTCGCCTTGGTTTTGTTGTCTGCAGTCTTGCCCAATTTAGGACATTCTGTTTTATAATGTCCATTTTCTCCACAGTTATAGCAAACTATTGTTTTCTTTCTGCAGTTTTCTTCACAATGTCCTACAACTTTGCAAAAATTGCAGGTTATATCGCATCTTCCATAATGTTTCTTCTTGTATTTTCGGCAGAATGACGGAGTTGAGAATTGCCCAGTTCCTCTTCTCTTGAAATTGCTACTGTTACCCACACGAAATCCTTGGGTAATTTTCTGAGCCAATTCTTTCTTCTTGTTTTCATCTTGTGTGCGTACCAGTTCATCAGTTAGGGTATTAGCTAATTCCACAGCATCGTCAATAGTGCGAGGTCTCGCAGCTTTAACGATATTGCGAATTTCACTAATCAGTCCCCAAATGTAGCGAGAAATGAGTACCGGTTCTGGCGAAGCCAGTGTTGGTACCACTCTAGCATATTCAAAGAATGTAGAAGTATATCCACGACAATCTACACCCATCATCCGATGATTTAGGAACTTATTTGTCATCTGTTCCTTTTCATACTCGGGACAAAATTTTCTTTCTACAAAACCCTTAAATTCTTCCCAATTCATGGCATAAGCTATCATTCTTCCTTTTGATTGTAACACAGTGTTCCACCATTCGAGTGCTCCTTTCTTGAAGAGATTTGATGCGTACATGACCTGATCATCTTTAGCACATTTACTTATTGCAATGACTGCTTCGGTTTTCTCTAACCAACGTAGTGATGCAGTTGCTCCTTCATTGCCTGCAAATTCAGTGGGTTTACAAGCAAGAAATTCTTTGAAAGTGCAACTAGGCGTTGCAGTTTTCATTTTCTTTGGTAATGGAGCTTGATGTGGTTGCCCATTATGATTAACATGATCATTGCCTCCGTTTACACTATTACTAAAGTTATCTTCAGAAATACGTTTACTAGGAACGATTTGTTACGGTTCGATTGGATTCTTTACAGCAGCAACGATGGCTGGAATAGCATTGGCTATCCCTTGAGTAACAATATTTTCAATATCTTGTCTAGTCATATATTGATCTCCTGGATGTTGCTCAGACTGATTAACCTCATTTACTGGTTCATTACCAATGTTTGCCATCTGATAATTAATTTTATATAAATAATTAGTATAAATACAAATATAATAAAACAATTTGCACATAATCACATTAACATGTATAACCAAAAATTATCGATTTCACGAGTTTCATTTCTATATATTATATTATGCCTCGTTCACACGATTATCATACAACGTTTTATTGTTAAGTTATTACACATACTGGTTATTATGATTATTTATTAACACATATTCCTGCAAACTCCCATTATCTGGTCAGCTAATTTCTTAAAAACGACGATCCCTTTCACCATACTTCCAAGTAACTCTTTCTCCCACATCCCTAATCCTATTTCCTGCATCAATTAACTCTTCGCCCCAAAGACGAAGTTCAGCCAGATTCTCCGGGCTCATAGTTGGGTATAGTGGAGGTTCTGGGTCAACTTGTGGGAAAAATGTATCAAGGTTGTTTAAAAGATTTTGGTATTGCCAATCAGTTGTCCACCATTCATCTAATTCTACTGGTAGTGGTTGAGGTTGGACAATAGGATCTGGAATAGCAGGTTCCAGATTGATTGGTATTGGAACTTCTAGTGGGTAGCTGAAAAGATCTTCTTCAGTAAATATAAGGTTTGGATTAGCTGGTTCAAGGTTTCCATCGGCAGGTCCGATGAGGTCACTCGTTACTAATTTATGATCTAAAACTCCCCAGGGAGTCATTTTCTGTTTCTGTCTAGAACTTTCTCCGATTTCTCTTTCAGTTTGCTTAAAACTCTTTTCAGCTTCTATCTCTACTTGATTAACATTTTCTTCAATTTCTACCCCTTTTCCTTTTTCTTTTGGTTCTTCAATTGTAGTAACCTTTCTTGTTGCTGGCTTTTTCCTACGTACACGCCTCCAGCCCACAAATCTACTTCTTTTCTTGGGTTTAGGTTTTGCCAGTGGTTTGGATTGAAATTCCATGGGTTCTTCTTTATCAGCGAAGTAACCGGTGAATTCCTTGGAAACTTCTATCTTAACGGGATAGAGGTTAAGATTTTCTAACCCTTCAGATATCTCATTCATGCTGTTTAGCATATATGCAAAATACATACCAAATGTTAAAATAAAATAACAAAATTTTATAGATAACCCGTAAATATTATTGCATACATAAAACAACTGACAAGTAAATTATACTACGATTTACTGTAAACTTATTTATTTACTAAATAAGGTTTCTGGAAAATAAAAGTGCTAAAACTTTTGAGTATTTAGAGATTTGCATTTTCTGCTACTGTGGCTAGCATATAAAGATTTGTCCATTTCTCATCTAATTTGTCCTCCCAAGGTGATTTACTGATTAAGTCCTGGGTTTCTTGTTTAACTTTCTTCTCTCGGTTTTTCCTTATTTCCTCCTGACTTTTCCTAATAATCAAACTTCTTTTATTAGGAGAAAGTGGTTTCTCGTAATGTGCTTTTCTCACAAATATTCCTTCTTCAGGAATTATATAAGGTTTTGTTTGGGATGAACTTCCCTTCTCGTTGGATGACCTATCTAGTTTAAGATAGATGTTTGACAGCTTTTGTTTACCCATACTGTAATTAACAAATAATCAGTTAATAAAACACATAATCACATAATTGGCAATCAGTAAAATTAAGTATTTCTAAATACTTAATAGGCTTAGATCAGTGGCTCTGATACCACCTTATTTCTGTCACGGCCCCCGACCCGGTTTGACCCGTTTCAGGAGCCGCATGACAGAAATCCCATGGTATTTAATTAACAACGAAAGTTTCTTCAGGATCTTTTTAGAACTGAAATATTTCCCCATTATTTTATTTCACAATTCGGGATAAAACCCGGTAATTTACAATATTGAGATTTCACAAAGAAATCTTTTATTTTACAAAACATGTTTCTTTATTTTATACTGAGCCACTTCCTTAAGCTGATAGTGCTTCACGGCACTTTTCCTGGATCACAACAGATCACCTGAAACATGTTTGAAAAAGGTTTTGTCAGCGGGAAATACTGAGTGAATCATTCTATTTTCTAAAACGACTCGTTTGTTATAATTTACAGTATTAAGAGCGATTACAATGTTTCTGATATCAAACCAACTACCCATGGTATTTGTCACTCGACCGGATCTGTGACTATGGTCATATCCCCCATTGGCTGCCCCAATGGTGACGATTATCAAGTAATGTATACAAAACCCCACATACCGGCTGTAACTTGGTGATTACAAAGACTTAATCCTCGTAATTATAACTTTGAAAATAAACATGCTTTTGTAAATAAATTTGATAAAAAGAGAGAATGACTCACATTGCAGATTTAACAGAGCTTATTCTACTGATTAGCCTTGATAACCTAGTTTAAATAATCATGCACACAAACTAGGTTAGTAACTCAATACAACATTTACGATAACTCACGAGATTAAAACCTTCACAACGAATGAAAAAGTGCGATACTTAAACATCCATCGATTTAACGACGAATGAAAAAGCATAAACCCTAATGTGGGCAGCACTTAAACATCCACTGGATAGTTTAATCGATCGGACATTGAATCGTAGCAGCGATCGAGTTATTACCCTGAATTGTGGCAGCACTTCATGATCAGTGTGTGTTTTAGGACTGTTTTGATTATAACTCAGCGTACAATTTGAAATTGAACGTCGAACGAACACTCAATTGCATGAAACAGACGCTACTATTTATACTTGAAAAATGCTCCCCTCGCGTGTCGCGACAGGAACATATGTTCTTTTCGCGTGGCGCGACAGGTAACATTCTAGGGTAGGGTAGGTACGTGTCCCAGTAGGCTTGCTGAGTTGGTGTTGCATGAAAATTCGATTCCCACGTCAAACTGTTTGGATTTTACCGAATAGGGTTTACCCCCCCTGAGTTTTAGGGGCCCTGATCCTGATTCCGAGTGTTCTGAAAATTTTAGGGATTATGCAGAATCATTTGGGTTTCTCAATTAGGGTTTCCTATTGGTCAAATTAAAATAATAAATAGTACTTTTTATGAGAGTTGTTACACCTTGGGATTCTCTTCCCAACAGGATGTCGTGTCTTGAGTTTGCTGGTAAGACCATGAACGTGACTTCTTCTGTTCTTGAATTTTTCCCATCCGAGAGCAGCACCGGGAATGATGACCAAGGGGAAAACGGCCTCGTTGCAGAAACCAGTGAGTGGGTAATCCACTGGCTCTAGACGCGCTTTATCTTCTTGGTCTAGTTGATTAAAACACTGTTCATAGATAAAGTCTGCGGTGCTCCCTGGATCTATGAAAATGTAGTCAGTCTAGTAATGGCTGAATACTCCAGGAATGACTATAGGTCTTCGCTCTCTTGGACCGCCTCTTACCACAGGGAAAACGGCTTGCCTTTCGCGCCAAGAGTCGTCTTGGGCGCGCTTGTTGTAGTTCTTCCGGGGTCTTCTTTGGTCCCCTTGGATCATGTGAGTTTCCAGTTTTCGACGCTTTTTGTTGTCGGGGCCTTCTTCCCTTCTTTGGATCTGACGGTTGTCTCTTTTTCCTCCCTTGACCAGATGTGTGAGCTTGCCGTTTTTCAGCGATCGTTCTATTTCTTGCCTGAGGCTGATACAGTCATCTGTGAGGTGACCTGTGTCTTTGTGGAACTCACAGAAGAGGTTTGGGTCTTGCCCTCTCTTGTTTCTCATCTGCAAATGAGGCTTGAACTGATGATTTTCTGTTGACAAGACCTCAGAAGGAGTTTTTTTCAAGGGTGTCCACTGCTTTTCCCTGTTCTCTTTTTTTACTTTCTTACGGTAACTTATCTGATTGATGGTTGCGCGCGCATCTTCTGTTGGAGGGCTTCTTTCTTTGTAGCCAGGTGCTTCGATGAGAGTGTCCCAATCTTTGGGCCCCCCATCTCTTCCATTAACTCTCTTGATTAGATCATCACACTTTACAGCCCTCACGAAGTGTGCGCGCATCATCTTTTCCCCTACGTCTCCGATTTCTAGTCACTCCTTGTTGTATCTGGTGATGAAATCTTCTATGCTTTCGTGATGTTTCCTCCATATGTTCAAGCAATCTGCTGGGTCTCTGGTGTGCCTTCATTGCTGAGAAAAAATGTGCAAGGAACTTGTGCTGGAAATCCATCCAGGATTTGATCCTTCCCTCAGGCAAACTATCGAACCATACACGCGCTGCGCCGACAATAGTTTGTGTAAACAGATGGCACCAGGTGGGTAATGACCAACCACCTACTAACCCTGCGTCGTTGAAGACTTGGAGGTGGTTGTCAGGATCTGTTAAACCGTTGTACTTGCCTACGTTATGTGGCACTTTCACCTTGTCGATGTCAGCAGTTGCGATTTCTCTAATAAACTTCGATCTTTCAGCTATGCCTTCTGGGCGATAGGTTAACGTCGATCTAATAATCGTGCGCCACGTTTGGGTTGTACCCCGCGAGATTGCGAGGTTTGTATGCCTCATGTTCTGGTGGCAATCTGCTGAAAACCGAGCTTTCTTGCTTATATGTGGTGTCATCATCTTCGTTGTAACTGTTCCATTCATCGTTTATGTTGCGCGGACCCAAACGACCGTGTACTGATCTCTTCTATTGGTGAGTGTGTTGCACATAGTTACTTTCAGTATCACCATAAGTGTCGCGTGTGTCATGCACGCTTTGTCTTCTTATGCTGAGTATTTTCTCATGTTGCTGGTTCCGCGTGTGTATTGGCTGAGGGATATGGGTGCTTGGTGGTTTTTGTGGTGAAGTAACAAAAGCGGATTGGTTGGCTTGCGCTTGGAGCAATGCTTGCTGTGCGCTTAGTTGCGCATAAACAAGATTCAAAGACGCCGTTTGTTTGGCATACCAGGAGGCCAGAGTTTCTCCCTCAGGTAACCCTAAGAGTGCTGAGAAGTTCAATTGCACCTTAGCCGATGGTGCTGAGGGGCCAGCTCCATGGTTTGGCGTTTGGACTTCTGGAATTGGTTGATTAACTACTCCAGGTGGTGGTTGGAAACTTGCTCCGTTTGTGGTTTGGTTTATAACTCTGGAAGTGCTTCCAAAGATATCAGGTATTTCGTTGGTTACTTGCCCTTCTCTGACGGTCCCGTTCCCTTGATGCCTTTGGACGTGAGCATTGTCCGTGATCAGCTCAAAGGAAGAGCTTTCTCCGTCCACGTGAGGAGAAGGGTTTGTGTGACAACTTTCAAAAATCCAGGTATCCGTACAATTAATTAACCATGATTAGTGCTTAATGACTGTGCTGAATTGCAATTAACTGCTTTCTGATTACTGCCATATACATACATGTGCATCATACATTGTTTAATGTCATACCAATATTGCATGAAAGCTTTATTGCCTCAAATGATGCATTAAGTATAGTTAGCACAGTTATCTAATAAATCAGGAAAGTGCTGACAAAACTCAGCACATAGATAGACAGTGCATTGAGACACAGAAAGACCCAGAAACTAAGTACCACACTAGTATAGTGTGTAGGAAAGTAAGGATCACAAAACTGTCTTTCTAAGTGATAGTTTAAGTGCAGGAAAGTGCCTAAAACTCACCCAAAGTGCTGAATTCAGCAAAATTCAGCAAAAATCAGCATTTCAACAATCTAATTTTATGCAGAAATATGGTTAAATGGTCCTGAATGCTTTCCTAAGTGTTTGGAATCAAAACTGTCACAAAAGGTAACATAAAGCACACTAAACTGCAAAGTTTAGCACCTTAACAAACCGGTAACCAACCGAACAACCGGACACCACCCGAAACATCAAATTTACACTAGAAGCACTGTTTTAACATTACCAAGCTAGTTATGGTCCCCGAACATCATAACACCCTATAAAAATATCTACTAACTAGAAATCCTAACTAATACTTGGATTTCAACTTGTAAGTTAATCTAGTTTAAGCCTAATCTAGAACCCCCCCCCCCCACCTATTTACGGCCAACATGGCCCCCACCATGTTGATTTTATTTCAATTAAAAATTGGATTATGTTCCCTTGTTATTAGCACATTATACACAAGATAAAGAGTTAGGATGGTTATAAGATAACACCTTGAGTTTATACCTTTCATACTTTCACACACTAGAAAACATACAAGTTTTTCTTCTCCCCTTGGAGCTCTCGGTCGAACATCGACACCCCTACACCCACCTTCATTCAATCTTTCTCATACAAATCAAGCATATACAAAGGTGTTTGAGATCATACAAGGAAGCTAGGAGCTTACGGAAGTGCAAGAACTTCTCTTGTTTGCTTTTATCCATTTGTTTTCTACACTTGATCATCCCTGGCCTTGTGCTAGTGGTAAGAGTCTTGATCTTGCTAGATTACTTCTATTTTAAGTGGTTAAAAGAAGAATCATACTTATAATCTTGAAGAACACTAAGATACATAAGATGTAAACTTGAACATAAGCATGTTTAATGATGAAACTAAGTTGTTTATGTGTTGATTTACTTGATGATTGTTGTTTGTTCATGTATATGATGTAGATTATCATATGATCTTGCTAGATCATGATTAAAAACATAATCTAGCAAGATGAGAAAGTAGAAATGATGAAGGATGATAGATCATCCACACAAAGATCATGAACTTGAAAAGATACATTGATTTCTTGAAAAATAATGATCAAAGTGAGTAGTAACACTTGTAGATCTAAAGATTTATGGATGATTTCTAAAGAAACCAAATTAAAAATATAAGTTTTGTTAAATCTTGGTTCTTACACAAACAAACTTTATTTTTGGTGGTTAAACAAGTGTAGAAACACTTGTGAAACAAGAAGAAATCATAAAGAAACATTTTTAGAAATGATGATCATAAGTTGTAAAGATCAATCTTCTTCAAGAATGAAGTTTTTAAAGAACTAATCACACTTTAAATGATAACAAAGCTTACTAATAACACTAGTAAGTTACTACAAATTTTTGTGAACTTTCAAGTTCATGAAGTATTAAATTATGCTTGTTTTTGGCAAAATTGGTAAGTAAAGGTTTTTTATTGTTGATTGTGATGATTTTTACAAAAGAACACGATATGCTTGAAAGCATAAAAACCTCCATTTTTAGAGGAAACTATGGCAAAATTTTCTAAAAATCCAAACACTTAGAAAAGTATTTATTAACCTACACTTACAAGTGTATTTCAAACCATAAATTGTTACAAAAACTTTTCCATAGATTTTGTTACAAAAATATAAATATTGGAGGTTGGTTTTCATAAATAAAAGTGACTAAATATGTATTTAGGAAATATATATTTAGAAGACACCATGTGTGTGATTATTTGTATATTTTGTGTATTAGTTATATTATTTTAGGACATGGAATAATATAACACATCAAAATACCAAGAATTTCAATCCAAAATATTACCAAAATTCCAAAGAATAAATATACACATTTACACAAAATATTGGTGAAACCGAACTATGGAATAAGACTTACAAAAATATTCCGAAATTTAATTAACAAGTATATTTTGGTAAATAATATTTTGGACACCAAGGAAATTAAAATATAACTTTTACAATTACTACAAGAATATGTCATATTTTTTACAAAGGAAATATATATTATTTTTGGCAAGAATGAATATATATTTTTTCTTAAAATTTTTAGAAGATATATTATTTTTAAGAAATATATATTTTCTTACATAAACACGAAATACAATATTTTGAGGTGAAAGATATATTTTGAGGTGAAAGATATATTTTCTCAAATAAATATGAAATATATCATTTTTGGAGAAAAATGAGTTTATATATATATTTTCAAAGTTAGGCATGAAAATATATTATTTTCCAAACTTATGAGAAAATAAAAGTATTTTTGCCAAAAGAAAAATTATTTCTAAATAATATTTACTACAATATATATATTTTGGAAATATATATTGGTGGACCTTTATTAAAGATAATATTCCAGAAAAATTAATAAGAGATTAAGTATAAGAATACTTAATGAATACAGTAAAAATACGTATTCTCGTACGTATAAATACACACCGGAATACTACCCTAATGCATGGCAAAAATATACGTGTATAAGAATACGAATACGAATACGAATACCCCCATCCTTGGGAAGGATATACAAGTATAAATACTTGGGAAGTATTAAGCTAAAATAATTGTTTTAACAATTATTCCAAAATTTAATAAATATAATTTAAGTTAAAATATCAATTATTTTAACAAATAATTATATAACTTGGAATAATATCGAAGACACGAAAGAATCGTAACTCAAAGACAATAATACTAAGTTAACACACGACCTGCTCGTCTAATAGGTTATAGTACGTTGTAGGTAGTCGTGTTTACCCGAAGGAGCTTGAGTTACGGTGACTGAAGACGCAAGACTGTGAGTTCATGTTCCCCCTTTTCTTTAAACTGTTTTGTTTTATAACTTCGGGGGTGAAGTACATGTTACGAAATGATTACAAATAATTACAATTTGTATGGTTAGCTTTGGAAAGTACGGTAGATCATGTGAATGGGTAGGCGCACTCCTAAGACCATTAATCCTCGTGTTTGGACCGAGGGGCATGAGTGATAGATCTATTTGGGTGTAGCGAGCCCACACCCATGTGGAACAGGGTGGCCCATGAGGTGACTATGTCTTACAGTCAGAGGCCCGGTACAAATCTGTTAGGTTTGAGCCTTCCTACACCATTGCACGCATGTTAATGGCCTTGCAAACCATTAATCGATCTGTTTCCTCGTTTTGCTTTCATACCGGGATTTACAAAACATATATACATACAATGATTACAAGGTTTTATTCATACACACAAACAAACACATGAACTCGCTCAACCTTTGTTGATGTTTTCAAAATACATGTATTTCAGGGAATTAAAAGTGGATTTGGCGGGCGTTGGATATTTCAAGTTGCGTTAAGAATAAAGGATGTCATCCGTTGTCTTAGGGTTTGGTTAGTGTGTCTTATTCCTGGATGAGACATATCTACCAAAGCCTGATTTTATTTAAAGTCTTTTGATGAGTCCTTAGGGAACTCTAAACAATTCGTATGGTTTGTAAAACTTAAATTTGAAGTCTATGTTTTCAAACAATGATGTTGTGATGTTTTTAAACTTAATTAATGGATGACCATCTATGGTTTTTATCATATAGTTGTTGTCATGATTGAATGCAATGATATTAAGAAAGTCACACCATAATCACGCTTTCGCAAAAGTCAGGGTGTGAAAGCTTGGTATCAGAGCTTCGATTGTAGCGAACTAGGATTCCTTCTCGAGTCTAGACTACAATCATTAGGGATCTCACGAAAATACTTTTACAACATGTTTTCATTGCATACACGAAACGCCCAGATCCAGGGAAACGAACATTTTTACAAACACAAAGACACGAAAACACTTTTCAAGGTTTATGTTTATGGTTCAGTCTGGGAGACTGGGTGGTTCAGTCTGAGAGACTGGGAGGTTTAGTCTGAGAGACTAGGTAGTTCAGTCTGGGAGACTGGGTGGTTCAGTCTGAGAGACTGGGTGGTTCAGTCTGGGAGACTGGGTAGTTTAGTCTGAGAGACTGGGTAGTTCAGTCTGGGAGACTGGGAGGTTTAGTCTGGGAGACTAGGAAAGGTACATGATTACGTGTTTGCATTGTCATTAATTTCATGTTTAATGATTAGTAGTTGATGTATGTGCATATGTTGTGATTACTTTGTTACAGACACTATGTCATCATCCGAGAGTGGACTGTCCGATACCGATGACCCTATGGTTGTAGTCTCAGATGATGAGATTGCACCCGAGCCAGCGATCTTTACTTCTGACACCGAGAGTGACCCGGAGATGATGTCCGATGATGACGACAACTTTTAGCCCTTTGCGCTGCCCGACTTCGGAGATGATTTACCGATTGCTGATGGTATCCCAGACGAGGATCCGTTTGTTATTCCTATTCCTGTACACGATCATCTTATCATCGGTCACCCCGATGGTGAGCATGTCGTGGCACCGATCCTCGCTCCCGTTCCTCTCATGGTCATTCCTCCTGAGGATTGGCCTTTTGACGATCTTTTTGACGATGATTTCGACCTGTTTGTTGATGGTCCCCCTAATGAGGCCCAGGGTGATGGAGAGATAGCGGAAGAGGACATTGCTGCCCCACTTCTTGAGATCCCTGTTATCGAGATTTCCTCTTATTCTAGTTTACACTCTGTTCCAAATTCCTTTGAGTCTGTGACTTCTTCCGCCTTACAGGCAGTTGGTTTGCGGCATTACGCCACTGATACTGATGATGATACAGTTATGTCAGCTGCACCGTTACCTCCACATGATATTGAGCCTGGACTTGAGCTTGATTTTATTCCTATTGATCAGCCTGTTGATGTCCCCGCTGATTCTGAGCCGATACCTGCACCTGAGCCTTTACCTGATCATGATCCTGTTCCATTTGGCATACCTAACATTGCACCACTCATACCTGATCCAGTCCCTGCACCCGCTGATCCTCCTGTTATTGAGCCAGTCACTCCTCCACTTGCACCTGCACCCGTTGATACTACTCCTTTTCACCCAGTTGAGTCAGATGTACACCGTGTCGACCTACCTATTGTTTTCTTGCAGGATATACATGCACCCCATCCAGGGGAAGGCACTTCTAGCCAGCAGCCTAGCCATGGCCCACATGTATCAGCAGCTTTCCTTCACATGCCTCAGTCTGCACCTTCTGCTCATTTGATTTCTTCACCACTTGACGAGCCACTTAGATGGTTCCCACCTTACACCATGCTGATTTATGATCCCTACCATCCCTCACATTTCACTGGTTATACACGAGATGAGTTACTTCTATCATTGCAGCTTCAGTATGAGATCATGAGTCGCAGGATTTTAGAGCTTGAGATGACACCGCGACCTTTGCCATGTCCGTGTCAGCCTACTTTTGTTCCCCCTCGTTCATCACTGTCCCCGTTTTCACATCCTCCTGCACCACTTACTCCATTTCCCGAGTTTGACACTCATTTTCTTACCATTGAGCAGCAGATCAGTTATCTGTTGCGTCATGTTTATGATCTTGAGGAGGAGCTTGCGCATGTGCGCAGCTTGCTTTTTGTTCCTCCACCTCCTCCTCCACTACCATCAGCATAGACGGTTTTTGGTTTTATGTAGGTAGCTTGCTTTTGATGAGAGCACCGCTATTGAGCTGAGCTAGTGAAGCCTTTTGGAGACCACCTTTTGACTGTATGACTTTTGGTAGATTGATAGACATTTTGGACAAGGGTAGTGTAACCCTGTGTTCCCTTTTGATACGATATTTGTGTAAAACATGTAACTGTATTGGTGGTCGATGATTAATGAAAGCTCAATCGTAATGTTCTCATTAAGTACGTTGTTAACTTACTTGTTTATGCTATGATTGCATGCTTACTTGTTATGACAAACGCTATTATATACATAAGACCTGACCTATACAATCTTCTTTTAAAAGATGCCTCCTCGAAGGAAGAACAGTTGCCCACAACAGAGGCAGAACTGCAAGAACGGATTTCAAAAGCAATCGCACAACATGAGGCCTTGCGCTCTGAACACAGCGGAGGTACCTCAGGAAATAACCCACCTCACGGTAATGTTAAAGTCACTTAAGACACATTACGATATGTTTGGACATTCCATGTGCACTTGCTAATGCTTTCTGTGAATGATGTTGCTTGTACAGGTTGTACTTACAAGCAGTTCCTTGACTGCAAGCCTCTGAACTTTGATGGCACTGGAGGTGCTGTAGCTTTCGTTAGATGGGCTGAGAAGACAGATTATGTGCTGCGAATGAGCAAGCGTGCGCCTGAGCACCAGGTCACTTTCTGGACTTTTCCTAGATGGAGCTCTATCATGGTAGAACCTTCAGGTTCAGACTCTGGGAGAGGAGGTTGCGTATGCTATGACTTGGGATGAGATGAAAGTACTGATGCGCAAGAAGTACTGCTCGAGAGCTGAGATTCAGAAGTTGGAAACCGAGTTCTGGAATCTGAAGATGGATGGACCTAAGATTGCTGAGTACGTACAGAGATTTCATGACCTATCTCGTGTTGTCCCCTACATGGTTGAACCAGAGTTCAAGCGAATTGAACGCTTCATCTGGGGATTGGCACCCCAAATTATGAGCATGGTGACTACTTCGAAGCCTCCGACGATCACTGAGGCCATTGATTTGAGCGTAGCATTGACTGAAGAAGCGATTAGGCTGAACAAGTTTTCGGTTTCTGAAGGAAAGAAGAAGGAGACTCATGTCGAGTCATCAAGAGAGAACAAAAGGAAGTTCTCCAATTTCAAGAAGGGTACCCAAGGAAGCAACAGTGGTAACAAGAAGAGAGATGTGAATCCACCAGCCAAGGTTAAGACTGGTGCTGCTACTTCTGGTGTTGAGGTTAGAGGAAAAGGATATATGGGCACCCTGCCCAAATGTGATGTGTGTCAGTTTCACCACACTGGTCGATGCAGAGCTGGAAAGTGTGATACGTGCGGAAAAGTTGGCCATGCCAAAGAGACGTGTTGGGCCGGTACTGGTCGTGGAAATGGTGGTCAGAGAGGTGGTGGAAATGGTAATGGCAACGGAAACCGTGGTGGCAATGGTTATGGCAACAGAAACCAAGGTGGAAACAATAATCAAGGATGTAATGGTAATCGTGGAAACCAAGCTGGTAATGGAAACCGCAACCAAAACAACAACCAGGGCGGTACTGGAAACAAGCAAGGATGCTTTAGTTGCAGAGATGTTAGGCATTTCAAGTGAGATTGCCCAAAGAACAATCAAGCCCAAGGAAGATTTTTCAAAATTGGAGCTAGGGAAGCTCGCAAGGATCCGAACGTAGTCACGGGTACGTTCCCTATCAACCAACACTTTGCATCTGTATTGTTTGATACTGGTGTCGACTATAGCTTCGTGTCCCTAGAATTTAAGAATATACTTAGGTTAGTAGCTAGTAAGCTAGATATTCCACACTCGATAGAACTAGCTAATGGAAAGCTAGTAGAGGCAAACGAAGTAATTAGAGGCTGTGTAAAAGATCTCGGAGAGCATGAGTTTACGCTTGATCTTCTGCCAGTTTAGTTGGGAAGCTTTGACGTGGTAGTTGGAATGGATTGGTTGTCGAGTAACCGAGCTGAGATCGTATGCCATGAGAAGGTGATCCGCATTCCATTGGCAAATGGAGAGACGATTGTAGTGCATGGAGAGAAGCATGAGGCACCTCTAAGGATTATCAGCTATTTGAAGGCCCAAAAGTTGTGTTGCCTTTTTGGCTCACATTGTTGATAAAGAAGCCGAAGAGCCAAAGCTGGAAAATATCCCTGTGGTAAGGGAATATCCTGAAGTCTTCCCCGAAGACTTGCCAGGATCGCCGCCACAACGACAAGTCGAATTCCATATTGACTTGGTTCCAGGCGCCGCGCCTGTAGCCAAGGCACCGTATCGACTTGCACCTTCCGAGATGCAAGAGTTGTCGACGCAACTTCAAGAGCTTTTGGACAAGGGATTTATTAGACCAAGCTTCTTGCCTTAGGGAGCTCCAGTTCTGTTTGTCAAGAAGAAGGACGGTAACTTTCATATGTGCATTGAATACCGAGAACTAAACAAGTTGACCATCAAGAATCGGTATCCTTTGCTAGGATTGATGATCTCTTCGATCAACTTTAAGGTTCGAGTTATTACTCCAAGATCGATCTTCGATCCAGTTATCACCAGCTGCGGATTCAAGAAGAGAGTATACCGAAGACTGCCTTTAGAACTCGTTATGGACATTACGAGTTTCTAGTAATGCCATTTGGGTTGACAAACGCGCCAGCAGTATTCATGGATCTGATGAACCGAGTCTGCAAGCCATATCTCGATAAATTCGTGATTGTATTTATCGGTGATATTTTGATCTATTCGCGGACGAAGGAAGAGCATGAACAACACCTTAGAGCCATTTTAGAGCTGCTCAAGAAGGAGGAACTGTATGCTAAGTTCTCAAAGTGCGAGTTCTGGCTGCGTGAAGTACAATTCCTTGGTCATGTAGTGAATGAAGATGGAATCCATGTGGATCCCACCAAGATCGGGGCGATTAAGAATTGGGAAACTCCGAAAATGCCAACCAAGATCCGTCAGTTTTTAGGTTTAGCTGGGTATTATCGACGATTCATTGAGGATTTTTCGAAAATCTCTTAACCGCTGACCTCCCTTACTCAAAAGGATAAGAAGTACAAATGGGGAGATAAAAAAGAGGAAGCTTTTCAGTTGCTCAAGAACAAGCTTTGCGATGCACCTATTTTATCCATACCCGAAGGCACCGACGACTTCGTGGTATACTATGACGCCTCGTGTCAGGGATTGGGCTGTGTGCTGATGCAGCGATAAAAGGTTATCGTTTATGCTTCGCGCCAGTTGAAAGTTCATGAGAAGAACTACACCACACACGATTTGAAATTAGGCGCAGTGGTGTTCGCATTGAAGATCTGGTGACATTATTTGTATGGCACTCGCCGTACGATCTTTACAGATCACAAGAGCCTACAGCACATCTTCGATTAGAAAGAGCTTAATATGAGACAGCGACATTGGGTTGAGCTGTTAAATGATTATGATTGCGAAATCAAATATCACCCAGGAAAGGCGAACGTGGTGGCAGACGCCTTGAGTCGGAAAGAGAGGATTAAGCCCATAAGGGTTAGGGCTTTGGAAATGATTATACAAACAGACCTCTCATCGCGCATTCGTGCTGCACAAAGGTAAGCCCTTAAGAAGGAGAACCTTAAGGATGAATATCTCCGTGGGATGGAGAAAAAGCTGGTACCCAACAAGGAAGGAACCTTGTGTTTCATGGGGCGAATTTGGGTTCCCATCTTTGGAGGTCTTAGAGATGTGATCTTTGATGAAGCTCATAAATCGAGGTACTCGATCCACCCAGGATCAGATAAGATGTACCAAGATTTGAAAGATTTCTACTGGTGGCCGAAATTGAAAGGTGATGTTGCAACTTATGTTGGAAAATGCTTGACTTGTGCCAAGGTGAAGGCCGAGTATCAGAAGCCTTCAGGTCTCCTACAGCAACCTGAGATACCCATGTTGAAATGGGAGCAAATTTCGATGGATTTTATAACAAAGTTGCCAAAGATACCCAGAGGTCATGATACGATTTGGGTAGATCGCCATTATGCTGGGCAGATGCAGGCGATAGATAGCTAGTTGGTCCCGAATTGGTCTAAGAGACGACAGATAAGATCATGCAGATCCGAGAGCGCATTAAGGTGGCTCGTGATCGACAAAAGAGCTATGCGGACCAAAGAAGGAAACCTTTGGAATTTGAAGTGGGAAATATGGTTTTGTTAAAAGTCTCACCTTGGAAAGGTGTGGCACGCTTTGGGAAGCGTGGAAAGTTAAACCCACGATTTATTGCACCGTTCAAAATCCTGGAAAGGATTGGTCCTGTGGCATATAAGTTGGAACTACCAGCGGAACTGAATGGTGTTCACGATACATTTCATGTATCCAATCTGAAGAAGAGTCCAACTCAAGAAACAGTAATCATACCTGCTGATGAAGTTCACATTGACGACACATTCCACTTCACCGAAGAACCTGTTGAGGTTACTGACTGGAAAGTTAACAAGACTCGAAGGAGTAGTGTTAAACTTGTCAAGGTTCGATGAAACGCACGTCACGGCCCAGAGTTTACTTGAGAGCGTGAGGACCGCATGAAAGCTAAATATCCGCACTTATTCCCTAACACCCCTGCAGGTAGTAGTAAAGCTTAAAATTTCGGGATGAAATTTTCTTAACAGGGGGAGAATGTGACAACTGTCAAAAATCCAGGTATCCGTACAATTAATTAACCATGATTAGTGCTTAATGACTGTGCTGAATTGTAATTAACTGCTTTCTGATTACTGTCATATACATACATGTGCATCATACATTGTTTAATGTCATACCAATATTGCATGAAAGCTTTATTGCCTCAAATGATGCATTAAGTATAGTTAGCACAATTATCTGATAAATCAGAAAAGTGCTGACAAAACTCAGCACATAGACAAACAGTGCTTTGAGACACAGAAAGAGCCAGAAACTATGTACCACACTAGTATAGTGTGTAGGAAAGTAAGGATCACAAAACTGCATTTCTAAGTGATAGTTTAAGTGCCGGAAAGTGCCTAAAACTCACCCAAAGTGCTGAATTTAGCAAAAATCAGCATTTTAACAATCTAATTTTATGCAGAAATATGGTTAAATGGTCCTGAATGCTTTCCTAAGTGCCTGGAATCAAAAGTGTCACAAAAGGTAACATAAAGCACACTAAACTGCAAAGTTTAGCACCTTAACGAACCGGTAACCAACCGAAGAACCGGACACCACCCGAAACATCAAATTTACACTAGAAGCACTGTTTTAACATTACCAAGCTAGTTATGGTCCCCGAACATCATAACACCCCATAAAAATATCTACTAACTAGAAATCCTAACTAATACTTGGATTTCAACTTGTAAGTAACTAATCTAGTTTAAGCCTAATCTAGACCCCCCCCCCCCCCCACATATTTACGGCCAACATGGCCCCCAACATGTTGATTTTATTTCAATTAAAAATTGGATTATGTTCCCTTGTTATTAGCACATTATACACAAGATAAAGAGTTAGGATGGTTATAAGATAACACCTTGAGTTCATACCTTTCATACTTTCACACACTAGAAAACACACAAGTTTTTCTTCTTCCCTTGGAGCTCTCGGCCGAACATCAACACCCCTACACCCACCTTCATTCAATCTTTCTCATACAAATCAAGCATATACAAAGGTGTTAGAGATCATACAAGGAAGCTAGGAGCTTACGGAAGTGCAAGAACCTCTGTTGTTTGCTTTTATCCACTTGTTTTCTACACTTGATCATCCCTAGCCTTGTGCTAGTGGTAAGAGTCTTGATCTTGCTAGATTACTTCTATTTTAAGTGGTTAAAAGAAGAATCATACTTATAATCTTGAAGAACACTAAGATACATAAGATGTAAACTTGAACATAAGCATGTTTAATGATGAAACTAAGTTGTTTATGTGTTGATTTACTTGATGATTGTTGTTTGTTCATGTATATGATGTAGATCATCATATGATCTTGCTAGATCATGATTAAAAACATAATCTAGCAAGATGAGAAAGTAGAAATGATGAAGGATGATAGATCATCCACACAAAGATCATGAACTTGAAAAGATACATTGATTTCTTGAAAAATAATGATCAAAGTGTAACACCCGTTCTTATAAATTAAGGTTTAACGTATCATTTACGAAAAACAGTCATGTAATTAAGATTACATACGCATTGGAAATTACGGGTTTATTAAAACTTTTTACAATTTAAAAAGTATACAACATATCATGTGTACGTTCGTCGATTAACATAATAACGATACATAGTGCGGAAGCTTATTTCGTGATCTTGTTCGGTTCTTGCTCGTCGTTTGATCTTCATCCGTGCACTCTTGGCATTCACCTATGATCAAAACCAACTTAAAAGTTAGTTTTGATAGTCAAATATTAAGTTCAAACAAGTACAGGGGTTAAAAATGACAAAATTTAAAAAATTTCGGAGTTAGGGGGCTAGACGTGACGCCAAGGGCCTAGGTGTCACGCCTAGCCCTGTTTTTCACAGCTTGTTGCCTTAGCTGATGCTGTACATACCCAGCACGATCTGATTTCACGGAAACGGCCATAACTTCTTCGTTATTGATCCGTTTTACCCGATTCTTTTTCCTACGCGTCCGTAATTTAATCCTCCATATTATGGAGTTAAAATTCTACATCCAACATAAGAAATTTTGACACTTCTAAGCCTTCGACTCGTTACCTTTTTACCGAATTTTAACCCGTTTATGCATTTTATTAAACAAACTTATTTATTTGATTCCTATATCTCATACACTTCTTCAAATTAATGTTACCTACTATATTAGGTTCTAATCATAGGTTTATTACACCATTTAAACCCGTTTTTGCCCGTATGCTTATTTTGACCCGTTAAGGGTATTTTAGCACTTTAAAACTTTCTACTCGCTTTCATTCCTTTCTAGCATCTTATTCCTACATTTCTTATCAATTTATCTTCCACCACATCTATATGTGTGTTGGAATTAATATGGATATCTATATGTTCCGAGTTTCTACCCCTCGGATTATCATTTTCCGGCAAAGACTCATATAAAGTCTTTCGACCTAAGGATTTACATCCTTCACTACCTATACTCATTCTAAGCATATATTTAATCATAAAACTTATTTCCGAACCACCTTTATGGGTCGTTCGTTCAAATCAGCTTACAAGGGCAATTTGGTCAATTTTCATCCTTCTTTTACTACAAGGACCTTTAAATACTTGTTTGACTAAAAATCCAACCTTTTAACTATAATTCTTGTTTGTAAACTCATGTGCTTCTAAAACACCATAAACATAATTCAACTTATTCGGTTTACCTAAAGATAACCGAATATCTATACCTTAACCTTGTCTAACTCTTATAGAACTCCAAATTCTACGTGATGAGTTGTGTTATTATACATACCTGGCTCGGATCAATATATTGACCCGTTTCAATACCTTGCCTTAGTGGCTGTTAAGTGATAGCACTGTAAACATCCATATGATATTCATTCCTATAATCATATAACTCAACGAACCATTAGTCGATATTGTCAAAGGGTGATAATTTCACCTTTTGACCCGTTTATCTACTTAGTGATCTTCGTCACTTTAACTAAATACCAATTTCATCTATTATGATAATTTAAAGTCTACTAGCGAAAATACGTAATCGAGCATATCGTAACGAAACCGTAGTTACGTACCTTTAAAGCACACGTTTCAAGCGAGTATCACCTCCGGCTTGTCCGCTTGACGTTCCGGACTCTTTGCCTAAAGAGTTCAATTCACGATAAGTTTAGAACTCTTTCACAAGCTTTAACGCATAATTCTCTAAAATGATCAAATCTGCGTTTTTACTTAACTTTTAACATTTTAACCCTCATTTAGGCGTTTCATCAAACACCTAGCGGGTCAGATTTCTACATGATCAAAACCAAGCTCATGACTTGAGTTTATCACCCTAATTAACTTCAATTAGACTATATACACATATTTTAACATCATCATATCAGAAATCCCTTTCTATGACCCGTATTACACTAGAATAATCATTCTAAACCCTAGTGTTTACTAGTTTCCCACAAACCCATGAATCACCTTCCATGTGTTCATGAGATTTTCAGGAATTTGCCAAGATTTCGCATGTTATTGTCTAGGTTTTACTCCTAGACACTATATCAACCCTATTCTACCCAAATAGCAAACATGCAACATCAATTTTCAGATTTCCCAATTTCATGAGAATTTCAAGTTGAGAGTTTTTATCAAATTTTACATACCTTGTAATCCTCTTGTGATGAGGATCAATAATCTATGCTCGATTTTTGTTTTTGATCAGATTTAGACCCTCAATTTGTGATGAACTAGGGCTTGGATGGAGCTTGGGGTCGCCCCTGACTCCTGGTCGATCTCCACAACACAGACAAAATATGTTTGTGTTTTAATTTAGCTATTTTATTAAAAATAGTTCTCATTTAGACACTTTTAGTCCCTCACTTTTGATACTTTATTTGTTTTAACTCCTAAATACTTATAAGTGACCAACTAACTTGGTTAGTGCCACTCTTAGTCAGTTTATTTCACTATTTTATTCGCAACCATATTGCAAATTTAAGAATTCACATTTTCGGGATGTTACAGTTTATCCCTAGTTACTTAGTGGGTCCCGGGAGTTATAACCCGTTTTATTTTAAGTCCCGTTAACTCGGGCTCTTATAAACTCAATTCCTTAAAAATTTGATTCGCTTGTATTTATTATTAGGATTTCTTATTTAAATCCAAATATTCACCCGGTTATTTTTACTACTAACGGTACTTTACCCGTCTTTTAGTATTAATGGAGTTTGATTACCAAACCCGTTTTCGGGGTGTTACAAGTCTACCCCCCTTAAAGAGGTTTCGTCCTCGAAACCTTTCTTACATAGTTCATCGAGTTCTAAACTGAATACATTTGACCTGAGTAATCTTTTAAGCATTACTCATACTTTAATCAATTGTTAGTATTACCAGAAAAGTATGATAATATCCTTTTTGGTTACTATTCATCTACGTATCTCATACGGCATAATGCAACTTGAAATAACGTAATTTCGTTATTTCTACTAGTTTAGTTAACTTAGCGATATCCATCGCTTTTATATATTATCGAACTCTTTATGAATCCGTTACTTTGACCCGTTTAAAGGTCTTTTAGTGAAATCTTTCACTTTTAGCAACCATTTCTTTTGTTTTCAATTTCATTTATTCGATTCAGTTATACCGAATCCACCGCTTACAAGCGACCAAATTTATTTAAATGACCTTAACCGGTCTCACTAACACTACTTATTAGTCCAGTTACTTTTTACCACTCGCTTGGTTATAATGTGATTCTACTTCACATTGCATTTCTTGACCGTGATCGTGTCACATCATGTTTAATTTATATCAACCTTTCATTTTTCGAAAATATCTCTTTTCGAATATATCGTCTTGCGCCTATTAGTGTCAAGACTTGTATCTTTTATGCTTACTATTTAAATTCCTATTAGAATTTATATTTGTAAAAACGGTATTTCTTATCAAACTGATGTTTTAGTATAGCATCTTCTCCTTAACTTTTGTCAATCATCCATACCGGGATATTGACAGTCCAAAATTTATTCTTTTACAGTCCTTGTTTTATGCGGGGATTCTCAATTTATTCCCTCGCTTTGTCTAATTAACCCGTAGGTTTTATCACTTTGCCTTATAGGCTATTTTATTAGACTTTCACCTCTTTAAGACGAGGCCCTTATGATCCCTTTGCTTCTGTTCATGACCCGTGGGTCATTTTGGCACCGTAGACCTTTACACTAATTAATATCCCGTAGGTTATGATGATCCCGTAGATCATCTTTTATTCTAGTCTTTATTCCATTGTCTATTTATACCTATAGGGGAAGGTTCATTTGAGAAGAAATTTAATGTGAGAAGAAAAAGAAGAAAGAGCATATTAGTAAAATACTATTTCATTTATAACTCATATCATTAATTTTCCTCTCTTTAATTAATTAGTCAACTAATTATTAATTATTCTACGTATAATCTACAAAACCTACACATATCAAAATTTTCCTACATATACCCTACACATTATAGAACTTTATCCTACACAGCCAAAATTTATCCTACACACCTCGAAATATATCCTACACAACTCGTAATTTATCATACACAACTAGTAATTTATTCTACACTTTAAATTAAGTTGTTTTTTTAATTTTGAAAAAGTATATATTTTGAAAAGGAGTTACAAATTTAATTTAGCTAGTTATTAAAGTGGAAGAATACAAATTAATGATTTATATAAGTTTACCAATATACCCTTATATTAAAATTAAATGGAAATATTAAATGAAGTAAAATGAAGCATTCTTATTGGTTGAAAATTCTTCTCATTTGAACCTTCCACTATACCTATATAGCTTTAAAGCATCCTTTGTTATGTTTGGAATCATTTAATTTTGCCTTTGAGCTTTAGTTGACCTTGACCGTAGTCTAAGGTTTCATTTGTTTACTTCCAGACTATCCTTTCCGACTTTACGACTTCTAGCGTCATTTACACGTCGTTTTGTCTTACACTTGCCATTACCCGGTTCATACTTATACTCCTTTACAACCCACTACCCGGGTCCTTCTATCTTTTTGTTTTTAGCTTTCCGGTTTCACCGGTTTGCGTTTTCCTATATTGACTCGTTTGACTCATTTTGGGTGAATTTTCATCACTTATGAATGTCAAACTTCATTCTTTATTTGACCCGTCCAACTTTGAAATGGTTGAACGTAATTACTAAAATTTATGTTTGCGAAAATTCTTGTCGTCTTTTAGTCATGACTCATATTCCGAGTCTTTTGACTTTCTATTTCGCGTTCCTGTTTCCCAGTCTACGCATGCGTTTAAATTCTTACCCACCAACCGGGTGTTTTACCGAAGTCGTTATTATTGCAACCCTTACGGTATGCCTTATGACTTCGTTTCGCTTTTATATTCCTACTTCGTTCTCAAATTTGGTGTTTTACAAAATCGGTCCGTTAAGAGTCATATTTGCATTCTTCGGGTTTGAGTGTAAGCACACCCCTCCCAATTGCATACCTTAATTGTTTTACATTAATCTTTGTCCCTTCACTCGGGCTCATCATCTTAATGTAATACGCTTCCGTCACCCGGTTGTGCGTTTACATTATTATGAATTATTTTTGCTCATTTGATTCATTTGGGTACTTTTTAAGTTAGTCCCATTCACCCCACCCTTACTACATCGGACATAAATGTGTCCATCATAAGAAGTTCATGGTACCACATGTTCACTACTTACTTGGCCAGAGTAAGCGATCAACACCTGGTATACATGACCTTTTTATAATTTTCACATTACACCCCATGTAAGTAACACCTCTATTTATTTCTCTTGGAAACAATATCCTGGATAGGTATTTTATTCAGGTTTTTCCAAGTTTTCAATCTACTTATGCAACTATCAGTTTCTACGTATTTGTTGCATACTTCTATTCATGCAATAATTTAAACATGCACCTGGTAAATGCTTGCCCTAAGGGGCTTTCTTGCCATTACTTATTTGCGATCGTTACGCGATTTAGGTCCTTGATGAGTATGCTCTTCTCTTCATATCTCGGACCGTTCCATCATCATATCCACAATTCTTTCAACTCTCGTCGTCTTCATACGCGAGTGTCCTTCAATTAAAACATTCACAAAAGTTAGTAATGTCAACTTCAATAATCGCCTGTATTATAATACAAGGCTTTTTCTACTATACGCGTCAACGCACGTATTTTCATCAACTAAATCAATCATTTTAATTGGGGTAACGTGTATCACACGATAGCCCTATGTGTTGTTTACAACACTTTAGCATGCTAAACTATTAACATACATGTACTTACCGGATTTGCGATCAAGCCTCGAACCGAACACCAATCTTTGTTAAGAGCATAAGGTTTAAGTCCAAGCATGGTTTTTCCCCACCATACTTGAATCTCTTAAACCAAGGCTCTGATACCAACTTGTAACACCCGTTCTTATAAATTAAGGTTTAACGTATCATTTACGAAAAACAGTCATGTAATTAAGATTACATATGCATTGGAAATTACGGGTTTATTAAAACTTTTTACAATTTAAAAAGTATACAACATATCATGTGTACGTCCGTCTTTTAACATAATAACGATACATAGTGCGGAAGCTTATTTCGTGATCGTGTTCGGTTCTTGCTCGTCGCTTGATCTTCATCCGTGCACTCTTCGCATTCACGTATGATCAAAACCAACTTAAAAGTTAGTTTTGATAGTCAAATATTAAGTTCAAACAAGTACAGGGGTTAAAAATGACAAAATTTAAAAATTTTCGGAGTTAGGGGGCTAGACGTGACGCCAAGGGCCTAGGTGTCACGCCTAGCCCTGTTTTTCACAGCCTGTTGCCTTAGCTGATGTTGTACATACCCAGCACGATCTGATTTCACGGAAACGGCCATAACTTATTCGTTATTAATCCGTTTTACCCGATTCTTTTTCCTACGCGTCCATAATTTAATCCTCCATCTTATGGAATTAAAATCCTACATCCAACATAAGAAATTTTGAGACTTCTAAGCCTTCGACTTGTTACCTTTTTACCGAATTTTAACCAGTTTATGCATTTTATCAAACAAACGTATTTATTTGATTCCTATATCTCATACACTTCTTCAAATTAATGTTACCTACTATATTAGGTTCTAATCATAGGTTTATTACACCATTTAAACCTGTTTTCGCTCGTATGCTTAATTTGACCCGTTAAGGGTATTTTAGCACTTTAAAACTTTCTACTCGCTTTCATTCCTTTCTAGCATCTTATTCCTACATTTCTTATCAAGTTATCTTCCACCACATCTATATGTGTGTTGGATTTAATATGGATATCTATATGTTCTGAGTTTCTACCCCTCGGATTATCATTTTACGGCAAAGACTCATATAAAGTCTTTCGACCCAAGGATTTACATCCTTCACTACCTATACTCATTCTAAGCATATATTTAATCATAAAACTTATTTCCGAACCACCTTTATGGGTCGTTCGTTCAAATTAGCTTACAAGGGCAATTTGGTCAATTTTCATCCTTTTTTTACTACAAGGACCTTTAAATACTTGTTTGACTAAAAATCCAACCTTTTAACTATAATTCTTGTTTGTAAACTCATGTGCTTCTAAAACACCATAAACATAATTCAACTTATTCGATTTACCTAAAGATAACCGAATATCTATACCTTAACCTTGTCTAACTCTTATAGAACTCCAAATTCTACGTGATGAGTTGTGTTATTATACATACCTGGCTCGGATCAATATATTGACCCGTTTCAATACCTTTCCTTAGTGGCTGTTAAGTGATAGCACTTTAAACATCCATATGATATTCATTCCTATAATCATATAACTCAACGAACCATTAGTCGATATTGTCAAAGGGTGATAATTTCACCTTTTGACCTGTTTATCTACTTAGTGATCTTCGTCACTTTAACTAAATACCAATTTCATCTATTATGATAATTTAAAGTCTACCAGCGAAAATACGTAATCGAGCATATCGTAACGAAACCGTAGTTACGTACCTTTAAAGCACACGTTTCAAGCGAGTATCACCTCCGGCTTGTCCGCTTGACGTTCCGGACTCTTTGCCTAAAGAGTTCAATTCACGATAAGTTTAGAACTCTTTCACAAGATTTAACGCATAATTCTCTAAAATGATCAAATCTGCGTTTTTACTTAACTTTTAACATTTTAACCCTCATTTAGGCGTTTCATCAAACACCTAGCGGGTCAGATTTCTACATGATCAAAACCAAGCTCATGACTTGAGTTTATCACCCTAATTAACTTCAATTAGACTATATACACATATTTTAACATCATCATATCAGAAATCCCTTTCTATGACCCGTATTACACTAGAATAATCATTCTAAACCCTAGTGTTTACTAGTTTCCCACAAACCCATGAATCACCTTCCATGTGTTCATGAGATTTTCAGGAATTTGCCAAGATTTCGCATGTTATTATCTAGGTTTTACTCCTAGACACTATATCAACCCTATTCTACCCAAATAGCAAACATGCAACATCAATTTTTAGATTTCCCAATTTCATGAGAATTTCAAGTTGAGAGTTTTTATCAAATTTTACATACCTTGTAATCCTCTTGTGATGAGGATCAATAATCTATGCTCGATTTTTGTTTTTGATCAGATTTAGACCCTCAATTTGTGATGAACTAGGGCTTGGATGGAGCTTGGGGTCGCCCCTGACTCCTGGTCGATCTCCACAGCACAGACAAAATATGTTTGTGTTTTAATTTAGCTATTTTATTAAAAATAGTTCTCATTTAGACACTTTTAGTCCCTCACTTTTGATACTTTATTTGTTTTAACTCCTAAATACTTATAAGTGACCAACTAACTTGGTTAGTGCCACTCTTAGTCAGTTTATTTCACTATTTTATTCGCAACCATATTGCAAATTTAAGAATTCGCATTTTCGGGATGTTACAATTTATCCCTAGTTACTTAGTGGGTCCCGGGAGTTATAACCCGTTTTATTTTAAGTCCCGTTAACTCGGGCTCTTATAAACTCAATTCCTTAAAACTTTGATTCGCTTGTATTTATTATTAGGATTTCTTATTTAAATCCAAATATTCACCTGGTTATTTTTACTACTAACGGTACTTTACCCGTCTTTTAGTATTAATGGAGTTTGATTACCAAACCCGTTTTCGGGGTGTTACACAAAGTGAGTAGTAACACTTGTAGATCTAAAGATTTATGGATGATTTCTAAAGAAACCAAGTTAAAAATATAAGTTTTGTTAAATCTTGGTTCTTACATAAACAAACTTTATTTTTGGTGCTTAAACAAGTGTAGAAACACTTGTGAAACAAGAAGAAATCATAAAGAAACATTTTTAGAAATGATGATCATAAGTTGTAAAGATCAATCTTCTTCAAGAATGAAGTTTTTAAAGAACTAATCACACTTTAAAGGATAACAAAGCTTACTAATAACACTAGTAAGTTACTACAATTTTTTGTGAAATTTCAAGTTCATGAAGTATTAAATTATGCTTGTTTTTTGGCAAAATTGGTAAGTAAAGGTTGTTTATTGTTGATTGTGGATTGATTGTGATGATTTTTACAAAAGAAAATGATATGCTTGAAAGCATGGAAACCTCCATTTTTAGGGGAAATTATGGCATGATTTTCTAAAAATCCAAACACTTAGAAAAATATTTATTAACCTACACTTACAAGTGTATTTCAAACCATAAATTGTTACAAAAACTTTGCCATAGATTTTGTTACAAAAATATAAATATTGGAGGTTGGTTTTCATAAATAAAAGTGACTAAATATGTATTTAGGAAATATATATTTAGAAGACACCATGTGTGTGATTATTTGTATATTTTGTGTATTAGTTATATTATTTTAGGACATGGAATAATATAACACATCAAAATACCAAGAATTTCAATCCAAAATATTACCAAAATTCCAAAGAATAAATATACACATTTACACAAAATATTGGTGAAACCGAACTATGGAATAAGACTTACAAAAATATTCCGGAATTTAATTCACAAGTATATTTTGGTAAATAATATTTTGGACGCCAAGGAAATGAAAATATGACTTTTACAATTACTACAAGAATATGTCATATTTTTTACAAAGGAAAAATATATTATTTTTGGTAAGAATGAATATATATTTTTCTTGAATTTTTTAGAAGATATATTATTTTTAAGAAATATATATTTTCTTACATAAGCACGAAATACAATATTTTGAGGTGAAATATATATTTTGTCGAATAAATATGAAATATATCATTTTTGGAGAAAAATGAGTTTATATATATATATATTCGAAGTTAGGCATGAAAATATATTATTTTTGAAACTTATGAGAAAATACAAATATTTTTGCCAAAAGAAAAATTACAATTTTTCTAAATAATATTTACTACAATATATATATTTTGGAAATATATATTGATGGACCTTTATTAAAGATAATACTCCAGAAAAATTAATACGAGATTAAGTATAAGAATACTTAATGAATACAGTAAAAATACGTATTTTCGTACGTATAAATACACACCGGAATACTACCCTAATGCTTGGAAAAAATATACAAGTATAAGAATAAGAATACGAGTACGAATACCCCCATCCTTGAGAAGGATATACAAGTATAAATACTTGGGAAGTAATAAGCTAAAATAATTGTTTTAACAATTATTCCAAAATTTAATAAATATAATTTAAGTTAAAATATCAATTATTTTAACAAATAATTATATAACTTGGAATAATATCGAAGACACAAAAGAATCGTAACTCAAAGACAATAATACTAAGTCAAGGCACGACCCGCTCATCTAATAGGTTATAGTACGTTGTAGGTAGTCGTGTTTACCCAAAGGAGCTTGAGTTACAGTGACTGAAGACGCAAGACTGTGAGTTCATGTTCTCCCTTTTCTTTAAACTGTTTTGTTTTATAACTTCGAGGGTGAAGTACATGTTACAAAATGATTACAAACAATTACAATTGGTATGGTTAGCTTTGGAAAGTACAGTAGATCATGTGAATGGGTAGGTGCACTCCTAAGACCATTAATCCTCGTGTTAGGACCGAGAGGCATGAGTGATAGATCTATTTGGGTGTAGCGAGCCCACACCCATGTGGACCAGGGTGGCCCATGAGGTGACTATGTCTTACAGCCGGAGGCCCGGTACAAATCTGTTAGGTTTGAGCCTTCGTACGCCGTTGCACGCATGTTAATGGCCTTGCAAACCATTAATCGATCTGTTTCCTCGTTTTGCTTTCATACCGGGATTTACAAAACATTTTAACATACAATGACTACAAGGTTTTATTCATACACACAAACAAACACATGAACTCGCTCAACCTTTGTTGTTGTTTTCAAAATACATGTATTTCAGGGAATTAAAAGTGGATCTGGCGGGCGTTGGATGTTTCAAGTTGCGTTAAGAATAAAGGATGTCATTCGTTGTCTTAGGGTTTGGTTAGTATGTCTTATTCCTGGACGAGACATATCTACCAAAGCCTGATTTTATTTAAAGTCTTTTGATGAGTCCTTAGGGAACTCAAAACAATTTGTATGGTTTGTAAAACTTAAATTTGAAGTCTATGTTTTCAAACAATGATGTTGTGATGTTTTTAAACTTAATTAATGGATGACCATCTATGGTTTTTATCATATAGTTGTTGTCATGATTGAATGCAATGATATTAAGAAAGTCACACCATAATCACGCTTCCGCAAAAGTCAGGGTGTGACAGTTTGGTTCAGTCATTTAGAGAGTGTTTGTGAAGAAAAAGGAGATGAAAGTGGTTTGAAAAAGTTGCAGTGGGCGCCAATGATGAAACACGGGTTCACACTAAGGTTAACCAGCTGGGTCATCTCTTATGTGGGTTCAATCTCTTTCTCTACTCGTCTAAGACTGGTGTCCTACAAAACAGCAACACCGTTAGCTCGTTAAGAGGGGAATATGGGGGTTTCCCTCTTAACCGGGCTCTGGCGTGAGAATAAGTACTGCTCTGAGGAGAAAATAGTGTGTGTTGTGGGTGAAATATGAGGAGAACAGAATGAATAACCTGAATTATGAAGGGTCCTATTTATAGCCGAAGGGTGAAAAAGGGAGGAGAGACCTTGCCAGCTGCTACCGGGCGCCAGCTGCCCGACCATGGAGAATATCCTCTTGGTCTCCTCTGCTGCGGTCAGGATAGTGGTACACGTGGCGCGCCGTTATTTGCCCATGCAGGAGAATTAGTATTGCAGCTGTCAGTCTGCCCCCAGGTAATGTCGCAGGTCCACATGGCGTCCGATTATTGGTGACACGTGTTGTCCTTCTTGCCTGGAGGAGCATCTTCAGTGCCACCCTGACGTCTTCCAGAAGCTTCTAGAAGCTTCGGGATTTACTTGCTTGATGTAGGCGCCATGTTGGACGGAAAAGGTGGTGTGGTCCCTGCCATGTGTGCATGGAATTGGGACCATCCCTGATTAATCGCGATTAATCGCCAATTAATCACAATCAATCCTGATTAATTCCGATTAATCGCTAGTCCCTACCCAACCATCCGACTAGCGACTACTACAACACTGAATATAGAACTCAAAAAAGAAAAGGGAAAATGAGATTTTTAAGTAAAATTAAGAGACATTTACACTAAAGTGTAAGACAACTGAGCACCTTAGCATCGAGATGCTAAGTCTAAGAAACTTAACAATGTCCAAGGATCCGAAAGGATCAATCTAGGCGATTTTTCAGTCCTATAACGCTATACATGTTAAGGGCGGCTTGCAATATTAATGAATTTGTATAGGTACAATTGTAAACAAGTATATAACACATAGAGCATATAAACTAATGAACATGTAAGTGGGAATAAGTGTGTGCAATTTGTAGTGTTTTAATATGAGAACATGTTTTCAATCCCAAATAATGTAAAAGTAAAAAGGGATCATGTATACTCACGGTTTTGTGAAGTTAAACCTAGAAAGATCACGAATAAGCGTAACAGCAAGGCGACAACTAGCCTAAAAGGGTAAAAGTATGAAAGTATAAGTATAGGAATAAAGAATATACAGAAAGATTAAATAAAAAGAAAATGAAAACGTAAAGGTAAAAATGGAGGATAAAACCTCATAAAAATGATTAAACGAAAATGTTTATATATAGTTGTTTTAATAATCATATAAATTCATTATATAATTAATTATATGATTATATGTAAAACTACTATTTAAGTTGTATGCAATGAATAATAATTAAATAAGGTCGTAAACTAAAGGGTTTCCAAGTATTAAAATATAAAAATCATTATTGTAAAGTGCTAAGTATTCATTGTAACTAGGTTTCATAATAATAGATAACCAATAGATAAATAAGTATATTTCAGAAGAATAAATAATAAAACTAAAACATAGATTTTATAATTTTTAATATTTATTTTCTGCCCAATATATTTATTATATTTTTATTGAATTAAAAATAGGTTTTTTTAGGCTAATATAATGCCTTTATTTGGTAAAATTATTATAAAACTATAAAAATTCGAAAGTAAAATAAGGAATAACCTTTCCATAAATCTCTTAAGAGTTTCACCATAACATAAAATCACCAACTATTTGGTTAGTGGGATTTCGGTTTGATTTTTGGGAAAATAGGCAAAATGGAGATAAAGTTACAAAATGTACATTCAAGTGTGTAGGTGGTGAGATTTGCATTGTAGATCATCATATGTTCCTACCTTAAGATAAAACATCCAAACATTTGGCTAGTTTGGAGTCTTGGGTTGCTATTGGCGATTTTGTCCCAAATGGGTCAAATATTGCATAAACATGAAGAAATGAACAAAGACATGAATGTAAGTTGTTCGGACAAGTTAGTATACTTCTACAAGTCCCAACCGTAACACAAAAACACTCAAATTCGATGTCTTGGTTTGGTAAATGGTTGGCAGTCAAGTTAGTGGTAGAACGGTAAAATAGTCGAGAACAATGCATAAATGTAAAATAATCCAGGAATGAAGCCTTAACCATTCGTGTTTATGGTTTAAACTGAAGGTTGTAGCCTTGGATTTATTATAAATGCAGTTATAATCAAGAACTATACTGAAAATGAAAGAAAAATAAAATAAAATCCGGAAGTCAAACCTTTCGGTTTTGACTTTGAGAGTTCTTAAAAAATGCAGAGAATTGAGGGAATTTGGATGTGCATTTGGGGCGTGTAAAGTGAAATGGGGTATATAGGTTGTATATATACTGGAAAAAACATGTTAGGTTGAATTTAATTTTTAAGGGGGTTGGAGGTTGAAAAGTGGTTGAAATAGTTAAAGTTCGTAGCTGGGCGTTTTCTGCTGAAAAAGGTGTTTCCCGCGTGTCGCGGATAGGAGCAAGAGCTCCTCCGCGTGGCGCGGGAGGGTGAAAATCAATAGGTTAAACAGGAGGCCTCCGCGCATCGCAGAGAGGAGCATGGGTTCCTTCGCATGGCACGTGAGTGAGGGTTTCCAAAAGTTTCACTTTGACCCCTGAAGTTGATTTTTATGGTTAGTTTTAGGTATAAACACCTGTTAGGCACGTTTTAGTATATGTAAGCATATGTAAGTGTGTAAAATGATATAAACAACAAAAGTAGACGCTTGTAAGTATATAAAATGATTTAAACAATATATGTAAACATTCTAAATGTTTTTTATTGATCTAAACGCCATCGATTACAAGAAAGTATAAGATTACAACGAACGGAAAAGTACGGATATTACAAGCAATTACCGAGAAACATAAATAACAACAAAGATAGCTCAAATATGGTATGCACATACGGGGTAGGATGAGTCAACTCAATCCATAAGGGGTTTATCGTAAAGTCATAAACCAATAATGTTAGCATTAGATTGTGAGTATATAATGAAGAGGAAAGTTGATGTGACTAAAGGCAATGCAAAGTGTGAAGGGCTACGAACACCATATGCTACAAAATTTCTTTGTAAGCATGTTGTAGTTGATCACTAGAACATAGCATAAATGGATAAGAAGTTCGATTATTAGAAACCTGAGTACATGTCCAGTCATTGGATTTAGACATGAAAACAAGTCTACTCATTCAATGTTGGTCACTTGGTCTAACTAATGACAAAAACATATGGCCTTGGTCTCAGTATTCTACAACCTTGATGTCACAACCCCCGACCACACCCTGGACGAGAGCCGTGAACAGTCAAATGGTACCGGTGGTTATTTCAAAAATATTGCGATGGAAAATTTCATCAGGACCGTGAGTTAGGAAAAATATAAGAGTTTAGCAACACCAGATTTTTATTTATTAAACAGATGGGGATAAAACCCATGTTTTACAAAGGTAGCTTTTAATAGGGGATAAACCCATATACATAAAACAACATTTCTTAATTTAATTGATAAAATAAGCCACTTCTTTAAGCCTTTCGGTGCCAGATCACAACTCTTATTTCGATCTACGGTAATCACCTGAAACGCGTTTAAAAACATTTGATCAGCAGGAAATATTGGTTAGATCATTCATTTGTATAAAAATACACAATATTGTAATTACAACATTAAGAGTTTTTACATTAAGTCTAATCAGGAGTTAATACTCATTTTAGCTTTAAACCAAAAATCATAGCTATAACAACCCTCCAAAATTTATTCCAACACCTTTATATGACCTAAAATACACCCCGAATACAAGAACTGGCCCTAAATACCATTATATAATTAAAAATAAAACAAAAAATAAAAACAAGTCTGTCGAGGGCTGCGACAGACTGCCCCTAGTTCTACGCGGGCCGCGAGCCAGGAGACAACCGGCGTAACCCGGTGCCGCCACGTGTCGGACTCGTGTCGAGGCTAGCATCCGAGTCAGCCAAGCTAGGGCCTACCCTAGCTGGCATCGCGGGCCGCGAAGCCCTGCTTGGTTTCCCTCGCGGGGCGCGACAAGGTCGACGATCACAACTATAAATAAGAGACATCAGTTTTCATTTTCGGTCGTTCAAATCTTTCTTTCTCTCTCAATTTCTATATAGCTAGAGTAATTCCCGGGCATAATACCCCCCTAAAATAACGAAGTTCTGCCTCGTTTAAGTATTTTAACCCCCGGTTACGTATTAGATACGCTGCCCGATTGATCTAGGGTTCCGTAACGGTTGTCAAGGTTCTGCCCGACGTAGTCGTTGGAATTCTGTCTCGGGGAGGGTATTACTAATGTAAATATTGGGTTATCATACTAACACACGTGCATTGTTTAATTAATAGATTATAACCAGGAATCCACCAAGAAAAGTCTAAAGTAGCAATGTGAGTAATCTCCTTTTTGTAAACTGTTTTTACAAAACCTTAAATAATTTACAATGTGATTAGCAGTGATTGAGTCTTTGTAGTTCTTCTATTACTGCCGGTATGTTGGGGTTTTGTATACAAAATGTGGAGCACGTTACCATTGGACAACGAGATAGCCAATGTGTAATATGACCCACCAGTCAGGATTGACAATACTGAATGAGTAATTGTGTAGATATAAACATTGTGATTGCTCTCAATACTGTTAAAGGATAAAATGCTTCTTGATTAAACTGGGATTCACTCACCAGTATTTCCTACTGACAAATGTTTTTAAAACGCATTTCAGGTAACAAAATGTGAAAGCCAATTAGAAGCCAGCTGGAGAGCACTGAAGGCTTGGAAAAAATGTGGCTATAAAAGTTACCTAAAAGACGATGTTTTAAATTCAATAAATTAGGGTTTATCCCTATAAACCTGTTTGTAATAGAAACTTGGGTTTTACCCATGTGTTTATTAATATAATAATGTGGTATTTTACTCTGATAAAACATTTCCTAACTACGGTCCTGATGAAATTTCCGCTGCAAATAATGATAAACCATGATACCACCAAATCTGAGTTCGCGTCCGCCCGATCCCAGGAGATAGGGGCCGGGGGGTTGCGACAGAAGGTGGTATCAGAGCTACAGCCACTAATTTCAGCCAAAGAAGTGTTCTGCTGACAATTAAATTATCAATCTTGTTAGGAAATAATCAATAAGACTATATGCATATGTGTAGATTATTATTTTGTATTATTTGACAATTTGTTAGTTTACAACATGAGTGACCAAGGACCTTCAGACGCTTACCATCAGTTGTCCAGCTCACCTAGGAACGAAGGCACCTCTTCATAGCCTACCTTCTCAGGGTATTCGGATGATACTGAAGACGGGATATCCGTGTTCAAGTCCCAATCTGAAGAGCCATTCCTGGCCAAGAAGAGAGGATGGTTCAGCAGAGAAGCACATGAACATAGGAAAATGATGAAAAAGTTACAACAGCAGCGAGCTTTAGCAGCCGCTAAGAGAGAAACGGATGCTCACACTCAGGATATGCTCAACAGGGGTCTAGCAAATTTTCATATTTTAGCAACTACAGCTGCATACCCTAATCTAGAGCAACTCATAGCACCCCAGCCATTACCATTTTTTCCCACACAACCAATGGAAATTAGGGGAACAACTCGTCTGGAAATATGACGAGCGTAATATGGAATTTTGGATGAACCCGTACCATTAATATATATATATATATATATATATATATAAAATATGTGTGTATGTTTGAAAAAAATTCTAGACCATAGCTATAGATGCATAATAGTATTGTAATTTTATATTTCAGTTCCAGTTTGTATTAGATGCATAATATATAAAATAGAGTAAGTCGCAATGTTCGACGATTTTGGATCAACATGTTTGTTGTGTGATTATTGCATTGGATATTTCCATACGATATTAATACTTGGTAATTGTTTAAAATCCAGATGGCCGACGCAGCAAATCAGGAAAACCAGAATAATGAAAATCAAATAAATAACAGTGAAATTCGACACATTGTAACCCAAGGAATTAGAGATGGCATGCCAGCTATTATCCAAAATGTTAGGGACGCGGAAAATAATAAAAGTGATAATGGAAGTAAGCGAACCCATATGGAACCTAGTCACAGCGTGCACAATGGACCCATTTTTCAGATGCCAATTCCAAAAAGAAGAAGAACCATGTCTTATGGTTGTTCTTACAAAGAATTCTGGTCCTGTAAACCAATAGAATTTTCTGGAAATGAAGGGCCCATTCCAGCTTTACGCTGGATAGAAAAGACCGAGGCAGTCTTAAAAATAAGCAAGTGCGAAGAAGAAGATAAGATAATGTTTGCTTCTAATCTGTTTAAAAATGCAGCTTTAGAATGGTGGAACACTATCCTCCAATCTATAGGAAGTAACAGGGTTTATGGTATGAAATGGAACGAGTTTAAGGATACAATAGAAAGGAAATTCTGTCCTCCTAACGAAAAGGAACAGATAGCAAATAAATTCTTAAACTTAAGAATGACTGGAGTAGATAGTAAGGGTTACACTACTACATTCTTTGAATATGCTAGAATAGTGTCAACCCTAGCATCACCTGAACCAGTGTTAATCTCCCGTTACATATGGGGATTAATCAGTGAAATTAAGCATGTAGTCAAGGGAGCTAGACCACAAACCATAGAAGAAGTGGTAACTAGCTAATACCTTGACAGATGAACTGGTACGTACCCAAGAAGAAAACCAGAGGAAGAACCTAGCTCAAAAACTTACCCAAGAATTTCGCTACGGTAACTCCAACCGTGGGAAAAACGTAGGTTCTACTTCTGCACCTTACTGCATGTATTGCAAGAGGAAACATTCTGAGAGATGCTCCATATACTGCAATTTTTGCAAAATATCTGGACACAAAGAAGAAGACTGCAGGAAGAAACCCACCAATAAGATATGCTACAATTGTGGAGAGCAAGGTCATATCAAGCCAAACTGTCCAAAATTAGCTCCAGCAACAAACACTAAGACTACTAAGAATGCTAGAGCATTTGTTCTGACTGCAGAAGAAGCCAAAATGATTCCGGACGTGATTGCCCTTATGTTTTTAGTTAATGATGTTTTTGCCAAAGTGTTATTTGACTCTGGTGCGAACCAAAGTTTTATTAATACTTCATTTTGCAAACTTCTCAATCAGCCATTAACTAAACTCCAACAAGAATGTTTAGTAGAAACAGCAAATGGAGAGACCATTAAGATTACCGAAATCTTGCAGGGAGCAAGAATAGAATTTTTAAATCAAAAATTTATTGCAAACCTTTACCCAATGAATCTGGCAGGATTTGATGTTGTATTAGGAATGGATTGGTTAATAGCTAATAAAACCAGTATTTTATGTGATCAAAAGTCAATACAAGTCAATTCACCAAAAGGTGAAAAGATCACAATTAAAGGTGTTTTGGTCAAAAATTACCGAAGCAATTAAGTGATCAAATTAGTTAAGTGAGGTAGTGTGCTAGAAATGTGTATTAAAAATATGCTAGTTAGGTTGTTTGCAAAAACAGTTTCAGGATACGGCTCAGGATATAGAGCTGTATCTATGATCAAACAATGAGCGAAAATGTAAAGGGTGACACAGGATGTACGAGGAAAGCCCTTGATCAATCTAGATCGCCGGCACAAAACCTCGGGAGCTGACAATCGCAGCTTCCTTGTTCTTCTATTGCTTCAAATATCAGGATACAGTGCAGGATATGATGCAGATCAACTAGGTGTTACAAAGTAATTTGAGTACAAGTGTTTGTGTGTAGTGATTGCTAGTAACTAGAGAGCAAAGTGTGCGAATGAAAGCGTGTGCCTTAACTTGATCCGATCATACTATTTATAGTTAAATGAAATCAACTAAGTATCCTATTAAACCGGGATGCTTCGAATATTCCTCTAGTTAACGTTGCAGTCCTGGTCTTTCGGGTTCAACGTCTTTAATCTAACCGATTAGCCCGAGTCTTGGGGGGAAGAAGTCTTCTTGAACGTTGGAGACTTGCACCTCCTAATATGCACGTGATCAATTCGGTCAATACCAGGATATCGTACCAGGATGTTACCAATATCCTGATCCGGTATCCTGATTACAAGTAAACAATCAAAAGCAGAATATTAGTCAGGATATATGTTCAGAAAATGACCCATAACAATTGTCCCCAAAATATATCTATTGGTATACCAGTCCAACAGATATATTTTAAAACTTTATCTCGCAAACCGAGGTAATCAATATGACGAGACTCTTGAAATGACAATGTGCAACTTCCAAAGCGTTATTTACTCTTTACCCCCTATCATTCAGCCTATAACTAGCCGAAATAATTTGCACTTCGATCATTACTTCTCAAGTGATTCTCAGGTATTTCTCTCTTCTTCTTTGTTTTCTTTTCTTTGGATTTCTTGTTTCTTCGTCAATACCCTTTATGGCATCTCGAACAAGGTCTCGGTCGAACTAGCCGGTTGCAACCCTCACGAGTCAAAACCTCATACGAGAACCACAAAATGAGATTTGTTCTTTCAACAGTGCTGATATCGCCACTTTGAAGGATTCCGGCGCCTTTCCTGCTGGAGTAGTCATTCGTCCTTTTGATCGGGAAGTCCGATCAGATGCGTCGTCGAACGAATGCGTCTGCTTCCTTGCCTATCCCTTTTCTTTGGGACTCCGGTATCCATTTCCACCCTTTATCTTTCGTTTCTTTGAGCTTACCGTCCTCAGTTACGCCCAGACCATGCCCATGGTATGGCGAATTTTAATAGTGTTAAACCAAATCAAATCTCGTCATTGCCCTGCCCTGTGCATTGAAGACCTTCCCATAGCATATCGACTGAGATCCCATGGCAACAGCCGCTTCCTCCTGTTCTCCACTTCCAAGAATCCCTTAGTCCTTAAGGCCACCAAAAATGAAGATCAGTGGCAACGAAAATTCTTTTTTTGTAAAAAGAGACTCTATTGATAAGGGTTTCGATCTGCCAGTTAGATGGTTAACCAAAGGTAGGATTTAAGGTTTTAGGAATATCTCCGAATGTATCCTTAAACTATATCTTAGACTGATATCCTGATATTTTGTGCAGCGAATTTCAGAGATCTAGCACCCCCAAGCGCGGAATCAGAGCCCAGGATCAAAGAGATCTACCGGCTTCCTGCTAGTGAAAGAACCTTCTCCCTGTCTCTTACGAACTCAAGTCAAAAATCAAGCTCAGAGATGTCTGGTAAGCACACAATTACAATGAATATAAAATATAAGTGTTATAAACTAAATATTTCTTCCCTTGTTCAGTGCCAGTTATCAACCTCGAAGGCTTCCAGCTTGACGAGTTGGACAGTTACTCTAGCCTCGCACCTCCCAAGCAAGAATCTAATCCGAAGTCATCTGTCACTCCGAAGCCTACTAGTTCAAAGCCTACTTCTGCTCCTAAAGCTCCTCCAGCATCCAGGACCCGGGCCTCTAGCTCCCGGAAGAGAAAGGAAGTTGAGCCTCCCGCTACACCCCATGTGTTCCCATTCGAGAACCACGGGTTTACGGAATCCAGCAAATTCATGACCGGCTTCCTCAACCAGATTGGTATCCTGACCCATATCCTGCAACATATGCTGGTTAATAAAGTCAACTAAAGTCAATACCTGATTTCTTTACAGGGTCTCGAACGCCTGGTGTTTCTCTATGAGGATGTATGTGGCTCGAATGTCATGCTTGAAAGCCAGCTAAAAAAGGCCGAGGCCACCATCGCAGATCAAGCAGCAATTGCCATCGCCAAATTGGAGCACTACGAAGCTAAGTACAAGGCTATGACTCAAGATCACCAGTCTGTCATCCAGAAGATCACCCAGGAGGCTCAAGCTAAGTTCAACGCGACTCAGGTTCAACACGAGCAGGCCATGGCTTCATACCGGGAGAGCCTCAAGAATTCTGTCGTCATCTCCCTTCTCCAGGCCAGACTGGAAATGGCTTACGAGGCAATGGCTTTGGGTTTGCAATGCCCTTCTTGGAACACCAAGGCCTGGGAGGCGAAACTGAGAGATCTTGGGGGAAATCCTATGGAGCCTCCTGCCAAATCTGATGCGGAAGAACCTGCCAAGCTAGTGGATGCTAGTGCTTCAAAGGATGCTGCTGATGATGCTGGGGCAAATGCTGGAGAAAATGCTGGTGGAGAGGATGCTGCTGAAGATGCTGGGACAAATGTTGGAAAGGATGCTGGTGGAGACGTCACCATGAAGGAAGGAGCTGCCCCTTAAGTGCAGTGATGTGGGCGATGATGGACATACGTGCCACTTTTTTTTTAAATTTCATGGTTGTGGTCTGTACAAACAATTTACTTTTTTCTGCTGCTGAACAATTTACATTTCCTGCATTATAACAAAACAATGACCAAAGGTGGATGGGTCCTGTGTTTTAGGATGAAGCCCTTGGTCATCAGTTAGTATAATTTGTTTTGGATGATGCAACGGTTGGAGGTGGATGGGTCTCGTTTTGAGATGAAACCTTCAACCATCGCATAAATATGGTAAAAACTAATAGTGCTTTTGGTGGATGGGCCTCGGTTTAAGGTGAAACCAAAAGCAAAACTTTTGACTTGTTAATAATATAACCACTGTTTGACTTATTTGTTGTTGCCTTTTAATTTTTGTCATGCAACACTTAGTTTAGATTTTAGCTTTGCAAAATTTGTACAATTATTTTTTGAAAATATCCTGATCAATATACTTAGTGATATCCTACGAAGACTTTCGTCAAATAGGACTTCTCAAAATCCACACAATTTAGACAAAGTTTCTAAAAATAGTTTATTCTTCAAAATCTCAAATAATTTAAATATAGTTTTCAAAGGAAAAAAGACGATTTACTTAGCATTTATAAACAAATTCAACTCTGATTTTTAAACCCAAGTATTGTATCCCAAACATCCTGAATCATATTTCGAGAATATATCCTAAAGATATATCCTAATCAGGATACTTAAACTTTAAACATAGTTTCAAAAGTTCAAACAAGTTGTGTAAGATTCACAAAGGAAAGATCATACCAGGAACAGAGTACAACCCTGATATTGGACTTTACTCCTTTTGCAACTTTTGCCACAAAGATGTCCCCAGTTCGAGATATTTAGTATCTTAGGTCCCAATTTGATTTTCTGAGCTCCACACAATCGCCTTAGGAGGAATGTCCCATGTGCACGAAATCTTCGAACACTTAGAAAATTTTTGAATTCAAGTTTTGACCGTATGGACAATTCTTGTGTTACCGGGGTAAAACCCGAAAGCATTCTGGAGATAAATCCTTAGTATCTTGGGGAAAATCCCATAGGTATCCTGGGGAAAATCCCAAATTTTCATGCGCTACAGGCGGGAGTGTATAAACTCCAAGACTTAGAAAGGTGAAAACCTTTAAACCTTAGAGAGTATGAAAATACCCTTTCGCGAGAGAGGGTGATCAATCCTCATATACCTTAAAGGTCCAGGATATAGCCAACAGTGACGAAATTGTCAGCCACTTTTACATGAACTGGTCCCGCCACCTTGAACTATCCCTGGACAACTTACGCTCCAGGCGGGGTGTTCAAACCCAATTCGTGAGAAAGGTGAATACCTTTAAACCTTTGAAGGGACCAGGATCCCTTAAACGTGATAGAGGGGGCCAATCCTCTAATCTTTCGAAGTATCCCGAGTGTGCATCCTGGAGCTATATCCCGAAGCATATACTGCAAAACAATCGTAAGCTAAGGTGGGTGTTAGCCTGGCTAACACCCCTCCGATGCTTAAGTCAGTAATGGGTTCAAAATAGTAAATAATATTAAACATATTAAAAGAGATAAAATTCATACCATCCTGAGTTAGAAATTAAATTCCTAACTCACTTGAAATAGAGCTTCAAATGTATAGCATTCCAGGATCTTGGTAGCATATCCCCCTCCATATTCTTGAGTCGGTATGCTCCTTTCCCTGATTCTGATTCAATCTCATAGGGTCCTTCCCATTTTGGGGCCAGCTTACCATCAGCAGGATTAGTAGTATTCTGAAAAGCTTTTCTTAATACCTAATCTCCAACCTGGAACCTTCTAGTCCTTATATTCTTATTATATGCTTTGGATATCCTTTGTTGATATGTTGCCATCCTTAGCCTTGCTGCATCTCTTGTCTCATCAATAGTATCCAATTCCTGGCATAGGATTTCAGGATTCTGCTCAGGATCCCGGAGGTTGGATCTTGCTGCAGGTATTACCATTTCTGTCGGGATCACCGCTTCTGCTCCAAATACCAAGGAAAACGGGGTTTGGCCAGTTGCACTTTTCACCGTTGTCCTATCAGCCCATAAAACAAAGGATAATTCTTCTGCCCATCTTCCTTTTTTGTCTCCTAGTCTCTTTTTGAGGTTGTTGACAATTATCTTGTTTGAGGATTCTGCTTGTGCATTTGCTTGAGGATGTACTGGTGTGGATGTGATCATTTTGATTCCCCAACTCTTGCAAAAGTCAGTAGTCCTTTTACTTATGAATTGAGATCCATTGTCACAAATTATTTCAGTCGGTACACCAAACCTAGTCAGAATATTCCTTTTTATGAAGGATACCACTTCCTGATCTCTGACTTGAACAAATGCTTCAGCTTCAACCCACTTAGAGAAATAATCAGTCATTGCTAACATGAAGACTTTTCCTCCTGGAGCTTTTGGCAGTTTTCCCACTATATCCATTCCCCATTTCATGAACGGCCAAGGGGATACAATAAGATATAATGGCTCTGCAGGCTGATCTAGTATGTTGTTATGTCTTTGACATGCATCACACCTTCGAGCATATTCTGCAGCATCTTTTCTCATGGTAGGCCAATAATATCCTGTTCTTAATGCCTTTGAGAACAACGACCTGCCCCCAGTATGGTTACCACAATCCCCTTCGTGTATATCCCGAAGCACTTCCTTGGTTTCGGGATCCTCTAAGCACCTCATATATGGTCCTGCAAGAGATTTCTTATACAAGACATTATTTATAATAGTGAATCGTGATACCTTCATTATAAAGGCCTTAGGATTCTCATCCTTTGGGATGTGTCCTTCCTTGAGATATCTTACGATTGGAGTCATCTAAGACTTAGGATCCTTCGCAGGATACTCATTAGGATCCTGAACACTTAGAACTTCCTTATCCTGAGGATCCGTAGATTTGCCAATGCATCAACTTCAGCATTATCCTCTCTTGGTACCTGTTCAAGTGTAAAAATATCAAAATATCCTGCTATTTTTTTGAGAATTTCGAGATACTCGATTAACTTCTCACCTTTAACTGCATAGGTTCCATTAAAATGATTAGTGATTAACAAAGAATCAACATATACTTGCAAACTCCTGATATTCATACTTTTAGCCAATTCTAATCCTGCAATTAAAGTTTCATATTCTGCCTCATTATTAGTGGCAGGAAACTCACATCTAATAGCCTGGGGTAATATGTCCCCCTGTGGCGATTTTAGTAGTATACCCAAGCCTACACCTCTTACATTAGATGCACCATCAGTATACAACGTCCAGGATTCTAAGTTTTCTCCTAGCTGTTGTACTTCCAGGTCTACTTCACTTTGAATATCACTACTGAAATCAGCCACAAAGTCAGCTAAAGCCTGAGACTATATGGCATTTCTAGGTTCATATACTAGATCAAAGGCACTTAATTTCACTGACCATTTAGCCATCCTACCTGACATCTCGGGTTTCCTAAGCACGTTTTTAACAGGATAGTTGGTTTTAACATGAATTCTATGTGTTTCAAAATAATGTCTAAGTTTTGTTGACGACATAACTAGGGCTAAAATCAGTTTCTCTAAGTGGGAATACCTAGTTTCAGCATCTAATAAACTTTTACTAACATAATAAACAGAATACTGCTGACCTTCATGATCCTTTACAAGGACATCACTTACTGCATTCCCTGATACTGCAAGATACAGGGATAACGGTTCGCCATCCTCAGGCTTCATCAATAAGGGTGCGGTTGAAAGATACTGCTTTAAATCCTGCAAGGCTGCTTCATGCTTTGCTCCCCATTCGAACTTCTTATTCTTCTTGAGGATATCATAAAATTCTTTGCACTTTTCAGAGGATCTTGAAATAAATATGTTCAATGCTACTACTCGGCCTGTTAACTGTTGAACATCCTTCGTATTTGAAGGTGACTTAATATCCAAGATAGCTTTAATCTGCTCCGGGCTTGCCTCTATCCCTCTTTTAGTCACCATATATCCTAGAAACTTTCCTGCCCCCACTCCGAAATGGCACTTAGCAGGATTTAGCTTCATGTTATACTGATCCAGGATATCAAATGCTCCCTTGATATCCTGGAGGTGATCCTCAGCCTTTTTATACTTTACTACCATGTCGTCGATGTATACCTCCATAGTCTCCCCCAGCTTGTCTTTAAACATCATGTTCACCAATCTCTGATACGTTGCACCTGCATTCTTCAAACCAAAGGGCATAGCAGTGTAGCAATAAATACATGTTGGTGTCATGAAGGCAGTATCCTCCTGGTCTAAAGGTTCCATTTGGATCTGCTGAAATCCTGAAGATGCATCCATGAAGGTTAACATCTCATGGCCGGCAGTAGCATCCACCATTGAGTCAATATGAGGAAGAGGAAACGGGTCATTGGGACAAGCTTTGTTTAAGTCCGTGTAATCTACACAAACTCTCCATTTCCCATTTTTCTTTTGCACCACAACTACATTCGCCAGCCATTTAGGAAACTTCACTTCCCTAATCATCTTGCTCCTTAGTAGTCTTTCAACTTCCACTTGGATGATCACATTTCGCTCCGGAGCAAATTTCCTTCTCTTTTGTTGGACAGGCTTGAATGACCTGTCAATACCGAGCTTATGTGTTATAATATCCTTGGAAATACCTGTCATATCCTCGTGCTTCCACGCGAACGTTGACATCCTGCATTTCAAAAAATTAGTTAATTGATCTTCAATATCCTGAGGGATATTGGTTCCCACGAGCACCAAGATATCCAGATTATTCTGATCCAGGACCACTTTCTTTACATCCTGCTCCGAAGCCTCCATGATATCCTGGCCTCGCATCTTTAATTGCTATGCTGCACTAGGCTTTGTTGAGGATTTCATCGAAGAAGAATAACATTCCTTTGCTTCTTGTTGATCACTTTCCACCTTGACAACTCCCCAAGGAGTAGGGATCTTGATGCATTGATGGTAGGTTGATGGAACAGCCTTCATATCATGGATCCAAGGCCTACCCAGTATAATATTATAGCAGGATAGAGAGTCCATGACACAAAAGCGCTGCATTGAGTTGACCCTTTGAACATACACGGGCAACTTTATTTCTCCCACGGTATTCCTAGCTTCTCCACTGAAACCTACGAGCACAGTGGACTTCGAAGTAATGTCCATCGGAGATACATTCATCCTTTTCAATGTTTCCAGCTGAATTATGTTGACTGAGCTGCCATTATCCACTAATATCATGTGTACAAAATGGTTAGCAACATATAACGTTATCACTAAGGCATCATGATGGGGATCCTGGACAGTATCCCTGTCATCATTATCGAACGTGATGACTTTGTCAGTTGTGAGGGTTGACATCCTTGTCGGCTTATCTCCCCTTTCTGCTTTAGCTTCCTTCGCGTGTCTTTTTGCCGCAGAATATGATGTGCCGCATATATCGGATCCTCCTGAAATAAAGTTAATTATTTTTGCATCTGCAGGAGGCGATGCTGCCCGTTCAGGATCCTGACCTTTATTCTTCTTTCTTCCCAAGAGGTCCTTCAGATATCCCTTACTCAAGAGATAGCTTATTTCCTTTCTCAAAGCGATACAATCTTCAGTAACATGCCCGAAATCCTCATGGAAGGCACACCACTGGGACTTGTCCTTCCAATCAGCCTTTTGTTGATTCTTTTGGGGCCACCTTGCTTTGTCTCCTAAACCCTGCATAGCATACATCAATTCGGGTATGTTAACAGAAAAACAATATTCAGACAACTCAGGATACTCTTCAGGATCCTCGTCTTCAACAGCATTCACTTTTTTGCCATCATTTCCGCCATACGGTTTAGAACGGTATGGTTTATACGAGGATTCTGATTTCCTGTTGGTTGACTCATAGGTTGTGGACGAGTTCATCCTCTATTGCATCTTTTTATCATCCTCCAGGAGAATGTATCTCAAAGCCCTGTTACGAGCCTCATCCAGATTCCTGCAGGGATTTATTACAAGATCCTGGTAAAATTGAGAATCTTTTTGTAACCCCATCCTGAACGCTTGCACGGCCGTCGCAACATCAAGATGTGGGATATCCAAGGATTCCCGACTAAACTTGTTCACATAATCCCTCAAGGATTCCTGAGGTCCTTGAGTTATCCTGTAAAGGTCACTGGTTAATTTCTCAAAACTCCGGCTGCAAGAAAATTGACTATTAAATAAATTAACTAAATGAGCAAAATAAGTAATTGAGTGAGGAGGAACGTTTAACAGCCATTTTAAGGCTGATCCTGTTAAGGTGGAACCGAAACCCTTGCACAAGCATGCTTCTTTGAGGTCTGGAGGGATAGGGTTGATTTCCATCCTTTCCCTGTACTGGGCAATATGCTCCTCAGGATCCGTAGTTCCGTCATAGAGCTTCATGTTGGGGGTTTGAAATCTTTTTGGGATTTCAGCATCACAAATAGGATATGCAAACCGGGATATCCTGTGGCTGTCCGGGGATAGTTCAGGAATTGGCTGAACCACTCCAGGTACACTGGATATCATGTCCTTCAGTTTTTGAAGCTCCCTAGAAAATGCTGATGTCATACCTGCATCCTGCAAAGATCCAACACCATTAGTAGCAAGAGTATTATTATTATTAGATACATTACCAGCTTGGGGGTTCTGGCCATATCCTGAAGCATATCCTGAGCTCCTCACAGTTGATACTCTTACTGAAGAAGGTATCTCAGGAGTATGATTCTGGGAATGGCTAGGCACAATATTCCCCCGGTTATCCTCTGTATAGACTGTAGAACTGAAGTTCAAAGCCCTGGGTTGAAAGGGAGTGACAGTATCTTCGGCAGGCCGACTCGGGCCAGACTTCAAGAGTTGTATTTCTCTCATCAGCATCTGGTTGGTCTCCTGTTGCTGCCTCATCTGTTCCTGTACACTACCAAACAAATTTAAAATTTCTTCATTAGAAGCTAAAACAGGACCGGATCCCTGGACATTGCGAGCAGGGATAACATCCCGAGCCACATGACTTTCAGTTCCTTGCGAAGAGGCTTGCATTCTCGGAGGAGGTGGTGGGAGCACCGAACCAATTGTTGCGGAGGTTGTGGCAGACACGGTGAAAGAGCTCATGTTTGATCTTGAGGCCATTGAAAATAGTGTGGCAAAAGGTTTCGAAAATAGAAAACCAAGTAACGATTTTGCAAAAGCTTTTAGTAGAAATAGCACCACTTGCCCCACGGTGGGCGCCAAATTGTTTTGGTCAAAAATTACCGAAGCAATTAAGTGATCAAATTAGTTAAGTGAGGTAGTGTGCTAGAAATGTGTATTAAAAATATGCTAGTTAGGTTGTTTGCAAAAAACAGTTTCAGGATATGGCTCAGGATATAGAGCTGTATCTATGATCAAACAATGAGCGAAAAATGTAAAGGGTGACACAGGATGTACGAGGAAAGCCCTTGATCAATCTAGATCACCGGCACAAAACCTCAGGAGCTGACAATCGCAGCTGCCTTGTTCTTCTATGGCTTCAAATATCAGGATCCAGTGCAGGATATGATGTGGATCAACTAGGTGTTACAAAGTAATTTGAGTACAAGTGTTTGTGTGTAGTGATTGCTAGTAACTAGAGAGCAAAGTGTGCGAATGAAAGCGTGTGCCTTAACTTGATCCGATCATACTATTTATAGTTAAACGAAATCAACTAACTATCCTATTAAACCGGGATGCTTCGAATATTCCTCTAGTTAACGTTGCAGTCCTGGTCTTTCGGGTTCAACGTCTTTAATCTAACCGATTAGCCCGAGTCTTGGGGGGAAGAAGTCTTCTTGAACGTTGGAGACTTGCACCTCCTAATTTGCACGTGATCAATTCGGTCAATACCAGGATATCGTACCAGGATGTTACCAATATCCTGATCCGGTATCTTGATTACAAGTAAACAATCAAAAGCAGAATATTAGTCAGGATATATGTTCAGAAAATGACCCATAACAAAAGGAGATAAGCCAACTAGATCCACAAAATTCATCTCTGTAATGAAAATAGCAAGTTATGCTAGGAAATGATCACTAGTGTATATGATTTCCATAATCATTAACACTAAAGGAAAGGAATTAAAAGATATCCCTGTAGTATCTCAATTTTCAGATGTATTCCCAGAAGAGTTACCAGGACTACCGCCAGACAGAGAAGTCGAGTTCAGAATCCATCTGCTACCCGGAACAGCACCAATTGTCAAAGCACCTTACCGTTTGGCACCCACATAAATGCAAGAGCTAAAGAAACAGTTAGACGAACTCTTGGAAAAGGGATTCATACAACCAATTTCATCGCCCTGAGGAGCACCAATCTTATTCGTCAAAAAGAAAGACCGGTCAATGCGAATGTGCATTGATTACCGTGAATTGAATAAAGTCACGCTTAAAAATCGGTACCCATTACCGAGAATCGATGATTTGTTTGATCAGTTACAAGGAGCTCGATTCTTTTCAAAAATCGACTTACGCTCAGGATATCATCAATTAAAGGTACAGGAAGAGGACATTCCTAAGACCGCATTTAGAACCAGGTATGGCCATTATGAATTTACTGTCATGCCCTTTGGTGTAACCAATGCCCCAGCCGCATTTATGGACATGATGAACCGAATATGTAAGCCATATTTGGATAAGTTCATAATTGTCTTTATAGATGATATGCTAATTTATTCTAAAAGTAAAGAGGAACATGCAGCGCATCTGCATGCACTTCTAAGTTTATTAAGAAAAGAAAAGCTTTATGCAAAGTTTTCGAAGTGTTAATTTTGGTTAGAAGAAGTACAGTTTCTTAAAAATTTAGTCAACCATGAAGGAATTCATGTATATCCCACAAAGAGTGAAGCGATTACTAAATGAAAAATCCCTGAATCACCAACGGAAATTAGAAGTTTTCTAGGACTAGCCGGTTATTTTAGAAGATTCATCCGAGATTTTTCTAGAATTGCCATTCCCATAACAAAACTAACTTGTAAGTCTGTTAAGTTTGAATGGGGACCAAAACAAGAAGAAGCCTTTAGAATCCTTAAGCAAAGATTGTGATGCTTCTAAATTAGGTTATGGATGTGTATTAATGCAACGTCAAAAGGTTATAGCCTACGCATCTAGACAACTTAAGAATCATGAAGAAAATTATACAACCCACGATTTAGAATTAGGAGCTATGATTTTTGCCCTAAAAATTTGGAGACATTATCTTTACGGTAGTTAGTTTACCATTTTCACTGATCATAAGAGCTTAAGATATGTTTTCGGGCAAAAAGAGTTAAATATGAGACAAAGACGCTAGATGGAGATACTAAGTGATTACGATTGTAATATCCAGTATCATGCAGGAAAGGCTAACGTAGTAGCCGATGCTTTAAGTCGAAAATATCACGAAAGCCAAAGAGAGTACGTTCTCTTAAATTAAATCTGCATATAGATTTAAATGAACAAATTAGGAAAGCACAAGAATTAGTATTCAAAGATGATACTGATAAATTGAAAGGAATGATTAAGAAATTAGAACAAGGAACAGATGGATTTTGGAGATTCCATAAAAAGAGGATGTGGATACCCAAATTAGGAAACCTACGCCACCGTATATTAGAAGAAGCCCATAAGTCTAAGTATACGATACATCCTGGAAGCGATAAAATGTATCAAGACCTAAGAAAGAATTTATGGTGGACAGGAATGAAAAAGGATATAGCAGCTTATGTTGCCAAGTGTTTAACTTGTTCACAGATTAAAGCTGAACACCAGAAACCCTCAGGTTTATTACAGCAATTGGAAATGCCTGTATGGAAATGGGAATTGATAACAATGGACTTTGTTACCAAACTACCCAAGACACGAAAAGGTAATGATACAATCTGGGTGATTGTAGATAGACTAACTAAATCTGCTCATTTCTTAACAATGAAGGAGACTTTCAGTATGGAACAACTAGCCAAGTTGTATGTAAATGAAATAGTTTCATTACATGGAATTCCTTTATCAATTATTTCTGATAGAGATAGCCGTTTTCCTTCTCATTTTTGGACAAGTTTCCAAAAAGCAATGGGAACCAAGCTAAATCTAAGCACCCCTTATCATCCTCAAACGGATGGACAAAGTGAAAGGACGATTCAGACAATGGAAGATATGCTTAGAGCTTATGTAATTGATTTCGGAGGAAATTTGGACGATCACTTACCATTAATATAATTTTCCTACAACAACAGTTATCATACCAGTATCAATGTTGCACCATTCGAAGCACTTTATGGACGAAAGTGCCGAACCCAAGTCTATTGGGCAGAAATTGGAAAAAAGCAATTATCTGGACCTGAGATAGTACAAGAAACAACGGACAAGATTATTCAAGTCAAAGAACGACTAAAAGCAGCACGTGATCGACAGAAAAGTTATGCTGATAACAGACGAAAGCTGTTGGAATTTCAGGTAGGTGACAAGGTGTTATTAAAAGTCTCTCATTTGAAAGGAGTGGTAAGATTCATCAAAAGAAGAAAGCTAAGCCCCAGGTATGTTGGACCCTTTAAAATTATTAAAAGAATAGGACCAGTAGCTTATCAGCTACAACTGCCTGAGGGAATGGCAGGAATACATGACGTCTTTCATGTATGTAACATCAAAAAGTGTTAAATCAACGAAACATTAATGGTACCTATTAAAGACATAGAGATAAATGAAAAGCTCAAGTTCATAGAAAAGCCTCTACAAATCGAAGACAGGAAAGTCAAGAATCTTAAACACAAGAGATTGGTTCTAGTCAAAGTAAAATGGGATTCCAAGAGAGGACCAGAGTACACGTGGGAGCTTGAATCAGAAATGCAGAGGAAATATCCACACCTATTCCAGTAGACCTCGAGGACGAGTTCTAAAATAAGGTGGGGAGGATATAACAACCCTCCAAAATTTATTCCAACACCTTTATACGACCTAAAATACACCCCGAATACGAGAACTGGCCCTAAATACCCTTATATAATTAAAAATAAAACAAAAACAATAAAAACAAGTCTGTCGCAGGCCGCGACAGACTGCCCCTAGTTCTACGCGGGCCGCGAGCCAGGAGACAACCGGCGTAACCCGGTGCCGCCACGTGTCGGACTCGTCGAGGCTAGCATCCGAGTCAGCCAAGCTAGGGCCTACCCTAGCTAGTGTCGTGGGCCGCGAAGCCCTGCTTGGTTTCCCTCACGGAGCGCGACAAGGTCGACGATCACAACTATAAATAGGAGACATCAGTAGTCATTTTCGATCATTCAAATCTTTCTTTCTCTCTCAATTTCTATATAGCTAAAGTAATTCCCGGGCATAATACCCCCCTAAAATAACGAAGTTCTACCTCGTTGTAAGTATTTTAACCCCCAGTTACGTATTAGATACGCTGCCCGATTGATCTAAGGTTCCGTAATGGCTGTCGAGGTTCTGCCCGACGTAGTCGTTGGAATTCTGTCTCGGGGAAGGTATTACTAATGTAAATATTGGGTTGTTATACTAACACATGTGCATTGTTTAATTAATAGATTATAACCAGGAATCCACCAAGAAAAGTCTAAAGTAGCAATGTGAGTAATCTTCTTTTTGTAAACCTTTTTGTAAACTGTTTTTACAAAACCTTAAATAATTTACAATGTGATTAGCAGTGATTGAGTCTTTGTAGTTCTTCAATTACTACCGGTATGTTGGGGTTTTGTATACAAAATGTGGAACACGTTACCATTGGACAACGAGATAGCCAATGTGTAATATGACCCACCAGTCAAGATTGACAATAATGAATGAGTAATTGTGTAGATATAAACATTGTGATTGTTCTCAATAGTGTTAAAGGATAAAATGCTTCTTGATTAAACTGGGATTCACTCACCAGTATTTCCCACTGACAAATGTTTTTAAAACGCGTTTCAGGTAACAAAATGTAAAAGCCAATTAGAAGCCAGCTGGAGAGCACTGAAGGCTTGGAAAAAATGTGGCTATAAAAGTTACCTAAAAGACGATGTTTTAAATTCAATAAATTAGGGTTTATCCCTATAAACCTGTTTGTAATAGAAACTTGGGTTTACCCATGTGTTTATTAATATAAAAATGTGGTATTTTACTCTGATAAAACATTTCCTAACTACGGTCCTGATGAAATTTCCGCTGCCAAATAATGATAAACCATGATTCCACCAAATCTGAGTTCCTGTCCGCCCGATCCGAGGAGACAGGGGCCGGGGGGTTGCGACAATAGCAGAGAAATACAACCGTTGAGTCATCATTCAACTCAGGACTCACATTAGTCATACAATAGCCTCAATTTAAAACCTAACAATTATGATGAAAATTTACAAGTAAACCCTTTAAACGTTTGATTTGTATAATAATTGGCTATATGTCAGTATGCATGAAGAACATATTTAGAGACATACAAAATTAAAACTCAGAGGAAATATTAATAATTAATCATTCATAGTATGATATGCACTTGTACATGGTTATTAGTTAAAACATGTTCCTATTATAAGTGTTTTTAATAAGACTTATGGGTAATAGACCTTTAGTTATAGGATCCTTATGCATATCATGAATGTATTCAATACAAATATTTTGTTTCCTCAATTCATTCATAAACGAATAATTAATTTCATATTGAAATTTAATGCAACACCTCTCGAATTGTTACTGTTTGAGGAGACATGGTAGCTGACTTTATCACGATAAGTCTTTAATATATAATTTATATAGAGTTAATAAACTTATGAATCCACTGATAAATTTCAACAATGTTTAGTGACTATTGCTTTGTGATTAATCAACATATTATGTCATTATAACTTAGGTTGTTATTATCAGTTCATTATGACTCCTCTATGAGACATGTTTTGTCTGCTGACATAAGAATATATCCCAAAAATTATATTTTGTTATCTTTGAATATAATAAAGTTTAGAGTAATCAACCAGTTTGAATTCTCACCTCTTATTTAAATTATAGTCTCTCGTTTTCTTTAAAGATATTTTAGTACTCTATATGATGTTTCACATTAATCTAAACATATCTAGTGTCTTGCAATGTGAGTAATAGTTGAACTAGTATAGACTTGAAACTACATAAGGCTTCTAATTAATGAAGCATAAGAAAATAATCTCATTGATCCTATTATCATCTAAATGAGAGCAATATTGTTTGTTACATGTGTAAGAACCCATTTAAGGTAAAACTTATGGATCAAAGCTAATGTCCTATTGTGTCGATCTCAGTATGTTATGATATATATCACGTAAGAGATATCTCTGAGATCTATTATATCAAAGTATGTGAGAACAATGCTTTGACTTATGTAACATATATTTGTCAAAAGAATGTCATCTATATAATGACAAGTTTGTTTTAGTTGTTCTCACTCATCTTGAGGTAGGTACATTAATCCACTTGGTTTTTGATGAAAATAATTGCATTAAGATTTCAAAACATTTTGATGTTTGCATTAACCCATACATGGATGTTATTGGCTTACAGACAAAGTGTTATTTGAGCTTCAGTGTAGAACTTTCAGGTTGTTTTATGAACATGTAAATAGGTAAGTCAGTTGTTAGGGAAAGTTGTATTAATGTTCATCTAATGTAGCTCTAAATTGTTATAAGCTACTAGAATAGTGGCGATCCTCAAAGAAAATTTTGTAAGACATGTAAGAAGATTCTTTGATAATTTATCTCCTCTTAAGTATAACCTTTGTGGAACGTTTGTATCCATTCCTCCATATAAGCAAATCTTTGTAATGACCAACAAGAATTTTAAGGAGGATAGTGTTGGTCTCAAAACATTTTTTTATTAATTCCTTTTTCAAACGTGAGATGATTTAACACGAAATTTTAACCACTTCACTGATGCCCTTTAGCATATATGTGTGAATGCCTAAAATGATTATCGTTTAAAACAACATTAAGACCATCTCCAACGCTTCTGTCTGTGGAGGCCTTTGGACTAATATGGAAAATAGAGAAACATATGAGGGGAGAGGGAATGAAAAATCCGTCTTAACAAGCATGGTTGAGTAAAAAATGTGAGGGGGAAGGATATATATAGAGGATTGTCCGTAAAGCTCTTGAAGTGAAAGAGAGACTCCTGATGTCAGACACACCGGAAAAGAGGAGACAAAAGGATACCCTGATAGCGACATTTGGCCAATGACGTTCACGAATCACTGCCTCTCTAAAATTTCCACTAGCGGTTATCGCATGAGAGACCAAAAGGACAACTGATAGCGACGTCTGGCCATTGACGTTCCATGGGTTCCTGGTACTCTTAGTCTCCACTAACGATTATCACAGAGGAGGCCATAAGGCCACCCCGACAGTGATGTCCAGCCAATGATTTCTTGCAAATTAGGGATGAGCATTTCGGTACCAATTTGGTACCGACCTTTTGACATTTTCGGAATCAGACTTTCGGTTCGGTACAGTATCGGTATTTTATCGATTTTTCCTTAAAATATGGTACCGTAATTTTGGGGATTTTCAAGAGCGGTACTTTCGGTACTAGTATCGATACCGAGCTCATACCTACCACAAATACACACCCTCTTCTGCTGCCACTAACGGGCAACACATATGGGATAAACAGATATATCTTGAAAGCGACGTCTCTTCTCACCATCCCGACTATAAATACCAACTTCTCCTTCAGGTAAAGGCTATTCCATTCTCTCTACTCTCATTTTCACTTTGCACTCGCTAAAGAAAAATTATTCTCATGTCGAAGAATAGTTACAAGAAGAACCTCTGTCTTCTCCTTCTCATCACGAACCTAACGGTATTTCAGTACCCGTTTAGATTAGTGTTTCATCATTTACTAACAACATAAAAATCAATATTAGCCCAATATAATAAAAATCCAAATCATCTTCCATCTAAAAACAAAGTCAAACAAAAACCCTCACTTTGTAAACAAGCCAGATTCCCACTTCCGGTCACTTTCCGGCGAAACTATGGTGGAGACCTAACGCCATATCAATGGACGATTCTGATATGTACCACTTGGTTTGATAGAAACTCGTTAAAGTGGGTCAAGCTCCACAGAAAATATAGAGAAACAAGATGAAATATAGAGAGAATTTGAGACTTAATATTTTTCATTCCTACTTCAAAATGGAAACGTACAAAAATATAAATAGATAAGTTACATGGTACAATTCCTAATAAGGTGGACCCACTAGTAACAAACTCCTAACTAATTTGGGTCAATAACAATTACTAATCCAAAGGAAATGTGATGATAATGCTTGCTTCACACGTAGGAATGGTTCACCCCATGCACAAAGCAAGAACATGGACCACGTGCTTTGACCACTTCAAGATGATTCAAAAACCAACTAAATTGATCGGCAAGTGGACACGTAACAGATTCAAATCAACACTCTCCATCCTCCATCCCCGCCGCCGCTGCAACATCATCGCCGGCATCATCCAATTTCTCATCATCAATACTATTCAAAACTTCTACGCAAACGATTCACCGACTTCATCTCGTCATTATCCGATTTGAAGTTCCCTAAGAAGATCACATTCCTCGAAAATGTTTCTAGTCTGTTCAAGAGGACCATCGTCCCTTCCACTTCACACGACGAAGGCGCGGGAACTGTCTTCCTCTGCCTTCTGGAGCTCTCGAACCCTTCAAGTATGGATGTAAAACTCTATATTAGGGTTTCGTTGCAGCTGTTTGTTGTTAGTTAGGTTTTGATCTGTTTTTATTTAGTTTTGTTGCGGTTATAGTGTTAGTTAGGGTTTATGAAAATTGACAGTTGAACTATACTTGAACATTATTGTATGATAATAATGAAACCGAAATGTTAGGTTATTGTAGTTTTCGGTTTTCAGTTGGTAGGCCTTTGTATCTCTTTAAACAATATTGAACGTTTCAAGAACGAATGCAACACTGTAAGTTAAGTTTTCCCAATAGTTGCTTATTGTTAGTTTGGTTTGAGATTCCTTTTATTTAGTGTTTTAGGGTTTATGAAAATTTGAAGTTGAACTGTACCTGAACATCATTATATGATAATGAAACCGAAATGTTCAGCTATTGTAGTTTCGAAACCGATTGGTTTTCGGTTAGTAGGTCTTTGTTTCTCTTTAAACAATATTGAACGTTTCAAGTACGAATGCAAAACTGTAAGTTAGGGTTTTCTTATGGTTGCTTATTGTTAATTAGGTATTTATTTATTTTTATTTAGTTTTGCTGTAGTTGCAGTGTTTAATTTGGGTTTATGGAAATTTGAAGTTGAACTGTACTTGAACATGAATCGTTACATGATGTAGGGGCGTGCACTGGGTAGTTTGGTTGTGAGACTCCGCCTTGGTTTTCAAAATGCATGATTCGATCATTGTTATCAAATGCACTGGGCGCACTCAAGGCGCATAGGCCTCGCATGTCCCCTAGGCGACAAGCGCAAAAAATGGGCAGGCCCGAGAAAAAAAAGCGCAAGTAAATAAAAACTTATAAAATAATATTATGTATCGAAAAAAAACACTTTCAATATGTAAATAGTTTATATGAAGCAAACAAACACTTCCAAAAACTTAAAAAATAATATTAAGTACTTAAAAAAACACTTTCAAACATATTAACTAAATGCATATGAATTAGAATAGAATTAATTTATATGAAGCAATTGATATACTGCAGAATCCTTTATCAGAATCAAACAAGTATTTTTTGCCGGCCAAAACAAAAGAATCATGTTTATCATAATAGAATAGGTCGATAAATACAACAGAAAAATTGAATAAAAAGATACGTTAATATCTCTTAACTTTTTTAAATTTTTTAAAAAGAATGTATAAGATTTGATTGAGATAGGATTTCAAAAAAGATATATATAGCTGTAAATAAATATCTGGTATATATATAAAAGATAAGATTTCAACAGAAAAAAGTGCGGGCTGGAGAAGCGGGAAAAGGTCAACTCACCCAGAATGGTCGCCTAGGCAAGCGCTTTTGATAACAGTGGATGCGATGCGATGTGTTTTGCTTTTAAAAGCTGATGCGCGATGTGCCATGTGAGTCGTTTGTTATTTAAAAAGTTATTATTTTGTGACAACCCTCATAATTACATGTATCCGTACGATTAATTAATATTAAATTATGCTTAATGATTGTGCAGAAAATTGACTAAATAGTCCTGAATGTTTTCCTAAGTGTTGGGAATTAATAGTGTCACAAAAAGTTACATAAAAGATACTATACGGAATAAATTGACACTTTAACGAACCGGTATCTAACCGAACAACCGGACATTACCTGGAACACCAAAATTTTGCCAGAAACATTGTTTTATTATTTCTTGGCTAGTTATGATCCCCGAACACCCTAACACATTATATAATGTGCCATACACATAAAACACTAGACATTACACTCAACCTCCAACTATTATTTAAGTTACCATTCAAAGTTACACATAACCCCCTCCCCCCTTTGGATTTACGGTTTTGGGGATGGCCCCACATCAATCTTTGCAAGATTTCCCTAAAATCCCATAAGATCTTACATGATATTATTTGATATTATTTGATTTTCCTAGATTTGCTTAGATTTTTCCTTGGATTTTATTTGATAACATTAGATATGGTGAAAACTTACACAAGACCCCCCTCCCCCTTCCTACTTACGGTCATGAGATGGCCCCACTTGTAATCCCCAAAAATCCTACAAGATATATTGTGATGTCCTTTGATTTCATTAGATCTTATAAGATCTATGGAAGATCATGTTGAATACCCTAAGTAACTATCTTCATCATTCTCACACTTCACTCAACTTCACCCCACTCCCTTAACCTCTCTCTCCCCTCCCGGCCTTGTTTGTGCCGCCACCACCACCACCACTTACAACCACCATTAACCCATTTCCAAGTTCATTTCAAGTATTAGAAGGTGCCTTGTGAGGCTTGAAGCTTGTGGATCATCAAGGAGTTCTCTTACTTGCTTTTACACACCAAAATTCATCATCATTTTCTCTAGTAATCTCCCCTAGCTTTGAGCTAGTTGTAAGTTCTTGATTAACCCTCGTTTACTTCTACTTTAATAGTTAAAAGATGTAGTATGTTGATTATAACTAGAACACTAAAAGCTTGAATCTTGAATCTTGAACATAAAGATGAAATATGATGAAATGTTGTTAGTATGATGTTGTTGTGAATATGTTGTTGATTACTTGTTGATTTCTTGATAATATGATGTTGATCATCATATAGAACTTTATTAGAAAGTATGGTGATCGTATGTGTGTGTTTTATTGGCATTTAAGCGATAAACAGCATGCTGGGTAACATTTACAGCCAACTTCAGTTGGCTGTAAACGGACTGTTATAAATCGAAAAATTGATTTTCTGAAGTCTAAATTATGTGTTTTCGAAAAATGAATAAAATGGAACTGGAATCATATTTTTTCAAGGCCGTTTACTATTTTTAAAGGTCCATTTTGTACAGCAGAAAACGCTGTGTTTTTACTGCAGAAAAATTGTGTTATGTTTTTCATCATAACTTGAAATCTGTGTAGAATTAGGTCACGAAATTTGTACTGTATATGGACACTGATGTCGTTGTAATTCTTCCACTGGAATTTCATCAATTGGACTTACGATGAATTTTAAATGAATTTTTCTGGGGACTGCAGTCAGAAAGTGACGAATCTGATTGCAGCCCGGTAAATGATTTTTATAAAATAATGGGTAAAGAATTGGATCCCGATATTTTTACACAGTAATATTTGGATTATTTAAAACATTCTGTAAGAGTTCGGGAATTTTTGGAATAAGTTAACTATTTTATTAAATTACTAAAAAACAGCCCAGTTTTAGATATTAAAGCTGAAACGATGGATGTGGTGATTCGCGTGTCTAAATGTCGGTTGTGTTGTCCGATAATGATCCAACTTGTTGTATGTCAATAAAAGTTGTAGGATCGAATTCCGACCTGAACGAGTCGTGTAGAAGAGTTTTTCACCAAAACAAGAGGCGGAAACAAGTGTTTCGATGTAATTCAGCACGTATACACTTTTAACTGTCGATATTATTGATATAGAAGACGTTTACAACCTGTCGACACTTCGGCAGCACTTCGTGGCTCACCGGAAGACAATCACCTAGAACTATGTGTGAGATTCGCCCATGATCACTATATATAGGAGATCAGGTCCGCTTATAAGGACATGACAAAAAAGCGGACCAGATAATTGACATATGAGCGAACCTCACTTTTGACATATAAGCGAACCTGACACTTTACACATGAGCGGACCTAATACAATTCAATATATAACAGTTTTGTCTTCTAGTGATTTCATGCAATCTGATCTTCTAAATGCATGTTATCTTCACGTGAATGTTTGTAGATGATGTAAGCATGATGTCATTTGGATGATGTCATCATTAAGAATGATGACATCATTCTGGTTCCGAACTGCAACGAACCCAAGACTCGATGTAAGACGAAGACGACAGATGTGTGCACCAACAGACTCCCCCTCAGATGTTGACGAGTCTTACATGTTGAGTCTTTGCATCTTCAGTCTTGACCAGTCTTTGAGCTTCATTCTTTCTCTCAAAATTAACAGACTCCCCCTTGCAATGTGCTGGCATTCCGTTAGTTCTTCAGCATCATCTGCTTCAGGATCGTAATCTGGCTGGTTCTTTCTGAGGTTGTTCCAAGAACGCAACCTGACTATCATCCATCTCAGGATCATCAATCCAGCTCATACTTAAACCTGCACAAACACACTCTACCTAAAAGTAAATTTTACGTATTTAACAATTCAATGTAAACACACTGAAATAATCAGACGACTTCCTCTCATAAACATAAACAATCACTCTCCATCAGATCACATACATGATGAACCACTTGTTGATTTAAAAAACATATTTTGACATTTAAGATACACTCCCCCTCACAACAATGTCATCAAGTTTAGCACTCGGAATTTTTAAAATCAGCTTTCCAACATCAGTTGTCTAAAATCTTTTTGACTTTTTCAAAAGTTTATGCTAAAACACACCGAAAATCTTTTTGTAATTTTGAGTGAAAAGAAATGCAATAAAGAAATATTTACAGACAATATTTTTGTGAGTTTTGTGTAAGAGGATCATATCAGTTTTTGACAAGTCACGAGTACCGTTGAGCTTAGTTACACATTAAGAATTAAACAATTCACTTAGATTGCCGATATACTGATCCACTTAAATTCTCACACAAATTTCAACTAATTCAGGATATGAGTTAGGTGTTTTAAAGACTTAAACTCATTCATGTGTCCCACCTCTTGAATATACTCCCGTATCCAGATCCCAATATTCAGTCTTACAGGTGAGTATACCACAAATGATATCTGTCAGGGGAATAAATTATAGTACGAGGGCCGTGAGAGCTCAGGTCGATCTTTCGATACGCAGAGAGATGACGGCTTCGACTTTTGGTGGGTCCCCTTTAGAGGATCTTTTGCATTACAACAGCAATGACTATCAATTTTATTGTTTCATCAATTTGCTGAGGGCTGAGCTAAATTTCAAGCATGCGGAAAGTATTCTCCGGGGACTAGGTCAGAAATTTCTTTCAGCAGAAGTCCCGGGATAATACCCCAGATATCACTGAGCATAAAGACCTAGTATCTCAGAATAAGGGACCTTTCAAACGAGATTTCAGGGGTTACCTATATATCCAAGTAGTGTTCCCCACGAAATAAGCAAGTTTGAAATTTAGTTTATATCCCGAAAAAATTTACTAATTGTGTAAAAACCTATCGGCATATCATCAGTGAGACTGTTTAACGCTATTCAAACATTACATTTCTTTAGCATACTGTGACTGTCTACTGATGTACTATCATTTCCTCTTCTTTGACACCAAAACTCATTTTTGATTTTATCATGTTTTTGCCTTTTTTTTTTAATTTTCATATGTTTTTGGATTTTCTAAAATTTCTTACTCCCCCTAAAATGCAAACACATTTTAGGAAATTTGAAAACAAACTATACAGAAAGTGACAACTGATATCAAATCACCTCAATTCGCCATCCACTTGGCATAAACAATCAGAACTCCCCCTTTCACAAAACTATTTTCTCATTATGATTTCAAAACACTTAAGTTTGTTTTAACCAAAATGATTTTTCCGGAAAATAAGTTTTGTTGATTTTACCACTTATAAAGTTAGGGGTTCATCACATTGTTTTACATTCAACCACTTGTAGCAAATCAAGTACAACTTAATGTCCCTGATTTACCACTTGCATGTATGCAACCTTTGTACCTCTTGTAAAAATATTCTCAACATTCAAGCCTATGTAGGAATAAACCTCTACACAAACCATTTTACCAATCAAGATGCCGATTCCTGCTTCGCACTTACCAATCTGGAAGCTCCGGCAATTCCTGCAGTATGACTTGCCAAAATTTAACCATTATAACTAAGAAAGATGCCGATTCCTGATCCACGATTACAAACTTGGGATCTCCGGCAAGTCAGGTTTTCAAGCAAAGAAAATGTCCACCCAAGCCTGACCAGCCTTGGGTGTTTTCAATTCAGAAGCAGTTGGAGTGTAAGTTGCTTTCTTTTTAGCATAAAACTCTTTTACCCCTTTTACTTTCCCTTCAACCATTTTTCCGAAAATCTTCTTAACTTTCCCATTAAACGCTTTCTCAACATCAAATTCATTCTTGTCAGAATAAAATTGATTAGAAATCTCAACTTTCCCAACTTTTGATTTAAAATTCTCAATCCTCAATGGTGGAAAGTTCTCATCATCCATTGAAGGAACTGAGTTTTCATCACTCTCATCAAACTGTGGCTCCTCTGATTTTGTGGAATCAGATTCATTGCCAGATTTTACCTCTGATTTCTTAACAACCCAAGCTTGATTGTCAAGATTTCCCTTCTTCTTGTAAAACCTTTTCGAACACTCACCAACTTCATATGTTGAATTTTTGAAAACTTTAAATTTTTCAGTTGGTGGTTCGGTTTTATCAACAATAACTTCTTTCAGTTTTCCAGAAACTCCCTGTTTTGTGTTAGTCGCTTTCGGACAGTTCCATGCAATATGACCAACTTCATTGCATCTGTAACAAGTTCTTGTCTCTTTCCTTTGAAAAGCTCCATTCTTCATCTTTTCAGCAAGAAACTCCTTGTTTGACTGTTTCCAGAATGAGCTCTTTGCTTCTTCTTCATGACTAGTTCCTGCAACATATGTCATTTTTGATTTAAAATCTCGAACATATTTTTCATTTTTATAGTTTTCAGGTGGAATAAAACCAAGTCCTTTCTTTTTGTAGCTACGATTGTGGTTTGATTTCTTTTGAAAACCAGAACCAGAATTGTAACCCTTTTTCTTGTTTATCCGCTGTTGAACTCTTGAAGTATATTTTTTAGATTTTTCAGTAAGATTTAAATCTTTTATTTCAGAAATACTAATTTCTGTCATTTTGAAAACCTTTTTGATCATGTCAAAACGAACACTTCTTATTGGAAACTCTTTATCAAAATATAATTTGTCAGAACCATTCAAAGTATATGCAACTTCAAATGTTTCGTCATTCAAATTAGATTTTGACAATAAAAAATCTTTACTATAAACCCGTTTTTCCGACGATTTTGAATTCTTGACAGACGAACTCGAACTTCTGACTGACTGACACGAACTTTGGGATTCGGACTTTGACTCTGACTCCTCATCCTTATCCAACACCTGATCGACCACTCGTTTTATCAGTTCTGACTCATGATCTGTGTCGGACGCTGTGAACGTGACATCAATATTGTCTGGTAAAACTTCCGTTATCTTGGATTCTAACTTAATATTGACCGCCTGTTTTAGTTCTTCCTCGTTAGGTTTCCTAGATGAGTACCCTTCCCAAATCAGAGGCGGACACTTATTATAACAGACACCCTGTTTCTTACCAGTATCCGTTTTCTTCTTTGGCTTTTTGTTTTTATCTTCATCTTTAAATGCCTCGAAACCTTCAACTGTTGGATAAATTCTATCCATTACGTAGTCACAACCTTTGTAACTTTGCAGCAATCTTCTGATTCTTTCATTCTCAGTTGCTTCACTATCCAACTCTTTCTTCCACTTTGCACATTCTTCTATGTACATGTTGATCTCTTTCTGCTTTGTCATCATAGTAGCATTCAACATCTTCAAAGCTTTCTCTCTTTCAGAGTTAGTCTTTTCCAGACTATTCACAGTTCTGTTCAATACATCATATGACTTTTTCAAATTCCTTACATCAAACAACAACTTTTCTTTCAACTTTTCTAGCTCACTAAACCTCTCATCTTTTTCTATACATTGTTTACATGACTCTAAACAAGTAAGACAGGGTTTTGTGACTTCGACAATCTTCTCAACTTCAACTTTCTTTTCAACTTCCACAATTTTCTCAATCACTTTGACTTCTTTCAATTCTTTTGCAGCTTTCCTCTCTTTTAATTTCTTCAATTTTTCTGCAAAATAAAATTCAAAACTGTCAGAAGATAAATGAGTTTTTCCAACATTTATTTGTTCAAGCTCTTCATCATCACTGTTATCTGTTGAACTGTTTTCAGAGGAAACAGATTCTTCATCTTTTTCTTCATCATCAGATAACACAGTCATCCATTCTTTCACCAACTTTGGCCTTTGCACAATCTGAGCAATAAAAGCTTTAATATTAGGATCAGCTGGAATGTACTTGTCCCAGCTAAAACCATCAGCTATTTTCTCGTCATCTTGATCCATGATGCCATAGTAAGCCTTTTTGTTTGCATCTTCAATCATTCTTCCATGTGCAGTTTGTGGCTCCTTTTGTTGATGCGGTTGATGAGTGATTTGCTGATAAATGGTTTTCCTATAATAATCATCTTTCCCAGATGACTCCTTTGCTCCTCTTGGCTCCTGATTCTTGCACTCTCTTTTAAAGTGACCTTTCTCCCTGCAACGAAAACAGACAACTTTAAATTTATCAAATCCAAGATTAGAAAGATTCGTATCCAAGAAATCATTTCTTCCTGTAATCAATCTAAATTTTTCTGCTCTCCTCAAAACACTAGCTAAAGCCCATTTAATATCCATCAGTTCCAGCTCCTCTGCATCGATCTGGTCATAATCTTCCTTTGTGAGCATCGGATTACCAATTCTTCCGGCAATCAACCCTTCATAAGACTCTAACGCAGTGACCAATAATCCCATATGATGCTTTACAACTTCTTCAGAATAATTTTGACCATTTTGAAGATGTAAAGCCATATTGCACTGAATTAGATGACCATTTCCAGCAGATGAACTTTGAACACTTGGAGGATTCACCATTGAGAACCCACTAGTGTTGACTGATCCTTGACTGCTAGGTGTAGATTGATTTCCAGCACTAAATGCAGTTTGTATCTTTGGGCTAACTTCAGCAGTTTGAACATTTCCTTTATAGTACAATTTAATATCTTGTTGATGAGTTGAACTGTTCATTCTAGCAATTTTCTGTTGTTCCAGATCCTGTGCCTCCAACTTCTCGATAAACTGTGCAATCGATAACCTTTTAAATTGTCCGGAATTCTTTAATATCATCAGATATGTACCCCATTCCTTTTGCGGTAATGCATCAGCAAGCTTTTCAACCCATTCTGCTGGAGTTTTTGTAATCTTCAACTGTGACATGGTACGTACAAGATGACAGTATCTTTCAATAAGACTCTTTGTTGTTTCACCAGGCATGCACGTAAACAATTCAAACTCTTTTTTCAACAAAGCTGCTTTACTTTGTAACATTTCAGTGCTTCCCTCAAACTTCTTTTGAAGCGCTTCCCAGATAGAATAAGAATTTTCATCATGTTGAAGCAACACAAATATATCTTCTTTTACTGCTTGTTGTAACAAATTGATCATCATTTTCTCTCCTTTATAACTTTCCCTCTCTTGTTCAGTAAATTCAGAAATGATTTTATCAGCTCCCATTGTATTCTTTGGTCTCTCATATTCAGTTTCGATGCTCTCCCAAGCTTTTAGATGATTCGCCTGAACCCAATTCTCAAACCGTTTCTTCCACCCGTGATAATCCTCAATTCCCATAAGTTTCGGAGGTTTTTGCATTGTTCCGGTTTCATTCTCCATTGTCATATTCTTAGCAATGTCGGATGGATTAGTCGTAGATGTAGCAAAAGCATTGTAAAACTCAGTATCCATTATTCCAATTCTCAAACGAGCTGTATCACCTTGTAAAAATATACCTGTCGAAACAAACAAAAACACAATTAGTTCAAACACTTATCAATTAATTGAAGAAAACTGGTACTCGAACTGATGATTTTCTTTTCGGACTGAAAGTTGACAAACTGTACGAACTGCTATGACCCGGATGCAATTTGAACGACTTGACCCTTGAAACTTTTGAATTTCACGAACCGGACTTTATCACATAACCTGATCACACTATACGACTAGAATGTTCAAACGAACTAATCAATCTGTGCAAACTGACTAAACTCCAAACCTGACAGTCTTGTAAACATAGATTTATAAAGAAAATCTCTATAATGTGAATTCAAATAAGCCGAACTTTCAACTGTGCTGACAAACTTAAACCGTGATAATTGGGCCATATGTTGGGCTGACAACTAAAATCACACTACATGGGCCGTGACATTTAAATGAATTTTAATCCTCAAATTGTTATTGGACCTTTTTATCTACAACAACTATCATTGGGCCATTCAATCCACTTAACAATTTCAAGAATTCTTTTATCTAGGCACATGGTTTGGCTGACAACAAACTCGGTAAACTACACATGCAATTCTGATTATCTGACACAACCTGACATCATCGAATTCAATGTTACACAAGATTTGATGAACAATCACGTGAATTCCTAAGTGTCACTATATGCGAGACTCAAATGTCACTAAGAGCGGACCAGAATGTTCGAATAAGTGAACTGGATGAGCGGACCAGATAATGTCTGGATAAGCGGACCAGAAAAATGGATCTCAAATGACTGTAACTACGAGCGGACCAGCTGAGCGGACCAGATGAGCGGACCAGATGACAAACATGTTCTAATAAGCGGACCTAAAAAGCGAACCAGCTGATGACATCATCAATATCACGAGTTCGTATGAGCGAATCTTCAAAAATCCGATGTTTTAGGTCGATTCAAGCTTTGAAACTTTCAAGGATTGATTAAAACATGTTTACGCACAATATATGTGAAATTTGGCCGATTTTGACCGTAAAAAATTTTGTTTTTCGGAAAAGAAAGGTGTAGAAACAGAAATCGCTGCTGAATTGTAGAAAACTCTTCTCCACTGGCTCTGATACCAATTGTAGGATCGAATTCTGACCTGAACGAGTCGTGTAGAAGAGTTTTTCACCAAAACAAGAGGCGGAAATAAGTGTTTCGATGTAATTCAGCACGTATACACTTTTAACTGTCGATATTATTGATATAGAAGACGTTTACAACCTGTCGACACTTCGGCAGCACTTCGTGGCTCACCGGAAGGCAATCACCTAGAACTATGTGTGAGATTCGCTCATGATCACTATATATAGGAGATCAGGTCCGCTTATAAGGACATGACACAAAAGCGGACCAGATAATTGACATATGAGCGAACCTCACTTTTGACATATAAGCGAACCTGACACTTTACACATGAGCGGACCTAATACAATTCAATATATAACAGTTTTGTCTTCTAGTGATTTCATGCAATCTGATCTTCTAAATGCATGTTATCTTCACGTGAATGTTTGTAGATGATGTAAGCATGATGTCATTTGGATGATGTCATCATTAAGAATGATGACATCATTCTGGTTCCGAACTGCAATGAACCCAAGACTCGATGTAAGACGAAGACGACAGATGTGTGCACCAACAAAAGTGTTATGTGAAATCTCGTATGCTTGCTCTTGAGTAGTTATAGGAGGGAGGTATGTATGGGCATGATCAGTTAAAGTGAGTGCATATTATGTGATAGATACGTGTAGGAACTTTGTGCTTTAATTGAAATTATTAATAAACTAAATGGTAATCATATTAGGATGTGATTGACCAACCTCGACCATTAGCTATTTTTAAAGAGTTCAACCGAGCAACCCAAGGTGAGTTCACACTCCTTCTAAGGCATGGGATTCCCGGTGGTTGGGAATGGGTTAAAGAACTAAAACGGAACCTGCATATCCTCCTTAGGTAGGATATGTACCGCCATCCTCCATGGGTAGGATGCCAATATTAATCCTGCGTATTCTCCTTGGGTAGAATACGTTCGTTCGTCCTCCTTGGGTAGGACAACAACCTTAACTTACTAGACAAAACTCTATCAATAAGTCCCTCATTTTATATCGACTTAATCGCCGAGGCCGATGGCGAGCGGGTCATTAGTTAATAGCGCTATTAGGTTTGACAAACCTCACACCGTGCCGGTCGGACGGGCGTGTACTAATGGATCATGGAAAACAGTCAATGATGATAGACATTGACTTAGGGCACAACTTACTTTCGTCAGTAGTCGATATGTTAACGGTCTAGTGGTTCACATGGGGAAGCCCCCACTGATTATGGATATGGTTTGGGGAAAAACAAAGATACTAGTTAACTCGTGGTTTTTGAAATAAACTTTTAAAACTAAACAACCAACTGTGAACTCGCTCAACTTTGTTGTTGACTCCTTGTTAAATGCCTTGCAGGTCGTTAGGTACCTAAATGGAGCTTGCACGAGAAGAAGTGGTCGTTGTGGGACATGGACTGTAGAGTTCCATGTTAAACATTTAAACTTTATGAACTTATTGAACTTATGTTTTGGTTTTACGTTTTATGCTTCCGCTGTTTAATTTGAACTTGGTTAACTCGTTTTTGAAAACCAATTATATTGCGTGGTTGGATTTTATCTATTTTAAATACATTGTTCAATATGATTGGTGGCTTGATCCTGGTCATGTCACGCCTCCAAGCGGTGATACTCCGCGTGTGGATTTTGGGGGTGTGACAGATTGGTATCAGAGCCATTGGTTATAGCGAACTTGGTTTTCAAAAAGGAAAAAGCTTTTTGATAAAACCAGACTATAACCTGTACAGTGCTCAACGATCCACAACGACACTTCGCTCCACGTGCAAGACTCAAGACACTATAGGTAATATGATTTATGTATGTATTGCCTGCTTGCTAGTTTACATTTACATTGTGTGTCGCACATGGTATGCCTAGTTAGAGTAGTAGCATGTTATCTACTAGCCCGAATGTGCTCTTTATGACACCCAACTGTTTACTTGAAACTTGACGTGTGCTGATCAAATTCTTTCCTGTTTTCTCCTCACCCCACTACGACAACTGTTTTATGTGTTCTACCTATTCATGCGATTGTCTCGACATGACATCGCCGTTTCAGCCAGAATTCATATCTGACTCTCCGTACATTTGGTTTTGCGCGTCAGCATTCACGTATACCAGATCGGCCAAAACGAACTCAGATTTAGGAGAACAATATACCCACGCGTCCATGTTGACGAACCCCATCATCTCCACTAGTCGTCGTCACCAGAAGCGAAGTAGTCGCAGTTACACGCATTTGGCGTTGTACCACTCGAAACCCTATCATCCAAACTCTGTTTTGGACCAATGATATACTCACGTGACCATGATACAACGAACTTTTCTTTCGTGTCGTTGCTGCCATCTACCAATACTGAAACTGCCCCTGGAGAACAGAATAGTTTACGAGATTCTAAATTTATTTGTTGGATTTTGTTTTCACTCAATTCTTTGTATGAACATCACCAACCTTCTGTTTCTTCGATCCGCAACCGATATAACGAAACGCTAACAAGCATACCACGATTTCCACCGATCACAAGATTACCCCATTACTCCGTTGGGTGGTTAATTCTTATTCTACTTGATTTAAACCTTCGTATACCCAACTTAGCAAGTGGATGCCTCCTAAAGATGGGAGAGTCTTCGGGACATTCGAGGACGGAGATACGGATTACTCAATCTACAGACGGACATGATGAATTACACATTTACCTTACCCTTTTCCCCCTTATACTATCATAGTCGCATTTTGATCCTATGAAAGTCTATCTTAATTATGTGAAACATTTTCGCTTGCCTTTGTACCAACCTATACTTGTTAATTAATGCAATGCCTAATCTCTTCTATTGACTTAGACCAAACCATCATTCCTTTACCACAGTGACATTACGTCCTCGCTTCTCCATGCAGAGACACTAATACGAACTCACTCTAGGTTGGAGAATTTGGAAGGCTCGACTTTCGATCATTGGTGGTCACTTCTTGAAACCCTAAGGATGGTGATGTGTTGTTGGTACGATTATACCCTCTTGAACATGTTTTCGCGTCTTCCCTTTGAAACCTCTTGACTACACAGGCATATTTCAGATTCATTCGCACAACCTAAGGAACTACCCCGAATTTGGTTGCTTACCGATTCGATGAATCACAAACACACCTAAGTTCATGAATCCAGGTGAACTATTCTTTCTTCGCATGTGGGCGAGTCCAACGACTTTTGATGGAAGTCTCAGTGAATCTTAACACTACAAGCTTGTATGACAATCATGTTGCTATGGCAAATCCTTGTTCCAATTGATTTAACTTCGTGACATCTCTTTTGATCAACGGCATACTTTATCTTAACCATATACAATACGCGCATCACCAGTTGTACCATCGACATCAGGTAAACCCTGTTATGGGTTCTTAAACGCTTACTCATTGATTGAGACTACCCTTTCTCATGTTTCCACATCCATACGCAATATACTTCTGAACCCTACCACCGCGGATACTCGCTTGGACATGTTACACTCCACGAACGTTACTCACTGAGCATTGGGCCATAAATATGATGATACCACAAGTATTGTCCTTTGATCTGGATACGACCGATGTAACTCCTCTGGCACGACATTGAATTTAGTCTAACCTGACGAATATGTCACTTGTTTTCTCCGACGACATCCTAATCAACTTGAAGAGCTAGTAGGTTATTTTGGAACTTCTTCGAACAGAGCAGTTGTATGCCAAATTTTCGAAATGTGACTTCTGGCTTCGCGAAGTCCACTTTCTAGGCCACGTGGTAAACAAGGATGGGATTCATGTTGATCCATCCAAGGTAGACTCGATCAAGAACTGGCCTGCACCCCGTACACCAACAGAAATCCGCCAATTCTTGGGTTTGGCAGGATATTACAGAAGATTTATCAAGGATTTCTCAAAGATTGCGCAACCTCTCACTTCACTAACTCAGAAGGGTGTCACCTATCGTTGGGGTGATGCACAGGAGTCTGCATTTCAGCACTTAAAGGAGAGACTTTGTAGCGCGCCTATTCTTTCGTTACCTGAAGGCACAGACGATTTTGTGGTTTATTGCGACGCGTCAATCCAAGGACTAGGTTGTGTGTTGATGCAACGTGACAAGGTCATTGCCTACGCATCGCGCCAACTTAAAGTTCACGAAAGGAACTACACTACGCATGACTTGGAATTGGGAGTCGTTTTCGCACTTAAGATATGGAGACGTTACCTGTACGGTACCAAGTGCACCATTTACACCGATCACAGGAGTCTCGAGCATATCTTCAAGCAAAAGGAGTTAAACATGCGACAACGTCAATGGGTCGAGCTCTTGAATGATTACGAATGTGCGATCAAGTACCATCCGGGCAAAGCCAATGTTGTGGCCGACGCCCTCAGTCGAAAGGATACTACACCTAAACGTGTGCGAGCGTTACAACTTACCATCCAATCTAGTCTCCCTACCCAGATACGAGATGCTCAGGTTGAAGCATTGAAAGCAGAGAACATCAGGGCTGAGTCCTTACGAGGATCGAGGAAGCGGTTAGAACAAAAGGAAGACGGCGCCTACTATGTAACAGGGGGCATCTGGGTCCCACTTTACGGAAACTTATGCGAGCTTGTGATGGATGAAGCACACAAGTCTCGTTACTCAGTACATCCTGGTTCGGATAAGATGTACCACGACTTAAAGACTACGTATTGGTGGCCTAGTATGAAAGCCAACATAGCAACCTACGTCAGTAAATGCTTTACTTGTGCTAGGGTCAAGGTCGAATACCAGAAACCATCAGGCCTACTTAAAAAACCAGAGATACCTAAATGGAAATGGGAGCAAATTTCCATGGATTTCGTTACTGGCCTGCCTAGATCTCAACGCGGAAATGACACTATTTGGGTGATAGTGAATCGATTGACTAAGTCTGCACACTTCTTGGCTATCAAGGAAACGGATAAGTTTTCTACTCTAGCAGACATCTACCTAAAGGAAGTAGTATCAAGGCACGGAGTGCCAACCTCCATCATTTCTGATCGTGACTCACGTTTTACATCTGAATTGTGGCAAGCTATGCACAAGTCCTTTAGCTCACGTTTAGATATGAGCACCGCTTATCATCCACAGACGGATGGGCAGTCTGAACGTACCATTCAAACCCTTGAAGACATGCTTAGGGCATGTGTGATTGATTTTGGTAACGGCTGGGAGCGACATCTACCTCTAGCAGAATTTTCGTATAATAATAGCTACCACACCAGTATCCAGGCCGCTCCGTTTAAGGCATTGTGCGGACGTAAATGCCGATCACCTCTTTGTTGGGCAGAAGTTGGTGACAGCCAAATCACAGGCCCGGAACTTGTGGTAGACACGACTGAGAAGATTGTTCAGATACGACAACGAATGGCGGCAGGTCGTGACCGTCAGAAAAGCTACGCTGATAAGCGCAGGAAACCACTCGAGTTCCAGGTTGGGGATCGAGTGCTACTCAAAGTCTCACCTTGGAAAGGTGTAGTTCGTTTTGGGCAAACAAGGCAAACTCAATCCGCGTTATGTCAGACCGTTCGAAATCATTGAGAAAATTCGCAAAGTCGCTTACAAGCTGAATCTACCGGCAGAACTCAGCGGAGTTCACAATGTTTTCCATGTGTCGAATCTGAAGAAGTGCCTGTCAGATGAGACCCTCATAGTTCCTCTCAAGGAGCTCACTATCGACGATCAGCTGCGATTCGTCGAGGAACCAGTAGAGATTACTGATCGAGATGTTAAGGTTCTCAAGCGTACCAGAATACCTCTTGTTCGAGTTCGTTGGAACTCCCGTCGTGGCCCAGAGTATACCTGGGAACGAGAAGACCAAATGAAATCAAGTATCCCCAGTTGTTTAAGAAAAGTGTAACCACTACTGAGGCTGAAGCTACTGCAGAATTTCGGGACGAAATTCCAAACCAACGAGGGGATGATGTGACACCCCAAGAAAACCAGGAAACCACGCAACTTAACTAGCTTCCTCAGTAACCACGTGCTAAATTTCGGGACGAAATTTTCTTAACAGGGGGAGAATGTGACAACCCTCATAATTACATGTATCCGTATGATTAATTAATATTAAATTATGCTTAATGATTGTGCAGAAAATTGACTAAATAGTCCTTAATGTTTTCCTAAGTGTTGGGAATTAATAGTGTCACAAAAAGTTACATAAAAGATACTATAAGGAATAAATTGACACTTTAACGAACCGGTATTTAACCGAACAACCGGACATTACCTGGAACACCAAAATTTTTACAGAAACATTGTTTTATTATTTCTTGGCTAGTTATGATCCCCTAACACATTATATAATGTGCCATACACATTAAACACTAGACATTACACTCAACCTCCAACTATTATTTAAGTTACCATTCAAAGTTACACATAACCCCCCCCCCCCCCTTTGGATTTACGGTTTTGGGGATGGCCCCATATCAATCTTTGCAAGATTTCCCTAAAATCCCATAAGATCTTACATGATATTATTTGATTTTCCTAGATTTGCTTAGATTTTTCCTTGGATTTTATTTGATAACATTAGATACGATGAAAACTTACACAAGACCCCCCTCCCCCTTCCTACTTACGGTCATGAGATAGCCCCACTTGTAATCCCCAAAAATCCTACAAGATATATTGTGATTTCCTTTGATTTCATTAGATCGTATAAGATCTATGGAAGATCATGTTGAATACCCTAAGTAACTATCTTCATCATTCTCACACTTCACTCAACGTCACCCCACTCCCTCAACCTCTCTCTCTCTCCCCTCTCGGCCTTGTTTGTGCCACCACCACCACCACTTACAACCACCATTAACCCATTTCCAAGTTCATTTCAAGTATTAAAAGGTGCCTTGTGAAGCTTGAAGCTTGTGGATCATCAAGGAGTTCTCTTACTTGCTTTTACACACCAAAATTCATCATCATTTTCTCTAGTAATCTCCCCTATCTTTGAGCTAGTTGTAAGTTCTTGATTAACCCTCGTTTACTTCTACTTTAATAGTTAAAAGATGTAGTATGTTGATTATAACTAGAACACTAAAAGACTTGAATCTTGAATCTTGAACATAAAGATGAAATATGATGAAATGTTGTTAGTATGATGTTGTTGTGAATATGTTGTTGATTACTTGTTGATATCTTGATAATATGATGTTGATCATCATATAGAACTTTATTAGAAAGTATGGTGATCGTATGTGTGCGTTTTAGTGGCATTTAAGCGATAAACAGCATGCTGAGTAACATTTACAGCCAACTTCAGTTGGCTGTAAACGGACTGTTATAAATCGAAAAATTGATTATCTGAAGTCTAAATTATGTGTTTTAAAAAAACTAATCAAATGGCACTGGAATCTTATTTTTTCGAGGCCGTTAACTATTTTTAAAGGACCGTTTTGTACAGCAGCAAAAGCTGCGTTTTTACTGCAGAAAAATTGTGTTATGTTTTTCGTCATAACTTGAAATCTGTGTAGAATTAGGTCACGAAATTTGTACTGTAGATGGACACTGATGTCTTTCTAATTCTTCCACTGGAATTTCGTCAATTGGACTTACGATGAATTTTAAATGAATTTTTCCCGGGACTGCAGTCAGAAAGTGACGAATCTGATTGCAGTCCGATAAATGATTTTTATAAAATAATGGGTAAAGAAGTGGATCCCGATATTTTTACACAGTAATATTTGGATTGTTTAAAACATTCTGTAAAAGTTTGGGAATTTTTGGAATAAGTTAACTATTTTATTAAATTACTCAAAAACAGCCCAGTTTTAGATATTAAAGCTGAAACGATGTATGTGGTGATTCGCGTGTCTAAATGTCGGTTGTGTTGTCCTGATAATGATCCAACTTGTTGTATGTCAATAAAAGTGTTATGTGAAATCTCGTATGCTTGCTCTTGAGTAGTTATAGGAGGGAGGTATGTATGGGCATGATCAGTTAAAGTGAGTGCATATTATGTGATAGATACGTGTAGGAACTTTGTGCTTTAATTGAAATTATTAATAAACTAAATGGTAATCATATTAGGATGTGATTGACCAACCTCGACCGTTAGCTATTTTTAAAGAGTTCAACCGAGCAACCCAAGGTTAGTTCACACTCCTTCTAAGGCATGGGATTCCCGGTGGTTGGGAATGGGTTAAAGAACTAAAACGGAACATGCATATCCTCCTTAGGTAGGATATGTATCGCCATCCTCCATGGATAGGATGCCAATATTAATCCTGCGTATTCTCCTTGGGTAGAATACGTACGTTCGTTCTCCTTGGGTAGGACAACAACCTTAACTTACTAAACAAAACTCTATCATTAAGTCCCTCATTTTATATCGACTTAATCGCCTAGGCCGATGGCGAGCGGGTCATTAGTTAATAGCGCTATTAGGTTTGACAAACCTCACACCATGTCGGTCGGACGGACGGGCGTGTACTAATGGATCATGGCAAACAGTCAATGATGATAGACATTGACTTAAGGCACAACTTACTTTCGTCAGTAGTCGATATGTTAACGGTCTAGTGATTCACATGGGGAAGCCCCCACTGATTATGGATATGGTTTGGGGAAAAACAAAGATACTGGTTAACTCATGGTTTTCGAAACAAACTTTTAAAACTAAACAACCAACTGTGAACTCGCTCAACTTTGTTGTTGACTCCTTGTTACATGCCTTGCAGGTCGTTAGGTACCTAAATAGAGCTTGCACGAGAAGGAGTGGTCGTTGTGGGACATGGACTGTAGAGTTCCATGTTAAACATTTAAACTTTATGAACTTATTGAACTTATGGTTTGGTTTTACGTTTTATGCTTCCGCTGTTTAATTTGAACTTGGTTAACTCGTTTTTGAACACCAATTATATTGCGTGGTTGGATTTTATCTATTTTAAATACATTGTTCAATATGATTGGTGGCTTGATCCTGGTCATGTCACGTCTCCAAGCGGTGATACTCCGCGTGTGGATTTTGGGGGTGTGACATATTTAGATGGTATTTTAGCTTGTTAACTATCAAAGATTAAAAATTTAGAGAGTAAAATAAATAAATGCAAAAAGAAGCTACCAAAGAAGTTCTGTATAACCAAAAGTAAGCCTTAAACTCTAATGTGTACGAGTAGTCTATGCTAATCTACCCAGGAACTCACTTAACAACTTCATCAACTCATTGGTGGTGTTTGACTGTTTGGGATTCCTTCTCAACTGACTTATTGAGTTATATGGAGCTAAAAGTCCTTTTTGAGAAGGAGAAGCTTAGCCAAACAATATTGAGAAGTTAGGAAGATGAGAAAGCTTAGCCAAACACAAGCATCAAAAAGGACTTTTCAAGGTGGTTTTTTGTCTTCAAGAAGGAGAACTGTGACTTCTTGAGAAGGAGAAGTGCTTCTGAGAAGGAGAAGTGAAAAGCTTAGCCAAACACCCCCATTGTATTAAGCACATTGTACAAGTTTACCCTATAGTGGTTGATTTCGGAAAAATATGCGCATCATAGAATCGCAGCACATTGCCCCACCTGATGTGATCTCATTAATGCGCGCATTTTAAAACCATGGCCTCTACCGAAACCTAAATGTTAGGTTATCGTTGTTTCTAAACCGATCGGTTTTCAGTCAAATGCTCTTTGAACAATATTGTTGAATCTAGCATATGCTGCATGATCTAGGTTGACATCTGATGCATCTAGAGTATATGAGGTTCTAAGAGGACATATCGGAGCATATTTTCTTCAATTTGCATAGTGTTGAGAAGAATTTAAAATTTTGGCAAGCTAGAGCAGAGGTTTGTAAATGGTTTTTGTTAAAAATAACGCTCCGTGTTGCTATGTTGTCAAAAGCGCGCGCCTAGACGCGGGCCCGGGTTTTCGGAGCTGCATTCGTGTCCGGGCGAGTACGCACGAGTTCAACCAAATTCCAGCTCAGAAACTCATTTTTGATGTGATCTATTCCTCGCCTTTGCTTTTTGAGAAACTGCCAGGTATAAACCAGCAAGGGTGGGTCTCAGTGGACCGATTGTGCGACACCATCAACTTGATTTATTTAAATCTAGGCAAGCTGGATGTGTACTTATCTCTATTGGTAAGTTCTTGTTTTAATGCTTTTAAAGAGGATTAGGGGTTCATATCGTATGCTGGTAATTTTTCAAGCCTGAGATGATGCATGCTAATATGCTATTGTCTTGTCTTAGGTTGCCAAACACCAGAAGCCAAGGAAAATGACCCAACACTGTTGGGGCTGTCGGAATTACGGTCTTTTCACTATGGCTTCTTCGTCATAGTAGATTGGCTGGAAGTTCTGACATTGATAATTGGATTTTGGATGCAAAAGAATCAGTAACTGCTTTTATGACTGACCATGTAGAGCAACCGGTAGGACTTTTTGTCTACTAAATAAACCTCTTAAAAGATTCAAAGCTTTAGTTGTGATTACAAAGAGGATATCATAATTTTTTTGCTTTAACAATCTATATCTTTGAATACACCATTTAGGAGGTTGTATAAGACTTTAGGCGAGATTTTTGTTTGTTCGACTCATTTGACCACTTTCTTTTTAGCTATAATTTTTGTTTGTTCAATCGACCCATTCGTAAATATTCTCTCAAAGTTGCCATCTCTAAATGTACATGCACTCACAAGTCGTTGATGGCATGTCATTCTATTTCAGCTTTTAGCTATAAGAGACGAGCTTTTTGAGACATTTAGAAAAAGGCATAGGGGAGTGATGGAACTCGAAGAAGTGCAGTTAACTTCTAATTCACTACACAGGTTAGTTGGAGAGCTAAAAGTTCAGTTGTACTCACGTGTCTTTATAGTAGAATTTGCAGAAGGCAGTTCAACATAGTATGTTTGCAACTTTTCATGTTCTGTACGCCTTTTTTTTTTTTTTTTTTGCAGAATGTTGTTGGCATTCAGTGAGCAGACAAAAGTTCCCACCAAATGCATCGGACCAGGAAATGCTTGAAATAGTAATGGGCAGGTTTGTGTGTTTGATAAGGGTGGCAATTCGTGACACAAAACGAACACGACACAAGAATAATCAGGTTTTGTGTTGTCATGTATAGCCCATTTAATAATAGACGGGCCGTGTGCTTTGTTTAAACCGTTTAATTAAACAGGTCAACCTGCCATCCCATTTAATTTAACAGGTTAATCTGTCAACCCTCCAAACCTGTTTACAAATTGATTAACATCCTCCAACTTGTCAATCCATTTGACTCATTTAGATAAATGGGTCAAACAGGGGGTGTTCGGGTTTTACACAATTTTAAGTGTGTCCGGGTTATGGGTTGATGTCTTTGACACGAATAAATATATGAGTTGTGTTTGGGTTGAATGGTTCAAGTGTTCAACCCACCACAATTGGCACCCCTACTATTTGATGGTTACAACAGTAGAGATTTTTTTTTTTTTTTTTTTTTTGAATAAATTGAACTGTAATGCTTTAAATTCGATGAACAAAATGGCAGTCGTATTATGGGCTCACATTATGTTTCTAAGGATAAATTTAATCAGGGATGTATAAAACCGTACTCCAACCTTGTTGCATAATAGTAGCAACAGTTTCTCTCTGTCTAAATAATCAACATTTTCTTTAGATACGAGAAGGAGCTTATGCATCCAATTCAGAATCTTCTTGGGGGTGAACTTGCTCGTGCAATGCTTATCCAAGTAAGATACTCCCACCCTTATTCTGTTTCTACTTTCTAGTAAGCGATTTCAAACATGTCACCTGACATCAGGATTTTCTTTTTCTTTTTTTGTTTTTTCAATTTACAGATTCAAAAGCTAAAACTTGACATCGAAATGTGAGTTGCAACGATAGTTTCTTTAAACGATTTTCTATTATATGTTAACTATACTATGTGTTTCTAATGACGGAATTACAAATAGGGCAATGCTTGAACTCAACCAGATATTGAGGGCCAACGAGATAAACTTTGCTATCCTTGCTGCTTTGCCTGCGTTTTTTCTCTCGCTTGTTGTGCTCATGTTATTACGTGCATGGGTCAAACGGTATACGATACATATTGATTTTTTTGGGTACACATATACTAGTTTATATGATACATTTGTCAATTATCTTGTGATTCTTGTGTCTCAGGACACTAGGGCAGAAGGCAAAGGGAGAATTGCTCGAGTGCAAAGAAGACTATTAATAGTGGAAGTTGAGAAAAGAATTATGCAGTTCCAGAGTCGTATCGACCAGGGGCTGGTAAACTCTACTCTTCTATTATTAATTTACTAATAACTTGAAGACCTTATGACATGGTTATATCGGATGATGGGCTAGTGTAGCAATTCTCAGTTTATTTATAACTGTAATAAGTCATTGGACGATAGCTCTAATTTTATTATTAAATAGTTAATTTACCAACTTACTGAAAATTAATATAATAGTCCAAAATGCATTTTTGCCTATGTTTGCAGGAGAAAGATGCTCAATGTATGTATGGATTGGTTTTGTATACCTTGGACCGCCTTTACAGAGCGGTGGAGCGGCACGCCAAGTCCACTGGTGAATGGCAGTGGTTAGTTTGCTTCACTTTCGCATCACTTTTCTATATAACTTGATGGGTTTATATGTATATAAACACACGTACTTATGCACATATATGTGGATAGTTTGAGACAGGATATCAGTGATTGTGGGAAGCCAAACCTTCAGACTGCACATAAGCTGATGGTGACTTCGCGTATGGAACGGATGTACGATTGCTTGCTCCCTTCAACCCGTCGCTAGTGACACCAAGGTGGATGTGCAACACAAGATCAGTGGCTGAGAATCAGTTAGACTTGTTTGATTTCGTCATGAGCAAGCATACTCGAGGATAAATAAATTGCTTTTCTGAATTTTAATTTTTTTTCGTTCCCTCCTTTTTTTCCCAAATTATGAGCAAGCCAAATTTTGTCTTCCAAGGGATCAAGTTTATAGAAAAAATAATAAAAGACAAACTGGAGGAGTTGGGATATAGTTTGCATAAATTTTGCTATCTGTGTTTATGCTTTATGTTAAAATTTCATAGTTGCTACAACTCTTTAATATATAGACCCTATTAGCTGTTACCAATAGTAGTAGTACAATAGTACCAAGGTGTAAAAATACATCAATAAGTCACGAGAATGTCAAAACACGTGTGGTTATACATAACACATTTCATGTAGAGTAACAAATTCTACTTGAAAGAGGTGAAGAACGCGATGGTGTCCTCAAGTGCTCGAATAAAGTCATCAACATCTTCTTTCGTATTGTAGAAATAAAGACTGGCTCGTGCGCTTGCATTTATCCCCAAGTACCGATGGAGTGGCTGCGCACAGTGATGCCCAGATCTAACTGCTACACCATGCTGTACCAAAATCAAATCATCACTACCAAAATCAAACTTGTTCTAACATGACACAAAAAAAAAAAAAAAAAAAAAAAACCAATCATATTTGCCACAAATGATTTTCAGTTTATGTTGTTAGGTTTCGAGGTATTTGGATGTTTTAAAGGGTTGGTTAAACTACAACTATCATGAGTGAGAATTATGAAAATTTGGCGTTTTTATTGGATACCTGTTGATCAAGAAAAGTGGCTATGTCTGTGGGATGAAGGCCCTCAACATTGAAGGAACATAGAGCAGCACGATGAACCGTCTCTGAAGGGGCCGGTCCATAGATACGAACACCGGGAATCGCGTGAAGGTTTTTATAAAGGTAATTAGCCAGTTCTACCTGTTCAACAAGATTAAATGACCAATACGTTTAATGTTATATACTAACATTACACCCGGATATCATGACCAATTTTTCATTTAAAAAAAAGAAATATAACAATAATAATATGGGTTCGTTTACTAAATGGACTAATTTGGGTCTACCCAAATTACGGGTCAAAATTGGCCAGCACCACCCACCGCCAATGTCTGCCGCCGATACAACCACGTCACCACCATCGCCGTCATAAAAAAATATAGCGGGTGGACCCATTTTGGTCAGAAACCGTTTTTGGATGTATGAAGAGAGAAGATGAAACTCAAAGCAATAATGGAACAGGCAAGAAACATATGAAGATGACCTCATAATCATGAATCTTTTGCATGCCAATTTGAGAAAGATAATCAATCGCTGTTCCCAAACCAATGGCTTCCCCAATCGCAGGTGTTCCAGCTTCAAATCTGAAACACGAGAACCATGAACTTAAGCTACTTTGACCTCGAGAGACAAGGTTGGTAACAAGGTTATAATAGATCAATTCAGCCAACCTGGATGGAGGTTCCGCATAAGTAGAATGGTCCAAGAAAACATGAGAAATCATTTCCCCACCACCTGCAATATCAACGATATAACCGCACACAAAAACCGCGTGATTAAATTTATGCATTACAAAAATGTCCATAGTGAAATGGCCAAGTGGTTGATGTTTTTAAGAAGCAGCCTCACCTAAGAATGGAGGCATAGCTGTCAAGAGTTCACTCTTTCCATACAAGAAACCAACGCCTGTAGGCCCACACATCTGAAGCATGTTTATACCTCAATTTCATATACTAGCCACAAACATCTAATATGTGTATATTACAGGTGGCCAGTTCGAGCCATTTATTTATGAACGGGTCAATTCAAGTTATGTTTTATCTCTAGCGAGCCACATGGAATATATAGATAACGATTTGATCAAACTCTTTGTTGAAACTCAAGTGGTGTTATCTTTAATCAAGAAATAGACTATCATTGAAATAGTATAACTTCAATAACTATATTTGACACACTAGTCGTTTATATAAGACCGAATCTTAGAAAAAGGTGTACCCATATTAACCCATACAAAAAATTCCTTGTTTTGACCCGTTTCCCAACCCATCTAACCTACCCATTTTACCACCTTGAGTAAAACTAACTCGCCTTGTGAGAAGAAGCAACAAGAAAATCAACACCAAGATCCTGAACATCAACGACCATATGTGGTACACTTTGACAAGCATCCACCAGTATTCTTGCCCCAACATCATGTGCCCATTGGGCAATATCCTTAATTGGGAGAACCGAAGCTACATAAACGTTAAAAAACAATATCAGTGATACACTGATACATGGCTGTCACGATCTTAGGTCAAAAAGGTTTCAAGATAATTAAATTTCATGCCATCTAGATCACACAGATGATGAATCAAACACATACATACCAAGCACGTTTGAGACATGATGAACGGCCACTAGTTTAGTCTTTTTCGAAAGCAAATCTTGTAGCATCTTGATATCCGGGACTTCATCTTCGGTCAAACTGACGAACTTCAAAACTGCACCAGTCTTCTCAGATAGAATTTGCCATGGTACAATGGAACTATGATGTTCCGCAATTGTCACAACTATCTGCATGTAAGCCGAGTACATATTCGGTCTCATAGGAATATCCACATTCTTATTCAAGAATAGTATGACAATAAGACTAAAAAAGACACCTCGTCACCGGCTTTTAAATTAGAAAGCCCCCACGAATACGCTACAAGGTTGATAGCTTCAGTAGCATTTCTTGTGAACACAATCTCACTAGACTCTGGTGCGTTTACAAAAGACGCCACCTTTCTCCTTGCCATTTCATACTCATCCGTTGCCTTTGCACTAGTTTTAAACAAAATTGTAGAAAAAAAAAAAGCTTAGAACGAAAAAAAATCAAACCCTTTATAGATGATTACCAGATACATGTTATGAGAGCTGATTGGCATATAAATTTACCTTAAGAAATGAATTCCACGATGCACGTTTGAGTTATAAGATTTATAATAATTGTTAACAGCATCTATAACAGCAGATGGCTTTTGTGAGGTTGCTGCATTGTCCAAGTAAACGAGTTTTGATCCATTGTTTACCTTCTGCAGGATAAAAGAAATTGATCATAACATGATATTTCATATATCTATCCATAATAACTAGCGTTGGCAAAATGTGTCGTGTTCTGTCAAACGGGTTGAACAGTAGGGCTGTAAACGAACCGAAAGTTCAGCGAACAGTTCGTGAACCGTTCAGCAGGATGTTCGTTTATGTTCGTCCGTATTATAAACGAACGAACATGAACAAGAAATTTTGTTCGATTAGTTAAATGAACGAACATGAACAGATGTCTCGTTCGTTCAATTGTGTTCGTGGACGTTCGGTAAGGTGTTCGTGAACATTCGTTCGTTTATGTTCGCATGTTTGTGTTTTAATTAAAGATTTTTGTACTTTCATATATTTTATCTATACTTTTTATATTATTAAACTTTTATTTATTTTATTACCCTAACAATTAAACTAGGAAACTCTATTTCCCCTTGTTTATGTACCATTTCCCTTTTGTTTCTCATTATTTACATTGACGAATACGATCGACCTCCGTTCCACAATAAGAGATTCAAGTTCCAGTGCTACTCTCTGGGTCATCCACCTTTATCCTTCGTCGTGTTCGCCAAATTTATTTGTGTTCGTGAACACATTTATTTCCTTAGCGAACGAACACGAACATAAAAACTTGTTCAGTAAGTGTTCATGAATCATTCGTGAATACATTTATTTCCTTAACGTTGTTCGTGTTCGTTCGGTTCGTTTACAAGAAGGCGACATGTTTAACACTGGTGAACCTGATTTTCTTAAGCACTGACACGAGACGGCACATTTAAAAGGTAACAAGTTCAAAAACAGGGATGACACGACACAACATGTTTAACAGATTAAACATAATGACACAACTTTTGTAACACAATAAAAAAATTAATAAGACACAATTGACTTCTCAACTCCACACATCTCCAATTCGAATTACCAAACCATCAATAACAGTAATCGAATTCAATAATAATATGAAGTTGCAAAGTAACAACAGGAACAGAAGTACGTACCTGATAGAGGATTTCAAAATCGGGTCGGGTGGAGTGGCCGAGAGAAACGGGTGCGGCTGCCGGAACGGAAAGAGAAGCAGTAGTTGCAGAGGAATAAGAAGAAGAAGAAGAAGAAGAGGATTTGGGGAAATTGAAAGGAAATTTGAGGGGAGTGCGATTAGGGTTTATGAGTTGAGAAAAGGAAGGGAGCTTGAGAACCACTCCTTCAATGGACATCATCATGTAACTTTCGCCGCAAGAAAGAAAGAAACCCCAACTCTGCTTGCTTGCTTGCTGCTGCAACTACAACACACTTTCTGTGTCTGTGCCACACTTGCCAAAACTCATGTAGCTTTTATCTTTCGTTACAAAAATTTAACTTTTTTACTCGGGGTTTGAGGTTTCATTTTTGTTATCATTTTCATCCAAGTTAGAAATTTCTCTTAATCATTCTTGTTGTCTTTTTTTCTCATTTAAATAAATGATATAATGATAATTTTATTTCTAACTTTATTTTAATTAAAAAACCCCAAAAACATATAAATAAAACCACACCTAACCTAACCCCCACCTCTATCTCTCTTTCTTTCCCTCTTTAGAAAACACCACCACACACCATCACAACCGCAACCGCAACCTCCAGCTTCATCCGCCAGAGAACCAAAAACCGATCACATTAATTGCGTCCCGTACGAACTACTCCTGCTAATATGCACCGAAATCAACAACTCAAAATCTATTTGCATTTTCAACCTAATCTCCAAGTGTTTCTCTACCGTTGTTTGCCAAACGCCGTTGTTATTCCTCACATTTCCTCACTAGAATCCTAATAACCGTGACGATAATTTACCTAAAAAACTATTCAATTACTTATCTCAATCCTTCTTTAGGAAGCCTCTGCAATCGCGATGGTGGTGTTCTCTATAGATGGAGAGAGAAGGGGAGGGGGTTAGGTTGGGTGTGGGTTTTATTTATATGTTTTGGGGGTTTTTATTATTTATTCTTGTTAGATTTCATAAAAAGTGTGTGTGTATTCGATTAAGTTAAACGGACAACATGCTGCACCACAACCCCCATTTGAATTGCAAAACTAATCATACTAAAGAGAAAGCGACTCTTAAGGGTCTAGAAATTACTATTCACGACCCACTGGATCCTGTTGAAGAATTCCACGGCCTCCGGGGCTAGATAACCAAATGTATCAAAAGCGAATAGGATAAACACGTTTTGATTCTCTAAACAAGCTTTCTCGTGTTTAGCGACTTTGCCTGATTTCGCCTTCAACGCTGCTCGGCCAACAACAAACCCATTATCTGTAAGCCCAACAAGAGGGGACACTCCTGTAAGGTCTACACAAGCGTATTTTCCCTTGCCCACCCAAACATAAGAATATCAGTTGGCCGAAGAGTAGACCTTCCATCGAGCTGATTCGTCAGAAAGTTCACCAGAGCCTCTTTTTTTAGCCGAAATCTTTGTTCGCTTTAGGACATCACAAAGAATATCCCTAACCAAATCATGTATGTATTTAAACCCAGGGAATTCCTTGCAAGGGACCGCATTCTCACCAAAAGTATCTAAACAAGCCTTGCAGCAAAAAGGGGAGTGGTTAACAGAAATTTCTAACCCAGTTTGCCATTTGGATGAAAATGGCAACAAATATGAAACCTCAGGGACCAGATACGAAAAGTTTCATTTTTAGACTGAAGTGGTAAAAGTGACCTAAACTCAGGGACCATTTTGGCATTTTATTCTTTATCTTAAATCTATTATTTTTATAGTTATTGTTTAATGAGTTTTATATAAATATAATTAAAATGTGTAATAAAATTTAATTAAAGTATGTAATGTAACTAGGCCAAGGGCTGTAAACGAACCGAACGTTCAGTAAACAGTTCGTAAAACGTTAGGCGTGAAGTTCGTTCATGTTCATTCATTTAATAAATGAACAAACACAAACAAGAGATTATGTGCGTTAAGTTAAACAAACGTACATGAACAAAGCTTGTGTTCGTTCATTTATGTTTATTTGTGTTTGTTCCTTTAAATGTTTTTATAACTTGTATTTTTGTTTTATTGTTTTTAGTTTTTAAAAATTTGAAACCCTAGTTATATGTCTCCCCTAACTTCCCCCATTTGACCATTTAAGTTTTAGTTTGTATTAAAACTTGACAAACCTCTTAATTTTGTGTTAATCATGTTTCTGCTAATTATGTCAAATGTGTTCGGATAATTATATTAAGTGCTTATTTATGTTTTTGATGGATTCTTCGTAATCTTTTGTGATAAAAATGCAGAATTCATTCTAGAGATGTGTTGGATCGTTATGTGACCCTAACGAGTCAATCAGAAGAGTTTAGTATCTATTTCAAAGGCGGAATCAGAGAAATAGATGTGTAACAGCTTGATATTCCCTAATTATCTTCTTTTTATTGATTCCAAAGCTTTTACAGATCGTTTGACAAACTAGCAGCACCTCGGCTCTGAATCGGAAAAGTTACAAATGAACTAGCAACACCCCTATATATAGTAAGGCTAATTCCGCTTGAAAGTGGCATGGCCATTTCAAGCGAAATTACAAAGTTTAATTTCGTTTGAAATGGTCAGTGCCATTTCAAGCGAAATTACACTTGTTAATTTCGTTTGAAATTAACCTTTCACATATAAACCCTAATTTGATCCTGCTGTGTGCTAGTTTATCCTATCTAGACATAAGACTTGATAAAGACGAAGTTAACAGACATTTGTGCACCAACAGACTCCCCCTTGGATGTTGACGAAGTCTTCAGCATCAAATCTTCAGTCTTTCGTCTTTGTCTATCTTCTTGCTCTGTCCAATTTGTCTGACACTGTAAGCATCCTTCAATCTCCTCTTCTTCTATCAACAGCTTAGCATGAATCACAGAATCTGAATCTTTAACAACCTTCAAACTCCCCCTTGAATGTAGATCCAGGAACTATATCTGACATTTAAGTCTTTAAACTCCCCCTATCAATTAGCTGGGATTTTGCTATGGTGCTTTCTCAATAACACACCTGTTACCTGCACAATCTCTACCTAAATATAAGATTTATGATTATGACAATTTCAATCCAAACTTACCATTTGACTTCATTTGTTGGTTTTGTCAGAATTTAGAAATCCACTTAAGTATCCAGGTCCAAATTAATGATCCTGATTGCTCAATTTGTCTACCAAGTCCAACTTAATAACCTTGGTTGACCTGAGATAAATCACACTGACATTTTGTACAAATTAGTTCAAACAATTTTCTGAAAATTTACAAGTTTCAAATTAATGAACTTGTTTTGACTTTTTAATTTCACAGGTTTAACATAATAAGCTCCCAACTCATATTCCAGCTCAGAAACTTCCTGCATCTGCTTCAAATTGAGAATCTGAAGATCAACTTTCCACTTTGGTTTGTTGGAAAACAAAATAGAAATGTAAAATCTTTTTGGATTTTGAATAAAGTTTCTAAACTAGAAATGAAATACAGAAATAAAAGACAGTAAATGAAAACTATTTACAAACATATTTTTGGTGAGCGTGTTAGGGAATCATATCAGCTATTCGACAAGTCACAAGTACCTTTAAGCTTTAATTTCATATTCAGAATTAAACAATTCACTTAGATTGTCGATATACTGATCCACTTAAATTCTCACACAATTTTCAATCTGTCCAGGATACGAATTAGGTGTATTAAGAACTTAAACTCATTCATGTGTCCCACCTCTTGAATATACTCCCGTATCCAGAACCCAATATTCAGTCTTACAGGTGAATATACCACAGATGATATCTGTAAGGGGTTAAATTGCGAAGGTCGTGAGAGCTCAGGTCAGAACTTCCGTTCAGCAGAGAGATGATGGCTTCGACTTTAAGTGGGTCCCCTTTAGAGGATATTTTTTTACAACAGCAGATGACTAGCATTTTTCAATGTATCATTTTTATGCTGAGGGCGGTGCTATATTTCAAGCAAGCGTAAAGTATTATACGGGGACTAGGCCATTGCTTCCGCAAAATCAGAAGTCCCGAGATAATACCCCAGATATCACTGAGTATAAAGACCTAGTATCTCAGAAAGAGGGATCTTTCAAACAAGATTTCAGGGGTTACCTATATATCCAAGTAGTGTTCCCCACGAAATAAGCAAGTAAAGATTTTAGGTTTATATCCCGAACAAACCTACTAAATGTGTAAAAACCTATCGGCATATCATCAGCGAGACTGTTTAACTCTTTTAAACTTTACAATTCTTTAGCATACCGTAACTGTCAAGCCAATGTACTATCATTTTCCCTTTTTACACAAGCTCTTTCTGGTTTTCTATTGTTTTTGAATTTTGAAAATATCTCATGTTTTTTTATTTTTGAATTTTTTTACTGTTTTTGTATTTTCTGAAAATATTACCCTACTCCCCCTAAATACCAAAACAAGTAAAAAATCGACAAACCATTGCAGATTGCTTCTCAACATCATCTACAATGTCTCCTTCATCAACGCCAAAAATCTCCTCCAACACCGATAAAAGCTTCATACCGTTCAATTTTAACAAGTATTGAAAACGAGTTTTATCAAACGCTTTGGTATGTAAATCAGCTTTTTGTTCGTCAGTGTGGATTTTCTCAATTCGTATCAACTTCTTCTCGAAACAATCTCGGATGAAGTGATGACGAATTTCATTGTGTTTCGTTTTAGCGTGATAAACATGATTTTTAGTAATGTTTATCGCTGCCTCATTATCAACATAGATAGGGGTGTTAAGAAATTGCAAACCGTAGTCGCGCATCTGTTGCTGGATCCACAAGATTTGAGAGCAGCAACTGCTAGCAGATACATACTCAGCTTCACATGTGGACAAAGCTACAGAGGTCTGCTTTTTGCATTGCCAGGTGACCAATCGTGATCCAAAGAACTGGCACCTCGCTGTTGTTGACTTAGCGTTAACTTTGCAGCATCCGAAATCAGAATCGAAATACCCTTAGAGCGTAAAATCGCCTTCTTTTGGATACCACAACCCCAGTGATGGAATTCCTTTCAGGTAGCGTAATATCCTTTTCACAATCACCATATGCGAAGCTCTTGGGTTAGACTGAAATCTTGCTGCGAGGCAGGTTGAATACATAATATCGGGTCTTGAAGCTGTCAAGTACATCAGCAATCCGATCATAGAACGATATAATGTTTCATCTACCTTCTCTCCGGTGAGATCAGGGTTTATTCCATGATTCGTCGCTAATGGGTTGGAAGCTGGAGTAGAACCTGACATCTCAAATTTCTCTAAGATATCATGAACATACTTCGTTTGATGTATGAAAATTCCCTTAGGTCGTTGATCAACTTGAAGTCCCAAGAAGAATTTCATCTCACCCATCGATGACATTTCAAATTTTTGCTTCATAACTCTTTCAAAATCTTTGCACAGATTTTCATTTGTTGACCCAAATATGATGTCGTCCACGTATATTTGAACTATCAGAAGATGTCCGTCGACTTCTTTGGTGAAGAGAGTGGCATCCACTTTTCCACGAATGAAGCTGTTGGCTAGTAGGTGCTGAGACAATGTCTCGTACCAAGCTCTCGGGGCCTGGTGTAAACCATACAGCGCTTTATCCAATAAATAGACCCTGTCTTTGTGGATTGGATCGGTAAAGCCCGGTGGCTGTCCGACATATACCTCCTCTTTTACCTTCCCATAGAGAAACGCCGATTTAACATCTAGCTGATAAACTTTAAAATTTTTCCAAGATGCAAATGCTAGGAAGATTCTGACCGCTTCAAGTCTAGCAACTGGAGCATATACTTCAGTGAAATCTATCCCCTCCTACTGACTGAAACCCTGGACTACGAGTCGAGCTTTGTTACGAATAATAACCCCTCGATCATCTCTCTTGCACTTGAACACCCACTTGGTATTTATCTTCCTTTGACCATCAGGCAAGTCTAACAATTTCCACACTCCTAACTTCTCAAACTGACTCAACTCCTCTTGCATCACGTTGACCCAAGAATCTTCAGTTAGTGCTTCCTTATATGTTCGCGGCTCAATCTGCGAAATAAAACAGCTAAGTGAAAACTCAGTTTGTAACGGAGCTACTGTAGAATAAAAACAAGTAAGGCCTTGGTCAATTTGGCGTCTAGTGTGAACGCCTGATTGTAATTCTCCAATAATTAACTCTTCTGGATGGTATGAAAGAGTTCTCGGCATCACCTCGCCTGAAACATCTACCTCGCCTTCCAAATTTGTGACATTCTGATTTGCACCTTGTTCACTGACTGGAATTGTTTGACCTGAATTCTGGATCTGCTCCCCCTCAGAATCTGAATCACCATGATCAAATACAGGCATATTATCAGATTCTTGATTATCATTGACTGCCGTCTGATTGTCAAGAATTTGTTGAATATCGTCATGCTCTCCAGCATTACTAGGACCAGCTTCATCGTCATTAGAAGCTCGATTTTGACGTCTAGAAAACTCAGCTGGGAATCTTTCTTGTGATTCTTCATACTCTCTCAGAATATCCAACTCGTCAAAGAAATCTTTTTCTTCTTCAATGTCAAACGAATCCCATAAAGTATCGTAATGAAAACACCATGAATCGCCCGGATTCTGCGGTGGCATAGTATAACCTTGGCATTCAACATTGTGTGCTTCAATAATCCGCTTCAAGCTTGGAACAAAGACTCGTTTTAATGGACTTGAGTATCCCACAAATATAACTTCAATGCTCTTTGCACCAAATTTACCAAAAGGCTCTAGAACAGTGCAGGGAGACCCAAACGGTTCCAGATACTTCAGGTTCGGTTTGCGATTGTTGATTAGCTCGAAACACGTCTTGTTGAATTTCTTCACTGTGAGAACCTGGTTGAGTGTATAGCATGCGGCTGACACTGCTTCTGCCCAAAAATTGACAGGTAGTTTAGAATCAGCAAGCATCGTCCTGGCCGTTTCAATTAGCGTCTTGTTCTTTCTTTCAGCTACCCCTTTCTGCTGCGGAGTGTAAGGCGCGCTAAATTCATGCAATATACCTCTTTCATCACAATATTCTTCCATTTTGAAATTCTTGAACTCAGTACCATTGTCACTACGTAATCTTCTTATGCGGGTTTGGTACAAGTTTTCAATCTTCTTGAAAAGCGTCATCAAACGATCAAACGTCTCATCTTTTGACTTCAAAAATAATACCCATGAAAATCTTGAGTAATCGTCTGTAACTACTAGACAATAGAGATCCCCAGTTATGCTTTTGACGTTCACTGGACCAAACAGATCCATATGGAGTCTCTCTAAAGGTCTCGAGATTGATTTTTCCTTCTTCCCAGGATGAGATTTCTTCTTTTGCTTGCCTTTGACACAGCTAATGCACTCCCCCTCAAGATGAAAACCTTTCAAATGAACACCAATTACTAAGTCATTATGCACCAGGTGATTCATTTTTCGCAAGTGAATATGACCCATTTTTCGATGCCATAACTGTGATTCTTTTTCCGTTGCTCTTGACATAAAACAGTGTGCCTGACCCGTGGTAGTAGTTGCTACACTCATGTCTAACACGTACAGATCATTCACTCTGGGCGCTCTCATGATAATCCACTCTTCGGGAACAACAAATCCTGGTTTCAAGATCAAACATTCTTTATCTGTAAAGTACGTTGTATACATACGATCACAAATCTGAGAGATGCTCAGAAGATTGTTTTCAAGCTCGGCGATGTAGTTTACTCTTTCAAACGTGACAATTCCATTTGATAAAGTTCCTTCACCAACTATTCGATCACCTTGATTTCCTGCAAATCCCACATAACCTCCATTAAACCCTCTAACATCATACAATAGTGTTTTCTTCCCCGTCATGTGCCGAGAAGGTCCACTATCCATAATCCAACGTGAAACAGATCTTGGAAGCTCCTGCACATATCACAAATACTTAGTTAGAAGTTGATGCCACCCAAGCCTCTTTTGACTCGGGCAACTTGACATTTAAGTGAGTTTTTGCAATGTAAAGTGGCGGAAAATTCTTGTCATTTATCTTTAAGCTCTCCTCAGACCCAATCTCAGCCTTTTTGTATAAAAAGAAATCATTTTGAGAAGGTTGATTAGATGATTGGTCTTTCTTTAGTACATTCTTCTTTTCTGAAGTAGTAGCCTCTTGTGGTTCAAGTTTCTCATAGTAATCCAAAGGTACATGCATCTTCTTAGTTGAAGATGATTGATGCGTGTGAAGTGTTATATATATTAGGTGTATATTTTAAGCCCCTTTAACACTTTTTTAGTCAAGTTTTAAATTTATAAAACACGATATTTACTAACACTAAACACACATATGGGCAAGTGAACCCATCGTGAGCGTAGTATAGTGTTGGTAAGATACCGAGGTCGTCCAAGGACACAAGAGCTTTTAGTACCGGTTTATCCTCAACGTCTAATCAAAATAAAAAGTTTAGAAAAATGTTTTAAACTAAGAAAAATAAAAACTAACTAAAAATGCTGAAAATAAAAATAAAAGAAAAACAGATAGACAAGATGAATCACTTGGTTCCGACTCATATCTAGTGTAACCTTTGATTATTTCCGCACTTTTGCACTTATTTAAGAGATTATCTTAGTTATTGTAGTAGGCCCCTCTTTTGAAGGTGATGTTACCCTCACCCCAGTAGTTTGAGTCAGCAAGGATACAATCCTAAAAGGGTGGATTATTGAAAGATAATTAATTAAGTTATTAATGCAAATTATGGTAGGCCCCTCTTTTGGAGGTGACGTTACCCTCGACTAAGTAGTCTGAGTCAGCAGGGATACAGTCCTAAATAGCCGGGTTATAGTATTAATAGTAGTTAACTTATGAGGGGATCAAAGAGTTTGGACCCCCGCCATCCAATACCGTTAAGTATTGAAGGAGGTCCTACTAAATTTGACCCAGGTCCATTGCAGGACCTCTAAACGCTGAACAATGGCAAGACCTTTACCAAATCGTTCCCTTAACCCCCGACCAGGTAGCCAATATACCTCCATATAGACCGTGGAGATATGAATGGTGAAAATCTTTTATTTTATATAGACAGTAAAATAATGCCAAGACACCACGGACAAACGATAAGGAAAAATCACCTTCAACATAAGCAACTAGTTATTAAAGTCATTAATACAAAACCAAATAAAAAGTGCGAAAAGATTAGAAATAAAAAGTATTACACTAGACACTTGTCTTCACCAAGTGATGTAAGAGACTTAGGCAAACATGGCCTTGATTGTCAAGAACTCTTACGATAAATCTTGGGTCCCGAGACGACTCACACACTCTATGATGGACAATGGATGATGGTGGTGGATGATGGTGTTATGGTGGTGGTGGGTGGTGGGTGAAGTGTGAGAGAGGTGGTGTGCCAAGGGATGGTTTGGGCTTGAGCCAAGCACTCCTATTTATAGGCTGAACAGAAGCTCGGGCACGGCCCCGTGTCCACATCCTTCTCTTTCTTCATTTAATGCAGCTTTGTCTTATTAGTTGACCACGCCCCCGTGTCTGCTGAGCACGACCCCGTGTGCAGAAGAATCTTTGTACTATGAAGATTTGCCTGGATTGTGCGAATCTTATAGTTGACCACGGCCCCGTGTCCGCTGAGCACGGCCCCGTGGTGGGCAATAGAAGCTTCTACCACTTTGTCTTTTCTGCTGACACTTGGGCACGCCCCCGTGCTGGCTGAGCACGGGGCATGTTCAGTCTCCTGTCTTCTTGTTTTGCTTGGGAAGATGCTGTCGTGGGGTCGGGCATATCACGTCTTGTTCATTTTCTTGTATTTATGTTAGATTTTGATGTCTTTTTGCTTCTTTTGTTAATTTGAGCTCATTTAATCCTGAAAATACAAAAGGAAGACAAAAGCACACTTTTTCCAACATTAGTACTAAAAAGGGGTTAGTTTTATGCCACAATTGATGAAATTTATATGTTGCATTTTGAACACATCAATGATGATTTTGCGGTCTCAGACACCTTTGGTTTTGGAGAAATTAATTCCTTTACCACTGATTTTGGCTTCCATGCTTGTTGAGGCGAAGCAACCCGTTTGTAAAATTTATCAGTTTTAGTTACCATATTCTTTACAGGTTTAGTTTTGAGTTTGATGTTTTCATTTTTCAAAACTTTCTTCTCAACAACCATCGGAGCTTTTCCTTTTACATCATCTTTCTTTCTCGAATTCTCAACAACCACAGTCTTCGACTTCAATTTGGTACACTTTCATGCAATATATCCAACTTGATTGCATTTGAAGCATGTTCGGGTGTCAACAACCCGACTTGTGCCTTCGGACTGAGGCTGTGAGGCCTTCTTCTCAAAGAACTCTTTGTTTGATTTTGAAAAAATTTTGGATTCTTCATCAGAAAGTGAACTTGAACTCAAACTTCTCACAAACACTTTCTTCTCTACAAACTTCTTGTTTTGAACATTCCTTCTTTGATAATTCTTATCACCCTGATATCCACCCGACCATCTATTTGGTTATTATTATAAAAACATGGTGGAACAACTGGTTTCTTATAGTAAGCTTTATCTTTTTCAAAATTCATTTGCCTCTTTGTCTGTTTCAAACCTTCTATCTCAGACAGATCAATTTCAACCAATTTAAACACATTTTTCATTTTGTTCACATTTACATTCTCCAATGGAAATTCAATATCCGAATACAACTTATCAGATCCCGACATCTTGTACATCACAAGATTAGGTTCTTCATTTAAATTGTTTTTGGACTTTGATTTCGGAATGTATTTGTCCAAAAAGCATTCATCATCCTCAGTAGTGTCACTTTCAGATTTTAAAATATTTTCAACCACACTTTTCACAACTTGAGATTGGAAACTATCTTCATCAGATGATGTGGTGAATGTGACATCAATTGATTCAGGAAGTTTAACTTCATTTTCAACTTCATCATCATTAAACAATCCTGATTTTTTCTTTGAGAAATTGTTTAAAACTGGTGGTGGAACCTGATGAAACCCAACCCCGGTTCCATCATAGTAAACATCTTCGCCTGCTTTGTTCTTCCCAATTGGTTTAGGGACGATATGTTGAAGAACAAAACTTGCGGAGTTGTAACTGGTCAATTTCAACTGGATGCGTTCGTTTTCAATTTTAGCTTCTTGAAACTGAAGCTTCAACTTAGAAATTTCATCCAGTTGCTGGTTGATTTGCTCTTCTTTTACTCTAAGAACACCAGTCAATTGAAGATTTTCTTTGGTTGTTTTACCATTTCTTTCATCAGAATCTTTTACCGTTCGTTTTAGCTTCTCAAAATTTTCTGAAATTTGACGATTTTCAAGAATCAACTTTTCGTTTTCTTTCCTAATTCTTTCTACGTCACTTTTATCATTTTCAATTTTCTCAGTTAATTCTTTTACACGTTCATTTGAAGCTTTTAACATTTTGTCACGGTTCAGGATCTGATCTTCAACACTTCTGATTTTACCTGTCAGTTCTTCAACCTTCTTACCGTTAAGGTAAGCAAGCGTACTACAAACCTTGCACTCTTTCATGCAATTTTTGCAGTCGTTCTCAGTTTTATCTTTTTTACCTGACTCATTGATTGCATCATTCTGACTGACCTTGCTTTTAGACTCAGTGCCAGAACCAGAAACTACCTCTAGTTCTTTTGCAGCAAGCACTTTGTCAGCTATCTTCTTCAAATTTTCAGCAGTGAATTCTTGTGATGTATCAATAATCTCGTCTTCAACTTTCTTTGGCTGCAGCTCTTTTTCTTTTTCTTTCTTTTTCTCTTTCTCTTTCTCATCAGCTTCTCCTCCTCCCCACCACATTCTTTGCCTGGCTTCTTCTTCTTCAGCAAGTTGTTTGGTGAGAATTTCAACATCTAAAGTATCTGGATCAACAGCTATGTTTCCATTAAAATCGAGATAACATTCTCTATCAGGATCCCATCGATTTGCTTTCTTTGCTTCCATCCATGTACGATAGATTTTGCCTTTCATAAATTGAGTTGTTGCCTTCCTGTTGACGTACTTCACTTCTTCAGATCTGGTATCTTTAAAAGGAACAATCTTTGCTGCTGTAAAGGCATATCCAACTGCATCTTCCTCTGGCAAAATATCACTCCAATCATAACCTTCATCATCATGAAAAACAGCAAGTGCCTTGGATTTTTCTTTGGGTGCCTCCTCTATCTGCTTCATCCTGGGAGGTTCTGCTTTATTTTGATGATAAATTGCTCTTTTATAATAATCCTCTCGAAAAGGATTTGCAATATCATCAGTGTAAGCATTTCGGCACTCACGCTTAAAATGACCTTTTTGTTTACATTTAAAGCACGTGACTTTTGACTTGTCAAAGCCTAACTTGGTAGAAGGTCCACCAATAGACTGTCTTCCAGTAATCTCCATGAATCGCTGTGCTCTTCTCACTGCACTCGCCATACACCACCTTATATCGATTAACTCCATCTCCTCAGGATCGATCTGATCGTAGTCTTCTTTTGTTAGGTTGGTGTTTCCTATCTTTCCTGCAACGAGGCTTTCGTACGATTCTAACACAGACGCTGAAAACACCATCTATTGTTTGGCAGATTCTTCACTAAAATTCTGACCATTCTTTAAATCCACAGCAATGTTGCATTGAAATAGATTTTTTGGAACAGATTGACTTTGAGCAGTTGATGACGATCCACTATGATAGCCACTGCTAGGAGTTTCTTGATTCACTGTATTTGAAATTTCTGCAGAAAATGTTGTTTTTGGTGATGCAGATTTCGGGATCATATTTCCTCTGTAATACAGCTCCACATTCTGCTGGTATGATGTGTTGTTGACTTTATTGGATTTTCTGATCTCCAATTCATGGCTTTCCAGTCTTTCAATAAGCAAATCCACTGTCAAATCTTCTGACTTGATTGTGTTTTTCAGCATCAAGGCAAAGTATTGCCAGTCTTGCTCATTTGGTAGTGAATCAAATAATTTGTCAACCAACTCCTCTCGAGTGTATATGATTCCGTGTCTTGCAAGCTCCATCTTCAAATCCCCAAATCTTTCAATCATTTTAGACACCGATTCGTTTTTTAAACATCCAAACAAATCAAATTCCTTTCGTAACAACTTCTTTTTGTTCTTAACTATCTCAGCACTACCCACACATTTCACTCTTAGTTTCTCCCATAGATCTCTCGAATCTTTGTACTCAATCAATGAAATGATGTCGTCTCTCACAGATTGATGAAGCAAAGCAATGCACTTTTGTTCAGCAACATATCTTTCTATTTGATTTTCTTCTAAATTTTCATAATCCGTCCTTCCCAAATCAAAACCATTCTTCAAGTTTTTCCAACTGGGATATGCAAACGCTTTAAGCCATTCTTCAAATCTTGTAGCCCACCTGTTGTAATCTTCAATTACCATCAACTTGGGCGGCTTATTGTATCTTCCATATGCACTGTCTACACTCATAGCATCAGAAAGAATTTTCTTTGCACTCGGTGTTGCTGTATTTTCATTCGTGTTATTTGATGTATCATCTCCGGTGTTTCCCGTGAAAGCATACATGTCACTGAAAGGATTCATGAACTCATCCATCTTCACGTATCTGAAACAATCAGCAAAACACTTAGAAAACTTTTTGGATTTTATCAAACACAGTTTCAAGCGGAATCACTTTAAGCGAAATCAGCTTTCAAGCGAAATAAGCCTTTTCACACGGAATAGGGGTTTCAAACGAAATCACCAAACAGAATTAGCTTGATTCAAACGGAATCAAGTCACTTTGGAGTGAAATTACTAATTTCGTGTGAAATTTCAAACGGAATCTGATTTCGTGTGAAATCAGTGGCACTTTCAAACGGAATTAGTGATTCCGTGTGAAACATCAATATTTTCGAACGGAATTAGTGATTCCGTGTGAAACAACAGAACTTTTCAAACGGAATTAGTGATTCCGTGTGAACTTTCAAACGGAATTAACCACAATATGTAATTCCGTGTGAAATCGCAAGTGCTATTTCGAGCGGAATTAGGATGACATCATCCTGTCGGCCACCAATTTGTCAAATTGACCCGTATTTTGATCGAATTTTGGTCCAATTCTTTCAAGGATTCTTTAAAACAGTGTTTTACGTGATATATGTGAAAATTAAGCCATTTTGTCCGTTAAATCTTGGTTAATTCAGAAAAGAAAGAGTAGAAGTGATGAAAACAAGCTGAATTGGTATAAAATCTTCTTCCTGAGCTCTGATACCACTTGGTGGATTGTTATGTAACCCTAACGAGTCAATCAGAAGAGTTTAGTATCTATTTCAAAGGCGGAATCAGAGAAATAGACGTGTAACTGCTTGATATTCCCTAATTATCTTCTTTTTATTGATTCCAAAGCCTTTACAGATCGTTTGACAAACTGGCAGCACCTCGGCTCTGAATCGGAAAAGTTACAAATGAAATAGCAACACCCCTATATATAGTAAGGCTAATTCTGCTTGAAAGTGGCATGGCCATTTCAAGCGAAATTACAAAGTTTAATTTCGTTTGAAATGGTCAGTGCCATTTCAAGCGAAACTACACTTGTTAATTTCGTTTGAAATTAACCTTTCACATATAAACCCTAATTTGATCTTGCTGTGTGCTAGTTTATCCTATCTAGACATAAGACTTGATAAAGACGAAGTTAACAGACATTTGTGCACCAACAAGATGCAGAGTTCATAAACGTTGTTTGTGTTCATCTATGTTCATGAACATTTGTGTCTCGTAAGTGTTCATGAACACGTTCATTTCCTTAATGAACAAACATGAACAAGAAATCTTGTTTGGTAAACGGTCGTGAACACTTCATGAACAGACTCATTCCTTAATGAACGAACAAGACCTTGTTCGTGCTCGTTTACAGCCCTAGCTAGACCATTAAGTTAACTTGGTGTCTTGGCCCGGACCGATAACAATTCGAGTCGAACTGATTTGGCTTTGATATTTTTAACTGAGATAGATATGAGCTAGTATTCCTATTCCTCGGTTTGATTAGCTGAGATAGAAGATGAGCTAATATTCCTAATCGTCGGTTTAAGCGAGTACAAATGTATAAGATTAAAGGTCACTTTAAAATTTCAAACAAGTTTTATGAAACTAGAATGTTATAAAACAATGTTTTTTAAGATAAAATGAAATTTGTAATATTAAACTATTATGAAAAAACTGTTAAAGATTTCAAACATTCTTTTTTGTAAAAGCAATTTCCCCCTCTTTAATTTAGCAACTTCTAAGCCTCCTCACAAAATATTGTTCAATTATTTTGTGTTTTGATTGGTTAATTTGTCCATGTGTCAAAATCCTACTGGTCCAAATGTTTTGACTGTCACCATCGCAGTGTTTAGGGTTCTGGTCGCGAACTCGGTTATCCGGAAACTAATCGACAACCAGATTTGGTGATGCATGTGGACCGATCTGCTTCAGTTTCCATCAAGATAAGAGAGAGTGAGAGAGAGTGTTTGATGGGGATAATGTTTGTAGAGAGAGAAACAGGGTGGTGGCGTGAAGGTGGTGACCGGTGTTATAGTGGTGGCGACTAAATGTTGGTTGTGGTGGTGATTGGTGGTGTTCAGAGGTGGTGACACTCAATCTCGATGGTGGTGGTTTTGCGTTAGTGTTGGTGGTGCGGGGTGGTGGTGGTGCTACGGTGGTGACAATGTTGGGGGTGGTGCCGGAGTCAATTTTGTGGTGTGGGTTGTTGATTTTGGGAGAGAGAGAAAGAGAGGGATGGTGTAAAACTTTTTTTTAATCGCACAGTGCACATGGATTTTAAAATTGCTTTGAATGGCGTTCAGAAAAATAAGATTGTTTGGAACTATAAATGCAATTTAATAATTTAATACTCTGTTTAATATTTTTGTTAAAAACAATATCTTTATCTGGCCAACATATGTAAGATTATCGAAGTTCCATGTATAGTATTCCATTCAAGATTTATATTCAGTTCAATTAAACAAAAAAATCAAATTTATATCGGTAACGCTACTCATTTTTATAGTTCTCAATCGATCAATGTAAATTCTTTTGGGCATTTTGGTTCTCTTTGGTTATTGTAGCGAGTGTCCCTACCATAACAAAATGTTGTATATCGTTTCATTTATGTAATGGTCTACAGCACGCGTGCGTAACTAAACGTTTTAACGACTATTTTTTTGTTTCGTTTAACGGTTCCGCCGCATTGCGCGGGTCCTAAAAACTTGTGTGTTTATAAAATAAAAGTCTTAAAGAGTCGGGCGATTTTATAAAACAAATGCTGTTTTTGTAAAACTTGCTAGGTCTTGCATTGCTCAAAGAATGTTGTAGCCAAATTTGTTCTTGTGGCCATATACTTGAATGCGATGGGGGTCCTAGCGGAATTGATTATATCTATTAATTTCTAACACTTGGAGGAACAGTGACTTTTTTTGGGTTTTGTCTTTTTTTTTCTTTTCTTTCTTTCTTTATACTAAAAATTCCTAACATGGCTTTTTTTTTTTGTTCTTTTTTTGTGTTTTGTTATTTCTTTTTTTTACCGTAAACTTTAATATTTTCATTTTTTAAAATTTTTTTTGGTGTTGTTAGATATGTATTACATTTTTCTCGAGTTTGGTCGCCGTTTGGTTATTACTTACCAAGGTGTTTGGTGGTCATATTTAGTCCCTCATAGTTTTTTACCCCATCAAAATTTCAAAACGTGTCGGTATACATTCAACTCCGTCTATGTTTTACGTCACGTGAGTTACTTGATGTTAGAAATTCGTGATTTTGTTTTAAGCTTTTTCCAATTTCGGCCGCCGTTTGGTTGCTACCTAGCACGGTTTTACGCCTCACGCCCCACATTCCGCGACAACACGGTTTTATGCCCTCGCCCGCAACGCGGGGAGTTCAGACTAGTTATTCATCAAATAATAATGTTCTCATAACCAATCAAGACATAGCGGAATTCTATTTAAATTGGGCTCGATTAGGCTGAGCACACATACTTTGATTTTGTTGGGCTGTGACATAAATTTGAAAATTTGCATTACTACCTTTGTTGACTTTAGGTAAACAAGATATACCTTTTTAGTATCAAACTCTTGACTAATTAAGGAGGGATATAAGAACATGGGGTGTGGGGGTCGTCCCCTCCCCGTCTCGGCTCGTCCCTCACGTCGCACACCGCCCCCTTGGGCTCGTCACGTCGCCAACGGCGGAAGGAAGACGGAGGCAACGATGTTTTCTGATTGGCTGATGGCTGATGGTGGGGACCACATAGAGAGATAGAGAAAGTATTTTTTGTTTTAATTATTTATTATATATTAGTTTTTTATTAACTTTGGGTAGTCCCCACACCCTTGGATAGTCCCATTTGGATGGTCCTTTATCGAACGTGACGTGACGCCTACGTGGCGGATAGTCCCCAAAGGGACTACCCAAACCACACCCAATGGTCTAAGAGTTCAACTTATGTTTCTCTCTCTAGGATAATAAAGTTATATGCTGTGTGTGGGGGTGGGGGGGTGTTTATCACGTTACATCAGTACGTCATGTAGATTTTAGGGCAACAATGGCGTCCCACTTTAACATTAATGGTGTGTGATAAAGCCCCACCAAAATCATAGTGTCCTATTAATTAAAAAACAAAGAAGAAAAAAGAATAAAAAAACAAAATAGAGATGTGGGCCCCACCAAAATCATCACACCTGCTAAGGGGCTGGCAAGGGCTTGCATAGCGCTCTTCTTTAGCAGAGGAGGGGCGGTGTTGGGGGCACCACACAGTTGAGGTGGCTAGGGGCGTTGCCCTATATGAGCAGCCTAACAAGAAATGACATGCAACCGATAGAAATTTTGCTTACATCACCCTCTCCTTTTTATCTAACTCTATTCTAACCAATCGAATAATAAGAATTTTCAAAGTAATCATTCCATGATCATTGTATCAGTCAACCAGTTGCCGTCTCAAGCTGAGTGCAATATGAGTTGAATATAGTATTACCATTTACCAACTTTTACTTGTAAACATCATTTCATCACCAAATGATAAGTACTAGCAGCCCTAACATCTTCGTATTATTGCTGCAAGACGGTGGTTTTTCTGTTTTCACTTCATCCCATTTTTCTACGGTTGTTCTATTTTCTAGGGGAAAATTCTTGTACAAATAAAGTTAACGTACTAAACGTACGAATAGCATGAAAAAGCAAAAAACACAGTGTGGCATTTTTTGTAATTAACTGCTTGTAGGGTAATTATCAAAATTACTCTACAAAATGATACTGTAGAGTAATTTTGATCTTGTAGAGTAATTTTATAAAATGTTCTTGTAGAGTAATTTTGATCAAAAAACTATACCTAACCCAAAAAAACCCTAAAACCTACCCCCCCCCCCCCCCCAACTAAACCATAAAACTAAATCCCATAACTAAATGCTAACAAAATTACTCTACAAGATCAAAATTACTATACATGATCATTTTACAAAATTACTCTACAAGATCATTTGTAAAGTAATTTTGACTTGTAAGTTGTTTGATAAACTTGTAGGATAATTTTGATTCACTTGTAAAGTAATTTTGATAATTACCCTATAAGAACATTTTACAAAATTACTCTACAAAATATCAAAATTACTCTACAGGATCATTTGTAGAGTAATTTTGATAGTTACTAATAATTACGAAAATGTCACCGCGTTTTTTTGTCTTTTCCTTCAGTTCGTACGGTTTATACGTTAAAGTTATTTGTATTTGATCTTTTATCCTATTTTCTAACAAACTTATTTGTTCAACAAAATTCTTTGGATATGGTTGGTGCTTTTGCCGGTTGATCCGTGGCAACAAACGTTATTACTCATGTGCAACCTTGTTTTGAACGTAAATATTTAAGAGACTGAAATATTAACATATGACTAGTTTTAGGAGTCATTTACCTTGCACATTATCATTTTTATGCAGCAACAGAATTATGCAACTCACAAAGCACAATGGACAATGCACACAAAAGATGCTCATGAATTCAAGGCTCGTTCACATCATTATGCATTCAAGATTACATTTAGTGAAGAGATGGTAGAACTACTTTGCACCTTGAGATTACATTTATAAAATAAAGTTCCATTTATCTGGTAAAATGGTTGTTTAGTAATATATAAATGAGTAAACTGCAATTTTACCCCTTGGGGTTTAGGCCAATTGGCACTCTTACCCCCCTAACAAAATAATTGCAATTTTACCCCCCAATGTTCGGTGTTATGTCGCAAGTTTACCCCCTGGCATCAAATTTGCTTAACGGTCAACAAAACAATGTGAGGGTCAAAGGGTAAATATGTAATTTCACATTAATAGTACCTTATATATTAGTATTACCCCTTAATATTAGTTCCACTCTCAATCTTACCCTCTAAGATTCATCACTCCCCCACTCCTTCTTCTTCATCACCCACCGGCAACCACACCCACCGTCGACCACACCCACCGGCGACCACACCACCGGCTACATTTGGGCCAACAGAGAATGAGCGAACCACAGAATGCAATGATGCATCCACCTCCATCGGCAGAGCCAGTAACGGCGACCACACCACTGGCGATGCCCCCTGCCACCGTCGATCCACCTGTCCACCAGCGATCCTCCCTGTTCTCGCACTTGTCAGGTAAAATCGAACAAGTATTTTGATTGTGGTTAATGTCAGGTTACAGAACAAGTAATGTGAGGTTAAAAAACAGGGGTTATTGAACATGGATGTTTCTGTGTTTGCAGTGGACATGAGGATTCATGTGTTACTACGATCGATTGTGGTTTCCTTGGTTGTCAAGATGCGAGGCCGCCCTTTCCTGCATTTCCAGTTTCCCCCTCCGCAGGAAATGGTTGTGTAGTGTAGTTGAACTCTAATATATTAGGATCTTTTGGTTTAATATGTATGCTAATTGTATATATTAATGTTTTGATACTGGTCTAATTGTATATATTAATCTATTGATACTGATCTAGTTATAATGTGCATTTGCATAAATGTTATAATGTGCCTAGTGTTTGAACCTCCACTAAGTGCAGCAACTAGTGTTTGGACTGAGGGGTATAATTGTAAACTTATTTTGACCATAGAACATGTATGCTTGATTGTGAGTTAGCAGGTATGCTTGATCAGCCAAACATGTTCTGAATGCTTCTGATCTTGTAATGTTTCTGATTTTTAAATGTGCAGCAGGTTATGTGTAGTTATGTGCAGTCCACACTTGCATTACAGGTTAGATGTGCAGTTATGTTTGATGTGCAGCAGGTTATGTTTGATGTCAGTTACATGATCATACAGTTATGTTTGATGTACATGTTATGTTAGATCATACAGGTTAGATGACAGTTACAAGATCATACAGGTTACATGTGCAGTTATGTTTGATGTTTTGTTGGCTGTTGCAATTAGATTCATGTGCATTTGCATTACAGTTTGGTTTGTTCCTTTATTTGATGTTAAAATGACAAATCATTCTTTGATAATATAACAGTTGCTGCTGATAGTTTCTTGATTATATATGCAGTTGCTGCAAATGAGATCACCAAAACATAACATGAATTTCTAGGATTCTTAGGCCTTAAATTTTACATGTTTTATTTCAACAAATGTAGCTGAACCGCCTAATGTGAAGGAGGCTGTTAAATGGTTATACCAAGCTTCTGTTACAACTTTTAAATCAATTTGAATTGAATCAATATGTGAGTTTATTAATGGCGTTGATGTGTTTTCGATTGGTTCTGCAAGTGTTAAAACATAGCTTCTTTTATGTGGCATGATGATGCATCATAAGTTATCAATGAGTTGATTATTAAGAGCAGGGGTTTATAATAATCGAATATGGGTGGTGGCGGGAAGGGTTTTGGAAGTTGCAGGGGGTAATATTGCTTCTTAACACAAAGTATATGGGGTAATAAGAAAGGGCATTTTAGTAATTTACCTGTGAGGGGAATTATGCAACATAACAGGAATGTTGAGGGGTAAAATAGTCATTTCAAATTAAAGCTAACAGATCAGTTAACAAATTTGACGCCGGGGGTAAACTTGCGACATAACACCAAACGTTGGGGGGTAAAATTGCAATTATTTCGTTAAGGGGGTAAGAGTGCCAATTGGCCTAAACCCCAGGGGGTAAAATTGCAATTTAAAAATGTGGGATTTGAACCATTTTGTTTTTGTTTCTAGAGAGACTTTCTACAATGTCTCATGGGCAAACAAAGGAAATTTCTAGTGCATACGCAATTTTCGTTTTTTTTTATTTTTCATTTTTTTATCTTGCTAACCACCTATCACCCTAGAACTATGCACTTTATGCGGTAAAATATCGGATATCGGTTAATGACCGATATTTGAAATATAGGTTATATCGGTGAGATATCTGTGGAATATCGGTAATTTATATAGATAGCAAATTAACACCAATAATTCAGTGATATATCGGTCAATATCGCCGATAATATCGATACCGATATTTTAACCAATATTTGACACCAATATTTTACTAAGTGCTCGATATGACCGAGATATCACCGACATTAACTGCATAGCCCTAGAAAGACCTCAACGAAGATCATTTTTTTCATTGGAAAATTGGTTTTTAATAAACCAACCTTTGTCCCGTTAGTAAATAATAATCTTACCTACGTAATTGGTATACAATAATCCTACATATCAACATGTTGGTTCTTAATGAACTTCCGTTAATTATTTTTAACTGAAGTTAGTTTTTAAGTTTTATTTATTACACAAACAGTCTATGTAGTTGTTATTTACTAGTTTTAACTATTTTATAAACGGCAAACAGTCCCATATGAACCCTAGATTGGAACCCGCCCCCAAATTGGTCGAAAGAATCAAAAGTGATAGAAATTTGTTTGGGGCTTTTAATCACTGACCAAAACCGAGTAGTTTGATACCTGAAATTCCAATTTTGTGGTCGTTTACTTGATCCGTCAGAGAACTCCCATGGCGGTGGTGGTGGTAGTTGTTTACATCGGAAATCAAAATCGAGGAAAAGGAGGATTTTCGAGTGGTGTTTGTGTAAATCTAGAACTAGGGGGGGATATTCCACGGTCCTCCCAACCGCCGAGGTGATTCCACCTCGCAGACCGCCACCCAGCAAGTCTGAGTCTGAGGGTAAATCCGCTACCGTAGGGGCATTGGGAACGAGCAAGACTCGAACCCGCCACCTCCGGGTTAGAATGCGGGCTAGTGGTCATTGGGCTGACACCCAATGGTTGTAAATCTAGAACTAGTACACATATGTATATATAAAATGTAATTACATGGCCCTTGACGTTTTTTTGTTTTACAAAATAGTTAAAACTAGTAAATTACGACTACAGGGACTGTTTGTGTAATAAATAAAACTTAAAAACCAACTTCGGTTAAAAAAATTAACGAAAGTTCATTGAGTACCAATATGTTGATAGGTAGGATTATTGTATACCAATTACGTAGGTAAGATTATTATTTACCAACGGGACAAAGGTTGGTTTATTAAAAACCAATTTTCCTTTTTCATTCAGGGTAAGCTGGTCCCTAATTGACTTGAGCATTGGAGTGGAATCACATAGCTTGTCTATGTGACACCTCTAATTGAGAGAGGACTCATTTTTAACCCATCAAACCTCATTTTATAGCCAGGGTCGATTTATTGGTTCAGGAAATTTAAAATTACAAAAAGAAACCACACCAACTAAATAGAGACCCAGTAGCCTCTATTCCAGAGATTTAACATCTTAGAATGCTTTCTTTTCATAAGAAACCAAGCCATGAACTCCGCCTTCAATCTGCGCCGCCCCTGTTCGTGCCTAAACAAGTCATAAATTGGTAGCTATATCAAAACATTCAAAATTGTCTATTTGGCCCAATAATAATCATTCATGATATTAAATTCTAGAGTAAATTGCCAAAATCGTCCTTGAGGTTGGGGCATGTTTGCCAGTTTCATCCAAAACAACTTTTTTGTACCATGTGGTCTTTCACTCTTGGGATTTTTTGCCATTTTCATCCAAATGTCTAATTTGGCTTATTTTTTCTTGCAAATATTTGGATGAAATGGCAAAAAGTTCCAAACCTCAGGGACGATTTTGGAAAAAAGGTTAGACGTTTGGATGAAAATGACAACTTAGCCCAAAAGTGAAGGAGAATATGATACAAAAAAGTTGTTTTGGATGAAACTGGTAAATGTGGCCAAACCTCAAGGACAATTTTGGTAATTTACTCTAAATTCTATTAACCATGAAAAGTTGAAAACCGGTTAGGGAAAATTCACAGGCCCCACCAACACCCTTATACCAGCAGGAAACCAATCCAAGCTGGATTTGAACCTGAGACCTATGCTATGAGTTTAGTTTCAAGTAGGGTTGTTCATGAGCCGAGCCGAGCCAGGGCAAGCTCGCTCTCGGCTCGGCCCGGCTCAGATTTCAAACCGAGCTGAAAATCTCAGCTCGAGCTCAGCTTGGTTAAAGCTTGAATTTAAGAAGAAAAATTGATAAACTGATATGTAAATTTCAAAAATAGTCTAATATATCATTAAAAATAACACATTGACTGTTTCCTAATCAAACTCGAGAAAATTTTAATTATAATGTTTGCAGAGAATGATAAACTGAAAAAATAGAGCAAAACCAAAGTCAAGAAATGAAAAAAAGACAAGCATAAAATTACGAACCAAAGAATATATTAGTACTTTGGCAATGATATATTCTCAAAATAGATGGTTACCAAATGATCTGATCATAAAACAAATGATATGATATATGTATACAAAAACAAAATATATATATAGTAAAATAATCTGAGACAGATCTAACCAAGCTAATGACTGAGCCAGTCCGGCTCGTTACGAACCGAGCCGAGCTAGGCTCACTTTCTAACCGAGTCGAGCTGGCTCGGCTCAGTTTCAAACCAAGCCATATCAAGCGAGCTCCGAGCCACGAGCTTTTTGAACAGCCCTAGTTTCAAGATAAAGTTGGAAAAGATGAACATATATATATGTACATACCTCAAGCCTTAAGGTCCCGGACCTTAACAGCTCATGAGCTGCTTGCAAAGAATCAGCACCAAGATCCTGGAAACCCTGTTTCACTGCCTGCATTGTGTATGGAATAAACTTCAAAACAGAGCCTTTGTCTGCAACCGCCCCAACGACCCCCTGTGCGATCTTCATCTTAGCTGTATCACCCAGGTACCGAGCATCGCTTCCTTTTGTCATAGCTTCTAAAGATCCCATCCCACGGTACTTTTTAACCTTACGTCCACCCTGTAATTGCAAAAGAAAAAGTTAATATTATATAATTGTTAGTAAAATATTTTTGGGTGGTGGTTTAAAGTTTAACAAGTTACCTGAAACTCATAGACTCCAGGAGCTTCAGTGCTTCCAGCTAAGAAGCTTCCCATCATGACAGTTGATGCTCCTAGGGTCAACGCTTTGACAATGTGCCCAGAATTTGAAATGCCACCATCAGCAATGATGGGAATACCACTTTGTGAAGCAATAGATGCTACCTTGTATACTGCAGTAGCCTGAAAAACCATAGCACAACAATGTCAGTTTTGAGTGTTCCCAACCAATAGTTCTAGAATAATATTTGAAATAATGTCGAACAAAATACACAAAAATTTAAGGTTTTTTCTGTTCAAGATAGTCAATTTTTTGTCTGGGGTAAAAGAAGCATGTGCCCAATAGCAATAGACAACTCAATTGTGTAAGGCATAACAATGTTGATTTTGATAGTTATATAAATCGCTTATCTGAAATAGCGTTAACCAAAAGAGAAAAAAAAAAGCGTTCTTTTTCGTTCAAGATGACGATTTGTTTTGTTAACTGGGTTGTGTTTTTTTGTTTTCCTAGGCTTGGTATGTCAAGTCTAGTTGGTGCGTCCATTCTGGCATGCCTTTGTACCTAATTGGTTATTTATAAAATTCTACCAAAAAAAAAAAAGATGACGATTTGTTTGTCTTGAGTACAAAGTTAGAATTTAAATCGAGTTCCCTAATAGCAGCAGATAACATAGTTGTGTAAGGCATAATCAGAACCCCAAAAATGTTGATGCGGAGGGTTCCCAACCTATAGTTCTAGAATAAGTTATCTTTTGGTCAAGATGCTCAAATTTTGTGCCTTTAATGCAAAGTTAGAATTTATATAAAGTGCCCAAAAGACATTGTTAAAGGTATACTTGATAAAAAAGGTTGATATGTTAAAGGTCGCAGTTCTGGTTGTAAATAAACCTCAAGCAATCACATGCCTTTTTAAACCAAGTCTAGGACATTCAAAGATAACTAAAACACAAAAGTATCTAACAAACTACAGATTCCATTAGAGAAAAGGAAGCTAAAAGCTCAAGGTATCACTAAAAAGATTGAGCAAATAACCTTCTGACTGCAATTACTAGAATATGGTTTATAAAAAATACCTGACCACGACCAACTGCGCAGACTTCCTGGGTGGTACAGATAGAACCCGAACCCATCCCGACTCGCAATCCATCAACTCCAGCCTGAATCAAATTCTGAGCTTGGTACATAGTAACCACATTACCCCCAATCACATCTAAACTCGGAAACATCTTCTTAGCATACTTAATCATCTCAATCTGATAAATCGAGTTCCCTTGAGAGCTATCAATCACAATCACATCAACACCAGCATCAACCAACTGTTTCAGCCTCTCCTTATCACTCTCCCTCGTCCCAATCGAGGCCCCAACCAAAAACTCACCCCCTTTCCCCACCGTCGGCAACCCTAGCTTCGGAAATCCATTAATCCTCTCCACATCCTTACCACTCACTACATCCACCAACTCCCCATTCTCACTCACCAAAGGCACACGATCCAAATCATTAGCAGCTAAATATCCAGCAACATCATTAAAACTAGACGTATTCGGTAACGTCACAACATTCTTCTTCATGTAACTAGAAACCCTAGCTTCCTTATCACTTAAACTATCCCAAACTAACTTATCAACAACTCCTAACAACTTCCTATCCTTTTGACAACCGTTTTCAGTTACAAAAACACAAGGAAACGAATCGAAAACAGAACTGTCTAAAATACAATCGTTAGGGTTTACAAACGGAATATCCGTTGATACGTACGGTATACGGTGCGATTTGGCGGAACGAATCAACGCCGCTTGTTCAACGGCGGTGTTGTTGGAGTGAATGATGCCGATGCCACCGAGAGAGGCCATGGCGACGGCCATGGAGGACTCCGTCACGGTGTCCATCGGAGAGGCGACGCAGGGGACGGAGAGGTTGATGTTTGTGGAGAGTTTGGTGGATAGATTGACGGCATCGGTGGGGAAATCGATGTAGTGAGGGAGGAAGATGACGTCGTCGTAGGTGTAGGAGTAGCCTTGGTTGAATAATTTGGTTGCTGAGAAGCCGTCTTCGATGTCTGTGAGGTTCGCCATTGATGGAGCTTGAGTTGCAGGTAGGGTTTTAGGTGAAGAGAGTTGGGGACGATGTATATAATAGGTGGACTAGAGAAGACAAAATACTCGGTCTCCACTGTATTACAGAGGGTGTTTGGGTTGGCTTATTTTGGAGCTACTTATTGACTTGTAAAAGTTGTAAAATGCTCGGAAGGTAGTTTATAATTTTTGAAAATTACACTAGTGGTCTTACTTGAATAGTCTCTGAAGTGGATGAGGGTTAGTTTTCTCTGTTAAGTCCATCTAAAATTACTTATTTACCCTTTGTTTTATTAAAATATTCTTCATTCTTGATCTTCAACAATCAAAACCCACATCTCAATCTCATTCAAATCACCTCAAATCATTCAACAATGTGGATAAACAAAGACCCACCCAAAGGCTTCACATTCTCCACCCCTCAGCCAGAAAAGAACCGGATTTATTCAGCCCCGTCGTACGCCCACCGCCCATGTCCACCACCGGTGACGGAGAAGAAGTGGACGGCCACACTTCTAACCCAGTAATCAATTGTTTCACATTTTTCATAAGGTTCCTGCTGGTGATTCTCCATATGTTCGAGCCAAAGATGTTCAGGTATCATTGTTTGTTTTAGGGTTTCTTTCTGTTTTTGTGATTCTGCATATAAAGGGTTTTTCTAAAAGATTTGGGGAACTTGTTTTTGTGATTTGAAATGGGGGATTTCTTGGAAGTGAACTGTTTGGATTGAATGATTTGTTTTTTATTGTAAGTAATTGGTGTTGAATTTTAGGGATTAAATGATGGTTTTAGTAGTGATCAATAGGTGCTTGTTGAAATGTCTAAATGAGTGACTGAACATGTAACACCTGTGCCTCCACAGCCATCAAACAAATACCGAACCAATGAACTATTGTATTTCATACTTGGGATTTGTATAAATATGTGTATCAATTGCACATATCAATTCTTGTTCGATTCCAAACTCTAAATCGCTTTCTGGAAGGTTATACGCGCACCGATGCGTAAATATAACCAGTTTAATGCAACGAACACTCCGGAATAGTGAAATAGGCTTAACATACCTTAAATAACCTTTACATAACTTAGAAATAAGTTTCGAAGGCTTTGGTATGGCAAAATCAAGTTAAATCGCTTACAAGGACTAAACTTGACAAACTACGAAAGTATGCCAATTTGAACTGTAACGAACATTCCGGAACATGACCATAAGTTAAACACACCTTAAATATCCTTTACATAGCTTAGAAATAGGCTTTAAGGGGTTCGGTGTGCTAAAATAAACTTTTGGGTCATTCAGGGACTAAAAGTGTCAGAAAGTGCACAAGTTTGCATTTTCGCGCATAACTTACGTTCTGAATACATCCGGACATCCAAAAATTTATGTAAGCACTATAATATTTTATTTTAGTGTTTGGCATAAGAAAAATCCATTCGTCACGCCATTTGGATCATTCTTCGCGCTTATGCGCATTCCGTCGTAATTAACCGAACAACGTAACCGTACGGCTAAACGAACCGACACCCGAGATATTTTTGAACACATTTTAAGTTCCCTATACTTTAACTTCATTTTAGAGCTTTGAAATGGGGTTAACGGGGCTTAAACGTGTCAAAAAAAACGCATCGAAAACCAAGTTTTGAGGTTACAGGGACTGAAACTGTAAATCTGCCAAACTAGGTCCTTAAGTAGGGGCCAGATGCAGCAAAACGTTTTTTTTCAGCTTTTAACAGCCCTTAACACTCTCCAAATGCCAAGTGCCAAGTGTCAAACTCTTATGGTGGATGGCAAATGAGTTACCACAACTTTCCAACAAGTGTACGACTTAGATCGTGCCCCCTTTTCCAAGAAATGATCCTAACGGTGAACCAAAAACTCTAAATACCCACCTCCACCCTTCACTTTTCCTCACAAGAATATGTTCTTATGTGTTCTAAGTTGAAACCTTTGTTTCATACCTGAGCTATTTTGATCTAGATTAGCATTCGGGGACCCTTCGTAAGTGTTCCTTCGTTCTTTTATTGCTTTTCGAGTCCGAAAGTCAAACTTTGTTTGACTTTCTGCATTGACCAGTTTATGGTCAATGCGAAGTTTGTTTGAACTTCGCAACGTGATTGTAATCACGATGGTTATAGTCCCTTGTGACTATGCCTAATGATTACCACGTTGTCTAGGGTCGTAAGGGTAAACGATCTAATAAATCGCTTATACCTTCGAACCCGAACCATTTGGTCGATCATTAGGATCCGACCAAACACATTAGGTGACCATAGTATATAGGGAATAACCTTCTGATGTTATACCTTATGGTCGCTTCGTTTAAGTAGTTGTATGATAGGTAGTTTATATGCCTTAGGTAAATTACCAAAATACCCCTTTGATGCCAAAATTCGTTTTAAACATATGTAACATAACTTTTGACATCTAAACTGATTTGACAACCATATTAAACATGTTAAGGCATATTTTACTTGTCATAGGACTAGTTAGGCGGTCCAAACGCGTTTCACGCGAACGACGCGTTAAAGTAGCATAAGCTACCTAAACGGGTCGTAATGGGTCGTAAGTGCTTAGGTTAAGTTTCGTTTTAGTATATGGGCTTTGTTAAACCATATTACACGAGTCTCCATACTCGTTTGGTTTACGAACCCTCATTCTATCCGATCCTCCGATATTAAGTCCGGTTTATTAACATAGTTACCTATATTAGGTACCGTTTGATTCCGTGATCTCTAGCATTGCTTGGTGGTTATCTTAGGACTTCTGAGCAATCTCAAGTGAGTACATAGACCCCTCTTATACTGTTTTCCAAACATTTTGGGGTGGAACACATGTTCCTACTTGTTACTTTCGTGCTTTTCCATGTTTTCACATCATATACTTGCTATGTTCATTAGTACATTTATAGTACATGATTTCATTGTCTTACATTGCATTTTATGCTATGTATGTCCATTTAGTTCATACTTAGTACATCGTTTCACATCACATCACATCACATGCTATGTATGTTCATTTGTTGCATACTTAGTACAGTTGTTTTCATCACATGCTTACATTTTGATATGATATTTGGATTGTTTTGATGGATCAATATACATTCATTAACACCGATCACGCCGTTCGTTAGTAGGTAGTGGTACCATAGGAATTGACAACTCCCGTTCCGGACATCCTGGGTAGGTGGGGATGAAAGGAATGACCGAATTCGATATACATTTACAACAAGATAAACCTTTAATTTGTTTAAGGGTTTATCGCCACAGTCTCAAGGCTTGGATGTATGCATTCTCACAATACCGCATAGATATTTGTATCAGTATAGCATGCATTTCCACAAAACATAGCTTTGATTTAAACCGTGTTTTAATTCAATACTTTGTTTTTGTGCATATGGTTTAGTTGATATATTTCACTAGCCATACATATCATTTTGATTACACATTACATGATTTACATTTGACACATAAACATTATTGACATTGGTTACACATTACATGATTTACATCTGACACATAAACATTATTGGCATTGGTTACACATTACATGATTTACATTTGACACATAAACATTATTGACATTGGATATACATTACATGATTTACATATTGACATAAACATTTTGACATATTATTCAATACGTTTGGCAATTGTTTTAAACATAGACATCTTACATTGGTGGTTTGTTTGGGTAAGTGATTTGAGTAACGAGGCGTGTGTAATATGATACAAGCATGGTGGATACGCCGCTGGTACTTCCTATATATAAGTGATTGTATGGTATTACATATCGTAGCGTTATTTGAATCATTTCAATTTGGACATATAACATTTTATACAAATAACATACTTTTCACAATACATTGTTTTACAAACAACTTAAATTATACAAACTCATTTTTATATGGTTATTCATTTAACCATACCTTATTCTCTTATTTATACATATCATTTGATCTTATCGTTTTTCAAAAGATTTACAAGACAAATCAAATTACAAGGTTCATGACTAAACATTTTCTTAAACAATAAGTCATGAATCCTATTTTCATAAACCTATGTATCTCACAGGCATTTTTATGCTGACGTACCTATTTTCACATGTGTTTCAGGATATGATGCATAGGATTTATCAAGATATACTTAGGCGGACTTGGGCCTTAGCGACAATAAAAGATGCAAGACTAGTTATTTATGTTATGTTTCTTTGATTGTCAAGACATTGTAACTAATTTAATCAATAAAACAATATTCCAATTTCCATGTGTTATGAAGCAATGATTCTGTTACAACACTCCCCGACGTTTTCCGCCACGTTTGGTTGTTCTACGTGGTCGGGGTGTGACAGAAAAGTTGGTATCAGAGCTCATGGTTATAGGGAATTAGGTTATTAGTAATACTATGACCTAGTCTATAACCTTCCTAGGACCCTAACGCGAGTTTACTTGCGTTTAGTCATAAAACAAGACTGTCACATATCCTTAGGCGACAACCACAACAAGAACATAAATTTCAAAACCGCTTTGAAAACTAATCATCTGTTCTAGGATGATTGATTACTAGGTTTTGAACCCTATATTGTAAGGCTTTGAACCCTCTGTTATAAGGTTTTGAACCCTCTAAGTTTTCAAATCTCGTCAAAGTTTGGATCGTATAATGTGAACACGTGCAAACTGGAAGAGTGAATGCCTGTACCCTGAGTTTTCTGTCGAAGGCTAGAGTGTTCGTACAAATCCGCAGTATCGGACCAGTCACTCTTACCTGAGAACTCTTGGGGTGAGCTGTGACAACCCTCAAAATTTCATGTAATCCGTACAATTTATTTAATGATAATTAAAGTGCTTGATGATTGTGCTAAATTATTTACCTGCTCTCGGATTACTGTGTTATACTTACATGTGTGTGTTAGCATAATAGTAGTATACAGAAAAATTACTAAATAGTCCGGTATGTTTTCCTATGTGTTAGGAATAAATTGCGTTACAAAAATATATAAGTAAGACGCCTTACGGAACAATTAAACAATTTAACGGAACAGTATCTGACCGAGCAACCGGACATTACCTGGAACACCAAATATTTGCCAAATACATTGTGTTATTATTTTTGGCTAGTCTTGATCCTCGTTTACCATAACACCCACTAAAAACCCAATAACTAGCATATATCACCACATTACTTACCATCTAACTATCACTTACCAATTAGTTGGAATATTGCAAACATACCCCCCCCCCCAACCGATTTTTAGTCCCTCATGGACCCACACAATCATCCTCCATGCATCCAAATATTTGATTTGATTTTAACTCAATATTATAATTGATTACTTACTTGCATATCTAAACAAAATATTATAAGATGAAGTGTAAGCATGGCCAACATCTCTACATGTCTTTCATAAGATTCATCCTACTCTCTCTCATCACTCTCTCCCTCTCTATTTGGTTCACCACAACCGAAACCACCACCCTCACTTAAACATCTTCATCTTCTTCACATTATGTGCCATTCAAAGCTTCAAGGTTGAATCAATGGAGGTTGCAACTTGAGGGGATTTCAAAGGAACTTGTTTCTAGCTTTTCACCATCTTTTTCGCCACATTTCTTCACTAGATTCGTCCCTAGCTAGAGGCTAGTAGTAAGTCTCATTTTACCTTGGTTCATCTTGTTCAAAGTTATGATTTATAGTAAGATGTGTTGTTGTTTAAATCACTAAAGATCAAAAAGACGAGAAGATGTTAAACAATAGTAAAGAATATAAAAGTTACATAAAAGTTTACTTGTGTCTGAAATATGAAGCGGAATCTTGTTGGTTTGAGGGTTGGTTAAATCATACTTGATGTTTGATTGTTGGTTTCTTGTTAAATCCATTGTTCGGACACTCGTTGATGCGATTTAGTAATGCTTAAACCACGAAACAGCATTCTGATGTACTTTTTCAGCCGCATTCAACAGGCCGTAAACAGACTTTAACAAATCGAACAAACAGAATTTCTGAAGCCTAAATCGGGTCTTTTCGAAAAACGAAGAAAATGGCGCTGGAATTGTATTTTTCTGAGGTCGGTTACTATTTTAAAAGTCTGTTTTCGTGACAGCAGCTAAGGCTGATTTTAACTGCAGTAAAATGGGTCATACGTTTTCAGTCACAACTTGAAATCTAAACCGAACCAGCCCCTGAAATTTTTATCAAAGATGGTCACTGATGTATTTGTGACCCCCCAACTGGAATTTCGACAAACGGACTTACGAGGAATTTTAGACGAATTATTCCGTAAACTGTGATCAGAATGTGACAAATCTGATCACAGTTCGGTAAACGATTTTCTATAAAATATTGGTAATGAACCGGACCCCGATATTTTTACACAATAAAATATGGAACGTTTAAGACATCCTGTAAAAATTTTGGAATTTTTGGAATAGTTTAACTATTTTATTTAAATGTCCGAAAACAGCCGGTTTTGAATATTAATGCTGAATTGACATAAGTTGTGACTTGCGTGTCTAAATGTTGAGTATGCTATCGGTGAATGATCTAACATGTTATATGTGTTACGTGCAATATCGTATGTCTGTTTATGAGTGGGGAATGGATGGGAAGTTTATATGGGCATAAACCGTTAAAGTGATGCATGTTATGTGATAGATACGTGTAGGAACTTTGTGTTCTATTTGAAGTCACTAATAAACTAAGTGGTAATCGTACTAGGATGTGATTGACCGACCTTGGCTGTTAGCTACTTTTGAGAGTCAAACCGAGCAACCGAGGTGAGTTCACACTCCTAAGGCATGGGATTCCTAGTGGGTTGGGAATGGGATTGAATAACTACTCGTACTATCATTACTATTAAATTACTTTTCACCGTCCTCGGATTGAAGGGCACGTACGTAAAACCTACGTACACTCACACTCGCTACGGTCCTTGGATCAAGAAGGGCACGTACAAACACGACTAGTCGACACATGGGAAGCCCCCACTAATCTTCGCACACATGTTTGGGAAACCGCGATACGGTCACTAATCATCGCACACATGTTTTGGAAACCGCGATCCGGCCACTAATCATCGCAAACATGTTTGGGAAACCGCGATACAGATAAATAAGATACTTGGTTTACGAAATAAACAAATGATTCACGAACACTATAACTAAACAACCAACTGTGAATTCACTCAACTTTGTTGTTGACTCGTTGTTACATGCCTTGCAGGTAGTTAGGTATCTATGGAGCTTGCATCGGAGTGGGAAGAGTCGTTGTGGGACATGGACAACGGTGTACCATGCTAAACATTTGAAACGTTTAAACTTATGATTTGGTTTTAAACTTTATGCTTCCGCTTGTAACTTAAACTATGTTTTGTTTAGACACCAATTGTATTGTGTTGGATTTTACAAACTACTTACATGCTTGTTCAATATGATTGGTGGCTTGATCCTGGTCACGTCACGCCTCCAAGCGGTGGTACTCCGCATGGTGGATTTTGGGGGTGTGACATGAGTGTTCACTTATAGGCGAGCATGTCTTCAGTGATACATTAACATGATCCGTTCACTTTGATTAGTCACCATCTCATTTGTTTGCCATAGGTAACAAACAAATGATCGCAAATTCTTATGCATTGCCATTCTGTATTGTTTATCCGATAACGTTTCACTTGTTTCTTCCTATGTCTTTCATTTTCTTCTAGAATGTCTCTCCATTACGATGACGCCCAGATATCCGAGCAGACTGCCAAATTTGCCCAGCGAATAGGCGAAGTAGTCCTGAAGACTGTCGAATTAGCTACTGCCATGTATCGTCTCCAGAATGAAGCCACTCAAGAATCACTAAAGGAGACGGAAGCCAAGCCTTCACCAAAACCAAAGAAACGTAAAGCTTCAAAGAATCCCGCAGCGGTTGCACCAAAACAGGCAAGACCTAGCCAAGTGACGGCACCACCAGCCAAGAAACCAATCAAGGAATCAAAGACCATGGATGAACGATCCCCTAAGAAGTCAAAGAAGCGAAAGACTTCTCAGAACTTCGCCATGGTCGCTCACAATGGTAAAGCCGTCCCCAACCAACCAGCTCAACCCCCTGCTAGGAAGCTATACAATGGAACTGCACCCTTGTGCAACCAATGTAGCCTTCATCATCATGCTAGCGTGAAGTGCCGCAAATGCCAAATTTGTGGACTTATAGGTCATACGGCAAGGGTTTGCCCAACTACAGCAGTACCAAATCAAACAAGACCCGTCCGGGTGGCAACACCACCTGGTAAGAAGAAATACAAGGGAACATCACCAATATGCGACAAATGTAATGCACACCACTTAGCTCACCTACAGTGTCGTTTGTGTGCATCATGTGGGCGACTCGGTCACCTGGCAAATGCTTGTCGATTTACCCCAAACCAAAGTGGTCCAAACCAACCACAAGCCAATCCTGCTCAAGCTCGCTTTCCGCCTGGATCGTGCTACAACTGTGGCGAGACAAGCCATTTCAGGAACAAATGCCCAAAGCTTGCTAATGCAAATCCAACCCTTGGATGAGCATTCGGCTGAACAAAGGATGTTGCTGTCTTATGCCTTGGTTTCTTTTGTTTTCGTGTATTGTGAAACAATATGTCTCGTTCATAGATAAAAGTTGTTGTTCGCAATTCTGATATACAAGTATAATCACATGTGTTTATGGCATTTCCCTATAATACCTGTATTAAGGAACTATGTTCCTTACAAACTACTCTTGTGATTCTCTATTTCAAATGAACGCTCATGATTCCCTCGAAAATTTTAAGTACTCGTTTCACTCTTAGAAACACAGTACAGAAAATAAAGTGACATTATGAGTAATCATGTTTCTGCACATCAGTACCTTTTAATCCTTGGTTAGATAACTAAGGGTATTTTCAAAACTCATACCCATTACGTTTTGATTTTTCAACATACACAGTACAGGTATTTCAAAAACAATCTTCATGATCTCAAAACATTTCATATAGTTTGAAAACAATTTTTTTTAAAATACATTGTCTATGTTATTTCAAAAACATTGGCTATGTTTTCAAAAACAACCTTCATAATTTCAAAATGTCTCATATAGCCTGAGAACAATATTAATACAATATATTTTCTTATTAAGTGCATGATTTCAAAAGCATCATTCATGTTTCCCAAAGACCTTATACATAATTTCAGAATTCATCTCGCATAATTTTAAAACACTTTTATAAATATACTTACCTAGTACACCTACTTTATGATTTCAAATGTATTATATATAAGGTTTTAAAAACATTGAACACATTTTTTTAAGAACCCCATGCATAGTTTTCAAAAATATTTTCCTCATACATTGACTTAGCCTTCAAATTCCGCTTCATATGTCGCCTTGACATAGCTAGCATCTCAACTTCATAAGCATTTTACTTCATGTTTTGATTTAAGCACGTCCAATGCAAGGTTTCAAAACAGGTTTCAAAACATCTTCAACTTCTAAAATCCATATGGGATCTTTTTATCTTCACATTTAGACCCTTGTGGATGATTATCATTCAAATCAGAGTCCTTGATTGGATTCCTTATGTACCTAAATTCGAACATTTCGGTTCCTTATAATCGAAATCGAATTTTTCTTTTAAAAATCTTTCTATCTTTATAGTTAGATTCTTGATAATGTTTAAAGTACCAAATGAAATCCACGAGATGGATTCCTAGTGTGCTTTAAATACATGCGCTCTGTTAGCAAAACAAATTAACAAATTAAAGATCTAGATAAACAATCTTTGTGGTTATATGACTATGTGTTTATGCATCTTGTGTTTTCTTTTATGCAATTTGGGTTTTTGTATACTCTGGATATTCGTTATCCAAATCCTCGTAGAATTTTTCATATCTTCATATGAGGGATTCGTAGTAGGATATTCAAAAAGGTACTACCTTAATTCCTTAATGGGCTTCTATGTAATAGTTAAGACCCTTGGATTATATAGTACCACTCCATGATTCATAAGAGGCCCTTTTAGTGGTCTAGTAAAAAAGATTGATTCAAAAATCTGGTTAAGAATGACATGTGATGATATAAGCTGAAAAGACTCCTTGGTTGTCTATTAAAATCATTTATTGATTTAATAAAAGGGACCCTATGGTGGTCTAGTCACACTCATCACAGGTTTGTTCATTGGTTTTCCCCTACACATTATAAAATAGACTGTGTGAACTATGCAAGGAATTGTCTAATTATGGATGCGTACATAATTATGAGATTCAGTGCACGGTAACCACAGTAAGATTTATTATGTGTAAGAACCGATAGTGACAACAATAACAAAATGAGAACGACGTAATGGAGGTACGGTGGACGCACCAATGACGCTTCATATACTTGTATATAAGTATCCCTCTTACATTGCAAGCATGATGTTATTAAAGTTACTAGAAGTTCAGAACCCTAACCAATGTTGTTCGATCTTTTCAACTTCATGTTTTAAACTCTCACAAGTTTCCTCTAAATAAAATTTCGGGACGAAATTTCCTAAAGTAGGGGAGACTGTAACACCTATGCCTCCACAACCATCAAACAAATACTGAACCAATGAAATATTGTATTTCATACTTGGGATTTGTATAAATATGTGTATCAATTGCACATATCAATTCTTGTTCAATTCCAAACTCTAAATCGCTTTCTGGAAGGTTATACGCGCACCGATGCGTAAATATAACCAGTTTAATGCAACGAACACTCCGGAATAGTGAAATAGGCTTAACATACCTTAAATAACCTTTACATAACTTAGAAATAAGTTTCGAAGGCTTTGGTATGGCAAAATCAAGTTAAATCGCTTACAGGGACTAAACTTGACAAACTACGAAAGTATGCCAATTTGAACTGTAACGAACATTCCGGAACAGGACCATAAGTTAAACACACCTTAAATATCCTTTACATAGCTTAGAAATAGGCTTTAAGGGGTTCGGTGTGCTAAAATAAACTTTTGGGTCATTCAGGGACTAAAAGTGTCAGAAAGTGCACAAGTTTGCATTTTCGCGCATAACTTACGTTCTGAATACATCCGGACATCCAAAAATTTATGTAAGCACTATAATATTTTATTTTAGTGTTTGGCATAATAAAAATCCATTCGTCACGCCATTTGGATCATTCTTCGCGCTTATGCGCATTCCGTCGTAATTAACCGAACAACGTAACCGTACGGCTAAACGAACCGACACCCGAGATATTTTTGAACACATTTTAAGTTCCCTATACTTTAACTTCATTTTAGAGCTTTGAAATGGGGTTAACGGGGCTTAAACGTGTCAAAAAAACGCATCGAAAACCAAGTTTTGAGGTTACAGGGACTGAAACTGTAAATCTGCCAAACTAGGTCCTTAAGTAGGGGCCAGATGCAGCAAAACGTTTTTTTTCAGCTTTTAACAGCCCTTAACACTCTCCAAATGCCAAATGCCAAGTGCCAAGTGTCAAACTCTTATGGTGGATGGCAAATGAGTTACCACAACTTTCCAACAAGTGTACGGCTTAGATCGTGCCCCCTTTTCCAAGAAATGATCCTAACGGTGAACCAAAAACTCTAAATACCCACCTCCACCCTTCACTTTTCCTCACAAGAATCTGATCTTATGTGCTCTAAGTTGAAACCTTTGTTTCATACCTGAGCTATTTTGATCTAGATTAGCATTCGGGGACCTTTCCTAAGTGTTCCTTCGTTCTTTTATTGCTTTTCGAGTCCGAAAGTCAAACTTTGTTTGACTTTCTGCATTGACCAGTTTATGGTCAATGCGAAGTTCGAACTTCGCAACGTGATTGTAATCACGATGGTTATAGTCCCTTGTGACTATGCCTAATGATTACCACGTTGTCTAGGGTCGTGAGGGTAAGCGATCTAATAAATCGCTTATACCTTCGAACCCGAACCATTTGGTCGATCATTAGGATCCGACCAAACACATTAGGTGACCATAGTATATAGGGAATAACCTTCCGAGGTTATACCTTATGGTCGCTTCGTTTAAGTAGTTGTATGATAGGTAGTTTATATGCCTTAGGTAAATTACCAAAATACCCCTTTGATGCCAAAATTCGTTTTAAACATATGTAACATAACTTTTGACATCTAAACTGATTTGACAACCATATTAAACATGTTAAGGCATATTTTACTTGTCATAGGACTAGTTAGGCGGTCCAAACGCGTTTCACGCGAACGACGCGTTAAAGTAGCATAAGCTACCTAAACGGGTCGTAATGGGTCGTAAGTGCTTAGGTTAAGTTTCGTTTTAGTATATGGGCTTTGTTAAACCATATTACACGAGTCTCCATACTCGTTTGGTTTACGAACCCTCATTCTATCCGATCCTCCGATATTAAGTCCGGTTTATTAACATAGTTACCTATATTAGGTACCGTTTGATTCCGTGATCTCTAGCATTGCTTGGTGGTTATCTTAGGACTTCTGAGCAATCTCAAGTGAGTACATAGACCCCTCTTATACTGTTTTCCAAACATTTTGGGGTGGAACACATGTTCCTACTTGTTACTTTCGTGCTTTTCCATGTTTTCACATCATATACTTGCTATGTTCATTAGTACATTTATAGTACATGATTTCATTGTCTTACATTGCATTTTATGCTATGTATGTCCATTTAGTTCATACTTAGTACATCATTTCACATCACATCACATCACATGCTATGTATGTTCATTTGTTGCATACTTAGTACAGTTGTTTTCATCACATGCTTACATTTTGATATGATATTTGGATTGTTTTGATGGATCAATATACATTCATTAACACCGATCACGCCGTTCCTTAGTAGGTAGTGGTACCATAGGAATTGACAACTCCCGTTCCGGACATCCTGGGTAGGTGGGGATGAAAGGAATGACCGAATTCGATATACATTTACAACAAGATAAACATTTAATTTGTTTAAGGGTTTATCGCCACAGTCTCAAGGCTTGGATGTATGCATTCTCACAATACCGCATAGATATTTGTATCAGTATAGCATGCATTTCCACAAAACATAGCTTTGATTTAAACCGTGTTTTACTTCAATACTTTGTTTTTGTGCATATGGTTTAGTTGATATATTTCACTAGCCATACCTATCATTTTGATTACACATTACATGATTTACATTTGACACATAAACATTATTGACATTGGTTACACATTACATGATTTACATCTGACACATAAACATTATTGGCATTGGTTACACATTACATGATTTACATTTGACACATAAACATTATTGACATTGGATATACATTACATGATTTACATATTGACATAAACATTTTGACATATTATTCAATACGTTTAGCAATTGTTTTAAACATAGACATCTTACATTGGTGGTTTGTTTGGGTAAGTGATTTGAGTAACGAGGCGTGTGTAATATGATATAAGCATGGTGGATACGCCGCTGGTACTTCCTATATATAAGTGATTGTATGGTATTACACATCGTAGCGTTATTTGAATCATTTCAATTTGGACATATAACATTTTATACAAATAACATACTTTTCACAATACATTGTTTTACAAACAACTTAAATTATACAAACTCATTTTTATATGGTTATTCATTTAACCATACCTTATTCTCTTATTTATACATATCATCTGATATTATCGTTTTTCAAAAGATTTACAAGACAAATCAAATTACAAGGTTCATGACTAAACATTTTCTTAAACAATAAGTCATGAATCCTATTTTCATAAACCTATGTATCTCACAGGCATTTCTATGCTGACGTACCTATTTTCACATGTGTTTCAGGATATGATGCATAGGATTTATCAAGATACACTTAGGCGGACTTGGGCCTTAGCGACAATAAAAGATGCAAGACTAGTTATTTATGTTATGTTTCTTTGATTGTCAAGACATTGTAACTAATTTAATCAATAAAACAATATTCCAATTTCCATGTGTTATGAAACAATGATTTTGTTACAACACTCCCCGACGTTTTCCGCCACGTTTGGTTGTTCTACGTGGTCGGGGTGTGACAGAACATTTGTGTTGAAGGGCATGTTTGGCTAAGCCTTTTAAAACAACTTATTGGCTTTTTGGAAAAGTCAGTATTTTGTGACTTATTGACTTATTGGCTTTTTCCCCTCACATACACCCTCATCGCCATACATCATTTTGAAGCTTATGACTTTTCAAAAAACCAATAAGTCAATAAGTTGTTTCAAAAAGCTTAGCCAAACATGCCCGAAATGTCTGTTAAATTTCTATCAAGTTTTTCATGATTTTTTAATTTTATTTTGAAAGTGAAATTGCATAGTGGTAAAGGGTTTGAATTGAAACGAAATTACGTTTTTTTGGCCTGAATAATTCGTGATTAACTTAATCATTCATTTTGGTTAACATTGGATTCGTCGAAATTGAAGGTTGTGATGGTGGTTGTGGTTGTGGTTGTGGTTGTGGTGTGGGGGTGGGTGTGGGTGGTGGTGGCAGGTAGTGTCGTTGGTGACGGTTGTTTATAAGGGAGTGGTGAATAAGGTGGGCCCACACTTTTATAGGGATGGGCAAATAAATAATTTCAGATGGACTTAACAGAGAAAACTAACCTCCATCCACTCTATGAACTATTCAAGTAACAAACTGTCGAACTACAGGAACCACCGGTTTAATTTCCAAAAGTTTGGGACTATAGGTGTTACTTTACAAACCACAGGGACCATCCGAGCATTTTACTCTAAAAGTTAACAAGTCATTTTGATAGTGTTTCGATAATGGGTTGAGAAGGAGTTTTTATGGTTTGAAAAGGAGAAAATGGGAAGTTAGGATCTGTGACTTATATAACTTATAAAAGTTAATAAGTCATAAGTTAAAAAGAATCTCAAACACCCCATAATATAAGTAAAAAAGTAGTGGCATTTTTTACGCTATAGAAACCGAAACCAAAACAAAAACAAAGAACAAATAAATTAAAGTAAGATACGGCCAAAAGAAAGAATATCCACGCGTTTTGTATATCAATCAAAACCATAACAACAAATATCATACATCTTATGATAATAACTAGGTTTTACCCGCCCGCGTTGCGGGGCATTAAGCCGAATATTTCTTTCTCATAGCATGTACGTCTGTATTTTAGTTACTTGTACATACTACTCATAACACGATCTCAAAAGAAATTACATTGAGTAATGAGTAAACAAAGTAAAACAAAATACTACCATACTTTTGTTAAAAAAAACTAAAACGATGGAAAAACTACCACTTGACATGACGAATAAAAATTAAATCGAGCTAACCAATTAAAACAAAACACTACCATAGTCTTCTAAAAAAATATTAAAACGAATTTTATACTGGGGGCAAAATCGTAAATAAACACAAAAAAATCATGTCGAAATGTAAATCAACTTAAGTTTATATCGACACGTAAATAAAAATAAAGACTTAAAACTCGATTAAAAAGTATTTAGAAAGTTAAAGAGTTGTAAAAGTCAATGCTAAAAATTAAAGGGTAAAAGTAAAATAGAAAAAAAAACCATAAAGAAAAAGAAAGAAAGAAAAAGAAAAAAAAAAGGAAAAAAAAAATTCACAACACCACTGTAGCAATGTGGTGTTGTGATTTAAAAAAAACTAAAACGATGGAAAAACTACCACTTGACATGACGAATAAAAATTAAATCGAGCTAACCAATTAAAACAAAACACTACCATAGTCTTCTAAAAAAATATTAAAACGAATTTTATACTGGAGGCAAAATCGTAAATAAACACAAAAAAATCATGTCGAAATGTAAATCAACTTAAGTTTATATCGACACGTAAATAAAAATAAAGACGTAAAACTCGATTAAAAAGTATTTAGAAAGTTAAAGGGTTGTAAAAGTCAATGCTAAAAATTAAAGGGTAAAAGTAAAATAGAAAAAAAACCATAAAGAAAAAGAAAGAAAGAAAAAGAAAAAAAAAAGGAAAAAAAAAAATTCACAACACCACTGTAGCAATGTGGTGTTGTGATTTGATATATATAATAATGATCCTGATATTGCTGTTGTTCGGTTAGGGTTGGTTTATTTCATGATATTATTACGGTAGCGATATTGATATAAATATAATAGATAATAAATATATATTAACTTTAAATTGTATATATTTCTATAAATAAGTTAATATAGTGTAGTGGTTAATGGTAGAATTTAATAACTAAATAATATTTTTAAATAAATACAGTTTTATAGATAATTAAACGGAATATATATGGTTAGTGATGGAATAAAGATAAAAAAATTATAATATAACTTTGAAAATGCCTACTTTTAATGTTCAGACAAAATACAAATAAAAACAAAACCTTGTTTTAAGACTACTTTGTCTCTTAAAAAAACATGACATGTGCATATATTCACTTTTCTTTTATTTTAGTTGTTACGTGTTAAAACTATATTATTATAAGAAGATGGGTTAATGTAAGCAAAGACTATCTAAGTCTTTAACATTCTAACTGTCATAGAAAAATTTAATCACAAGTGTTATAGGTTTGAATTACACAAAAGTAAATAGGGAAACTAAAACACTATAAAAAGAAGTTTCGTACAGAGACGTATTTTTTATTTTTATTTTGAACGATGAACTAAATTACTGGATAAGGAACTTGCGATGCCCTAAATGAATTCCCTTCTCCAAAATTGTCAGAGTTGGATGCATACCCGAGCCACTAGTTCCGGGTAAAATCAGCCCCGCGACGGCCTACTGCGGTAAAACCCGGTGTGGCTTGGTTTCGAACTGGCGACCTCCAGTAAGGCCTAGTTTTAAACTTCATTGGCAGTAAAACACTATAAAAAGAAGTTTAGTTTAGAGACGTATTTTTTTATTTTTATTTTGAACGATGAACTAAATTACTGGATAAGGATCTTGCGATGCCCTTAATCGAGTAAATGAATTCCCTTCTTCAAAACGGTCAGAGTTGGATGCATACCCGAGCCACTAGTTCCGGGTAAAACCGGCCCCCGACGGCCTACTGCGGTAAAACCCGGTGTGACACGTGTTATGAATAAATAAAGACAGTATTTTATTAAATTTGGTGTTGATATATAGTATTTGATGTGTTGGAAAATACAAACTTTGTTAAATATTATGTTGGCAATAATAAGATAAACGCTTATCGCGTAACGAAGAAAATGCGAAACGAACGTCGGTGACCGCCTGGTTAATGTTAAAATCCTAAAAATACTCTTTTATGATTAAAATTCTATTTTTAGTTATATATGTGAGGAAAAATTTAGTAAAACATTTAAAAACATTGTTTTGTGGATTTAAGTGCATACTACGCAATACCGCGCGTATACTGCAAAATATAGACAACGCAGCCAGTCGAGACAAATAAATTATTATTCAGTAATATTACGGTGAGTTAAAATTTTTAGAATAATAAAAATAATTTTAAACGCCTTGAAACGCAATTAAAACGCGAAATGAAATAGCAGGTGATCAGTTAAATACCTGTATTTAACTAGATAATACATATATATACATATGCATGCGTGATGTGTGTGTGTGTGTGGTGAAGGTGGTGGCCCATGGGGGTGCCCACCAAGACTCTAGTTGCACACAATCATCACATAACATTTTCCAATATTCCACCACCCACCGTATCCCATTAGAAAATAACCAACACTTCATATTTCTTCTTCTTCTTCTTCTTCTTCTTCTTCTTCTTCTTCTTCCCCATAACCATACACACCTATCTCACATCCATTTTCAAAAGTTTCAACTAGTTCTTGAAGATTAAAGCCATTTCCAAGTTTCATCAAAGACTTGGAGGGCAATCCATGGAGTTTTTAAGAAGATGTAAGCTCTTTAACACGAAAACCATCATCAAAAGCCCATTTATATTCTTGTAAGGTATAAATTTATTTTAAAATGAGTAAATTACAAAACTCGTCCTTTATGTATGCTAGTTATTACAAACTATGTCCTTTATCTTTAATAACTTCAAAAACCGTACTCGATGTTTGCAAACCTTTACACATTATGTCCTTTAGCCCTAACTCTGTTATTTTTCATGGTTAAATCAGACCAAGTGTACCCCACATAAGGATATGTTGGTCATTTTACCCTAAAATAAATAAATAATCAAAAACCCATTTTTCCATCTCTTTCAAAACTCTCTCTCCTTCCCAACTCCCCCCTCTCTCTCTACAATCAGGGGCCAACTCTCTCTCTCTACAATTTCAAAAACCTTAATCCCATTATCTGTAACAAAATCAGAAAACCCCAATTGGGGATGAAAGGAATCAAGAATGATCTGGGTATTATTCAATTGGGTGTTCTCAACATTCCCAAAGAATCTTTGGTCAAGTTCATCCCCTGAGAAAAAATAATTGTCTAGGGTTCCGACACGGGTGAGCTGGACGGTCAGATTTCAATATTTCATTCTCATCGTTGATTACTATGGCGATCTCCGGCACCGGCGACGGCGGCGGTACGAGCTTGACGGAGAGTGATTACATCAAGCGGCATCATAAGCATGAGGTTAGAGCGTGTCAGTGCACACCGACGGTTGTTAAACGCCTCAAAGCGCTTGTTCATTTGGTAATTTGTTTACGATTGAGGTGTTTTTTGATTTTGTAAGCGTAATTGTAGTGGATCTGAGGATAAACTGTGTTTGTTTTAGTGAATTGAGTGTTTGATTAGAGAGATTGTTGATTTGTGTATGTGTTTTGGTTGTTGATGTGTAGTTATGTTAGGTGGGTGGTGGTGGAGGTGGAGTTAAGGTGGCGGCGGCGGCGGCGGTGGTGGTGGTGGAAGTGGGGTGGCAGTGGTAGATGGTGGTGGAGTTAAGGTGGAGGTGTGGTTATGTCAGATGGCAGGTGGATGGTGGTGACGGTGGACTTGTGGTTGGGGGAGGTGGTGGGAGACGGTGGGAGTAGGTGGTGGTGGTGGTAGGGAAGGGTCAGAGAGAGATGTAAAAATGTGATATATATGTATAATTTCGTTAAACATTAATGTATTTATATATGTTTAATTATTTAAATTTCTTTTTTTATTTTCTTTATTAGGAATATTTTTAATAAATTAATAAAATTACCAAAATACCCTTATGTGGGGTACACTTGGTCTGATTTAACCATGAAAAATAACAGAGTTAGGGCTAAAGGACATAATGTGTAAGGTTTGCAAACATCGAGTACGGTTTTTGAAGTTATTAAAGATAAAGGACATAGTTTGTAATAACTAGCATACATAAAGGACGAGTTTTGTAATTTACTCTTATAAAATTTATATTTTTGTTCCTTAATGATGATGATTAATGGAAAGTTTCTTAAAAGCTTGAATTTTTCACATACTTGAATTCCAAACAAGAAAATGGATGTGTAAAGTGTGTGTGTATGAGCCGTAGGTGTATGTATATGTGGGTATTTGGTTGTGTTTTGATAAAAAGTTAAGATATGATTATGGTGATTCTTGAAAGGTGAATTGCATGTATGATCAAAAGGGTTTTTCTAAAAGTTCATATGATTAAAGGTGAATGTATCAAAAGTTGATTTTTAAAGTATGAATATGTATATATGTGTAGCGTGTATATGTACATATGTATGCATGCAAATGATATTTGTTAGTTGGTTCATAAAAGTATGAGAATGATACTTGTATTTGATGATTTGATGAATGATTAGATGAATATGATTTCTTGGATTTATTTGAAAGTTATAATAAAAGTATGGTAGATGCTTTTTAAAAATCTTGGATGATGATGATATGATAAACATGCATTAGTTACTTGTACATAAAAATATGTGATGATTAGATGGTCATAATTTGATGAACTTGAAATGATATGATGAAATTGAATTAAAACAAAATAATAACATTAAAAATAATGTTATATGATGTGTTATGATGATAAAAAATTATGTCATGAGTTTGGTAGCTTTGCATGTTGTACATGAAGCTTAAAAAGTAGTAAAATGGGTGAAATTGTGTGATTTATGTGACATACATGAAATCTGCACTATCATGAGTATAACCACCATTTTAATCAGTAAATAACATGTGATGTGTTAAAATATCAAGTCGTGACGATTTGGGATGGTTATGGTAAAGTTCGGTACAAGACTATGCGTTAAAAACGGTAAAACTCGGCTTTTAAAGTGATTTTTGCAAAACTGTTTTAAATCAGAATGTAAACTAATATTTTTATGATAAATATAATTATTTTAACTAATATTAAGTAACTTGGTTGTTTGTCTAGTCATACGTGACTTCCGACGCCCGAAAACGATACCGAAACGTTAAAATACACATATTTCAACGTATGCGAAAATGGGTTGTTCAAGGGTGAACTTTATGGGTTGCAATGTGATATGTGCATATGTAAGACCCGTCTCACTTTAAACAATATTATACAAAATACACACTTTATATATATATATATATATATATATATATATATATATATATATATATATATCTAAAAACACGACTTTTCAAAAACTTTAATGTCACACCCTGGCTTTGCGGAAGCGTGGTTAATTTGGTGTGACTTCTCAATACCATAGCTTAACCATAACAAAGCTATATGAAATAAAACCATGCAAGATCATCCATTTAATTAAGTTTTAAAAACCAAATACAACAACATTGTCTCAACGGAAACACATCCTAACGACATTGTTCAACAAACACAAACATCAACATGACATAAACACAGTTTAAGGACTGTGACTTGTCCAGGAAAGAGTCACATTCCCCAAACCCGGATGACCTCGTAACTAGTGCAGCGGGAAAACGTGTCATACCGCGCCAAATCCTTTGATGCACATATACAATATTAACACATTGCACGCACTCACATACAACCAACATATTCAACACAAATAATATTATCACTAACCGAGGGGATCAAGATACAAGACAGACTCGAAGGATGAGTTTCGCGAAAGAGATGTTGCCGTCGATGGAAGGGGGAGGGGGTCTGCCGTTGCCAATAAAGGGCTCGCTACACCCATATAGATCTACCGCTTACGTCCCTCGGTCCTACAATGAGGATTAATGGCCTCCAGTTCCCGCCTACCCACTCACATGATCTAAGTAGTAACCCTCCTTACGCTAACCATACCATGTAAAAAGTACTCGTAATCATAGTAACATGTATTTCACCCCCGCAGTTTAGAAAACTGAAAACAGTTAAGAGAAAAGGGGGACATGAACTCACAGTGGTGCGTCTCTACCAAGTATGTCTCCTGATCAAGCAGCTGTGTGACGACCTACACGTACTAATTCTATTAGACGGACGGCCGTGCCTTAGCTTTATGGTTTAAGTTTTTGGGAAATAGTTAGACAACTATTTCGTGTTTGCATTTAGTAAATACTTGGTAATTATTCTCCTTCCCAAGGATGGGGGATTTAATACATGTGCGTTCGTAAACTTCGAAATATATTATTAAGTCTCACTTAATACATTTTATTTCTTACTTCAACATATAATCATTAACATTCGGTAATATTATTTTTACCCTAAAAATAATATTTGTATATTTCACAAAATAATCATAAAAATTCACAAGTGTTGTTACTATATATATACTAAATATATATTTTAGCAAGTTTTTATTTTGTGAAAATCCCACCTCCGATAATTAGAAATCTTGTAATAAAGTCATGGCGAAATCTATAATTTGAAAACAAGTCGAAAAGTATTTCTATGTCACACCCCCAAAATCCACACGCGGAGTATCACCGCTTGGAGGCGTGACTGACCAGGATCAAGCCACCAATCATATTGAACAAGTAGATAAGTAAACATAATTCAACAAACCAATATGAAAGGTGTTCAAAACCCAAGCATAGTTAATTGTTTAGCGGAAGCATAATTTGTAAAACCCATAGCAAATATTAAATATGAAATAAGGTAAAGTCTAAAGCATGGCACACAACGCCATGTCCCACAACGACCGTTCCTCCCTGTGCAAGCTCCATGAGTACCTAATGACCTGCAAGGCATGTAGCAACGAATCAACAACAAAGTTGAGCGAGTTCACAGATAGTTGTTTGGTTAAAGTATTCTTTTCATAAATCGTATATATTCGTTTTGTAAACCATGTATCGCGTTAATCCTTGCTGCCAGTCCAGGCATGTGTGCGATGATTAGTGGGGGCTTCCCATGTGTTACAAGACCACGCGTATCGACTGCTACGAAAATATAAGAGGTGCCCTAAGTCAATGTCTATCAGCATTGACCCTTTGCCCATAGTCCATTAGTACACGCCCGTCCGACTGGCACGGTGTGAGGTTTGTTAAACCTAATAGCACTATAAACTAATGACCCGCTCGCCCTAGGCCTCGGCGATTAAGTCGATAATTGAGGGACTTCCTTTGATAGAGGTGATGGTCTTAAGATCGTGTACGTAGGCTTTATGTACGTGCCCTTCAATCCGAGGACAGTAGTAAGTATAACTGTACGTAGGTTTTACGTACGTGCCCTTCAACCGAGGACAGTAGTAATTTGTTTAATAGTAATAGTTGTACGAGTAGTTATTCCATCCCATTCCCAACCCCTGGGAATCCCATGCCTTGGCTAGTGTGAACTCACCTTGGTTTGCTAGGCAGATACACAGAAAGGTCAAGTCTAGCTGCTAGTGGTCAACCACGTCCTAACATGGTTACCATACAAGTCAGGTTTTGGTTTCAAGTAGTGCACATAAGTATCACATAAGATAGCATATAAGAAACACACATAGATCATGGCAAACACCCAATGCACGTAAACATATTAGCAGTCAATTCCATAACATCTGATACTTGTACGATCCAAAGGTAAAGCCCAATAACAGGCGGCCCAACATGTTGTGCGTTCAGCACAGTCTTGTGCGATCCACAACATGTTGTGCGATTCAGTGAATATACCCGGCCCAAATAACAAACCGACCCAACATACAAATACGGCCCAACTATTAAACAGAACAACATATTGTGCGATTCATTAATTCTTGTGCGACTCAGGATATCTTGTGCGGCCAGATCAACTTGTGCGACTAGACTTCTTATGCGACTAAGAAATCTTGTGCGATTAGTTTAAATGTCCGGATTTCATGAAATCAGTTATATTGTTTCCTTTATCAGATTTAAATTAATAATCAATTAGGTGGTTTCCATCTATGAGATTATCAATCAACATTCAATCACTATTCAATACAAACAGGTTGATATGATCATTCAGTGTACGCATAGAACAGAACCATAATCTGCTAAATTATTTACTATTATACGAATATACAAACATGTTATCAACATTTATCGAACATAGACATCATGCATCACATCACCGATCTTGCATCAGATCACACGAATCCCTAATATACAAATCATTTCAAAATCATATGCTCATCACTATCCTATCAATCTATCATCCAAAACATCCATCATGGCCGACAACTGTCCATCACCTCAAGAGGTTATTGGACCAATTAATTTGGGTGGGTTTGACTAATTGTTAGGTTGAAATATGAATCACATGCAAACCGTAGGTTAGGTACCATCTATGAACTCATGTGCACCTTATAAAATCATGTGTAACTTCAAAGGAAGATCAGTATTTATAATCATTATGTCTAGTAACATTACAAGATCCATGGGCATGTACTTTCAAAGTACAGGACGTATTAATCAGATATACATACATTCAGATTATGTCAGTCAACACATGCGGACCCTTATCTGCTCTCAAGGTGCACACCTTACACTCATTTACTGAATTCCACTAAAGTTAATTTGTTAATCAAATTAAATTGCTCCTTTTTTTTATAAATCAGAAATCGGCCCATGTGCATAAAGTAATACAAGTTCTGATCACCTTATCACCCATATTCAGACTATTATGAGAGCACATGCAACCCACTTATAATTAACAACAACAATACCAATTATTCAGACGAAACCACATCCAACAATTACCGTTATGACACTAATGTTATATGATCTAAATAAATAATGCGTGAATGTGAACAAAGCTAACCAATCAATATCAGATTCATTTCATCTAACAAGCATACTCATACTTTCTTTTGATGCACATATACAATATTAACACATTGCACGCACTAACATACAACCAACATATTCAACACAAATAATATTATCACTAACCGAGGGGATCAAGATACAAGACGGACTCGAAGGATGAGTTTTGCGAAAGAGATGTTGCCGTCGATGGAAGGGGGAGGGGGTCTGCCGTTGCCAATCAAGGGTTGTTTAGGGTTTGTAATGTTGTGAAGAGTTGTGTAACATAACTCATATGTTACGCACACATATACAAAGAAAAGGTTGGGCCGAGTCATGTTTGAAAACAATAGATTGGGCCAAGTCTATATAACATGGTAGTGGCCCAAATGACACAAGACATAAACTGATCCATTACACACTCAATCGCACCGAATAACATTTACGTTTAACAAGTTTATCAAAGTCACGAGCGTTAAACAAATTCACTAATAACACTTATACACACCATATACAACATATGAAACAAATAAGTCGTGCAAACAAACACTTAAACAATTAACGTGCAATTAATGCGAAGATAGAAATCTTGGAAACTCGAGTTGTCACATTATCCCCAAGTTGAAAGAAATTTCGTCCCGAAATTTAGCACGTACTCACTGAGGAAGCTAGTTAAGTTGCATGGTTTTCCTGGGGTGTCACATCCTCCCCCCGTTGATCTGGAATTTCGTCCCGAAATTCCGTAGCTTCAGCCTCAGTAGTGGTTGTACTGTTTGCGAATAGTTGGGGATACTTTTGTTTCATTTGATCTTCGCGTTCCCAGGTGAACTCTGGGCCGCGACGTGAGTTCCAACGAACTCGAACGAGAGGTATTCTAGTGCGCTTGAGGACCTTAACACCCCGGTCCGTGATTTCAACTGATTCCTCGACGAATCGTAACTGCTCGTCGATAGTGAGCTCCTTCAAAGGAACTATGTGGGTCTCATCTGACAGACACCTCTTCAGATTTGACATGTGGAAAACGTTGTGAACTGCACTGAGTTCTGCTGGTAGGTTCAGTTTGTAGGCCACCTTGCCTATTTTCTCGATAACTTCGAAAGGTCCGACGTATCGTGGGTTAAGTTTGCCGCGCTTACCAAAACGAACCACACCCTTCCTGGGTGAAACTTTGAGTAGCACTCACTCCCCAACCTGGAGCTCGAGTGGTTTCCTGCCCTTTTCGGCGTAGCTTTTCTGACGGTCGCGAGCTGCCGCCATTCGTTGTCGTATTTGAGCAATTCGTTTTGTTGTGTCTACCACAAGTTCTGGACCAGTGATCTGACTATCTCCCACCTCTGCCCAATAAAGAGGCGACCGGCATTTACGCCCGTACAATGCCTCAAACGGAGCAGCTTTAATGCTGGTGTGGTAGCTGTTATTGTACGAAAATTCCACAAGTGGCAGATGCTTTTCCCAGCCGTTGCCAAAGTCAATTACACATGCCCTAAGCATGTCTTCGAGAGTCTGGATGGTGCGTTCAAACTGTCCATCCGTTTGCGGGTGATAAGCTGTGCTCATATCTAAACGTGAGCCAAAAGACTTGTGCATTGCTTGCCATAGTTCTGAAGTAAAACGTGCATCACGACCAGGGATAATAGAGGTGGGCACTCCGTGCCTCGAGACAACTTCCTTAAGATATACGTCTGCTAGTGTGGAGAACTTATCCGTTTCCTTGATAGCCAAGAAGTGAGCAGACTTTGTGAGTCGATCCACGATCACCCAAATAGTATCGTTACCACATTGAGATCTAGGCAGGCCAGTAACAAAATCCATGGAAAGTTGCTCCCATTTCCATTGTGGTATCTCCGGTTATTGGAGTAGGCCTGAGGGTTTCTGATATTCCGTCTTGACTCTCGCACAAGTCAAGCACTTGCTAACGTACGTTGCTATGTGAGCTTTCATGCTAGGCCACCAATACGTAGTTTTGATATCGTGGTACATCTTATCCGAACCAGGATGTACTGAGTAGCGAGACTTGTGTGCCTCATCCAACACAAGCTCTCGTAGGTTGCCATAGAGTGGGACCCAAATGCGTCCTGTTACGTAGTAGGCACCGTCTTCCTTTTGTCCTAATCGTTGCCTTGAGCCGCGTAGGGCTTCAGCCCTGATGTTTTCTGGTTTCAATGCTTCTACCTGAGCATCTCGAATCTGAGAAGGAAGACTAGACTGTATAGTGAGTTGTAAAGCTCGTACGTGCTTAGGCGCAGTATCCTTTCGACTGAGGGCGTCAGCCACAACATTGGCTTTGCCCGGGTGGTACCTGATCGAGCATTCGTAGTCATTCAGTAGCTCGACCCACCGTCGTTGTCACATATTCAACTCTTTCTGTTTGAAGATGTGCTCGAGACTTCTGTGATCGGTGTAGATGGCGCATTTGGTACCGTACAGGTAGTGTCTCCATATCTTAAGTGCAAAAGCAACAGCTCCCAGCTCTAAATCGTGCGTAGTGTAGTTTCTTTCATGAACTTTAAGTTGGCATGAGGCGTAGGATATAACCTTATTCCGTTGCATCAATACACAACCAGGACCCTGAATTGATGCGTTGCAGTAAACCACAAAGTCGTCTGTGCCCTCTGGCAATGAAAGGATAGATGCACTGCAAAGTCTATCCTTCAAGTGCTGAAACGCTAACTCCTGTGCATTTCCCCAACAATAAACAACGCCCTTCTGCTTTAGTGAAGTGAGAGGCTTTGCAATCTTGGAAAAATCCTTAATAAACCTCCTGTAGTAACCTGCCAATCCCAAGAATTGGCGAATTTCCGTTGGGGTACGAGGTGCAGGCCAGCTCTTGATCGAATCTACCTTGGATGGATCAACGTGAATCCCATCCTTGTTCACTACATGGCCTAAGAAATGGACTTCACGAAGCCAGAAGTCACATTTTGAAAACTTGGCGTACAGCTGTTCTGTTCGAAGGAGTTCCAAAATGAGTCGTAGATGCTGTTCGTGTTCCTCCCGACTTTTCGAATAAATCAGGATGTCGTCGATGAAAACTATGACAAACTTGTCCAGATAAGGCTTGCACACTCGATTCATCAAGTCCATGAAGACCGCAGGTGCGTTTGTCAGCCCAAAAGGCATAACCAAAAACTCATAATGCCCATAACGGGTCCTAAAAGCTGTTTTAGAGACGTCCTCTTCTCGGACTCTCAGCTGGTGATATCCTGATCTCAAATCAATCTTCGAATAGTAGCTCGACCCTTGCAGCTGGTCGAACAAGTCGTCAATGCGTGGAAGAGGATAGCGATTCTTCACAGTCACCTTGTTCAGTTCACGGTAGTCGATGCACATTCTGAACGTACCGTCTTTCTTCTTCACAAATAGCACTGGAGCTCCCCAGGGTGAAGAGCTAGGACGAATAAAACCCTTATCCAAGAGTTCTTGTAGTTGCGTAGATAACTCTTTTAACTCTGATGGAGCTAAGCGATACGGTGCACGAGCTATGGGCGCTGCTCCAGGAGCTAGCTCGATTTGGAATTCGACCTGGCGATGAGGCGGGAGGCCAGGTAGTTCCTCAGGGAATACCTCGGGATAGTCGCGTACAATCGGAAAGTCTTCTATCTTTTTCTCTTTCTTCGAGGTGTCGGTAACGAGAGCCAGAAAAGCAGTGTGGCCCTTACGCAAACACTTCTGGGCCTTAAGGGAAGAAATGATGCTCACAACAGCACCACTCTTGTCGCCACGAATCATGAGAGGTTCATCACCTGGGCGAGGAATACGGACAATCTTCTTGTTGCAAAGAAACTCTGCTTGGTGTTGGGATAACCAGTCCATACCAATAACGATGTCGAAACCATCATACGTTGGGGTCATTCCTAGCATCACCCTGACCAATCACGAACACTCGACCCCTGGCACCATTGCCGTCGTTATTACCCCCGTTGTTGTCTCCATTATGGTTCCCGTTTCCTTGGTTGTGGTTCTGATTCTGGTTCTGGTTCAACTGTGGACAGTGTCTCTTGAAGTGACCTTCAGCACCACACTGATGGCATCCCTTGTTACCCTGATGTTGCTGCTGATTTTGTGGAGCTTGTGGCTGCTGTTGTCGGTTCTGGTTTGCAGGACGTGAGATTCTAAAATCTTTGGCTCCATGACCAAGCTTGTTGCATCTCTGATAACGATCTTTGTTGCACTTCCCGCTGAGGTGCAAATTACATCGATTGCACTTAGGGTGGTTTCTCTCGTATCCACCCTGATTTGGATTACTAAAAGTCTGATGACTGGGGCTCCTGTACTCACCCTTTTTTTCGCTGCTGCGACTGAGACTGAACCAAAGTGGAATCCTTGCTCGAATTCCATCCCACTTGCGTTTGTTGTCACTGGAAACATTCGAAGTAATTGTAACAGTATTAATACGTTTCTATTTCTGATCCCGTCATCTTGAGGTTGAAGAACTCTACCTCCAACTTATGAATGTCATCACGATTGCAATATTCCTCTTTGATCCGTTCCTTGAAGGTGTTCCATGGGATGGTATTAGCAGCAACCAAACCCCAACATTTGGACCTGAGCATTCCACCACATGAGCGCTATACCCTCGAGAGTACCGGTAGCATACTTCACTCTGCGAGCCTCAGGGCATTCACACATCTCGAAAACAGATTCGAGCTTTTCAAACCAGTGGAGGAGACCTACAGCTCCTTCAGTGCCGCGAAAAGTATTAGGACGACAGTCCATGAACGTCTTGAATATGCATACAGGTGGCTGAGCGTTCTGACCTTGTTGCGCGAGGAAGGAAAGACTGGGTTAAGCGCGAGAGTTGGGTCATGAGAGTAGGATCTAACATCATAGGATAGGTTCGGAATAGCAGGTTATACCTCCTGCCTGAGCGGCTGCAAGTTCTGCCGTAACTTGTTCGTTGATAAGAGCCATCAGCCGGCTTGAGTTAGGTTCTCCCGTTCCCTCATGATCTTCACATCGAAAGAAACACACGTAGGAAAGGTGTCGCGAATGTGCGTAAGTGTGTAATGACAGTAGGGAGCAAGCACAAATGTGTTTTCAAACTATATTTGCTACATTTATCTAAGCATACCATAAGCAAAGTTCTTTGTAATCTAGCAAGTAGGCAATAAAACATAAACCATATCACCTAGAATGTCGAGCCTTGCACGTGGAGTGAAGCGTCGTTGTGGATCGTAGAGCACTGTACAGGTTATAGTCTGGTTTTAACAAAAACGTTTTCCCTTATTAAAACCAAGTTCACTATAACCAATGGCTCTGATACCAATCTGTCACACCCCCAAAATCCACACGCGGAGTATCACCGCTTGGAGGCGTGACTGACCAGGATCAAGCCACCAATCATATTGAACAAGTAGATAAGTAAACATAATTCAACAAACCAATATGAAAGGTGTTCAAAACCCAAGCATAGTTAATTGTTTAGCGGAAGCATAATTTGTAAAACCCATAGCAAATATTAAATATGAAATAAGGTAAAGTCTAAAGCATGGCACACAACGCCATGTCCCACAACGACCGTTCCTCCCTGTGCAAGCTCCATGAGTACCTAATGACCTGCAAGGCATGTAGCAATGAATCAACAACAAAGTTGAGCGAGTTCATAGATAGTTGTTTGGTTAAAGTATTCTTTTCATAAATCGTATATATTCGTTTTGTAAACCATGTATCGCGTTAATCCTTGCTGCCAGTCCAGGCATGCGTGCGATGATTAGTGGGGGCTTCCCATGTGTTACAAGACCACGCGTATCGACTGCTACGAAAATATAAGAGGTGCCCTAAGTCAATGTCTATCAGCATTGACCCTTTGCCCATAGTCCATTAGTACACGCCCGTCCGACTGGCACGGTGTGAGGTTTGTTAAACCTAATACGGCTATTAACTAATGACCCGCTCGCCCTAGGCCTCGGCGATTAAGTCGATAATTGAGGGACTTCCTTTGATAGAGGTGATGGTCTTAAGATCGTGTACGTAGGCTTTACGTACGTGTCCTTCAATCCGAGGACAGTAGTAAGTATAACTGTACGTAGGTTTTACGTACGTGCCCTTCAACCGAGGACAATAGTAATTTGTTTAATAGTAATAGTTGTACGAGTAGTTATTCCATCCCATTCCCAACCCCTGGGAATCCCATGCCTTGGCTAGTGTGAACTCACCTTGGTTTGCTCGGCAGATACACAGAAAGGTCAAGTCTAGCTGCTAGTGGTCAACCACGTCCTAACATGGTTACCATACAAGTCAGGTTTTGGTTTCAAGTAGTGCACATAAGTATCACATAAGATAGCATATAAGAAATACACATAGATCATGGCAAACACCCAATGCACGTAAACATATTAGCAGTCAATTCCATAACATCTGATACTTGTACGATCCAAAGGTAAAGCCCAATAACAGGCGGCCCAACATGTTGTGCGATCCACAACATGTTGTGCGATTCAGTGAATATACCCGGCCCAAATAACAAACCGACCCAACATACAAATACGGCCCAACTATTAAACAGAACAACATATTGTGCGATTCATTAATTCTTGTGCGACTCAGGATATCTTGTGCGGCCAGATCAGCTTGTGCGACTAGACTTCTTATGCGACTAAGAAATCTTGTGCGATTAGTTTAAATGTCCGGATTTCATGAAATCCGTTATATTGTTTCCTTTATCAGATTTAAATTAACAATCAATTAGGTGGTTTCCATCTATGAGATTATCAATCAACATTCAATCACTATTCAATACAAACAGGTTGATATGATCATTCAGTGTACGCATAGAACAGAACCATAATCTGCTAAATTATTTACTATTATACGAATATACAAACAGGTTATCAACATTTATCGAACATAGACATCATGCATCACATCACCGATCTTGCATCAGATCACACGAATCCCTAATATACAAATCATTTCAAAATCATATGCTCATCACTATCCTATCAATCTATCATCCAAAACATCCATCATGGCCGACAACTGTCCATCACCTCAAGAGGTTATTGGACCAATTAATTTGGGTGGGTTTGACTAATTGTTAGGTTGAAATATGAATCACATGCAAACCGTAGGTTAGGTACCATCTATGAACTCATGTGCACCTTATAAAATCATGTGTAACTTCAAAGGAAGATCAGTATTTATAATCATTATGTCTAGTAACATTACAAGATCCATGGGCATGTACTTTCAAAGCACAGGACGTATTAATCAGATATACATACATTCAGATTATGTCAGTCAACACATGCGGACCCTTATCTGCTCTCAAGGTGCACACCTTACACTCATTTACTGAATTCCACTAAAGTTATATTGTTAATCAAATTAAATTGCTCCTTTTTTTTATAAATCAGAAATCGGCCCATGTGCATAAAGTAATACAAGTTCTGATCACCTTATCACCCATATTCAGACTATTATGAGAGCACATGCAACCCACTTATAATTAACAACAACAATACCAATTATTCAGACGAAACCACATCCAACAATTACCGTTATGACACTAATGTTATATGATCTAAATCAATAATGCGTGAACGTGAACAAAGCTAACCAATCAATATCAGATTCGTTTCATCTAACAAGCATACTCATACTTTCTTTTGATGCACATATACAATATTAACACATTGCACGCACTCACATACAACCAACATATTCAACACAAATAATATTATCACTAACCGAGGGGATCAAGATACAAGACGGACTCGAAGGATGAGTTTCGCGAAAGAGATGTTGCCGTCGATGGAAGGGGGAGGGGGTCTGCCGTTGCCAATCAAGGGGTGTTTAGGGTTTGTAATGTTGTGAAGAGTTGTTTAACATAACTCATATGTTATGCACACATATACAAAGAAAAGGTTGGGCCGAGTCATGTTTGAAAACAATAGATTGGGCCAAGTCTATATAACATGGTAGTGGCCCAAATGACACAAGATATAAACTGATCCATTACACACTCAATCGCACCGAATAACATTTACGTTTAACAAGTTTATCAAAGTCACGAGCGTTAAACAAATTCACTAATAACACTTATACACACCATATACAACATATGAAACAAACAAGTCGTGCAAACAAACACTTAAACAATTAACGTGCAATTAATGCGAAGATAGAAATCTTGGAAACTCGAGTTGTCACATTCTAACACTTATAGTGAAAATATTTCTAGGTGTTAGGTTTTTGGAAAAATTTTGCCAGAGTTTCCCCTGTAACTGGAGGTGGCCACGCTTTTAAGCGTATCATTTTCTTTCATAAATCAAACCAACATTCTTTTCATTCAATAAAAAACAATACTCAAAGCATCAACTAGTCAATATAGATGTAAATCGCAAAAATGCATGAACTTGTGGTTTTTCCAAAAATATGTAGTAAAGCTCCTTACTTTTAGTGTATCTTTATATAAATCCATCCGGTTTCGTAAAAGTCTCGTTTTTAAAGAAATTCCATCTTTACAACTTCTTGTAAAATTTGACAAAACTAGTTCTTTGTCGAAACTTAGTGTTACACAAGTGTCTACACACTTGTGTGTTTACAAAAGCACTTTTGGTTATGTAAGATCCGTCTTTAAAAGTATGTTTTCTCTTGACACGTGGTCCTTTGAAAATACCGCTTGTAGATCCGTAGATCTACTAGTTTTAAACACTATTTCATAAGTAAAATCGTTTTTACACAAGTTCAAGTTTCTCGTGTGGTAGAGTTTCATCATTTAACCCTTGTTACACTTAAACAAGCTTTATGTCATAATCCATGATCATGACCAATCCGGATTAAACGATGATCCGAGCTACCACAACATAGATCGGGACTAAATAACCACACAAATCAAATACTACAAGATTTACACAACATTCAAGCTTTTGACCACCATTACTAGCATTTTTAGTAGACTTTTATGTATCAACTTGTATGTTTACGAGTTTTAGCCGTTACATAACATTTTAACCACTTCAAAATAGTTCGAGAGTGTGATTCAAGCAACTTACTACTAGCTCGAGGCTAGGGAAGAAACTAGTCGAAGATTGGGTGGATAAAAGCAATGGGGTGAGGTCCTTCGCGTTCCGAATGCACCAAGCCTCCTCGTATGTGACCCGTAACACTTGTATGCTCTTGAAATTAGATGATCAAAGCTCGACGATGGATGGTTGTAGGGGGGTTCGGCCGAGAGTTATTAGAGAGGGAGAGAGTGTGCTCAAGTGTTGTGAGTTGTGGTGAAGGTTATGTTGTGCTATGTCATGAACTTATAGACAATTAGTGTGAGCATTAACCAAGAGTCTCTATGTTATCTTGATATGGAACAAGGATGATTAAATTAATCATCAAAGTACAAGGGGTGTCCCCCCTTGGGGACGGTTTGGTTGAGGGGGTGGGGGGGGTAATCCGGTTAGATTCCAACTAAACCTTAAGTATTAGTTAGATAAGTGTGGAGGTTAACTCGGTTACTAGTGTGTAGTAAGTTGTGACGGGTGTTAGGGTATTCAGGGACCCTAACTGGCTCAGAAAAAGAAAAACAGTGTTGATGACAATATTTTTATGTTCCGGGTAAAGTCCGGTTGTTCGGTTGGATAGAGATCCGTTAAAGTGCTTAACAAAGCTTTAAAGTGTCATTATTATTATTTTTAGTGACACAACTTATTCCTCCAAAGTGTCGGGAATATTTTCCTCATGTTTTGGCACTTTATTAGTTAGCCAAATGCTGAATTTTGTACTTAGAGTACGTTTTAGGCACATCCGGTCACTGTAATTTATTCCTAGTGACGCAGTTCTACAACCCTTATATCCCTACACTCACCACTAGTGTAGCAAACTATCTCAGGCTCTTACAGGCCTTAGAGGCAGTACCTGCCTGGTGCTAGTTATGACAGCACGTTTAATAGGTTATCCGTTCATTGTGCTACTGTGCTTTTGGTGCATCAAGGTTGTCACAAAGGTGCTGTAAGCAAAACATGGAGTGACAGCAAGTAAAGTATGATGCAAGTAAGTACATGTATCAGTATTCAAGTAGCAGTTTATCCACAAGTTCAAGCAAGCACAGTAATTAAGCAGTAATTAATTATTAATTAAGTCGTACGGATACCTGGTTTAGTGAGGGTTGTCACATTCTCCCCCCGTTAGAAAAATTTCGTCCCGAAATTTTAAGTTCTGCTTGTAGATGCAGGGTTCTTAGGAAATAAGTGGGGGTATTTCTCTTTCATCCGGTCCTCACGCTCCCAGGTGTATTCAGGACCATGTCTGGCATTCCAACAAACTTTGACGAGCTTGACACTGCTCCGGCGGGTCTTGTTTACTTTCCAATCCGTAACCTCAATCGGTTCTTCAACGAAATGGAGCGTGTCGTCAACATGAATCTCGTCGGTGGGAATGGCAATGGTATCTTGAGTTGGACTTTTCTTCAGGTTGGATACATGAAATGTATCGTGAACTCCATTTAGCTCGACAGGTAAGTCCAGCTTGTATGCCACTAGCCCTATTCTTTCCAAAATTCTGAAAGGGCCAATGTAACGCGGATTTAACTTCCCACGCTTTCCGAAGCGTGCCACACCCTTCCAGGGTGAAACTTTCAATAAAACCATATCTCCAACTTGGAATTCCAAATGTTTCCGGTTTGGATCTGCATAGGCTTTCTGTCTGTGGCGAGCTGCTTCGATGCGTTTTCGAATCTGCGCCATCTTGTCTGTCGTCTCTTGGATGATTTCGGGACCAACAAGCTGCCTATCACGTGCGTCAGCCCAACATAGGGGTGATCGGCACTTGCGTCCGTAAAGGGCTTCAATTGGCGCGACTCCAATACTGGTGTGGTAGCTGTTTTTGTATGAAAATTCGACCAAAGGCAAATGCTTGTCCCAGCTACCGCCCAAATCCATTACACATGCTCTCAGCATATCTTCTAACGTCTGAATCGTTCGCTCGCTTTGACCGTCAGTTTGCGGATGAAACGCAGTGCTCAGATTTAATTGTGAGCCAAAAGCTTCTTGGAAGGATTTCCATATCCTTGACACAAACCTTCCGTCTCTATCAGAGATGATCGAGAGAGGCACTCCATGACGTGCGACGATCTCTCTCATGTAAATTTCAGCCAATTTGCTAGTGTTATCCTTCTCTTTGATTGGCAGAAAGTGTGCGGACTTTGTTAGGCGGTCAACTATCACCCAAATAGTGTCATGACCTCTTGGCGTTCTTGGCAACTTTGTAATAAAATCCATTGAGATTTGTTCCCATTTCCACTTGGGAATCTCAGGTTGTTGCAGAAGTCCTGAAGGCTTCTGGTATTCCGCTTTCACCTTAGCACACGTTAGACACTTGCTCACATAAACAGCAACATCGCCTTTCATCCTAGGCCACCAATAGTAATCCTTGAGATCTTGGTACATCTTATCCGCTCCTGGATGGATAGAGTACCGCGATTTGTGAGCTTCATCAAAAATAACTTTCCTTAAACCACCTAACAGAGGAACCCAAATCCTTTTCTCAAAACACAACGTTCCTTCCTCGTTTGGCACCAAAAGCTTCTCCATCCCACGGAGATATTCTTCTTCAAGATTTCTTTCCTTAAGAGCTTCTTTCTGTGCGGCACGAATGCGCAAGGAAAGATCGGTTTGGATAATCATTTCTAAAGCCCTAACCCTTATGGGCTTGATCCTCTCCTTTCTACTTAGGGCATCGGCGACCACATTCGCCTTCCCTGGGTGGTACTTTATCTCGCAGTCGTAATCATTCAACAACTCAACCCATCGTCTCTGCCTCATATTCAGCTCCTTCTGATTGAATATGTGTTGTAGGCTCTTGTGATCTGTGAAGATTGTACATTTCGTACCATAAAGGTAGTGTCTCCAAATCTTTAATGCAAAAACCACTGCGCCAAGTTCCAAATCATGTGTGGTATAGTTCTTTTCATGTACTTTCAATTGACGCGATGCGTAAGCAATAACCTTTTGGCGTTGCATCAACACACAACCCAATCCTTGACGTGAGGCGTCACAGTATACCACGAAATCATCTGTACCTTCTGGTAGTGCTAAGATTGGCGCATTGCAGAGCTTATCCTTCAATATCTGGAACGCTTCTTCCTGTTTGATTCCCCAATCAAACTTCTTATCTTTCTGCGTGAGGAGCGTTAATGGTTGAGCGATTTTTGAAAAATTCTCAATGAATCTTCGGTAGTAACCAGCCAAACCTAAGAATTGCCGAATTTCGGTTGGCGTCTTTGGCGTTTCCCAATTCTTAATCGCTTCGATCTTGGTTGGATCCACATGGATTCCATCTCCGTTCACCACGTGTCCAAGAAATTGTACTTCACGTAGCCAAAACTCGCACTTAGAGAACTTGGCATACAACTGTTCCTTCTTCAGCAACTCCAAAATAGCTCTTAAATGTTGTTCGTGCTCAGCCTTTGTTCTTGAATAAATCAAGATGTCGTCGATAAACACAATCACGAACTTGTCCAAGTACGGCTTGCAAACTCTATTCATCAAGTCCATAAAGACCGCAGGTGCGTTTGTCAATCCAAACGGCATAACAAGGAACTCGTAGTGTCCATATCGAGTTTTGAAGGCTGTCTTCGGGATACTATCCTCTTGTATCCTTAACTGATGGTATCCAGATCGAAGATCGATCTTTGAATAAAAGCTTGAACCTTGCAGTTGGTCGAATAGATCATCGATTCTTGGCAGAGGATATCTATTCTTGATCGTCAGCTTGTTCAATTCTCTGTAGTCGATGCACATACGAAAACTACCGTCCTTCTTCTTGACAAACAGGACCGGAGCTCCCCAAGGCGAGAAGCTTGGTCGGATAAATCCCTTGTCTAACAACTCTTGAAGTTGTGTCGACAATTCTTGCATCTCAGACGGGGCAAGTCTATAAGGTGCCTTAGCCACAGGCACGGCGCCTGGAACTAAATCGATGTGAAACTCTACTTGCCTCTGAGGTGGCAGTCCAGGCAAGTCCTCTGGGAAGACTTCTGGATATTCCCTCACGACAGGGATGCCTTCGATCTTCGGTTCTGCAGCTTTCTTGTCTACAATGTGTGCCAGGAAGGCAGCACATCCTTTCTGCAAACACTTTCGCGCTTTCAGGCAGCTGATAATTCATAACGGCGTATCACGCTTTTCACCATGAACCACAATTGTTTCACCCTCTTCGGTTGGGATACGAACAACCTTTTCGTGACAAACTATCTCAGCCTTGTTGCCTGATAACCAATCCATTCCTACCACCACGTCGAAGCTTCCCAACTGGACTGGTAGTAGATCCAGAGCAAACTCACGGTCTCCCAATTCGATCACACAGCCTCTGACAACTTCATTGGCTTCTACTAACTTCCCATTGGCCAATTCGATTGAGTAGGGAATATCTAACTTACTAGCGGTTAAACCAAGCATATTCTTAAATTCTAACGATACGAAGCTATAATCGGCACCAGTATCAAATAAAACGGATGCATAGCGTTGGTTCACAGGGAACGTACCAGTAACGACATTGGGGTCCTGGCGCGCTTCCCTCGCTTCGATATTGAAAACCCTTCCACGTGCTCGGTTCAATTCTGGGCAGTTCCTTTTAAAATGCCCAATGTCACCACAGTTAAAACAACCCATTCTTTGACCATTTCCTGCTCCATTCCCAGCTTGATTGTTGTTTTGGTTCACATTACCAGCTTGATTCACATTGTTTCCTCGATTCCCGTTTCCTCCATTGTTCCTCTGTGGGCGATTCCCAATACCACCACGATTATTATTTCTATTCCCAAATCCTCCTTGGCCTCCCCGGCCAGCACTAGCCCAGCAAGAATCCTTCAAGTGACCAGTCTTTCCACAAGCTTCACATACTTTTGGCCCGCATCGGCCAGGGTGATGGCGTTGGCAAGAGTTACACTTGGGATGTGCACCCATATATCCCTTTCCTTTCCTTCTAGTACCAGTCATAGCTTGAACCGGTGCGCTTGGTTCTCCTTTCCTGCCATCACTGCTTGTGCCTTGTTTGAAATTCGAGAATTTCCTTTTGTTATCCCCGGACGACTCTACATGAGCCTCCTTCTTCCTTTGCTCAACATCAGAAAACTTGTTTAGGCAGATCGCCTCCTCAGTGAGAGCTACTCTTAGATCGATCGCCTCAGTGATTGTTGCCGGTTTGGAGGAGGTCACCATGCTTTTGATTTGAGGAGCTAATCCCCAAATGAAGCGTTCAATCCGCTTGAATTCTGGAGTGACCATATAGGGTACCACATGCGATAGGTCGTGAAACCTCTGAACATATTCCGCAATTTTCGGACCTTCCATCTTCAAATGCCAGAACTCAGTTTCCAATCTTTGGATTTCCGCGTGAGAGCAGTACTTTTTGCGCATTAGTTCATTCAGTTCGGTCCATGTTAGTGCGTAGGCAGCAGCTTCACCAAGTGTCTGCACTTGCAAATTCCACCAAGATAGGGCTCCATCCAAAAATAGCCCAGAAATGTAGGTGACTTGCTGGTCTGGTGCACTTTTGCTCATGCGAAGAACAGATTCAGTTTTCTCAGCCCAACGAACAAAGGCGACAGCACCTCCAGTGCCATCAAAGTTGACAGGCTTGCAGTCTAGAAACTGCTTGTAGGTGCACCCTGCACATACATTATAACATGTGATCGGCATTAGCATCATTGCTATAGATATCCAATTAGGTCATGGTATGTCTTAATGACTTAGTATTACCACGAGGTGGATTGTTGTTGCCATTGTTGTTTGAGCTGCTTCCGCTGGGTCCTCCTTGCGAGGCGGCGTATTGCGCGATGGCGGCAGCGATGACTTGTTGGAGTTCTGCCTCATTGGTAGGCATCGGCGTTTGACGTCTCGGCGGCATCTTCTAAAAGATGTGTTTACGTCGGTCAGGCCATAGTAAAGATCCCATGTTATAATACGTACGCTTTATTATGATAGTAATAGTACATAACATCTCATGTTATAATCATATCAATCACACAACATCCCATGTCACAATCACACAACATCCCATGTCATAGAATATAAATAACCAAATCAAGCATCAAATAAGATGAGAATACTGCGATTGCCATATATTGAGACCACATAGTAAGCGTACAAGTACATCACAGTGTCATACAACGTCAGTCGACTAAGGGCTACATCACCCTAGTCCAAAAAATATATCAAATCAGTGTCAATACATCCCATATACATGATCAACAAAAGTCAGAATCAAAATGTAGTCTCCAAAAATGCTGTGCAGTCTAAAGCATTCGCCGTCTTCTCACCAACGTCTACCCATACGGTACTGAAGAGCCCTACACAGATGGCGGTGGAGGAGGGGGAAAGTAAGTGTAGAACAAACGACGCAACTGGAGCCAGTCCTCCTCCATGGCTCTCTGGGTACGCAACCAAGAAGCAACCTGCTGCTCAAGTGCCAAAAGGCGTGCAACATAGTCAGGTAACAATGGTCGAGAGTGCTGCGAAGAAACAGGGTGGGTCTGACCCTGACACTGGCACGGCGGTGGCTGAACTCTATCGAGCTCCTGAATACGCCGTATGAGCGCCTCCTGCTGGACAACAAACGACATCAGAACGTCCTCAATAGAATACCCCATATGGAAAGGATGGTAGGGGTCGGTCGGTGGCATAACAGAAGGTGACGTCCAGAGAAGCGGCTCGCTGGCTGGATCAAAAGGTGTCACATGAAATGGAGGAACAGGGGGTAAAACAGGTGAAAACTGTGGCATAACGGGAACAGACGTCGGCACATGCCCAAAGGGATGGGCCGAAGAACCCTCTCCAGGTCGAGCTGGAGGTGTAAACTGAGGGAAAGTAAAAGAGGTATCAACGTGACGGGTACCAGTGATCTGAGGGGGAATAGGTGGAACCTCATCATCAGCAGAAATCCACCCATGCTGGGCGAGCTCATCTCGTGGGTCAATCTGTGCCTCAAAAAGTGCTTGATCAAACTGTACATGCATAGGGTCAAGGTGGGGTGCAACAAGAGGGTCAGCAGGTACATCAACGATAAGTGGGGGATCAACATGATCAGCAGCAACGACATGATCGCCCTCCAACAACGGGGCATCCACAGGATGATCATCAATGGGTAGGTCAGCAATCACAGGATCAATAGGCATGCCAGCATGAGCAGGGTCATGCTCAAGCACTGGGTCAGGAGCATGGTCCAGTGGCTGCTCGGGATCATCAAAGGCCATCTCAAAATCAAACTCAGGGTCGATGGGATCAACTGGGTCAACTGGGTCGACCGGATCCTCCATAGGCTGATCCATGGGTATAAACTCTATATCCTCATCTGGGTCGAATCCTGGGGGAAAGACAGGATCGGAGTCCTCCTCAACATCGTGGTCGAAAGCAAAGCTAGAAACAGGGGCAACAGAGGATGCTCTATCTGGATCTGAACCGTGAGAAAAGTGCTGCGCACTCTGAGTGTGTGAAGGTACAGAGGCCACAGACTCGAAAGAGTCTGGGACCGGAGAGTGAGCAGGTGACTCCTCAGCGGGAGCATCTGCGGTCAACAAAAGATCTCTAGCAGCAAGAAGGGCCTCACCCTGAACCTCATCCTCTAAAGGCTCGTCATCAAACAGATCGACGTCGGGAAGCAAATCGTAAGCAGGATATGAAGCAAGTGGTATGGGAGCAGGGATCTCTATAAGTGGTAGGTCCCCGGCCAAAGGGCTATCAGCGAGCTCATCAGCACCATCAGGTAGCGCAAAGGGCTGAAAGTCATCCTCGTCTGTGCTAGTAACGTCGGATGTGTGAACCTCGCGCTCTGAAGACTCTAGGTCGTCTGATACTATAGGTGACGTGATTGTCGTGGTCACGCAAATTTAATCCCAAAAACAACTAAATAGATAGCGGTAAGTGGGTATCGAACACAGGGAGTTTGTGGAATGTGTGTTATTTAGAAGTGTATCTAAGTTAACTAAGATTAAACTAATTGCAATAAAAGTAAAATTCAAGAGTTGGTTTGATTGGATTGGTTTTAAACTAAATTAAACTAAGTAAATTGCAAGAGAAAAGTTTGGTTGTAAGCAAATTAGAGACAAAAGACCATCCTAAGTTTCCGGGTTGTTTCAACAATTGTGCTATCATCCACTAGAAAGAACTACATAGACATAGTTCGTGTGTAATTACTTGCAGTGATGAAAGGGAACGAAGTACTCAGATTCCGAGAACGTGAGGTTGTTACCCGATGACCAATCAACCCTTACCCAATCCTAATTTTACCCATGATATCTCGATTGCCAACGGCACCAAGAACGTATGGTTTCAAACTAGAAAATCATAAGAATTAACAATTTACAACTAAGCAATCACACACCATGATAAACAAAACATAAATAAAGTTTATCATTCTAGAAATACGGAATCAAAACACAACCGTCTTAAACAAACCTTCAACCTAGGATGATCATAGAGTGTTTAGCCACACATAGCTTCAAACAACATCTTAACAAAGGTTTCAATGTTCATCAAGATCAAAACACAATCAAACCTCATGATTGAGAAGTGTTCTTGTTGCCAAAAAGTCTCCAAGATAGCTCCCCAATTCGTCCACAATGATTGATAACCGAAAAAAGATCATTAGCCACCATAAAACCACTTGAAAATGGCATTAAAATGAGGAGTTACACATTTTGGATCAGACGGAGCCGTAAGCTACGGCTGGGTGCCGTACCTTACGGCTGTCAACGAACTCAGAAAGTCAACCCAGAGCCGTAAGCTACGGCTGGGTGCCGTACCTTACGGCTATCATCAATTCTTTACGGCCCTTTGCTCCTGTTTTACGGCAATGCTTCCAAACCAACATAGGGGCCGTAACCTACGGCTGGGAGGCGTAGCTTACGGCCCTGAATGGCATTTTTCTTTGTTTCCTTCTTTTGCTCCACCATTTCTTCAACTCCTGCTTGGCCGACTTTAAATATCCATCCATGCTTCCTAAAACCATCATCTTGAACACTTTAACACCTGCATCATCAACATCTTGTGATTACCTAGTTCAAGCAAATAACCGGATAAAGTATGGTATTTTAGTCTATTTAAAGGCCTTAAGGGTTGTCCTACGGACCACCCGTCACATCCCCACACTTACCCGTTGCTTGTCCCAAGCAACCCATTCAAAAATTATTCAAAACCACTAGCGATCAATTATGCAAACCAAGCTAAATATGCCGTCCTTTTACTAACTTTCAATCATACCACAAGACACACCCCTCACAATAATCTCTCGGTAACAAGAATTATTAGCATAATGCTAAACCACTCAATGCGTGTGTGTGTGCGCGACAATAAGCTTGTATATAAATCAAGTTTCCTCCTAACAAATATCTAGCATGCTTTAGAATCAAAGGGACTTGCGGGTTGTAACAGGGCTAGGTGCAAAGGTTGGAAAATGGTGGAATACATATGAAAGAGCTAATTGATTTGACCCGGTTTTTATTTCTACTACTACGAAGCAAACACCAAATATATACACAATTTCTTCAACATTCTCAACTACAATCGCAACTAAATACTTTTTTTTTTAATTATTTTTCTCATATCTTTCTCATATTTTTTTCTTTTTCTTTTCTTTTTTTTTCTTTTTGTCTCATATCGAACTTCAACAATATATACAAAAACATCAACCATCACAAACTAAATTCCTAAACCGGGTCATCTCAAAAGGGTAAAATTTAATAGGGAGTAGGTTTGGGTCACAATCGAATGGTATAAGGCTCAAACATGGCTTTCTAAAGACCAAACCCCCACCCCTCACAATACCAAGCTCATATATGTAAAGTATGAGGTCCAACCCACCAATCCCGCACTCTCACACATCTAGACGAGGCTACCTAAAAGTCCCCCTATCATTTTCAAAAGCATGCTAATTCTAGGATTTAACAAGTATTCACACACAAGTTCTATTAACACACAACACACACCGCCACTCAAACAATGAAATATCAATAACAATCATGTGTGGCTCAAATCCTCACCAAGAAAAGACTAGGAATGGGTGTCGGTGTGTCAAGTGGCACAATATCAAGTTTTCAAATTTTAACAATTTTCGCTTGGATTTACAAAATTTTTTTTTTAGAACTCTCAAAAATTTCCCCCCATCCCCACACTTGGGATACATTGTCTCAATGTATGGTTTTGAGGGAAAGATCGCTTCTAACCAAAACATTAGCTTTCGCTAATACTCTCAAATCCCAAATTTCTTTTTGGATTTTTCATTTTTTTTTATAAACAAAAGCAAACTAATAAACTAACAATATTTCAAAGCTAAAGAACATGACAAGTCTAAGGAAAAAGTACATTGACCTGGTAAAGTTTGGCACAACAGATATTGTAAATGATCCAATCTCCTTTCACCACCTTCACACAAATATCCGCACATCTTCCCCACACTTGAGTGTTGCCATGGCCCTGAAACAAAGAAAACTCAAGAAATAACAATATCAGTGAAAAACCTCGGGTTGCCTCCCGAGCAGCGCTAAGTTTCGCGTCTTCAGCCAGACCGTGCCACCCCCATTTATGGTGGCTCAAAGAATCGGTTCCTGCCATCTCCATCACTTCCTTGTGCCATTGAACAAAATGCATCCATCTTGTTTTGACTCGGTGGGTAATCAAATACACTCTTGCTCGCACCCATATATGTTTCTTCACGGTCCGGTGGGTGCTTTTTTCTCATTCGTGGTAACACCTTTTCACTAAACCCGCTATCCTTCGCCACAACAAAATCATAACTAATCATCTTAGTCTGAACATCAAATGACAACTTACGGTTCCTTTCGGTCATGGTAATAATTCCTTCTCTACAATCAATTTGAGCATTTGCCGTATAGAGAAACGGTCGACCTAAAATCACCCTTTGTTGTGATGCCATGTTGGTAGAAGCATAGTCCAAAACTAGAAAATCCACCGGGTATTCAAATTCTCCCAACTGAATCTTAACATTCCTAACCATTCCCCGTGGACGCCTCCAACTTCCATCCGCCAAGCTCACCATGGTGTCTATACCTTCAAGTGGACCAAAGTCGTACATATCGTATAAATCACTTGGTAGCACACTCATGCTTGCCCCGTAGTCCAACAATGCGTGAGGGATTTTTAATTTTCCCACACGGATAGGCACGATTGGCGCTTCACACTCTTTATCATTCTCGACTTCGTCATCTTTTTTCAAACCTGCATTCACTTGATACGAAGAAGTTAGCAATGTGTCATTAAATTGAGTATTTGGAACGGTGCTTACCACATTGATGTTAATGCTTTTTGTGTTCTTGGGATTTGGCACCGTATCACTCGGTAGCTGACCTTTTGCTTTCTTTAACATCGCTACGTCACTTGCAAGTTGACCCATTTGAGTGGTCAACGATTGGATGCTTTTGTCACGAACCTCGTCCTTTTGCAACCGAACCTCATCACGTTGGTTCATTCGTTGCATTTCACTTTGCATCGCCTTCAACATCTCCATCATCTCATTTCCACCCGAAGAGCTTTGACCCGTTTGATATTGCCTTTGAAATCCTTGGTTTCCTTGGAAATTCGGGTTTGCTTGATTTGAAGGGTTCCCATAACGAAAGTTTGGGTGGTTCCTCAACCCGGGGTGGTAAGTGTTAGAATTCATATTGTTGTAATTTCTACCACCCCCTCCTTGACCTTGAACAGCATGAACCTCTTCGTATTGCCCATCACCTCCTTGGCAATATTCAGCAGCATGACCTATTTCATTGCATAAAGCACAAACATCATAAATTTGATTAGAAGTTTGAACATTACCATCATCTATGGCGTGCACTTGTGATCGGGCAATGGCTGGTCGAGCTCTTCTTGAGGCTTGAGCTTTCCTCTTTGATGTAGTTGCCATGCTTTCCAAGAACTCCCAATCATCATTCTCATAATTTGTTCCAAAAGTCCCACCGGTAATAGACATCAAGTCACGTGCATCTTCGGCACTCAACCCCTCATGAAAAGCATTCATCAACTCCCATAATTCAATTCCATGATGAGGGCAGTTTTTAATCATCATGTTGAAACGCTCAAACGCCTCGTGAAACATCTCACCATGTTGTTGTTGAAAGCTTCTCAATCCCTTCCTTGCATCGTTGGTCTTTTGGGCGGTGTAAAACTCATCCAAGAAGGTTTGTTGCATCTCCCCCCATGTATATATGGATGCCGAAGGTAACGTGTAGAACCATTTCTTCGCCTTATCTTCCAAAGAAAATTGGAATAATACCAATTTGATATCGTCGGCTGAAAACCCTTGACTCCCAAGAGTGTTGCAAATAGAGTCATAAGCCTCTAAATGAAAATAAGGCTCCTCATTTGCCAACCCCTTGTACTTTGGTAAACTTTGCAAAGAATTGGTTCTTACTTCAAATGTTCGCCCTTGATCATTATGAGGAATGACTACCGGTGAAGGGTTTTGCGTGATTACCGGCCGAAAATGTGCTTCAATGCCCCTCACATTTTCCCTAAGGTGTCTCCTTGGTACACCATACCTACCTCTCGGAATAATAGGACCATTTGGCCTTGGTACTTGCCCTTGTGGTGCGATTGGTTGTTGAAACTGTTGTTGTCGCATCGGTGGGAGTTGAGGTGGTCTTTGAAATTGTTGTTGTACATGTTGTGGCCGGACTTGTTGCAATGGAATAGGTTGTTGTATTGGTGGCCCTTGTGGTCTTGGCCGAATGTGTTGTGGTATAATTTGTTGTTGTGGCATTCCACCAACACTTGCCATCCCTTGAGATTGACTTTGCAAATACCCAAACTCCCCTTGATCACCATAACCTCCATAACCGTACCCATCATCATCATACCCCTCAAATTCTTCAAATCCCTCATCATAACCATCTCCTTGAATTCCCGAAGTTTGCCCAAATGGGATGGTCGAATACTGAAAACCCGATTGTTGTGGTTGTGGTCTAAAAGATGAAGTAGTATGCACAATAGTTGAATTGGGTGCAATTGTGAAGGTGGATGATGATTGACCCGTAGTTGGGGGAAAGAAGTGGGATAATGGTGGGATTGTGGTGGATGGATTGTAGGTGATGGTAGGCTCAGTTTGAGTGGTGATTGGTTGGGTGACATTGGATGGTGTAAATTCAGCGGTGGTATTAGGTAATGTGGTGTTTGGTGATGGTTGGGTGGAAGTAGGTATAAAGGATGAAGTAGGTTCACCCATAGTGGGTGGTGGTTGTGGTGGATCCATGTATCGAATTGGTGTAATTGGTGTAGTTGGTGTTGTTGGTGAACCGCTAATTGTGTTTTCCCTTAACAAAATTCTGTTCGCTCGCAAAGTTCGTTCGATTTCCGGATCAAATGCTAATGGTGAAAGCTTGTGAGAGCTCCTAGTATGCATGCACCTGTCAATACCTGCACACTAACACACTGTCACACCCCGACCACGTAGAATATACAAAACGTGGCGGAAACATCAGGGAGTGTTGTAACAGAATTAATGTTTCACAACCATGGAAATTAAAGTTTCGTTTTATTCAATATAAGTGTTACAATGTCTAAACAAACATGGAAATACAACATAATTAACTAGTCTGCATCTTTTATTGTCACTAAGGCCCATGTCCGCCTAAGTGTATCTTGATTATCTTATGCAACAGCTCCTGAAAAACACATGTGAAAATATGGTACGTCAGCATAAAAATGCCGGTGAGATACATAGGTTTTGTGAAAATAGGTTTCATGACTTATGTTTGAGAAAATGTTTAGTCATGAACCTTGTAACTTGCTTTGTCTTGTAAATCATTTGAAAAACGATAAGATCAAATGATACGTATAAATAAGAGAATAATGTATGGTTAAATGAATAACCATATAAAATGAGTTTGTATAAGATAAGTTGTTTGTTAACAATGTCTTGTGAAAAGTATGTTATTTGTATAAAATGTCATATGTATCCAACCGAAATGATTCAAATAACGCTACGACATGTAATACCATACAACCACTTATATATAGGAAGTACCAGCGGCGTATCCACCATGCTTGTATCATATTACACACGCATCGTTACTTAATCACTTAATCAAACCAAACCAACCAATGTAAGATGTCTATGTCTAAACCAATTGTCAAATGTATTGGATAATATGTCAATGTGTTTATGTCAAGATGTAAATCATGTAGTGTAAAACAAATGTCAATCATGTTATGTGTCAAATGTAAATCATGTCAAAATGTCTATGTCAAATATCCATGTCAAATGTCTTTGTCAAATGTCTTTGTGTAAAATGTCTATGTCAAAATGTCATGTATGGCAAGTGAAATGTCTCAACTAAACCATATGCACAAAAACAAAGTATTGAAGTAAACATGGTTTAAATCAATATTATGTCTTGTGGAAAATGCATGCTAATACTGATAATGAACATTTATGCGGTATTGTGAAAACAATGCACTAAGTATGTAATCAAAATGAACATACATAGCGTGAAATGTCATATGAAACAATGTACTAAGTAATGAACACAATGGGCATACATAGCATGAAATGTCATGTAAAACGATGTACTAAGTAATGCACACAATGGGCATACATAGCATGAAATGTCATGTAAAACAATGTACTAAGTAATGCACACAATGGGCACACCTATCATGAAATGTAATGTAAAACAATGTACTATAATGTACTATCAAACATAGCCGGTATATGATGTGAAAACAGGAAAGCATGAAAGTAACAAGTAGGCACATGTGTTCCACCCCAAAACAGTTTGCAAAACAGTAAAAGAGGGGTCTATGTACTCACTTGAGATTGCTCAGTAGTCCTTGAGTAACAACTAAACAATGCTAGAGATCGCGGATATCAAACGGCACCTAATATAGGTAACTATGTTAATAACCGGACCTAGATCGGAAGATTGGGTAGCATTAGGGTTTGTAAACCAAACGAGTGTAGAGACTCGTGTCATTTGGTTTAACAAAGCCTACATACTAAATGAAACTTAACCTGAGTGCTTTCGACCCATTACGACCCGTTTAGGTAGCTTATGCTACTTTAACGCGTCGTGCGCGTAGAACGCGTACGGACCGCCTAACTAGTCCTATGACAAGTGTTATATGCCTAAACATGTTACATAATCAGTTATGTGACAAAAGTTTAGGTTACATATGCTTAATTACCAATTATACATGAAAAGGGTATTCTGGTAATTTACCTAAGGCACATAAACTACCTATCATACAACTACTCAAACGATGTGACCATAGGGTATAACCTCGGAAGGTTATTCCCTACCTACTATGGTCACCTAATGTATTTGGTCCGATCCTAATGATCGACCAAATGGGTCGAGTTCGAAGGTATAGGCGATTTATTAGATCGCCTACCCTACGACTCTAGACAACGTGGTAATCAGTGGGCATAGTCCCAAGGGACTATGACCAACGTGATTACACTCACGTTGCGAAGTTCAAACGAACTTCGCATTGACCATTACTGGTCAACGCTGAAAGTCAAACAAAGTTTGACTTTCTGACTCGAAAAGCAATAAAATAAGGAAAAGAACGAAAGAATACTTACGAAGGGTCCCCGGATGCTAAACTCGATTCGAAAATCTCAGGTATGAAACTAGTGTTTCAACTTAGAGTTTCTCAAATCAAATTTCTAGTGATTATGAATGAAACATATGGTGGGTATTTATAGTTTTTCCATATAGAATATTCCTAGAATATTCCTAGAATATTCCTAGCATATTCCAAGCATATTCCTAGCATATACCTTAGCATATTCCAAGCATATACCTTAGCATATTCCAAGCATATACCTTAGCATATTTCAAGCATATGCCAAGCATATTCCTAGTATATGGCTAAGACGGGTATTTAACTGGGTACCGGGTATTTTATCTAGCGTTTAAATCCCGGTTTATGGCGTTCTAAATTATTTTTATTACTCTATAAAAATAAACTCGCCAAGTTATTACTGAAATAAATTTCAGTTGCCAGGACTGGCTGCGTTGTCTGCGTTTTGCAGTAGAAGCACTGTGTTGCGCAGAAACACACGGTACGCGCTTAAACTTTGAAAAATAACGTTTTTAGGCGTTTTAATTTATTTTTCAACACGGACCTGATTAAAATAAGATTTTAATCATAACAGAATATTTGTGGGATTTAAATATTATCCGGTCGGTCACCAACGTTCGTTTGGTCGTACGATCGCGATGTTCGGTTAATTACGACGGAATGCGCATAAGCGCGAAAAACGATCCAAATTGCGCGACGAATGGATTTTTCTTATGCCAAACACTAAAATAAAATATTTTGGTGCTTACATAAATTTTTGGATGTCCGGATGTATTCAGAACGTATGTTATGCGCGAAAATGCAAACTTGTGCACTTTTTGACACTTTTAGTCCCTGAATGACCCAAAAGTTTTATTTTAGCACACCGAACCCCTCAAAACTTATTTCTAAGTTATGTAAAGGTTATTTAAGGTATGTTAAGTATATGTCACTATTCCGGAGTGTTCGTTGCATTAAACTGGTTATATTTACGCATCAGTGCGCGTATAACCTTCCAGAAAGCGATATAGAGTTTGAAATCGAACAAGAATTGATATGTGTAAATGATACACATCTTTTTACAAATCCCAAGTATGAAATACAATATTTCATTGGTTTGGCATTTGTTTGATGGTTGAAATGACACAGGTGTTACAGTCTCCCCTACTTTAGGAAATTTCGTCCCGAAATTAATTCGTAGGAGTCTATTTGTGACTTTGTGTCAGATAACCACCAGAGATATGTAAAGCATAATCCTGTCATTTCCTTAACGGACATTCTTCAGAACGAAAATGAACAGACGGAGTCATTTTCCTCAACGAGTATTCTGCAGAAGCGGAAATGAAGGAATAAACAAACGGGGATTCATTTCCTTAACGGAAAATCTTCAGAAACGAAAATGAACAAACGGAGTCATTTTCAACAGATGCTTCCTCAGAAACGGAAATGAAAATGATAGACGAACGGATATTCATTTCCTCAACGGACAAATCTTCAGAAACGAAAATGAACAAACAGAGTCATTTTCAACGGTTGCTTCCTCAGAAACGGAAATGAAAATGATAGACAAACGGATATTCATTTCCTCAACGGACAAATCTTCAGAAACGAAAATGAACAAACGGAGTCATTTTCAACGGTTGCTTCCTCAGAAACGGAAATGAAAATGATAGATGAACGGATATTCATTTCCTCAACGGACAAATCTTCAGAAACGAAAATGAACAAACAGAGTCATTTTCAACGGTTGCTTCCTCAGAAACGGAAATGAAAATGATAGACAAACGGATATTCATTTCCTCAACGGACAAATCTTCAGAAACGAAAATGAACAAACGGAGTCATTTTCAACGGTTGCTTCCTCAGAAACGGAAATGAAAATGATAGACAAATGGATATTCATTTCCTCAACGGACAAATCTTCAGAAACGAAAATGAACAAACAGAGTCATTTTCAACGGTTGTTTCCTTAGGTTCGGAAATGAAAGATTAAACAACGGATATTCATTTCCTCAACGGATAATCTTCAGAAACGAAAATGAACTAACAGAGTCATTTTCCTCAACGGGTATTCTTCAGAATTGGAAATGAAGGATAAACGGATATTCATTTCCCTCGACGGATACTCTTCAGAACGAAAATGCACAAACGGAGTCATTTTCCTCAACGGGTATTCTTCAGAATTGGAAATGAAGGATAAACGGATATTCATTTCCCTCGACGGATACTCTTCAGAAGTGAAAAATGAATAGCTAGTTCATTTTTCCTCGACGGATACTTCATCAGAATTGGAAATGAATAGGGTTAACTTCTAGGTACATGACAAAGCTCGCTGTGGTTTCTGTGCACTAAATTCCATAATTATGTATGCATCCATAATTACGTAATTCCTTGCATAGTCCGCACAGTTTGTCTTGTAATGTTCATAAGCACATAATCACATAGTTGTTTAATTGTTATTATCTTGTTATTGATTGTAATTAACTTGGCACCTCGTACTTCGTTTCTCTTGGAAGAAACGGGTACTTAGGATTTTCATGAAAAACGCAAGAGATCATACAATGGAAGAAATTTGGGAGTAGTCTGTTCTTCAAGGAATGCGGTTCCTTGATTGTCGGAATTGTAGGGGATATGTTGTTTATATATACAATCACATAAATACATTGCAATGTAAAAAGATTTATTTATAAACAACGATAACAACTGTTTCTTGGATCTTGACAACAAAAGAAAATAATACATAAGACATGATTATTTCTAAACGATGTTGTCTTCTGATTGATCATATGCTCATCCCTGCGCTGGATTTGCATTAGCAAGTCTTGGGCAATTCCTATGAAAATGGCCCATCTCGCCACAGTTGTAGCAAGATCCCGGTGGAAAACGAACTTGAGCAGGATAGTTGCCAGCTTGATTTGGTGCAGCTGCGGTTGGGCAAACCCTAGCTGTATGACCTATAAGTCCGCAAACTTGGCATGTGCGGCACTTCACCCCAGCATGATGATGTAGGCCACATTGGTTGCACAAAGGTGCAGTTCCATTGTAGGGTTTCCTGGCAGGGGGTTGAGCTGGTTGGTTGAGGACGGCTTGATCATTGTGAGCGACCACAGCGTAGTTCTGAGAAGCCTTTCGCTTCTTTGACCTCTTAGGGGATCCAGTCTGTTCATCCATGATCTTTGATTCCTCTATTGGTTCCGATTCTTCGACCGGCTTCTTGTCACCTTTTCGGAAAAGTTTACCTTTCCTGATCTTTGATTCAGTCAAGGTTGCAGATAGCTCAATGGCCTGCCTAACTGTAGTAGGGTTGCTACCAGTCAAAATGTCTTGTATTGAGTCAGGGAGGCCATCAATGTACTTTTCGATTGCCTTATCCAAAGGCATGACCATGTTTGGGCATAACAGACTTAACTCTTCATAACGGTCCGTGTAGGCTCGATGCTCACCGCTGTCTTGCTCAAGATTGTCGAATTCCCTTTCCAAAGCCCTGATCTCGTGTCGAGGACAGAATTCCTTCATCATAAGGGCCCTAAGTTCAGCCCATGTCTGTGCTAGAGCAACTTCTGCACCACGATCTCTCATAATCCCGTTCCACCACGTAAGGGCTCTCTTCTGGAATACACTCGAAGCAAACTCGACCTTGCGATTGTCAGGACACTGCACATGGCGGAAAGTATTCTCAATGCTCTCGAACCATTGAAGAAGCCCAGTCGCTCCCTCAGAACCACTAAACTTGAGTGGTTTCGCCGAGTTAAAACTCTTGAAATTGCATACATCATTGTTGTTGTTGTTGGCTTGATTCCATTGAGCAAAGAGGTTTGGGAATTGAGCAGCCATTTGCTGCGCAATGATTTCTGCCAGCTCGGCAGTCGCTATCTGGTTGTCACGTCGAGGAGGCATTCTAAAAGAGGAAACATGGAAGGAAACGAGTGAGAGAATTAGATGAAAAGAATGAGATGAAACAAATCTGATGAAAGCAAGGGTAGTGGTCATTTGTTTGTTACTACAAAGCAACAAACGACCTCGGTGATTAATCAAAGTAAGTAGGTCAAAAATAATGTATCGCGAAGACATGCTCGCCTATAAGTGAACACTCATCCCAAGAATTCCCAGGTAAGCACAACTGGTCTCGCGTCTGATGAGATGTATACGAAGTGCTTGCCTAGACAGAAAACCCAGAATACAGGCATTCACCCTTCCAGTTTGCACGTGTTCACATTATTTAAAACCCAAAACCTTGACGAGATTTTGAAAACTCAAAGGGTTCAAAACCTTATAATAGAGAGTTCAAAACCTTACAATAGAGGGTTCAAAACCTAGTAATCAATCATCCAAGAACAGATGATTAGTTTTCAAAGCGGTTTTGAAATTTATGTTCTTGTTGTGGTCGTCGCCTAAGGATAGGTGACGGTATTGTTTTATGACTAAACGCAAGTAAACTCGCGTTAGGGTCCTAGAAAGGTTATAGACTAGGTCAAAGCATTACTAATAACCTAATTCCCTATAACCATTAGCTCTGATACCATCTTTTCTGTCACACCCCGACCACGTAGAATATACAAAACGTGGCGGAAACATCGGGGAGTGTTGTAACAGAATTAATGTTTCACAACCATGGAAATTAAAGTTTCGTTTTATTCAATATAAGTGTTACAATGTCTAAACAAACATGGAAATACAACATAATTAACTAGTCTGCATCTTTTATTGTCACTAAGGCCCATGTCCGCCTAAGTGTATCTTGATTATCTTATGCAACAGCTCCTGAAAAACACATGTGAAAATATGGTACGTCAGCATAAAAATGCCGGTGAGATACATACGTTTTGTGAAAATAGGTTTCATGACTTATGTTTGAGAAAATGTTTAGTCATGAACCTTGTAACTTGCTTTGTCTTGTAAATCATTTGAAAAACGATAAGATCAAATGATACGTATAAATAAGAGAATAATGTATGGTTAAATGAATAACCATATAAAATGAGTTTGTATAAGATAAGTTGTTTGTTAACAATGTCTTGTGAAAAGTATGTTATTTGTATAAAATGTCATATGTATCCAACCGAAATGATTCAAATAACGCTACGACATGTAATACCATACAACCACTTATATATAGGAAGTACCAGCGGCGTATCCACCATGCTTGTATCATATTACACACGCATCGTTACTTAATCACTTAATCAAACCAAACCAACCAATGTAAGATGTCTATGTCTAAACCAATTGTCAAATGTATTGGATAATATGTCAATGTGTTTATGTCAAGATGTAAATCATGTAGTGTAAAACAAATGTCAATCATGTTATGTGTCAAATGTAAATCATGTCAAAATGTCTATGTCAAATATCCATGTCAAATGTCTTTGTCAAATGTCTTTGTGTAAAATGTCTATGTCAAAATGTCATGTATGGCAAGTGAAATGTCTCAACTAAACCATATGCACAAAAACAAAGTATTGAAGTAAACATGGTTTAAATCAATATTATGTCTTGTGGAAAATGCATGCTAATACTGATAATGAACATTTATGCGGTATTGTGAAAACAATGCACTAAGTATGTAATCAAAATGAACATACATAGCGTGAAATGTCATATGAAACAATGTACTAAGTAATGAACACAATGGGCATACATAGCATGAAATGTCATGTAAAACGATGTACTAAGTAATGCACACAATGGGCATACATAGCATGAAATGTCATGTAAAACAATGTACTAAGTAATGCACACAATGGGCACACCTATCATGAAATGTAATGTAAAACAATGTACTATAATGTACTATCAAACATAGCCGGTATATGATGTGAAAACAGGAAAGCATGAAAGTAACAAGTAGGCACATGTGTTCCACCCCAAAACAGTTTGCAAAACAGTAAAAGAGGGGTCTATGTACTCACTTGAGATTGCTCAGTAGTCCTTGAGTAACAACTAAACAATGCTAGAGATCGCGGATATCAAACGGCACCTAATATAGGTAACTATGTTAATAACCGGACCTAGATCGGAAGATTGGGTAGCATTAGGGTTTGTAAACCAAACGAGTGTAGAGACTCGTGTCATTTGGTTTAACAAAGCCTACATACTAAATGAAACTTAACCTGAGTGCTTTCGACCCATTACGACCCGTTTAGGTAGCTTATGCTACTTTAACGCGTCGTGCGCGTAGAACGCGTACGGACCGCCTAACTAGTCCTATGACAAGTGTTATATGCCTAAACATGTTACATAATCAGTTATGTGACAAAAGTTTAGGTTACATATGCTTAATTACCAATTATACATGAAAAGGGTATTCTGGTAATTTACCTAAGGCACATAAACTACCTATCATACAACTACTCAAACGATGTGACCATAGGGTATAACCTCGGAAGGTTATTCCCTACCTACTATGGTCACCTAATGTATTTGGTCCGATCCTAATGATCGACCAAATGGGTCGAGTTCGAAGGTATAGGCGATTTATTAGATCGCCTACCCTACGACTCTAGACAACGTGGTAATCAGTGGGCATAGTCCCAAGGGACTATGACCAACGTGATTACACTCACGTTGCGAAGTTCAAACGAACTTCGCATTGACCATTACTGGTCAACGCTGAAAGTCAAACAAAGTTTGACTTTCTGACTCGAAAAGCAATAAAATAAGGAAAAGAACGAAAGAATACTTACGAAGGGTCCCCGGATGCTAAACTCGATTCGAAAATCTCAGGTATGAAACTAGTGTTTCAACTTAGAGTTTCTCAAATCAAATTTCTAGTGATTATGAATGAAACATATGGTGGGTATTTATAGTTTTTCCATATAGAATATTCCTAGAATATTCCTAGAATATTCCTAGCATATTCCAAGCATATTCCTAGCATATACCTTAGCATATTCCAAGCATATACCTTAGCATATTCCAAGCATATACCTTAGCATATTTCAAGCATATGCCAAGCATATTCCTAGTATATGGCTAAGACGGGTATTTAACTGGGTACCGGGTATTTTATCTAGCGTTTAAATCCCGGTTTATGGCGTTCTAAATTATTTTTATTACTCTATAAAAATAAACTCGCCAAGTTATTACTGAAATAAATTTCAGTTGCCAGGACTGGCTGCGTTGTCTGCGTTTTGCAGTAGAAGCACTGTGTTGCGCAGAAACACACGGTACGCGCTTAAACTTTGAAAAATAACGTTTTTAGGCGTTTTAATTTATTTTTCAACACGGACCTGATTAAAATAAGATTTTAATCATAACAGAATATTTGTGGGATTTAAATATTATCCGGTCGGTCACCAACGTTCGTTTGGTCGTACGATCGCGATGTTCGGTTAATTACGACGGAATGCGCATAAGCGCGAAAAACGATCCAAATTGCGCGACGAATGGATTTTTCTTATGCCAAACACTAAAATAAAATATTTTGGTGCTTACATAAATTTTTGGATGTCCGGATGTATTCAGAACGTATGTTATGCGCGAAAATGCAAACTTGTGCACTTTTTGACACTTTTAGTCCCTGAATGACCCAAAAGTTTTATTTTAGCACACCGAACCCCTCAAAACTTATTTCTAAGTTATGTAAAGGTTATTTAAGGTATGTTAAGTATATGTCACTATTCCGGAGTGTTCGTTGCATTAAACTGGTTATATTTACGCATCAGTGCGCGTATAACCTTCCAGAAAGCGATATAGAGTTTGAAATCGAACAAGAATTGATATGTGTAAATGATACACATCTTTTTACAAATCCCAAGTATGAAATACAATATTTCATTGGTTTGGCATTTGTTTGATGGTTGAAATGACACAGGTGTTACACACACCCAGCGTAAACCAGAAAAATAACAAACTTAAAAAAAATAACACACGTTGCGCACTACTCCCCGGCAACGGCGCCAAAATTTGACGTGATTGTCGTGGTCACGCAAATTTAATCCCAAAAACAACTAAATAGATAGCGGTAAGTGGGTATCGAACACAGGGAGTTTGTGGAATGTGTGTTATTTAGAAGTGTATCTAAGTTAACTAAGATTAAACTAATTGCAATAAAAGTAAAATTCAAGAGTTGGTTTGATTGGATTGGTTTTAAACTAAATTAAACTAAGTAAATTGCAAGAGAAAAGTTTGGTTGTAAGCAAATTAGAGACAAAAGACCATCCTAAGTTTCCGGGTTGTTTCAACAATTGTGCTATCATCCACTAGAAAGAACTACATAGACATAGTTCGTGTGTAATTACTTGCAGTGATGAAAGGGAACGAAGTACTCAGATTCCGAGAACGTGAGGTTGTTACCCGATGACCAATCAACCCTTACCCAATCCTAATTTTACCCATGATATCTCGATTGCCAACGGCACCAAGAACGTATGGTTTCAAACTAGAAAATCATAAGAATTAACAATTTACAACTAAGCAATCACACACCATGATAAACAAAACATAAATAAAGTTTATCATTCTAGAAATACGGAATCAAAACACAACCGTCTTAAACAAACCTTCAACCTAGGATGATCATAGAGTGTTTAGCCACACATAGCTTCAAACAACATCTTAACAAAGGTTTCAATGTTCATCAAGATCAAAACACAATCAAACCTCATGATTGAGAAGTGTTCTTGTTGCCAAAAAGTCTCCAAGATAGCTCCCCAATTCGTCCACAATGATTGATAACCGAAAAAAGATCATTAGCCACCATAAAACCACTTGAAAATGGCATTAAAATGAGGAGTTACACATTTTGGATCAGACGGAGCCGTAAGCTACGGCTGGGTGCCGTACCTTACGGCTGTCAACGAACTCAGAAAGTCAACCCAGAGCCGTAAGCTACGGCTGGGTGCCGTACCTTACGGCTATCATCAATTCTTTACGGCCCTTTGCTCCTGTTTTACGGCAATGCTTCCAAACCAACATAGGGGCCGTAACCTACGGCTGGGAGGCGTAGCTTACGGCCCTGAATGGCATTTTTCTTTGTTTCCTTCTTTTGCTCCACCATTTCTTCAACTCCTGCTTGGCCGACTTTAAATATCCATCCATGCTTCCTAAAACCATCATCTTGAACACTTTAACACCTGCATCATCAACATCTTATGATTACCGAGTTCAAGCAAATAACCGGATAAAGTATGGTATTTTAGTCTATTTAAAGGCCTTAAGGGTTGTCCTACGGACCACCCGTCAATAGGTCTAGGGCCTGTGGTGTCTGAATCACCAGTGCCGGTCGAGTCCATGTGTCTGTAACATAAACACAAATGTGCACAAATAATCAGTCATACAATCAGGTAAGCACATTAGTCACCAAGTAAGCAATCAAATAATTCTCCTAGTCCCACTAGCCTCCCAGCCTCCCAGACTGCTCTTCCTAGTCCCACTAGCCAATTCTCCTAGTCCCACTAGCCAATTCTCCTAGTCCCACTAGCCAATTCTCCCAGTCTCTCAGACTGCTCTTCCTAGTCCCAATAGCCAATTCTCCCAGTCTCTTAGACTGCTCTTCCTAGTCCCACTAGCCAATTCTCCTAGTCCCACTAGCCAACTACCTCGGCCTCCCAGACAGAGCCTCAGCCTCCCAGACTGAGCCTATAAATAATAAATAAATGTGCTCAACATTTGTTTGTAAAAAGTTTTGGATCTGGACTTAAGTGGTATGCAATAAAAAAAATGTTTTCGTGAGAGCCCTAGTGATCATAGTCTAGACTCGAGAAGGAATCCTAGTTCGCTATGATCAGAGCTCTGATACCAAGCTGTCACACCCTGGCTTTGCGGAAGCGTGGTTAATTTGGTGTGACTTCTTAATACCATAGCTTAACCATAACAAAGCTATATGAAATAAAACCATGCAAGATCATCCATTTAATTAAGTTTTAAAAACCAAATACAACAACATTGTCTCAACGGAAACACATCCTAACGACATTGTTCAACAAACACAAACATCAACATGACATAAACACAGTTTAAGGACTGTGACTTGTCCAGGAAAGAGTCACATTCCCCAAACCCGGATGACCTCGTAACTAGTGCAGCGGGAAAACGTGTCATACCACGCCAGATCCTTTGATGCACATATACAATATTAACACATTGCACGCACTCACATACAACCAACATAATCAACACAAATAATATTATCACTAACCGAGGGGATCAAGATACAAGACAGACTCGAAGGATGAGTTTCGCGAAAGAGATGTTGCCGTCGATGGAAGGGGGAGGGGGTCTGCCGTTGCCAATCAAGGGGTGTTTAGGGTTTGTAATGTTGTGAAGAGTTGTGTAACATAACTCATATGTTACGCACACATATACAAAGAAAAGGTTGGGCCGAGTCATGTTTGAAAACAATAGATTGGGCCAAGTCTATATAACATGGTAGTGGCCCAAATGACACAAGACATAAACTGATCCATTACACACTTGATGTGCTCGAAACGGGTTAACTAAATTAACTAAATTTACCCTAATTCTAGACTCTCTAAGTTTTAAATTTATAATACTAAGACTCTCTAAACCCTAAACCACACAATCGGCAAGTGTACCTGAAGGGGTAAGGTCCCAAAAACCTCATAAAAAGGATTTGAGACCATACCACAAACCAACCTTTTTTAGCCTTTTGACCTTGCGCGGCTGCGCATTGGTCCTACAAAAGGAAGAAAGCAATCAGTAATTTATAGTCGCGCGCCCAAAGGAAAACATAAATCCTTGCGCCTTCTCCCATTTAACAAAGGATCAAAATCCTTTGACCAATACCTCCGCCTAAAATATCCAGACTTGGGTATTATTTTACCCAGACTTGGGATTTATTCATCTGTGTCCACACAACAAAGTGTCACACCAGATTACAGCAGTAGTCTTCTAGAAGGAAAATACAATCGTGCACCACCCAGACGGTTATAACCGTCTGGACACGTGTCATCACCACAAGCAACCCTGGAATCACAACGAAGGCATGCAATTGGAGAGTAATCTCCACTTAATAACTTTCCACGTGGCAATCCCCTAGCCGTAGATCAAACCACGATCCGTGTGCATTCACATCGGATCGAGACAACTCGACGATTGGATCAAAGAACTTAACGGAAGAAAATATAACCGCTACGGCGTTAGCATCTTCCGTGATCTTTTCAATAACAGGTTTTCCCTCCCAAAACTCCCGGTTATAAATAAGAGAACTGTTCAGGTATAAACTCAGATCACACTCACTTATCAAATACTTTCTCTTCTCCATTACCAATACTTATTCTCACACCGGAGTCGGGTCAAGGAGAGAACCCTCTTCTCCCCTTGGCGAGACTAACGGTGTTCTTTTTTGCAGAATCACCGGAGAAGAAGTTCAGCTGCAACTGAATCAACCGAGAGAGAGCTAACCCTTTTATGCGGATTCAAACCCCCTAACTATCTCGGTTCCGACCATTTAGTTAGTGTTTCTTCATTGGCGCCCACCGTTTTCTCAGTTTTTCTAGTTTCTACCTCGTTTCGATTCAGTTCATTCCGTTTTCTGTTTTTGCACATGGCAGAGAATTCGTCATCTCACCGGCAACCTGGTCCTCGACCAAACGTCGAAAACAATTTACCAGTAGAAGGGATCGTAGAAGAGGCCTCGGACGATAACGAGGTTCAATCTAATCGAGCAAATGATCCTGTCACTCCAGGAATGTTACCAGCAAATCCTACACAATCAATCTTACCACCAGGAGAAACTCCGATATCATGGTATGTCCGGTCCCAAGGGGCATTAAACGCAGTATACACACAATTGTGTGCTCAAACTGCTCCCGTGACCCAATCCCGGAGGCCGGGATCAAGAGCTCATGCCTCTCAGCAAGAAGAATCAACTTATGATGATACAGGCAGTTACCGGAGACAACACCATGATGAACCACATCCTCGTCGAAGACAATCGGTTCATGACAGGTTGGGTTCCCAACGGGACACTCATACTGATGAATCTGATCAAACATATCGTTTGAGTGCAAACACCAGCGTATTCAACAGACTACAGCCAAACTATAACAAATGCAGGCCTCGAGCGGTTTATAACCCCGAGGCCGAGCATAACTATGACTTAGTTTATCGCCCGGCTGAAGCGGCGGAAAACTCGAAGTTCATATTGGAGATAGCTCTGGCTCCATTGGAAAGGGCCAAATTACCATCTAACGTTGGGAAATTCAATGGGTTAACTGACCCTGATGATCATCTAAGAGTATTCACCAGCGCAGGGTTGGTTGGCGGTTGGACTCTTCCGCTATGGTGTCACTTGTTTGTGCAAACACTAACCGGCCCAGCGCGAATCTGGTTTGATAACCTACCAACGGGACAGATTGAGTCGTGGAAAGATCTGCGTAGGAAGTTTTTAACACACTTCAGCCAACAAAGGCGATCAATGCGCGATACATTCGACGTCATGAACATCTGGCGTCGCGATGACGAGAATCTGGAGGATTTTATCACCAGGTACAATAAAGAAGTGTTAGAGATTGGAGGTGTTAACGAACAACTAATCCGTGCTTAGTTTAAGTACGCGGTTAGGTGTGACAACATGGTCAAGGTGTTATCGGGAACAGAGGGCCTCCCCACGAGTTGGGAAAAGATAATGGCGGCGGCCAAGGTTTATGCGCAGACCGAGAAAAACCTTACTACAAACAGGCCACCACCACCACACAACAGGCCCGCAGACTTAAGCGCAACTGGTGAAAGAAGGTACAAAAAGTCATGGCGCGAGGCATCAGGAAGTCGATCCTCTGAAGATGCCCGCACAACAACCAACAAGTTCTCTGCACAAAGAGAGAACAAACACGAAAATAGGGAGAGGCAGTGGACTCCCCTAACAAAAACCCCGGCGGAGGTACTAAGTACTGAGGATCACCAATTCAAACCTCCGATTCCGATGAAGAGTAAACGTGGTCAAGACCCGACGCAGTACTGCGAATATCATAAGGATAACGGGCATACCACGAACAACTGCATATCTCTGCGCACGGAAATAGAAAAGGCCCTCAAAAATGGAGAACTTACGCATTTACTCCAGAACATGCGCAAGGAGATTAAGCAGATTACCCGGGGAGAAGAAAGCTCAAGTAAACGGGCTAAAACTTAAAAGGACTCTATAAGTTTTCCGCAGAAAAGACATGACTTATCAAAAGCGGCGGAACTATCAGGGAGTAAGTTAAGTTCCATTTAATTATCCAAAAAACTTTGTAACGCCTCTGAGCATTATCCATGAATAAAATTACAAAGTTTCTATTATTTTTGTGTTTACAAAGTGCATGCAATTTCTTTTTAGTAAGTGCAAAAACATTATGGTAGTATATCACAAAGCTCCATGCGCGGTCAGTGATCACGTCACAAACGACCATAAACTCACACATGAGCTTCATACCAACCTTATTCGCCTTACTCAAAGCAAAAGTAATTGTCCTCATGCAAAATATTGTAAAGAAATTTAACAAAACAAATAGAAACATACTATTTTTAGCGTACAAATACGCCCTAAAGAGTTTAGACACAACAGTGTTTAAAATTCTTGCGCAACAGCGCACCGTCAAAACAAGGATCAACATCCTACAAAAAAAAAATTTTGTTGTTCAATACAATTTCATCCTACTCTAAATCTTCACCCCCATCCGGAAAGATTTCTTTAAGTTGTGCAACGTGATCATCCGATTGCAGCGCCACATTTATCAACTCCATCACTGGAAGTTGCAAGTTATTAAACTCTGTCTTCATAGAAGCAAGCGTGCTGGCAGTATTAACGCCAAAGGTAGCAGACTTGCTATCATCCCAGTTAACCTTTAAAGCGCTATTCACGTGTTGAGAACATTCCGCATAACCTTGCGCGTAACCATCTCGTCGCGCAGCAACCATCAAATTAGCAACAGTTTTATCCAGTTCTTCAGCGTTTAATACAGATTCCGCAACCTATGCAATCAAGCAAGGATAAAGCATCAAAAAAGCATATATGAACAAAAAAAAGAAAGGAACTTACACAAGCGATCCCGCGATCTTTCAACCAGGCCATATCATTCTTTAAAGGTTCAAGCTCGCTTTCCGCTGAAACTCGCGCCATTTCTGAATTCTCCAGTTTATCTTCAACCTCAGATAAACGACGGGAGGTTTCAGTGTTCTCAGCATGTGCAAGTTCTAGATCCTTCTTCAATTGTTCCTGGTCAGAAACCAAAGCGGTAAGTTCCTCTAATTCTTTATCTCTAACGGCAAGAGTAGCTAAAGCTTGTACCTCCCGTTGCTCGCTTCGTTCCCTATGAGAACACGCTTCCACCAACATAGCTTCCATATCAGCTTTTTCTTTCTTCAATCTTTCTACCTCCGCATCTTGGTTCTTCAGATTTTCAACTTCAGCCTTGAGGTTATTTATAATATTGCGAAGGTTTGCTTTCTCAGCATTATCCTTTTCACAAATTCTCCTCCAATTTTTGCGTTCTTCAGACAGAAGAGCAGCTTCAGCTTCAGTTTTTCTTTTCCAACCAGCGACAGACCATTCCTCAGTCTTGCGCTCAGCTTCAAACTTGGCTTGCTCAGCTTCTAATTTAGCCTTCAAATGAGCCACATGTTTCTCATCTTTAGCAAACTTCTTTTGCGATGCCATAAAAGATGCTCGCTCCTTATGCATACTGTACCACTCACGCACTATACGGTGAGTAGTGGAAACATGAGAAGCAGTTTCTGCAAGATAAGACTGGTAGGTCTGCTCATAAGGCTGATTTTCCTGAAACTTAATCTCACCAGGCGGAAGTATCCCCTGCAACCAATCCTGGCATACACGCCAATCCGAGAAGGTATCGTCTTTTTTCACATTCCAAACAGGGGCATGAGGATCAGGAGCATCTTTCTCCGTATAAGTCCGGTAATAATATTCTCCCAGAGTTTCTTCTGGGCGAATTGGAGATTGCTTCTCAACACCAGCAGATGAACCTGCCTCCTCAGTGGCGGCCTTCTCAGTATACTCAGGTATAGTTTCAGAAGGTCTAGGGGGAGAAGATTGAGTTTTCTCAGCAGTCTCCTTTTCCGGTGTCGGTGGATTATCAGCATCATTTACCACACCCGGTTCAACAATCTGTTCAGTCTCTGTATTAGCACCAACTGGCTCCTCAGCCTCAATAGTTTTCTCAACACCTTCCCCAGCTATCTCTGAAGATTCTAACGGGTCTGCAACGGCAGCGCGCGGCGGGGAAGGGGGAAGTTCTTTATCAACCACAGATGATACTGCTGCAGGAACAGGGGAAACAGGAACTTCTGGACAAATAAAAGTCTGTAAAAATCCAATCCGCCTAAAGAAAACAAAGAAAAGCAATACTTACCAGGAACAGATTCTGAAACAAAAGCATCAAGGTTTCCTTTTCTGGTAATTTTCTTCCTCTGCACTTTCTTGGGAGGCTGACCCTCCGCATCAGCATCAGCTTGTTTTCTTTTACCAGCCTTCCTGTGAACCAAATGTTCGGGACTGGAATCCAGATCAATAGGCTCATTCGGGTTAGAAGAAGGAATATCAGCAGAATCTTTCGGTTCCGGCTTCGGTTCCCGCATAGTCACTACAGGAGTAAGACCCTCCAAAGAGTCAGAAACCACCACATAATCACACCTGGAGACAGAAGAACGACGCGTACCTTTCTTCTCTCCAACATTTTTCGCCTTCAAAGGTTGAGTCTTAATAGTCTCACTTCTCTTCGGCGCGGAAGTGGATGTAGTTGCGCGTTTTTTCTTTTCAGGGCCTACGCCCAAATTCAACAACTCACCTACGAAAAGCGCAAGACAGAAAAATTACTCAAAGCAACAAAGAAAGGAAAAACGAATATAAACTCACCAGCACCAGCTGCCGGTTGAACAGATAGGTCCGCATCCCGCGGAAGCACAAAATTCTTCACAATACGATGGTACCAAAGCTCCTATTCAGGCTTCTTTTTGATGGTACCCATTCTTCCACCTTCCCTTTTGAAGGCAACAACATACAAAGAGACAACTACATTCCAACAGAAAACAGGTCAAAAAAAAAAAAAAACAGTGAAAAAGCCCCAAACTTACTATGACCATCCTCTGTATACACGGGCTTATCATCACGTTCCATCTTCCAGTTCAAACTCATGCCGGCTCCGACAAGAGCTTTCTCCGGCAACACAATATTAGGCACATCTTTCAGATCTTGGTACCAGTTCTCATCAACAGGAGTCTGAAGCGATTCAATCGGAACGTCATCTTTTCCTCTTAAAACCATCTTCACCGGAATCACTCCAGCCTTGATAAAAAAGAATTTCTGTTTCCAATCATGAAAAGACTTTGGGGGCTGATGAAGAATCTTCTTTGCAGAAGCCCTCTGAACGAATGAGTAAAACCCTTGGGTACAGTGCATCTGATAAAAAACCCTAAATCGGGGAACGGTTGGCTCCACATGCATCGTCCGACATACAAATTCGAAATGTCGAACCCTAACCATACCAATAGGGTGAAGTTGGGAGATGTGCAGATTATAGAACCCAAGAATTTCAAGAAAAAATCTGGTAACAGGCAAGCGAAAGTTACCGTCACAGAAAAAATCCCAAAAGAGGGTAATATACCCGGCCAGAGCATCTGCTGCCGTTTGCCCATCTTCGGGATACAAGGCACCCCAGTTCTCCGGAAATTTAAGATTCTGAATCAAACCCTCAAACGACGCCCTAGGCCACTTCAATGGTGGAAGATCAGTCGACATATCTTCAACAAGATCCTCTTGACGTTCTCCGGTTGACATAAGCAAAAGGATGTCGGAAAATTTTCTTAAGAACAAGGAATGGGGAAAGTTTTCAAACAAAGCAATGATTGCATAGAAGAGGTTACCCAAACGATTATATACCCATCGCAATAAATAGCATCGGTAACCGTCACAGCACTATTCCGGGTATCACAGTTCCCCAAGCAACAGAAAAAGAAGATGTCAGAACATACACGCGTTTACACGCGCGCGTGTACAACACGGATAGTAAAAAACAACTGACAATGACAGGTTGTCAAAATCAATTTACTGCAATAACTTCAAGTCAAAATTTTTTTACAAAAAATCTTTACAAACTCAGCAAATTCAAATCTTCTCATAGAAGCTTTCTTATCTTTTCGCGCCCAAAAACATTTCTCTCTCATAAGTCCAGTGCTCCACTTATCTGCATAAGTACAACACTAGACTGGGGGGACTTGAAGGGGTAAGGTCCCAAAAACCTCATGAAAAGGATTTGAGACCATACCACAAACCAACCTTTTTTAGCCTTTTGACCTTGCGCGGCTGCGCATTGGTCCTACAAAAGGAAGAAAGCAATCAGTAATTTATAGTCGCGCGCCCAAAGGAAAACATAAATCCTTGCGCCTTCTCCCATTTAACAAAGGATCAAAATCCTTTGACCAATACCTCCGCCTAAAATATCCAGACTTGGGTATTATTTTACCCAGACTTGGGATTTATTCATCTGTGTCCACACAGCAAAGTGTCACACCAGATTACAACAGTAGTCTTCTAGAAGGAAAATACAATCGTGCACCACCCAGACGGTTATAACCGTCTGGACACGTGTCATCACCACAAGCAACCCTGGAATCACAACGAAGGCATGCAATTGGAGAGTAATCTCCACTTAATAACTTTCCACGTGGCAATCCCCTAGCCGTAGATCCAACCACGATCCGTGTGCATTCACATCGGATCGAGACAACTCGACGATTGGATCAAAGAACTTAACGGAAGAAAATATAACCGCTACGGCGTTAGCATCTTCCGTGATCTTTTCAATAACAGGTTTTCCCTCCCAAAACTCCCGGTTATAAATAAGAGAACTGTTCAGGTATAAACTCAGATCACACTCACTTATCAAATACTTTCTCTTCTCCATTACCAATACTTATTCTCACACCGGAGTCGGGTCAAGGAGAGAACCCTCTTCTCCCCTTGGCGAGACTAACGGTGTTCTTTTTTGCAGAATCACCGGAGAAGAAGTTCAGCTGCAACTGAATCAACCGAGAGAGAGCTAACCCTTTTATGCGGATTCAAACCCCCTAACTATCTCGGTTCCGACCATTTAGTTAGTGTTTCTTCAGTACCGATCAATGCAATATAGCCTAAGGAAGTCCGAGTATCGAACCCAAGAGACTCTACTGATCACGCTAATGACTCTATCTAGACTTAGACTGACACGACTCAAACTATTTTGTTTATTAATTTGGGGGGGTTTCTAAATATCCTAAAATTATAATTAAAAATCAACTAAATTAACTAAACGAACTAGACACGAACTCACACGAATGCTGAACTCAAGGATGATGAAGGAACTACCTAGACAGGAATCCTGATTGCTTTTAGTTATGATTATAATTGGAAGTTGTCTGCTATGGAACTGGGATCTTAAAATTCTCACCTATCGGGAAATCTAAGGACCCCTAATCTCTCTCAAGAGCACGCTAAGATCCCCTAAAGGTTGTTAATTTACCGGTTATTAGACTCCTTTACAAGACATCTAATGGGTTTATAAAAGTATCCTACAAGGCTCACTCCCTTACAAGACCTAAACCTAGGATAGGTTTGTTTTCTCAGCTAGACTTGCTAGACAGCAGCCAAAAGGTTAACTTCCTAAGAAGGACCCACCTTGCGGTTTAATCACTTAGACCTAGCAATAATCTCGCACCTTACAGCTATTGACGATTAGTAGAACACTTGATTTTATAAAAATACCAATTATTACTTCTAAGGTTTATCGGCCGATTTAACCCTAAAGATTCAAGATTTATTACGTGATATAGACAGTCACCAAAATCTAAAACCTAGCATGACTCTATTATGTGATAAAGACCGTCACCAAGATTCATGCGAAGCAATAATCAATAATTAAACAACATCAAGCACGCAAACACATCTAACTGATAGAACAAACCGTTTACAATTTATAAACTATCCATAGCATTCAAAAATCCAAGAATAATCAAAACATATGCAATCATTCAACCATGTCTAGGTAGTAAAGGTTTCTAGCCGATAAACATGTTCAAAAATACGATAATAAACTTGTTTAAATCTGAATTCATCATTACAAATCAAGAACAAGCAAACCGAATGATAATCAAGAAGAGATAACCCGAATATCTTCCAATCCGAATGCTCCTGAGCTTCTCACGATGATTCTTCACGACCCGAACCTTCAAAACCTCTGAAATCAGTCTCCAAGATCGCCTCTCAAGTCTGCTGCGTTTTTGTCCTCTGTGTTCGTCTGATCTTCTATTCGTGCCTCTGCAGCCGTCCGTCCCTCCAATAATATATTGGTGAATCCCCTCTCATCTTCTCAAAAAAATCGACCCACATATGTTTAACAAATTCTACTGGTGGACTACCATGTCTTTCACGGCCCAATGAAATTCATCCAATGTGATGTTTTATTATATATCATGTATTAGATAAAAGGCCCTTTAGTCCACGTGATGATCTGCCAAGAATTCCAAATGTCAATTAATTGATGATGTTTTGTGATGTATGTATCGATGTCCCCATGTATTATTTTTGAGAAATTAGAATAATGGACCCCAAAGTCACGTGATGCCTTAAAATAAATAGGGTGTACATATTTAGACACCTTAGTGCCTATTTTGACACCCTTCAGGACGCCTCGTATAGACCTATACGAGGCGTATAGGGTTACTTTTCCGACCAGCTCTGCACCAAAGCACAATGTCAAATCAGTCACATCATACGGGGAGTCTAGGTCTGTACGAGGAGTGGATACGAGGCAATAAGACGCCTCGTATAGGCCTATACGAGGCGTCTTGGGTGACTTAAGGGGGCTGCTTTACTGTTCATTTTACAAGTGACTTAAAGCTATACGAGGGGTCTAGAGCTATACGAGGCGTATAAGACTTATTAAAAAGTGCAACATACAGTTGATGCTTTGTCCACCCCCGAGCATTCAACAAAAATCTGCTTCATCTTTCTTTCTGCTTCTTCTTCTTCTTCTTCTTCTTCTTCTTCTTCTTCTTTCATTACAGGTACTTAAATGTCATCATACTGGGACGGTAACTATGTCTTCGGGCAGTATTATAGCGAGAACTGGGTGCCCGAAAGCGATCCGTTAACAGTACAGGTACTTAAGTGTTTTAATTAGTTTTTGTTTTAGTTTATTATTTACTAATGATGATACGGTTCTTTATTTTGGAGGAGTCTTGCGTTCCCGATTCTAATGAGCAAGAGGAGGTTGTGTCTAGTATACAAGGAGAACAAAACAAACCGTTTCTAGATTTGAACAATCATCCCCCTGTTGATGAAACAACCCCTGTAGATGACTCATACCATGCTTGTCAACCAAGTTATCTGACGCAACAAGGGTATCCGGATTATAGATACGGGTGTGAATACGGAGGAGACGGTGGATACGGAGGAGACGGATACGGAGGAGACGGTGGTTACAGAGGAGATGGTGGATACAGAGGAGATGGTGGATACAGTGGATATGGAGGAGACGGTGGTTATGGTGGATATGGTAGATATGGTGGTGAGACACCTCCCATCCAGGACAGTCCGTACTTAAAAAAGCAGGTATTAATTACTATTTTTGTATTATTTAATTATTTAATTATTATTATTAGTATTATTATTAGTATTATTATTAATATTAATATTATTATTATTATTATTATTATTATTATTTATTTATTTATTAAAATTATTTATTATTATTGTCGATGTTACAGGTTTTCAACTCTTTAGATGAACTAAAGAATCGGATACAAGAAATAGCAAACGCGGATGGTTTCGTTATTGTCACCCGTCGATCAAAGAAAACCGGTGGAAGAATCCGGAGGGTATGGCTTGAATGTGATCGTGGTGGTGAGCACCAGACTACAGCAACACTTAGAAAAGCCGGAAGCAAAAAAACCGGCTGCCCGTTTTACCTGCTGGCTGTGCGAAACCACCCGTATGAAACCTGGGAGATTAAAGACGGAAAAATTGAACATAACCACGAACTTTGTGAGGACCTGTCGGCCCACGCGTTTGTGCGAAGGTTTACTCCAAGCGAAATGAAACTGATCGAGCAGCTGACAGCTCAAAACATGGAGTCGCGCAAAATATTTCAAACGATAAGGAAGCAGGACCCCGACAGGTTTCATGTTCTGAAAGACGTTCAAAACGTTGTGGCGAAGATTAGAGCCGAACAAAGACAAGGATTGACTCCCATGCAGTCACTAGAAAACAAGCTGATAAACAACGACTTTATTTACGAGACACGGGAGGAACCCGGAACAGAGATCGTAACAGAGATCTTCTTTCTTCATCGGTACCCGAGAGACATGTGGCGTGCATTCCCCCACGTCATGCTGATTGATGCGACGTACAAGACAAACATATACAATATGCCCTTTATCCAGATTGTTGGTATGACGCCTACCAACAAATCGTTTATTATCGCGCATGCCGTTGTTAGTAAAGAACGGGGTGATAACTTTGTGTGGGTGCTTGAGAGGGTCAAGTCAATGTTGGATGAATGCATGGAGCCACGTGTGATTTTAACCTATAGAGACCTAGCCCTTATGGGCGCGTGTGCTAAAGTATTTCCAAACGCCTCCAGGCTTCTTTGCAGGTGGCACATACAACAGAATGTTATGAAGCACTGCAAGGGTGCCTTCACAGACGAAGACTGGAAGAAATTTTTGTCATTCTGGGGGACATTGATTGAGTCTCCATCCATACTCATCTACGAGTACCACTTGCGCAACATGCGACAACGACTTGTGGAGTGCAAACGTTCCAGTAAGTTTTTATAATAACATACGACTCACATATGCAAATTTCATTAAATTATTTTTACGTTTTAGGAGTCTTCAAATACGTGTACGATAACTGGCTAAAAAACTATAAGGAGATGTTCGTCTTTGCGTGGACTGATAAGAGGCGCAACTTTGGTAATCGTACCACAAACAGAGTTGAGAGCCAACACGCCAACTTAAAGAGATACGTTGAAGATAGGAGCTCGCTGGACCGTGTAGTTGGTTGTGTCCATGATATAGTTGAGACACAGTTCGGTGCAATAAGGAAGACTTTTCGAGATAGCATCGAAAAAAGAATGACCCACCACAAACACCCGTTGTTTCAACACCTACTTGGAGAAGTATCCCATACAGCCCTTGACTTGTTGAGGGGCGAGGCAATTAGGAAGGTAGATGTCTTGGAGAGCTTTCATTCATCATGTGGTTGCCAAATGTGGCACAGCTGTGGGTTGCCCTGTGCTTGTAGGATAGAAAAGTACATTCTTGAAGGTAATAATTGTTAAACGTACAACACTTGTGTGATATATTTCCGTTAATCATGTGACTTAAATAATGTTGTTTTTAACCGTGCAGAGCGTCCGATTCAACTCGAAGACGTGGACGTCTTCTGGCGGAAACTTAACTTCCAAAGTTGTAAATTGATAGACGATGACGTGGACGTGGACGTGGTCGAAGAGCTAAATATTGTTAGACAACAATTACAGTCGCACCCCCCAGCTCAGCAAAAAAGCCTGATATCAAAGATTAAAGCGGTGTTGACTCCAAAGAAATCTACCAAGAAACCACCGGTTGTCCAACAAAATACTCGTGGCCGACCAACAACAAAGCAGGTACAACAAAGGTTGGACGAGGCCTCTCGTATAGATGAAAAATCAAGGAGAAGCTCAATCGGTGATGCAAACACGTGCTTTGAAGGTTCCCGACAAAGTAAGTACGACAAACCTCGTCACAGCTCGTACGTTCCGTCACAGGCCTCTCAACAGTCGGTTATAAGGTCCCAAAAACCCAAAGCGAGCCTAAGCCGTTCAAAGAGTTCTAAGAAGAAAGAGACACGGGATGCTCACGGTTTTCCGTTAATCATTGGGGACGAGTACGTGGGAATCATCGAACAGTTTCAGGATGACATTCCGCTAGTGTTCCATCCGTACGTCTCGTGCATACGAGATGTGATGCCGGACGGTCATTGTGGGTTTCGGTCTGTGGCTGTGGGCTTAGGTATGGAACAGAGTTCATGGGGGCTCATTCGAAGGCACCTTGTTCAAGAAATGGATCAGAACAAATCGATCTGGTTCCCAATATTTGAAGCATGGGATAAAGGCTATTTTTACACGCATCGTCAGGGCCTAATTTGGGATTCAGTGTCCGGTTGTGGGGGGGGGGGGGATCACTGGATGGACTTCCCCTATGCAGGACTTCTTATTGCACAAACGTACGGTATCTGGGTGCACCTGTTAACGACAACCATGGGTGCGAGTTCCACTTTCTTCCCGATACTAAGTCCTCCGGCTAATCAACAACCATTGTTCATAACGCTTACACATGTAAACGAGAACCACTTCATACATGTTAAGCTGGAAGGGGATTATCCAATGCCACCAGCACACGGGCTATGGTTGACCCACCGAAGACCCCATACGAAACAATGGGAAGATATGTACTTGCCACGTCTAGAATGGTATACATCGATAATGAATCCTCCGCCAAGATCAAACCCCAGTCTTAATTACATTGATAGTGATACGGAAGAATGATTTTTGTAATTTGAATGTATTTTTTTTATTAATTCCTATAATTTTCTACAATTTCTATAATTTTTTTTATAATTTGTATCATTTTTCAATAATTAAAACAGTTTAATATCATTTTAAAAAAAAAATAAAAAATATACGACGCGTATAGAGCTATACGCGTCGTATAGCGATGCCTAAAAGACCATTTTGCCCCTGGTATGCCCCCAATCTAGGCTTATTTCAGGGGCTAAAAGGTCATTTCCTAATCCACAGACGCCTCGTATAGATCTATACGAGACGTCTATTTGAGCGGGTTTTTGAAATTTTGAATTTTGAAAATTTGAAAATCAAAATTTGAATTTATTGAATTAGGACGCCTCGTATAGAGCTATACGAGTCGTCTACAGTGTCGGCAACAATTCTTTTTTTAAAATTTGAATTTTGAAAATATTTTATGTTAATTACCATTTTGCCCCTGAAAGTCCCCAGTATAGACCATTAACAGGGGCTTAAAGGTAATTTTAGAACCCCAGACGCCGCGTATAGAGCTATACGTGTCGTCTTATGAGGCGGCAACTTTTTGAGATTTTTGTTTTTTAATTATTAAAAAAAGTTTATTAAATTACCATTTTGCCCCTGTAAAGCCCTCAGTATAGGCTTTATTCAGGGGCAAAATGGTAATTAACCATTCCAGAAATATCTTTTTTGGAATGGTTAATTACCATTTTGCCCCTGAATAATGCCTATACTGGGGGCATACCATTTTGCAACGTTTTTGCCTTTAGACCGTAGGTTTGCCCTGAAATTTGATTTTTGTGGGGTTTGGGGGTTTGAGTGTGAGGTTGAAGATGAATGGGGAAGAACAGGACGCCGAGTATAGCCCTATACGAGGGCTATACGAGGCTCTGTAATTTTTTTTTTCTTATTAATAATTATTATTAGTATTATTATTATTGTTATTGTTATTATTATTATTAATATTATTTATTAATTATTATTATTATTGTTATTAGTATTATTATTTATTAATTATTATTATTAGTATTATTTATTAATTATTATTAATTATTAATATTTATTATTATTATTGTTAATGTTGTTATTATTATTGTTATTGTTATTAGTATTATTTATTAATTATTATTATTATTATTTATTAATTATTATTATTATTATTATTTATTAATTATTATTATTATTTATTAATTATTATTATTTATTAATTATTAATATTTATTAATTATTATTGTTAATGTTGTTATTATTATTGTTATTGTTATTAGTATTATTATTATTATTTATTAATTATTATTATTATTTATTAATTATTATTATTATTATTATTAGTTATTAATTATTAATTATTATTATTTATTAATTATTATTATTTATTAAGTATTATTATTATTATTTATTAATTATTATTATTATTATTTATTAATTATTATTATTATTATTCTGATTTATTTATTATTGTTTTTATACGTATACGTTATTTACCTGCAGATTGATTATGGAGGGCGGCGAGATTCAGATAGATCTTGATGAGCCACTGCCGGTTCAGCCGGTTCAGGAGGGTCCACGATGGAGGCGGCGGCCGGCTCTGGATACGCTTCAGGGTTGTCCGTACCTAGAGTTTCCCGACGGCACCGATGCCGCCCGCCATTGCCATAAGCTCAGGAGGATGTACATTGGATCGCATGCATCGATCGACTGGGATGCGATGGACCAGCTTGCTGAGACGGATAGAGTGCGTCGGTTTATACCTCTCGATTCGCCGTGGCATCGTCTTTTTGATTTGGCGCACACGCCGACCTACAGGGAGCTGTTGTTCGAGTTCCTTTCGTCATTCACATTTCACCCTCCTGGGGTCCCAGTGGCGCTTCTGTACCCAGATGCTCCCCCTCCGCCTGAGATTTCTTTCAGGCTCGCTGGCGTTTTGCGTACGATGACGCTAGCAGACTTTGCGGTGCGTTCTGGTTTATACATGCAGGGGGAGATCGAGACTGAGATTTACACAGCGGGGCAAGTGGTGGTTGACAAACCCATTCTTCTAGGGTTTTGGCAGGTGATTGCGGGGCCAAATACTTGGGAGCACGACAAGTCGAAGGGGAGGGTGTCGTTTGTTATGGACCCACTGTACAGGTACGTACGTTTATTACGGCAATTATTGTGATTATGTGCATTGTTTATTAATCTCTGTTTCTGTATTTCGCTAACACTATCTGCAGGTATCTGCACCATTTGCTCGCTACTTCGATTTCAGCGCGCGGCTACAGCCGTGAGTGGTGTACGACCACAGATCTTTTTTTCCTTTATTGTTTGTTGTATAGGAGGCCGTGCGCGCTAGCACACGGTCTAGCCCAGTACTACGCCTCCGCCCATCACCGACAGGAGCGCGGATTTTTGTATGGCGGGGCGTACGTGACCGTCATTGCCCGTTCATTTGGCCTCGTACTGCATGAGGACCCACATCTACGGACGCCGCCAGTCATGCCGACGCGGATGGGCATGCAGTCGCTGTGGGGGATGAGGGTAATCAGGAGGTTCCCAGTTGGCCCGCGGTTTAAAAACCGCAACGGGGGCATATGGACAGAGGAGGCCCTACCAGAGCATTTCGAGCCCGTTTATCCTCCTGCAGATCCTGCTGATGTAGTGCCCGTGGAGGAGCCTCCGCAGGATGTAGACGGTGCAGCGATGCCACAGCCACCGCCACCTGCCGGGGCGCCTCAGTTTCCACGTCACGCTATTCCAGGTCATGCCCCAGGACCTGCGCCGCTACATCCGGAGGTACGAGCAGAGCTTGACAGGCTCAACGATTTGATAGGTTGGGTGGTTCGGGAGCTGCAGGATAGACGCGAGAGAGAGGGGTTACCCGCGATACCGCTCCCACCACCTCGAGCACCACATCAGCAGCAGCAGCCGCAACAGCCAGATTCGGATTCGGATTCGGATGCATAGACCTGTTGTTGTTTTTATTTTTATTATGGATGTACAAACTTATCTTATACATTTTTGTTATGGATGTACAAAGTTATCTTATCTATGTCATATTTATGTTTGTTTTCAATTATTCGGTTACTTAATGATTGTTGTCTTAAATTGAGATAATACGGAAACAAAATATGTTTTGAATATAATACGGAAACAATATATCCCCTGAATATAATACGGAAACAATATTTGAACGAGATAAAATTTTAATCGGAAGAATAATATTTAAAAAAGTAAAATGTAAAAAACATTATAATATTTAATCGATATAATATATTTAAAGAGCCGATTTTTAAAATAGTTCATTTTTAAAAATCAAAAACTTTTTTATAGTGTAAAAAAAAAACATAACTTTTTTTAAAAACAAAAAAATTTTCAACCAAAAAACACATCTTCAAAAACTATCCAAAAAACCATACCAAAACCCACCAAAACACCCCTCATTTCAGCCAAAAAAAATTCCCTAGTCTAGACGCCTCGTACTGCACGAGGACCCACATCTACGGACGCCGCCAGTCATGCCGACGCGGATGGGCATGCAGTCGCTGTGGGGGATGAGGGTAATCAGGAGGTTCCCAGTTGGCCCGCGGTTTAAAAACCGCAACGGGGGCATATGGACAGAGGAGGCCCTACCAGAGCATTTCGAGCCCGTTTATCCTCCTGCAGATCCTGCTGATGTAGTGCCCGTGGAGGAGCCTCCGCAGGATGTAGACGGTGCAGCGATGCCACAGCCACCGCCACCTGCCGGGGCGCCTCAGTTTCCACGTCACGCTATTCCAGGTCATGCCCCAGGACCTGCGCCGCTACATCCGGAGGTACGAGCAGAGCTTGACAGGCTCAACGATTTGATAGGTTGGGTGGTTCGGGAGCTGCAGGATAGACGCGAGAGAGAGGGGTTACCCGCGATACCGCTCCCACCACCTCGAGCACCACATCAGCAGCAGCAGCCGCAACAACCAGATTCGGATTCGGATTCGGATGCATAGACCTGTTGTTGTTTTTATTTTTATTATGGATGTACAAACTTATCTTATACATTTTTGTTATGGATGTACAAAGTTATCTTATCTATGTCATATTTATGTTTGTTTTCAATTATTCGGTTACTTAATGATTGTTGTCTTAAATTGAGATAATACGGAAACAAAATATGTTTTGAATATAATACGGAAACAATATATCCCCTGAATATAATACGGAAACAATATTTGAACGAGATAAAATTTTAATCGGAAGAATAATATTTAAAAAAGTAAAATGTAAAAAACATTATAATATTTAATCGATATAATATATTTAAAGAGCCGATTTTTAAAATAGTTCATTTTTAAAAATCAAAAACTTTTTTATAGTGTAAAAAAAAAAACATAACTTTTTTTAAAAACAAAAAAATTTTCAACCAAAAAACACATCTTCAAAAACTATCCAAAAAACCATACCAAAACCCACCAAAACACCCCTCATTTCAGCCAAAAAAAATTCCCTAGTCTAGACGCCTCGTATAGCTCTGTACGAGGCGTCTAGAATCCTTAAACTTTGTGCCTGACACTCTCTCAGACCCCCTTGAATTCAGTGCTTAGACGCCTCGTATAGACCAATACGAGGCGTCTAGGGCACAAAAGGTGTGAAAATAGGCGCGATGGGTGTCCAAATATCTCCAGCCAATAAATAATGATGATGTTATGTGATTCCCTTATTGTTGCCGCCATAGACAATCCTTGTGTCTGATGTCTTCGTCCCTTGATTCCTTTGTTTCCATTTTTTTTCTAATAGTAATACACATATTGGCTGCATTGCATAGAGATAGCGGGTTCAGCCAACTCACAAAAAATAGCCGCAATTTTTATTCGGTCACTGGAACCACACTCTGCCCAACTGGCTGGGTATTTCCATATTACTCATTTTCGCTCCATTTGCACCAGGACCTGCCAAAACACAAAACAATATGATATACACTAAAAACTAAATAAAAATAAATAAAACATATACAAAAAATATACACTTTACACGGGACAAATATGTATATTTTACCCTACATCAACACTCAATCGCATCGAATAACATTTACGTTTAACAAGTTTATCAAAGTCACGAGCGTTAAACAAATTCACTAATAACACTTATACACACCATATACAACATATGAAACAAACAAGTCGTGCAAACAAACACTTAAACAATTAACGTGCAATTAATGCGAAGATAGAAATCTTGGAAACTCGAGTTGTCACATTCTAACACTTATAGTGAAAATATTTCTAAGTGTTAGGTTTTTGGAAAAATTTCGCCAGAGTTTCCCCTGTAACTGGAGGTGGCCACGCTTTTAAGCGTATCATTTTCTTTCATAAATCAAACCAACATTCTTTTCATTCAATCAAAACAATGCTCAAAGCATCAACTAGTCAATATAGATGTAAATCGCAAAAATGCATGAACTTGTGGTTTTTCCAAAAATATGTAGTAAAGCTCCTTACTTTTAGTGTATCTTTATATAAATCCATCCGGTTTCGTAAAAGTCTCGTTTTTAAAGAAATTCCATCTTTACAACTTCTTGTAAAATTTGACAAAACTAGTTCTTTGTCGAAACTTAGTGTTACACAAGTGTCTACACACTTGTGTGTTTACAAAAGCACTTTTGGTTATGTAAGATCCGTCTTTAAAAGTATGTTTTCTCTTGACACGTGGTCCTTTGAAAATACCGCTTGTAGATCCGTAGATCTACTAGTTTTAAACACTATTTCGTAAGTAAAATCGTTTTTACACAAGTTCAAGTTTCTCGTGTGGTAGAGTTTCATCATTTAACCCTTGTTACACTTAAACAAGCTTTATGTAATAATCCATGATCATGACCAATCCGGGTTAAACGATGATCCGAGCTACCACAACATAGATCGGGACTAAATAACCACACAAATCAAATACTACAAGATTTGCACAACATTCAAGCTTTTGACCACCATTACTAGCATTTTTAGTAGACTTTTATGTATCAACTTGTATGTTTACGAGTTTTAGCCGTTACATAACATTTTAACCACTTCAAAATAGTTCGAGAGTGTGATTCAAGCAACTTACTACTAGCTCGAGGCTAGGGAAGAAACTAGTCGAAGATTGGGTGGATAAAAGCAATGGGGTGAGGTCCTTCGCATTCCGAATGCACCAAGCCTCCTCGTATGTGACCCGTAACACTTGTATGCTCTTGAAATTAGATGATCAAAGCTCGACGATGGATGGATGGTTGTTGGGGGTTCGGCCGAGAGTTATTAGAGAGGGAGAGAGTGTGCTCAAGTGTTGTGAGTTGTGGTGAAGGTTATGTTGTGCTATGTCATGAACTTATAGACAATTAGTGTGAGCATTAACCAAGAGTCTCTATGTTATCTTGATATGGAACAAGGATGATTAAATTAATCATCAAAGTACAAGGGGTGTCCCCCCTTGGGGACGGTTTGGTTGAGGGGGGGGGGGGGGGTAATCCGGTTAGATTCCAACTAAACCTTAAGTATTAGTTAGATAAGTGTGGAGGTTAACTCGGTTACTAGTGTGTAGTAAGTTGTGACGGGTGTTAGGGTATTCAGGGACCCTAACTGGCTCAGAAAAAGAAAAACAGTGTTGATGACAATATTTTTATGTTCCGGGTAAAGTCTGGTTGTTCGGTTGGATAGAGATCCGTTAAAGTGCTTAACAAAGCTTTAAAGTGTCGTTATTATTATTTTTAGTGACACAACTTATTCCTCCAAAGTGTTGGGAATATTTTCCTCATGTTTTGTCACTTTATTAGTTAGCCAAATGCTGAATTTTGTACTTAGAGTACGTTTTAGGCACATCCGGTCACTGTAATTTATTCCTAGTGACGCAGTTCTACAACCCTTATATCTCTACACTCACCACTAGTGTAGCAAACTATCTCAGGCTCTTACAGGCCTTAGAGGCAGTACCTGCCTGGTGCTAGTTATGACAGCACGTTTAATAGGTTATCCGTTCATTGTGCTACTGTGCTTTTGGTGCATCAAGGTTGTCACAAAGGTGCTGTAAGCAAAACATGGAGTGACAGCAAGTAAAGTATGATGCAAGTAAGTACATGTATCAGTATTCAAGTAGCAGTTTATCCACAAGTTCAAGCAAGCACAGTAATTAAGTAGTAATTAATTATTAATTAAGTCGTACGGATACCTGGTTTAGTGAGGGTTGTCACATTTAAAAAGTTAACGTTCAAACATACTTAAGTTGCTCAAGTTATACCACCATACTAGTTAAAAACATTCAAGTGATTACATGTTTTTATAATAGAACTAAACAAAAGATAACATATGCGGAAGCTTCAAAAGCATTGTGTTCGGTTCTTGACATTTGCTTGATCGTCATCCGGAATATCACCAACATCACCTAAGACCAAATACCAACTTAAAAGTTAGTTTTGACAACATAGAAATGAGTATAATCAAGTTCTAACCTTTAAATAAATAAAATAAAAAAATTTGCCAGTAAAGGGTTTGTCGCGGGCCGCGAGAGACTAAACCTTAAGTCTTCGCGGATCGCGAGTCCGTTTTTCGCGATTCTTTTTCCTACGTGTCCGTAATTTAAATACGGACCCGTTTATTATCATTACTTGCATAAGATCTCATTTCTAGGCTGATCGCCTAAAAATTCCCTATTTCATTTATTCGACCCGTTTGGTTATATGTCAAACCTTACATAATTCACTCATAATGGCTTCTAAACAAAATTACCCCTTTACCCGGGCTTGTCAACATTGGCGTTCACTACCATTCCCAAGACTTATGCACACGACATGTCGTGCTTGTTATGAACGACTTCAATCATAAACATTATTATTAATCAACAAGTTATGATTCGTTTCTTTTGACCCATATCATGGGTTCTTTCAAGAGAAGCTATTCTCTTGGCGCGCTCGTTCAACGCACTACACTTTCATAATTCATAATCAACGAGTGACTATCTAGATCACTTCAACACTACCAATTTATCCAATATTTGACCCGTTTGGTTGTCTAATGGAAACCACCATTTCACGACACACCAAACTTATTTTAACCAATATTTGACCCGTTTGTTTATCTAGTGAACTTCGTCACTTCAACTATATATCAAGTTTACATAACATGCTAACACAAAGTCGACTAACAAAATACGTGATCAAACATAATGTAATGAAACCGTAGTTACGTACCTTTAGACCGTTCCCTTCAAGCGCGTATCCACTCCGGCTTGTCCGCTTGAAGATTCGATCTTTTTGCCTATATAGTTCAACCACAACCCGTTTAAAACTCTAGCCACAACACATAACGCATAATTTACCTTATTATTCAAACATGCGTTTTTATCTAAATTTTCAACATTTTATCTTCTTTTAGGCATTATATCAAACACCTAATGAGCATAATTTTATAAAATTAACAATCGAGTTCATGACTAATTATCTTGCCAATTTCAACATTTTTACTAAATAATCATCTAATTTATAGTTCAATGTCAATATTAACTTCATAGAGTTCAAATAACACTAGTTTGATAATCGTGATTCTAGTGTTCATCATGTTTCTACAAAACCCATTAAACACAGATAATGGATGATCATGAATTTCATAATTTAAACACTAATTCAACAAGTTGTTGACTAGGGTTTACTCCTATACATGTTTCCATTACTAATTTCATCTGAACATCAATCAATCAAGTTCAGATTTCGATTTCTTATATTCATCAAAATTTCAAGATGTAACCAAAAGACAAAATTTAACATACCTTGTGATCCCTTCACTTAGGTGATCACTAATATAAGCTTGGATTTCGATTTGGGACTGATTTGGCCTTCCAATTTCTTGAATTTAGGCTAGTTAGGGTTTGAACTCAAGGTGTGTGTTTTGGTGTGTAATGTTTTATTTATTAAAAACTAGTTTCTAGTTTGTCACTTTTGGCCCCTCTAATTTACCCAAGTTGCATGGAGTGTATTTTAACCAAATTTCTTTATTACTACAAGACTTGTAACTAACTAGGTTATTTATTCCTAGTTACTTTATCTTGTTTATTACCGGCATTTAATTTCTAATATAAAATTCTACATTTTCAGGGTGTTACAAGTCCACCCCCCTTAAAAGGGTTTCGTCCTCGAAACCGAAATACGTACCGAATAATGCAGGGTAGAGTCGTCTCATCTCCTATTCGGATTCCCATGTTGTATCCGAACCCTTTCTATGCTCCCACTTGACCTTCACTTGGTCAATTTCCTTGTTTCGTAAGCTCTTTACCTTTCGATCCATAATTTCAATCGGCTTTACCGCATAATTAAGGCTATTATCCACTTCAATGTCGTCGTAGTGAATATAAGTTGTTTCTTCGGCTAAGCACTTTTGGAGATGTGATACGTGGAACGTGCTATGGATTCCACTCAATTCTTCAGGTAATTCGAGGCGGTATGCGACCTTACCAACCCGTTCGATGATTTTAAACGGCCCAATAAACCTTGGGCTTAACTTTCCTCTTTTTCTGAACCCCTTCAACGGAGATACCTTAAGCATAACTTTGTCACCAACCTGAAATTCGATCGGTCTTCGTCTCTTATCAGCATACGACTTCTGCCTATCTTGAGCCGCTTTCAAATGAGCTCGAACCATATCAATTTTCTCATTAGTGGCTCGAACTATATCTCTATGCAGTTAATCTCGGCTATATATCGGTGCTATATCACCGATATATCGATTATCGGCCCTACCCCAACATATCGGTGTGCCATATCGGTTTGTATCTCGGTGAGCGATATTATCGACGATAAACACCGATATATCGCCGATAGTTTGCATATGTTGTCACACCCTAACTTTTACGGAAGCGTGGTTATTGGTGTGACCTCTTAATACCATAGCATTCAATCATAACAAATGCTAAATGATAAAACCAAAAGACATTCATCCATTAATTTAGTTTAGAAAATACCACAACAACTTGTCTTGAAAACATTGATACCAAATTAAATTACAAACCATGACTTGTCTAACTGAGTTCATAAAGACTCCACAAATGACTCTGAATGAAACTTGAGTTTGGAAACATGTATCCCGTCCAGGAATAGGATACACTCCCTAAACTCAATAACCATGGATAACATCTTTTATTAAAACGCAGCTTGAAGACACATGCATACCCTTTCCAGATCCACTAGTTCCCTGAAATACATCTAGTTTAAAAATATCAACAGAAAGTTGAGCGAGTTCATGTGTTCGTGAGTATGTATAAAACCTTTGTATTCATTGTATGTATAAAAGTCCCGGTATGATTGCAAACAAGGAAAAGATCACCAATGGTTTGCAAGGCCACTGATATGTGTGACGGTGTAGGAAGACTCAAACCTAGCAAAGTTGTACCGGGCTTCCGGATGGAAGACATAGTCACCACTATGGGCCACCCTGGCCTCATGGGTGTGGGCTCGCTACACCCAAATAGATCTATCATCATGCCCCTCAGTCCTACAAGAGGATTGATGACCTCAAGTATACGCCTACCCAATCACATGATCTATGGTTCTTTCCTAGGCTAACCATACCAATTGTATGGTAAGTAATCCCTTTGTAACATGTATTTCACCCCCGAAGTAAATAAACAATATAGTTTAAAGAAAAGGGGGACAAGAACTCACTGTATTACGTCCTCAGCTCGTAACTCAAACTCTGTCAGCAACCACGACTACCTACAGTGTACTAATGTCTATTAGACATACGAGCCGTGCCTTTGCTTAGTATTAATGTTTTTGAGTTACCTCTCTTATATTATTCCGAGTTATAATTATTTGTCAAAATAATATTTCAACTTAAATTATATTTGGTTTTGGAATAATTGTTTAAACAATATTACTGTATTAATACTTCTCAAGTATTTAACTTTGCATTTCCTTCCCAAGGATGGGGTATCTTATACATGTATTTTAATTATTGTAGTTCTAAAGTAATATCTACAAGTCTCACTTTTAGAAATATATATGTAAACTCATTTTGTCACAAAAATAATGTATTGTCCAGAAAATATACATTTTTCCCAAAAATCATATATCTTCTAACTATACTAGGAAAATATATTTTTACTTCCAAAAATAATATATTTTCACCTTGTCCAAAAATATAATACAACTTTGTAATATTTGCAAAAATCATATTTTTATTTCTTGTATCCAAAATAGTATTTACCAACAATATATGTGTGACGGTATTGTTTTGGATAGTAAATTTCACGGTATGCGTTAAGTTATATTATTTTACCCTAAAATAATGTAACTATTCCACCAAGTATACAAATATTCACCCAAGTGTCTTTAATGTATATATATTCTCAATATATATATTTACCCATTTTTATTTATAAAACCAACCTCCAATATTTATATTTTTGTTACAAAAATTATGGCAAAGTTTATATCGTAAACTTATGATCAAAATATACTTGTAAATACTTGTTAGAAAATATTTTCTAAGTGTTCATATTTTTTTAGAAAATTTTGCCATAGTTTCCCCTAAAAATGGAGGTGTCCATGCTATTAAAGCATATCATTTTCTTTTCAAAAATCATCCCAACAATCAATAATCAATCTACACTTCCCAAGTGCGAAAATTATACCATATATATATAACAATATGAACTTGAACTTTTATTAAAACTCGTAGTAACTTGGTAGGGTGTTTAGTAGGTTTAGTTACCCCTTAATGTGTGTTTACTACTTTAAAAATCTCATTCTTAAAGAAACTAGGTGTTTACAACTTGTAAACATGTTCTACAAAAATTATTCTTTTGAACTCTTCTTGTAAATAAAGTGTTCTTACACTTATTTTATCACCAAAAATAGTGTACATTTAAGTAAGAATCAAGTTCTACTAAAAATCATATTTTGGACTTGGTTTTCTTGGAAAATCATTCATGAATCTTAGATTCATAAGATTACTAGCTCACTTTATTTACTATTTTTCAAGAAATCATTTTATTTTCAAGTTCATGTTCATACAAGAGGATGATCATCTTATGTTAACATATAATCATCCTTTAACTTGCTAGATCATGTGTTTAAACACAATCTAGCAAGCTCCTTATGATGATTATCATCATAATCTTAAGTAAATAACAATCAAGTGTCATGCATGTACTTAAACGACATTATTTCAACAAGATTTCATCATATGTAAGTTTATGTTTATGATTCTTGTTTTAAGTCTTTTAATGTTCTTGTGACAATCAATATACTACAACCTTTAACCAATAAAATGAGAAGCAAAAACTAGTAACAAGAAGCTTACAACAAGCTCAAAGGTAGGGGAGAACACAAGGGAAAATGATGATGAAAATGGTGGATGAAAGCAAGCAATGGAGGTTCTTCAAGTTCTTCAAGCACCAAGCTCCATGTAACACCTTCTAGCACTTGAAATGAGCTTGAAATTGGAAGAATGATGGTGGTTGCAAGGTGGTGGTGGCGGCACTTCTAGGCCGAGAGGGAGAGAGAGAGTATGAGGGAGATGAGTGAAGTTGTGAAGTGTGAGAATGAAATGATTTTAGGATCCATGAACCATACTTATAAAGATTTCTACTCAATATTATGGCAACTCAATCAAGCAAAATCAAATTAAATATAAGATGAAATCTAGTGGGGCATGGTGGTGGGGTCCTCCCCTTTAGGCCGTAAATTATGAGGGGGGGGGGGGGGTTAAATGAAACTTTGATGGTAAATGTAGGTAAATAGTTGGAGGTTAAGTGTAATATCTAGTGTTTTAAGTGTTGGATGCATTATGTAGTATGTTAGGGTGTTCAGGAACCATAACTAGCCAAGAAATAATAAAACAATGTTTCTGGTAAAATTTTGGTGTTCCGGGTAATGTCCGGTTATTCGGTTAGATACCGGTTCATTAAAGTGCTAAGTTATACCGTATAGTGTCTTTTATGTAACGTTTTGTGACACTTTTAATTCCCGACACTTAGGAAAGCATTCACGACCATTTAGTCAATTTTCTGCATAATACTAGTATGTTAAAAAGCTGAATTTTGCTGAAAAATGCAGAAATCTGCACTATAAGTGGGTTTTAGGCACTTTCCGGCACTCAAACTATCATCTAGTGACGCAGTTTTATGGTCCTCACTTCCCTAGACACCATACTAGTGTAGTACCTTGTCCCTGGCCCATACTGGGTCTCAAAACACTATCTGTCTATGTACTGAACCTCGTCAGCATATTCCCGTTCTATCCGCTAACTGTACTAACTATGCTTTGTGCATCATGTATGTCAATATAGTTTGTATGTGATAATGATGTGACATTATGTAATAGGTGATGCACATGTAAGTATGATGCAGTAATCAGAAAGAAGTTAAGTAATTCAGCACAGTCAGTAAGCACTTAATTAATGTTAATTAATTGTACGGATACCTGGTCTTGTGAGGGTTGTCACATTCTCCCACCGTTAAGAAAATTTCGTCCCGAAATTTAATTTCTGCTTCTAGTTGCAGGGGTCATAGGGAACAAATGTGGGTATTTTTCTTTCATACGATCCTCACGCTCCCAAGTGAACTCCGGGCCGTGTTGCGCGTTCCAACGAACCTTGATGAGTTTGACACTACTCCGTCACGTCTTGTTAACCTTCCAATCCGTAACCTCAACCGGTTCTTGAGTAAAGTGGAGTGTGTCGTCAATATGGACTTCGTCGACAGGTATGACAACTGTTTCTTGAGTTGGACTCTTTTTCAGGTTAGATACATGAAATGTATCATGAACACCATTCAGTTCTGCGGGTAGATCCAACTTGTAAGCTACAAGACCAATCCTTTCCAGGATTTTAAATGGTCCAATGTATCTCGGGTTCAGCTTCCCACGCTTCCCGAAGCGTGCTACACCCTTCCAGGGTGAAACCTTTAACAAAACCATATCTCCTACCTCAAACTCCAGAGGTTTCCTTCGTCGGTCCGCATAACTCTTTTGTCGATCACGAGCCGCCCTTATGCGCTCTCGGATCTGGGTAATCTTATCAGTAGTCTCTTGAACCAATTCCGGACCAACAAGCTGTCTATCACCCACGTCTGCCCAGCATAACGGGTGATCGACACTTGCGTCCATAGAGAGCTTCAAATGGCGCAGCTTGGATACTCGCATGGTAGCTGTTGTTGTATGAGAATTCTACCAAGGGTAAGTGTGTGTCCCAACTGCAACCCAAATCCATCACGCAAGCTCGTAACATATCTTCCAACGTTTGAATCGTTCGCTCGCTCTGGCCATCTGTCTGCGGATGGAATGCAGTGCTCAGATTCAACTGAGAACCAAAGGCTTCTTGGAAGGACTGCCAAATCCTTGACACGAATCTTCCATCTCTATCAGAAATGATCGAGAGAGGCACTCCATGTCGTGCAACAATCTCTCTCAGGTATAGCTCAGCAAGCTTGCTCGTGTTATCTTTTTCTCTGATCGGCAAAAAGTGTGCAGACTTGGTCAGACGGTCCACGATTACACAAATCGTATCGTGACCTCTGGGTGTTCTTGGCAATTTCGTTATAAAGTCCATTGAAATCTGTTCCTATTTCCATTGGGGTATTTCAGGTTGCTGCAAGAGACCTAAAGGTTTCTGGTATTCGGCCTTTACCTTAGCGCAAGTCAAACATTTGCAAACATACGTGGCAACATCACCTTTTAATCTCGGCCACCAATAGAAATCCTTTAAATCCTGGTACATTTTATCCGATCCTGGATGGATCGAGTACCGTGACTTGTGAGCTTCATCAAAAATAACGTCTCTTAGACCACGGAAGAAAGGAACCCAAATTTGTTTCATGAAGCACAACGTTCCTTCATCATTGGGTACTAACTGTTTCTCCATCCCCCGGAGATATTCCTTCTCAAGATTCACTTCCTTAAGATCTTCTCTTTGTGCGGCATGAATGCGCAATGAGAGGTCCGTTTGAATAATCATTTCCATAGCCCTAACCCTTATGGGCTTGATTCTTTCTTTCCGAATTAAGGCATCGACAACCACATTCGCCTTCCCTGGGTGATACTTGATCTCACAATCATAATCGTTCAACAACTCTACCCATCGGCGCTGTCTCATATTCAGCCCTTTTTGATCAAATATATGCTGCAGGCTCTTGTAATCAGTGAAGATTGTGCATCGCGTGCCATACAAATAATGTCGCCAGATTTTTAATGCAAACACCACAGCGCCTAACTCCAAGTCATGTGTGGTGTAGTTTTTCTCATGAACCTTCAACTGGCATGAAGCATAAGCTATAACTTTCTGTCGCTGCATCAGCACGCAGCCTAAACCTTGACGCGAGGCGTTACAATATACCACGAAGTCGTTAATGCCTTCGGGTAGGGATAAGATCGGTGCATCGCAAAGCTTGTTTTTCAACAACTGAAATGCTTCTTCTTGCTTGTCTCCCCATTCATACTTCTTGTCTTTCTGTGTAAGGGAGGTCAAAGGTTGAGCGATTCTTGAGAAATCCTCAATGAATCTGCGGTAGTATCCTGCCAAACCTAGGAATTGTCGAATCTCGGTTGGGTCTTTGGAGTCTCCCAATTCTTGATTGCTTCAATCTTTGTAGGATCCACATGGATTCCATTTCCATTTACTACATGACCAAGGAACTGAACCTCGCGTAACCAGAATTCACACTTCGAGAACTTCGCGTACAACTTTTCTTTCTTGAGCAGCTCTAAGATGGCTCTTAGATGTTGCTCATGTTCTTCCTTCGTCTTCGAGTAGATCAAAATGTCATCAATGAACACGATAACAAACTTATCAAGATAGGGCTTACAGACTCTATTCATCAAATCCATGAATACTGCTGGCGCATTCGTCAACCCAAATGGCATAACCAGGAACTCGTAGTGTCCATAGCGAGTTCTGAAGGCAGTCTTTGGTATGCTCTCTTCTTGTATCCTCAACTGGTGATAACCCGATCGAAGATCGATCTTGGAGTAACAATTCAAACCTTGCAGTTGATCAAACAGGTCATCAATCCTTGGCAAAGGATATCTATTCTTGATAGTCAATTTGTTAAGCTCCCGGTAGTCAATATACATGCGGAAACTACCGTCCTTCTTCTTGACAAACAAAACTGGAGCTCCCCAAGGCGAGAAGCTTGGCCTGATAAATCCTTTATCCAATAGCTCCTGAAGTTGCGTTGACAGCTCTTGCATCTCGGATGGTGCAAGTCGATAAGGTGCCTTGGCTACAGGAGCGGTGCCTGGAACCAAGTCAATATGGAACTCGACTTGTCTTTGAGGTGGCAATCCTGGCAAGTCTTCTGGAAAGACTTTAGGATACTCTTTCACGACTGGAATATCTTCTAGCTTTGGCTAGATGACTTCTTTATCCACGATGTGTGCCAAGAAGGCAACACATCCTTTCTGCAAACACTTTCGAGCCTTCAAACAACTAATGATTCTCAGGGGCGTATCGCGCTTCTCTCCATGTACCACAATTGTTTCTCCATTCGCCATCAGAATGCGAATGATCTTCTCGTGACAAACAATCTCTGCTCGGTTGCTTGACAACCAATCCATCCCTACTACCACGTCGAAGCTTCCCAACTCGACTGGTAGCAGATCCAGTGTGAACTCATGCTCTCCCAACTCTATCACGCAACCTCTGATAACTTCATTTGCTTCTACTAGCTTCCCGTTAGCTAGTTCTATTGAATACGGAACGTCTAACTTACTGGCTACCAACCCAAGTATATTCTTAAATTCTAGCGATACAAAACTATAATCGGCTCCGGTATCAAATAATACCGATGCATAACGTTGATTGATAGGGAACGTACCAGTAACTACATTGGGATCTTGGCGTGCTTCCCTCGCACCGATGTTAAAGACTCTTCCATGCGCTTGATTGAGCTTTGGGCACTCCCTCTTGAAATGCCCCATGTCTCCACAATTAAAACATCCTGGTCCTCGACCATTACCATTCCCGTTACCATCTTGAGCGTTGTTTTGGTTGCGGTTTCCACCCCCAGCTTGATTCGCAAAATTTCCACAATTTCCGTTACCGCCATTTCCTCCTTGCGGGTGGTTTCCGTATCCATTCCCACCACGGTTGTTGTTTCCATAACCCCTCTGACCATTGTTACCACGCCCCATACCAACCCAACATGTTTCCTTCGAGTGACCAATTCTTCCACAAGATTCACATTTTCCCGCTCGGCACCGTCCATTGTGATATGACTGACACGCATCACATTTGGGCAAAGTGCCCAAATATCCCTTTCATTTGGCCTTGGCCGGTGCGTTTGTCTCATCCTTCTTGTTTGTGCTGCTGGTACCTTTCTTAAAGTTGGAGAACTTCCGTTTGTTCTCACCGGATGACTCAACGTGAGTCTCCTTCTTCTTGTTTTGGTGAGAGATCTAAAACTTGTCTAACCGAATAGCTTCTTCAGTCAGTGACACGCTGAGATCAATGGCTTTGGTAATTGTCGGTGGCTTTGAAGTTGTCACCATACTCATGATCTGGGGTGCCAACCCCCAAATGAAACGCTCAACGCGCTTAAATTCCGGAGTAACCATGTATGGTACCACGTGAGATAGATCGTGGAATCTTTGCACATACTCGGCGATCTTCGGGCCGTCCATCTTGAGGTTCCAGAATTCGGTTTCTAATTTCTGGATTTCAGCCCTGGAGCAGTATTTCTTTCGCATGAGCTCCTTCAGCTTGTTCCAAGTCAACGCGTATGCCGCTGCCTCTCCCAGAGTTTGGACTTGGAGATTCCACCACGAAAGCGCTCCATCTATGAACAGACCGGAGATGTAGGTAACTTGCTGATCTGGTGCGCATTTACTCATTCTGATTACCAAATCGGTCTTCTCTGTCCACCTAACGAAAGCCACAGCACCCCCGGTGCCGTCAAAATTCAGCGGTTTACAATCTAAAAACTGTTTAAACCTGTACGAGTAATGTCATTTAGAGAAAACATTAGCAAGCGCACATGGAATATCCAAAGGTAACGTAATGTGTCTCAAGCGACTTAAACATTACCATGGGGTGGGTTGTTCCTTGAGGAACCCCCGCTAGTTTCGGCGCGTGAGGCCTCGTAACCTGCTATTGCTCGGGAGATCCTTTCCTGTAGTTCGGCCTCAGTAGTGGGTAATCGCGTTTCCCTTCGTGGAGGCATCTTCTATAAGAAGATTGTATAGGTCAGGTCGTATGCATATAAGTATGTAGTACGCGTATGTAATAACATTCATCAAGACAAGTAAATACATAACATCCCATGTCATAACACAAACAAGTAAATCAACAATGCATGTAATGAGAATGCTGCGAATGAGCTTTTCATATATCAAGACCACAAGTACAGTTTTACAATTGTATCATACATCAAAATGGGACTATAGGGTCACATCACCCCTGTCCAAAACATCTACCAACTATATAATCAAAAGTCAAAATTCAAAGTGTGGTCTTCAAAAGTCTTCACAATCATGGCTCAATAGCTGTATTCTCACCAAAAATAGTCTATCTGCAGGAGACCAAAAACCTTTAAGCTGATGGTGGAGGAGGAGGTGGAGGAATGAAAAGCAAACGGCGCATACGCGCTAACTCCTCCTCTAGAGTATGAACGAGCTGCAACAAACAGCTAATCTGCGGCTCCATCGTGAGGAATCGAATATCAAAATCCGGGTAAGGAAATAGTGGAGCAGCAAACTGTGATGGACCAGTACCAGGTGGAGGACGCGGGATCCTCTCTAGCTCAGCGACTCGACGACTCAACATATCCTGCTGGAGCTGCAGCGATAATAGCAAATCATCCCTCGTATAACCAATGTGAAAGGGGTATGGGTCAGAAATAGGCATGAATGGTGCAGAATCAAAAGGTGCAACAGGTGCAAACGGTGGCATGAACGGAAGGGCTGCTGACACAGGTGGCTGCTGACTCGATGATCCTTCCCCGGGACGGGGAGGGGGGATATCCTGAAGAAATGTGACTGGTAAATCTGTGCGATGAACATCAGATACGTGCGGGTGAAATGGAGCGACATCAGCTGGTATCTGTGTAGGTGCAAAAGGGGGAGTAACGGGTCTAACAAATGGAGGATAGTCGTCGTCATCCTCGATCCACCCATTGTGGGTGAACGCATATCTAGGGTCAACCTGTGCTGCAAAAGGAGCAGGGTCAGGCAATGGTGGTGCAACAACTGGTGCCTCGGCAAGTGCAAGGTCGTGCTCAGGTAAAGGATCGAGAGCAAGTACAGGCTCTGGTGTAATCAAGGGCTCGGGGTCATCTGGAGCAAGCTCATGGTCAGCGGGTATATCAAGGAGCTGCTCGTCAGGAATGACAGGTGCATCAATGGGCTGTTCAGCAGGAATAAAATCAATCTCCTGCTCAGGAGTGAAATCAGCATCAACCGGTGCCTCAAAAGGCTGCTAATCAGGGACAAACTCAATCTCATGATCAGGGTCAAAATCATGAGGAAAGACTGGATCCATCTCATCATCGAAATCAAAATCATGATAATCATCGTGTGGAATATCGGGTGCAACGGACATGGCTGTGTTAGAATCGGTGTCTGTGGGATATCGTTGTAAACCCAATGCGTGTAAGGTACTGGAAGACACTGACTCGTATGAATCGGGACCTGAATGGTCGGAAGGAGCCTCGACAACCGGAATCTCCTCACGTGGAACAGCATCGACATCACCAACTGGGATCTCGACAAGTGGGATAACAACATCATCATCAACTGGAGCCTCGATAAGTGGAACGACAACGGCATCCTCGACTGGAGCCCCACCATCCTGGGCATCCTCAGGGGGACCCTCAATCAAAAGATCAATGTCGTCGTCGGACATAGCGCCTAGAGGCAGATCCTCAAGAGGAATTGCAGCAAGTGGAAGAGGAGCAAGGATCTGTACAAGAGGTAGATCCTCGCCTGGAAGACCATCAGCTATCAGTATGTCGTCTCCAAAATCCGGCAAGGCGAAAGGCTGAAAATCGTCAGTATCATCTGAAAACATCTCTGGACCACTCTCTGAGTCGGAGATAGGAATCTCGGGTGTCGGGATGATCTCATCATCCGAAGTGATAGCCATGGGATCAATGGTGTCGGATGCTCCGCTCTCTGAAGAGGACATGGTGTCTGTAACAAATCAATCACAAGTATGCCCATATATCAACAATCATTAATTTAACATGTAAGTAATAACAAGGTAAGCATGTATGCAATCCTAGTCTTTCCAAGACTATCCCACCCAGCCTCTCAGACTGAACTATTTAGCCTCTCAGACTAAACCTCCCAGTTGACCAAACTGAACTACCCAGTCTCTCAGACTAAACTTCTCCAGCCTCTAAGACTCAATTTCCCCAGTCTCTAAGACGGAACCTCCCCAGTCTCTAAGACTGAACCTCCCCAGTCTCTAAGACTGAATTATAAAAAAATTCTTTAAAATGTATTTTGTGTCTTTTATTTGTAAAAACATGTGTTTCCTTGATATGGACAATTTGTGTATGCAATGAAAACGTTTTCGTGAGAGCCCTAATGATCGTAGTCTAGACTCGAGAAGAATCCTAGTTCGCTACTATCGAAGCTCTGATACCAAGCTGTCACACCCTGACTTTTGTGGAAGCGTGGTTATTGGTGTGACCTCTTAATACCATAGCATTCAATCATAACAAATGCTAAATGATAAAACCAAAAGACATTCATCCATTAATTTAGTTTAGAAAATACCACAACAACTTGTCTTGAAAACATTGATACCAAATTAAATTACAAACCATGACTTGTCTAACTGAGTTCATAAAGACTCCACAAACGACTCTGAATAAAACCTGAGTTTGGAAACATGTATCCCGTCCAGGAATAGGATACACCCCATAAACTCAACAACCATGGATAACATCTTTTATTAAAACGTATCTTGAAGACACATGCATACCCTTGCCAGATCCACTAGTTCCCTGAAATACATATAGTTTAAAAATATCAACAGAAAGTTGAGCGAGTTCATGTGTTCGTGAGTATGTATAAAACCTTTGTATTCATTGTATGTATAAAAGTCCCGGTATGATTGCAAACAAGGAAAAGATCACCAATGGTCTGCAAGGCCACTGATATGTGTGACGGTGTAGGAAGACTCAAACCTAGCAAAGTAGTACCGGGCTTCCGGCTGGAAGACATAGTCACCACTATGGGCCACCCTGGCCTCATGGGTGTGGGCTCGCTACACCCAAATAGATCTATCACTCATGCCCCTCGGTCCTACAAGAGGATTGATGGCCTCAAGTATACGCCTACCCAATCACATGATCTATGGTTCTTTCCTAGGCTAACCATACCAATTGTATTGTAAGTAATCCCTTTGTAACATGTATTTCACCCCCGAAGTAAATAAACAATACAGTTTAAAAAAAAGGGGGACATGAACTCACTGTATTGCGTCCTCAGCTCGTAACTCAAACTCTATCAGCAACCACGACTACCTACAGTGTACTAATGTCTATTAGACATACGGGCCGTGCCTTTGCTTAGTATTAATGTTTTTGAGTTACGTCTCTTATATTATTCCAAGTTATAATTATTTGTCAAAATAATATTTCAACTTAAATTATATTTAGTTTTGGAATAATTGTTTAAACAATATTACTGTATTAATACTTCTCAAGTATTTAACTTTGCATTTCCTTCCCAAGGATGGGGTATCTTATACATGTATTTTTATTATTGTAGTTCTAAAGTAATATCTACAAGTCTCACTTTTAGAAATATATATGTAAACTCATTTTGTCCCAAAAATAATGTATTGTCCAGAAAATATACATTTTTCCCAAAAATCATATATCTTCTAACTATACTAGGAAAATATATTTTTACTTCCAAAAATAATATATTTTCACCTTGTCCAAAAATATGATACAACTTTGTAATATTTGCAAAAATCATATTTTTATTTCTTGTATCCAAAATAGTATTTACCAACAATATATGTGTGACGGTATTGTTTTGGATAGTAAATTTCACGGTATGCGTTAAGTTATATTATTTTACCCTAAAATAATGTAACTATTCCACCAAGTATACAAATATTCACACAAGTGTCTTTAATGTATATATATTCTTAATATATATATTTACCAAATTTTATTTATAAAACCAACCTCCAATATTTATATTTTTGTTACAAAAATTATGGCAAAGTTTATTTCTTAAACTTATAATCAAAATACTTGTAAATACTTGTTAGAAAATATTTTCTAAGTGTTCATATTTTTTTTGAAATTTTTTTGCCATAGTTTCCCCTAAAAATGGAGGTGTCCATGCTATTAAAGCATATCATTTTCTTTTCAAAAATCATCCCAACAATCAATAATCAATCTACACTTCCCAAGTGCAACAATTATACCATATATATAAAAATATGAACTTGAACTTTTATTAAAACTCGTAGTAACTTGGTAGGGTGTTTAGTAGGTTTAGTTACCCCTTAAAGTGTGTTTACTTCTTTAAAAATCTCATTCTTAAAGAAACTAGGTGTTTACAACTTGTAAACATGTTCTACAAAAAATATTCTTTTGAACTCTTCTTGTAAATAAAGTGTTCTTACACTTATTTTATCACCAAAAATAGTGTACATTTAAGTAAGAATCAAGTTCTACTAAAAATCATATTTTGGACTTGGTTTTCTTGGAAAATCATTCATGAATCTTAGATTCATAAGATTACTAGCTCACTTTATTTACTATTTTCAAGAAATCATTTTATTTTCAAGTTCATGTTCATACAAGAGGATGATCATCTTATGTTAACATATAATCATCCTTTAACTTGCTAGATCATGTGTTTAAACACAATCTAGCAAGCTCCTTATGATGATTATCATCATAATCTTAAGTAAATAACAATCAAGTGTCATGCATGTACTTAAATGACATTATTTCAACAAGATTTCATCGTATGTAAGTTTATGTTTATGATTCTTGTTTTAAGTCTTTTAATGTTCTTGTGACAATCAATATACTACAACCTTTAACCAATAAAATGAGAAGCAAAAACTAGTAGCAAGAAGCTTACAACTAGCTCAAAGCTAGGGAAGAACACAAAAGAAAATGATGATGAAAATGGTGGATGAAAGCAAGCAATGGAGGTTCTTCAAGTTCTTCAAGCACCAAGCTCCATGTAACACCTTCTAGCACTTGAAATGAGCTTGAAATTGGAAGAATGATGGTGGTTGCAAGGTGGTGGTGGTGGCGGCACTTCTAGGCCGAGAGGGAGAGAGAGAGTATGAGGGAGATGAGTGAAGTTGTGAATTGTGAGAATGAAATGATTTTAGGATCCATGAACCATACTTATAAAGATTTCTACTCAATATTAAAGCAACTCAATCAAGCAAAATCAAATAAAATATAAGATGAAACCTAGTGGGGCATGGTGGTGGGGTCCTCCCCTTTGGGCCGTAAATTATGAAGGGGGGGGGGGGGTTAAATGAAACTTTGATGGTAAATGTAGGTAAATAGTTGGAGGTTAAGTGTAATATCTAGTGTTTTAAGTGTTGGATGCATTATGTAGTATGTTAGGGTGTTCAGGAACCATAACTAGCCAAGAAATAATAAAACAATGTTTCTGGTAAAATTTTGGTGTTCCGGGTAATGTCCGGTTATTCGGTTAGATACCGGTTCATTAAAGTGCTAAGTTATACCGTATAGTGTCTTTTATGTAACGTTTTGTGACACTTTTAATTCCCGACACTTAGGAAAGCATTCACGACCATTTAGTCAATTTTCTGCATAATACTAGTATGTTAAAAAGCTGAATTTTGCTGAAAAATGCAGAATTCTGCACTATAAGTGGGTTTTAGGCAGTTTCCGGCACTCAAACTATCACCTAGTGACGCAGTTTTATGGTCCTCACTTCCCTACACACCATACTAGTGTAGTACCTTGTCCCTGGCCCATACTGGGTCTCAAAACACTATCTGTCTATGTACTGAACCTCGTCAGCATATTCCCGTTCTATCCGCTAACTATGCTAACTATGCTTTGTGCATCATGTATGTCAATATAGTTTGTATGTGATAATGATGTGACATTATGTAATAGGTGATGCACATGTAAGTATGATGCAGTAATCAGAAAGCAGTTAAGTAATTCAGCACAGCCAGTAAGCACTTAATTAATGTTAATTAATTGTACGGATACCTGGTCTTGTGAGGGTTGTCACATATGTCATATCGGTTGTCTCGCCAAGATTCTCGTTTGGGCCATTTTTTTTATGTTTTTTTAATACAAAAACTGCATTTTGGGCCATTTTTTTTATGTCTCGCTGCTTACAAAAACATTAAACGGTGGGTGATAGAGAATCCAATCATGATAGAGAAGAAATGGTGGCTAATCGAAGTTGTTGAATCGAAGATTACCTGCTGATCGAACCTTACCTTCCCTGCTGAATCATAGAATGAAAGATCTGTTGGCTGTTTTCTAGGTTTAGAAGATGGAGGAGCGAACAAGGGAGGTAGAGGACGGCTGCTTTAGTTGTTTAGGTTTTTTTTAGTTTAAAGGTGGTGACGGCTGATTAGTAATAGTAGGGTTATAAAAATTAAATCATTCTTTTCTTGTTTACCCCCCTTTTCTTTTAACTGAATTACAATTTCATCCTCCAGTTATAGATTTATCAAAATTAACCTTAGACTTTTACAAGTTAGTGCATAAAGATGTTGTATACATATATTATATAGGTTCTAGATATTAATATACATATATTATATAGGTTATATATATATATATATATGCGTGATATTATAAATTACCGATATCTCACCGCGATAAACGCTATCTCAAATATCAGTCCTTGACCGATAACCGATATTTTTCTGCATTAACTGCTTAGCTATATCTTTATGGGCGACTTCACGTGGTCCCACTTCACCCCAACACACCGGGGTTCAGCACTTTCTACCATAGAGCATCTCTTACGACGCCACACCAATACTAGCGTGGTAACTGTTGTTATATGAGAATTCGACCAATGATAGATAAATATCCCAACTACCTCCGAAATGGATAATAGACGTCCGTAGCATATCTTTCAATGCCTATATTGTTCTTTCACTCTGTCCATCTGTTTGAGGATGGTATGCAGTGCTAATGAACAATTTTGTTCCCATTTGCTCTTGGAAATCACGCCAAAAGTTTGAAGTAAATCGGGTATCCCTATCGGACACGATGGATATCGGTACTCCGTGGCGTGCCACTATCTCATTAGTATAGATCTCTGCCATCTTTTCAGACGTATAAGTCTCACGTATCGGAATAAGGTGAGCACTCTTCTTCAGCCTATCTACAACCACCCATGTAGCATCGAATCCGCGGTTTGTCTTTGGCAGTTTGGTCAGTAGGTCCATTGTGATTTATTCCAATTTCCAAACTGGGATATCCAACGGCTGAAGTTTACCATATGGCTTTTGGTGCTCCGCTTTGACTTGCAAGCATGTCAAGCATTTATCCACATATTTCACTACGTCTCTCTTCATTCCGGGCCACCAATAATTCTGTTTTAAGTAGTTATACATCTTAGTTGCTCCCGGATGAATAGAATAACGGGATTTATGAGCTTCGTCAAGTAAAAGCGTCTGAACCCCACATGAATTTGGAATCCATATTCTTCTGAAACGAATCTTCAACCCGTTGTTACCATCCACCAAGTCTTTTAATTGGCCAACTATTCTTTCTTTTTTCCAATTCTCTTATTTCGTTGCTTCAATTTGAGCTTCTCGGATTCGTTCAAGTAAACCCGATGTCACTATAAGCTGCATGGATCGCACCCATATAGGAGCATAATCTGTCTTTCGGCTCAACTCATCTGCCACTACATTGGCTTTTCCAGGATGGTAATGTAGTTCGCAGTCATAATCCTTCACCGTTTCCAAGCACCGCCTTTGTCTCGTATTCAACTCCTTCTGATCAAAGAAGTATTTTAGACTCTTGTGGTTGGTAAATATAGTGCACTTCACCCCGTATAAATAATGCCTCCATATCTTTAGCGCAAATACCACTGCTGCCAATTCAAGATCGTGCGTAGGGTATTTCTTTTCGTGAATTTTCAGTTGCCTTGAAGCATAAGCTATAACTTTGCCCCGTTGCATTAAAACGCACCCAAGTCCCGAATGTGACACATCCGAGTAAACCACCATGTCATCGACTCCGTCCGGCAAAGTTAATACCGGAGCGTGGGTCAACTTTTCTTTGAGTGTTTGGAACGCTTTTTCTTGATCAACGCCCCATACAAACCTTTCCTCCTTACAAGTTAACTTGGTCAATGGCGTAGCAATCTTGGAGAAATTTTGTATGAATCTCCTATAATATCCCGCAAGCCCCAAGAAGCTTCTAATTTCCGAAGGATTCTTTGGAGGGTTCCACTTTGCCACGGCTTCTATCTTTGACGGATCTACTAACACTCTGTCAGCACTAATAATGTGTCCGAGAAATTGCACCTCTCGTAACTAGACGACGCATTTCGAGAACTTTGCATAAAGCTTTTCTCGTCTAAGAGTTTCTAATACTTCACGTAGATGATACGCGTGATCAACCTCATTTTTCGAATACACCAAGATGTCGTCAATGAATACTATCACCGACTTATCTAGCATGGGTTTGCAAACCCGGTTCATGAGATCCATGAAAGCCGCGGGTGCATTTGTCAACCCAAAGGACATCACGAGGAACTCGTAATGTCCGTACCGTGTACGAAAGGCCGTCTTCGGTAAATCCTCCTCTTTGACCTTCAACTGATGATACCCCGATCTAAGGTCAATCTTGGAGAACCAACTCGCACCTTGTAGTTGGTCAAATAGATCATCAATTCTTGGGAGCGGGTATCGATTTTTCACCGTGAGTTTGTTTAACTCCCAGTAGTCGATACGCATACGCATGCTACCATCCTTTTTCTTCACGAACAATACTGGCGCACCCCACGGAGACACACTTGGACTTATGAACCCCTTGTCGAGCAAGTCTTGAATCTGGGACATCAACTCTTGTAATTCTGGGGGGTGCGAGCCGATACGGCGCCTTAGCCACTGGTTTTGCACCCGGAATCAATTCGATTCTGAATTCAACTTCCCGTTCTGGCGGTATTCCCGGTAAGTCTTCCGGAAACACATCTTCGTAGTTTCGCACCACCAGTACACCTCCAACCTTCGGCGATTCTTTCTCCGGTTCGCTTGCGTATATCATAAACACTCTACATCTGCGCCTCATAAGCTTGTGAGCTTCCAACATTGTGAACACTATATGATTACCCCTTTTTTCGCCATAAATAGTAACGTGTTTTCCGCTCGGAGATGTTAATTTTATCTCTTTACGGAAACACACGACCTTCGCGTGATATCGGGATAACCAATTGATTTGCTAAAAAGTAGTTTAATAAAGTTAACTAAATTAACCTAATTCTAGACTCTAAGTAATACTCTAGACTCACTAAGACACACTAAACTACTAACCGGCAAGTGTACCGATCGACTCTAGTATAGCTACTGTAAGTCTGGATATCGAACCCACGAGACTCTAATTAATTACGCTAATTACCTTATCTAGACTGACCCTGACGCGACATTTAACTATCGAACTACGTTAATGACTCTATTTTGACTAGATTGACACGGACTGAACTATTTTGTTTGTTTGATGGGGGGGGGGGGGGTTTCTAAAAATCCTAAGAAAGCAATTAAACTAAATTAACTAGAACGAATTACTTTGGGCTTTTACTCAGACGGTGGAAATACTACCTAGACTCGAATCCTGGTTGCTTTTAGTTATGGATTTTATTTGAAGATTGATTATTATGGACCAGGATCGTAAGATTCTAAACCTCTCGAGTTACCAACTAAGCCTCCTAACCCTTCTCAAGAGTACATTAGGGCATCCTAAAGGCTGTTATAGTCACCTATTAGGAAATAATATTTCTCAATATTTGTAATTATTGTAAACCTTTATTTTCTCCTTGATTAGCTCTCATTGTATTGTATATATCTCTCAAATCTGTTAATGAGAATTATCACGTTAGAATTATACTCTAATATGGTATCAGCCTAAAATCCTGGGCCTACCAAAAACCACCTTACCACCGCCGCTTCCTCCTCATCGCAGCCCCCTTCTCCAGTTTTTTCTTCGATGGCCGGTGACGGGTCTTCATCCTCCTCCGATTCCTCAATTCCCATCAAACCCTTCTTCATATGATTTCTATCAAGCTATCCTCCTCAAACTATCTTCAATGGAAAAACCAGATGGAAACCATTCTTTCTTTTCCGGATCTTTGCGGACACATTGATGGATCCACTCCTGAACCATCGGCTACAATTGACGCAGATGGAAAACAAACTCCGAATCCCAACGCAGCTTCTTGGAAATCTGACGATAAAAAAGTCCGTCTCCTCCTTCAAGCTTCCTTGACCGAAGAATCTATGGCTGAGATTCTTGGTCTCACATCTATTGCAAAGGTCTGGAATGCTCTTGCCACAGCCTACCAGCCAAACTCTCTTGAAAAAATGCATACCCTCAAAGATTCTCTTTGTAAACTACAGAAAGGTAATTCTTCTGTCTCAGAATTTGGCAAAAAATTTAAAGGACTGTGTAATCAGCTTGCAGCTACCGGTTACCCTGTAGCAGAACACAATAAATGTCATTGGTTTTTATGTGGTCTTGGCTCCACTTTTGAGAATTTTTCTATTGCTTGTCGTGCCATTACTCCCCCGCCAAAGTTTTAGGATCTTCTTGCTCAAGCAGAAAATGATGAACTATTCATGTAATCAATACATGCCTCCCACCCTCCACCGGTTTCTTTTACTTCGCAACAAACTCGTAGCAATCAGTCTCGCACTAATTATAACAATAATGGTGGAAATCAGTCTCGTGGATATAATGGCAGATCTCGAAATAATGGTGGTCGGGGTCGTGGTCGTCGACCTCCTCATTGTCAACTGTGTAGAAAGGAGGGTCATTATGCATCTTCGTGTCCAAGTCTTGCCACCTGTGCTCAACAACGTCCATCCATCGATGCAAATCTTGCACAAGCCTTTCATGCAAGTTGTACTCTTAATCCGACTCAGCTAGATTGGACCTCTGATGCCGGTGCAACTACCCATATGGTTCCTCCAGACACTCCATTGAATAGCTCAGCCCCATATTCCGGTAATGAACGTGTTGTTTTCGGGAATGGTAATCCCTTCCTGCTATTCATGTTGGCAACACATCTATTTCGTCCAAATTACTATTACAAGATGTTCTTGTAGTGCCTCATTTAACAAAAAATCTCCTCTCAGTTAGCAAGCTCACAAATGATAATCCTGTTGATGTTTTATTGTCTAATAGTTATTTTCATATCCAGGACATGAAAACTAAGGAAGTATTAGCTAAGGGAAGATGCGGCAATGGTCTGTGTGTTCTTGATCACGGTCAAAAGGCATTCATGGCAAAAGTCAAATCCCCTCACTTACGTGCTTCTTATGAACAATGGTATGCTCGTCTATATCATGTGTCACATGACATTATTTCTTTATTAAATAAGTTGGGGCATTTATCTGTTACGTCTTTATTGCCTAAAACGGGTATATGCACCTCTTGTCAATTGTCTAAGGCAAAACATTTACCTTTTACGCATAATAATAAGCGTGCCTCTCATGTTTTGGATCTTATACATTGTGATCTTTGGGGACCGGCTCCTTTACCTTCAACTGATGGTTATTTATATTATTGTCACACCCCCAAAATCCACATGCGGAGTATCACCGCTTGGAGGTGTGACTGACCAGGATCCAGCCACCAATCATATTGAACAAGCATGTAAGTAATTATAAAATCCACCCAATACAATTGGTGTCCAACAAAACATAGTTTAAGTTGCAAGCGGAAGCATAACGATTAAATCCAAAACAAAATATAAGTTCAATTGTTACAATGTTTAACATGGCACACAATTGTCCATGTCCCACAACGACTCTTCCCCATGCAAGCTCCAGCTAAGTACCTATTGACCTGCAAAGCATGTAGTAACGAGTCAACAATAATGTTGAGCGAGTTCACAGTTGGGTGTTCGTTTTAAGTTGTTCCAAAAACAATTTCCTTTAACTGGCATCCCTGCCGTGGGGGTTACCCCATAGTTGAAAACGTGATTTGTTTATCCCATTTACTCTGGCAATCCAGCCGTGGGGGCTACCCCATGTTTAGTCATCTGGCTCTTCGGCCGTGGGGGCTACCCCATGTATATACTACTTGAATCGTTACCATATCGACTGCTGACTGTAGTCATGTTTATGTGCCCTGAACTTTCAATGTCTATCACCATTGACGTGCCCAGATCCATTAATTCAGGCCCGTCCTCTGCGGTACGGTGTGAGGCTTGTCAGACCTAAATAGCGCTATCTAACTAATGACCCGCTCGCCATTGGCCCGACGATCAAGTCGATATAAAAATCAGGGACTTCATGATAGAGTTTTGGTCTAGTGAAAGTTAACTTTCCATGAGGACGAGGAATTATATTCCTGAACCCGTACTGTCCTACCCAAGAAAGGACGAGGAATCCATATTCCTTAACCCATTCCCAACCCCTGGGAATCCCATGCTTTGTTGAAAGTGTGAACTCACCTTAGGTTAGCTCGGCAGATAAGTAAAGGTCAATCGAGTTGCTAGAGGTCAACCACGTCCTAACATGGTTACCATACAAGTCAGGTTTTTGTTTCGAGTAGTGCACATAAGTCTCACATAAGCTAGCAGGTTACGAACCCATATAGATCATGGCAAACACACATCATCACGTTTAACAGTCATAACGTATCCGAACTTGTGCGATTAAAAGATTTGGGCTCGCACAAGTCTAACGGTCTTGTGCGAGTCACTCATTGAAACCCAAGATACCCGGCCCAAAATCATAAGTAGTCCAACAAGTATACGGCCCAACAAACAAACATGAGTCTTGTGCGATCCAGATGGACTTGTGCGATCCGGATGGCTTGTGCGATTGGGATTGGGCTTTGAGGCCCAACCGTGTAACAGTTTGTGTATGGCCCAAGCCTTGTGCGATCGGCACCATCTTGTGCGATCCACAAGGTCTTGTGCGATCATGCAGAACCTAGCAGTACTCTGAGCATAAATGGTTGTACCTAGCTTGTGCGTTTGACTCTTGTGCGATCAGATCTGGTCTTGTGTGACCTGATCTTGTGCGACCGAGAGAACTTGTGCGACTGGTTCAAATATCCGAAACTTATGCTATTTAGTTATATCATTCAACAGTTTCCTTCTTTACCAAAATCAATCAACACAATTAACAGTTTTAGATCATGCACATCATCGATCAAACAATGGTTTTAACATCAATCTCTTAAGAACCCTAGACATGATCAAAACATTCAAACGATTCACAACATTAAACTATTCAATTAGGGGTTTCAAATCATCATATAATACTTCATATTTGATCATACAACTGATCCGATTTCAACACACATGCAGCCGATTACATTCATTCAGTTCTTAATTATTTAGATCCACATCAAAGTACCTATCATACATACAATCCCTTATTGATCTAGTAGGTTGCTTATCTAGAGTTTACTAACATAATACCTTAACATCAACATCAACATCATGTAACCAAATCGTATGTCAGACATCGATCATACAAGAATCAAGCAAGGATATAACACTAACCGATTGAGAGAAGAACTAGATCAAGAAAGTCTTCGAGGGATGGGGATGTATGCCGTCGGCTTCAAGAGGAGAGAAAGAGAGTAGGGTTTTGTAAACTTTGTGTGATTAGGTAAAGTGTTGGATTTATACTAACACCCTAGGTGTTGTGCGAGTTGATGGAATGGGCCGAACCCAGCTTTGGGCTGCCCTTGGTTCGGATATGAAGAGTGTGGCCCGAAAAGGCTTGTGCGATCGGGTGAGTGTTGTGCGATCGGTTCATTATACAGATAAACACATAACATAACATAACATAACATTCAATTAATCACAAAGTTCACATAATCACATAACGTTCCACATACGTTACATCAAAGTATAAAGATAAGTTCTGAAATACGAGTTGTCACATTATCCCCAAGTTGAAAGAAATTTCGTCCCGAAATTTAGCACGTATTCACTGAGGAAGCTAGTTAAGTTGCATGGTTTTCCTGGGGTGTCACATCCTCCCCCCGTTGATCTGGAATTTCGTCCCGAAATTCCGTAGTAGCTTCAGCCTCAGTAGTGGTTGTACTGTTTGCGAATTGTTGGGGATACTTTTGTTTCATTTGGTCTTCGCGCTCCCAAGTGAACTCTGGGCCATGACGGGAGTTCCAACGAACTCGAACGAGAGGTATTCTAGTGCGCTTGAGGACCTTAACGTCCCGGTCCGTGATTTCAAGTGGTTCCTCGACGAATCGCAACTGCTCGTCGATAGTGAGCTCCTTCAAAGGAACTATGAGGGTCTCATCTGACAGACACTTCTTCAGATTCGACACGTGAAAAACATTGTGAACTGCACTGAGTTCTGCTGGTAGGTTCCGTTTGTAGGCCACTTTGCCTATTTTCTCGATGATCTCGAACGGTCCAACATATCATGGATTCAGCTTGCCTCGTTTACCAAAACGAACAACACCCTTCCAGGGTGAGACTTTGAGTAGCTGATACACTCTAATTTACACATATTTTAGTCCCCCGTTTTACCCCTATTTTATGCGTTTTTGGCCGTAAAACCGTCGTTCGGATACTTATTTATCTACATTTGTGTTTACAGGCCTAAAACTGCATTCCAGACAAGATGATAGCAAAAACGAGGACTTTCCGGACAAAACGACAAATCTGCAGACTTTCTGTTAAGGATTCTGATCTAGGCCTGTGGAACGACCGTTCCACCTGATGCACGACCGTGCATCTCCGACAACACTGATCATCTCGGAACTGAACGGTAGGTGCGACTTGGCGTGCAACACGAAGCCCGGAACTGAACGATCGTTCCATTTGGGGAACGGTCGTGCCATTTCAGATCTGGTCAACGATCCGATGACGTATGCGGTATGGTGACCCATCATCAATAATTCAATAAAGTGAACGGTCGTTCCATAGGGAGAACGACCGTGCATCAGCAAAAAAGTATAAAAACACAGCAGAAACTTTCTGCTCGATATTCTGGATTTTTGGAGAGCTCTCAGGCGATTTTCAGGCTCCGGAGGCTTCTGCTTTCACCCGGATTCAAGCCATATTATCCCGATTAGCTCGATTACTACCCGGATCCTTAGTCTAGTACTTGTTTATGGTTTGATTTTCTAATCTTTCCAAGTTTTTGTTAATCTTTCAAGTACTTTGATTATGATTTATGTATTATTGTAGCCTTTGGGCAAAAACACAACAATCCCTTGCTAGATTATAACTATTAGTTTGTTAAACTTTGTTTGTAATGACATTTGAAGTATTTTCTATGTTAATCTTTGATGATTAGTTTGCAACCTTGTTATTGATATTGAATTCTTGATTATAAGTAATTATGTTGGATGATTGGTGCTTGGTTAGTTAAGATAGTTGAAAAATGAAGCTTAATTAATCTTGTATTAGTAAACTTTGAATTTGGTTAACTAGTTTAACTTGGTTTAAATGTATGCATCATGATACTAGAAATGGTTAGTGATTTAATAAAATGTAATTATTGTTAATCAAGAGAGCTTGCCGTCACGTAAGGACCTAAACGGGTTAGATGGTGTCGTTATGAATTCTTGCCATGATTTGTTAGCTTAGTTAGTAGTTTAGGCCAAAATTGCTATCTTGGTGAATTATTGGGTAAGATTTGTAAAATGAACTCGGTTGTTGTAGGATCGTTTTCGGATCCGAACGAGTCGGTTAGAAGAGTTTTTCACCAAAACAAGAGGCGGAAACAAGTGTTTCGGTGTAATTCAGCAACTATTCACCTTTAACTGTTGTTTATATTGATATACGAACGATTACAGACCTGACAACACTTCGGCAGCACTTCGTGGCTAACCGGAAGACAATCACCTAGAACTATGTTCTGATTTCACTTATGTGACCTATTTATAGTTGATGTGATTCCGCTTATACGGTCATGACATAAAAGCGGAATCACTATGACATAAAAGCGAAATCAACTTGGACACATAAGCGGAATTAACAATTGACATATGAGCGATACCATGACTGACATAAGAACGAAATCAGCTTTGACCAAATGAACGAAATCACAATTTCCATGCAAAGCCTTTTGTCTTCTTGTGTAATGATGTCATGAATGATGTCACTTTGCTGATGTCATCATGACATCATGCTTGAACAAACTTCGCAACGATACTGAGACACGACCGAAGACGTAGACGACAGACGGATGCACCAACAAACTCCCCCTCGGATGTTGACGGAGTCTTCAGTGTCGAGTCTTCAATTGTCAATCTACAATCTTTATCGATCTTCAATCTTTCTCTGAAGTATTTGTCATTGCAAGAATCCTCATTCTCTTACTCTTTCTCGTAATCTTCAGGATCTGAATCTGGCTCTACTATCTTCAGACTCCCTCTCGATGTCATCAGACTTCCCCTTTTGCTAAACTGGGATTGCAGTCTGGAATTCACTCTCCACAGATTATTAGATTGTAATCTGGCACTTCATCACACTCAGGTTTCGGAACCTAGTTAACCTGCAAAAACTCTACCCAAAAATAAATTTTCTGATAATCATTTGTGGATAAGATTTTCAAATCTAATTTACCACATGCAGGAAAAACATTTTATAGCAAAACTTTTCTCATTTCATTTCAAAAATCTTCAAACACTTTCACCCAAACCATTTGTTCTTCATGTTTAGCACTCGGAATTTTAAAAATCAACTTTCCAAAATCAGTTGTCGAAAATCTTTTTAGATTTTTCAAAATTTATGCTAAAACACACTAAAATCTTTTTGGATTTTTGACTGAAAAGAAATGCAGAAATGAAATATTTACAGAAAATATTTTTGTGAGTTCGTGCAAGAGGATCATATCAGTTTTTGAGACCAATCACCAACACCGTTAAGCTTCATTTCATTTTAAGCTCTAAACGATTCACTTAGATTGTCAGTATACTTGTCCACTTAAATTTTCACACAAAGTTCAACTGCTTCGAGATATGCAATTAATGTTTTAAGCTCTTGAACTTATTCGTGTGTCCCACTACTTGAATATACTCCCGTATCCAGATCCCAATATTCAGTCTTACAGGTGAGTATACCGCAGATGATATCTGTCAGGGGAATAAATTATAGTACGAGGGCCGTGAGAGCTCAGGTCGATCTTTCGATACGCAGAGAGATGACGGCTTCGACTTTTGGTGTGTCCCCTTTAGAGGATCTTTTGCATTACAACAGCAGCGACTATCAATTTTATTGTTTCATCAACATGCTGAGGGCGATGCTATGTTTCAAGCATTTGCATAAAGCATTATCCGGGGACTAGGTCAGAAATTTCTTTCAGCAGAAGTCCCGGGATAATACCCCAGATATCACTGAGCATAAAGACCTAGTATCTCAGAATAAGGGACCTTTCAAACAAGATTTCAGGGGTTACCTATATATCCAAGTTTGTGTTAACCCACAGAACAAGCAAGTTTGAAATTTAGGTTTATATCTCGTCAAAATCTACTAGATGTGTAAAAACCTACTGGCACATCATCAGTGAGACCGTTTATCACTTTTTATCTTACCAATTCTTTAGCATGTTGTGATCGTCCACTGATGTACTATCATTTCCTCTTTTATGCAACAAAAACTCATTTTTCATTTTATCATGTTTTTGACTTTTTCAAATTTTCAAATGTTTTTGGATTTTCTAAAATTCTTACTCCCCCTAAAATGCAAACACATTTTAGGAAATTTGAAAACAAACTGTACAAGAACATGACAACTGATATCGAATTGCCTCAATTCGCCATCCACTTGGCATAAACAATCAGAACTCCCCCTCACAACAAACTATTTTCCCATCGATTTCAAAACACTTAAGTTTGTTTTAATCAAATGGTTTTTCCGGAAAATAAGTTTTGTTGATTTTACCACTTGTAAAATTGGGGATTAAATCATCACATTGTTTTTCAACCACTTGTAGAAAATCAGATACAACTTAATGTCCCTGATTTACCACTTTTAAGATCAATCCAATCAAACATTTTCAACCAAACATCATCTGTTGGTTGAATTCTCAAGGTGCCGATTCCTACTCCTCGCTTACCAACCTGCGAGTTCCAGCAAGTCCTGCAAAATTTCTCAAAAACACATTATACAAACATGATAAAGAATGATGCCGATTCATGATCCACAATTACCAACTTGGGATCTCCGGCAAGTCAGGTTTTTATTCTTTGAAAAATATATCCACCCAAGCCTGGTCTTCCTTGGGTGTAACAACCTCTTCTTCATTTTTATTTTCAGCGAACCTGTGACCTCCTCTTTTGGCATCGTAAAATTCTTTAACACCTTTAACCTTACTATTGACCATTTTGCCAAAAATGTGTTTCACAGTTCCGTTAAAAGCCTTATCAACATCAAATTTTTTCTTGTCAGAATAAAATTGATTTGAAATTTCAACTTTTCCAACTTTCTTCATAAAATTTTCAGCACACAACGGTGGAAAATTTTCATCGTTCATAGTTGGAACAGATTTCTCAACACGTGGCTCCTCTGATTTTGTGGAATCAGATTCATCACCAGAATTATTACCTGAACCCTTCACAACCCATTTTTGATTTATTACATTTTCTTTTCTTTTTACCACATTCTTTGAACATTCACCAATCTCAAAGGTCGAATTTTCAAAGCCAGTAAATGGTTTAGTTGTAAGTTCTCCACAACTTTCTCTTTCAATTTACCAGATACTTCCTGTTTTGGTTTGAATATTTTCGGACAATTCCTAGCAACATGACCAGTAATCTTGCACTGAAAACAGGTTCTGGTTTCTATCTTCTTTGGCACAACATTTTTCTTCAACTCTTCTCGCTTCTTGGCAAGGAATTCCTGATTTGTCTGCTTTCTGAATGCTTGCTCTTTCTCATCATCTAAAGTATTTCCTGAAACAAACACAGTTTTTGGTTTAGAAAATTTTTCATTTTTATAATTTCTCGGTGGTACAAAACCTAATCCTTTCTTTTTGTAATTATGATTATGGTTTGGTTTCTTTTGGAAACGGTAACCACAATTGTAACCCATTTTCTTGTTAATTCTTTGTTGATCTCTTGAAGTGTATTGTTTAGGTTTTCCATTAAGATTTGAATCTTTTATTTCAGAAATATTAATTTCTGTGATTTTAAAAACCTTTTGAATCATTTCAAATCTAACACTTCTTATTGGAAAAGTCTCATCAGAATATAATTTGTCAGAATCTTTCAAAGTATATGCCATTTTGAATGATTCATCATTCAAATTAGATTTTGATATCAAAAACTCTTTTTCGTAAACCCGTTTGTCCTTTTTGACTGTTGACTTTGACACATCGGACTCAGATTTTGACTTGGATTTGGACTCCGGTTTTGACTCCTCACAATCATCTTTATCTAACACCTGATCGACCACACTTTTTATCAACTTTGACTCATGATCAGTATCGGACGACGTGTACGTGACATCAATATTTTCTGGCAAGTTATCCGACGGCCCAGACTCCCATTGTAAGTTTATTGCCTTTTCGACTCTTTCGGAATTTGGATTTCGAGGTAAAAATCCATTTTCGACCGGGGGCGGACATCTAGTGTAGACCACACTTGATTTCTTACCAGAAGTCTTCACTTCATCTTTTGTCACAGATTTCTTTTCTTCAGACATTTTCATTTCTTCAAATGTCTTCAAATTCTCCACTACTGGATAAATCCTGTCAACAACAAAAGAAGAACATGAGTAACTGTTTAATAACTTTTTAACTTTCTCAGTCTCTATCTTCTGTGTTGCCAGCTCCAACTCTAAATCAGCACATTTCTTGATATAAAAGTTAGCATCATCCAGCTGTCTAAGATATGCTACTTTCAAAGTATTCATCGCCATTGCTTGTTCACCACTCGAATCAGTATATTTGTTAATTTCTCTGTTCATTGTGTCATACGATTCTTTTAACTTGTGAATATTGTGCAATAACTCATTGTTTTGTTTGATTAACGAATCACAGTTCATGCACTTTTCAGAAACTTCAACTCGTTCTTCATCAATCTTCACTTCATATTCTGGAACTTCTTTGACACTTCTGCTTGATTGTAAAAACTCAGCTCTTCTTCTTTTCTCAGCTTTCGCTTCGTTTTTCAATCTCTCTTCTTCTTCTTCCTCTTCCTCTTCTTTGTTCTTCCTTCGTCTTTCTTCAGCTGCTTCCATGACTTTTCTGCACCTTTCGGCACATTTTAGATCGTAAGCATTAGCAAAAGTCATCTCTTTCAAGTGAAATCACAAGAATATACTTTCAAGCAAGATTTCTGTTTGAAGCGGAATCACAAAGTAATTTGGAGCTAAATCTGAATTTTGCAACTTGGAGTCGAACTGGTGAATATTTTGTGTGGACTGAAAGTTGACCAACTGTGCGAACTTTTAAGACCCGAATCGAATTCAAACGACTTGACAACTTGACCCTTTGAACTCCAAACCTTACGAATTTTCAAGCTAGTCGATGTCTTTAATACGCAACTTGACTGACAAAACGATTTATCGAACCGTGTAAACCGACTAAACTCCAAACCTCAAACCATAAGACTTGGCAATACACCGTGTGAAGTGGATATCTCCTTTATATAAACTTATTGTACAATAAACCAATCCATGTGATCAAAAGTAATTCTTATGCAAACTAATATTTAGTAAACCATGTGATGCAAATATGTGTCGATTAAAACTAGAAATCACATTTTGGGCTTTAACAACATATCATGCAATAACCAACACTATATGTCTAACAACAAACTGTTTAAACAAATGATTCTATATGGGCCGCAACAATGAGTAAGTAACTTGGGCTTAATACCTTTAAAAATCGTATGAATTAGTGGACTTAATTTTTTTAAAATTTTTCTTTGAAACAAACAAACATATGCAACTGACAACTTTCACACTATCCCACTAATTTGTTAATTGAATTTCACATGTAACATGCAGCCTTTAAATTGATGACAAAACTAGTATCACAAGTTTCAAACAAAACTGACACCTCGACTACAATGTTACACTATCTTCGATGAACAATCACATGAAATACTTGACATTTAAACCAATATCACATGTACATTTTTATATTCATAACCTGCCGACAAGTTTAATTCTCGTAACAATTCGATTGGACCTTTTAGTTTTAATGATCAGATACACATGCGCAACTTTCTTGGATTTATACAAATCGACAACTTTAATGTCTATCACATGTACACCTACACAAACCACATCATCTCTTATCAATTCATATTAACCAACTTTTAAATTGTCGACAAACTAATTATCACAAGTTCCAACAAACTTTACACCTCGAAATTAAAGAACTGTCACATGCTCTTGAAAAATGATTTTCACAACTTGATTAACTTTTCAAACGGTTCACGCAACTCGAAGTACACAAAATTCTAAGTGTCACAATGATGAAGACCTTAAGTGTCACAAAATCAGAACTTCAAATGTCACTAAGAGCGATCCTCAAATGTCACTAAGAGCGGAATCAGCTGAAAGATGACCGTAAGAGCGAAATCACAAGTAAACCTGCTGATGTCACTTTTTGTACGATACCGTAAAAGCGATACCTCAAAAATTCGATGATTTAAGTCGAATTTAATTCTGAAAATCACAAGGATTTGTTACTTCATAATTCCGAGCAATATGTGAAAAACTGAACCAATTTTGACCGTAAAAAATTTTGTTTTTCGAAAAAGAAAGGTGTAGAAACAGAAATTTCGGCTGAATTGTAAAAATCTCTTCTTCACTGGCTCTGATACCACTTGTAGGATCGTTTTCGGATCCGAACGAGTCGGTTAGAAGAGTTTTTCACCAAAACAAGAGGCGGAAACAAGTGTTTCGGTGTAATTCAGCAACTATTCACCTTTAACTGTTGTTTATATTGATATACGAACGATTACAGACCTGACAACACTTCGGCAGCACTTCGTGGCTAACCGGAAGACAATCACCTAGAACTATGTTCTGATTTCACTTATGTGACCTATTTATAGTTGATGTGATTCCGCTTATACGGTCATGACATAAAAGCGGAATCACTATGACATAAAAGCGAAATCAACTTGGACACATAAGCGGAATTAACAATTGACATATGAGCGATACCATGACTGACATAAGAACGAAATCAGCTTTGACCAAATGAACGAAATCACAATTTCCATGCAAAGCCTTTTGTCTTCTTGTGTAATGATGTCATGAATGATGTCACTTTGCTGATGTCATCATGACATCATGCTTGAACAAACTTCGCAACGATACTGAGACACGACCGAAGACGTAGACGACAGACGGATGCACCAACAGTTGTGATTTAATCTAGTTTATGCTTATCTCGGTGGTTGCATTGTGTTTATCGGTGTCGCTTTCCTTGTTTAAGTGAGGTTAGAATAATCCTAACGGCTGCCTAACTTATTTTTAAGAGATTTTCATAGACATTTATCAATTGCACGTTAAAGAACAATTTTAGGTGGTTAAAATGTGTTTATCGTTTTAGCTTTCCGAATGATTGTCATGTTAGGATTCCCGAAAGGGATACTAATTGTCTTAAATTGGAAAATTGACCGAATGCTTCTAGTGCTAAAACTGACTTAGTTGACATGCTGTGGTTGTGTATTTAGCAAGGATTTTTATCTACTATCTATTATGTTTTTATTATGTATTTGGTTATGTTTACTTTAGTTTAGTTTAAATCAATCAAACCTATGTTTTTACCGGTAGTTTAGTGACAAAGGTCTAGTATTATTTCTCCGCCCATTTCCTTGGATCGATACTTGGTTCTTACCGATACTTTATTACATATATGACGGGGTACACTTGCCTCTTTCGTGTGTGTTTTGATGTAAAAGTAATAATCACTTTTATAAATTTAAAACCCAATCGTGTGTAATTCATTGCAAAATATTATGTATATATACGCACACGTCAAGTTTTTGGCGCCGCTGCCGGGGAATATGGCGAGTTTTAGGAACGACCCGAGTCATTTGGTTATCGGTGTAAATACTTGTTAATATTTGTGTATAATTTTTTGATTATTTATTTGTTAATATTTCTTGTTTTATTCGATTTATTCATTTTTGCGGTATTTTTGTTTCATTTATTTATTTGATCCGGGTTCATTTATTCGCTTATTCTTTGGGTTTTCGGCACCCTAAAGCCATTTTTGTATTAGTCGATTCATTTATTTATTTTGTTGAATTTTTATAAAATTTCGGGCTATTTTTCGGATTTTTATAAAATTTTCAGCCCTTTTATAATAATTTTCTGCTTCTATTCAGCTAAAAAAAAAAAAAAACAGCATTATTTAATTAATAAAATATTCACCGTGTCGAATTTTCGTTTGCAGGTTGATGTTCTCGACCCCCGCTCCAGAACTTGTTGAACCGTCTGACGAACCCGAACGTGATCTTCGGAGGCGTCTTCGCGCAAAAGGGCGTGCGGTTGGGCTATTGCTCGCATCTGGCGGGCCGGATTCGGTGGTACCTACTGAAGCCGAGGGCTCAGGAGGAAACATAACCATGGCAGACGATGAGCGACCGTTGAATGATTCTAATCAGCCTGGAGCGACAGGCCTGGAGCCGAGTATCCTTCAACCTACTATTGATGTACCTACGTTTGAAATTAGACCTAGTGTAATAAATATGGTACAAAATTCAGTACAGTTTGATGGACGTGAGCACGAGGATCCCGGGAGGCATATTGCTGCGTTTCTCCATGTTTGTACTACGTTTAAGATTACAGGTGTTTCGGCGGACGCAATTCGGTTGAGGTTGTTTCCGTTTTCAGTACGTGACAAAGCCAGAGCTTGGCTTTTGTCGCTTCCAGTCGGGTCCATCAGGACCTGGAATCAGCTGGCGGAGCTGTTTATGCAGAAATATTTCCCACCTGAGAAAACGAACAAGCTACGTAACCGAATTGTATCCTTTCGTCAGGATGAGGGGGAGTCGTTGCATGCAGCGTGGGAGAGATTCAAGGATCTGTTACTTGATGTTCCACATCATGGGTTCACCAAGAGGCAGTTAGTCTTGACATTCTATCAGGGGCTGAACTACAACACACAGGAGCGATTAGATATGAATTCAGGAGGCGATTTGGGGACAAAGACGCCCAATGAGGCTTACGATATCATTGAAAAGGCTGCGTTGAAGTCTAGCTCTCGCCGCGAAGGAGATAGAAGTCGGGCTACATCATCATCATCAGGATCCCGCGCAGGAGTGCATGCTGTTGACGACTATACGGCTATTACTGCTCAGATCTCGGCTCTCGCATCGAGATTCGACAGGTCCCAGATGATTGCGCATGCGGGCTCGGGTTGTGACCAGTGTGGTGTGTCACACGAGCCTGGGGCATGTTTTCAGGGAGTCGGATACGAGAGCCACGAAGAGGTAGATTTCGTGGGTAATCAAGTTAGGCCGCAAAACAACCCTTACAGTAACACCTATAATCCCGGTTGGAGAAATCACCCAAATTTTGGGTGGCGTGCGAACACAGGCAATCAAAATCCTTTGGGATTCACTCCGCGCGCTCCAGCGCAACAGCATCAGGGTCAGGGTCAGGGTCAGCATTATCAGCAGTACAACCAATCCTACCAACAGCATTCATACCCGCATCAGAATCAAGGCTCTGGGAGTAGTTCCCAGCAGCAGGGCCCTCAGTCTAGTTCTAAGCTGGAGGAGATGATGTCCCAGCTTCTTACTAGCTCCTCGAGCGCGAATCAGTTAGCTGAAAAACGCTATCAGCAGAGCGAGGATCGTTTTCTCTCTCATGAGGGAGAAATGAGGAGCCACAAGGCCTCGATTCAGAACATTGAGAATCAGGTTGGTCAGCTGGCACAGATGATGTCAAAGAGACCCCAGGGTGGTCTCCCGGGCAATACTGAGACAAACCCGTGCCCGCATAGAGATGTGAATGCGGTGATGACCAGGAGTGGAAAACCTACCGGACCCGTCATATCGGACTCACCACCGATCACTGAAGCGGTCCCGACCGACACACCGGATGAGGTGCATGCCAGGCTCCGCCCAGCAAGTACAGCACAAGTCCAGGAGCCGGTCACAGGTTACAAGCCTTCAGTGCCCTATCCAGGAAGGTTGAAGAAGCAGAAGATGGATGAACAAAACGGTAAGTTTCTTGAGATGTTTAAGCAATTTCATATAAACATACCGTTTGTTGAGGCTTTGGCACAGATGCCAAAGTATGCGAAGTTTCTGAAAGACATCCTCTCAAACAAGCAAAAACTTGAGGACATGTCTTGTGTGGTTATGAATGAAAGCTGCTCTGCTATTCTCCAGAATCGCCTGCCTACAAAAATGGGCGATCCAGGCAGTTTCACGCTTCCTTGCCTCATTGGCAATCTGTCAGTCAGTAATGCGTTAGCAGATCTAGGAGCGAGTATAAACGTTATGCCCTATAAGGTTTTTACAAAGTTGGATCTAGGTGAGCCGTCACCTACGAGGATGAGTATTCGACTTGCGGATCGTTCTGTCAAGTATCCACGCGGGTTTGTAGAGAATATGCTTGTTAGGATTGACAAGTTTGTATTTCCCGTGGATTTTGTTATCCTGGACATGGATGAGGACTCGAGAGTGCCTCTGATACTCGGACGCCCGTTTTTGAATACCGCCCGGACGATTGTGGACGTGGCGGCGGGCGAGATCACACTCCGAGTAGATGATGAGCATGTGACGTTTGACATTAAACGATCTATGCAGCATCCTTTGAGTCAGGACGACGCGCTCTATTATGTTGACATTGTCGACACTTATGTGAGCACGCATTTCCAGGGTACGATCGAGGAGATAGATTCGGACACACATCTGTTGTGTGGGGACTTAGATGGCATTACGCAGGAGGGCCACTACTTAGAGCAGCCAGTCTATCAGATTGGTGATGATAGTCCCCAGAGTCCGGATCGTTTCACAGATATTGATCGCGAGAGTGAAGTGAAGTCGAAGCCTTCAGTGGAAGATCCTCCTACCTTGGAGCTTAAAGAGCTCCCACCGCACCTAGAGTACGCATTTCTTGATAAGGAGCGTCATTTGCCTGTCATTATTTCATCTGGTTTGGCGGGAGAGGAAAAGAGCAGACTGCTTAATGTGTTGAAACTTCATAAGAAAGCAATCGCTTGGAAAATCATGGACATTAAAGGTATAAATCCCTCCTTCTGTACACATAAAATTCTTATGGAGGATCAGTTCAAGCCGTGTGCGCAGCACCAGAGGCGGCTGAACCCGAACATGCAAGAGGTCGTTAAAAAGGAAGTGATTAAGTTGTTAGATGCTGGTATGATCTATCCCATTTCCGACTCTGTTTGGGTCAGCCCTGTGCAGGTAGTGCCCAAAAAGGGAGGCATGACTGTGGTCACGAACGATAGGAATGAGCTCATTCCAACCAGGACGGTCACTGGATGGCGGGTTTGCATTGATTATCGCAAACTCAACGACGCCACCCGAAAGGACCACTTCCCGCTTCCATTCATTGATCAAATGTTGGAGCGTCTGTCAGGGAAGTTATATTATTGTTTTCTGGATGGTTTCTCGGGTTACTTTCAAATTCCTATCGCTCCTGAGGACCAGGAGAAGACCACATTTACCTGTCCTTTCGGTACATTCGCCTACCGGCGTATGCCGTTTGGGCTGTGTAATGCGCCGGCTACTTTCCAGCGATGTATGGTCGCAATTTTCCACGACATGATTGAGGATTCCATGGAGGTGTTCATGGATGATTTTTCGGTATTTGGGGATTCCTTTGATCAGTGTCTGGAAAATTTAAAAAAAATGTTGAAGAGGTGTGAGGAGACCAATCTGGTCCTGAACTGGGAGAAATGTCACTTCATGGTGAAGGAGGGCATAGTTCTGGGACACAAAATCTCTCACGCGGGCATGGAAGTCGATCCAGCTAAGGTCGACGTTATTTCACGACTTCCGGCCCCCACCTCTGTTCGTGCTATACGGAGCTTTCTCGGTCATGCCGGGTTCTATCGGCGATTCATCAAAGATTTTTCCAAAATCGCCAGACCCATGACTCGTTTGTTAGAGAAAGATGCTCCGTTCGTGTTTGGAGATGACTGCTTGAGGGTTTTTGTCCTCCTCAAGCAAAAGTTGGTAGAGGCCCCTATTTTAGTCGCACCGGACTGGAGTTTGCCCTTTGAAATCATGTGCGACGCGAGTGATTACGCTATAGGGGCCGTTCTGGGTCAAAAGAATGAAAAGCACTTCCATCCGATCTACTATGCGAGTAAAACTCTCCACGACGCTCAAGAGCATTATACCACGACTGAAAAAGAGCTCTTGACAGTCGTTTTCGCATTCGATAAATTTAGATCGTATCTGGTGCTTTCGAAAACCGTTGTATACACTGATCATGCAGCCATTAGATACCTCTTCAGCAAACAGGACGCTAAACCGCGTCTAATCAGATGGATCCTGAGGCTGCAAGAGTTTGATATTGAGATACAAGACAAAAAGGGTGCTTTGAATGTAGCTGCCGACCATCTGTTTCGGTTAGAGCACGGAGACATCGAGGATTCGCGTTGGGATTCAATAAATGACAAGTTCCCACACGAATCTTTGATGGGTGTTGAGATTTGTGATGAGTCGCCATGGTTCGCCGACCTTGCGAACTATCTTGCTTGCGGGATTCTGATAAAAGGGTTGACTCACCAGCAAAAGAGGAAATTCTTTTCGGATCTCAAGCACTACATATGGGACGACCCTTTCTTGTTCAAGGTGGGTGCTGATCAGGTGATTAGGAGATGCGTATCTGGGTCGGAGGCGACCGACATTCTGCGCCAGTGTCATGAGGGACCTACCGGAGGCCACCACGGAGCCAACTTCACCGCGAAGAAGGTGTTGGATTCCGGGTTTTACTGGCCGACCACTTTCCGTGACGCGCAGAGTTGGGTGAAAGCGTGCGATGCTTGTCAGAGGGCGACGAACATATCGGCACGCGACGAAATGCCCCAGAACTGGATACAGGTTTGTGAAGTCTTTGATGTTTGGGGGATAGACTTCATGGGACCGTTCCCCCCTTCACGTGGAAACAAATACATACTCGTGGCTGTTGATTATGTATCAAAGTGGGCGGAGGCTCAAGCCTTACCCACTAATGACGCCAGAGTAGTTGTAAGGTTTCTTAAGAGTTTGTTCGCCCGATTTGGCGCTCCAAAAGCGCTCATTAGTGACCGAGGGACTCATTTTTGCAATACACAGCTTGAAAAGGCTTTGTCCCGATACGGTGTGCATCACCGTTTATCCACACCATATCATCCGCAGACGAGCGGGCAGGTGGAGGTCACGAACCGTGGGCTTAAGCGCATCCTTGAGCGGTCGGTTGGAGCGAACCGCAAGGAGTGGTCGGACAAGCTTGATGAGGCATTATGGGCATTCCGTACAGCTTATAAGACCCCTATAGGGACCACCCCCTTTAGGTTGGTATACGGAAAGGCATGCCATTTACCGGTGGAGTTGGAGCACAAGGCTATGTGGGCATTGAAAACCACGAATTTGGACCTTAAAACCGGAGGTGAAACCCGGTTTCTCCAAATTCATGAATTGGAAGAATTGCGGCACCAAGCCTATGAGAGCTCCGTACTCTACAAAGAGCGCACGAAGAAACGTCACGACAAACGCTTGAAGGACCACAAAGAATTCCAAGCGGGTGATCTTGTTCTTCTGTATAATTCACGGCTGCGCTTATTCCCTGGGAAGCTTCATTCACGCTGGACAGGACCATACACAGTTAAGGAAGTATTTCCGTATGGTACTGTTGCGGTAGAGAACGCGGATGGCGTTATTTTCATGGTAAATGGTCACCGGTTGAAGTTGTACGTTGCCGGGCCGATAGAATCGGCGGTGGAGGTGATTGAACTCCAAACCCCGCACACATCATAAGTATGGGAGGAGAGAGTCTACGCTACTGACTCGCGGATCAAAAATGTAGCAAGAGCGTATTTTGCGCTTTAGGGGTAGTTTAGTCTTTGTAGTCTTTTTCGTAGTTTTTGTAGTTTTTCTAGTTTTTAGCTTTGAGTCTTGCTATCGACTCGTCGACAAAAATTTAGCATGAGTCTACGCTGCTGACTCGCCTACAAAAATGCAGCAGGAGCGTCTTTGGCGCTATGAGGGCAAAATTGTCCTTTTATTTGTTTTTGTAGTTTTAGCGTAATTTAGGTTAGTTAGGTAGTTTTCGTTTGTTTGTTTTGTTTCCGTACGTGCCGGGCGAAGGTTCTGTATTGTAATATTGTTAGAATAGTTGGTGTGTCGAAAAAACGGCGAAAAACGGCCGAAACAGCTGCTGAAAATGGCTTCTGCGAAAAATTCTGATCTGCACCTGATGCACGATCGTTTTTCGGGTCGCACGACCGTGCGATTCCGAGGAAGCCGGAACGGTGGATCGCACCCTCGGTGCATTTCCGAGAACACGCTGCTGGGTTTGAACGACCTCGGTGACGCACGATCGTTCCATTCCGGAGAACGACCGTGCGACAGGCTGAGGGCAATTTGGTCATTTTGCACACTATATATACCATTATCTGCTGCAAAAACCATCATTCGTGAACCCTAGCAGCTGCAGCTCATTCCTGGGCGATTGTTCACCGTTTCCCACGATTTTTCGCACGATCAAACACCCAACTTCGCACGGTATGTCTCTAGTGTTAGATTTCTTGTTTTTCCATCTTTCTAGTGTAATTCTCTTCCGATTTTTTCAAGGAATTTTTAGGGTTCTCTTCATAAACAAATCGAAACCCTAACCCTTGTTTAATCGAAGTATCGTGAACACCCGGTTGATTTGCAGACCCCTGTGAGCCCAATACTTGTTGAATTTTTGAAAAATCTGATTGTTCTAGAAACAGTGGGTCGTATTCTGCAGATTCGGAAGTGCACGGTCGTTCCTCGGGTGGAACGGTCGTGCATCGCCGGCTGATTCACGATATCGTCTGGTCTGGCCTGTTAGTTCTCGGTGACGCACGACCGTGCGTCCCGGAGAACGACCGTGCCATATTGCCAGTACAGTTTGGACAGTAGCTTCATAATTGGCTGCTCGCTTGTTTTCAGCTCATTTTTCTCCTGTTTCTGTCTTCCTAACAACATTCCCCATTGCAGATGGATCACCCTTTCCTACAATTTAACCCCAACATCGAGAAGGAAGCATTATGCATCGCGAAGCGCGATGAATTGTGGGCGAGGCGCGATCAGTTTGGAGAGCCCCGTTGGTTGGACTGGGAGGTTATGCGTGACCTCAACCAGTATGATCGCCTAGATGAAATGATGACCCGCCCACTTGCAAACTTGGTCGGTTGCAACCGACCGGTTTACCGGGAGTTGACAATCGAATTCTTCGCCTCGTATAAGTATGAAAAGCCGGTTTTACATACAGAACCTGATTTCCGCTGGAGGAATCGGGTAACCTTCAGGTTGTGTGGTCGATGGCATACATGGTCAGTGGGTCGTTTAGGACGAAGGCTTGGAATTTATACACGGGTGGACATGGATGATCCCGACATCTTCAACGATCAGTTCAACTTCCCAAATGATGCAGCGCGAGAGGCATTCTGGGCGCGTAACACTATTGGGGGCCCATACAACCCACGGATGTCAAAGGCTTCGCGCCTTCGAGACCCTCTGGTGCGAGTGATGCACCACGTTTTCAGCCATTCCATTTGCGGACGCATGGACAGTCAAGGTAACTGTCCAACACCTGATTTGCTTTTTCTTTATGCGTTGGTTGACAAAGCACCGATCGACCTCGCAGCGAGAATGGCTGAGTACTTTGTTAAGTGTTCAGGGCGGACCCACAATAGTGAGATCCACGGCGGTCAGTACGTGACCGAGATCGCGTACAATGAGCGATTAATGACGCCGGGGGTGCTTAATGGTCTCACCTTGATCACTGAGGGGGTGCATATTGATATCCGGTCTTTGAAGTTTATGGGGGTTATTGCTGAGTTGGATGGGATAGATAGGTTGAGGGGTTTGAATGGAGAGGTCTGGGACCCGTTACCTCCAGCTGAGGAGGAACATCAGGATGAAGACGAAGAGATGGGAGAGCAGCACGAGCCACAGCCACCGACACCACCACACTCACCGCTGCATCATGCATTTCAGCAGCATGAGGATTGGCCTACTTTTTACCAGCAGTTCCAGGACATGCGTGTCACACAGGAGCAGCATGGTACATACTTTGACCAGATCAGATCCAGCCAGGACGAGATTAGAGCCAGTCAGGCAGAGCTTCGAGCCACACATGACCGACTAGAGCAGCGCCAGGATACTCTATACCAGGGGGTGTCTGCGGGGTTTTCTTATTTGTTCGGGGAGATGCATCACGCATACCCCAACTATTTTCAGCACCCGCCGGAGTTCCCACCGTGGAACCCTCCTGGCTATGGTGATCAGGGCCCATCTGGCACGAGGCATGATGACGATGATGATGAGTAGTTTGCGGTAGTGGTAGCACTTGGTGGTGTTTCATGTTTCAGTACTTTGTTTTTCTTTGGGTGTTTATTTTTGACTTAGTATTTAAAACACCCCGGATATGTATTTTCAAACAATTTCGTTTGTATTTTGTTTGGATGATAGTATTTATGTAAATTATGGTTGTTTGATTTTTCTTTTTCTGTTATATTTTGGGTGTACACGACATACTTGCAGATTTTATCTATCGGATCTTGGACCGGAGCACGTACCAGTTAGAGCTTCGGAAGTCTCGTGGCACCAACATCATCTTGAGGGGAGTGTTTTTATCCTTTTCTCTATATTTCGGGTCTCGCATTGGGGACAATGCGAAGTTCAAGTGTGGGGAGGGGGTTAACTTTGTTAACTTAGCTTTGTTTGTCCTCATTTATATTTATATTTAAAAAAAAAACAGAAAATCAGAAAAATCATTTAAAAATACTTGTGTTTTGTATATATGTTGGTAAATAAACCGGTTGGTTATGTTTTAGAAAGCATCGGACTTGATAAAAACTCGACAAGCAAAATATTTTTGAAAAAGGAAACCGGAAAGCGTGACAAACAAAGAAAGACTTGCATGATAGTTTTCACTCTTTTACCCATTCCTTCCGTTACGTGAGCATATTTGAGCTTAGATTATTATACATTTGTTCATTTCGGATATAGAAGTGAGCCGGATGTTTTGTGCAATTTAGAACTTGTCACTAGTATGCTTGTTAAGACCATGAACGTGCGGATTTGTGTAAACGTGATAGAGGCACTTAGATTACCCCTTTGTTGTGTACCTTGTTCTTTGTGTTGTGCTTCCCGTTCACCTTATATTACCCTTTAGGATTAACCATGTCGAGCCTTCCCGTTCACCTTTGTTTACCCACATTATCGCCTACTTAACCAAATTTAGCCTTTTTATGTTTTTAAACCTTTTTAGTGTTGAAACTCGGTTAAAATAATAGTTTAACTAGCTTGTTATTGTTTATATTTCATTGTATAGTTTGCAAAAAAAAAAAAAAAAAAAAAAAAAAAAAAAAACAGAAAATAAAACACCCTAAAATAGGGTGAAGTTGATAGAAATCGAGCAATTTTGAATGCTTAAATGTTAAAAATCTTGTTGACTAGCTCGATTGCGCTTTAGTCGCCTTTTTAAGGCGTTTGTATGTAAAGTTGTATTGTCTATTGCTAGTTAAACGCTACTACCGAGTTTTAATCGTTTTCGCCATTTTAAATGTCCACTTCCATACCCTTCGCCCAAGCCTATCGTTACAACCCGTAAAGACCTCTTAATTTACACTTATTTGCATGTTAGTTGGTGGAGACGAGATCTTATGACAAGCTTATGATATTGCACATTTCATTGACTAGGCGTTGAGTGTTTACGCATACACATTTTATGTATGATTCATAAATAAAACCGAGTGTGTGTGAACATTGTGAGTTGGGTGAAGATTAACATGTGAGTCAATTAAATGTTTAGTCACGGCTTTTTGGTTGTCGCTTTTTAAATTGCATATGATTGTTGGGTTTGAATCTTTTGATGTTGTCTTTCGACAAACCGGCTAACCGTTTATATTTTAGTTTTAAATAAAATAGTGTGTAAATTATCGTTCTTATTTGTTTATGACTTTTATTGCTTTTTAGTTTAGCTTGCTTGAGGACAAGCAAGGTTTAAGTGTGGGGAGATTTGATACACTCTAATTTACACATATTTTAGTCCCCCGTTTTACCCCTATTTTATGCGTTTTTGGCCGTAAAACCGTCGTTCGGATACTTATTTATCTACATTTGTGTTTACAGGCCTAAAACTGCATTCCAGACAAGATGATAGCAAAAACGAGGACTTTCCGGACAAAACGACAAATCTGCAGACTTTCTGTTAAGGATTCTGATCTGGGCCTGTGGAACGACCGTTCCACCTGATGCACGACCGTGCATCTCCGACAACACTGATCATCTCGGAACTGAACGGTAGGTGCGACTTGGCGTGCAACACGAAGCCCGGAACTGAACGATCGTTCCATTTGGGGAACGGTCGTGCCATTTCAGATCTGGTCAACGATCCGATGACGTATGCGGTATGGTGACCCATCATCAATAATTCTATAAAGTGAACGGTCGTTCCATAGGGAGAAGACCGTGCATCAGCAAAAAAGTATAAAAACACAGCAGAAACTTTCTGCTCGATATTCTGGATTTTTGGAGAGCTCTCAGGCGATTTTCAGGCTCCGGAGGCTTCTGCTTTCACCCGGATTCAAGCCATATTATCCCGATTAGCTCGATTACTACCCGGATCCTTAGTCTAGTACTTGTTTATGGTTTGATTTTCTAATCTTTCCAAGTTTTTGTTAATCTTTCAAGTACTTTGATTATGATTTATGTATTATTGTAGCCTTTGGGCAAAAACACAACAATCCCTTGCTAGATTATAACTATTAGTTTGTTAAACTTTGTTTGTAATGACATTTGAAGTATTTTCTATGTTAATCTTTGATGATTAGTTTGCAACCTTGTTATTGATATTGAATTCTTGATTATAAGTAATTATGTTGGATGATTGGTGCTTGGTTAGTTAAGATAGTTGAAAAATGAAGCTTAATTAATCTTGTATTAGTAAACTTTGAATTTGGTTAACTAGTTTAACTTGGTTTAAATGTATGCATCATGATACTAGAAATGGTTAGTGATTTAATAAAATGTAATTATTGTTAATCAAGAGAGCTTGCCGTCACGTAAGGACCTAAACGGGTTAGATGGTGTCGTTATGAATTCTTGCCATGATTTGTTAGCTTAGTTAGTAGTTTAGGCCAAAATTGCTATCTTGGTGAATTATTGGGTAAGATTTGTAAAATGAACTCGGTTGTGATTTAATCTAGTTTATGCTTATCTCGGTGGTTGCATTGTGTTTATCGGTGTCGCTTTCCTTGTTTAAGTGAGGTTAGAATAATCCTAACGGCTGCCTAACTTATTTTTAAGAGATTTTCATAGACATTTATCAATTGCACGTTAAAGAACAATTTTAGGTGGTTAAAATGTGTTTATCGTTTTAGCTTTCCGAATGATTGTCATGTTAGGATTCCCGAAAGGGATACTAATTGTCTTAAATTGGAAAATTGACCGAATGCTTCTAGTGCTAAAACTGACTTAGTTGACATGCTGTGGTTGTGTATTTAGCAAGGCTTTTTATCTACTATCTATTATGTTTTTATTATGTATTTGGTTATGTTTACTTTAGTTTAGTTTAAATCAATCAAACCTATGTTTTTACCGGTAGTTTAGTGACAAAGGTCTAGTATTATTTCTCCGCCCATTTCCTTGGATCGATACTTGGTTCTTACCGATACTTTATTACATATATGACGGGGTACACTTGCCTCTTTCGTGTGTGTTTTGATGTAAAAGTAATAATCACTTTTATAAATTTAAAACCCAATCGTGTGTAATTCATTGCAAAATATTATGTATATATACGCACACGTCAGTAGCACTCGATCCCCAACCTGGGACTCGAGTGGTTTCCTGCCCTTATCGGCGTAGCTTTTCTGACGGTCACGAGCTGCTGCCATTCGTTGTCATATTTGAGCGATCCGTTCTGTTGTGTCCACCACAAGTTCTGGGCCAGTGATTTGACGATCCCCCACCTCTGCCCAACAAAGAGGTGATCGGCATTTACGCCCGTACAATGCCTCAAATGGAGCGGCCCGAATGCTGGTGTGGTAACTGTTATTATACGAGAATTCCACTAGTGGCAGATGTTTTTCCCAACCATTGCCAAAGTCAATCACACATGCCCTAAACATGTCTTCAAGGGTCTGGATGGTGCGTTCAGACTGCCCATCCGTTTGCGGGTGATAAGCTGTGTTCATATCTAAACGTGAGCCAAAGGACTTGTGCATTGCTTGCCACAGTTCAGAAGTAAAACGTGCATCACGCTCAGAGATAATAGAGGTGGGCACCCCGTGCCTCGAGACAACTTCCTTAAGATATACGTCTGCTAGAGTGGAGAACTTATCCGTTTCCTTGATAGCCAAGAAGTGTGCAGACTTTGTGAGTCGATCCACGATCACCCAAATAGTGTCATTTCCACGCTGAGATCTAGGCAGGCCAGTAACGAAATCCATGGAAATTTGCTCCCATTTCCATTGTGGTATCTCTGGTTGTTGAAGTAGGCCTGAGGGTTTCTGGTATTCGACTTTGACTCTCGCACAAGTCAAACATTTACTGACATATGTTGCTATGTGAGCTTTCATGCTAGGCCACCAGTATGTAGTTTTGAGATCGTGGTACATCTTATCTGAACCAGGATGTACTGAGTAACGAGACTTGTGTGCCTCATCCATCACAAGCTCTCGTAGGTTGCCATATAGTGGGACCCAAATGCGTCCCGTTATATAGTAAGCACCATCTTCCTTTTGTTCTAACCGTTGCCTTAAGCCACGTAGGGCTTCAGCCCTGACGTTTTCTGGTTTCAATGCTTCTACCTGAGCATCTCGTATCTGGGAAGGAAGACTAGATTGAATGGTGAGTTGTAGCGCTCGTACGCTCCTAGGTGTAGTATCCTTTCAACTGAGGGCGTCGGCCACCACATTGGCTTTGCCCGGATGGTACCTTATAGCACACTCGTAATCGTTCAATAGCTCTACCCATCGGCGTTGACGCATGTTTAACTCCTTCTGTTTGAAGATATGCTCGAGACTCCTGTGATCTGTGTAAATGGTGCACCTGGTACCGTACAGGTAATGTCTCCATATCTTGAGTGCGAAAACAACAGCTCCCAGCTCCAAATCATGCGTAGTGTAGTTCCTTTCGTGAATCTTAAGTTGACGTGACACAAAAGCAATGACCTTGTCACGTTGCATCAGCACACATCCAAGTCCCTGAATGGATGCGTCGCAATAAACCACAAAGTCATCTGTGCCTTCAGGCAATGAGAGGATAGGGGTGCTACAGAGTCTATCCTTTAAGTGTCGAAACGCAGTTTCTTGTGCATCACCCCAACGATAAGTGACACCTTTCTGAGTTAGTGAGGTGAGAGGTTGCGCAATCTTGGAGAAATCCTTGATGAACATTCGGTAATAGCCCGCCAAACCCAAGAATTGGCGAATTTCTGTTGGTGTTCTAGGTGCAGGTCAGTTCTTGATCGAGTCTACCTTGGATCGATCAACATGAATCCCATCCTTGTTTACCACGTGGCCTAAGAAATGGACTTCACGAAGCCAGAAGTCGCATTTCGAGAACTTTGCATAAAGCTGTTCTGTTCGAAGGAGTTCCAAAATAAGTCGTAGATGCTGCTCGTGTTCCTCCTGACTCTTAGAATAGATCAGGATGTCGTCGATGAAAACTATGATGAACTTATCTAGGTACGGCTTGTACACTCTGTTCATAAGGTCCATGAAGACCGCAGGTGCGTTTGTCAGCCCAAAAGGCATGACCAAAAACTCGTAGTGTCCATAACGAGTTCTAAAGGCTATTTTGGAGACGTCCTCTTCTCGGACTCTCAGCTGGTGATATCCCGATCTCAAATCAATCTTCGAGTAGAAACTCGACCCTTGCAACTGGTCGAATAGGTCATCAATGCGTGGAAGTGGATAGCGGTTCTTCACCGTCACCTTGTTAAGCTCACGGTAGTCTATACACATTCTGAAGGTACCGTCTTTCTTCTTCACAAATAGCACTGGAGCTCCCCATGGCGAAGAGCTAGGACGGATAAAACCTTTATTCAAAAGCTCTCGTAGTTGTGTGGACAGTTCTTCCAATTCTGATGGAGCTAGACGATAGGGTGCTCGAGCTATGGGCGCTGCTCCAGGAGCCAGCTCGATTTGAAACTCGACTTGATGATGAGGCGGAAGGCCAGGTAATTCCTCAAGGAATACCTCAGGATAGTCACGTACGATAGGAAAATCTTCTATCTTCTTCTCTTTCTTCGAGGTGTCAGTAACGAGAGCCAAAATAGCAGCGTGGCCCTTTCTCAAACACTTTTGGGCCTTAAGGAAAGAGATGATGCTCACCACAGTACCACTCTTGTCGCCACGAATCATGAGAGGTTCATCCCCTGAGCGGGGAATACGGACAATCTTCTCGTTGCAAAGAATCTCTGCTTGGTGTTGGGATAACTAGTCCATCCCAATGACAACGTCGAAACTACCCAAGACGATAGGGATGAGGTCGATAGAGAAGGTCTGATCAGCTAGGACAAGATTACAACCCTTGACTACGTGTGTGGCCTCTAAACTCTTACCATTAGCTAGCTCTACAGTGTGCTTGGTGTTCAAAAATGTTGGGGTACGCTTAAGCATTTGACTGACTTTTAAGGACACGTAGCTAGTATCGGCACCCGAATCAAATAAAACAGTAACATAAAAGTTGTCGAGAAGGAACTTACCCGTCACAACATTGGGATCATTCCTCGCTTCACCCTGGCCAATAACGAACACACGACCCCTTGCACCATTGCCGTTGTTACACCCGTTGTTTCCATTCCCCTGGTTGTTATTATTGTTGTTGTTGTTGTTCTGGTTCCGGTTCAGTTGGGGACAATCTCTCTTGAAGTGGCCTTCAGCTCCACACTGAAAGCACCCTTTGTTGATGCCTTGCTGCTGCTGCTGGCGTTGATTCTATGGGACTTGTTGTTGATGATTCTAGTTTGCGGGGTATAAACTTCTGCAATCCTTTGCGGCGTGGCCTGGCTTGTTGCACCGATGACAATTACTCCTGATGCATGGTCCGCTGTGGTGTAGGTTACAGCGATTGCATTTGGGGTGAACTCCCCTGTACCCTCCTTGACTACCAGATGATTGCTGACTAGGGCTCTTGTAGTCGTCAGTCCTCCTTTGCTGAGACTGGGACTGAACAGAAGTTGAACCTTTGCTTGAAGTTCCATCCCATTTACGCTTGTTGTCGTTGGGAGTATCAGTAGTAGTAGCACTAATACGCTTTGGTAACCTGTTCTGCTCCACCGCCTGATCAATGAGACGATGAGCCAATTGAACAACTTGCTGGATGGTGGCGAGGTTAGCTGAAGTCACATGACTTTGAATCTCTGGCACTAAACCCTTGAGGTATAGTTCGATGCGTTTGATGGGAGGATCCACCATAGTAGGACACAGAATTGCCAGCTCGTTCGATCTTTTTGTATAAGCTTCAATTTCTGACCCCGTCATCTTTAGGTTGAAGAACTCTACTTCCAACTTCTGAATGTCATCACGATTGCAGTACTCTTCCTTAATCATTTCCTTAAAATTGTTCCATGGGGTGGCATTAGCAGCAACCAACCCCAGCATTTGGCCCTGAGCGTTCCACCACGTGAGCGCTATACCATCGAGAGTACCGGTAGCATACTTCACCCTGCGAGCCTCAGGGCATTCACACATCTCGAAAACAGATTAGAGCTTTTCAAACCAGTGGAGGAGACCTACAGCTCCTTCGGTACCACTAAAGGTACTAGGTCGACAATCCATAAAGGTCTTGACAGTACACACAGGTGGTTGTGCATGTTGACCTGCCGTGAGAGTAAGAAAGGTCAAAGTTTAACACAAAGGTTGGTTCACGAGAGTGGGATCTAGGAATCCTAGAGTGAGTTTAGACTGCAGGGTATACCTCCTGCTTGTGCGGCTGCAAGTGCCGCAGCAACTTGTTGGTTAATCAGAGCCGTCAACTGGGCTTGAGTCATGTTAACGCGTCCACTCATGATCTTCATATCAAAGGAAACATGAGTGAGAGGGGTTCACGAAAGTGCGATGACAGAAGGGAGTAAGCACACACGTGTTTCCAAACAATAGTTGTTACGTTTATCTAAACATACCATAAGCAAAGTTCTATGTAATCTAGCAAGTAGGCAATATAAGCATAAATCAAATCACCTAGAATGTCGAGTCTTGCAAGTGGAGCGAAGCGTCGTTGTGGATCGTTGAGCACTGTACAGGTTATAGTCTAGTTTTAACAAAAACGTTTTCCCTTATTAAAACCAAGTTCTCTATAACCAATGGCTCTGATACCAATCTGTCACACCCCCAAAATCCACATGCGGAGTATCACCGCTTGGAGGCGTGGCTGACCAGGATCCAGCCACCAATCATATTGAACAAGCATGTAAGTAATTATAAAATCCAACCAATACAATTGGTGTCCAACAAAACATAGTTTAAGTTGCAAGCGGAAGCATAACGATTAAATCCAAAACAAAATATAAGTTCAATTGTTTCAATGTTTAACATGGCACACAATTGTCCATGTCCTACAACGACTCTTCCCCATGCAAGCTCCGGCTAAGTACCTATTGACTTGCAAAGCATGTACTAACGAGTCAACAATAATGTTGAGCGAGTTCACAGTTGGGTGTTCGTTTTAAGTTGTTCCAAAAACAGTTTCCTTTAACTGGCATCCCTGCCGTGGGGGTTACCCCATAGTTGAAAACATGATTTGTTTATCCCATTTACTCTGGCAATCCAGCCATGGGGGCTACCCCATGTTTAGTCATTTGGCTCTTCGGCCGTGGGGGCTACCCCATATATATACTACAAGACTCGTTACCATATCGACTGCTGACTGTAGTCATGTTTATGTGCCCTGAACTGTCAATGTCTATCATCATTGACGTGCCTAGATCCATCAGTTCACGCCCGTCCTCTGCGGTACGGTGTGAGGCTTGTCAGACCTAAATAGCTCTATCTAACTAATGACCCGCTCGCCATTGGCCCGACGATCAAGTCGATATAAAAAGGAGGGACTTCGTGATAGAGTTTTGGTCTAGTGAAAGTTAAATGTCCATGAGGACGAGGAATTATATTCCTGAACCCGTACTGTCCAACCCAAGAAAGGACGAGGAATCCATATTCCTTAACCCATTCCCAACCCCTGGGAATCCCATGCTTTGTAGAAAGTGTGAACTCACCTTAGGTTAGCTCGGCAGATAAGTAAAGGTCAATCGAGCTGCTAGAGGTCAACCACGTCCTAACATGGTTACCATATAAGTCAGGTTTTGGTTTCGAGTAGTGCACATAAGTCTCACATAAGCTAGCAGGTTACGAATCCATATAGATCATGGCAAACACACATCACCACGTTTAACAGTCATAACGTATCCGAACTTGTGCGTTTAAAAGATTTGGGCTCGCACAAGTCTAACGGTCTTGTGCGAGTCACTCATTGAAACCCAAGATACCCGGCCCAAAATCATAAGTAGTCCAACAAGTATACGACCCAACAAAAAAACATGAGTCTTGTGCGATCCGGATGGACTTGTGCGATCCGGATGGCTTGTGTGATTGGGATTGGGCTTTGAAGCCCAACCGTGTAACAGTTTGTGTATGGCCCAAGCCTTGTGCGATCGGCACCATCTTGTGCGATCCACAAGGTCTTGTGCGATCATGCAGAACCAAGCAGTACTCTGAGCATAAATGGTTGTACCTAGCTTGTGCGTTTGACTCTTGTGCGATCAGATCAGGTCTTGTGTGACCTGATCTTGTGCGACCGAGAGAACTTGTGTGACTGGTTCAAATATCCGAAACTTATGCTATTTAGTTATATCATTCAACAGTTTCCTTCTTTACCAAAATCAATCAACACAATTAACAGTTTTAGATCATGCACATCATCGATCAAACAATGGTTTTAACATCAATCTCTTAAGAACCCTAGATATGATCAAAACATTTAAACAATTCACAACATTAAACTATTCAATTAGGAGTTTCAAATCATCATACAATACTTCATATTTGATCATACAACTGATCCGATTTCAACACACATGCGGCCGATTACATTCATTCAGTTCTTAATTATTTAGATCCACATCAAAGTACCTATCATACATACAATCCCTTATTGATCAAGTAGGTTGCTTATCTAGAGTTTACTAACATAATACCTTAACATCAACATCAACATCATGTAACCAAATCGTACGTCAGACATCGATCATACAAGAATCAAGCAAGGATATAACACTAACCGATTGAGAGAAGAACTAGATCAAGAAAGTCTTCGAGGGATGGGGATGTATGTCGTCGGCTTCAAGAGGAGAGAAAGAGAGTAGGGTTTTGTAAACTTTGTGTGATTAGGTAAAGTGTTGGATTTATACTAACACCCTAGGTGTTATGCGAGTTGATGGAGTGGGCCGAACCCAGCTTTGGGCTGCCCTTGGTTCGGATACGAAGAGTGTGGCCCGAAAAGGCTTGTGCGATCGGGTGAGTGTTGTGCGATCGGTTCATTATACACATAAACACATAACAGAACATAACATTCAATTAATCACAAAGTTCACATAATCACACAACGTTCCACATACGTTACATCAAAGTACAAAGATAAGTTCTGAAATACGAGTTGTCACATTATCCCCAAGTTGAAAGAAATTTCGTCCCGAAATTTAGCACGTACTCACTGAGGAAGCTAGTTAAGTTGCATGGTTTTCCTGGGGTGTCACAATTATGCTATTTTTGTGGATGATTTTTCCCGGTTTACTTGGTTTTATCCATTAAAGGCTAAATCAGAATTTTATAATGTCCACAAAATATTCTTGTCCTTCGTTCATAATCAGTTTTCCACTATGGTCAAGATTTTTCAAAGTGATGGAGGCACTGAATTTACTAATCATCGCGTTCGCGATTTGTTTCTTGAGAAAGGCATTTTTCATCGCCTATCATGCCCATATACACCGGAGCAAAACAGAAGAGCAGAACGTAAACATAGACATATTACAGAAACTGGGCTTGCTATGCTCTTTAATGCTCACGCACCGGCACAATATTGGAGCGATGCCTTCATATCGGCTACCTATATTATTAATAGAATACCGACTCCCTTGCTTGATAATAGATCACCATTTGAGTTGCTTTTTCATCAGGTACCATCTTATACAAACTTCAAAATTTTTGGTTGTCGCGTTTTTCCATATTTGCGGGATTATGCACCAAACAAGCTATCACCATGAAGTGACTCATGTATCTTTCTTGGTTATTGCCCACAATATAAAGGTTTCCGTTGCATAAACCCATCTACATCAAGAATTTATGTTACTCGTCATGCACAGTTTGATGAAGCAGTTTTTCCCTTTAGTGGCAATATCCCATAAGTTAATGAATCCTCTTTACTATTTGCAAATTTTGATGAAATTTTACCCACTGCTAATACCCACTCCACATCATCAAACCTCATACTCAAAACCAATAACCAAACCCATAAACCCATTTTCCCTACTCCATGTTCCTTGTGTCCAGACCATACCAACCCCGTAACCAGCTCCACTTCCGCACCACATACCTAACCCAACTCACCAAGCTCTACTACCTCCGTTACCCTGCCCAATACCCCAGGCCAAGTCACCTTCGTGACCAATCAACCAGTCCCACACGTCTCTACCAACCAGCCATACCCAACCTCATCTCACTCTTCTACCTCAACCGTGCCACATCCTCAACTACCAAACGAACCTATACCAACTCATCCTATGAAAACCTGCTCAAAACCTGGTATTTTTAAAACAAAACACTCTGCTGATCTAGCTTTTCTGGGACACAGCTTACTTCATACAACTCTTTTTTCAGCTAAAGATCCTAAGGGGTATAAAACGGCATCTAAACATTCCAACTGGGTTAAGGCAATGAATGAAGAAATAGATGCCTTGAACAAAAACAACACTTGGACTCTTGTTCCACGTCCAGATAATATAAATGTTGTTGGCTCTAAGAGGGTGTATCGTACGAAATACAACTCAGACGGTTCGGTTGAGCGCTTTAAAGCACGATTAGTTGCTCAAGGTTTCACTCAAATACCGAGTCTTGACTACAACCACACCTTTAGTCCTGTTGTCAAAGCATCCACGGTATGCATTGTTCTGGCTTTAGCTACCATCAATAATTGGCCACTTCACCAGCTAGATGTAAAAAATGCGTTTCTAAACGGCAATCTTAATGAAGTTGTTTACATGGAACAACCACCGGGCTATATTGATAACACGCATCCTAATCATGTGTGTCATCTTCGCAAGGCACTTTATGGTCTCAAACAAGCACCATGTGCTTGGTTTCACAGGTTGAGTTCTTTCCTTTTGAATCAGGGTTTTCTTTGTAGCAAATCTGACACATCACTCTTTGTTTTTAAACGCAACTCTTGTGTCATGTACCTGCTTGTTTATGTGGATGACCTTATTCTCACGGGTAATAATGAAGACATCATGGGAAAGTTCATCTCCAGTCTTCATGATGAGTTTGCGACAAAAGACTTGGGCCGTTTGAGTTACTTTCTTGGTTTAGAACTGAGCTACACTGAGAACGGGCTTTTTCTATGTCAATCCAAATATTCCTATGATATCCTGGCTTGGGCAGGTCTTAGAGATTCTAAACCGGTTTCCACCCCGCTTGCTACAACTGACTCCTTTATCACTCCAGGAACACCTTTTCATGATCCCACTCTTTATCGCTCATTGGTAGGTGCTTTGCAGTATTTGGCAATTACTAGACCAGATCTTGCATATGCTGTGAATCAAGCGAGTCAATTTCTTCACTCACCCACTACATCCCACTATTAACTTGTCAAACGTATTCTACGCTATGTTAAAGGTACGTTATCTTATGGGCTCACGTTCTCTAAACCTCAAGCCACAACTCTTGTGGGCTATTCGGATGCAGATTGGGCTCGTTGTATTGAGACACGACGCTCTACATATGGGTATTCTGTCTATCTAGGAGGGAATCTTGTCTCATGGAGTGCAAAAAAACAACCAACCATTTCACGGTCTAGCTGTGAATCTGAATACAGGGCTATGGCAAATACAACAGCTGAAATCATTTGGGTCACTCACTTACTTCGTGAGTTACATGCTTTACCCCATGGGTGACCTACTCTCTTATTTGACAATCACAGTGCTATTTTTCTTAGTCAAAATCCTATTTCTCACAAACGTGCTAAGCATATCGACATTGATTATCATTTTGTTCGAGAGCTCGTATCATCCGGCCAACTCCAAACCAAATTCGTCTATACCAATCTTCAGGTGGCCGACATATTCACCAAAAGTCTCTCACGACCATTGTTTGAACGGTTTCGCAACTTGCTTCGTGTCGGCCCTCCACCTATCCGATTGAAGGGGGTATTAGGAAATAATATTTCTCAATATTTGTAATTATTGTAAACCTTTATTTTCTCCTTGATTAGCTCTCATTGTATTGTTTATATCTCTCAAATCTGTTAATGAGAATTATCATGTTAGAATTATTCTCTAATATCACCGGTAAATTAGACTCCTTTTCAAGACCTCTAATCATTTATGAAAGTACCCTACAAGACTCTCTCCGTTTCGGGACTCAAGTCAAGGATAAATTTGGGTTCTTAACTCGACTTGTTAGACAACAGCTAATAGGTTTACTTCCTAAGAAGGACCCACCTTACGGTTTAATCGCTTAGACCTAACAATAACCTCGCACCTGTCAGCTATTGAGGGTTAGTAGAACACTTGATTTTATAAGATTACTGAATATTGCTTTTAAGGTCTATTATGTATTCAACCCTAAAGATTCATGATTAATTATGTGATATTGACACTCACCAAAATCTAGAATCTAACACAACTCTATTATGTGATAAAGACCGTCACCAAGAATTATGTAAAACAATAAACAATACTCAAACACAATCAAGTATGCATACACATCTAGCTAATAATCAAATCGCCTACAATACATAAATAAATCCATAAATATCATAAATTCATAATAAAAATCCAAACTTTATGCAACCATTCATCTTGTCTAGGTAGTTAAAGAAATCTAGCCAATCAAAGTCATAGAAACAAGCATAAACAAAGTATTTTTAGAGAAACAAAACATAGTCGAAGAGAAAGAAACACAAGCGAAAACACCGACCCGAATGATTCTCTGAACTTCCAACCTTCAACCGGCAGCTTCGAATGCTAAAAAAACGCTTCAAACTCAGCTCCAAGTTCGCCCAAAAGATTGCTAATTCGTCAAGCTAGGGTTTTTTGAATGATTAATATGTTTATATATGATCTGCAGCTGAAACCCTATGCCCAGCTCGAAGAATTCTGGCGAAAACACTCTCTCGTGACCCGCGAGAGAGATATGGTGCTTTATCACGGGGCACCACCGCCTAAATAACGTTTTCAAATCTATAATTCTCTCGCCTGTATCGCGGGCCGCCAGAAACCCTTTTTCCAGTATTTTAACTCCGTTTTAGCTCCCGAGCTCTCCAACACGTTCCAGGACTTGTCTTTTCTAAGTTTTAACTCGTTTTATGCATTTCCAGCAGTTTCAAACGCCCAAGACCTACAAAACACAATTGGATTAGAAGTACGCAAATTCTAACGAAAACTAAACTATAACTAAAGGAAAACTATACAAACTATACACGAATAAAGGATGTATTTTACAATACATCACCAATCCATCCCGACCACTACTTGAAACTCTCCCATCGACATCGGAAGCAAATCTATTGAGTATTCTTCATAATCGATACTCAATTTACAGTTTTGGCATACGTCGCACGCTATAAAACTTTTGTTATCACCTATCTCGACTTCTAAGGGCATAGATAGTTTTGTTAATAAGAATGAAGGGTGTCGAATAAATCCATGTGAAATAAAGGATTTATTCGCACCCGTATCAAATAGTACACGCGTGGGAATTGAGTTTACAACAATTATACATGTGACCACATCGGGCTCCATCTTTGCTTCAGCTGCAGTTAAGTGGAAAGATCTGGCCCTCGCCTTTTGCGCCTATGTCTGTGTATCCTTCACTTCTTTCTTCCCGACCAACTCCGGACACTCAGACCTCTTGTGTCCCGGTTGGTAACATTTGTAATAGACGGAGACTTTCCTTGGGCACAGTGAAGCCGTATGCCCAGTCTTCCCACATATAGGACATGGTTTATCCTTGAAGCAACATTCTCCCTTATGCCCTTTCCCGCATACTTTACAACTCGGTGATCTACCTTTCGCATCCAGCTTCTTTGCCGATTCGGTCGTTCGTGCCTTCTTTATAGGGCTTGGGTTCACATCTTGCGCCCTCCTTTCACCCCGCTCTATCTTCTTTTTCAGCTCAATCTCTCGTTCCCGAGCAGTGTTTATGATCTCGGTGAGAGTCTCGTACTTTGAGGGAGTCATGAACTCCCGATACTCGACACTCAACATGTTGTAGTAGTAATATATTTTCTGCTCTTCATTCGTCACAACTAGTGTCACCATCCCCGAGAGCGACAACGTGAGCGTCGGTAATTTTGTTGCAATTTTGATTTCACACATCCCAAAGGCATTCTTAGTTTCTAGCTCAATTATTCTATTTTTTTCTTTTCTTTTTCATGTTTGAAAATTCTAACAATTTTAGCTTATAACGGCATTCTTTATACTATTATTGGCGGTTTCAATTTCCCATTTTTTCCAGATGAGTACCCACTAGTAGACCGACAATTAAGGTCATATTAAATCAAAGGAACCTATAACCGAACCGGGCCTATTCACATATCCCAAACTAAACACAAGCTCGACTTAATTAATCTTATATTATCATTATTTGAACCCGAACAAAAACCCATCTTTTCTATCATTTTCCGTATCAATTTTGCAAACTTCTTTATTCAAAAGATATTTTATAATTTTTCAAATGTTTTTCGATTTTTTTTAATTTTTTAATTTTTTTCACATTTCCTTGACTCGACTACTACTACTATATATCCCATCCCCACAGTTAAAGATTGCATTGTCCCTAATGCAAGAACGAGAATACGACTCAAACTAACTACCTAAAAATAAAAACTAAAAACTAAATTAACAATACAAAATATACAAGTGAAACGACTTAGCTGAATATGCGAGACTGTCAAAAGTGCCAGTCAATTCCACATATGCCCTCCAATCCGAAAGCGCTCAGCAAACAATTCCTAACTCTCTCACGCTAACGGAAGCGGCAAAACCAACACCATACCTATCACATCCAAAATAAACATACCAAAATAACATACGATAGATAAAAGTGTTTTAAAACATCCAACACACCTACGAGTCATCCAATCTACCCCAACCCATCCAACCAAGTAGCCAAGTATTCAAAAATTAGGAGTACAGACCGGATATAATAAAAACAACATAAAAGCAAAATAAAAGATACTGCATCAAACTCCAAATGCTGCTATCCCCACACTAGTCCTCGTCACCTGACTCCTCCTCAGACTGCTCATAGACCTGATATGGCTCAACTCCCTGCATACCACTGGGTCCTACCTGTGGCTGTTGAAAATAATGAGGAACTCCTAGATGTAAACCCTCCATCATGTGCCTCATACCGTCTTCCATCCTCTGCCGACCCTGCTAATGAGCTCTACGACTCTCCTCCATCACCTGCCTAACTGTACCAAACTGCTCATCAACATACCCATGCAAATCCCCAAAACCTATCTGCATCGAATCATATAAAGACTTTAAAGTAAGTGGATCAGGTCATGGCGGCCTCAATGGGTACTGCCTAGCTGGAATCTCATGTCGTATAAGGGGCCTCTAGTAACGAGGAGGAATGGCCCCCTGCATAATTGGTGCAGCACCAGAACTAGGAGGAGGCTGAACCTGTGGACCCTGACGAATGGGTTCCCACTCAATCAGATCAGAGTATGTCAATATCCCTGCAGCCTGTAGATCCCTAACACTCATGAAACAAGGATCTGGGCCCTCTTTCATCCTATCAGCTGGATATCTATCAAAAACCCCCAAGCTCTCAGCCAACCAAGTCACAAACGGCCCACAATACACATGAGCACCCGGGCCACCTCTCCAAAGTCTCCTTATCGACCATTCGAATATAGTAGCCAAGTTCACCGGCCTCCTCTTAACCATATACATCAAGCAAAAAAGACTAACTTGATTCACCTTATTATCTCCTTGCCCCTACCAACCAATGTAGCTGAAAGAATCTTGTGGATATATCGATAAACCAGATCAGATATCACTTGCAACTGCACCAGTAGAGTACGGAACTGTCGATATAGTACCCCAGAATCTAACCAACTCCTCAACCTGAACACTGTGCCGACGCTTTTTCTTGAACACTCCTTGCAAACTTGTAATAAACTCGGGTGTCCGTACCTCTTCTTGCCTATAAAAATGTGTAGCCACTGCGAATTCTGGATTCGTCATCTCGTATTACTGCCTACCCAAGGCAAAGAAAACTGCATCCTTCTCGTTAAAGTTCCCTTTCTTATAGTCAAAGGTGGAATGGAACTCCAAAGTAATTTCTTTGTATTTCCTTGCATCACATTCTAAAACCCTCCTAAACTTCGGACCCAATAACTGCTCGACTCTAGCTCTCGCCCCCAGGCGATCTATCAATCCCAATCAATCCTTCTAAACGGTAGCAGATCTACCGTATACAAAGTAGCCAACCTTTGAGATTCACCCGAATCCAACTCAAATTGCAACAAAGGGATATCCAAAAGCCTCGTACTCTGACCATGAGGTGTGACAACCGGCAAAAATAATGGCAATTCCGTACAACTTAAAAGCTTGATTAAACATTTAATTTCGCTCATTACGATTTAATTATTGCATGATTAGGTCGTGAAAAGTCTAGCAATCATAGGACATGGGTAAAAAGGCAGAACGATATTAACACAATCGCCATGTTGCGAGAAAACCGCAAACTGTGTCCTAATATCTTGGCAAAATGCTAAAACACTATTCACCTGAGCACACTATTCATGCCAGCAAGTTCCGAAAACGGTCTGAACGAGTGACGAAGGGCATGAACACACATGGTAGATGAAATACAAAGAAAAATCCCTAACTAGGGACCCTAATCACTCAAACAGCTTAACTTTCCGGTAAACGCTTATAAATGCACTTTGTCCGTTCTGCACCAAATTATAACCGAAATAAAATGTCTGCGACACTAGAATCTATCATTTTAGTGTCCGTAAGACTTATAACTAATGTATACACCTTAAATAGGCTTGTGGATACCAACGGAATATTCGAATCACAAGTTTCTGGTACATCGTCGCAACGGTCAAAACTTCGTCGTTTTCGCTCCGACGAACTAGTTAATCACATTTTCACCACCCAAACAACTAAACGAACATCCTAGTGAACTAGTTAACCACATTTTGGCGTCAAAAATATTGCCGTAACACAAACGGTGCAAGAACCTATCAAATCCCCTAAACCCCTAAACTTTTTATAGCTTTACATCTTATTTTTTTATATAACTTTTTATAAAAAAAAATATAAACCTATACCCCCCCCCCCCCCCAAAAATTGGTCATGGTGGGCCCCATACCAATCACCTACAACTTCAAGATTGGTGAAAGAAGCATGGTTTATGAATATTTTTATTAGATTTGAAAGATCTTGAATTATTATTATAACTTACCACATCCTTCCATCAAATTCTTATAAAAAAACCAAGAACACTCCCTTTTCCCCCTTCTTGGTCGTGGCTCACACAACCCCATATACACCCTCCTTTTTCAAATTAAAATCACCATAATTTCACCCTAATTAAGCCCTTTCAAGACCATCTAAGCATCATTGATACATTGAGCACCATTAGAGCTTTGGTTGGAGCATAATCACTTCTTAATCATCATCTTAAGACACTAAGTTGTAAGCCTCCTACTTATCATTTTTAAGCTTGTTATCATGTATAGATCATGAAAGTACAAGTTAATCATCTTGAAAATCAAGAAAAATTTCACTTAAAACCCTAAACCAAACCTAAACAACTTACTAATCATGAAGTATTATGTGATTATTATGTGCTTTAGGGTTGTATGAGTTGTATGATCTTGTTGATTTTGTTAAAGTAGGATGACTAGTCATGAGATTTTTGATGATCATGTTGTTTATTTAGTGTAGTAACTTATATAAGTGATGATCTTGTTATGTTAAGTTTAAAAATATGATTTAAACAACTAGATGTTTAAATCATGAAAGATCATCACCAATATGTTCATGAGCTCTACATATATATGTGTTTAAACTTGAAAGGTTAAGGATTTAATGAACTAAACATGGCGATTAAGAACGAATAAATGTGATTTTTAAAAGTAACAAGTGATTTAATGAATGGTTATGAAAACCACACTTAAAAGCCTTGGATTTCAAGACATAAAAGTCTTGGATTTTTAAGGAAATTTATATATATAAGTGCTCATGAATTAAGAAAATAAGTAGTAGAAATTGTTTACTTAATGTTGTGAATTGTTGAGATTAGTAGATTAATGTTGATGGTAAATTGGAAATGATTTTAAACATGTTTGGAATACATGGGAAAAAACGCCATAGTTTAGGGAAACTATGGCAAAATTTTATAAAAATCTAATCGCGATTAAAAAGAGATCAATGGGGTGATTAACATGGTTAATCGTGATTAGTAAACTTAATTGTGATTAACGACTCTAATCATGATTAGGCAAAACCTAATGACGATGGTTAAGTCCTAACAATCCAAGAGTTTATATAAACTCAAAAAGATACTTTTAAAACATAAGAATGGGTAAAGTTTTTAAATAAAACAATAAATATAATTTTTGGAAAACTATATATATATATATATACATGTAAAATACCCTATTTGGTATGTATTACATGCATAATGTGTGTATATTATGTGTATGTATTAGGCTTAGGAATACATACAAGAATGTTAATACACATGAACAATATACACTTACAAATAACCGAAACCTCACAAACATTCGCAAGCAGGACGATAGTCGTGAACCTTCGCGAGCACCCGAAACATACTTGTGTAAAACCATAACTCAAGGCGTGAACATCGGATGACGCTTTACGTGTCATCGGCGAAACGGACAACTTCGACACAAAAACTACATATATTAACCGAATGTTGCGACAAGTTCAAAAATAAACTATTTTTAGACACTTCGTATATATATTAACGACAACGAAAGCCGGGAAGTTCAATAAGAAAAATAACACTAAGGGTGGTTCTAAAAATTTACTAATATGGTCATGTCATACTTAATAAAAGATTGTCACAAATATTGGTCTAGATTATAAAATGTTGGGCTTTTAAAATTGATTTTGGGCTTAGAATAACATAAATGTTAGGCTAAGCCCAATACCATAAATACATGGGCAAAGGCCCATCTCCTAAAACACTTATAAAAGCCCACTTGCAATAACTTATAGAGCTAGGGCTAGTCCCAAATGCCATAATAAGACATGGTTTAAGCCTAAACCACTAAATTGTGGGCTAAGCCCAAAGTAAAATACATGTACATTTTTATAAATATATATTGTACAAGTACATTATAAATACGGTATACCTACACGTATAATACGGTATACCTATGCGTATAATACGGTATACCTACGCGTATAAATACGGTATACCTACACGTATAATACGCTATACCTACACGTATAAATACGGTATACGAACACGTATAAAGCGCAAAATTACAAGTATACATACGGTATATGTATATGTTTAAAAGACTCTAGTACATGTTGACATACACTTGTTGAAGTGTACTCTCTCACTAATTTCGTACACATACGACAACGTATTTCGACATTAAAAATAAATAGTTTCAACACTTTGATCAAGTAAAGATATACACTTATATTTGTGTAACAAATATAAAATCTCGAATCAAAATATACCAGAAACAAATGCCAACATATTATTAAATTATACAAGTGTTCCAAAAACGAAATGAAAATAATAAACGTTCAAGATGAACAACGAGTACAAGGTCTAGGAAGTACCGATGTGTCTAACGAGTTAGAACCCTTGTAGGTTGACTCGCGTTTACGAAACACGTTGATTGAATATCTCTCTCTCAGGAACGCAAAGCAGTGAGTTCATGTCCCCTTTTTCTCTTAACTGTTTTCGGATTTATAATTCTCGAGGGTGAAATACATGTTAAAAATGTTTAAAGGGGTATGATTTGGCTATGAAATGAACTATTAGATCATGTGAGCATAGACTTAAACTGAAATGCCATTAACTCTCATAAGAATCATGGACAAAGGTTAGATCTAACGGGTACGGCCAAGCCCCACTCATGGTCCATTTGTGACTACTTAGAGTGCTTTTGTGTCCCAGTCGAGGTGATTTGACAACGGTCAAGGGGATTTGACACAGTCAAGGTGATTTGACACAGTCAAGGTGATTTGATACAATCGAAGGGATTCGACACAGTCGAGGGGATTCGACACAGTCGAGGGGATTTGACACTAATAATAGCCCACTCGGGTTGGGTACTCCCTATGTCTTCACATATATTAATGTCCTTGCAAAACATTAATTGATCTGTTCATAGACGCTTTACATACCTGTTTTCAAAGGAATCTTTCAAATGTTTACAAGTTTATTAGAACTCGTACAAAACGCATGAGCTCGCTCAACTTTTGTTGATGTTTTCAAAATTACATGTATTTCAGGAAACAAGATGGATCTTGGGCGCGGGTGTTATTTTCAAGATGTAAATTTCAAGTTTAGATGCCATCCACTTTTGTTGGTTTGTAACTTAACCGGAGGTCATGTTGATTGAAACTTAAATGACTTGTGTTTGTAATGTTTTAAACTCTTGAATGGATGAACATCATTTTAATCATATAGTTGTTTGTTATAATCAAATGCAACGAAAACTGATCATGTCACACGCACACGCTTTCGCAAAAGTCAGGGTGTGACAGGTTGGTATCAGAGCCTCGATTGTAGTGAACTAGGATTCCTTCTCGAGTCTAGTCTACAATCACTAGGATCATCTCACGAAAATCTTTTATTTTTGTAAAATGTTTTTCATTGCATTTTCGAAAGCGCCAAGATCCATGAATCAAACATTTTTCAAAGGAAAGACAAAGCAAGGACATTAGTAGGGAGGGAGAATACCCCGACTAATGTGCCAAATGAGGTATAGTCTATGTGAGATAGACTTGCCAAAGACGAAATGACCCATGAAAGAACAAACGAGAGTTATATGTAACATGTTGCATTTATTTGCATGTATATACTAAGTAACATTATTAGTTATTATTATATATGCATATATGTATACAGAATAATTATTGACGGGAACGAGATACCTTCGACTTCGAATCCTATCATTATTCTTGACTCGCACAATGAGACTATCGACCTCGCATTTATTGCGGAGCTTATGGCTGATGTAGTTACCAAACGAGACCCTGAGCTTGATTCCGTAGAAGATGGTTGTTCTTCCCTCTCGAAAGCGAAGGTGCCTGACTACGGCAGTGACGACAAGGCGGAGGAGGTAACCTTGGACAACAACCTTATCAGTGAGATGAGGTCCCTTTGGCTTTTACTAAACATGATTGACGACACTCTTGTCCAGACAAGGAAGATGAGGTACTCATCTTGAAGGTGCCCCTCCAACTACTATTGTTAGGAACTCTCTTTATTCCTACTTCGTCTAAGCATTGTGCCATTTCGCGCGTAAAGACAACAGACGTTGGCGCGTGGACCATAATAAAGGTCCTTTCCATGTTGAAGGTATGAAGACAGTAGTGTCCCTTCTCTGACTAATCGGCTGCTTTGAACGAGAGAAAATTTAGGTGACCATGCAAGACAATTTATTATTACGAGGGCCCACGTAATAACAACTATCTATTTGAAATTCCTAAGTTGTTCCAAATCACCATCTAGTAGAACACTAACCGAAATAGTTACTATAACACTCTATAAAGTAGGAAGTCTGTCTTTGCCTACTTCATGCCTAACACTCCTACCCGTAATACGAGTCGTTTGGGACCCGGTATCTAAGCAGGTGAAAATGGCAAACACTCAGAAAAGATTCTCCTCATCCTTCACCTCACATGCACCCTATCACCCACTACCTATATCGCCACCACCAACACCCCTACCAGTAACTCTACACTCTCTATCCCGTAGCACCCCATCGTTTGAGTAGTGCATTTGCGCCTTGGAAAACCTCTCTACGGTTGCTCCAAGGCACAATTCGGTTCCGAGGAAGAAGTCGCGTACCCTCATGACCTTATCTCTGCGTTTTCACTATCACCCTTATACGTGGTAGTAATGCACAACCCCCCACCTTTTGGGAAGTATGCTCGTTTTGTAAAAACTAAAGAACTAAGAAGACCAATGTAGAAGGAAAATAGTCACCACTCTTGTATTATGAAACGTGTATGACCGAGGTGATATAACCTCGAGTCCATTTTGTTTTTCTTCTAAAAACAATGTATCAAGTTGTCAAACATATACGAAAGCTCGGTGGTTGTTTTCTTATTTATACATTGTTGATTATATGTGCATGTGATATTTATGTGATTACATGTTTGCTTGCTGTGTTGATTATTCATGTTGTATATGTATATATACATATATACTTCATAGGAAATTATTTGGTGAATGTTGTCTAACCTACGCGATACTTTTTTTAGGGAGGAAATGATGCCCAGACGTGACACTAACACTAATACGTTACCAAGGACAGAAGTCGAGCTTCAGGAACACATATCACAGGCAATTGCACAGCACGAGGCCAACCGCTCCGGACACAGCGGTGGCACTTCCGGAAATAACCCTCCAACTGGCTGTACTTATAAGCAATTCCTGGATTGCAAACCCCTAAACTTTGATGGCACAGGAGGTGCCGTCGCTTTTGTTCGTTGGGTTGAAAAGACCGATTCCGTGCTAAGAATGAGCAAATGTCACGTGAACAGGGAGTCACTTATATTTCTGGGTTGTTTTTGGATGGTACACTCTCCTGGTGGAACCTCCAAGTTCAAACTATCGGCTAAACTGCTACATATGCGCTCAGCTTGGATGAGCTTAAGTAATTAATGCGCAAGAAATACTGTTCAAGAGCTGAAATCCAGAAACTGGAAACCGAATTCTGGAATCTGAAGATGGACGGACCAAAGGTTGCCGAGTATATTCAGCGTTTTCATGATTTATCAATGGTCGTTCCCTATCTTGTCGAGCTAGAATTCAAGAGAATCGAGCGGTTTATTTGGGGACTTGCGCCTCAAATCCTGAGCATGGTTACTGTCGCAAAGCCTCCAACCATCGTAGAGGCTATTGATTTGAGTGTTACACTTACTGAAGAAGCTCTTCGTATGGGAAAGTTTTTAAAATCTGTGACAAACAAGAAAGAGACTCACGTGGAGTCTTCGGGCGACAACAAAAGAAAATTTTCAAACCTGAAGAAAGGCACTCAAGTAATTCATGACCACTCAAATGCAAACAAAAGAAGGGAAGCAAACCCGCCTCGTGGCATGAAAGGTTAGGGAGCCACCGATGAGGCCAGTGGTAAGGTTTATTTGGGGCTAGGCCGAGATGTGACGAATGCAAGTTTCACCATGAAGGTCGATGCCTGAGACCTAAGTGTGACATATGTGGAAAAGTGGGACACAACAAGGATGCATGTTGGGCAAGATATCCCAACCGAGGAGGAAACGATAGCTACAACCAAGGCGGAAACAACAATGGTAGAGTTCCAGGTTGCTTCAATTGTGGTGACGTGGGGCACTTTAGAAAAGATTACCCCAAGAAGAACCAAGCGAGGAAGATACTTCACGATCAGAGCTCGTGAAGCACGCCAGGATCCCAATGTGGTTACGGGTACGTTCCCTATTAACCAACACTCTACATCCATTCTGTTTGATAGAATTTAAGAATACACTTGGCCTAGTTTCAAGTAAGCTAGACGTCCCGTATTCTATAGAATTGGCAAATGGAAAGTTAGTCAAAGCAAATGAGGTGATTAAGGGTTGTACTTTGGAACTTAGATAGCGGGAATTTTCTATTACCTATTGACTTGGGAAGTCATGATGTTGTAGTCAGCATGGATTGGCTACCCAAGAATAGAGCCGAAGTTGCTTGTCATGAGAAAATCATTTGCATCCCTCTTGTGAATGATGAAACACTATGGTACGCGGCCTTCATGCAGTTGATTCAAGGAAGCTGGGCCCCATAAGGCAGTGGATTGCGACATCCCACATTGGTCGTAAAGGAGCAGAAGTGCCTCCGAAAGGGGGTGCATAGCCATCCTTGCTCATATTGTCGATAAGGAGACCCAGGAACCGAAGCCAGAAGACATCCCCGTTGTGAAGGAATTTCCTGAAGTCTTTCCCGGATACTTGCTTGGGTTACCTCCACAGCAACGAATGGAGTTTCGGACAGACCTAATGCTAGGAGCGGCACTAGTGGCGAAGGCACCTTATCGATTAGCTCCGTCCGAGATGCAAGAACTATCGACTCAACTGAAAGAGTTGCTAGACAAGAGAATTTATCAGGCTGAGCTTCTCACCCTGGGGAACTCTGGTACTATTTGTTAAAAAGAAAGACGACAGCTTTCGCATGTGCATTGACTATAGGGAGTTAAACAAGCTAACCAATCAAGAATCGGTAGCCGTTACCGAGAATTGATGACTTGCTCGACCCATTTCAAAGTTCTAGCTACTACTCCAAGATCGACTTGAGGTCGGGATATCATCAACTGCGAATACAAGAAGAAAGTATCCCTATAATGGCCTTTAGGACTCGTTATCGACATTACGAGTTCCTTGTTATGCCGTTTGGCTTAACAAACGCACCGGCCGTATTCATGGACCTCATGAATCGGGTGTGCAAGCCATACCTGGATAAGTTCATGATTGTGTTCACTGTTGACATTCTTATTTACTCTTAGACCAAGGAAGAACATGAGCAACATCTGCGAGCTATCCTGGAGCTTTTGAAGAATGAACAGTTGTATGCTAAGATGTCAAAGTGTGAATTCTGGATTCGCGAGGTGCAATTCTTGGGTCATGTGGTGAACAAGAATGGAATTCATGTCGACCCTGCCAAGATCGAGGCAATAAAGAATTGGGAAGCCCCAAAGACGCCAAGTGAGATATGACAATTTCTGGGGTTAGCAGGCAATTACAGATGATTCATAGAGAATTTTTCAAGTATTGCCCATCCGTTAACATTCCTAACCCAGAAAGATAGGAAACTCGATTGGGGAAAGAAACAAGAAACAACTTTACCGACATTGATGAATACACTCTGCGACGCACCTATCTTATCTTTGCCTTACGATATCGATGGATTTGTGGTATATTGTGATGCTTCTCGACAAGGTCTTGCTTGCGTGGTGATGCAACGAGACCGAGGAATCGCGTACGCGTCACTTCAATTGAAGGTGCATGAGAAGAACTATACCACTCACGACCTTGAACTAGGTGCAGTGAATTTCACGTTGAAGATTTGGCATCATTACTTCTATAGAAAACGCTGCACAATTTTTACAAATCACAAGAGTCTGCAGCACATATTTGATCAGAAGGATTTGAATATGAGACAACTAAGATGGGTTGAACTGTTGAATGATTACGACTGTGAGATTAAGTATCACCTGGAGAAGGCGAGCGTTGTAGCAGACGCCTTGAGCCGCAGGGATTACGCAAAACCACTAAGGATGCGAGCCTTGGAACTGACCATACAGACAAATCCCGCTACTCGGATTCGTGAGGCTGAGCAAGAGGCGCTTAAACCAGAGAACCTACAAGCTAACGCATTACGTGGAATGGGAGCGCAATCGTTGCCCAAGGAAAATGGAACATTGTACTCCCTGAAGCGAATTTGGGTTCCATTCTTTGGCGACCTATGGACTATTATTTTGGATGAGGCTCATAAGTCAAGGTACTCTATACATCTGGGATCAGATAAAAGGTACCAAGACTTAAAAGGATTTTCTTGGTGGCCTAACCTTAAGGGCGACATTGCTACTTATGTCGGAAAATGCCTTACATGCGCTAAGTTAAGACGGAATATCAAAAGCCTTCAGGATTACTGCAACAACCTGAAATTCCCGTATGGAAATGGGAACAAAGTGATGGACTTCATTACTAAGTTACCCCTAACCTCGAGAGGTCACAACATGGGTTGGGTAATCGTTGATCGACTTACGAAGTCCGCACATTTTTTTACCCACCCGTGAGAAGGATAACACTTGGAAGCTGGCCGAAATATATCTTAAGGAGATTGTGGCACGACATGGTGTGCCTGTTTCTATTATATCGGACCGAGAAGGTCGGTTCATGTCAAGGATTTGGCAATCATTCCAAAAGGCCTTTTGATCACAACTGAATCTTAGTATGGCCTTTCACCCTCAAACAGACGGCCAAAGTGAACGAACGATACAAACTTTGGAGGACATGCTGCGTGCTTGTGTGATGGACTTGGGTGGAAGCTGGGATACTCACTTGCCTTTAGTGGAGTTCTCCTACAATATTAGCTATCACACTAGCATCCAGGCCGCCCCGTTTGAAGCATTATATGGACGAAAGTGTAGGTCCCGCTATGTTGGGCGGAGACCGGAGATAAACAACTCATTGGTCCGGATTTGGTCCAGGAAACCACAGACAATATCATTCAGATATGAGACCGTATCAAGACTGCTCGTGATAGACAAAAGAGCTAAACCGACAAACGACGCAAACCATTAGCTTTCGAGGTCGGAGACATGGTATTGCTGAAAGTCTCGCCTTGGAAGGGCATAGTAAGATTTGGTAAACGTGGAAAGTTGAACCAACGGTATATTGGGCCTTTCGAAATCATGGAAAGGATTGGAACCATAGTTTACAAGTTAAAACTACCTGATGAGCTAAGTAGTGTACACGACACGTTCCACGTGTCTAATCTCAAATAAAGTCCTACTCAAGAAATGTTTGTCATCCCAGCGGACGAGATACACAATAACGACAAACTCCAATTTACCAAAGAACCTGTTGAGGTTACAGACTGGAAGGTCCACAAGATACGGAGGAGTCGTATAAAACTAGTTAAAGTTCGTTGGAACTCGCGTCACGGTCCCGAGTATATGTGGGAACGTGAAGACCAAAACAAGTCTAAGTAGCCACATTTGTTTCAAGGCTCCCCTGAAACCGATAACATGACTTGAATTTCAGGACGAAATTCTTTTAACAAGGGGAGAATGTGACAACCGGCAAAAATAATGGCAATTCCGTACAACTTAAACGCTTGATTAAACATTTAATTTCGCTCATTACGGTTTAATTATTGCATGATTAGGTCGTGAAAAGTCTAGCAATCATAGGATATGGGTAAAAAGGCTAAACAATATTAACACAATCGCCATGTTGTGAGAAAACCGCAAACTATGTCCTAATATGTTGGCAAAATGCTGAAAACACCATTCACCTGAACACACTATTCATGCCAGCAAGTTCCGAAAGCGGTCTAAACGAGCGACGAAGGGCATGAAAGCACATGGTAGATGAAATACAAATAAAAATCCCTAACTAGGTACCCTAATCACTCAAACACCTTAACTTTCCGGTAAACGCTTATAAATGCATTTTGTCCGTTCTACGACAAAATTTAACTGAAATAAAATGTCTGCGACACTAGAATCTATCATTTTAGTGTACGTAAGACTTATAACTAATGTATACACCTTAAATAGGCTTGTGGATACCAACAGAATATTCGAATCACAAGTTTCTGGTACATCGTCGCAACGGTCACAACTTCGACGTTTTCGCGCCGACGAACTAGTTAATCACATTTTCACCACCCAAACAACTAAACGAACATCCTAGTGAACTAGTTAACCACATTTTGGCGTAAAAAAATATTGCCGTAACACTAACGGTGCAAGAACCTATCAAATCCACTAAACCCCTAAACTTTTTATAACTTTACATCTTATTTTTTTATATAACTTTTTATAAAAAATAAATAAATATAAACCTATACCCCCCCCCCCAATTTGGTCATGGTGGGCCTCATACCAATCACCTACAACTTCAAGATTGGTGAAAGAATCATGGTTTATGAAGATTTTTAATAGATTTGAAAGATCTTGAATTATTATTATAACTTACCACATCCTTCCATCAAATTCTTATAAAAAAACCAAGAACACTCCCTTTTCCCCCTTCTTGGTCGTGGCTCACACAACCCCATATACACCCTCCTTTTTCAAATTAAAATCACCATAATTTCACCCTAATTAAGCCCTTTCAAGACCATCTAAGCATCATTGATACATGGAGAACCATTAGAGCTTTGGTTGGAGCATAATCACTTCTTAATCATCATTTTAAGACACTTGCAAAGTTGTAAGCCTCCTACTTATCATTTTTAAGATTGTTATCATGTATAGATCATGAAAGTACAAGTTGATCATCTTGAAAATAAAGAAAAATTTCACTTAAAACCCTAAACCAAACCTAAACAACTTACTAATAATGAAGTATTATGTGATTATTATGTGCTTTAGGGTTGTATGAGTTGTATGATCTTGTTGATTTTTTAAAGTAGGATGATTAGTCATGAGATTTATGATGATCATGTTGTTTATTTAGTGTAGTAACTTATATAAGTGATGATCTTGTTATGTTAAGTTTAAAAATATGATTTAAACAACTAGATGTTTAAATCATGAAAGATCATCACCAATATGTTCATGAGCTCTACATATATATGTGTTTAAACTTGAAAGGTTAAGGATTTAATGAACTAAACATGGTGATTAAGAACGAATAAATGTGATTTTTAAAAGTAACAAGTGATTTAATGAATGGTTATGAAAACCACACTTAAAAGCCTTGGATTTCAAGACATAAAAGTCTTGGATTTTTAAGGAAATTTATATATATAAGTGCTCATGAATTAAGAAAATAAGTAGTAGAAATTGTTTACTTAATGTTGTGAATTGTTGAGATTAGTAGATTAATGTTGATGGTAAATTGGAAATGATTTTAAACATGTTTGGAATACATGGGAAAAACGCCATAGTTTAGGGAAACTATGGCAAAATTTTATAAAAATCTAATCGTGATTAAAAAGAGATTAATGGGGTGATTAACATGGTTAATCGTGATTAGTAAACTTAATTGTGATTAACGACCCTAATCATGATTAGACAAACCCTAATGATGATGGTTAAGTCCTAACCATCTAAGAGTTTATATAAACTCAAAAAGATACTTTTAAAACATAAGAATGGGTAAAGTTTTTAAATAAAACAATAAATATAATTTTTGGATAATTATATATATATACATGTAAAATACCCTATTTGGTATGTGTTACATGCATAATGTGTGTATATTATTTGTATGTATTAGCCTTAGGAATACGTACAAAAATGTTAAAAATAATACACATGAACAATTTACACTTACAAATAACCGAAACCTCACAAACATTCGCAAGCAGGACGATAGTCGTGAACCTTCGCGAGAACCCAAAACACACTTGTGTAATACCATAACTCAAGGCGTGAACATCGGATGACGCTTTATGTGTCATCGGCGAAACGGACAACTTCGACACAAAAACTACATATATTAACCGAACGTTGCGACAAGTTCAAAAATAAACTATTTTTAGACACTTCATATATATATATCAGCGACAACGAAAGCCGGGAAGTTCAATAAGAAAAATAACACTAAGGGTGGTTCTAAAAATTTACTAATATGGTCATGTCATACTTAGTAAATTTTTTTCACAAATATTGGTCTAGATTATAAAACGTTGGGCTTTTAAAATTGATTTTGGGCTTATAATAACATAAATGTTGGGCTAAGCCCAATACCATAAATACATGGGCAAAGGCCCATTTTCTAAAATACTTATAAAATCCCACTAGCAATAACTTATAGAGCTGGGGCTAGGCCCAAATGCCATAATAAGACATGGTTTAAGCCTAAACCACTAAATTGTGGGCTAAGCCCAAAGTAAAATACATGTACATTTTTATAAATATATATTGTACAAGTACATTATAAATACGGTATACCTACACGTATAATACGGTATACCTACGCGTATAAATACGATATACCTACACGTATAATACGGTATACCTATACGTATAAATACGGTATACCTCCGCGTATAAATACGGTATACGAACACGTATAAAGCGTAAAAATACAAGTATACATACGGTATATGTATATGTATTAAAGACTCTAGTACATGATGATATACTCACATACACTTGTTGAAGTGTACTCTCTCACTAATGTCGTACATATACGACAACGTATTTCGACGTTAAAAATAAATAGTTTCAACACTTTGATCAAGTAAAGATATACACTTATATTTGTGTAACAAATATAAAGTCTCGAATCAAAATATACCAGAAACAAATGCCAACATATTATTAAATTATACAAGTGTTCCAAAAACGAAATGGAAATAATAAATGTTCAAGATGAACAACGAGTACAAGGTTTAGGAAGGACCGATGTGTCTAAAGAGTTAGAACCCTTATAGGTTGACTCGCGTTTGCAGAACACGTTGATTGAATATATCTCTCTCAGGAACGCAAAGCAGTGAGTTCATGTCCCCCTTTTCTCTTAACTGTTTTCGGATTTATAACTCTCGGGGGTGAAATACATGTTACAAATGTTTCAAGGGGTATGATTTGGCTATGAAATGAACTAGGAGATCATGTGAGCATAGACTGAAACTGAAATGCCATTAACTCTTATAAGAATCATGGACAAAGGTTAGATCTAACGGGTACGGCCGAGCCCCACTCATGGTCCATTTGTGACTACTTAGAGTGCTTTTGTGTCCCAGTCGAGGTGATTCGACAACGATCAAGGGGATTTGACAAAGTCAAGGTGATTTGATACAGCCGAGGGGATTCGACACAGTCGAGGGGATTCGACACTAATAATAGCCCACTCTGGTAGGGTACTCCCTATGTCTTCACATATATTAATGTCCTTGCAAAACATTAATTGATTTGTTCATAGACGCTTTATATACCTGTTTTCAAAGGAATCTCTCAAATGTTTACAAGTTTATTGGAACTCATACAAAACGCATGAACTCGCTCAACTTTTGTTGATGTTTTCAAAATTACATGTATTTCAGGAAACAAGATGGATCTTGGGCGCGGGTGTTGTTTTCAAGATGTAAATTTCAAGTTTAGATGTCATCCACTTTTGTTGGTTTGTAACTTAACCGGAGGTCATGTTGATTGAAACTTAAATGACTTATGTTTGTAATGTTTTAAACTCTTGAATGGATGGACATCATTTTAATCATATAGTTGTTTGTTATAATCGAATGCAATGAAAACTGATCAAGTCACACGCACACGCTTCCGCAAATGTCAGGGTGTGACATGAGGAACCCCCGGTCCACCATATTCAACTACCCTAACATACTCTGGTTGTCGAACTGGTTCCGGCTGAGCTGGGCCTCCTCTTTGGCGAGTGGTTGGACCTCTCTTCCTACCAGCTCTGCTAGATGAACCTTCACCTGACATTCTGCTAAACAATTCAAGATTGACAAGACAAAGCAAAACAGATTATTAGTAACGAACTATGTTTGGTATTTTTTAATATATTCTTTTGATTTTTGAAAATTTTTAAGAAAATGGCATAACCGTATAGCATTTCATTCGCGGTTAAAACCGAAGATAAGTTAACAAAATCGGGGTACCGTTTACAAAAGCATAAGTTATAAACAACCTAGCCCGAATGGAGATTGAGTACGGGCGAAGTGTTTTGTACCTCTACGTGCATATAAGTAAACCCAAGACCAAACTTAAACCCAAGACTCGACCCAAAATACAAGACTCAATGTACACTACCTCCTCCCAGCACTTTAATTGTCCTCAACTAAATCCCAAGTGCCAAAACCAACTAACATTGAGTGTCGAATGAATTAAAGTTAAAAACTTTATGATAGCCTTAGTGAAAACGGGTCAAAATTATGTACTAATCCTCAAGATCATCTAAAAAATAACCAACCCGAATCCCCACATTCGATTTTTACCAAACCCTAGATCATGGTAGCATAAACATGTGTAGAATGCACTAAACCGAGCCACCCGCAACCTGCATTATACTGAAATACCCGAAACAAGCCAACCGCAACCTCAAACTGCCCCTAACCATGGCAATACATAAAACTAAAACAAGACCCGACATTCCAGCTAACACCAAACTAAGTAAGAACTGAAATAACCGACTCATAGAACAAAGATTACAAGAATACATACCCTGGATTCGAGTTAAGCAAGAGAAACTACAAGAAATCCAGTTGAAGCTTGAAACCCGAAGAAAAATCCCGTTTTTATGGTGAAAAGAGTGGAAATTATGGTAGAAATCGGTTGGGTGATGATTATAGGTGAAATGGAAGTGTGATTGTGGGTGAAAATGGCGGATTTACGGTAGAAGGTGATGAGGGATGGAGGTTTGCGGCGGAATGGTGAGAAGAAATTAGGTTAAAATGATGAAATTTAGGTTTAAACATATCTCGGCTGCAGATAAGGTCTCTGGCGGCCCGCGACATACTTAATATTATGTATCGTGGGCCGCCAGCGAGTGAAAGAATTCCGGAGCCATTAGTCTCTAGAGGGCGGCGACAGAGAGACATGTGTCTCTCGCGCCCCGCCAGAAGCCGATTTTCACAGAAGGTTTTGTCTTTTGACCAGTTTCATGCCTTAGAAAAATTTTCAAACATTACCAAACCTCCCAAAACTCAACCCAAAATTTTTCTAACACTGGAACTTACCTGAAAACTCGTTTTTCTCGCCAATCCCTGCACATCCTCAGTAATGAATCCCTACAAACGACTTGAAACAAAAAAACAAAGACCAAAACACTACCGAAAACAACCATTAGCTACGAAAAATAAGCAAAATAAACGAAAATACAAACGGTACAAACTCTACACTTGAGATCACTCAAGACACTAAACGGTGGTGTTTGGAATGTCTTCGAGAGGAGTTTCCCCCCTCTCGGTCTTGTCAATCGGGCCACCTAAATAATGCTTCAATCTATGGTCGTTCACCTTCCAAGTTCCTTTAGTAACTTCATGAAATAACTCAATCGCGCCATACGGGAACACCTCCTTCACAACATAAGGTCCCGTCCATTTCGCCTTCAACTTTCCAGGAAATAACTTGAACCTCGAATTATAAAGAAGCACTTTATCACCGACTTTGAACTCCTTCAATCCCTTAAGCTTCCTTTCATGCAACGCTTTCGTTTTCTCCTTGATATTCCAAGAACGCTCATACGCCGCATCTCTAAGGGCTTCTAACTCACAGATTTGGAAATACCTCCTCCTAGCCGCTGGAGTAAGATCTAAATTTACGGTTTTAAGAGCCCAAAGCGCTCGGTGCTCCAATTCTACCGGAAGATGGCATGCTTTGCCATAGACTATCATAAACGGTGTGGTCCCTAAGGGTGTTTTGTTGGCGATACGAATTGCCCACAAAGCATCATCAAGTTTATCCGACCAATCCTTACGACTCTTGCCTACCATTTTCTCTAATATTCTCTTCCCTCCCCTATTTGCATTCTCTACTTGACCGTTCGTTTGTGGATGGTACGCGGTAGACAAATGGTGGGTAACTCCATAACGCTTTAATGCCTTCTTCATCACGACATTACAAAAATGTGATCCTCGTTCACTAATGATGGATTTGGGTATACCAAAACGAGTAAACAATTTCTTTAGGAATTTCACCACCATCCGGACATCGTTCGTAGGCAAAGCTTGAGCTTCAACCCACTTCGAAACGTAATCTATCGCCACGAGGATGTACCTATTCCCATTCGAGGAGGGGAAAGGTCCCATGAAGTCAATGCCCTATACGTCAAAGATTTCAAGAATTTGAATGGGATTTTTGAGGCATCTCATTCTTGGATGAGATATTGCCGGTACGTTGGCAAGCATCGCACGTCCTAACGAATTCTAAAGCATCCTCAACTACCGTAGTCCAAAAGAAACCGCAATCAAAGACTTTTGTGCGGTAGTGTGTGCACCATGATGACCTCCCATCAACCCCTCATGCACGTGTCTAAGAATATCTATACCCTATTCTTTGCTAACACACCTCCTAAGAATACGATCTACTCCTATCCTAAAAAGGTAAGGATCATCCCACATGTATTTCTATGACACTTGTGCTCCGTAAACACCACACAAAGTAGGACAAAATATTTTATCAAAGGAACAATGTGTTTTGGTCTCAAAATTTGTTTATTTGTGTTTTACAATTTCACGTTTTGATTCTAGTTCATTTTCAAGCTTTAAATCGCTTTCTGAAAAGTTATACGCGAACTGATGCAAAAACGTAATCAGTTCAATGCGGCAAACACTCGGGAACAGTGACATAGGCTTAACATACCCTAAATAACTTTTATATAACTTAGAAATAGGTTTTGAAGGCTTTGGTGTGTCAAAAACAAGTTTATTCACTCTTAGGGACTATTTGCGTCAAACTACGAAAGTCTACTGAATAGTTCAGTAATGAACATTTCGGAACTTGATCATAAGCTAAACGTACCCTAAATATCCTTTACATAGCTTAGAAATAGGCTTTGAGGGGTTCGTTATGCGAAAATATGCTTATTTGATCAACAGGGACTAAAAGCGTCAAAAACTGCGTAAGTTTGCATTTACGCGCATAACTTACGTTCTGAATATATCCGGACATCCAAAAATTTTTGTAATCATTGAAATATTTTATTTTAGTGTTTGGAATGTTAGAATTTCACTCGTCGTGTAATTTGGATCGATTTCGCGTTCGTTACGACTCCCGTCGTAATTAACAAAACAACGCGATCGTACGACCAAACGAACCGACATCCGAGATGTTTTTGAGCATTTTTCATGTTCCCTATGCTTTAACATCCTTGTAGAGCCTTGAAAATGGGTTAACGGGGTTTAAACGCATCAAAAATGGCCTAAACGAGTTGTAGGGACCAAAACTGTCAATTTTCAAAAGTTTCTGGTAGCTGGCATGTGGTGGCGCTGCGCCACCACTATATGGTGTTGCTGTGGTGTGACGCCATAGCCTCATCTAGACAGAAACTTCAATTTTGGCACCCAGGTTGAATTTCAGGGGCCTAAGTGTAACTTTTTCAATACCGTTTGATGGTTTTGGGGCTGCCATAATATTCTAAATCAATGGGCACACATGTATGGTCCAGATCGAAGCTCAATTATCGAGGAACGATCCTAACGGTTGTCCAAAATCTATATAAACCCACCATCTTCATCATTTTCACTTGCACATTTGCTCTCAATTTCTTCTCTAAGTTGAAGCTCTCCTTGTGAAGCTTCATACCTGAGAAATTTTGAGTTCAAATCTTCATAGCTTGGACCCTTTGTAAGTTTCTTTCATGCTTGTTATCATATTTCAAGCGTGAAAGTCAAACAGTGTTTGACTTTCTGCTTTGACCAGTCTTTGGTCAACACGAGGTTCGTTTGAACTTCGCAACATGAGCGTAATCACGATGGTTATAGTCCCTTGTGACTATACATACTGATTACCACGTTGATTAGGTGTAGTGACGATTCATAGTTTCGGTCAAAATACGCGTCTATGCGTATTTTGCAACCAAACTATTCTTGGGTATCAAAACCGTTTGTTTTGATATCAAACTTGTTTTCTAACTTTGTTAAACATGTTTTAACATGTTTAACTCGTCACTTTTAGTTTAGTGCTTGTTTAGACTCGTAAGATAAGCGGTCTAAACAACCGTTTAGACTTTCGAACCCGACCCTTTTGGTCGATCATTAGGATCCGACAAAACATGTATTGTGACCATAGTTGTATAGGGAATAACCTTCCGAGGTTATACCTTATGGTCACTTCGTTTAGTTAGTCGTATGATAAGTAGTTTATATGCCTTAGGAAAATGACCAAAATGCCCTTTTTGCGCATAATTTCATTTTAAGCATATGTAACACATGTTTTGACATCTAAACTGATTATATAACCTAATTAGATATGTAAAGGCATATAATACTTGTCATAGGACTAGTTAGGCATCCCGAACGTGCTTTCGCGCGAATGACGCGTTAAAGTAGCATAAGCTACCTTAATGGGTCGTAAGCACTTAGGATAGGTTCCGATTTAGAATGTAGGCATTGTTAAACCATATCACATGAGTTCCAATACTCATTTGGTTTACAAGACCTCATTCTACCTGATCTTCCGATTTAGGTGTCGATTCACTAACATAGTGTCCGTTACACTAGGAACCACTTCAACACTTGAACTCTTGGTCTTTTGAGCTTTGTTATACCCTTTGAACCGGAACTATACGCAATCCCAAGCGAGTACATAGTTCCCCTCTTTTACCGTTTTCAAATGTTTTGGGGTGATTCATATGTGTAATTGATTTGTTTTCGAAATGTATGGCATATATGTGTTCACTAAGTGCTTTTATGTGTACTATTCCGATTATGCAAATGCGATGTTTATCCGAATTCCTAAAAGATCTACCTATCTTCATAGTTAGATTCTTATAGGATATTTGAAGTACAGACTTAGAATCTTCCTATCTTCATAGTAAGGTTTTTAAGAAGTACTTTACGACTCAATGGTTGGTTTTGTGTAGATTATTGGTGATTTAGATAACGAAACTAGATAATACAGTAAGCACATGGTGGATACGCTGCTGGTACTTCCTATATGTAAGTGTTCTTATTGTATTACCCTTCGTGGCGTTATCCCGAATCACTATTAGGATTTAGGATGTTGTGGTACAATGATACGATGTTACGAGAACCTGATCCCTGTAGTATCTATCTATCTTCATAGTTAGATGTATATGGGATGTTTAGAGTACTGATATTGGAGTCCTTGTTTGGATTTATTGTATACTTTAATGCGAGTTTGACGAGACGATGTGGCGAGAACCCGATCCATGTAGTATCTATCTATCTTCATAGCTAGACATATATGGGATGTTTAGAGTACTAATAATGGAGTCTTTGTTTGGATTCATTGTGTACTTTAATGCGTGTTAACGAGTTGGAAAGAGTTAACGATTTATGTGTTTATGTGGTAGTTGTGATTTAGATAACGAAACGGGTGTAATAAAATAAGAACATGGTGGATACGCCGCTGGTACTTCCTATATATAAGTGTTCTTATTTTATTATTCTTGTAGCGTTATCTGAATCACTTTAGGATTTTGTGTATGATTGTTTCAAGGTTTGATTATCGAAATCTTCATAGAATCTCCCATATTTTTAGATGTTAGATTCTTAGAAAGATATTTGAAGTATTATCATGACTCATTGAGTTGATTTATATAATACTTACATAAGTTTTGATTTATTTCAAAACATTTATTATTAATCCTTGATTGGATTTCTAATAACATATTAACAAGTTTTTACGATGGTTTAAATGAGATTACGATGTAAGGCATAAAATGACTTAGTAATAATCATATTGCCATATACAAACTTATTTTGTCACGAGTTTTCACAATTAAGATTATGTATTGCAATACTAAATTTTTTTGCCATTCTTTGGCTTCAAGATTTATTTTTGATTAACAGCTCTCGTAGCTGTTAAAGTATTGCAATACCAAATGTTTTGCCATTTACTTGGCTAATAAAACCTATGTATTCGCCGACATTTTTATGCTGACTGTTTTTCACATATGTTTCAGGTTTTCAACCATTCAAGCAGGCAACGAATAGGACTGCATTCGGGCCTTATACTTCTAAAACAAAAGAACAATTACATGTATTATTTGTTTGTAAAAACGATGTTAACGATATTGAAACGATTTAGTACCGGTAGTTGTGAGCAATTTGTAACGTGACTCCCCGATATTTCCACCGCGTGTTGTTGTATTACGCGATTGGGGTGTTACAGATTGGTATCAGAGCACTGGTTATAGGGAATTAGGTTATTAGCATGCCTTAAACCTAGTCTATAACCTTCCTAGGACCCAAACGTGAGTAGACTTTGGAACTCTTTCCTAAATCCTCATCCTTATTCGTGCCATAACTACTCTATGATTTACAAATCATCTAGCCTTAGATGATTTATCCTAAACCTTAGGCTTTATGCCTTGGGATATTCCTCAAGATGTTTTCTCAAAACATTTTCATTGAAATATTTTTCAAAATGTTTTCTTAAATGTTTTTGTCAAAATATTTCGCAAACATGTTTTTATCTTAAACGATTTGTATCAAAATATTTCTTTAATGTTTTTCCTCAAACGTTTTTCATCGAAATCTTGGGATTTAATAATGTGAACACATGCAATCTGGAAGGGTGGATGCCTGTACCCCGACTTTTCTGGCTAAGGTTAGAGTGTTCGTATAAATCCGCATTATCGGACCAGTCATTCTTACCTGGAAACTCTTAGGGTGAGTGTCCACTTATAGGCTTAAGCATGTCTTCGTGAAGCATTATAAAAACCCATCCATCTTGACCCTACCAAACGATTTCTAAGCGACCTTTGTAACACTACTCATTCATATTACCCTTGGTAATATGTTTGCTCTTCACGACAATCGAAACATCTTTCCTTTCCCAATACTATTTCATCATATTACCTTCGGTGATATGTTTGATTCGACACAGTTAAAATAAATTTCATTTCATGATACTACGAGATCCTATTTTATTTTCAAAATACTACCTTTTTTTTTTCAAAATTTCAAATTTTTACCATTTGGATGAGAATTTTCAAAATTTCAACACAAAGTTTCTTTCTTTAAAAAAAAAAATAAATAAATTAAATTTAAAAACATTTTATATTAAAGACAATAATTTTTTTTAAATAATAAAGGAATTTATAACACAAACCATTAACTTGGTTTGTATTCTCTCATTCAAAATGTAATAAAAATCTATTTTCAAGCAACTCTTGTTTCAAAACAAAATCCACAACACCATATATTCTAAGTACAAGAACAAGACCAATGAACAAGATTCTACTAGATCAAAGTTTTCATAATACAATAATGTTACAAACTCATAACAATTGGATAAATCTAACTTATTTGGTTTTCTCTATAGCTGTACTTTCAAAATGCCTCCTCGATGAGATGCACAACCTCAAACCGACGAAGAAATCGCAGCCCTTGTCGCTTAGCAGATGGTTGTTGTGCTTCCAAACATAGTAACCCAGGTTCATCAGATATACAACAACAATAACAACAACAACACCCATTGTAGTTTCAAGACCTTCAATTCAGCCAAACCGCTAAAATTTTCTGGGTCTGAAGGAGCAACTGCACTCCTACAATGGTTCGAAAGTATAGAAAGCACATTCTGCCATGTTCAGTGTCCCAATGAGCGCAAGGTAGATTTCGATTCGAGTGTCTTTAAAAGGAGAGCACTCACTTGGTGGAATGGTATTATGAGAGACCGAGGTGTCGATGTAGCAATGGAACTGGCGTGGGAAGAATTTAAAGATCTTATGAAGAAAGAATTGTAGGATCGGTTTGTGACCCAAACGAGTCGTTCAGAAGAGATTTTATCAGTTTCAGATGCGGAAAATAAGAAACTGACTTTGAAACAGCTTGAATATCACTTTAAATCTCTTGTATATTGATTTAACAGCTATTACATTCACGAGATATACCGGCAGCACTTCAGCATCAAATCATGCCGAATTGATAGCACTATATGATGCTGGTCGAGAATGCGTGTGGTTGAGATCAATGATTAATCATATACAAGAAGCATGCGGATTAGAACAGGTCAAGAAGGAGCCGACGATTATTTATGAAGACAACACTGCTTGCATAGCTCAGATCAGAGAAGGTTACATCAAGGGTGATCGAACAAAGCACATCTCACCAAAGTTCTTCTCAACATATGACTTGCAAAAGGAAGGGGAAATTGATGTTCGACAGATTAAGTCAAGTGGAAATCTAGCTGACATGTTCACGAAATCTTTACCTAGAAGCAGTTTCAAGCAGCTATAACACAAGATCGGTCTTCGTAGATTGAAAGATGTTTGTTGAATTCAGGGGGAGAATTATACATGCTGTACTCTTTTTCCCTTAACTAAGTTTTGTCCCACTGGGTTTTCTTAGTAAGGTTTTTAATGAGGCAGCATAGCTGATCCGGAAGTATCCGTTTATTTATTCAGGTCCTGAAGTACCTATTTAACATCATCCTGAAGTATGTTGTTAAACTGTGTATAATTCTAAATGTCTGAGGGGAGTGTTATAAACCAGACATTTTAGGCCCAACCCATTACTTATGGGCTTTAGGGTTTATAGCTATGTTCATCTATATATTGTAATGTTTTTATTCAACATTACAATATATAGATAAACATAACCATAAGCCCTAAAGCCCCATAAGTAATGGGTTGGGCCTAAAATGTCTGGTTTATAACACTCCCCCTCAGACATTTAGAATTATACAAAGTTTAACAACATACTTCAGAATGATGTTAAATAAGGTACTTCAGGACCTGAATAAATAAACTGATACTACTGGATCAGCTATGCTGCCTCATTAAAAACCTTACTAAGAAAACCCAGTGGGACAAAACTTAGTTAAGGGAAAAAGAGTACAACGTGTATATTTCTCCCCCTGAATTCAACAAACATCTTTCAATCTACGAAGACCGATCTTGTGTGATAGCTGCTCGAAACTACTTCTAGGTAAAGATTTCGTGAACAGGTCAGCTAGATTTTCACTTGACTTAATCTTGCGAACCTCAATTTCCCCTTCTTTCTGCAAGTCATATGTTGAGAAGAACTTTGGTGAGATGTTCTTTGTTCGATCACCCTTGATGTAACCTTCTCTGATCTGAGCTATGCAAGCAGCATTGTCTTCATAAATAATTGTCGGCTCCTACTTGATCTGTTCTAATCCGCATGCTTCTTGTATGTGATTAATCATTGATCTCAACCACACACATTCTCGACCAGCATCATATAGTGCTATCAATTCGGCATGATTTGATGATGTTGTTGTAAGTGTTTGCTTAGTTGACTTCCAAGAAATTGTTGTGCCGCCGTATGTGAATACATAACCTGTCTGACATTTAGCTTTGTGAGGATCTGATAGATATCCGGCATCAGCATACCCAACAAGCTAGGACTTTTGATCTTTCTGATAGAAAAGACCTTAGTCTAATGTCAGGCCTTGTGTTATTTGCGAGATACATAAGGGCACCGATCGCGCTTAAGTATGGTACTTCTGGACCAAGTACTTCTTCGCCTTCTTCTTGAGGGCGATAAGGATCCTTGTGTGGATCTAGCGATCGGACAACCATAGGTACGCTAAATGGATGTGCTTTATCCATATTGAAACGTACTAACATCTTCTGGATGTAGTTTGATTGACGGACAAATGTGCCATTGCACAGATACTCAAATTGTAGTCCGATACATAATTTCGTCATACCAAGATCTTTCATTTCAAATTCCTTCTTTAACAACTGAGCAGCTTTCTCTATCTCTTCAGGAGATCCGATGATGTTGATATCATCAACATAGACTGCTATTATAGTGAAATTTGAGAGTGATATTTTTATAAAAACACATGGACTGATTACATCAGACTTGTATCCTTCTTTTTTCGAGATATTCACTAAGTCGATTGTACCACATACGACCAGATTGTTTGAGACCATATAAAGATCTCTGGAGCTTTATAGAACATATATCTCGAGGTGTTGATTTTAATGCTTCAGGCAATTTTAATCCTTTAGGGATTTTCATGTAGATGTCATTTTCAAGTGTCCTGTATAAGTATGCGGTGACGACATCCATTAGTCTCATATGAAGTCTATGTGGTCGAGAATGCGTGTGGTTGAGATCAATGATTAATCATATACAAGAAGCATGCGGATTAGAACAGATCAAGAAGTAAAGATCTCTAGAGCTTTATAGAGATAAAACTGAATTCATTTTATTCAACATTACAATATATAGATAAACATAGCTAGAAATCCTAAAGCCCATAAGTAATGGGTTGGGCCTAAAATGTCTGGTTTATAACACTCCCCCTCAGACATTTAGAATTAAACACAGTTTAACAACATACTTCAGGATGATGTTAAATAGGTACTTCGGGACCTGAATAAATAAACTGATACTACTGGATCAGTTGTACTGCCTCATTAAAAACCTTACTAAGAAAACCCATTGGGACAAAACTTAGTTAAGGGAAAAAGAGTACAATGTGTATAATTCTCCCACTCAATTCAACAAACATCATTCAATCTGCGGAGACCGATCTTGTGTGATAGTTGCTCGAAACTGCTTCTTGGTAAAGATTTTGTGAACAGGTCAGCTAAATTTTCATTTGACTTGATCTGGAAAACATCAATTTCCCCTTCTTTCTGCAAGTCATATGTTGAGAAAAACTTTGGTGAGATGTGCTTTGTTCGATCACCCTTGATGTAACCTTCTCTGATCTGAGCTATGCAAGCAGCATTGTCTTCATAAATAATCGTTGGCTCCTTCTTGATCTGTTCTAATCCGCATGCTTCTTGTATGTGATTAATCATTGATTTCAACCACGCACATTCTCTACCAGCATCATATAGTGCTATCAATTCGACATGATTTGATGATGTTGCTGTAAGTGTTTGCTTAGTGACATCACCTATTGCATTATGAAATTATAACATCATACGAAATTAAATGTTCATATAAGACAAAAGTTAGTTTGTAGGTTCGCGTGAAATATATGTAGTTCGCTTGAATTGTATTTAGGTGAGTTCGCTTGAACCGAAATGTGTATGTTCAAGCGAACTAGGAAGTACTATAAATAGGTGTCATGGCTTTTCATTTGTAACGAATTCCAGATTTGATACCGATGTGTTTTACGAGGTGAACCAGTTCGGTTGAAAGCTTGTTTGAGAAACATGGATTCTGAATTTTACAACGCGTTTGCTTCAACCCCGACTACTCCGACTGAAATTGCTAAAAACATGAACATGGAAAATGAAACCGGAACGTTGCAAAAACCCCCGAAACTTATGGGAATTGAAGAATATCATGGGTGGAAAAATCGTTTTGAAAATTGGGTTCAGGCAAACCATCTAAGAGCTTGGGAAAGTATTGAAACAGCATACATCAGACCACAGACTGCTATGAATGTTGATAAAATTATCTCGGAGTTTTCAGACTTAGAGAGAGAAAGTTATAAAGGAGAGAAAATGATGATAAGTCTGTTGCAGCAAGCTATCAAAGAGGATATATTTGTTTTGCTTCAGCATGATGGAAATGCGTTTTTGATCTGGAAAGCTCTTGAGAAGAAATTTGAAGGAAGTACAGAGATGTTACAGAGTAAAGCAGCGTTACTGAAAAAGGAGTTTGAGTTGTTTACGAACATGCCTGGCGAGACTACAAAGACTCTCATTGAGAGATACTGCCATCTTATGCGCACCATGTCTCAATTGAAGATTACTAAAACTCCAGCAGAATGGGTCGAAAAGCTTGCTGATGCTTTACCACAAAAGGAATGGGGTATATATCTCATGATTCTGAAGAATTCTGGACAGTTTAGCAGATTGTCGATTGGTCAATTTATTGAAAAACTGGAAGCATAGGATCTTGAACAGCAGAAAATTGCAAGAATGAACAGTTCAAGCCATCAACAAGACATCAAACTGTACTACAAGGGAAATGTTCAAACTGTTGAAGCAAGTCCAAAGATCCAAACCGCGTTTAGTGCAGGAAAATCATCTGGATCAGGCAGTCAAAGTACAGTCAACACTAGTGGGTTTTCAAGTGTTAATCCTCCAAGTGTTCAAAGTGTGAGTGTTGGAAATGGGCATATGATTCAGTGCAATGTGGCATTGCATCTTCAAAATGGTCAAAACTTTTCTGAAGAAGTGGTGAAAAATCATATGGGTTTACTAGTTACTGCATTGGAATCTTATGAAGGATTGATTGCTGGAAAGATCGGAAATCCGATGCTAACGAAGGAAGATTATGACCAGATCGATGCAGAAGAATTAGAGCTCATGGACATCAAATGGTGTCTAGCTAGTGTCCTGAGAAGAGCTGAAAAGTTCAAAATGATTACAGGACGACATGATTTTTTGGATGCTCATCTTTCAGCTTTAGGTTTTGATAAATCTAAAGTTACTTGTTTTAAATGCAGGGAGAAAGGTCATTTCAAGAGAGAGTGCAAGAACCAAGAAGCAAGTGGAGCAAAGAATCCTTTTGGAAAAGATGATTACTATAGAAAGTCTATATATCAACAAATCAATGTTCAACCACATCAACAAAAGGATTCACAAACAGCTCATGGAAAAAATGATCGAAGATGCAAACAGGAAAGCTTACTATGGCATCATTGATCAAGATGACGAGAAAGTGACTCAAGGTTTTAGCTGGGACAAGTACATTCCAGCTGATCCTAATGTTAAAGCTTTTATTGCTCAGATTGTTCAAAAGCCAGAGTTGATAAAGGAATGGATGGCTGTATTATCTGATGATGAAGAGAAAGATGAAGAATCTGTTTCATCTGAAAACAGTTCAACAGATAACGGTGATGATGAAAAGCTTGAACAGATAAACCTTGGAAAAACACATTTATCTTCTGTCAGATTTGAATTTTATTTTGCAGATAAATTGAAGAAACTCAAAGAGAGAAAATCTGCAAAAGAATTGAAGGAAATCAAAGTGATTGAGAAGATAGTGGAAGTGGAAAAGGTAGTTAAAGTTGAGAAGATTGTGGAGGTAGAAAAGATTGTTGAAGTCACAAAACCATGTCTTACATGTTCAGTATCTTGCAAACAATGTGAGGAAAAAAAACGAGAGTTTTAGTGAATCAGAGAAGATGAAAGAAAAGTTGTTGTTTGATGTGAAAAATTTGAAAGAATCATACGATGTATTAAACAGAACAGTGAATAGTTTGCAGAAAACTAATTCAGAAAGAGAAGCTGCTTTGAAGATGTTGAATGCAACAATGATGTCGAAGCAGAAAGAGATAAATTTTTACATCGAAGAATGTGCTAAATGGAAGCAAGAGTTGGATGGTGAAAAAGTTGAAAATGAAAGAATCAGAAGATTACTAAGAAGTTATACAAGTTGTGATTACTTAATTGATAGAATTTATCCTACTATTGCAGGTTTTGAGGCGTTTAAAGACGAAGACAAGAAGTCAAAGAAGAAGAAGGATACTGGTAAGAAACAGAGTGTCAGTTATAATAAGTGTCCGCCTCCAATTTGGGAAGTGTATTCGCCTAGAAAACCGAATGAGGAACAAGTCCAAAAGGCAGTCAATCTAAAGTTAGAGTCCGAGTTAACCGATGTATTACCAGAAAACATTGACGTCACGTTCACAGCGTCCGATACAGATCATGAGCCCGAATTAATAAAAAGAATGGTCGATCAGGTGTTGGATAGGGATGAGGAGTCAGAGTTAAAATCCGAGTCCGAAAGTTCGTGTCAGTCTGTCGGAAGTTCGAGTTCGTCCGAAAAGAGTTCAAAAACGTCAGGAAAACGGGTTTATAGTAAAGATTTTTTGTTGTCAAAATCTAATTTGAAGGATGAAACATTTGAAGTTGCTTATACTTTGAATGATTCTGACAAATTATATTTTGATAAAGAGTTTCCAATAAGAAGTGTTCGATTTGAAATGATCAAAAAGGTTTTCAAAATGACAGAAATTAATATTTCTGAAATAAAAGATTTAAATCTTACTAAAAAACCTAAAAAATACACTTTAAAAGTTCAACAGCGTTTGAACAAGAAAAAAAGTTACAATTCTGGTTCTGGTTTTCAAAAGAAACCAAACTATAATGGTAATTTTAAAAAGAAAGGTCTTGGTTTTATTCCACATGAAAATTATAAAAATGAGAAAATTTCTAAAAATACAAAATTTGTTTCAGGTCCGTCTGCTGAAGAGGAAAAGAGAAGCGCTTTTTGGAGACAATCAAATCAAGAATTTCTTGCTGAGAAGAAGAAAAGTGAAGTTCATCTGAGAAGAGAAACAAGAACTTGTTTTAGATGCAATGAAGTTGGTCATATTGCATGGAACTGTCCCAAAGCAACCAATACGAAACAGGGAGTCTCAGATAAACTTAAATATATTGTTGTTGATAAAACAGAACCACCAACTAAACGATTTAAAGTGTTTAAAAACTCAACATATGAAGTTGGTGAGTGTTCCAAAAGATTTTACAAGAAACGGGGAAATCTTGACAACCAAGCTTGGATTATTAAGAAATCAGATGTAAAATCTGGCGATGAATCTGACTCCACAAAGTCAGATGAGCCACAGGTTGAGATTAAAGCAGAAAACTCAGTGTCTCAAATGGATGATGTTCATTTTCCACCATTGAGTGCTGAGAATTTTAAATCAAAGATTGGAAAAGTTGAAATCTAAATCAATTTTATTCTGAAAAGAATGAATTTAATGTTGAGAAAGCTTTTAATGGAAATGTGAAAAATATTTTTGAGAAAATGGTCAATGGGAAGGTTAAAGGGGTAAAAGAATTTTACGAATCAAAGAAGGCTACTTACAGCCCAACCCCTAGTGAAGTTGAGAAGGTTACACCCAAAGCTGGTCAAGCTTGGGTGTCTGTGTTCTTTACTTGAAAAATCTGACTTGCCGGAGCTCCCAGGTTGGTAAGAGTGGAGCAGGAATCGGCATCATTCTTGAAATGTTTGTATGGTAAATCTACAGGTGATATCTTTTAATTGTTAGATTTTGATTTACAAGTGATTATAGTTGGTGAATAGTGGTTGAAGAAGGTTTTCGACTTACAAGTGGTAAATCAGGGACATTAAGTTGTATCTGATTTTCTACAAATGATTGAGAAACAATGTGATGAACCATTACTTTACAAGTGGTAATCCCAACAGAACTTATTTTCCAGAAAAATCATTTTGGTCAAAATAAACTTAAGTGTTTTGAAATCATAATGAGAAAATAGTTTGTTGAAAGGGGGAGTTTTGATTGTTTATGCCAAGTGGATGGCGATTTGAAGCGATTCGATATCGGTTGTCAATTTTCGTGAATCGTTTGTTTTCAAATTTTCCTAAAATGTGTTTGCATTTTAGGGGGAGTAGAAAATTTCAGAAAATCCAAAAACATTAGAAAATTTGAAAAAGGCAAAAACATGATAAAATTCAAAAATGAGTTTTGGTGTCAAAGAAGAGGAAATGATAGTACATCAGTGGACTATCACAACATGCTAAAGAAATGGAAAGTTAAAAAGTGATAAACGGTCTCACTGATGATGTGCCAGTAGGTTTTTGCACATTTAGTAGATTGTGACGAGATATAAACCTAAATTTCAAACTTGCTTATATCGTGGGGAAACATCTCTCGGATATATGGGTAACCCCCGAAATCTTGTTTGAAAGGTCCCTCTTTCTGAGATACTAGGTCTTTATGCTCAGTGATATCTGGGGTATTATCCCGGGACTTCTGATTTTGCGGAAGGAATGGCCTAGTCCCCGGAGAATACTTTCCGCTTGCTTGAAATATAGCGCTGCCCTCAGCATATATGATAAGACAATAAAATTGCTAATCAATGTTGTTGTAACAAAAGATCCTCTAAAGGGGACCCACCAAAGTCGAACCGTCATCTCTCTGCTGAACGGAAGTTCTGACCTGAGCTCTCACTGTTTCGTACTATAATTTATTCCCTTACAGATATCATCTGTGGTATACTCACCTGTAAGACTGAATATTGGGATCTGGATACGGGAGTATAATCTGAGGTGGGACACGCGATTAAGTTTAAGTGCTTAAGACATTAATCCTGTATCTCGAAACAGTTGAACTTTGTGTGAAAATTTAAGTGGACCAGTATACTGACAATCTAAGTGAATTGTTTAGAACTTAAAATGTTTAAAGCTTAATGGTGTTGGTGATTTGTCTCAAAAACTGATATGATCCTCTTACACAAACTCACAAAAATAGTGTCTGTAAATATTTCTTTACTGCATTTCTTCATATTCAAAAATTTCAAAAAGATTTTAGTGTGTTTTAGCATAAATTTTGAAAAATCCAAAAAGATTTTCGACAAATGGTATTGGAGAGCTGATTTTCAAAATTCCAAGTGCTCAACATGATGACAAATTGGTTTGGGAGAGTGTGTTTAAATGAGAAAAGTTTTTTTTATATGTGTATACAAGTGGTCATCTAAGATTTCTATTAATGATAAATCATTCTGGATAAATTTGAGAGGGAATCTGAATTTATAAATTTGTCAAATGTTAAATTTTGTGAAATTTATTTCTGGGTTAAGAATGTGCAGGTTATTTGAATGATATAGAGCCAGGTTCTGATACCTGAGGACTTTGTAATTTCAACATGCCAGACTGCGATCCCAGCATATCGAAAGGGGGAGTCTGAAGACATCCGAGTAGAGATTGTTCGTGGGGATCTGTTGATGCTGAAGAGAAGGATTTAGAGTGAGATAAGAATCAGGACAAGATTTTGAAAGCACAAAGACTGATAAAGACTGAAGATTGTGAAGACTGACACTTAAGACTCGTCAACATCTGAGGGGGAGTCTGTTGGTGCATACATCTGTTGTCTTCGTCTTATATCGAGTCTCAGTTTTGTTGCGGATCTGAACTAGTGACATCATATATATGACATCACAAGTGACATCACATATATGACATCACATCCTACATCAGCACATGAAACGAAAGTTTAATGTTTATATAAGACAAAACAGTGAGTTACCATGAAAGTCATGGTCGCTTGAATTGTAATTTGTTGTGATCGCTTGAACTTGTAACCGCTTGAAAGTGTATGTGTCTTTCAAGCGGTCTAGCATGTAGTATATATATAGGTCATGTGTTGTCATTTGAAGCGATCAGGGAGAAAGACTAGAATCGATACCGAGGTGCTGCCGATTTTCCTTGTGGTTGTAATCTCTGTTATTTGAATACACAAGACGTTTAAAGTGATAATCAAGCTGTTTCGAAGTCAGTTTCTTATTTTCCGCATCTGAAATTGATAAAATCTCTTCTGAACGACTCGTTTGGGTCTCAAACCGATCCTACAAATGAAACTGAGACTCGACATAAGACGAAGACGACAAATGAATGCACCAACAGACTCCCCCTCAGATGTTGACGAGTCTTAAGTGTCGAGTCTTCGCATCTTCAGTCTTTATCAGTCTCTTTTCTTTCTTAGCATATACCAGGATCTTCTCTTTGGCTCTAACCTCGTCAGACTCCCCCTCTCATCATGATGGGATCGCCGTCTGGAATTAGCTATCACCTTGAGATCAATCTCTAGCTTTATCTCTGTTTAAGCTCATTTCCTACACAAAACTCTCACAAACACATAAGTTTTTACTTAAATCAATAAGAAAAACTTACTTATTGAAAACATTCAATCATAATAGTTACATCAAGTTCAAATCAATGACCTTGATAACTAATCAAACTTTTCTTACACAAAACAAATTTATTCTGTTAAACTCACACTCCCAACCCTGATCATCATGTTCAGCACTTGAAATTTTGAAAACTAGCTCTCCAACATCAGTTGTCGAAAATCTTTTTAAATTTTTCAAAATTTATGCTAAAACACACTAAAATCTTTTTGGGTTTTTGAAATAGAATGAAATGCAGTAAAGAAATATTTACATACAATATTTTTGTGAGTTTGTGTAAGAGGATCATATCAGTTTATGAGACAAATCACCAACACCGTTAAGCTTTAAACATTTTAAGTTCTAAACGATTCACTTAGATTGTCAGTATACTGATCCACTTAAATTTTCACACAAAGTTCAATTGTTTCGAGATACGAGATTAATGTCTTAAGCACTTAAACTTAATCGCGTGTCCCACCTCAGAATATACTCCTGTATCCAGATCCCAATATTTAGTCTTACAGGTGAGTATACCACAGATGATATCTGTAAGGGGAATAAATTATGAAGAATCATGAGAGCTCAGGTCAGAACTACCGGTCAGAACACTCTCCTATTTATAGCCTACCTAGACCGCTTGAAACACACATAACTGCTTCAAGCGGACTCACTCAAGCGAACATACTAATTGGACCATTCAAGCGAACATGCATGTTGACTTTCAAACGAACAAGACATAATATAACATTCTGATTTGTAAATGCATGTTGTTTTCACTTGATGATGTCACCATCATGATGTCATCTTTGAATATGATGACATCATCCTTGATCAAATCCGTAATGCAACCAAGACTTGAATATAAGACGAAGACAACAGATGTATGCCACAACAAACTCCCCCTCAGATGTTGACGAGTCTTAAGTGTCGAGTCTTTGCAATCTTCAGTCTTTGGGCTTCCTTCACTCTAAATTTCTTCAACTAATCTTTCAGGATCAAACTCCTAGCTCTTGCATCTTCAGACTCTCTTTCTCTAACAGACTCCCCCTCAACTTTTACTGGGATCGTAGTCTGGCTTTCACAGGTTCAGGTATTGTAACCTGATTCACCTGCATATTCTCTACCCAAAACAAAAATTTCAAGCGGACACATGATTTTGACCAGTTTTAAGTCGATTTAAGTTCTGAAACTTTCCAGGATTTGTTAAAACATGATTTCGAGCATAATGTGAAAGTTTGAGCCAATTTTAACCGTGAAATTTATCAATTTTGTGAAAGAAAGTGTAGAAAACAGATTTTCAAGCTGAATATGGCAAGAACTCCTCGTCCTGAGCTCTGATACCACTTGTAGGATCGAATCGCGACCTAAATGAGTCGTTCGGAAGAGCTCAAATCCGTTTCAGAGGCGGAAACAGAGAAACGGATGTTAAGACAGCTTGAATATCACTATAAACCTCTTGTATATTGATTTACTATCGATTACAATTACAAGGAACACCGGCAGCACCTCGGTATCAAATCTGGAATTCGTTACAAATGACAAGAACACTCTCCTATTTATAGCCTACCTAGACCGCTTGAAACACACATAACTGCTTCAAGCGGACTCACTCAAGCGAACATACTAATTGGACCATTCAAGCGAACATGCATGTTGACTTTCAAACGAACAAGACATAATATAACATTCTGATTTGTAAATGCATGTTGTTTTCACTTGATGATGCAATTGATGATGTCACCATCATGATGTCATCTTTGAATATGATGACATCATCCTTGATCAAATCCGTAATGTGTAACACCTGTGCCTTCACGGCTATCAAACAAATACCAAACCAATGAAATATTGTATTTCATACTTGGGATTTGTAAAAATATGTGTATCGTTTGCACATATCGACTCTTGTTCGAATTCAAGCTTTAAATCGCTTTCTGGAGGGTTATACGCGCTCTGATGTGTAGATGTAACCAGTTTAATCCAACGAACACTCTGGAAAGGTGAAATAGGCTTAACATACCTTAAATAACCTTTACATAACTTAGTTATAAGTTTTGGAAGGTTTGGTGTGGTGAAATCAAAGTTTAATCGCTTACAGGGACTAAAGTTGACAAACTGCGAAAGTATGCCAATTTGAACTGTAACAGACCTTCCGGAACACGAACATAAGTTAAACATACCATAAATATCCTTTACATAGCTTAGAAATAGGCTTTGAGGTGTTCGGTATGCTAAAATAAACTTTTGTGTCATTCAGGGACTAAAAGCGCCGAAAAGTGCACAAGTTTGCATTTTTACGCATAACTTACGTTCTGAATACATCCGGACATCCAAAAATTTATGTAAGCACTATAATATTTTATTTTAGTGTTCGGCATAAGAAAAATCCATTCGTTTCGTCATTTGGATCGTTTTTCGCGCTTATGCGCATTCCGTCGTAATTAAGCGAACATCGCGTTCGTACGGTTAAACGAACCGGCATCCGAGATATTTTTGAGCACATTTTAAGTTCCCTATACTTTAACTTCATTTTAGAGCTTTGAAATGGGGTTAACGGGCCTTAAACGTGTCGAAAATGGGTTGAATGCATGACAGGGACCAAAAGTGTAAATCTGCCAAACTTAAGCCTAGCGGTGCGCTACACTTTTAGCGTAGCGGTGTGCTAGGGGTCTCCAGACCAGGTGCAATGTTTAAACAGCCTGTTTGCACATGTTTTAACCACAACCACATAATCATAATTGTCTAGTCATCTGATAAGGATGGATTTCCAGCCACCATAAGGTTCCGACAAGTGTACGGGTTGGATTCATGGCACGTTTTCCATGGAACGATCCTAACGGTTCGGGTATTCCTATAAATACCCAACCCACACAACCTCATTTTGCACAAGAATTCTGATTTGAGAGCTCTAAGTTGAAACCATTGTTTCATACCTGAGTTCTTGGATCGGGATTAGCATTCGGGGACCCTTCGTAAGTATTCTTTCGTTCTTTTCCTTATTTTTACTGCTTTTCGAGTCAGAAAGTCAAAATTTGTTTGACTTTCAGCGTTGACCAGTAATGGTCAATGCAAAGTTCGTTTGAACTTCGCAACGTGAGTGTAATCACGTTGGTCATAGTCCCTTGGGACTATGCCCACTGATTACCACGTTGTCTAGGGTCGTAGGGTAGGCGATCTAATAAATCGCCTATACCTTCGAGCCCGACCCAGTTTGGTCGATCATTAGGATCCGACCAAACACATTAGGTGACCATAGTAGGTAGGGAATAACCTTCCGAGGTTATACCCTATGGTCACATCGTTTGAGTAGTTGTATGATAGGTAGTTTATATGCCGTAGGTAAATTACCAAAATACCCTTTTCATGTATAATTGGTAATTAAGCATATGTAACCTAAACTTTTGTCACATAACTGATTATGTAACATGTTTAGGCATATAACACTTGTCATAGGACTAGTTAGACAGTCCGAACGCGTTTCACGCGCACGCCGCGTTAAAGTAACGTTTGTTACCTTAATGGGTCGCGATGGGTCGAAAGCACTTAGGTTAAGTTTCATTGTAGTATGTAGGCCTTGTTAAACCATATCATATGAGTTCCAATACTCATTTGGTTTGCCAAGCCTCATTCTATCCGAACTCCCGATTTAAGTCCGGTTTATTTATATAGTTTTAGATTGCCGACTGATTCCGTGCTCTCTCAAGCTTTGTTTGGTTGTTGTTCAAGACCTCCAAGCATTCTCAGGCGAGTACATTATTCCCCTCTTTTACTGTTTTTAACTGTTTTGGGGTGACTCATATGTGCTAAATGTTTTATCAATGATTTCAATAACAATTACAATAGTTTCAAGAACAATTACAATGTGGTTTCAAGAACAATAACAATTATTTCAAGAACGCTAACAATGATTTCAAGAACGAATACAATGATTTCAAAAACTAATAACAATTTCAAAAAGTGAACAAACTTGTTGGTTGTAGTTTACATGACTGATGACATTCATTAGCAATGATCAAGCCGACCAGTATTAGGTTATGGTACCATAGGATCTGACATTAAGTAGTTTCACAATTAAAACAAGAACGATTAGAACGATTAAAACAAGAACGATCTGAACGAATGGGTAACGATTGGGTAAACATTTTAACATGATTGACATTTGATCATGTATTTCCCACAAAACATAACTTTGATTTAAACCAAGTTTTAGTTCAATACTTTGTTTTTGTGCATATGGTTTAGTTGAGACATTTCACTTGCCATACATGGATATTTGACATAGACATTTGACATGGATATTTGACATAGACATTTGACATGAATATCTGACATAGACATTTGACATGGATATTTGACATAGACATTTTGACATGATTTACATCTTGACATGAATACTTTGACATATTATTCAATACATTTGACAATTGATTTAAACATAGACATTTTACATTGTTTGGTTTGGTTTGATTAAGTGATTAAGTAACGATGTGTGTGTAATATGATACAAGCATGGTGGATACGCCGCTGGTACTTCCTATATATAAGTGTTTGTATGGTATTACATATTGTAGCGTTATTTGAATCATTTCAGTTTGAGACATAGGACATTTTATACAAGTAACACACTTTTCACAAGACATTGATTTACAAACAACTTATCTTACACAAACTCATTTTACATGATTATTCATTTAATCATGCATTATTCTCTTATTTATACTTATCATCCGAACTTATTATTTTTCAAATGATTTACAAAGACAAAGCAAATTACAAGGTTCATAACTAAACATTTTCTTAAACAGAAGTCATGAATCTTATTTTCACAAAACCTATGTACTCGCCAGCATTTCTTTGCTGACCTCGTTTTCACATATGTTTCAGGTATTGTTGGATGATATCGATTGATAAGATGCATGCTCACATAGGACTGGACAAGGCCTTAGTGACTCAATAACAATGATAGACTATGTTTAAATAGTGTATTTAGATTTCCAGACGATGTAATTACTCAATGTTTAATAAAACGAAATACTTTTGATATCCATGGTTAGGAAACATTAATTCTGTTGCAACACGCCCCGATGTTTCCGCCGCGATTTGTTGTTTTACGCGGTCGGGGTGTGACAGAAAAGATGGTATCAGAGCCAATGGTTATAGGGAATTAGGTTATTAGTAATGCTTTGACCTAGTCTATAACTTTCTTAGGACCCTAACGCGAGTTTACTTGCGTTTAGTCATAAAACAATACCGTCACCTATCCTTAGGTGACGACCACAACAAGAACATAAATTTCAAAACCGCTTTGAAAACTAATCATCTGTTCTAGGATGATTAATTTCTAGGTTTTGAACCCTCTATTGTAAGGTTTTGAACCCTCTGTTATATGGTTTTGAACCCCTTGGAATTTTCAAAATCTCGTCAAGGTTTTGGGTTTTAAATAATGTGAACACGTGCAAACTGGAAGGGTGAATGCCTGATTCTGAGTTTTCTGTCTAGGCAAGCACTTAGTATACATCTCAACCAGACGCGAGACCAGTTGTGCTTACCTGGGAATTCTTGGGATGAGTGTTCACTTATAGGCGAGCATGTCTTCGCGATACATTATTTTTGACCTATTTACTTTGATTTTTCACCGAGGTCGTTTGTTGCTTTGTAGTAACAAACAAATGACCACTATCCTTGCTTTCATCAGATTTGTTTCATCTCATTCTTTTCGTCTAAATTCTTTCACTCGTTTCCTTTCATGTTTCCTCTTTTAGACAATGCCTCCTCGACGCGAAAGCCAGGTAGAGACTGCCGAGCTGGCAGAAATCATTGCGCAGCAAATGGCTGCTCAATTCCCAAACCTCTTTGGTCAATGGAACCAAGCCAACAACAACAACAATGTGCTATGCAAATACAAGGATTTCAACCAGGCTAAACCACTCAAGTTTAGTGGTTCTGAAGGAGCGACTGGGCTTCTTCAGTGGTTTGAGAGCATAGAGAATACTTTTCGCCACGTGCAGTGTCTCGAAAATCGCAAAGTCGAGTTTGCTTCGAGCCTATTTCAGAAGAGGGCTTTGACATGGTGGAACGGGGTTATGAGGGACCAAGGTGCAGAAGTTGCTCTCGCACAGACATGGGCTGAACTTAGAGCCCTTATGATGAGGGAATTCTGTCCTCGTCATGAGCAGCGAGCCTTAGAGAAGGAGTTTGATATTTTGAAGCAAGATAGTGGTGAGCACAGGGCATATACTGACAGGTTTGAGGAGTTGAGTCTACTTTGCCCGACAATGGTTACCCCACTTGACATAGCTATCGAAAGGTACATCGATGGCCTACCAGACTCGGTACAAGACATCCTTACTGGTAGTAACCCTGCCACACTCCGTCAGGCGATCGAGTTATCTGCGACATTGACTGAGTCGCAGATTCGGAAGAACAAGTTACACAGGAAGGGTGACAAGGGCAAGAAACAGTCAGCTGACAAGGAGGATAGCAAGAAAGGCCAAAACAAGAAGGGTAAGGAAGGTGAGACGTCAAAGAAATCAAAGAAGCAAAAGGGTGGTCAAAACTTTGCTGTTACAGCACAGACTGCTCAGAACCCGCGGAACCAACCAGCTCAGCCACCTGCAAAGAAAGCATATGCCGGTACCGCACCTTATTGTGCACGCTGCAACGGTCATCACGCAGTACAACAAGCTTGCTGGCAATGCACGACGTGTGGTAAACTTGGGCATTTGGCCAAGGTTTGTCGTTTGGGACAAAATCAGGTTGCTCAGGTTCAAGCTCCGGTTCAAGGGAATGCTGTGAGATTTCCACTGGGTTCATGTTTCAACTGCGGAGAGATTGGTCACTTCCGCCACAACTGCCCAAGACTGGTGAATGCAAATGCTAACGCAAACCCGAATGCGAACGTCAACGTCAATGTGAATCCAGCACGCGGTCGAGTGTTTAACATCAATGAGGCACTCAATGATGAAGGAGTGAACAATTAGCAGTTTGTTTTTCCTCTGGTTGTTATCTTGTAACATTTAAAGACAATGCGGATGTTATATAAATAAAATTTGTGGTTTTATTTTTAACTAATGCAATTGTATGAATGTTTGATTCAACCTTATGATGTTAACACAAAGACAAAACTACTCGTGTGGTTCTGTCATTTTTATGATCACTTGTAATCTCCCTAAGAACCTCAAACACTTGTTCCTTTTAAATCTAAAGTATCTTATCGTCTTGCACCGTTCGAGATGCAAGAATTATCAAAACAGCTTCAAGAGTTGTCTGATAAAGGATTCATCCGTCCGAACTTTTCACCTTAGAGAAGCTCCTATTCTCCTTGTGAAAAGGAGAATGGATCTTTTCGAATTCATATCGATTAACGTAAGCCTGTTAAGCTTACCATCAAGAATCGATATCCACTACCTTAAATCGATGATCTCTCCGATCATCTGCAGAGCGCTTCATGCTTTTCCAAGATCGATTTGCGTTCTGGGTATCATCAACTTCGTATGCTCGAAGAAGATATTCCCAAAACGGTTTTCTGCACAAAGTATGGCCATTACGAGTTTACAGTCATGCCATTTAGGTTGACAATTACTCCAGCCATCTTCAAGGACTTAATAAATAGAGTCTGCAAGCCTTATTTGGATCAGATCGTCATTGTTATTATTGATGACATCTTGATCTATTCATGTCCTGAGCCGATCACGATCAACACCTTCGTTGACATCGGAGCCCTGATTGAATTCCTTGTACACTTTAAAAGTACAAAACAACTCAATTAGGACAAACCGAATTCCTTTTAAGATCTTCCTATCTTCATAGTTAGATTCTTGAAAATATTTAAAGTGCCAAAGGAAATCCATGGATTGGGTTCCTGGTATGCTTTAAATACCCGTGTCCAAAGATAACAAATTAAAGGTCAAATTGAACGATTATGCGATTGAACGAGTATGCAATTTTGCAATTATGTGTTTATGAGTTATGTGTTCTCCTCTATGTTTTTGTGTTTTTATACTTTGGATAATTCGTTATCCAAATCCTCGCAGGATCTTTAATATCTTCATATGAGGGATTCGTAGCAGGATAGTCAAAAGGTACTACCTTAAATCCTTAATGGGCTTCTATGTAATAGATAAGACCCTTGGATTTTATAGTATCACTCCATGATTCATAAGAGACCCTTTTGGTGGTCTAGTCAAAAAGATTGATTCACAATTTGGTGAAGAACGACATCTAGTGATGTAGCTGAACAGACTCATTGATAGTCTATTTAGATCATTTATTGATTTAGTCAAAAGGACTCTATGGCGGTCTAGTCACACTCATCACAGGATTGTTCATTTGGTTTTACCCTACATATTATAAAATAGACTGTGTGAACTGTGCAAGGAATTGTCTGATTATGGACGCGTACATAATTATGAAATTTAGTGCACAGAAACCCAGTAAGGTTTATTATGTGTAAGAACCGATAGTGACAAAAATAACAAAATGAGAACGATGTAATGGAGGTACGGTGGACGCACCAATGACGCTTCATATACTTGTATATAAGTATCCCTCTTACATTGCAATCATGATGTTATTAAAGTTACTAAAAGTTCAGAACCCTAACCAATGTTGTTCGATCTTTTCAACTTCATGTTTTAAGCTCTCACAAGTTTCCTCTAAATAAATTTCGGGACGAAATTTCCTAAAGTAGGGGAGACTGTAACACCTGTGCCTTCACGGCTATCAAAAAAATACCAAACCAATGAAATATTGTATTTCATACTTGGGATTTGTAAAAATATGTGTATCGTTTGCACATATCGACTCTTGTTCGAATTCAAGCTTTAAATCGCTTTCTGGAGGGTTATACGCGCTCTGATGTGTAGATATAACCAGTTTAATCCAACGAACACTCTGGAAAGGTGAAATAGGCTTAACATACCTTAAATAACCTTTACATAACTTAGTTATAAGTTTTGGAAGGTTTGGTGTGGTGAAATCAAAGTTTAATCGCTTACAGGGACTAAAGTTGACAAACTGCGAAAGTATGCCAATTTGAACTGTAACAGACCTTCCGGAACATGAACATAAGTTAAACATACCATAAATATCCTTTACATAGCTTAGAAATAGGCTTTGAGGTGTTCGGTATGCTAAAATAAACTTTTGTGTCATTCAGGGACTAAAAGCGCCGAAAAGTGCACAAGTTTGCATTTTTACGCATAACTTACGTTCTGAATACATCCGGACATCCAAAAATTTATGTAAGCACTATAATATTTTATTTTAGTGTTCGGCATAAGAAAAATCCATTCGTTTCGTCATTTGGATCGTTTTTCGCGCTTATGCGCATTCCGTCGTAATTAAGCGAACATCGCGTTCGTACTGTTAAACGAACCGGCATCCGAGATATTTTTGAGCACATTTTAAGTTCCCTATACTTTAACTTCATTTTAGAGCTTTGAAATGGGGTTAACAGGCCTTAAACGTGTCGAAAATGGGCTGAATGCATGACAGGGACCAAAAGTGTAAATCTGCCAAACTTAAGCCTAGCGGTGCGCTACACTTTTAGCGTAGCGGTGCGCTAGGGGTCTCCAGACCAGGTGCAATGTTTAAACAGCCTGTTTGCACATGTTTTAACCACAACCACATAATCATAATTGTCTAGTCATCTGATAAGGATGGATTTCCAGCCACCATAAGGTTCCGACAAGTGTACGGGTTGGATTCATGGCACGTTTTCCATGGAACGATCCTAACGGTTCGAGTATTCCTATAAATACCCAACCCACACAACCTCATTTTGCACAAGAATTCTGATTTGAGAGCTCTAAGTTGAAACCATTGTTTCATACCTGAGTTCTTGGATCGGGATTAGCATTCGGGGACCCTTCGTAAGTATTCTTTCGTTCTTTTCCTTATTTTTACTGCTTTTCGAGTCAGAAAGTCAAACTTTGTTTGACTTTCAGCGTTGACCTGTAATGGTCAATGCGAAGTTCGTTTGAACTTCGCAACGTGAGTGTAATCACGTTGGTCATAGTCCCTTGGGACTATGCCCACTGATTACCACGTTGTCTAGGGTCGTAGGGTAGGCGATCTAATAAATCGCCTATACCTTCGAACCCGACCCAGTTTGGTCGATCATTAGGATCCGACCAAACACATTAGGTAACCATAGTAGGTAGGGAATAACCTTCCGAGGTTATACCCTATGGTCACATCGTTTGAGTAGTTGTATGATAGGTAGTTTATATGCCGTAGGTAAATTACCAAAATACCCTTTTCATGTATAATTGGTAATTAAGCATATGTAACCTAAACTTTTGTCACATAACTGATTATGTAACATGTTTAGGCATATAACACTTGTCATAGGACTAGTTAGACAGTCCGAACGCGTTTCACGCGCACGCCGCGTTAAAGTAACGTTTGTTACCTTAATGGGTCGCGATGGGTCGAAAGCACTTAGGTTAAGTTTCATTGTAGTATGTAGGCCTTGTTAAACCATATCATATGAGTTCCAATACTCATTTGGTTTGCCAAGCCTCATTCTATCCGAACTCCCGATTTAAGTCCGGTTTATTTATATAGTTTTAGATTGCCGACTGATTCCGTGCTCTCTCAAGCTTTGTTTGGTTGTTGTTCAAGACCTCCAAGCATTCTCAGGCGAGTACATTATTCCCCTCTTTTACTGTTTTCAACTGTTTTGGGGTGACTCATATGTGCTAAATGTTTTATCAATGATTTCAATAACAATTACAATAGTTTCAAGAACAATTACAATGTGGTTTCAAGAACAATAACAATTATTTCAAGAACGCTAACAATGATTTCAAGAACGAATACAATGATTTCAAAAACTAATAACAATTTCAAAAAGTGAACAAACTTGTTGGTTGTAGTTTACATGACTGATGACATTCATTAGCAATGATCAAGCCGACCAGTATTAGGTTATGGTACCATAGGATCTGACAAATCCCGTTATTTACTGCACCCATTGTTATGTGTGGGGGTTGTGGGTAGCGACTGAATCTGTAATTATTAACTTATCCTTTGGTAAGGGTTTGTTAAGAACGAGAGCGAGAGCGAGTTGGAACGAGGAACCCTTCAAGAAGGTTTGAATGTTATTAGAGAATCGACCATAAAGTAGTTCACAATTAAAACATGAACGATTAGAACAATTAAAACAAGAACGATTAGAACGATTAAAACAAGAACGATCTGAACGAATGGGTAACGATTGGGTAAACATTTTAACATGATTGACATTTGATCATGTATTTCCCACAAAACATAACTTTGATTTAAACCAAGTTTTAGTTCAATACTTTGTTTTTGTGCATATGGTTTAGTTGAGACATTTCACTTGCCATACATGGATATTTGACATAGACATTTGACATGGATATTTGACATAGACATTTGACATGAATATCTGACATAGACATTTGACATGGATATTTGACATAGACATTTTGACATGATTTACATCTTGACATGAATACTTTGACATATTATTCAATACATTTGACAATTGATTTAAAAATAGACATTTTACATTGTTTGGTTTGGTTTGATTAAGTGATTAAGTAACGATGTGTGTGTAATATGATACAAGCATGGTGGATACGCCGCTGGTACTTCCTATATATAAGTGTTTGTATGGTATTACATATTGTAGCGTTATTTGAATCATTTCAGTTTGAGACATAGGACATTTTATACAAGTAACATACTTTTCACAAGACATTGATTTACAAACAACTTATCTTACACAAACTCATTTTACATGATTATTCATTTAATCATGCATTATTCTCTTATTTATACTTATCATCCGAACTTATTATTTTTCAAATGATTTACAAAGACAAAGCAAATTACAAGGTTCATGACTAAACATTTTCTTAAACAGAAGTCATGAATCTTATTTTCACAAAACCTATGTACTCGCCAGCATTTCTTTGCTGACCTCGTTTTCACATATGTTTCAGGTATTGTTGGATGATATCGATTGATAAGATGCATGCTCACATAGGACTGGACAAGGCCTTAGTGACTCAATAACAATGATAGACTATGTTTAAATAGTGTATTTAGATTTCCAGACGATGTAATTACTCAATGTTTAATAAAACGAAATACTTTTGATATCCATGGTTATGAAACATTAATTCTGTTGCAACACGCCTCGATGTTTCCGCCGCGATTTGTTGTTTTACGCGGTCGGGGTGTGACATGCATATTCTCTTGAGTGAGTCCGCTTGAAGCGGTTATGATGATAAGTTTGTTGCGACAAGCTATCAAAGAGGATATATTTGTTTTGCTTCAGCATGATGGAAATGCGTTTTTGATTTGGAAAGCACTTGAGAAGAAATTCGAAGGAAGTACAGAGATGCTCCAGAGTAAAGCAGCATTGCTGAAAAAGGAGTTTGAGTTGTTTACTAGTATGCCTAGTGAGACTACAAAGACTCTCATCGAGAGATATTGCCATCTTGTGCGCACCATGTCTCAGTTGAAGATTACTAAAACTCCAGCAGAATGGGTTGAAAAGCTTGCTGATGCGCTACCACAAAAGGAATGGGGTACATACCTCATTGTTAGGGGTCATTTTCTTTGCATACATATCCTGACCAATATCCTGCATTTGTTTGTTTATTTGTGACCAGGATGCTGGAAGAGGATATTGCTAACATCTTGGGCGATATCCTGTGGTTTATTGAATTAACCACGTGCAGGTTAACGGCTGAGGCTTGCTAACGGTTAAGTGGACTTCTTCTCCTCAAGACTCGGACGAGTTTGTTGAAGGAGAGACGTTGAGCCCGAAAGACCAGGTCTACAACGTTCGATGAAGGAACATTCGGTGGATCCCGAAAGTTTAGGATAGTTTGTTATTTTATCTTTACTATAAATAGGTGGGGGCGGATCAGTTTAAGGCACACAATTTTTACTAACACTCTCGAACACTTTCACTCTCTAGCTCATTGCAAACACCACACTTGTATTCAAATTTCATTGTAACACGTAGTCGATCCACACCACATCCTGCGCTGTATCCTGACGTTTGAAGTAATAAGAAGAACAAGGCAGCTGCGATTGTCAGCTCCCGAGGTTTTATGCCGGCGATCTAGATTGATCAAGGGCTTTCCTCGTACATCTCGTGTCGTTTACTTTACTTTTGCTCATTGTTTGATCATAGATACAACTCAATATCCTGAGCCGTATCCTGAATACTGATTTCCTAATTAACTCAACAAGCATATTTTCAAATACACTTTCTAGCACACTACCCCACTTTACTAATTTGATCACTTAATTGCTTCGGTAATTTTTGACCAAAACAATTTGGCGCCCACCGTGGGGCAAGTGGTGCTCTCTTTACTAATTTTTTTTGTGAAATCGCTAATCGGCTTTCTATTTTCAAAACTTTTTGCCACATTGTCCATAATGGCCTCAAGATCAAACATGAGTTCCCCTACTGTGTCTGCTATGACTTCTGCTACTACTGGTTCGGTGCTTCCACCACCTCCTCCAAGGATGCCAGCCTCTTCACGACCTCAGGATATTATCCCTACTCGTAGTGTTCAGGAATCTACTCCTGTTCTAGCTTCTAATGATGAAATTCTCACTTTATTTGGAAGTGTGCAGGAACAAATGGGCAGAAACAGGAAACAAACCAAATGCTTTTAAGGGAAATACAACTCCTGAAGTCTAGCTCGAGCAGATCTGCTGAGGATAATGTCACTCCATTACATCCCAGAACGTTGAACTTTAGTTCAGCTGTGTATACTGAGGATAACAGGGGGAATATTGTGCCCAGCCTTCCTCAGAATCGTACTCCTGAAATACCCTCCTCGGTCAGGATGTCAACCATGAGGAGCTCAGGATATGTTTCAGGATATGGGCAAAATCCTCCAACGGGTAACGTGTCAAATAATAATAATACTCATGCTACTAACAATAGTGGATCTTTGCAGGATACAGGTGTAACATCAGCACTTACTAGGGAACTTCAGAAGTTGAAGGACATGATATCTAGTGTACCTGGGGTGGTCCAGCCGATCCCGGAAGTGTCCCAAGACAGCCACAAGATATCTCGTTTTGCATATCCTATCTGTGATGCGGAGATCCCAAAGAGATTCTAAACCCCCAACATGAAGCTTTATGATGGGACTACGGATCCTGAAGAGCATATTGCTCAGTATAGGGAAAGAATGGAGATTAACCCTATCCCTCCGGAGCTCAAGGAAGCATGCTTGTGCAAGGGATTTGGTTCTACTCTAACAGGATCAGCCTTAAAATGGCTGTTAAACGTTCCTCCTCACTCAATTACTTCGTTTGCTCATTTGGTTAATTTATTTAACAGCCAATTTTCTTGTAGTCGGAGTTTTGAGAAACTAACCAGTGATCTTTACAGGATAACTCAAGGGCCTCAGGAATCCTTGAGGGATTATGTGAACAAATTCAGTCGAGAATCCTTGGATATCCCACATCTTGATGTTGCAACAGCTGTGCAAGCTTTTAGGATGGGATTACAAAAGGATTCTCAGTTTTATCAGGATCTTGTAATGAATCCCTGCAGGAATCTAGACGAAGCTCGTAACAGGGCTTTGAGATATATCCGTCTGGAAGATGACAAGAAGATGCAAGAAAGGATGAACTCATCTAACACTTATGAGTCAACTAACAGGAAGTCAGAATCCTCATTCAAGTCATATCGGCCTAAGCCATATGGCAGAAATGAAAACAAGAGAGTGAATGCTGTCGAAGATGAGGATCCTGAAGAGTATCCTGAGTTGTCTGAATATTGCTTTTCTGTTAACATTCCTGAATTGATGTATGCCATGCAGGGTCTAGGAGACAAGGCTAGGTGGCCTCGAAAGAATCAACAAAAGGCTAACTGGAAAGATAAGTCAAAATGGTGTGCTTTCCACGAAGATTTTGGACATGTAACTGAGGATTGCATTGCTCTAAGGAAAGAAATAAGCTATCTTCTAAGCAAGGGATATCTGAAAGATCTCTTAGGAAGAAAGAAGAATAAGGGTCAGGATACTGAGAGGGATCCTGAACGAGCAGCATCACCTCCTGCGGATGCCAAGATAATCAACTTCATTTCAGGAGGATCCGACATTTGTGGAACTTCGTATTCGGCAGCAAAGAGACATGCAAAAGAAGCTAAGGCCGAAAGGGGAGACAAACCTGTCAGGATGACTACCCTCACAACTGACAAAGTGATCACTTTTGATGCTGATGATAGGGACACTGTCCAGGATCCTCACCATGATGCTCTGGTAATAACGTTATATGTGGCTAACCATTTTGTACGCAGGATATTAGTTGATAACGGCAGCTCCGTCAACATAATCCAACTAGAAACTCTGAAGAGAATGAATGTATCTCCAATGGATATCACTTCAAAGTCTACTGTGCTTGTTGGGTTCAGTTGAGAGGCTAGAAACACAGTGGGAGAGATAAAGTTGCCAGTATACGTTGAAGGAGTCAACTCGATACAACGTTTCTGTGTGATGGATTCTCTCTCCTGCTACAACATCATACTGGGAAGACCGTGGATTCACGATATGAAGGCTGTGCCATCAACATATCACCAATGCATCAAGATACCTACACCTTGGGGAGTTGTCAAAGTCGATAGTGATCAGCAGGAGGCGAAAGAATGCTACTCATCCTCGATGAAATCCTCAACCAAACCTAGTGCAGCATAGCAATTAAAGACGCGGGCCCAGGATATCGTGGAGGATCCGGAGCAGGATGTGAAGAAAATTATCCTGGACCAGGATAATCCCGATATTTCGGTGCTCGTAGGGACCAATATCCCTCAGGATATTGAAGAACAATTAATTAACTTTTTGAAATGCAGGATGTCAACGTTTGCATGGAAGCATGAGGATATGATAGGCATATCCAAAGATATTATCACTCACAAGCTTGGAATTGATAAATCATTCAAACCTGTGTAGCAAAAAAGAAGGAAGTTTGCTCCTGAACGGAACACAATTATCCAGGAGGAAGTTGAGAGATTATTGAAGTCCAGGATGATCAGAGAGGTTAAGTTCCCAAGGTGGCTCGCAAACGTGGTTGTAGTACAGAAGAAAAATGGGAAATGGAGAGTTTGTGTGGACTACACAGACTTGAACAAAGCTTGTCCTAAAGACCCATTTCCTCTTCCCCACATTGATGCAATGGTAGATGCCACTGTCGGGCATGAAATGCTGACCTTCATGGACGCATCTTCAGGATTTCAACAGATCCAAATGGAGCCTTCTGACCAGGAGGATACTGCCTTCATGACACCAACAGGTATTTATTGTTATACAGCTATGCCTTTTGGTTTGAAAAATGCAGGTGCAACATACCAAAGATTGGTAAACATGATGTTCAAAGACAAACTGGGGGACACCATGGAGGTATATATCGATGATATGGTGGTGAAATCTAAAAAGGCTAAGGATCACCTACAGGATATTAAGGGAGCATTTGATATCCTGGATCGATACAACATGAAGCTGAATCCTGCTAAATGCCATTTCGGAGTGGGGGCAGGAAAGTTTCTTGGATATATGGTGACAAAAAGGGGGATAGAAGCAAGCCTAGAGCAGATCAAAGATATCCTGGATATAAAATCACCCTCAAATATGAAGGACGTACAAAGATTGACAGGCCGAGTAGCAGCTTTAAACAGGTTTATCTCGAGATCCTCAGAGAAGTGCAAAGATTTTTATGATATCCTAAAGAAGAACAAAAGATTTGAATGGGGGGAGAAGCATGAAGCAGCCTTGCAGGGTTTGAAACGATATCTCTCAACCGCACCTTTATTAATGAAGCCTGAAAATGGTGAACCACTATCCCTATACCTTGCTGTATCAGGGAATGCTGTAAGTGCCGTTCTTGTAAAAGACCATGAAGGCCAACAATATCCTGTTTACTATGTTAGTAAAAGTTTGCTAGATGCTGAAACTAGGTATTCTCATTTAGAAAAATTGATATTAGCTCTAGTTATGGCATCGACAAAACTTAGGCATTATTTCGAGACACATAGGATACATGTTAAAACAAATTATCCTGTCAAAAATGTGCTCAGGAAACCAGAGATGTCAGGCAGGATGGCCAAGTGGTCAGTAAAGTTAAGTGCTTATGATTTAGTATATGAACCTAGAAATTCCATAAAGTCTCAAGCTTTAGCTGACTTTGTGGCTGATTTCAGTAGTGATATTCAGGATGAGGTAGACCTAGAAGTTCAACAGTTAGGAGAATCCTCAGGATCCTGGACATTGTATACTGATGGAGCATCTAATGTAAGAGGAGTAGGATTAGGAATACTACTAAAATCGCCACAGGGGGACATATTACCCCAGGCTATTAGGTGTGAATTTCCTGCTACTAATAATGAAGCAGAGTATGAGGCTTTAATTGCAGGATTAGAGTTGGTTAAGAGCATGAGTATCAAAAATTTGCAAGTATATGTTGACTCTTTGTTAATTACTAACCATTTTAATGGATCCTATGCAGTTAAGGGTGAGAAATTAATCGAATATCTCGATATTCTCAAAAAATTAGCAGGATATTTCGATGTTCTTATACTTGAACAGGTACCGAGGGAGGATAATGCTGAAGCGGATGCCTTAGCAAATTTGGGATCATCGATCAGGATACCTGAAGGGACCCAAATACCAATATTACATGTCTTATATCCTGCAACGAATCCTCAGGATAAAGAAGTAGCGGGTATTCAGGATCCTGGAGCAGAACATCCTGAAGAGGATCCTAAATCCTTGATGGCTCCAATCATGAGATATTTCAAAGAAGGACACATCCCTGGAAATGAGAATCCTAAGGCATTTAGGATGAAGGTATCACGATTAACTATTATAAATAATATTTTATACAAGAAATCTCTTGCAGGACCGTATTTGAGGTGCTTGGAGGGTCCTGAAGCCAAAGAAGTACTTCAGGATATACATGAAGGGGATTGTGGTAACCATGCTGGGGGCAGGTCGTTATTCTCAAAAGTGTTAAGGACAGGATATTATTGGCCAACAATGAGAAAGGATGCAGCAGAATATGCTCGAAGATGTGACGCATGTCAAAGACATAGTAACATACTGCATCAACCTGCTGAACCATTATATCCTATTGTTTCCCCTTGGCCGTTTATGAAGTGGGGTATGGATATAGTGGGAAAGCTACCAAAAGTTCCGGGAGGAAAAGTCTTTATGCTAGCAATGACGGATTATTTCTCTAAGTGGGTTGAAGCAGAAGCATTTGTTCAAGTGAGAGATCAAGAAGTAGTATCCTTCATAAAGAGGAATATCCTAACCAGATTCGGAGTACCAGCCGAGATAATATGTGACAATGGTTCTCAATTTATAAGCAAGAGAACTACTGACTTTTGCAAAAGTTGGGGAATCAAAATGATTACATCTACTCCGGTACATCCTCAAGCAAATGGACAAGCAGAATCCTCAAATAAGATAATTGTCAATAACTTAAAGAAGAGACTTGGAGCCAAAAAAGGGAGATGGGCAGAAGAATTACCATTTGTTTTATGGGCTGATAGGACAACGGTAAAGAATGCAACAGGCCAAACTCCATTTTCCTTGGTATTTGGAGCAGAAGCAATGATTCCAACGGAAATGACAATACCTACTGCAAGATCTATCCTAAGTGATCCTGAGCAGAATCCTGAAGTCTTGAGTCAGGATTTAGACACTATAGATGAGAAGAGAGATGCGGCAAGGCTAAGGATGGCAGCATATCAACAGAGAATATCCAGGGCATATAACAAGAATATTAGGACCAAAAGATTTAAGGTTGGAGATTGGGTGCTAAGAAAGGCTTTTCAGAATACTACTAATCCTGCCGATGGTAAGTTAGCTCCAAAATGGGAAGGACCATATGAAGTTGAATCAGAAGCAGGGAAAGGAGCATACAAACTCAAGAATATGGAAGGGGATATGCTACCGAGTGTTAGGGGTCATTTTCTTAACATACGTATCCTGACCAATATCCTGCCTTTGTTTGTTTATTTGTGATCAGGATGCTGGAAGAGGATATTGCTAACATCTTGGGCGATATCCTGAGGCTTATTGAATTAACCACGTGCAGGTTGAGGGCTGAGGCTTGCTAACGGTCAAGAGGACTTCTTCTCCTCAAGACTCGGACGAATTTGTTGAGAAAGAGACGTTGAGCCCGAAAGACCAGGTCTACAACGTTCCAAGAAGGAATATTCGGTGGATCCCGCAAGTTTAGGGTAGTTAGTTATTTTATCTTTACTATAAATAGATGAGGTCGGATCAGCTTAGAACACAACATTTCACACTTACACTCTCGAACACTATCACTCTCTAGCTAATTGCAAACACCACACTTGTATTCAAGTTTCGTTGTAACACTTAGTCGATCCGTACCACGTCCTGCACTGTATCCTGATTTTTGAAGCAATTGAAGAACAAGGCAGCTGCGATTGTCAGCTCCCGAGGTTTTATGCCGGCGATCTAGATTGATCAAGGGCTTTCCTCGTACATCTCGTGTCGTTTACTTTATTTTTGCTCATTGTTTGATCATAGATACAGCTCTACATCTTGAGCCGTATCCTGAATACTGTTTTTCCAAATAACTTAACAAGTATATTTTCAATACACTTTCTAGCACACTACCTCACTAAAAACTAATTTGATCACTTAATTACTTCGGTAATTTTTGACCAAAACAATTTGGCGCCCACCGTGGGGCAAGTGGTGCTCTCTTTACTAAAAATTTTCGTCAAATCGCTAATCGGTTTTCTATTTTCAAAACTTTTTGCCACATTGTCCATAATGGCCTGAAGATCAAACATGAGTTCCTCTACTGTGTCTGCTATGACTTCTGCTACTACCGGTTCGGTGCTCCCACCACCTCCTCCAAGGATGCCAGCCTCTACACAATCTCAAGATGTTATCCCAACTCGGAGTGTCCAGGGATCTGCTCCCGTTTTAGCTTCTAATGATGAAATTTTAACCTTATTTGGAAGTGTGCAGGAACAAATTAGGCAGCAACAGGAAACAAACCAAATGCTTTTGAGGGAAATACAACTCCTGAAGGCTGGCTCGAGCAGATCTGCGGAGGACAATGTCACTCCGTTACACCCCAGAGCGTTGAACTTTAGTTCAGCTGTATATACCGAGGATAATAGGGGGAATATCGTGCCCAGTCTTCCTCAGAATCATACTCCTGAAGTACCCTCCTTGTTCAGGATGTCAACCATAAGGAGCTCAGGATATGCTTCAGGATATGGGCAGAATCCTCCAACTGGTAACGTGTCTAATAATAATAATACTCATGCTGCTAACACTGGTGGATCTTTGCAGGATACAGGTGTGACATCAGCACTTACCAGGGAACTTCAGAAGTTAAAGGACATGATATCTAGTGTACATGGGGTGGTCCAACCGATCCCGGAAGTGTCTCAAGACAGCCACAAGATATCTCGTTTCGCGTATCCTATCTGTGATGCTGAGATCCCAAAGAGATTCCAAACCCCCAACATGAAGCTTTATGATGGGACTACGGATCCTGAGGAGCATATTGCCCAGTATAGGGAAATAATGGAGATTAACCCTATCCCTCCGGAGCTCAAGGAAGCGTGCTTGTGCAAGGGATTTGGTTCCACTCTAACAGGATCAGCCTTAAAATGGCTGTTAAACGTTCCTCCTCACTCAATTACTTCATTTGCTCACTTGGTTAATTTGTTTAACAGTCAATTTTCTTGTAGTCGGAGTTTTGAGAAACTAACCAGTGATCTTTACAGGGTAACTCAAGGGCCTCAGGAATCCTTGAGGGATTATGTGAACAAATTTAGTCGAGAATCCTTGGATATCCCACATCTTGATGTCGCAACAGCTGTGCAAGCTTTCAAGATGGGATTACAAAAGGATTCTCAGTTTTATCAGGATCTTGTAATGAATCCCTGCAGGAATCTCGACGAAGCTCGTAACAGGGCTTTGAGATATATCCGTCTGGAAGATGACAAGAAGATGCAAGAAAGGATGAACTCATCCAACACTTACGAATCGACTAATAGGAAGTCAGAATCCTCATTTAAGTCATATCGGCCTAAGCCATATGGTAGAAATGAAAACAAGAGAGTGAATGCTGTGGAAGATGAGGATCCTGAAGAGTATCTTGAGTTGTCTGAATATTGCTTTTCTGTTAATATTCCTGAATTGATGTATGCTATGCAGGGTCTAGGAGACAAGGCTAGATGGCCTCGAAAGAATCAACAAAAGGCTGACTGGAAAGATAAGTCAAAATGGTGTGCTTTCCACGAAGATTTCGGACATATGACTGAGGATTGCATTGCTCTAAGGAAAGAAATAAGCTATCTTCTAAGCAAGGGATATCTGAAAGATCTCTTAGGAAAAAAGAAGAATAAGGGTCAGGATACTGAGAAGGATCCTGAACGAGCAGCATCACCTCCCGCGGATGCCAAGATAATCAACTTCATTTCGGGGGGATCCGACATTTGTGGGACCTCGTATTCGGCAGCAAAGAGACATGCAAAGGAAGCTAAGGCCGAAAGGGGAGACAGACCTGTCAGGATGACTACCCTCACGACTGACAAAGTGATCACTTTTGATGCAGATGACAGGGATACTGTCCAGGATCCTCACCATGATGCTCTGGTAATAACGTTATATGTGGCTAACCATTTTGTACGCAGGATATTGGTTGATAATGGCAGCTCCGTCAACATAATCCAACTAGAGACACTTAAAAGAATGAATGTATCTCCAATGGATATCACTTCGAAGTCTACCGGGCTTGTTGGGTTTAGTGGAGAGGCCAGAAACACAGTGGGGGAGATAAAGTTGCCGGTGTACGTTGAAGGAGTCAACTCGATACAACGTTTCTGTGTGATGGACTCTCTATCCTGCTATAACATTATACTGGGAAGACCGTGGATTCACGATATGAAGGCCGTGCCATCAACATATCACCAATGCATCAAGATACCTACCCCCTGGGGAGTTGTTAAAGTTGATAGCGATCAGCAGGAGGCAAAAGAATGCTACTCATCCTCAATGAAATCCTCAACCAAACCTAGTGCAGCATAGCAATTAAAGATGCGGGCCCAGGATATCGTGGAGGATCCGGAGCAGGATGTGAAGAAAATTATCCTAGACCAGGATAATCCCGATATTTCGGTGCTCGTGGGAACCAATATCCCTCAGGATATTGAAGAGCAGTTAATTAACTTTTTAAAATGCAGGATGTCGACGTTTGCATGGAAGCATGAGGATATGACAGGCATATCCAAAGATATTATCACACACAAGATTGGAATTGATAAGTCATTCAAGCATGTGCAACAAAAAAGAAGGAAGTTTGCTCCTGAGCGGAACACGATTATCCAGGAGGAAGTTGAAAGATTATTAAAGTCAAGAATGATCAGAGAGGTTAAGTTCCCAAGGTGGCTAGCAAACGTGGTTGTAGTACAGAAGAAGAATGGGAAATGGAGAGTTTGTGTAGACTACACAGACTTGAACAAAGCTTGTCCTAAAGACCCATTTCCTCTTCCTCATATTGATGCAATGGTAGATGCCACTGCCGGGCATGAAATGCTGACCTTCATGGACGCATCCTCAGGATTTCAACAGATCCAAATGGAGCCTTCTGACCAGGAGGATACTGCCTTCATGACACCAACAGGTATTTATTGTTATACAGCTATGCCTTTTGGTTTGAAAAATGCAGGTGCAACATACCAAAGATTGGTAAACATGATGTTCAAAGACAAACTGGGGGACACCATGGAGGTGTACATTGACGATATGGTGGTAAAGTCAAAGAAAGCTCAGGATCACCTCCAGGATATTAAAGGAGCGTTTGATATCCTGGATCAGTATAATATGAAGCTGAATCCTGCCAAGTGCCATTTTGGAGTAGGAGCAGGAAAATTCCTAGGATATATGGTGACCAAAAGAGGAATAGAAGCGAGCCCGGAACAGATTAAAGCCATCTTGGATATTAAATCTCCCTCAAATATGAAGGATGTTCAACGATTAACAGGGCGAGTGGCAGCATTGAATAGATTTATCTCAAGATCCTCAGAAAAATGCAAAGACTTCTATGATATCCTAAAGAAGAACAAAAGATTCGAATGGGGGGAAAAGCATGAAGCAGCCTTGCAGGGTTTGAAACGATATCTCTCAACCGCACCTTTATTGATGAAGCCCGAAAATGGTGAACCACTATCCCTGTACCTTGCTGTGTCAAGGAATGCTGTAAGTGCCGTTCTTATAAAAGACCTTGAAGGTCAGCAGTATCCTGTTTATTATGTTAGTAAAAGTTTGTTAGATGCTGAAACTAGGTATTCTCATTTAGAAAAATTGATATTAGCTCTAGTCATGGCATCAACGAAACTTAGGCATTATTTCGAGACACATAGGATACATGTTAAAACAAATTATCCTGTCAAAAATGTGCTTAGGAAACCAGAGATGTCAGGCAGGATGGCCAAGTGGTCAGTAAAGTTGAGTGCTTATGATTTGGTATATGAACCTAGAAGTGCCATAAAATCTCAGGCTTTAGCTGACTTTGTGGCTGACTTTAGTAGTGACATTCAGGACGAGGTAGACCTAGAAGTTCAACAGTTAGGAGAATCCTCAGGATCCTGGACATTATATACTGACGGTGCATCTAATGTAAGAGGAGTAGGATTAGGAATACTACTAAAATCGCCACAGGGGGACATATTACCCCAGGCTATTAGGTGTGAATTTCCTGCTTTTAATAATGAAGCAGAGTATGAGGCTTTAATTGCAGGATTAGAGTTGGCTAAGAGCATGAGTATCAAAAATTTGCAAGTATATGTTGACTCTTTGTTAATTACTAACCATTTTAATGGATCCTATGCAGTTAAGGGAGAGAAATTAATCGAATATCTCGATATTCTCAAAAAATTAGCAGGATATTTCGATGTTTTTATACTTGAAAAGGTACCAAGGGAGGATAATGCTGAAGCGGATGCCCTAGCAAATTTGGGATCATCGATCAGGATACCTGAAGGGACGCAAATACCAATATTACATGTCTTATATCCTGCAACGAATCCTCAGGATAAAGAAGTAGCTAGTATACAGAATCCTGGAGCAGAACATCCTGAGGAGGATCCTAAATCCTGGACGGCTCCAATCATGAGATATCTCAAAGAAGGACACATCCCTGGAAATGAACATCCTAAGGCATTTAGGATGAAGGTATCACGATTCACTATTATAAATAATATTTTGTACAAGAAATCTCTTGCAGGACCATATTTAAGGTGCTTGGAGGATCATGAAGCCAAAGAAGTACTTCAGGATATACATGAAGGGGACTGTGGTAATCACACTGGGGGCAGATCATTATTCTCGAAAGTATTGAGGACAGGATACTTTTGGCCAACAATGAGAAAAGATGCTGCAGAATATGCTCGAAGATGTGATGCATGTCAAAGACATAGTAACATACTACATCAACCAGCCGAACCACTATATCCTGTAGTTTCCCCTTGGCCATTCATGAAATGGGGGATGGATATAGTAGGGAAGTTACCGAAAGCTCCGGGAGGAAAAGTTTTTATGTTAGCTATGACAGATTATTTATCCAAGTGGGTTGAGGCTGAAGCATTTGTCCAAGTAAGAGACCAAGAAGTAGTATCCTTCATAAAAAGGAATATCCTGACTAGGTTTGGAGTACCAGCTGAGATCATTTGTGATAATGGGTCCCAATTTATAAGCAAAAGAACTACTGACTTTTGCAAGAGTTGGGGAATCAAAATGATTACATCTACTCCGGTACATCCTCAAGCGAATGGACAAGCCGAATCCTCGAACAAGATAATAGTCAATAACTTAAAGAAGAGGCTTGGAGCCAAAAAAGGAAGATGGGCGGAAGAGTTACCCTTTGTTTTGTGGGCTGATAGGACAACGGTGAAGAATGCAACGGGCCAAACCCCGTTTTCCTTGGTATTTGGAGCAGAGGCGATGATTCCAACAGAAATGACGATACCTACTGCAAGGTCTATGTTGCAGGATCCTGAACAGAATCCTGAAGTCTTATGTCAGGATTTGGATACTATAGACGAAAAGAGAGATGCAGCAAGGCTAAGGATAGCAGCATATCAACAAAGAATATTCAGAGTATATAATAAGAACATTAGGACTAGAAGATTTCGAGTTGGTGATTGGGTGCTGAGAAAGGCTTTTCAAAATACCACTAATCCTGCCGATGGCAAGCTGGCTCCGAAATGGGAAGGACCTTATGAAGTCGAGTCAGAAGCAGGGAAAGGAGCATATCGACTCAAGAATATGGAAGGGGATATGCTACCAAGATCCTGGAATGCAATACATTTGAAGCTCTATTTCAAGTAAGAGTAGAATTTATTTTCTATCTCGGAATGGTATGTGTTCTATCTCTTTTAAATATATTTGTTTATTATCTTGAACCCAATACTGACTTAAGCATCGGAGGGGTGTTAGCCAAGCTAACACCCACCTTAGTTTACAATTGTTTTGCAGGATATGTCTCAGGATATAGCTCCAGGATATATACTCAGGATAAGTCGAAAGATTAGAGGATTGGCCCCCTCTCTCACGTTTAAGGGATACTGATCCCTTCACAGGTTTAAAGGTATTCACCTTTCTTCCGAATTGGGTTTAAACACCCCGCCTGGAGCGCAAGTTATTCGGGGATAGTTCAAGGTGGCGGGACCAGTCCATGTAAAAGTGGCTGACAATTTCGTCACTATTGGCTATATCCTGAATCCTAACGGTATATGAGGATTGATCACCCTCTCTCACGAAAGGGTATTTTCATACTCTCTAAGGTTTAAAGGTTTTCACCTTTCTAAGTCTTGGAGTTTATACACTCCCGCCTGTAGCGCATGAAAAATTGGGATTTTCCCCAGGATACAAAGGATTTATCTCCAGTACATCCTTGGGTTATACCCTCAGGACGTGAAAAATTGCTTATGCCACGGAAACTGATATTGAGTAGATTTCTAAAATACTTGAAGACATTGTACACAGGGGACATCCCTGCCAAGATGGTGGTGTAAAGCTAAAAAAAACGAAGTTTGCGACTAATGCACTAAGTACCTTGCACTGGGGACATCTTCATTGGAAGAGTTGCAAAGGGATTGAAGTTCGGTAATAGGTTTATATCCTATGTCTGGTATGATCTTTCCTTTGTAAACCTCATTTAAGTTTTTAGTAACACTATGTTAAGTATCCTGACATATATCCTCAAAGTCCTTTTAAGGATATTTGATTAGGATGTTTGAAACTAGTATTGGCTTGGAACTTTGATCATCATCAAAACTTGGTTTTGAAGAGATAAACTATTTTTTACTTTCTAAAGAAATTTTTATAAAGTTAAAGGAACGTCTGAAAGATCTATTTGATAAAAGGCTTCTGCAGTATGTTTCTGAGCATACTGGTCAGGATATTTTGTAAAATAACAGTATGAAATTTTTACAAAGCTAAGACTTACACTAAACAATGCAAGGTAACAGAAAATAAGTCAAAAGATGAAATTATTCTTGATGCAATCAATACTGGTTGATAACCGAAGGTTTCATCCTGAAACCCAGGACCCATCCACCTTCGGCTATCAAATTGTTTAGATACAGAAATAAAAATTGTTCATAAAAACGTAAAATTGTTCAAATGATTTAAAGAAAATAAGCTCTAGGGGGTGTTGCCTTCTTGGTCCATAGCGGTTTCAACGACATCCATCTTGGGACCCGTCTCAGCATTTTTCTCAGCATTTTTCTCAGCATTTTTCTCAGCATCGGTTGCCTTTTCAGCTGCTTTAGAAGGTTCATCGACAGTTGATTTGGAATAGGTACCGCCAAGATTCTTCAGCTTGGTCTCCCAAGCACCAACGTCCCAAGAAGGGCATTCGAAGCCTAATGTTTTGGCTTCGTGAGCCATCTTCAACCTAGCCTGGAGAAGAGAAATGACGACGGAACTTTTGAGGCTTTCTCGGTAACTGACCATATCCCGTTCGTACTGCACATGGGCAGCTTCCAGATCGGCCTGGGCTTGAAGAGTAGCTTTGTTGAGAGCAACTTGGTGTTCCTGGGTCATAGTTTTGTATTTCTCCTCGTAATGACGAGACTTGGCGGCCGCGATCATGCCTTGGTCAGAGATTGTGATCTCTGCTTCCTTTAGCTTAGATTCAAGTGTTTTGTTAAGCTTGCAGGATTCTTGATATAAGTGAACCAAACGCTCAAGACCCTACAAAGGTAAAAGGACAGGGATCAATATTATTAAGTCTTTGAAAATAGTCTAAATTGCAGGATATGATATAAAGATACTAACCTGGTTGAGAAAGGAAGTCATAAAACCACTGGCTTCAATGAATCCATGCTTTTCATAAGGGAAGGTGTCAGCAATGATAGGGGAATCGGGTTCTTTCCTTTTGCGAGAACTTGAACTCCGAGGTTTGGTAGCCGGTGAAGGTTTAGCAATGATGATGGCTTTGGAGCTGCTGGGTTTGGATGTAGCAGTGGTCTTAGAGTCAGGTTCTTTCTTGACTTGGATCTGGTCAGAATAGCTATCCAGTTCGTCAAGATCAAAGACTTCGGGGATTTTAGCTGGTGCTGCGTAAAGGGAAAAGTTTTACTCTTTATCATTATATTGTTTTGACTAATTATTTTGAAAGGAATTCTTACCAGACATCTCGGATGATGAGTACTGACTTGACTCGGAACGTGTGTGGTAAAAGTCCTGTCTGTTGTAGGTAACCGGTAAACGGTATTGATTCTCTCTTCTGACTTAGCAGTAGGAGGAGCAACTTCCTTAAAGTTCACTGCATAAAGGTCAAAAAGAAGAATATTAATAGAGGATAATAATTAAATCGTCTATAAGGATATTTATGATCCTACCGGTGGTTAACCACTCCACCGGAAGGTTGGCACCCTCAGCAATGGAATCTCGTTTGACAAAGAAGAATTTGCGTTGCCATCCGTCTTCGTTTTTGGTGGCTTTGAGAATCAGGGGTTTGCTGGAGTTTGAAAAAAGCAAGAACCGGCTAGAGCCGTGGGATCGGAGGCGATAAGCAATAGGTAGATCCTCGATGCAGAGGTCAGAACAATGGAGGTTTTTGATTTGGTTGAGTACAATTAGTACTCTCCAAACCATGGGCATGGTTTGAGCAAAAGAGATGCCAGTAATACGAAAGAATTGCATCATGAATTCAGGAAAAGGGTATCGAAGACCTAGTGAAAAAGGATATGCTGGGAAACAGATCCATTCGGTAGAAGAAACATCCGATCGGATTGACCGATCAAATGGCCTAAAGATTGTGCTGTCAGGGAAAGCGCCGGAGGCTCTTAAAGCTGCAATATCTGCGTTGTCAAAAGCGCAGATCTCCTTCTCGGGATTTTTGAGAAGATTCTTGTGACAACCCGTACTAAACCAGGTATCCGTACGACTTAATTACTGATTAATTACTGCTAAATTACTGTGCTTGATTGAACTAGCTGATGAACTGCTACCTGCATACTTATACATGCACTTACTTGCATCATACTTTATTTGCTGTCACTACATTATTTACATACTGGACCCTAGTGACAAACATGATGCACAAAAAGCACAGTAGCACTAAACGGATACACAGTGAACATGCTGATATAACCAGCATCAGGCAGACACTGCCTCTAAGGCCTGTTAAGAGCCTCAAATATTTTGGCTACACTGGTAGTGAGTGTAGGGATATAAGGGTTGTGTTACCGCGTCTCTAGGGATAAGATACACTGTTTCGGATGTGCCAAAAACGTACTTTAAGTACCAAACACAGCACTTTAATAAACAAACCAGCTTCTAGCTGACTAATAAAGTGCCAGAAAATGAGAAAATAACACTAGACACTTTCTAAAGTGTCGGGAAAGCAAATTGTGTCACTAAAAATGTAATAATGACACTTTAAAGCGTTACAAAAGGCTTTAACGGATTACTATCCAACCGGACACCCGGACTTTACCCGGAACATGAAAATATTAGTATTTTCACTATTTTTATTTTTCTGAGCCAGTTAGGGTCCCTGATTACCCTAACACCCGCCATAACGTGTAACATACAACTAACTAAGTTAAATACTTGGTTAACTTACTTAACTAAACTAATTATCCTAACCACCTACTTAAAAACGAACCAAGACCCCCCCCCCCCATAACCGAACTCGGTCACCAAGTGACCCCACCCTTGTACCATGTGATTTTACTAGATCATGTATGCTTAAAATCTAGAGAACATAACTTCCATTGGATAATACCCTCTAATCTTGTCTATAAGTATCACCACATAACACAAGAGTTATTACACTTCACATTTCACAACTCACTCACACTCTCTTGCTCTCTCTACCTCTCGGCCGAACACCCCAGCCCCCATACACCCACCTTCGGCTCTTGATCTCTCCATTCCAACAACATACACACTTCAAGGATCACGTATTAGGAGCCTCGGAGCAAGCGGAACACGAAGGACCTCTACCGTTAGCTTTTATCCACCTCTTTTTCGCCAAAGATCTTCCCTAGCCTTGAGCTAGAGGTATAATGTTTAAAACTTGTTTTTAATCCTATCTAAGGTGGTTAAAAGGAATATTGTCGGTTGAATCTCGTTAAAATGAAAGATGATGATTAAAAGTCTACTAAAAATACTTAAAATGGTGGTTAAAGACATATAACTTGTGTAAAAGTTGTAGGACTTGAAAATTGTTATTTTTGAGACCCGATCTATGATGTGGTAGCTCGGATCACCGTTTAACCCGACTTTGTAAGATCATGTATCTTCACATAAGCTCGTTTTTGACTAAATACAAGGGTTAAGGGTGAAACTCTACCACACAAGATACATGAACTTGTGTAAAAATATTTTACTTGTGTAAAAGTGATTTAACATGTAAAATGGTGTTTAAAACTAGCGGATCTACGTATCTGCAAGTGGTATTTTTGAAAGACCACACAATAAAGAAATCATGTACTTTAAAAAGTGGATCTTACACTAGTAAACATGATTTTATGAACCACAAGTGCGTAGACACTTGTGAAATGAAAAGATCCGACAAATAACTATTTTTGGGAAAAATGACTAGAAGTTGTAAAGACGGATTTCGCTAGTCACAAGGTTTTTACAAAGATTAAAGTTACTTTATATAAAGATCTACAAGAAATAAGGGGATTTACACTATAGATTCGGAAAAACTACAAGTTCAGGCGATTATGCAAATTTACATACTTGTCGACTAGTTTGTTGTGTCGGAAATTGTTTGATTGAATAAAGAAGATTGTTGAATTGATTTGTTAAAAGAAAATGATACGCTTGAAAGCGTGGCCACCTCCAGTTACAGAGGAAACTCTGGCGAAATTTTCTAAAAACCTAACACTTAGGCTTATTTACACAACAAGTGTTAGAACTATTTTTGGACATACTTTCGAAACATAAATTTCGCCAGCACTATATTTTACTAAATATTCGGAGGTGGGATTTTCACAAAGATTAACGTGATAAATATATTTGTCACAACACTGTTTATGATTATTTTGTGAAAATACATAAATATTATTTTAGAGTGAAAATAATATTTACAAGCGTTAATGATTCCAAAACTTTACGAACGCTTCCACACAAACATATAAGTTACACCGGTAATTACATTACCACAAGATTGATAAAACGTAACTTACGCACACGTATTGTATCCCCCATCCTTGGGAAGAAGTATAACTACCAAGTGTATACAGAACATAAACACGAAATAGTTGACTAACTATTTCCCAAAGACATAAACTATAAAGCTAAGGCACGGTCGTCCGTCTAATAGAATTAGCACTTGTAGGTCGTTGCACAGCTTACTGTATTGGAGACACTTGGTAGAGACGCGCATTCACAGTGAGTTCATGTCCCCCTTTTCTCTAACTGTTTTCAGTTTACTTAACTGCGGGGGTGAAATACATGTTACTTTGTTTACAAGTACTTTATACACGGTATGAATTACGTAAGGAGGTTTAGATCATGTGAATGGGTAGTTAGAACACCGAGGGACTCGAGCGGTAGATCTATTTGGGTGTAGCGAGCCCAGCTCTAGGGCCAACAGAACGGGCCTCTCGGAGGACCAACAGAACGGACCTGGAGTGACTTGGTACCCAACGCAAAAATCGGCTAGGGTGTGTCTTTCCTACTTGCATTTCACGACATGCTAATGGCCTTGCAAACCATTGGTGATCACAAGTCCTCTTACACTGCTACATACCAGGAAACTTTTATACTTACAAGTGTTTTACTTACTCACTTGCACATGAACTCGCTCAACATTATTGTTGATTTTTCAACTCACATGTATTTCAGGAAATTAAACGGATCTGGCACGGTATGGAACGTTTTCCGCTGCACTTGTCATGAAGTCATCAGGGTTTAGGGGATGTGTCTCTTTCCTGGACAAGACACAATCCTTAAACCACGTTTATGTTATGTTATAAGTTGTAATGTCTACTGAACAAGGTTATGGTTGTATGTTAAAACAATGGTAATGTGTTTGATTTTCAAAGCTTAATGGATGACTTGCATGGTTTTTAAACTCATATAGCTTGTTATGGTTAAGCTATGGTATTAAGAAGTCACACCAAAATTAACCACGCTTCCGCAAAGCCAGGGTGTGACAGCTTGGTATCAGAGCTCTGATCATAGCGAACTAGGATTCTCTCTCGAGTCTAGACTATGATCACTAGGGCTCTCACGAAAACATTTTACTGCATACCACTTAAGTCCAGATCCACAACTTTTTACAAAAAAATGTTGAGCACATTTTATCCATTATTCTAGGCTCAGTCTGGGAGGCTGAGGTTCGGTCTAGTGGGACTAGGAGTGTTGTCTAGTGGGACTAGGAGTGTTGTCTAGTGGGACTAGGAGTGTTGGCTAGTGGGACTAGGAGTGTTGACTAGTGGGACTAGGAGTGTTGGCTAGTGGGACTAGGAGTGTTGGCTAGTGGGACTAGAAGTGTTGGTTTTAATGCTTGCTTGATGACCTATGTGACTATTTGATTATATGATTGACAATTTGTACATGTTTGTGTATATGTCACAGACACATGGATTCTGCAGACACTGGTGGTTCAGGCACCACAAGCCCGAGGCCTATCGTTTCAGACGACATTGAGTCATCGGAGCACGAGGTTTATACGTCAGACTTCACCAGCACGGATGATGATGACTTTCAGCCATTCGCCTTACCCGACGGCGTTGATGAGCTCCCAGTTGATCTTCCAGCCGGGGATCTACCACTCGTTGTGATCCCTGCTCCAGTACCCCTTGCATCATACCCTGTTTTACCCATCGACGACGAGGAGGACGACGTCGATATGTTTGAGGAGGAGCCTTTGGAGGATGCTCAGGGCGAGGCCCTACCTGCTGTTGCTCCCTTACTGATCGCAGATGCTCCGGCTGCGGAGTCACCTGCTCCTTCCCCAGTCGCGGACTCCTTTGAGTCTGTGGCTTCTGTACCCACACATGCTCATAGTGCGCAGCACTTCTCCCATGGGTCCGATTCTGACCAGGCTTTTTCTGTTGCTTCCATACCTGGACTTGTTTTTGACCATGACGACGAGGGGGATTCCGATCCTGTGTTCCCACCAGGATTTGATCCTAACCGTGATTTAGAGTTTGTCCCGATGGACGAGTTGATGGAGGATCCAGCAGATCCTATTGACCCTTTTGATCCGATTGATCCCGATGTTGATTTTGACATGGCGTTTGATGATCTTGAGCCTGCCATTGCACCTGAGCAGGCAGCTGCCCTTGACCCTTTACCAGAGCATGACCCTGTGCATGCTGATGTACCTTTTGAGCCCATTGCTGATGATCACCACATAGATGTTCCTGTTGATCCCATTGGTCCTTTACCCATTGATGCTGTACCTGCTGACCACCCTATAGAGCACCTTGCACCCGTTCACCCTATTGCTGCTCCCTTATTTGATCCCGTTCCCCTAGAGCCCGGACATGCACTGTTCGCGGCACGTATGGATCCTCCGGATGAGTCTGCACAGCATGGCTGGATACCGGCAGACGAGGACGTTCCCCCATTCCCTCCACAGATTCCTGTTGCACCACATATTGACTTTTCGTTTCAGGTTCCTATGTTTATACCTCCAGCAGGGCCTAGAGAGGGTTCTTCAGCTCACCCTGATGGGCATGTACCGATGCCCATGCCTTTCATGCCTCAGATTCCTTTTGTTCCACCCACTACAGCTCCTTTTGGTGTGGCACCCTTTGATCCCACACGTGAGCCACTGCTGTGGGCACCGTTTTCCCCTATGCCACCCACTGATCCATACCACAGGTTCCATGTGGGCCACACCATTGAGGATGTATTGATGTCCTTTGTATACCAGCATGAGTCGCATGAGCAGCGACTACAGGAGTTGGAGAGAGCCCCTCTGCAGCCATGTCAGTGCCATGGCCGGGTACCCTCTCCGTTGCAGCCATCACGACCATTACCCCCTGACTATGCTGCTCGTCTTACTACTTTGGAGCAGCAGATTGCTTCCATTATTCGTACACAGCAGGCGATGGAGGCGGACTGGTTACAGTTGCGCCGTTTGTTTTATACCCGTTTTCCTCCTCCTCCACCACCATCTGCTTAGAGCTCATCGGTGCCACTTGGGTAGGCGAGGTGAGAAGGCGGCGATTGCTTTTTGACTGCACAGCATTTTGGGGAGACTACGCTATGACTTGACTTTTGTTATGTACTTGATATTGTATGGATACTGATGTAGCTTTTGACAGGGGTGATGTAGCCCCTAGTAATTGATGATTGTATGTATACACTTACGATGTGGTCTCATTTATATGGCAATCGCAGTTTTCTCACCATATTTGGATTCGCTTGATTACTTGCTTATACTTTATGACATGGGATGTTGTGTGATTGATATTTGTGATATGTGATAACATGAGATGTTATGTGATTATACTATTACTACCGTTATATACGTACACTATATTACGAACTGATTTACGTACTGTAACAACGAAGCCTTACTATGGCCTAACCAACTTAAACCATCTTTTAGAAGATGCCGCCAAGACGCGAACCAAACATGCCAACAAATGAGGCAGAACTCCAGCAGATTATTGCTGCTGCCATAGCACAGTACGCAGCATCTCAGCCAGGAGCAAGCGGAAGTGTTAACCAAGGCAATAACAATCCGCCTCACGGTAATACCACGCCATTCGAACCTACCATGTCCTAGCTGGACATCTTTAGCAATGATGCTAATGCCAAACACATGTTTTAACATACGTGCAGGATGCACCTACAAGCAGTTCTTAGACTGCAAATCAGTTAACTTCGATGGCACAGGAGGTGCAGTTGCCTTTACCCGCTGGGCTGAGAAAACCGATTCTGTCTTACGCATGAGCAAGTGTGCAGAGGATCAGCAAGTCACATACATTTCAGGGCTGTTTCTAGATGGAGCCCTATCCTGGTGGAACCTACAAGTGCAAACACTAGGCGAAGCTGCCGCCTACGCCCTGACTTGGGCCGAATTGAAAGAACTAATGCGTAAGAAGTACTGTTCACGCGCAGAAATTCAAAGGTTGGAGACTGAATTTTGGCACTTAAAGATGGATGGACCAAAGATTGCGGAATACGTCCAGAGGTTTCACGACTTATCTCAAGTGGTTCCTTACATGGTTACGCCTGAATACAAGCGAATCGAGCGCTTCATTTGGGGTTTGGCTCCCCAAATAATAAGCATGGTAACCTCCTCCAAACCAGCGACTATCACTGAAGCCATCGATTTGAGCGTGGCTCTCACCGAGGAGGCGATTCGTCTAAACAGGTTTGGTGATGCTAAGGCAAAGGAGAAAGAGACTCATGTTGAGTCGTCAGGAAGTAACAAAAGAAAGTTTTCGAACTTCAAACAAAGTGTTAGCGGTGATGGTAAGAGAGGAGCACCAAACACGCCAGCTCAGGGTACGACTGGCAGTGGAAGGAAAGGAAGGGGATATATGGGCACCCAGCCCAAGTGTAACGCCTGCCAGCGTCACCATTCTGGTCAATGTGGGCTAAAAGTATGTGAAGTGTGTGGGAAACATGGTCACTCAAAGGAATCATGTTGGGCTAGTGCGGGCCGGGGAGGCCAGGGAGGATATATGAATAGAAACGATAATCGTGGTGGTTTGGGAAATCGCCCACAAGGGAATAATCGAGGCTACAATGCAAATCAAGCCAGAACTGCCAATCAAAACAACCCGCCAGTTGGGGATGGTGCGGGAAGTGGAAAAAGATTAGGATGTTTTCATTGCGGTGACGTTGGGCACTTCAAGAAGGATTGCCCGGGATTGAACCAAGCCCGTGGAAGGGTGTTCCAGATCGGTGCACGGGAAGCACGCCAGGATCCCAACGTTGTCACTGGTACGTTCCCTGTAAATCAACGCTATGCATCTGTTCTGTTTGATACTGGTGCCGACTATAGCTTCGTATCACTAGAATTTAAGAATATACTTGGGTTAGCTGCTAATAAGTTAGACATTCCCTACGCAATCGAATTGGCTAATGGAAAGTTGGTAGAAGCCAATGATGTGGTCAGAGGCTGTGTGATTGAATTAGGAGAACGTGAGTTTGCTTTGGATCTACTACCAGTCCAATTGGGAAGTTTCGACGTGGTAGTAGGAATGGATTGGTTATCGGGCAATAAAGCTGAGATAGTTTGCCACGAAAAGGTTGTTCGTATTCCAACCAAGGATGGTGAGACCATTGTTGTTCATGGAGAGAAGCGTGAGACGCCGTTGCGGATTATCAGCTGTTTGAAAGCAAGGAAGTGTTTGCAGAAGGGATGTATTGCTTTTCTGGCGCACATCGTGGACAAGAAGGCTGCTGAGCCAAGGATCGAAGACATCTCTGTCGTAAGGGAGTATCCAGAAGTCTTCCCAGAAGACTTACCCGGACTGCCACCTCAGAGGCAAGTGGAGTTTCACATTGACTTAGTTCCAGGCGCAGCGCCTGTAGCTAAGGCACCTTACAGACTTGCGCCGTCTGAGATGCAGGAATTGTCGACACAACTTCAAGAGTTGTTAGACAAGGGTTTTATCCGACCAAGCTTCTCGCCTTGGGGAGCTCCGGTCTTGTTTGTCAAGAAGAAGGACGGAAGTTTCCGCATGTGTATTGACTACAGAGAATTGAACAAGCTGACGATCAAGAACAGGTATCCTCTGCCAAGAATCGACGATCTGTTCGATCAACTTCAAGGTTCAAGCTGTTACTCTAAGATCGATCTTCGATCTGGATACCATCAACTAAGGATACAGGAGGAAAGTATCCCGAAAACAGCCTTCCGAACTCGTTATGGACACTACGAGTTCCTCGTTATGCCATTTGGTTTGACAAACGCGCCTGCGGTATTCATGGATCTAATGAATAGGGTTTGCAAGCCATACCTGGACAAGTTCGTGATTGTATTCATCGACGACATCTTGATTTATTCGAAGACGAAGGCTGAACACGAGCAGCATCTTAGAACCATATTGGAGCTGCTAAAGAAGGAACAGCTGTACGCCAAATTCTCCAAGTGCGAGTTTTGGCTACGCGAAGTCCAGTTTCTTGGACATGTGGTTAATGGGGATGGAATTCATGTTGACCCCGCAAAGATCGAGGCAATCAAGGATTGGGAAACGCCGAGGACGCCAACCGAGATTCGGCAATTCTTGGGTTTGGCTGGCTACTATCGGAGGTTCATCGAGGATTTTTCCAAGATCGCTCAACCATTGACGCTCCTCACACAGAAGGACAAGACGTTTGATTGGGGAATCAAACAGGATGAAGCATTTCAGATATTAAAGGGTAAGCTTTGTAACGCGCCAATCTTAGCTCTACCAGAAGGTACTGACGATTTTGTGGTATACTGCGACGCATCGCGCCAAGGATTGGGTTGCGTGTTGATGCAACGCCAAAAGGTCATTGCTTACGCATCACGCCAACTGAAAGTACACGAAAAGAACTATACCACCCACGATTTAGAGCTTGGCGCAGTGGTTTTCGCTCTAAAGATCTGGAGACACTACCTCTATGGTACGAAGTGCACAATCTTCACAGACCACAAAAGCCTACAACATATATTTAACCAGAAGGAGTTAAATATGAGGCAAAGACGATGGGTTGAATTGTTGAACGATTACGACTGCGAGATAAAGTATCACCCAGGGAAGGCGAATGTAGTTGCCGATGCCCTAAGTCGTAAAGAAAGAATCAAGCCCATAAGGGTTAGAGCTTTGGAAATGATTATACGAACCGATCTTTCCTTGCGCATTCGTGCTGCACAAAAGGAAGCTCTCAAGGAGGGAAACCTTGAGGAAGAATATCTCCGTGGAATGGAGAAGCTTTTGGTACCAAACGAGGAAGGAACGTTATGTTTTGAGAAAAGGATTTGGGTTCCTCTGTTTGGTGGATTAAGGGAAGTTATTTTCGACGAAGCGCACAAGTCACGGTACTCTATCCACCCTGGATCGGATAAGATGTACCAGGATCTCAAAGATTACTATTGGTGGCCTAGGATGAAAGGCGACGTTGCTGTTTACGTGAGCAAATGTTTAACGTGCGCTAAGGTCGAGGCGGAATACCAGAAGCCTTCGGGACTTCTGCAACAACCTGAAATTCCCAAGTGGAAATGGGAACAAATCTCAATGGATTTTGTTACAAAACTGCCAAGAACGCCAAGAGGCCATGATATGATTTGGGTGATTGTTGACCGCCTAACAAAGTCCGCACACTTTCTGCCAATCAAGGAGAAAGACAGTACTAGTAAACTTGCGGAAATTTACTTGAGAGAGATCGTAGCACGTCATGGAGTACCTCTCTCGATCATCTCTGATAGAGACGGAAGGTTTGTGTCAAGAATATGGCAATCCTTCCAAGAATCTTTTGGCTCACAATTGAATCTGAGCACTGCGTTCCATCCGCAAACTGACGGCCAAAGCGAGCGAACGATACAAACCTTGGAAGACATGCTGAGGGCATGTGTTATGGATTTAGGCGGTAGCTGGGATAAACACTTACCTTTGGTCGAATTTTCATACAACAACAGCTACCACACCAGTATTGGTGTCGCGCCATTTGAGGCCCTATACGGACGCAAGTGCCGATCACCACTATGTTGGTCTGACGCAGGTGATAGGCAGCTTGTTGGTCCCGAGATCGTCCAAGAGACGACAGATAAGATCGCGCAAATTCTTAAACGCATCGAAGCCGCTCGCCACAGGCAAAAGGCCTACGCGGATCCAAACCGGAAGCACGAGGACTTCCAAGTCGGAGAGATGGTGTTATTGAAAGTTTCACCCTGGAAGGGGGTGGCACGCTTTGGAAAGCGTGGGAAGTTAAATCCACGCTACATTGGTCCTTTCAGAATTCTGGAAAGAATTGGAACAGTAGCATACAAGTTGGACCTACCTGCTGAACTAAATGGTGTTCACGATACATTTCATGTATCCAATCTAAAGAAAAGTCCAACTCAAATTGACGTTGCCATTCCCATCGACGAGATTCATATCGACGACACGCTCCACTTTGTTGAAGAACCTGTCGAGGTCACGGATTGGAAAGTTAACAAGACCCGCCGGAGTAGTGTCAAACTCGTCAAAGTTCGTTGGAACGCCAGACATGGTCCTGAATTCACCTGGGAACGTGAGGACCGGATGAAAGAGAAATACCCCCACTTATTTCCTAAGAACCCTGCCTCTACAAGCAGAACTTAAATTTCGGGACGAAATTTATTTAACGGGGGGAGAATGTGACAACCCGTACTAAACCAGGTATCCGTACGACTTAATTACTGATTAATTACTGCTAAATTACTGTGCTTGATTGAACTAGCTGATGAACTGCTACCTGCATACTTATACATGCACTTACTTGCATCATACTTTATTTGCTGTCACTACATTATTTACATACTGGACCCTAGTGACAAACATGATGCACAAAAAGACCAGTAGCACTAAACGGATACACAGTGAACATGCTGATATAACCAGCATCAGGCAGACACTGCCTCTAAGGCCTGTTAAGAGCCTCAAATATTTTGGCTACACTGGTAGTGAGTGTAGGGATATAAGGGTTGTGTTACCGCGTCTCTAGGGATAAGATACACTGTTTCGGATGTGCCAAAAACGTACTTTAAGTACCAAACACAGCACTTTAATAAACAAACCAGCTTCTAGCTGACTAATAAAGTGCCAGAAAATGAGAAAATAACACTAGACACTTTCTAAAGTGTCGGGAAAGCAAATTGTGTCACTAAAAATGTAATAACGACACTTTAAAGCGTTACAAAAGGCTTTAACGGATTACTATCCAACCGGACACCCGGACTTTACCCGGAACATGAAAATATTAGTATTTTCACTATTTTTATTTTTCTGAGCCAGTTAGGGTCCCTGATTACCCTAACACCCGCCATAACGTGTAACATACAACTAACTAAGTTAAATACTTGGTTAACTTACTTAACTAAACTAATTATCCTAACCACCTACTTAAAAACGAACCAAGACCCCCCCCCCCATAACCGAACTCGGTCACCAAGTGACCCCACCCTTGTACCATGTGATTTTACTAGATCATGTATGCTTAAAATCTAGAGAACATAACTTCCATTGGATAATACCCTCTAATCTTGTCTATAAGTATCACCACATAACACAAGAGTTATTACACTTCACATTTCACAACTCACTCACACTCTCTTGCTCTCTCTACCTCTCGGCCGAACACCCCAGCCCCCATACACCCACCTTCGGCTCTTGATCTCTCCATTCCAACAACATACACACTTCAAGGATCACGTATTAGGAGCCTCGGAGCAAGCGGAACACGAAGGACCTCTACCGTTAGCTTTTATCCACCTCTTTTTCGCCAAAGATCTTCCCTAGCCTTGAGCTAGAGGTATAATGTTTAAAACTTGTTTTTAATCCTATCTAAGGTGGTTAAAAGGAATATTGTCGGTTGAATCTCGTTAAAATGAAAGATGATGATTAAAAGTCTACTAAAAATACTTAAAATGGTGGTTAAAGACATATAACTTGTGTAAAAGTTGTAGGACTTGAAAATTGTTATTTTTGAGACCCGATCTATGATGTGGTAGCTCGGATCACCGTTTAACCCGACTTTGTAAGATCATGTATCTTCACATAAGCTCGTTTTTGACTAAATACAAGGGTTAAGGGTGAAACTCTACCACACAAGATACATGAACTTGTGTAAAAATATTTTACTTGTGTAAAAGTGATTTAACATGTAAAATGGTGTTTAAAACTAGCGGATCTACGTATCTGCAAGTGGTATTTTTGAAAGACCACACAATAAAGAAATCATGTACTTTAAAAAGTGGATCTTACACTAGTAAACATGATTTTATGAACCACAAGTGCGTAGACACTTGTGAAATGAAAAGATCCGACAAATAACTATTTTTGGGAAAAATGACTAGAAGTTGTAAAGACGGATTTCGCTAGTCACAAGGTTTTTACAAAGATTAAAGTTACTTTATATAAAGATCTACAAGAAATAAGGGGATTTACACTATAGATTCGGAAAAACTACAAGTTCAGGCGATTATGCAAATTTACATACTTGTCGACTAGTTTGTTGTGTCGGAAATTGTTTGATTGAATAAAGAAGATTGTTGAATTGATTTGTTAAAAGAAAATGATACGCTTGAAAGCGTGGCCACCTCCAGTTACAGAGGAAACTCTGGCGAAATTTTCTAAAAACCTAACACTTAGGCTTATTTACACAACAAGTGTTAGAACTATTTTTGGACATACTTTCGAAACATAAATTTCGCCAGCACTATATTTTACTAAATATTCGGAGGTGGGATTTTCACAAAGATTAACGTGATAAATATATTTGTCACAACACTGTTTATGATTATTTTGTGAAAATACATAAATATTATTTTAGAGTGAAAATAATATTTACAAGCGTTAATGATTCCAAAACTTTACGAACGCTTCCACACAAACATATAAGTTACACCGGTAATTACATTACCACAAGATTGATAAAACGTAACTTACGCACACGTATTGTATCCCCCATCCTTGGGAAGAAGTATAACTACCAAGTGTATACAGAACATAAACACGAAATAGTTGACTAACTATTTCCCAAAGACATAAACTATAAAGCTAAGGCACGGCCGTCCGTCTAATAGAATTAGCACTTGTAGGTCGTTGCACAGCTTACTGTATTGGAGACACTTGGTAGAGACGCGCATTCACAGTGAGTTCATGTCCCCCTTTTCTCTAACTGTTTTCAGTTTACTTAACTACGGGGGTGAAATACATGTTACTTTGTTTACAAGTACTTTATACACGGTATGAATTACGTAAGGAGGTTTAGATCATGTGAATGGGTAGTTAGAACACCGAGGGACTCGAGCGGTAGATCTATTTGGGTGTAGCGAGCCCAGCTCTAGGGCCAACAGAACGGGCCTCTCGGAGGACCAACAGAACGGACCTGGAGTGACTTGGTACCCAACGCAAAAATCGGCTAGGGTGTGTCTTTCCTACTTGCATTTCACGACATGCTAATGGCCTTGCAAACCATTGGTGATCACAAGTCCTCTTACACTGCTACATACCAGGAAACTTTTATACTTACAAGTGTTTTACTTACTCACTTGCACATGAACTCGCTCAACATTATTGTTGATTTTTCAACTCACATGTATTTCAGGAAATTAAACGGATCTGGCACGGTATGGAACGTTTTCCGCTGCACTTATCATGAAGTCATCAGGGTTTAGGGGATGTGTCTCTTTCCTGGACAAGACACAATCCTTAAACCACGTTTATGTTATGTTATAAGTTGTAATGTCTACTGAACAAGGTTATGGTTGTATGTTAAAACAATGGTAATGTGTTTGATTTTCAAAGCTTAATGGATGACTTGCATGGTTTTTAAACTCATATAGCTTGTTATGGTTAAGCTATGGTATTAAGAAGTCACACCAAAATTAACCACGCTTCCGCAAAGCCAGGGTGTGACAATTCTGCTGGGTGAAGGTCTCGGCGGCCATTGCTAGAAAGATGAAGTAAATTGACAGGAAGAAAATCAAAAATGGAGAATTACCTGAAGGGTCTGTTGAAGGTATCTGCTTTTCAAACAAGAAAAGAGAAGATATAGGGGCATTGTGGATCTCCATGGAGTAAAAAACGCGTTGGAAGTTATGATGTGATCTTGACCGTCGCTTCATTTTAAATGCCTTGAGTTGTGAGATAAGATTTTTGAAATATATCCGTTGGATTGGTATCCCAACCGATATATTTGGGGACAATTGTTAGTGGTCATTTTCTTAACATACGTATCCTGACCAATATCCTGCCTTTGTTTGTTTATTTGTGATCAGGATGCTGGAAGAGGATATTGCTAACATCTTGGGCGATATCCTGAGGCTTATTGAATTAACCACGTGCAGGTTGAGGGCTGAGGCTTGCTAACGGTCAAGAGGACTTCTTCTCCTCAAGACTCGGACGAATTTGTTGAGAAAGAGACGTTGAGCCCGAAAGACCAGGTCTACAACGTTCCAAGAAGGAATATTCGGTGGATCCCGCAAGTTTAGGGTAGTTAGTTATTTTATCTTTACTATAAATAGCTGCCTTGTATTCAAGTTTCGTTGTAACACTTAGTCGATCCGTACCACGTCCTGCACTGTATCCTGATTTTTGAAGCAATTGAAGAACAAGGCAGCTGCGATTGTCAGCTCCCGAGGTTTTATGCCGGCGATCTAGATTGATCAAGGGCTTTCCTCGTACATCTCGTGTCGTTTACTTTATTTTTGCTCATTGTTTGATCATAGATACAGCTCTACATCTTGAGCCGTATCCTGAATACTGTTTTTCCAAATAACTTAACAAGTATATTTTCAATACACTTTCTAGCACACTACCTCACTAAACTAATTTGATCACTTAATTACTTCGGTAATTTTTGACCAAAACACCGAGGTCTTGGAATGCTATACACCTTAAGCTCTATTTCAAGTGAGTTTAGAATTCAATTTCTAACTCAGGATGGTATGAATTCTATCGTTTTTAAATATGTTTTGGTTTAATTTATTCTTTGAAACCCAATACTAACTTAAGCATCGGAGGGGTGTTAGCCAAGCTAACACCCACCTTAGTTTACAATTGTTTTGCAGAATATGTTTCAGGATATAGCTCCAGGATATATGCTCAGGATAACTCGAAAGATTAGAGGATTGGCCCCCTCTTTCACGTACAAGGGATCCTGATCCCTTCACAGGTTTAAAGGTATTCACCTTTCTTCCGAATTGGGTTTAAACACCCCGCCTGGAGCGCAAGTTATTCAGGGATAGTTCAAGGTGGCGGGACCAGTCCATGTAAAAGTGGCTGACAATTTCGTTACTATTGGCTATATCCTGAATCCTAAAGGTATATGAGGATTGATCACCCTCTCTCACGAAAGGGTATTTTCATACTCTCTAAGGTTTAAAGGTTTTCACCTTTCTAAGTCTTGGAGTTTATACACTCCCACCTGTAGCGCATGAAAATTTGGGATTTTCCCCAGGATACAAGGGATTTATCTAAAAAAATCCCTTGCCTATACAATGGAAACGGACATTCAGAAGATTTCTAAGTATTTGAAGACATTGTACACAGGGGACATTCCTACCAAGGCAGTGATGTAAAGCTCAAAGGCTAAAGTTCGGAACTAGTATGCTAAATATCTCACACAGGGGACATCTTCATTGGAAAAGTTGCAAGGAGATTGAGGTTTGATAAAAGGGTTATATACTACTCCGGGTATGATTTTTCCTTTGTAAGCATCGTCTAAGTTTTTAGTAACATTATGTTAAGTATCCTGATATATTCTCAAAGTCCTTTTCAGGATATTTGATTAGGGTGTTTGAAACTAGTATTAGTTTGGAACTTTGATCATTTAAATATTATCAAAACTTGGTTTTGAAAAGATAGATTGTTTTTCACTTTCTAAAGAAATTTCTACAAAGTTGAAGGAACGTTTGGAAGTTCTATCTAATAAAAGGTTTTTACAGTATATCGCTGAGCATACTGATCAGGATATTTTCATAAGATAGTTACAAAGCTAAGAATTACACTAAGTAATGCAAGGCAACAGCAAATAAGTCAAAAGATAGTTATATTATTAACAAGTCAAAAGTTGTGCTTTTGGTTTCACCCCAAACCAAGGCCCATCCGCCAAAAGCACAATTAGTTTTTACTATACTTGTGTAACGGTTGCAGGATATATCTCAAAACAGGACCTATCCACCTGCAACCGTTATCGTATTCAAAACGAGTTATACTAATTGATGACCAAGGGCTTCATCCTAAAACCTAGGACCCATCCACCTTTAGTCATCACATTGTTCTAGTGCAGGAAATGTAAATTGTTCAAAGACAGGAAAAGTAAATTGTTTATGCAACCACAACCATGAAATTTAAAAATGGGCTCCGGCCTTGGCACGTATATCCATCATCGCCCACTCCGCTGCCTAAGGGGCAGCGCCCTCTTGAACAGCAACCTCCTTCCCAGCGTTCGCACCAGCATCAGCCTCAGGATTCTTCTCGGCATCATCATCAGCATTGGCTGCTTCCTCTGTCGCCTTAGAAGGCCCTTCACCAGTATGTTTTGCAGGATGAGCGACGGGATGACCTCCGAGGCCCTGTAGTTTCTCCTCCCAAGCCTTTACATTCCAGGAAGGGCATTCAAAACCCAAATCCATGGCCTCATAAGCCATCCTTATCCTGGCTTGGAAAAGAGAGACGACCACGGATGCTTTGAGGCTATCCCGATATGAACTCATATTCTGCTGATATTGGAGAAGGGCGGCATTTAGTTTGTCTTGAGCATCCTCGTTGGCTTTGTGGAGAGTAGCCTGGTGATCCCGGACCATTGCCTTGTATTTGTCTTCATAATGCTGGGATTTAGTAGCTGCAATGGTTCCTTGGTCAGCTATGGTGGCCTCAGCTTTCTCCAGCTTGATCTCCAACATCTTGTTAAGCCTGCAGGCGTCTTCATACAAGTGCATAAGGCGGTCCAAACCCTATCGATAAAGACACAGGTATCGATGTAAAAATAGGCAGGATAAAGACTAACATACTTGTGCAGGATATTGTAAGGGAAATTTTACCTGTTTGAGGAATGAGGTGGCTTCGTTAAACCCATGATTCGCGAGAGAGAATGCTTCAGAAACAGCTGGGGAGTCCGTCTCCTTTCTCTTCCGAGAGCTAGATGCCCGGGTCCTGGATGCCGGAGGGCCTTTGGGAGCAGAAATAGTCTTCGAGGAGGTAGCCTTTGGTGTAGCGGACGACTTTGGCTTGGATTCTTGTTTGGTGGGTTCGAGGCTAGAGTAGCAATCCAACTCGTCAAGTTTGAAACCTTCAAGGTTGACGACCGGTGCTACACAAGGGAATATATTCTTAAACTCATCATACTTTTGAAAAATAATTAATATATGCTGAGAATGTGCTTACCAGACATTTCTGAGCTTGATTTCTGGCTTGAATCTGTAAGAGCCAGGGAGAAAGTTCTTTCACTGGCAGGAAGACGGTAGATTTCCTTGATCTTGGATTCGGATTCTGCACTGGGAGGCACTAAATCTCTGAAATTCGCTGCATAAAAACATCGGGATATAAGTCTGGGATACAGTTTGAAGATATAATTGGGGATATTCCTAAAACCCTAAATCCTACCCTTGGTTAACCATTTAACCGGTAGATCGAAACCCTTATCAATAGAGTCTCGTTTTACGAAAAAGAATTTCCGTCGCCATCGATCCTCATTCTTGGTGGCTTTAAGAACCAGAGGGTTCTTGGAGGTAGAAAATAGAAGAAAACGATGACTGCTGTGGGATCTCAACCGGTATGCTATAGGAAGGTCCTCAACAAGTAGGTTAGGAAAATGACGAGATTTGATTTGATCCAGTACTATTAAAACTCGCCAAACCATTGGCATAACCTGGGCGTAACTAAGGCCGGTGAGGTCGAAAAAGCTAGAAATAAAGGGTGGAAACGGGTACCGGATTCCAAGAGAGAAGGGGTAGGCGAAGAAACAAACCCACTCATCGGATATTGCATCTGATCGGGCTTCCTGATCAAAAGGGCGAAAGACTGTTCCGGTGGGGAAGGCTCCGGAATCTTTAAGAGCAGCGATGTCGGCATTGTTGAAGCAACAGATCTCCTTTGCTGGATCAACAATGAAGTTCTGACTTACGAGGCTTGGAGCTGGTCGGTCCGATCGGGATTTTGTTCGCGGTGCCATGAAAAGTATTGAGCAAATTAAGAGAGATTCAAGAAAGAAGGATAGAAAGGAAAATACCTGATGTCCGCTTGAAGATAAGGATAACCGTAATAAGGAGTCCATTGGTTAATATAGGATGAATATAGGGGGTAAAGAGTAAATAATGCTTTGGAAGTTGCACCGCTGTCATTTCAAGGGTCTAGTCGTATTAATTACCTTAAGTTATGAGGTGAAGCTTTTGAAATATATCCGTTGGATTGGTATCCCAACCGATATATTTGGGGACAATTGTTAGGGGTCATTTTCTTTGCATACATATCCTGACCAATATCCTGCCTTTGTTTGTTTATTTGTGACCAGGATGCTGGAAGAGGATATTGCTAACATCTTGGGCGATATCCTGAGGTTTATTGAATTAACCACGTGCAGGTTAATGGCTGAGGCTTGCTAACGGTCAAGTGGACTTCTTCTCCTCAAGACTCGGACGAGTTTGTTGAAGGAGAGACGTTGAGCCCGAAAGACCAGGTCTACAACGTTCGATGAAGGAATATTCGGTGGATCCCGGAAGTTTAGGATAGTTTGTTATTTTATCTTTACTATAAATAGGTGGGGGCGGATCAGTTTAAGGCACACAATTTTTACTAACACTCTCGAACACTTTCACTCTCTAGCTCATTGCAAACACCACACTTGTATTCAAATTTCATTGTAATACGTAGTCGATCCGCACCACATCCTGCGCTGTATCCTGACGTTTGAAGTAATAAGAAGAACAAGGCAGCTGCGATTGTCAGCTCCCGAGGTTTTATGCCGGCGATCTAGATTGATCAAGGGCTTTCCTCGTACATCTCGTGTCGTTTAATTTACTTTTGCTCATTGTTTGATCATAGATACAGCTCAATATCCTGAGCCGTATCCTGAATACTGATTTCCTAATTAACTCAAAAGCATATTTTCAAATACACTTTCTAGCACACTGCCTCACTTTACTAATTTGATCACTTAATTGCTTCGGTAATTTTTGACCAAAACACTCATGATTCTAAAGAATTCTGGACAGTTTAGCAGATTGTCGATCGGACAGTTTATTGAAAAACTTGAGGCACAGGATCTGGAACAGCAAAAGATAGCAAGAATGAACAGCTCAAGTCATCAACAAGATAACAAACTGTACTACAAGGGAAATGTTCAAACTGTTGAAGCAAGTCCAAAGATCCAAACCGCGTTTAGTGCCGGAAAATCATCTGGATCAGGCAGTCAAAGTACAGTCAACACTAGTGGGTTTTCAACAGTTAATCCTCCGAGTATTCAAAATGCAAATGTTGGAAATGGGCATATGATTCAGTGCAATGTGGCATTGCATCTTCAAAATGGTCAAAACTTTTCTGAAGAAGTGGTGAAAAATCATATGGGTTTACTAGTTACTGCATTGGAATCTTATGAAGGATTGATTGTTGGAAAGATCGGAAATCCGATGCTAACGAAGGAAGATTATGACCAGATCGATGCAGAAGAATTAGAGCTCATGGACATCAAATGGTGTCTAGCTAGTGTCCTGAGAAGAGCTGAAAAGTTCAAAATGATTACAGGACGACATGATTTTTTGGATGCTCATCTTTCAGCTTTAGGTTTTGATAAATCTAAAGTTACTTGTTTTAAATGCAGGGAGAAAGGTCATTTCAAGAGAGAGTGCAAGAACCAAGAAGCAAGTGGAGCAAAGAATCCTTTTGGAAAAGATGATTACTATAGAAAGTCTATATATCAACAAATCAATGTTCAACCACATCAACAAAAGGATTCACAAACAGCTCATGGAAAAATGATCGAAGATGCAAACAGGAAAGCTTCCTATGGCATCATTGATCAAGATGACGAGAAAGTGGCTCAAGGTTTTAGCTGGGACAAGTACATTCCAGCTGATCCTAATGTTAAAGCTTTTATTGCTCAGATTATTCAAAAACTAGAATTGGTGAAAGAATGGATGGCTGTGTTATCTGATGATGAAGAGAAAGATGAAGAATCTATTTCATCTGAAAACAGTTCAACAGATAACAGTGATGATGAAGAGCTTGAACAGATAAACCTTGGAAAAATACATTTATCTTCTGACAGATTTGAATTTATTTTGCAGATAAATTGAAGAAACTCAAAGAGAGAAAAGCTGCAAAAGAATTGAAGGAAGTCAAAGTGATTGAGAAGATAGTGGAAGTGGAAAACGTAGTTAAAGTTGAGAAGATAGTGGAAATCGAAAAGATCGTTGAAATCACGAAACCTTGTCTTACATGTTCAGAATCCTGCAAACAATGTGAAGAAAAAGACGAGAGGTTTAGTGAATCAGAAAAGATGAAAGAAAAGTTAATGTTTGATGTGAAAAATTTGAAAGAATCATACGATGTTTTGAATAGGACTGTGAATAGTTTACAGAAAACTAACACAGAAAGAGAAAAAGCTTTGAAAATGTTGAATGCTACGATGATGTCGAAGCAGAAAGAGATAAATTTTTACATTGAAGAATGTGCGAAATGGAAGCAAGAGTTGGATGGTGAAAAAGTTGAAAACGAAAAAATCAGACGTTTACTGAGAAGTTATACAAGTTCTGATTACTTAATTGACAGAATTTATCTTACTGTTGCAGGTTTTAAGGCATTTGAAGACAAGAAGCCTAAGAAAAAGGATACTGGTAAGAAACAGAGTGTCTGTTATAATAAGTGTTCGCCTCCAATTTGTGAAGGGTATTCGCCTTGAAAAACGAATGAGGAACAAGTCCAAAAGGCAGTTAATCTAAAGTTAGAGTCCGAGTTAACCGATGTATTACCAGACAACATTGACGTCACGTTCACAGCGTCTGACACAGTTCATGAGTCCGAATTAATAAAAAGAATGGTCGATCAGGTGTTGGATAGGGATGAGGAGTCAGAGTTAAAATCCGAGTCCGAAAGTTCGTGTCAGTCTGTCGGAAGTTCGAGTTCGTCCGTAAAGAGTTCAAAATCATCGGGAAAACGGGTTTATCGTAAAGAATTTTTGTTGTCAAAATCTAATTTGAATGATGAAACATTTGAAGTCGCATATACTTTGAATGATTCTGACAAATTATATTTTGATAAAGAGTTTCCAATAAGAAGTGTTCGGTTTGACATGATTAAAAAGGTTTTCAAAATGACAGAAATCAATATTTCTGAAATAAAATATTTAAATTTTATTGGAAAACCTAAAAAATACACTTCAAGAGTTCAACAGCGTTTAAACAAGAAAAAGAATTATGGTTTCGGTTCTGGTTGTCAAAAGAAACCAAACCGTAACGGTAATTTCAAAAGGAAAGGTTTAGGTTTTTTACCACCAGAAAATTATAAAAATGAGAAAATTTCTAAAAATACAAAATTTGTTTCAGGTCTGTCTGCTGAAGAAGAAAAGAAGAGCTCATTTTGGAGACAAACAAATCAAGAATTTTTTGATGAAAAGAAGATTGGAGCTTATCAGAAGAAAGAAACCAGAACCTGTTTTAGATGTAATGAAGTTGGTCACATTGCATGGAACTACCCAAAAGCGACCAATACAAAACAGGGAGTTTCTGGAAAACTAAAAGAAGTTGTTGTTGATAAAACCGAACCACCAACAGAAAAATTTAAAGTGTTTAAAAACTCTACATATGAAGTTGGTGAGTGTTCGAAAAGGTTTTACAAGAAAAGGGGAAATCTTGACAACCAAACTTGGATTGTTAAGAAATCAGAGGTAAAATCTGGCGATGAATCTGATTCCACAAAGTCAGAGGAGCCACAATTTGATGAGAATGTTGAAAAATCAGTTCTTTCAATGGATGATGAGAACTTTCCACCATTGAGGACTGAGAATTTTAAACGAAAAGTTGGAAAGGTTGAAATCTCAAATCAGTTTTATTCTGAGAAGGATAATTTTGATGTTGAGAAAGCTTTTAATGGGAATGTAAAGAAAATTTTCTAAAAGATGGTCGATGGGAAGGTTAAAGGGGTTAAAGATTTTTACGCTACAAAGAAGGCAACTTATACTCCAACTGAATCTGAATTGAAAACACCCAAGGCTGGTCAGGCTTGGGTGGATATTTTCTTTCATTGAAAAATCTGACTTGCCGGAGAGCCCAAGTTTGTAATCGCGGATCAGGAATCGGCATCATTCTTTAAATCTTTCTTGATATTTGAGTTTGTGATTGAATCTTAAAAAATAGTTGAATTTTACAGGTTGCGACTTGCCGGAGCTTCCAGGTTGGTAAATGTGAAGCAGGAATTGGCATTTTGATTGGTAAAATGGTTTGTGTAGATGATTGGTAAAATCTTTTGGATATACTTACAAGTGGTAAGAGGTTGATTCTGACAAAGTGATTACTCAAGGTCATTAGTTTGAACTTGATGGAATCCTGATACAAGAGATTGAATGGACAATATGATGAACCAAACCCCTAACCTACAAGTGGTAAAATTAACAAAACTTATTTTCTGGACAAATCATTTTGGTTAAAACAAACTTAAGTGTTTTGAAATCATAATGAGAAAATAGTTTTGTGAAAGGGGGAGTTCTGATTGTTTATGCCTAGTGGATGGCGAATTGATGCGATTTGATATCGGTTGTCAAGTTGTTTATACAGTTTATTTTCAAATTTCCTGAAATGTGTTTGCATTTTAGGGGGAGTAAAAATTTCACTGAAAATCCAAAAACTTTTGAAAATTTGAAAAAGACAAAAACATGATAAAATCAAAAATGAGTTTTAGTGTCAAAGAAGAGGAAATGATAGTACATCAGTAGACAGTTACAGTATGCTAAAGAAATGTAATGTTTAAATAGCGTTAAACAGTCTCACTGATGATATGCCGATAGGTTTTCATACATTTAGTAAACTTTTTCGGGATATAAACATAAATTCAAACTTGCTCATTTTGTGGGGAACACTACTTGGATATATAGGTAACCCCTGAAATCTCGTTTGAAAGGTCCCTCTTTCTGAGATACTAGGTCTTTATGCTCAGTGATATCTGGGGTATTATCCCGGGACTTCTGATTTTGCGGAAGCAATGGCCTAGTCCCCGGAGAATACTTTCTGCTTGCTTGAAATATAGCACCGCCCTCAGCAAATTGATGAAACAATAAAATTGATAGTCATTGTTGTTGTAATTCAAAAGATCCTCTAAAGGGGACACACCCAAAAGTCGAGTCATGATCTCTCTGCTGAATGGTAGTTCTGACCTAAGCTCTCATGATTCTTCATAATTTATAACCCCTTACAGATATCATCTGTGGTATACTCGCATGTAAGACTGAATATTGGGATCTGGATACGGGAGTATATTCAAGAGGTGGGACACATGAATGAGTTTAAGTCCTCAAAACATCTAACTCATATCCTGAATCATTTGAAATTTGTGTGAGAATTTAAGTGGATCAGTATATCGGCAATCTAAGTGAATTGTTTAATTCTTAATGTGTAACTAAGCTCAACGGTACTTGTGACTTGTCAAAACTGATATGATCCTCTTGCACAAACTCACAAAAATATTGTATGTAAATATTTCTTTACTGTATTTCTTTATACTCAAAAAATCCAAAAAGATTTTTAGTGTGTTTTAGCATAAATTTTGAAAAATCCAAAAAGATTTTCGAGAACTGGTATTGGAAAACTGATTTTCAGAATTCCAAGTGCTAAACATGATGACGATTGGTTTGGGAGAGTGTGTTTAAATGAGAAAAGTTTTTGAATATGTGTATACAAGTGTTTTCATCAAAGATTAACATTGTAAAATCATTCTTTGATTGTATAATTTCTGCAAGTGGTTCATTAGATGGTGAGATTGTTTTTACAAGTTATCATCAGAAAATTTATTGTAAGGTAGAGAATGTGCAGGTTATTTGAATGATAGAAAGCCAGGTTCCAATACCTGAGGACTTTGTGATTTCAACATGCCAGACTGCGATCCCAGCATATCGAAAGGGGGAGTCTGAAGACATCCGAGTAGAGATTGTTCGTGGGAAGTCTGTTGATGCTGAAGAGGAGAAGGATATAAAGTTTGAGGATGCTTACACTGTGAGATATTTCAGAGAGTGTTCAGACTGATAAAGACTGGAGATTGTAAAGACTCTACACTTAAGACTCGTCAACATCTGAGGGGGAGTCTGTTGGTGCATTCATCTGTCGACTTCGTCTTATATCGAGTCTCGGTTGCGTTATGAATCTGAACAAGTGTGACATCATATATGCGACATCACATATATGACATACATCATACATCAGCACATGAAACGAAAATGAATATTCATATAAGACAAAACAGTGAGTTAGCTTGAAAGTCATGGTCGCTTGAATTGTAAATTGTTGTGTTCGCTTGAACTTGTTTGACCGCTTGAGCTTATCCGCTTGAACGTATATATGTTGGTTCAAGCGAACTAGACTAGGCTATATATATGTATCATGTCCATTCATTTGAAGCGGACAGGAGAGGAGACTAGAACGTGTACCGAAGTGCTGCCGGTATATTTTGTGAATGTAATCATTGTTAAATCAATACACAAGTAGACTAAAGTGATATTCAAGCTGTTTCAAATACAGTTTCTTATTTTCCGCATCTGAAACTGATAAAATCTCTTCTGAACGACTCGTTTGGGTCACAAACCGACCCTACAAGTTGTGACCCAAAAGAGTCGTTCAGAAGAGATTTTATCAGTTTCAGATGCGGAAAATAAGAAACTGACTTTGAAACAGCTTGAATATCACTTTAAATATCTTGTATATTGATTTAACAGCTATTACATTCACGAGATATACCGGCAGCACTTCGGTATCAATTCCTAGTCTCTCTTCTGTTCGCTTGAAATGAAAAACATTACCACCTATATATAGTGTTGCTAGTTTGCTTGAAAGACACATACACTTTCAAGCGGTTACAAGTTCAAGCGGCCTACATGCATTTCAAGCGAACTATACAAATATGTTTCAAGCGAAACTTCTATTTTGTCTTATATGAACATTCATTTTCGTATGATATTGCACATGATGATGTCACACATATGATGTCATCAACAAGAATGATGACATCACACTTGTTCAGATCTGCAACGAACCCGAGACTCGATATAAGACGAAGACGACATGTGTATATACCAACAGACTCCCCCTCAGATGTTGACGAGTCTTAAGTGTCGAGTCTTTTACAATCTTCAGTCTTTATCAGTCTGAACGCTTTCTGAAAAATCTCACAGTGTAAGCATCCTCAAACTCTATCTCCTTCTCCTCTTCAGAAACCTGCACATCCTCTACCCAACAATAAATTTTCTGATAATAACTTGTAGAGAAAATTTTAAAAATGATTCAACATTTATAGACTCTGATAAACCACTTGCAAAAAATATCATTTTCATTTCAAACATCTTTAAACAAATACTTTCCCAAACCATCTGTTCATCATATCTAGCACTCGGAATTTTGAAAATTAGCTCTCCAACACCAGTTGTCAAAAATCTTTTTGAATTTTTCAAAATTAATGCTAAAACACACTAAAATCTTTTTGAATTTTTGAATGGAATGAAATGCAGTAAAAAAATATTTACAAACAATATTTTTGTGAGTTTGTGTAAGAGGATCATATCAGTTTTTTAGACAAATCACCAACACCGTTAAGCTTTAAACATTTTAAGTTCTAAACGATTCACATAGATTGACGATATTGTTGTCCACTTAAACTCAATCTAAAAACTTTTGACATGTTTACCGATACGTTTAAGGTATATTAATTTTGCACTAAGTTCTTATGGACCCCACGATCTCAGCATATCCCCTCATCATGCAATACACTAACTCAAGTAATGCCTTTAAACTTTTATCGACTGTGATTTGTGCAAAAACAAAGCAGAATGTTTAAACATTAACAATCAGGTCGATACTTCCGTATACGCAGAGAAAGTCCAATGTTTAAACAAAATAAGAAAAATAAAACAAGTTGAAATTGTTTAGGCTTTAACCACCAGGTCGATACTTCCGTATACGTAAAGGTGATCCAAAGCTTAAACGAAACACCAAAGAAAATAAAGCAGAACGTTTAGGCAATAACATCCAGGTTGATACTCACGTATACGCAGAGGATGTCCAATGCTTAAACAAAATAAAGAAATAAGACAAGTTTAAATCTTTGCAAAATGAAATGCACAATCACAGCGACTTTTTAGCAAAGTTTTGAAAGTTCACAAACTTAACCAGTTTTATGTCTTTCGACAATCAGCGATTACCGAGCAGGCACACAATCAAGAAGGACAAAACTAAGTACTATGCTTTCAATCATGTTTCCCACTAGAACTAGGCTTTTTCATTTTAGGTTTGTATCGTTATCGCAAATCTACTAGTCTAGCTGAGCCGATCATCACATATTTAGTGAGATCGCTTATCACATTTTATCTTTCCATTTCTTTAGCATGCTGTGACAGTCCAACTGATCTACTATCATTTCCTCTTTTATACAACAAAACTCATTTTTGCATTTTTCAATGTTTTTGACTTTTCAAATTTTCAAATTTTTTTTTAATTTTTACTCCCCCTAAAATAAAAATATGTTTCAATTTTGATTTTCTGGGAAAATTTGAAAATGAACTGTACAAAGAAACGTGACAACATGATGAGAATTACTTCAATTCTCCATTCACTTGGCATAAACAATCAGAACTCCCCCTGACGACAAAACATTTTCCTATAGTGATTTCAAAACACTTAAGTTTATTATAATCAAAATGGTTTTTTCCAGAAAATAAGTTTTGTGAGTCATTTCTCAAACATGGGGATCTTTCATCACCTTGTTTTCTTTAACCACTTGTAAAAACTAACATTTTTAAGATCAATCCACAAACATCACTTGTAGAAAATCAAGTACAATTTAATGTCCCTGATTTACCACTTTTAAATCGAAATGACTTTCGTGAATTTCTCAAGAAATATGCCGATTCATGTTCCACGCTTACCAACCTGGGAACTTCGGCAAGTCGGGTTTTTCATTTAAACAGATTCACCCAAGCCTAACGGTCCTTGGGTGATTTTGAATTCTTGTTCAACAATGGTGGAAAATTTGCATCATCCATTGTTAGACCAGAATTCTCATTTTTTACCTCATCACATGGCTCCTCTGGTTTTAACGAACCAGAATCATTGCCTGAATGTGGCTTGTCTGACTTTGATGAGCCAGATTCATCGCCAACATGTGACTCCTTTGTTTCCACAGAAACAGATTCATCGCCACAAACTTTCTTCTTCTTCTTTCCTCTTTCGTCCTCAGATTTGTATCTGATGAATGCGTTTTGCTTGATTTGTTGTTCTTTGGTGAGCAAGATGATTTATCAGAACTTTTATCTGTTTTACCAGTTGTATCCGAGGACAAAATCCTTTCAGGATACTCTCTCACTTTCTTCCTCTTCTTCCTCAGTCTGTCTTTTTGCCCCTGTGAAAGCTTCACTTTCTTTTCTTGAACTTTAGGTTCTTGAACCTTCTGTTCTTTGGGCTTGACATTGACTGGTTTTTTCACCTGCTTCTGAGATTCAACCCTCGATCTTCTCATTGATCTCATTGAGCAATCTCTAGCAATATGGCCAATGATGTTGCAGTTAAAGCATCTCCTTGACTCAAACCTCCAACTCTGGCAGTTAACAGCAATATGTCCTTGATAACCGCATCTGTAACACACTCTGTTATCGTACCAATCACCATTTTTAGTCCAAACATTTAGATCAAAGCACTGTTTGGCTTGGTGATAATCTTTCCTCCTCTTATTTGCTGGATTTGGCCTTTGAGCTCTGTGGTCCGACCTGCACCACTCATTACCAACAATTTTTGAATTTTCATTTTTTACTTTTTGTATTTTTTGATTGCGATTGGATGATTGATCTGATGAACTTTTATTTTCTTTTTGAACATTTTTCAAAATTTTCTCTTTTGTTTTTGTTCCACTTTCTTCTTCAAAGGTTTTTGCTTAGAGCATTCTCCCTTTTCAGTTGATTGTGGAACAGTTTCTTGAAACTTTTCTTTTAACTTCAAAAATAAATTCTTTTTCTTCATTTTTTTCATTTTCATCATCAGATTTCTCATCGCAATCTTCAACTATGACTTTGTCATAGTTTGTGACATCGTCACTTATTGGAACTGAATTAATAGGTTTTGGACAGGGAATAGTTGAAGTATTCACAAACACCTTCAACTTTTCTTCCCATTCCTTGATTTTATTTTGAGCACACTCTGCTTCCTTTTCAAGTCGAATAATCTTTTCAAGATGAGAATTGATTGCAATTTGTTTTTCAAGATTGTTTTTACCAAACAAATTTCTCTCATCTTCTAAAATTTTTATTTGACTTTGAAAATCTTTCTCTATTTTTACTTTTTCATTTTCTAAATGTTGTATTTGATTTTTCAAAACATTTTCTGATTTTTTAAGATTTTTGTTTTCTAATGACAAACTCTCAACCTCCTTCAAGAGTTTATCATTTTCAGATGTCAACTTCTCACAATTTTTCAGCAAAACAAGAATCTGTTTCTCATCAGCTTTTGTCTCAACCTTTAAAGCTGAAATATTTTCAACCTGTTTCTTTTCCTCATGAACACTTTCATCCTTACTCTCTTCTTCTGATGAATGATCAAAGATAGGTGCGTTTTCTACAACCTCTTTCTTTAACTCTGGTTCAGGGTTCATAGATACAGGTTTTTCAGATTCTTCTTTCTCAATCTTGACAGTTGGAATTTGTTCAACCTGCTTTTTCTCACTAGATTTGATTTGTTCTTCAGCTGTTGTTACTGCTTTTACTTCTTTCTCAGCTCTGATCTCTTCTTTAACAATAACTGCCTTTTGATTCTTTCTTTTTGCATCTTGTTTTTCTTTCAACTTTTCAATTTTATCGGCATAAAATAACTTTCCACTACGTTGATCAGATGGAAGTTGTTGTTTAAGATTTTCAAGTCTTTGGATTTCTTCTTCATACTTGTCACCCTCTTCATCAGACGAATGATAAAAAACCGGAACTTTTTCAACAACTTCTTTTGCTGAGACTGTTTCTCCTTCTTGCTTTATCGGAATATACTGCTGAGATTCATAATTCATATATGCCAATAATTCTTCAAAATCCATGTTTCGATGTCAAAAGTTCACTTTAAATGTTGATTGGGCCGAGAATGTGTATGAATCACGTGATAACTTGGGCTGCTCAAAATCGGTTCAAACAATCGGATACACTAAGCCGACAACGATTTGTTATATCAAACTATGATTGGGCCATCTTTATCACTCACTTGATTGGACCCCTTTTAGAATGTGGCCGACAAATTTCAAAAGCTCACATGCGCATGAATAAAGTGGTCAAACAAAACTCTTGATTTCTAAATTCCCATAGGACCTCCCAAATTAAGTGATGTTGTCGATTAATTCATAAATCGACCAAAGTGATGATATTCAAATTATGATTGGACCGATTATACCAACTCACGAAAATCACATGCAAACCCTTTTGCAACTGGCCGACAACTTTTAATAAAGATCACACGCAAACCGACAATCTCTTTTTACTTTTCACACAAATCGATGAACTTCCTTTTCAAGCGGTGTGTCGTTTCAAGCGGTGTGACGTTTTCAAGCGAGCTCAAAAAATATTTCAAGCGGACAACCAGTTTCAAGCGGACACACTGTGTATTTTCAAGCGAGATGATGATTTCAAGCGGACTCACGGTGTTATGTTCGCTTGAACAGTCAATGACGTCAGCAACTACGAACCAATTTCAAGCGAAACTATGATTTTAACCAATTTTAAGTCAATTTTCGTTCTGAAACTTTACAAAATTTGTTTAAACATGATTACGCACAATATGTGAAAGTTTGAGACGATTTTAACCGTGAAAAATTTTTAAATTTGAAAAAGAATGATGTAGAAATCAGAAAAAGTGATGAAAACAGGCCGTTTTGGCAAGATCTCTTCCTCCTGAGCTCTGATACCACTTGTAGGATCGGTTTATGACTCAAACGAGTCGTTCAGAAGAGATTTTATCAGTTTCAGATGCGGAAAATAAGAAACTGACTTTGAAACAGCTTGAATATCACTTTAAATCTCTTGTATATTGATTTAGCAGCTATTACATTCATGAGATATACCGGCAGCACTTCGGTATCAATTCCTAGTCTCTCTTCTGTTCGCTTGAAATTGTAACACCTCGAAATTTCACGTCCTATAATGTGTAGACACGTGTCGTATGTTTAAACATGTGAAAGAATATTATAGAAGGACTAAAGTTGACAATCATGGAAATTATGTGGATATACGTATTCTAAATGTCAACAGTGAATAAATATATTGTACAATAACCCTACATAATGTTTATAACGTCAAACGAATAAATCATGGATCATGCGAAGCTAAAAGTTTGAGATTATAAACTACAGGGGTTAAATGTGTCAACATGTTTAAGTTATACCTCTGAGTGACCTTTTGACAAACCCGAAGCTTTGTAACTGATAATTATGCTCACTAGAATGCGCGATATAAATTTCATAAAGTTTCGTTATCGTATGAGAAAATTATGATCAAATTCGTGTGCGAGGGGTTAAAGCGTTAACATTGAAAGTTATGACTTTTCGGGTTAACCGGAAGTGTCCAGGGACTTGGCAAAGTGGGTATAAGTCCTAAAGCCCTTGTGGGTAAATATAAAGGGGGTCAAATTGCAAGAAAATACTGGGTTGCCCTTTCGAAAGGCCAAGGGACACTTATGTGGAAAATAGAAAATTTAAAATCTGATATCAGGGTCCAGGCGGGCCGCGTTAAGGTTAAGAGAACCTTACGCGGGCCGCGTCAGGACATCAGATGCAGAAAAACAAGACAGGCTCCTGTATTCGCGGTTATTCGATCTTTAAGCGATATTTTAACATGGTGGGCGACCCCTAAACTGTTCTAGAGCACTAGGGACACATGTTGGAGGGTTGTGGTCTGTGATAGAGTTATGTGTCAACTTCTTGTGGTGAAAAATTCACTATATAAAGGCCTTAACTTGCAACTCATTGATCACACCTTCATCTGCACATTTGGAGCACTTCTGGAGCTAAGGATCTTTCTCTAAGCATCCCATCTCGTGCATAGGACTTCAGTAAGTTAGCTAATCCTTCTTTAATGAGTTTAGCTTAGTTATTTAGCTAAAAGTCAAACCGTCGTAATTACGATTTGACTTCGAGATTAATTAATGATGGCTCAGTCAAATCTCGAATTAAAAGTAGGTATAAGTAGGTAATTATGTGGGTAATAAACCCTCAAAAGGGTTCCCTCTGATTCCCACTCTAACCAGGTCAAATGTCGGGTCAAACGTATTAATAAAAAGTCAACAGAATGTTAAATTTACAATTTATGCATGATTAGCAATGTAGAACACATACAACCTGTTTGATCATTAATATAACTTGGTAATTAGTGTAAGGACATGTCTAAACATGTTCAACCCGATAATTTCCTGTTTAGACCCGGTTCGGAACGGAAAGTCGAATAGTTTGACTTATACTTTGACTTTCAGTTCTGACCCATTATGGTATGTTTTAGAAATACCTAAGAGCCTTATTTGGACCAGGTAACATGCTAGTATGACCCTCTGTGATTATACACCATGGTTCATTAGTTAACCAATTAATTCGCATGATTCTGTTAATTGCTCATATGTTGACCATTATGCCCTTTTCACCTTAAAACGTGATTTTTAGAAATGTAAAAGAGTAGAAACCTAAATTACTGATATATAAACTTGCATACAAAATTTGACATCAGTTTGAGGTGTAGGTTAAGAGTTATGCTCGTTAGCGTAAAATTAAAGCTTTATGTTAATAAAACGGCGTAATTAGCGTATAGCCTAGTTAAGCCTACTTTTTGATATCAAATCTTTTATCCACTGATGTAATATATTATTTTGGGATTTTTAAAGATTTTTAATAAATTTTAGGCTGAGCATAACTAGTAGTCGTAGGCTTAATCCGGTAATTGTCGGTTTTGCCCGTACGGGCCATAAAATGAGTTTTACATATCTAAACGACTCCAAACCTTTTGCTACTGATCCCATATGATAAATAAATTATTTTAAGCCTTCTGGAAATATAAAAATATCAGATTTATGTATCAAACCCGGAAATGGCCTTTAATCGCCTTTTTAAGCGTTTTTAACGCATAGTATGTGCTATAACTATTTTAAACATACCAAGGGTGATACCTACTGATATATGAGGCAAATTATAATATTTTAACAGTAAGCAAAGGTTGATAAACTCAAACTTCAGTTTTGAGCTTTTCGGCTTATGTGAAATTACCAAAATGCCCCTACGGTGCGTAGTTGGTTATAAATGATAGATTTCACACATATACTTTAGCCTACTGATATAACTTAGCAAATTGAGTATATTTGCTGATTACATCAGGCCTGTAGCTCAGGTTAACATTTAAACTCTTTTACAACCTTTAAAATGACCAAACTACCCCCGGGGCATAGTTTGTGTTTAAATTCATTTCGGGCATAATAAAAGATATCTTACTGATGTCACAACATATTTGGAGCATATTAACTTAGGAAACCTGTAAATGGCTCTCATTTTTTACCCGTTACGCTTATTACGCGTTCGGTTCGGTTTATGTAACAAGTTTACATAAATTAGCCGAAACGGGTCAAACCTTATCGGTTTTATCTCAAAATCCAGAATGTGCATGAAGGACCCATATTAAACAAGTCTCTGAATTTGTCGGGTCTAAATCACATTCTATCCGGTCTTCGCTTAATTGTGCGTACGAACCGCATCTTTGAAACTAACCGGTCTAAGCTTAAGCTTAATTAAAGACCGTTAGGATTCTAATAGGTTATTATAAAACCTTCATTCCAGATTAGGAGTACCAGTAAAAGCTACGTGCATTTTGCTTATTGTGATTTATACATTGCTCAGGTAAATACTTTTAACTTATTTTCCCTATACGGGCTTGGGTTACGGTATATAGCATACCGCTTGATCGGGCATCAAATTCTCCACCGTTGAGTGGGTAATTGAATAAATTTGATCGGCTCGTTTAAACAGTCTTGTTACTTAAAGCCTTTGGGGGTTTAATGACCATGTCCCGGATATCCTTGGCATCATTTTACGAAATGGCCACGACTTAAGCGCGGGGTGTAGGCGTACACCCGTCAGTGCACAAAAGTATATTGTGGTGTGTCTATTGATCTTTAACCCGGACAAGATCCGGGCTACTGAACGCACAAGGAACATGTAATCCGTTCACAAGATTATAATATTAAATAATTCTCCCAAGTTAAATAAAATGTTTATGCCACGTGCATCCAAACCAATTTTCAATCATTTTCCAAAATGAGTCAGTTGATTGTATTTACCAGTGTAAACTGACGTATTTTCCCAAAAAGATTAAATGCAGGTACTAAGCGTAATTGGCTGGGATTTCTCCTTAGCATCACTAGAAGTCTCGCAAGCTTAAGATGCCTGAAGTCTGTTGAACCATTAATACTATTTTATTTTCGATCCATCTGTGGATAAACTTCCGAATATTGTGACATTTGATATTACAATATTAAATTCGGTTGTATCATATTTTTAAATTTTGCTTCCTCTGTGCATATTGATTATTGTGTTGTTTGACTATTATGTTGCCAACCACGTCACGATACTCCCCACCGGGCACACCGGTGACACGTGGAAATCGGGGTGTGACAGAAATGAAAAACATTTCCACCTATATATAGTGTTGCTAGTCCGCTTGAAAGACACATACACTTTCAAGCGGTTACAAGTTCAAGCGGCCTACATGCATTTCGAGCGAACTATACAAATATGTTTCAAGCGAAACTTCTATTTTGTCGTATATGAACATTCATTTTGGTATGATATTGCACATGATGATGTCACACATATGATGTCATCATCAAGAATGATGACATCACACTTGTTCAGATCTGCAACGAACCCGAGACTCGATATAAGACGAAGACGATAGATGTATGCACCAACAAGAATTATACCCACAAAGCGAAATAAGGGCACTTGAAAGTGAGTTCTATTATCTAAGACAAGATAGTGGGAAAACCGTGCCTACACTGACCTATTTGAACAATTAAGCCTACTTTGCCCCACTATGGTCACACCTTTGGATCGGGCCATTGAGAAATACATCGATGGTTTACCTGACCCTGTCCAAGACATTGTCACTGGCAGCCAACCTGCAACGCTTAGGGAGGCTAAGGAATTAGCCGCTATCTTAACCGACTCCCAGGTTAGAAAAGGTAAACTATTTCGAAAAGGAGACAAGAAACAAAACACTGAATCTGTTAACGAGAATTCGAAAGGAACAAAGGCCGAATCTTCTAAAAGTTCTAGGAAGCACAAGGCTTCAAAGAATTTTGCAATTCCTGCACCTGCTCCACTAAACTCAGTACCCTTTAAGGGATTTTATCGTGGAAAGCAACCTAAGTGCAATCATTTCAACTATCATCACGTGTCAAATTCTCCTTGTCACCAGTGTACAATCTGTGGTTTATTTGGACATCTAGCTGTGACCTGTCGTATCCAGAACCGAGCAGCCCCTACTCAGACTCGCCCGAGAGCATGTTTCAATTGTGGTGACTTAACTCATTTCAAGCGAAACTGCCCCAAGCTTGCCAATGCAAATGGAGGAGTATTCAACGTCAACGAGGCTCAAGCTAATGATCAAGCGCTTATGATCATCTGAACCTCTATATATTTTCTGTTTATTTTCAAAAACGATGTACATATTTTAACTATGTTTGTAATGACAATATAAATTTCAAGAAGTTTATCTTTATCCTTGTTATTCATTTCCAAGTTTCAAACTCTAATGTGATTACACTATGAGTAATTATAATTACATGCTGATTTTGAGGATTCCGTTCTTTAGGAGCTAAATCTTATAATTTAGCATAATATGATTGTACTCTGGTGTATTCGTACGAACTTGGTAACACGATTGATACGAATATTATGAACAAGTTAATACCATTTTATGATTATAGCATTATATACATGATTTGTTTATCTAATATGTATAGTACATGATTATAAATACAATTTGCTTCGTATGTTGATTTAACATACTTAGTCTGTTAACTTAGCATACCTAGCGCATGATTTGAAAACATTTTCTTGATATGATTACGTTATGATGATAATGTATCATTAGTATATGTTGCATTCTACCTGTTTGGTTAATATGAAACATATATATAAACATCCGTACTAGAGTAGAACACCTACTACTAAATTTGTTGTATGCAAAATAAGTAGTGTTATCATTGCTAGTATGAAATACGATTCGATTTGACATATATTATGTTGTGACGATGTTTATTTGATTTAGACGATAGTTCCACCTTATTATTTTCTTACCCTTGCTTAACAAGAGGAGCTATGTGGACCATGTGACGAAACGAGTAATTATGGGTGCACACTTAATTTTGAGTTTCGACGCATGAGAATCATAGCAAGCCTTGTTAAGTATGGTGGCATAAGATCTAGAGTGATTAAGGTAACAGGAGAAATGTGATGCGATAAGAACACGGTGGATACGCCGATGGTACTTCCTATATATAAGTGTTCTTATTGTGTTATTATTCAGAACGTTGCTAAGATAACTTGGTGATTTTATGTTATCTTAGACCATTATGTGATTATGTGTTTAAGTGTTATTTGTGTGGTTATTTTCGATGGAAGACGACGAGTACATTCATTAACTCAAATCGAGCCGACCGGGAGTATATTATGGTGTTAAAGGTGACGATCTTGATGCCATAGGTATATTGACCCGTCTCCAATGCATGAGATGCTCATGGTGCATTGGATGTACCTCGTGGGACGATATAAACCACGTACATGTAGGGCTTGAATGTACACCCTTTTGTTTGCTAGGAATTACACTAGGAACTTAGTATAACATAGTTCCATACTCAAATGATTTTTGAACACTAGTCGACTTTCACAAGTTTCAAAGGGCTGAATACCTTGAGGTACTTTGAATATCCCAAATCACCTTTTAAATCCCCTGAATTTTCCAACACCAAATGATGCTCCGCATCTTTGGGATCTAGCAATCTGCTTATCCATCAGTTTTTTCAATTTCACTCTACGGTCTCATTCGAATAAATTTTGGGACGAAATTTCCTAAAGTAGGGGAAACTGTGACACTTGTGCTCCGTAAACACCACACGAAGTAGGACAAAATCTTTTATCAAAGGAACAATGTGTTTTGGTCTCAAAATTTCTTTATTTATGTTTTACAATTTCATGTTTTTATTCTAGTTCATTTTCAAGCTTTAAATCGCTTTCTGGAAAGTTATACGCGAACTGATGCATAAATGTAATCAGTTTAATGCGGCAAACACTCCAGAATAGTGGCATAGGCTTAACATACCTTAAATAACTTTTATATAACTTAGAAATAGGTTTTGAAGGCTTTGGTGTGTCAAAAACAAGTTTATTCACTCTTAGGGACTATTTGCGTCAAACTGCGAATGTCTACTGAATCGTTTAGTAACGAACATTCCAGAACATGACCATAAGCTAAACGTACCCTAAATATCCTTTACATAGCTTAGAAATAGGGTTTGAAGGGTTCGTTATGCAAAAATATGCCTATTTGATCAACAGGGACTAAAAGCGTCAAAAACTGCGTAAGTTTGCATTTACGCGCATAACTTACGTTCTGAATATATTCGGACATCCAAAAATTTTTGTAATTATTGAAATATTTTATTTTAGTGTTTCGAATATTAGAATTTCACTCGTCACGTAATTTGGATCGATTTCGTGTTCGTTATGACTCCCGTCGTAATTAACCGAACAACGCGATCGTACGACCAAACATACCGACATCCGAGATGTTTTTGAGCATGTTTCATGTTCCCTATGCTTTAACATCCTTGTAGAGCCTTGAAAATGGGCTAACGGGGTTTAAACGCATCAAAAATGGCCTAAATGAGTTGCAGGGACCAAAACTATCAATTTTCTAAAGTTTCTTGTAGCTGGCATGTGGTGGCGCTGCACCACCAGTATATGGTGTTGCTGTGGCGCGACGCCACAGCCTCATCTGGACAGAAACTTCAATTTTGGCACCCAGGTTGAATTTCAGGGGCCTAAGTGTAACTTTTTCAATACCGTTTGATGGTTTTCGGGCACCCATAGTATTCTAAATCAATGGGCACACATGTATGGTCCAGATCGAAGCTCAATTATCAAGGAAATATCCTAAAGGTTGTCCAAAATCTATATAAACCCACCATCTTCATCACTTTCACTTGCACATTTGCTCTCAATTTCTTCTCTAAGTTGAAGCTCTCCTTGTGAAGCTTCAAACCTGAGAAATTTTGAGTTCAAATCTTCATAGCTTGGACCCTTTGTAAGTTTCTTTAATGCTTGTTATCGTTTTTCAAGCGTGAAAGTCAAACAGTGTTTGACTTTCTGCTTTGACCAGTCTTTGGTCAACACGAGGTTCATTTAAACTTCGCAACGTGAGCGTAATCACGATGGTTATAGTCCCTTGTGACTATACCTACTGATTACCACGTTGATTAGGTGTAGTGACGAGTCATAGTTTCGGTCAAAATACGCGTCTATGCGTATTTTGCAACCAAACTATTCTTGGGTATCAAAACCGTTTGTTTTGATATCAAACTTGTTTTCTAACTTCGTTAAAACATGTTTAACTCGTCACTTTTAGTTTAGTGCTTGTTTAGGCTCGTAAGATAAGCGGTCTAAACAACCGCTTAGACTTTCGAACCCGACCTGTTTGGTCGATCATTAGGATCCGACCAAACATGTATTGTGACCATAGTTGTATAGGGAATAACCTCCCGAGGTTATCCCTCATGGTCACTTTGTTTAGTTAGTCGTATGATAAGTAGTTTATATGCCTTAGGAAAATGACCAAAATGCCCTTTTTGCGCATAATTTCATTTTAAGCATATGTAACACAGGTTTTGACATCTAAACTGAATATATAACCTAATTAGATATGTTAAGGAATATAATACTTGTCATAGGACTAGTTAGGCGTCCCGAACGCGCTTTCACGCGAATGACGCGTTAACGTTGCATAAGCTACCTTAATGGGTCGTTGACGTGCCTGTCGTGGTACACGCAAATTTAATCCAATTACTACTAAATAGATAGCGGTAAGTGGGTATCGAACTCAGGGAGTATGTGGAACGTGTGTTGATTATGTATCTTGCAATTTAACTACAATTAAACTAAAATGCAGAAATTGAAATTCAAGAGTTGATTGTTTTGGTTTTAAGAACTAATATTAAGTTAATGAAATTTGCAAATGAAAGAGTAGTTTTGTAAACATATTAAGAACAAGTAACCATCCTAGATTTCAGGTTGTCATCCACACTAATATTTATGCTTAACTAGAAAGAACCACATAGACATGGTTCGTGTTTGATCATTTGTTTGTGATGAAAGAGAACTAAGTACTCGGGTGATAAAACGCGAGGTTGTTACTCGATGATCAATTGTTTGTGATGAAAGAGAACTAAGTACTCGGGTGATAAAACGCGAGGTTGTTACTCGATGATCAATTGTTTGTGATGAAAGAGAACTAAGTACTCGGGTGATAAAACGCGAGGTTGTTACTCGATGATCAATTGACAATTATCTAACCCTTAATCCGCCCACAATATCTTGATTACCAACGGAACCCAGAACGTATGGTTTAGATTAACATTAAACAAGAATCAATACTTTACAAACAAACATTCAAACACCATAATAACTCAAACAAACATTCAAAGTTATTATTCTAGAAATTCAAGCACAAACATAGTGTTTCAAAACAAACCTTACATCTAGGATGATCACCAAGAGTTTTAGCTACTCATTTCCTGCACTCTTAAAAGTAATAATGTTCCTCCCAAGTCAAAGAAAAAGAGGAGGATTCAAGCCCCCTTCACAACTCAATAACATGAGTTTAAATAGATGTTCACAAGCCCCCAAGCCTTGATAATTACTCCCAAGTTCGGCCCTTGCATGCAGCTGCAATTAATACCCAAGGCTAGGCCCCTATAGAAGAATCTCCAGTAGCATTTAATAACAAAAAACCAATTATTGCCAGATAGGGCCGTAACCTACGGCTCACTGCCGTAGGTTACGGCAGTCAAAAATGCTTCTCGGTCAACTGGGCGCCGTAACCTACGGCCCTCCTGCCGTAGGTTACGGTGGTAATGAGTCTTACGGCACCGAGCTTCTGTTTTACGGTGAAAAACTTGGAAAATTGATGGGCGCCGTAACCTACGGCTCTCCTGCCGTAGGTTACGGTGGGCTTCAGTATGGAATTTTGTTTTCAGCATAACTTTCTCGTTTCAACTCCGTTTTCTTCGCCGTTTTCGCCCACGTTCTCGTAATTTCATCCCCTATCATGTCATCATCTTAATTCTTCAATTGCAATAATTGATTTTTTTCATTTATTCTCCGTATTCCTTCCGTTTTAAGCTCCAGTTGTACCTGAAACACAAACAACCGTAGTTATCTAATTCTAGACAATTACCCGATTAAATGTAGGATAAACTCGTCTTTTAACATCATTAAGGGTTGTCCTATGGACCACCCGTCACATCCCCACACTTAACCGTTGCTTGCCCTCAAGCAACTCACCCAAACCATTTTCACAACAAGCAATCACAAGAACCAAGCACAAACATGTAGTCCTTTTACTAACCCCTTTTTAACACCCAAAATAACGCACCCTCGCTATGTCTCTCCTCTTGGCTACAAGTAAACACTAGCAATTGTGAGCTAGACACACAAAGGCTAACGGGCGGTTGCACAACTATAGGCTTGTACCTAAATCGATCCTCCTCCTACAAGTGCCAAACATGAATGCAAATCAAAGGGACTTTAAAGGTTGTAACATGGCTAGGTGTATAGGTAGGAAATGGAATATATATGAAGTAGCGAAAACTTAACCCGGACTTTTATTACACAACTAAACAAACAAACAACTACTAAACTTTAACTTCTATATACAAGATAACCAAACATCATTCCCTTTTTTTTTCTTTTTTTTCATTGCTTTTTTCCATTTTTTTTCTTTTTCTTTCTTTTTCTGATTTTTTTTTTCTTTTCAATGAACATAGCAACATAACATCAAATAAAATTACATACTACTGAACAATTACTAACACTATAAAACCGGGTCAAGTTGGGTAAATTTTTAGGTAACTAGCTAAGGGGAAACAAATGATAGGCTTAAGGCACAAAATTGGGCAACTAAATGTCCAAACCCCCTCCCCTCTCACTACCATGCTCATATATATAATTTATGAGGTCCAACCCCCCAAATCCCACACTCACACACGCTAAAGACGAGGCTACCTAAATACCCTTATCCTTTTTGCATTCATATCCAACTAAGGACTCAAATCGTATCAAGGCACAAGTTCTAGTGCACCTCCATCCGTTGCCACTCTCATCAAAGATAATTACTATTTATCAACATATGTGGCTTCAACTCTCACCAAGAATAAAAGGGTATTAAGGGTTGCCGGTGCATTATTTGGGGTTAATCGAGGGTGTTTAAATTCTCACATTGTTTTGCTTGATTTCAAAAAATTTTCAAAAACCTCAAAAATTTCCCCCTATCCCCACACTTGGGATACATTGTCCCCAATGTATGGTGCTTTTAAAATAAACCTGGGAATACCAACCAACAAACCCCATGAGTGAACAATCCCTAACACGAATAGCAAAAACACATTCCCTAGCACATAAAGTTTAACACCACCAAGTGCAAAAACACACCTAAAAGAACATGTTCACCAGACAACAAACTAAGATAAAGGAAAGAGTACATGTACCTGATCAAACGAAACTTCCCCACACTTGCTTGCTGCCATGGTGAAGAACAAAACAGACACTGACACACAATCTCGGGTTGCCTCCCGAGAGCGCTAAGTTTATGAGTCTTCAGCCAGACTTCATACCTGATATGCGTTACGGTGGTCTCAATGCACACTTACCCAAAACATTTCCAACAAATGCCCGGAAATTTACATGCCATCTCCATAAATTCGTCAGTATAATTGGCATGTTCAGGAAGCACATGCGGGTTTCACTAATCCACTTCATGATGTATACCCTGATGTCTTGTGGTTTCACCCTTCTCATCTTCTTCCTCGAACCCTCTTCCCCACACTTGTTATTTTGAATGATTGATATGGGAAGAGGTTCAGTACACATATTCATCTCCTCAGCCTGCTCTGCCTCCTCATCCTCACACACCATCTGATCCACCAGTGACTCTTCATCAGATAAAGGATTCGTTGGTGTGGTATTATCCTCCACAACCTCCTCCTTCATGTGAGAACAATCTCTAATATCGTCAGGTAATGGTGAGAGGCTTTCTTCTATCTCTATCTTCAATTTTAAAGTATGACACTTAGAAACTAAGCAGCTGATTCGGTCTTCATCGGACAGATTGGGTGTTGCTAAATATTGCTTGAGTTTGGACAAAGTTACTTCCAATACAGCAAGCTCTTTCTCCTCCTCGGTCTCATAAACATAAACACCCTCGGGCTCAGAATATTCTTCGGGATGATGTTGTCGATATTCTTGATACGATCTTAAGATGTGCGCATCCATCATCTTTTTATCCCAATACTTCGGGTTTTCTGAATACACCGTGCACACATCATAATCATAAGTATGATCACGACCGCAACAAAAACATAGACCATCCATCCTTGCCTCATAATAAACTTCCTCGTCCCGATCGTATCCATATGAATAATAGTCATCCTCCATTTCTAATTCATAATCGTCTACGTATGATGGAGGTGGAAGCTGTGAAACATAAGACACCGGTTTTCCATGTGCCCTCCTGTAGTGAGCCTCATGGCAACCGATACACGGATGACTTGGACCCCCGCACAATCTACACGTAGACAAGCTGAAATTTGTGTAATGCCCTGTCATCCTGCACAACACATCTCAACTACCAAGTGTAAATCATGAACACAAAAGAAATCTTTTTGGTTTTTTTTTTTTTTTTAATTTTTTTTCAAACTAATACACAAGATAACACACGTTGCGCACTACTCCCCGGCAACGGCGCCAAAATTTGACGTGCCTGTCGTGGTACACGCAAATTTAATCCAATTACTACTAAATAGATAGCGGTAAGTGGGTATCGAACTCAGGGAGTATGTGGAACGTGTGTTGATTATGTATCTTGCAATTTAACTACAATTAAACTAAAATGCAGAAATTGAAATTCAAGAGTTGATTGTTTTGGTTTTAAGAACTAATATTAAGTTAATGAAATTTGCAAATGAAAGAGTAGTTTTGTAAACATATTAAGAACAAGTGACCATCCTAGATTTCAGGTTGTCATCCACACTAATATTTATGCTTAACTAGAAAGAACCACATAGACATGGTTCGTGTTTGATCATTTGTTTGTGATGAAAGAGAACTAAGTACTCGGGTGATAAAACGCGAGGTTGTTACTCGATGATCAATTGTTTGTGATGAAAGAGAACTAAGTACTCGGGTGATAAAACGCGAGGTTGTTACTCGATGATCAATTGTTTGTGATGAAAGAGAACTAAGTACTCGGGTGATAAAACGCGAGGTTGTTACTCGATGATCAATTGACAATTATCTAACCCTTAATCCGCCCACAATATCTTGATTACCAACGGAACCCAGAACGTATGGTTTAGATTAACATTAAACAAGAATCAATACTTTACAAACAAACATTCAAACACCATAATAACTCAAACAAACATTCAAAGTTATTATTCTAGAAATTCAAGCACAAACATAGTGTTTCAAAACAAACCTTACATCTAGGATGATCACCAAGAGTTTTAGCTACTCATTTCCTGCACTCTTAAAAGTAATAATGTTCCTCCCAAGTCAAAGAAAAAGAGGAGGATTCAAGCCCCCTTCACAACTCAATAACATGAGTTTAAATAGATGTTCACAAGCCCCCAAGCCTTGATAATTACTCCCAAGTTCGGCCCTTGCATGCAGCTGCAATTAATACCCAAGGCTAGGCCCCTATAGAAGAATCTCCAGTAGCATTTAATAACAAAAAACCAATTATTGCCAGATAGGGCCGTAACCTACGGCTCACTGCCGTAGGTTACGGCAGTCAAAAATGCTTCTCGGTCAACTGGGCGCCGTAACCTACGGCCCTCCTGCCGTAGGTTACGGTGGTAATGAGTCTTACGGCACCGAGCTTCTGTTTTACGGTGAAAAACTTGGAAAATTGATGGGCGCCGTAACCTACGGCTCTCCTGCCGTAGGTTACGGTGGGCTTCAGTATGGAATTTTGTTTTCAGCATAACTTTCTCGTTTCAACTCCGTTTTCTTCGCCGTTTTCGCCCACGTTCTCGTAATTTCATCCCCTATCATGTCATCATCTTAATTCTTCAATTGCAATAATTGATTTTTTTCATTTATTCTCCGTATTCCTTCCGTTTTAAGCTCCAGTTGTACCTGAAACACAAACAACCGTAGTTATCTAATTCTAGACAATTACCCGATTAAATGTAGGATAAACTCGTCTTTTAACATCATTAAGGGTTGTCCTATGGACCACCCGTCAGTCGTAAGCACTTAGGATAGGTTCCGATTTAGAATGTAGGCATTGTTAAACCATATCACATGAGTTCTAATACTCATTTGGTTTTCAAGACCTCATTCTACCTGATCTTCTGATTTAGGTGTCGATTCACTAACATAGTGTCCGTTACACTAGGAACCATTTCAACACTTGAATTCTTGGTCTTTTGAGCTTTGTTGTACCCTTTGAACCGGAACTATACGCAATCCCAAGCGAGTACATAGTTCCCCTCTTTTACCGTTTTCAAATGTTTTGGGGTGATTCTTATGTGTAATTGATTTGTTTTCGAAATGTATGGCACATATGTGATCACTAAGTGCTTTTACGTATACTATTCCGATTATGCAAATGTGATGTTTATCCGAATTCCTAAAAGATCTACCTATCTTCATAGTTAGATTCTTATAGGATATTTGAAGTACAGACTTAGAATCTTCCTATCTTCATAGTAAGGTTTTTAAGAAGTACTTTACGACTCAATGGTTGGTTTTGTGTAGATTGTTGGTGATTTAGATAACGAAACTAGATAATACAGTAAGCACATGGTGGATACGCCGCTGGTACTTCCTATATATAAGTGTGCTTATTGTATTACCCTTCGTGGTGTTATCCCGAATCACTATTAGGATTTAGGATGTTGTGGTACAATGATACGATGTTACGAGAACCTGATCCCTGTAGTATCTATCTATCTTCATAGTTAGACGTATATGGGATGTTTAGAGTACTGATATTGGAGTCCTTGTTTGGATTTATTGTGTACATTAATGCGAGTTTGACGAGACGATGTGGCAAGAACCCGATCCCTGTAGTATCTATCTATCTTCATAGCTAGACATATATGGGATGTTTAGAGTACTAATAATGGAGTCTTTGTTTGGATTTATTGTGTACTTTAATGCGTGTTTACGAGTTGAAACGAGTTAACGATTTATGTGTTTATGTGGTAGTTGTGATTTAGATAACGAAACGGGTGTAATAAAATAAGAACATGGTGGATACGCCGCTGGTACTTCCTATATATAAGTGTTCTTATTTTATTATTCTTGTATCGTTATCTAGATCACTTTAGGATTTTGTGTATGATTGTTTCAAGGTTTGATTATCGAAATCTTCATAGAATCTCCCATATTTTTATATGTTAGATTCTTAGAAAGATATCTGAAGTATTATCATTACTCGTTGATTTGATTTATATAATACTTACATAAGTTTTGATTTATTTCAAAACAGTTATTATTAATCCTTGATTGGATTTCTAATAACATATTAACAAGTTTTTACGATGGTTAAACGAGATTACGATATAAGGCATAAAATGACTTAGTAATAATCATATTGCTATATACAAACTTATTTTGTCACGAGTTTTCACAATTAAGATTATGTATTGCAATACTAAATTCTTTTGCCATTCTTTGGCTTCAAGATTTATTTTCAATTAACAGCTCTCGTAGCTGTTAAATTATTGCAATACCAAATGTTTTGCCATTTACTTGGCTAATAAAACCTATGCATTCGCCGACATTTTTATGCTGACTGTTTTTCACATATGTTTCAGGTTTTCAACCATTCAAGCAGGCAACGCATAGGACTGCTATGACACTTCGGGTTTCCCGGTACGTTTCTTGGATGTTATAGTTAAGTTTGTGAAAATCCGTACTATGTGAGATACGTACAACTCTGTTAATCTAATGCTATGTTATTTTACGTGCTATGTGACTGTATATGCTATGTGGCTTGCATGTTCGTTCTGTGGACTTTCGTGAAACTGCTTGTATCAACATGTGGTAATGGAGTCTGTGTATACATATAGAGCGTAGCGTATGACTTTTGCTTAAATTTCGAGGACGAAATTCCTGTAACATGGGGAGAATGTGACAACTCAAACCCTCGATCCTGATCGTCGAGAGAGGAGCATTTTATTAATGCTCATGTTCATTATTATTATTATTATTATTATTATTATTATTATCATTATTATCTTTGGTTGTTATTAAATAATGATAACACACGACGAGGGAAACACACTATTTACCGTCATACAATTTACGGGCAATTCTCGTAGACGAAAACATTTAACGGGTTCTTACACGGGCCGAGCCCAACACAAGTCCCCTACACATAAACCCTCTACTTATATATTCATATTAAACCCTACACTATAAAATATCCCTAAAACCCCACCCCTCTCATTTGTTTTTCAAAAGAAACCAAAACCCTAATGTTCCTTTCAAGATGAGCAGCCGCACACACAAACCAGACACACCTCATCTCTCTAACACCTCCGGCGACCGGAGAATATTCCGGCGAACCAGGTCTGGCCACATCACATCCTTAGCGATACCCTCCTCCTTCCTCTCTCCTACACGCAACCCACTCACCTTAACCTTCCCCTCCTTCTCTGCTGAACCGATGACCGGAGCGCATCTCCGGCGGCTGCACAGTCACACACACCCCTCTCGTTCTCTCTTCTCCGATGCTCTGTTTTGATGTTGAACCGGCTCAAGCCGTACTGCTGATCGAAGAGGAAGATGGTGGTTGTTGATTGGGGATGCTGGCGGCCATCGTCGCTAGAAGCGAAAGCAACGGCGACAGTTCTGGACGGCCTGACGAATCTCACCGCTCGGACATAAGCTGGTGGCTCGGGTCATATTTTGTTCGAGTCCTTGTTCGGAGAGAAGCAGTGGCAGCAACCTCGGGTTCTGCTCGGGTCCCGTCTGGTCCGGTTTCGGTCTGCACAACCACCGTCCCTCAACCTTCGGTCAGTTTATACCACTGTTTGTGTTTGTGTTTTGTTTAATGATTTGACAGTTTGTTCGATTCATGGTTGTGCACATGATCATGGGTGATTGTTACTATTTGGCGATTGGACGTTGATGCTTAAATTAAATCCTTGTTAAACTGTTTAAGTGTATGTTGAATGTTAATAAGGGTAGTGATGAATACTGATTAATTGTATAGCGTGGTTTTTATAATGACCAAAATGAAATTGGTAAGTTTCTTTTATTAACTATCTGATTGTTTGAATGTGTATACTTGTTTAGAGCCGTAAGAATAAGGGCCATGATTCTCTTGTTATTATGTGAGATCTTGATTTTGAATACAATAGGATTTAAATGTGTTTTAGGATAAGCACAGATAAGTTTGGATATGTATTTGATGTATATAGGTGTTTGTGTTAGGTCTCGGCTAAATGTTTATGTGTGCTAACTGTTTTGAGTGAATTATTTGATTTGGAAAATTAAGTATGAATGATAAATATAACCTGTTTTGATAGGATATGGATTGACAAAGATAAACGGATTTAATGAAAACTATATGTTAATCTCTTGTGGTAGAATATTTAATTGTTAAACCCTTTTGAACAAGTTATATACACTAAAGAAATATATACTCTGATTAATTTTTATAAACTGCTTACATAATGATGAACTGTTTGAAGATTTGATGAATATTTGAAAGGCTATGTTTTGATCCATTTGAGCAAGTATTTAGACAATAAAACATGTTTATGAAATTTGATTGGCTAGTACATGCTTATGAAATCTGATTGGATGGTACCGAATTGGATAAGGGGTCTAGAAGCATCGGTGGTGGTTGCGAGTTGAGACCGTAGGGTTGCGACTCGAGACCATTATATGACAACTCAAGACCAGACAACACACTCCAGTAGTCGAGACCAGCTCGGTTACGACTCGAGATCTCCTGATCTCGACTCGAGACCTCTAAAGTTGCGACTCAGTTATGCACAACTCGAGACCGTCTGGTTGCGACTCGGAACTTCATGGTTGCGACTCGAGACCTGTTGTTCTCGAGTCGAGACCACCCGGTTTCGACTGGACTACTCTGCTTAGTTATTGGGCCGCACAAACTGATGTTTTGAACCACGTGCTACTGTTAATGTTTAACTGTTACTGTTTAACTGTTTGCATGCTAGGATAGGCCCAATAACGTATATGCTAGTATGACTTGCATGCTATGTGTTAGATACGTGTAGGATTTTACGTGACACTACTTGCATACAAACCTAATAAATATTTATAAACCATAATAGGGTATGGTTGACCAACGTAACACAAGTAAATTAACTACCGAGCAAAGCAAAGGTGAGTTCACTACTTTTTACTTAAAGCATGCGTTCCCGGTGGTTGGGAAACGGAACAAAACACTTTTCCTGGTTTGGGATTGCTTACTATCTCCTTGTGCGGGATACGGTATTTCTATCTCCTTGTGTGGGAAACGGGTAACAACACTATCCCCTTGTGAGGGATACAAACTTACTTTTCTTCCCTTGTTACTGGGATACAAACTTACTTTTCTTCCCTTGTTACTGGGAACAAACTTACTTACTTCCCTTATTACTGGGAACTCTTGGTTAATTACGGTTTATACGGAATGCAACGAGCAACACTAAACGAAACTCTATCACTTAAGTCCCTACCATTTAATACCGATTAGTCGTCGGGGCCTGGCGAACGGGTTATTAGTTAATAGCGCTATTTAGGTGTAACCAGCCTCACACCGACCCTTGTTACTGGGAACGGGAGTGAACTAATAGACTCAGGCAAACCGTCAATGATGATAGAACATTGACAAACGGGGCACTGCGGAAACGTACGGTTAAGTAAGTATTCGGTATTGGAAAAACAGTTTAGTCGCTCACTTATGGGGTAGCTCCCCATGGCATGTATAAACGGATAAATTAACTGGTTAAAACAAGTTTTTGGAAATAAAACTGGAAAACTCTAAACTTGTGAACTCGCCAACGTTATGTTGACACTCTACTGCATGCTTTACAGGATGCTTGATACTGCTCTGGACGGACATTGCAATCGGATGGAGTGCGTGGTGTGTAAGTATCATAATAACAAACTTGTGGTTTTCAATTGCGATGCGATTTCCTTCCCTTCCGCTGTGAACCTAAACTATGTTTCGGAAAATTTAAATTTGATCACTAATTACGCTAATGTTTATAAATAACTAATCCGTTCAAAATAATTAGTGGCTAAGATCCTGGTCGTCACATGCCTCGCGGTAATACGCCGCGTGTGGAATTTGAGGGTGTGACAACTGCATTCGGGCCTTAGACTTCTAAAATAAAAGAACAATTACATGTATTCTGTAGGATCGAATTGTGACCCAAACGAGTCATTCAGAAGAGCTCTAGTCTGTTTCAGAGGCGGAAACAAAGAAACAAACGTGGAAAACAGCTTGTTACACTATTAATCGTCTTATTTATTGATAATAACAGCTTTACAGATCAAACGACGCGTCGGCAGCAGTTCGATACCGGAATTACAAAACATTACGACTGATTTCGCTTGGGAGGGTATATATAGACATCTGATTCCGCTTGAAGATGGCAATTGTCAGTTCAAGCGAAATCACTCATGTTGATTTCGTTTGAAAGTGACATGTGACATTTTCGAGCGGAATTAGATCAATTACACACTAAAACCTCCTATTTTCTTGTACAACACACCCTGATCTAACAATTCTAATACTAGACTCGATATAAGACGAAGTCGACAGACGTATGCACCAACAGACTCCCCCTCGGACGTTGACGAGTCTTAAGTGTCGAGTCTTAAACATCTTCAGTCTTTATCAGTCTTCGGGCTTTCAGGATCTCGATCTGGCTCTTGCCTCACTCTAATTCCTTCTTCAGGTAATCTCCCTCTATTGCATTTCCCATAATCGAATTCCTGGCTCTATTCTTCTACATTTCTTCCTCTCTCACAGACTCCCCCTCAACTTGTGTCGGGATCATAGTCTGGCTTTCACAGGTTCAAGCATCACAACCTGGCTCACCTGCACATTCTCTACCCAAAACATAAGTTTCATAGAAGATAAGATATAACCAATGTAGAAACTCTGCAAATCAATTGAAGACACAACCAGAACACATCATTTTCAAGAATCAATCAATAATGATTTATCATGTAAGTTACTAATGAAACACTTGTAAGTATATCATTTTCATTTCAAACAATTTCAAACAAATTTTCCCAAACCTGTTCGTCATGTTCAGCACTCGGAATTTTGAAAATCAGTTTTTTAACATCAGTTGTCTAAAATCTTGTTGAATTTTTCAAAATTTATGCTAAAACACACCGAAAATCTTTTTGGATTTTGATATAAAAGAGATGCAGTAAAGAAAAATCTACATACAATATTTTTGTGAGTTTGTGTAAGAGGATCATATCAGTTTATGAGACAAATCACCAACACCATTAAGCTTTAAACATTTTAAGTTCTAAACGATTCACTTAGATTGTAAGTATACTGATCCACTTAAATTTTCACACAAAATTCAACTGTTTCGAGATACGAGATTAATGTTTTAGAGACTTAAACTTATTCGCGTGTCCCACCTCAGAATATACTCTCGTATCCAGATCCCAGTATTCAGTCTTACAGGTGAGTATATCTAGATGATATCTGTAAGGGGTTAGATTGCGAAGGCCGTGAGAGCTCAGGTCAGAACTTCCGTGTAGGATCGTTGTTGGACCCGACTGAGTCGTTCAGAAGAGCTTTATATCCGGTTTAAAGGCGGAATCAGTAAACTGGACGTGAAAACAGCTTAATTCTCTTAATCTGTCACTTATATTGATAATAACAGCAATTACAACCTGAACAGACTTTGGCAGCACTTCGTTACAGATCTGGAAGTCGCGTGCCAAATGAACTAACAACAGCCCTATATATACTAAGCTGATTTCGCTCCAAATGATCCACATACACTTTCGGGCGGAATCAGATACTTCTGATTTCGCTCCTAATGACCAAAATGCACTTTGGAGCGGAATCAACATCTTAACCCTGAAAAACTGTTTCTCGAACCTTGGGCACTGATAATCCTATTCTATCCTATTACATGATACAAGACGAAGTCAATAGACGTAATGCACTAACAGACTCCCCCTCGGATATTGACGACGTCTTCAGTGTCTAGTCTTCAATATGACACATCTTCAGTCTTGATCATTTTGTCTTCTCATTCAAGTTGTAACATTATAAGTATTCATCAATCCTTTTCTTCTATCAGCTTCAGGCTCCCCCTCTCGTCAAGCTTCCGTGCTTTGGGATCGACACCTAGCTTTCCATCTACAAGCTTTTCCTTAATTCAAGCTTGTCTTCAGACTCCCCCTTAGACTCTGCTCTCGGGATCGTAATCTGGACTATCTGCAAACACTTATACATTTATAAGTAACAACATTTTAAACTACCAGGAATCGTAAACTGGCTCTAAAACACTCTTTCTATCAACAAACTATACAGATATGGCAATGTCCAAAATCCAAAATCCTCACAGTAAATCATCCAAGTCCAAACTAATGACCTTGGAGATATCACAAACTGTTTTTGATTCTTGAATTTAAATTCAAGTTTCAAATTAATGAACTTGTTTTATTTTCAAAAACACAATCAACATACTTAGATTTTGAAACTCAGCATTTCAGACATCGGTTGTTGAAAATAAAGCAGAATCAAAAATCTTTTTGTATTTTTCTGAAAATATAAAGTAGTAAAGAAATATGTACAAACATATTTACAGACAATATTTTTGTTTGAGTATGCGTCAGAGGATCATATCAGATTTTGACAAGTCACAAGTACCGTTGAGCTTAGTTACACATTAAGAATTAAACAATTCACTTAGATTGTCGATATACTGGTCCGCTTAAATTTTCACACAAACTTCAACTGATTCAGGATACGAATTAGATGTTTTAAGAACTTAAACCCATTCATGTGTCCAACCTCTTGAATATACTCCCGTATCCAGATCCCAATATTCAGTCTTACAGGTGAGTATACCTAGATGATATCTATAAGGGAATAAATTATAGTACGAAACCGTGAGAGCTCAGGTCAGAACTTCCGTTCAGCAGAGAGATGACGGCTCGACTTTTCGGTGTGTCCCCTTTAGAGGATCTTTTGTATTACAACAGCAATGACTATCAATTTTATTGTTTCATCATTTTGTTGAGGGCTGTGCTATGTTTCAAGCAATGCGGAAAGTATTCTCCGGGGACTAGGCCATTGCTTCCGCAAAATCAGAAGTCCCGGGATAATACCCCAGATATCACTGAGTATAAAGACCTAGTATCTCAGAAAGAGGGACCTTTCAAACGAGATTTCAGGGTTTACCTATATATCCAAGTAGTGTTCCCCACGAAATAAGCAAGTTTGAATTTAGGTTTATATCCCGAAAAAGTTTACTAAATGTATAAAAATCTACCGACACATCCACGGTGAGATCGTTTAACACATTTAAACTTTCCAATTCTTTAGCGTACTGAAACTGTCTACTGATGTACTATCATTTCCTCTTTTTACGCAAAAACTCAATTTTTCATTTTATCATGTTTTTGACTTTTTCAAAATTTTCAAATGTTTTTGGATTTTCTAACAATATTACTCCCCATAAAATGCAAAATCATTTAAAGAAAATTTGACAACCAATACTAATAGCTTTGTCTCGCCATCCATTTTCTGCTTCTCATGCACTGATTTGCAGAAAATAACATACCCCCATGATTTACAACACATTGATATTTACAGTTTGAAAACCATTTTTCAATCTTGTGAAATTAATCATGTTTGTTCAGCCGTGAGGGTTTCGGCGTATTCAATCAACACATATATTTTTTTTTAATTTTCTATTTTTGACAAAAATTAAAAACAAACATATTTTTTATTTTAAATTTTTAGGATTTTTGAAAATATTGTTTATTTATTTACAGAAAAACAAATAAACTCCCTGGTTCAACCAACATAGGGTCCAGCAACCTCCTCTCCTCGTTGTGCCAGGCTGCTCCAACCTCCATTCTCACAATCTTCAAATTTGTTGAGCACCTGCACATTCAGACTATTTGATTACTTGAACAATTTAGCCCAGGTCTGTTGGACCTTAGGCATTTCAACACAATAATTTTCATTCAATTTCGGAAAATCTTTGTCATTCTGAACAAAGACTTTTTCATCTTTAACTTCATTTTTCTCATCTTTTACCAAAGACACTTGTTTCTTAACACTCCATGTTTGTCAATAGACGTAATATAAACGTGATTCTATTAGAAATCTAACACGAACAAGCAACTTGAATCACTTTCTCTCTCTAGATTCTCTCTCTAGATCTAGAGCTCTCTAAAACACAAATGAGCCAAAAGTCTAAATTCTAATACAAAAGCTCCTATTTATAGGCCTTTTGGAGTACCTCTTTTGTAAAAATGTGACTCCTTTTGAACATTTTGTTTTTGATCAACAACTTTTGGTTTCCAAAACTCTTGTGGTTTTGTCATATCAACAGTTGTTTTCCAACTTTGTGTTGTTCTAACTCTGGGTGTGTGAGAATTCCAGGTCTTTCTAGTCTCAAACCTATTCGGGTTTGATTTCCAAGTTTGATCCGATTTCCAAGTTTGATTCGAAGCAAACTTGTTTGTGTTATACCTCCAAGTTTGTTTTGAATCAAATCTGGTTGACCTTTGTCTCACATTCTCAGATTTTTGTTTCTCAGCATCAATCTTCTTTTTGTCAACATCCACAGGTTTCAGATTTGGACACTTGCGAGCAAGATGTCCTTTTTTATCACATTTAAAACACGTTCTCATGGAAACATCTTTGACCTGTGGTTGCTGCTTTTTCTTTTGAGCTAAAAACTCTTCAATAAACTATTGTCCAATTTTAAGTTTTTCCTCTTCTTCAAAACTTTTTCCTTGAACAAAACTCATTTTTTCTTGAAAATTCAATGTTTCATTTCTTTTCCAATTTTGTTTCTTCTTATAACCCAACCCAGCCTTCATGTTTTTCTTCTTGAAACTAGGTTTGTTATACGAACCTCTATGACTCTTACCAACAAACTTTGAAATCTCAGACTTCTTAATCTCAACCATTTTAAAAACTTTATCAATCTTTTCTGAAATCACATTCTGAATCGGGAATACAACATCTAAGAACAATTTGTCCGATCCAATCATGGTATAAACCAATCCTTCTGAATCATCATTCAAACTTTTCTCGAATTTTGTGTTTTTCAGATAACTATCATGAAGATTTCCTTCATCTTCATCCTGTGATTCAGATTTACCTGTATCAACCGACTCTTCTTTCAACACACTTTCAACGACTTTACCTACCACCTCTGAATCATGAGAATCATCAGATTTGGAATAGGTTATGTCAATGTTGTCTCGCAATTGATCAACCATGTTGAAAGCTTTTTCGACCTTTTCCTCATCATAAGACACAAACTTTTCCGGTGGTGGAACTTGATGAAACTCTGAACCAATGCCTTTCGTGTTATGCTCAGAATCTTTTCCATCCGGTTTTATGTTGAAAATTCTTTCAAGCACATATAACGACGCGTGATAACTTTTTAGTTTGTTGTTATCCTGTTCTAAATTAGCAATCTTACGCTTAAGTTTAGCAACATCTTCAATATAAGAATTCACAACTTGTTGTTTTATTTCATACATTCGTTTTAGTTCCTTTGATGTTTCAGAACAGTATTTCAATCTTGATTGAACAAGTTTCATTTCACTCTTTACTTTTTCATATGATTCCTTTGTAATGTGATAAGCCAATTTTATTGAATCATATTCCTTTTTCATTTCTTGACAAATATTTTCTTTTTGAGAACATTCTTTTGTCATTTTAAAAACATCTTTTAAAATTTCATTCTCTTTTTCTAACTTTTTACATGTTTCTGAAAGTGTTTCATTATTTTCTTTTAAAACTTTTTCATTTTCAAACATTTCTTTGCACTTGTTCTTGAAAACTTCTTCAAGTTTTGCGAAATCAAGATCTCTTGTTCTGATCTTTTCATCTTTTTCAGTACAAGCACTGCACGTTTCCATGCATTTCTTGCACTGTTCAACAATTTCAGTCAAGATGTTAGAATCAAAATTTACCTCATCGATTGGCACTTTGGTTTTTGTTGCAGTCTCTGTCTGCTTCTGATCAGCATCATTCTGCTTTTCTTCAACACTAACTTCATCACCAGCATCACCAGCTTTCAAATTTTCATTTTTGACTACTTCAACTTGCTGTTCTTCAATAACAGCTTTTTTTTTCAACAACCTTCTCTTTTTCTTCAACCTTGACTTCCTCAGCGACCTTCTTCAATTCATCAACCATATTATCAATATTCTTCTTCATTCTTTCTTCATTTCTCTTTCTCAATTTGATTGTCATAGCATCCCTGATGATTTTATCCAGCCTTTTTACATATGTTTTGTCTTTTGCAACATTTGAGTAATATTCGCCGGATCGAGGAATAACAAGAAGAACATCATCATGAACGATGTCACATCTGGGAACAACTGGTTCACCTTGTTTGTTGACATAACATTTTTGCTTTTTATCCCATCGTTTGTTCGCAACAACATTATCATATTCTTCCTCCATTTTCTGCATCCTGCATCCCACAATAAATCTTTCTCTCCCAGTTTTCTCCTATAAAATCTCTTCCCGAGTTCTCTCTTTGACTTCAACAGTGTCTTTTTCTTCTTTAACATCTTCTTTAATTTCAGCAACAAAAACAAACTTTCTTTCCTCTGTCACAGCTCTGCCATGAGCTGTTTTTCGAACATTTTCCAAACGATCTTCTTCTGGACAAATTGAGCTCCAGTCAAAACCTCCATCATCGTGAATTACAAAACAAGCTCTTGATTTGGTTTTATCTTCAATCAATTTCGGCTCTTCTTTGCTTTGGTGGTAGATCGCTTTTCGATAATAATCATCGTTGAAAGGACGTTCATTTCCTTCAGCAACTTCAGAATTTTTGCATTCTCTTTTGAAATGACCCTTTTGCTTGCATCTGAAGCAGGTCACTTTGGATTTGTCAAATCCAAGTTTCATTGACGGACCACCCAAAGATTGTTTCCCTGTAATCTCCATATATCTCTGAGCTCTGCGAATGCAACTTGCCAAATACCAGCGAATGTCAATGAGCTCCATCTCTTCCGGATCAATCTGGTCGTAGTCTTCTTTGGTCAATTCGGAGTTTCCAATCTTACCAGCTACAAGACCTTCATACGATTCCAGAACAGATACAAGGAAACTCATTTGCTGCTTAGTCGCATTGATGCTTAACGACGGAGAATTCTTCAGTTTGAGAGCAATGTTGCACAGAATCTCCTCAGCTTCATCAGAACTTGATTTTGAAGATGAATGATATCCAGAATGGTAACTTGATGAAGTTGTTTGTGGTTCTTTCATCTTCTCACCACTGAATGCTGTCTTTGGTGAACTAACACCTTTCTCCGAAGGTACACTCCCTTTGAAGTACAAGCCAACATTTTGTTGATGAGATGAACCACTCATCTTGTTTTGCTTTTGTAGCTCCAGATCATGACTCTCAATCTTTTCTAACAATGCATCAAGAGAAATTGTATCAAATTTAGCATCATTTTTCAAGATAAAAACAAACGTTTGCCACTGATCAGCTCGTGGTAACGCTTCAATTACTTTGTCAATTATCTCTTCTCTTGTTTTCACAATTTTGAATCTTTCAAGTTCAATTTTTAAATGGCAAAACCTCTCAATCATTTTCCTCACTGTCTCTCCCTTTAAACTGTCAAACAAATCAAATTCTTTTTTCAATAATGCTATTTTGTTTTTCTGAATTTGTTTACCCTCCTCAGCTTTAACACGTAAAGCTTCCCAAACTGATTTAGATGACCCATCATGATTCAGCAACGCAAAAATATCATTTCTGATTGCAGTCTGGATCAAAGCAATCATTCTTTGTTCGGCAGCAAAATCAGATTTATCTTCTCTAGATAACTTCTTGAATGCAAGTTCTTCGCCTTTATCATCTTTTGGCCTTTCGTATCCAAACTCTAAGCAAAACCAGCTTTCGTGAGCATACGCTTTTGCCCAATTGAGAAAACGTTCTTTCCACCATGTATAATCTTCAATGCTCTCTAGAGTTGGTGGCTTTGAGTGTGTTCCATAGAAGTTACCATGCTTGATGTTCTCATTGATAGCTTTTGTGATGTTTTTTGGTGTAACATTTGCAATCTCGGACAATTCAGATGTGAAAGCATTGAAAAACATGTTGTAGAATTCTTCAGCCGTGATGTAATCGTGAAATAATCTTGAAACAAAACACTTTGAAGCGAAATCAGATTTCAAGTTGGAGCGGAATCAAATGATTAACACTTCGAGCGAAATTAGATGTATGGTAGCCTGGAGCGGAATTATAATTTCATGCTGTTGGAGCGGAATCTGTTTGAAGACATTTTGGAGCGAAATCAATAATTTGGTTGTCTGGAGCGGAATTAGAAATCAATTTGGAGCGGAATCTCAACCCAACTTTCAAACAGGACAACTTGGAGCGGAATCAGCCTTTTGGAATTGATCAGGAGCGGAATCAGCCTTTTGGAACTGATCTTGGAGCGGAATCAGCCTTTTGGAGCTGATCTTTGAGCGGAATCAGGACCTATTCAGTTCGAGCGGAATCAGATCAGGGGTCAATTTTGTCCATTTTTAGTCCGTATTTTAACATGAAACTTTCAAGGGTTTGTCTATGTCCAATTCCGAGTACACTGTGAAAATTTGAACCAATTCGGACCGTGAAATCCTGTTCAATTGAAGAAAGAAGGTGTAGAAACTAGAAATTTCAATGAAAATCAGCTGTAAACTGCAAAAACTCCTCCAACTAGCTCGGATACCACTTGTAGGATCGTTGTTGGACCCGACTGAGTCGTTCAGAAGAGCTTTATATCCGGTTTAAAGGCGGAATCAGTAAACTGGACGTGAAAACAGCTTAATTCTCTTAATCTGTCACTTATATTGATAATAACAGCAATTACAACCTGAACAGACTTTGGCATCACTTCGTTACAGATCTGGAAGTCGCGTACCAAATGAACTAACAACAGCCCTATATATACTAAGCTGATTTCGCTCCAAATGATCCACATACACTTTCGGGCGGAATCAGATACTTCTGATTTCGCTCCTAATGACCAAAATGCACTTTGGAGCGGAATCAACATCTTAAACCTGAAAAACTGTTTCTCGAACCTTGGGCACTGATAATCCTATTCTATCCTATTACATGATACAAGACGAAGTCAATAGACGTAATGCACTAACATTCCGTTCAGCAGAGAGATAACGGCTTAGACTTTTGGTGGGTCCCCTTTAGAGGATCTTTTTTACAACAGTAATGATTAGCATTTTTAATGTTTCATCATTTTTGTGCTAAGGGCATGCTATATTTCAAGCAAGCGTAAAGTATTCTCCGGGGACTAGGCCATTGCTTCCGCATTATCATAAGTCCCGGGATAATACCCCAGATATCACTAAGTATAAAGACCTAGTATCTCAGAAAGAGGGACCTTTCAAACAAGATTTCGGGGGTTACCCATATATCCGAGAGATGTTACCCACGATATAAGCAAGTTTGAATTTAGGTTTATATCTCGTCACAATCTACTAACTGTGCAAAAACCTACTGACAAATCATCAGTGAGACCGTTTATCACTTTTTGACTTTCCAATTCTTTAGCATGATGTGATAGTCCACTGATGTACTATCATTTCCTCTTTTATACAACAAAACTCAATTTTGTTTTATCATGTTTTTTCCTTTTTCAAAATTTCAAATGTTTTTGGATTTTCTGAAATTTTTATTTTTACTCCCCCTAAAATGCAAATACATTCAAATGAAATTTGAAAACAAACTGTACAAGTAAATTGACAACTAATATCAAATCACTTCAGATCGCCATTCTTTTGGCATAAACAATCAGAACTTCCCCTTTCAACAAACTATTTTCCTATTGTGATTTCAAAACACTTAAGTTTGTTTTAATCAAATGTTTTTTTTTTCTGGAAAATAAGTTTCATTGATTTTACCACTTGTAAAATTGGGGTTCATCACATTGTTTCTCAATCATATGTTAGGAAAAACAAGTACAATTTAATGTCCTTGATTTACCATTTAAAAGTGAAAACCTTCTTCAACCTCTTGTAGGTTTACTAACCAACTCAAACCACTTGTAAATCAAAATATAACAAAATAAAGTATCACCTGTAGATTTACCAACCAAACCTTTCAAGAATGATGCCGATTCCTGCTCCACACTTACCAACCTGGGAGCTCCGGCAAGTCCAGAATTTATGGTGAAAATGCCGTCACCCAAGCCTGACCAGCCTTGGGTGATTTTGGTACACATCTATCTCACCAACATTTTGATTTGTAAAATTCTTTAGCACCCTTCACTTTCCTGTCAACCATCTTCCCAAAAATATGTTTAACATTTCCATTAAACACCTTTTCAGCATCAAATTCTCTTTTATCAGTAAAGAATTGTCCTGAAATCTCAAACCTACCTTTTGATTTCAAATTATGTTTTGTCAATGACGGAAAATTTTCCTCGTTCAACTCAGGAACGGAATTATCAACCTTTTTCTCAACACATGACTCCTTTGATTTTATTGAATCAGATTCATTGTCATAACTACTTTCAGATTTTACAACCCATCTTTGTTTATTTAAATCGACTTGTCTTTTGTAGAATCGTTTTGAAGTTTCACCAACTTCCACAGTCGATTTTTCAAACATTTTAACCTTTTCTTTTAATTGTTCAGAGTTAGAAGACAATCCCTGTTTTGAATAAGTGAACTCTTGGCAGTTCCAAGCGATGTGTCCAACTTTTTGACACTTAAAGCAAGTTCTTCTATCAACTCTCTGAGCAAACTTCCTTACATTCTTCTTTACTTCAGCAAGAAACTCTTGATTGGACTGTTTCCAAAATGATTTCTTTTGCTCATCTTCAGAACTTCCTCCTGAAACAAATGTTGTTTTTGGTTTATAACTTTTCTCATTTTTATAATTTTCTGAAGAATTAAAACCCAAACCTTTCTTTTTGAAATTACTGTTATGGTTTGGTTTCTTTTGAAAACCATAACCAGAACTGTAACCCTTTTTCTTGTTCAATCTTTGTTGAACTCTTGAAGTGTATTTTTTAGATTTTTTAGCAAGATTTAAATCTTTTATTTCAGAAATATTAATTTCTGTTAATTTGAAAACCTATTTGATCATTTCAGTTTTGACACTTCTTATTGGAAATTCCTCATCAGAATATAATTTGTCAGAATCATTCAAAGCATAAGCCACTTTGATTGGTCCGTCATTCAAATTAGATTTTTATCATAGGAATTCTTTATTGTAAACCCTTTTAACCGGTGAACTCGGACTTTTTTCTGATGAACTCGAACTTTCAGACTTAGACTCAGGTTTTGACTCTTCATCCATATCCAACACCTGATCGACCACTTTCTTTAATAACTCAGACTCATGATCAGTGTCAGACGCTGTGAATGTGACATCAATATTGTCTGGTAATTCATCAATGATTTCAGACTTTAATTTGATGTTCACTGCCCTTTTTAGACGCTCCTCGTTAGGATTCCTGGAAGAATAACTTTCATGGATCGGGGGCGGACATCTGTTATACTTGACACTTTGTTTCTTACCAGTATCGGTATCTTCAGTCTTTTTCTCCATGAAAGCTTCAAGACCTGCAACAGTAGGATAAACACGAACAATCAAATAATCACAAGTAGTATAACTCAACAGTAATCATTTAATCCTTTCATTCTCAATCTTCTCAAGTTCTAACTCTTGCTTCAGCTTAGCACAATCTTCAATATACTCATTGATAACGCTCTGTTTTGTCATTAATGTTGTGCTCATTTTTGTCATTGCATTTTCAATCTCTGAATTCGTTCTTTTTAGGCTATCAACTGTTTTGTTGAGTACATCATACGACTCCTTCACATATTTCACATCAGACAGTAAATCTTCTTTAATTTTCTCCAAATCAGCAATCTTCTTATCTTTCTCATCACAAGTTTTGCAAGATTCTAAACACTTCAAACATGGTTTTTCAACTTCAACCACCTTTTCAATTATCTTTTCAACCTCGACAGTCTTTTCAACTTCAACGAGTTTATCAACTTCAACATTTTTTTCTATTTCAACAATTTTCTCTACTTCGACAAGTTTCTCGACTTCGACTATTTTTTCGACTTCAACTATTTTTCCACCACTTTCACCACTTCACCGATTTTCTCTACTACTTTCTCAGTTGCTGGTTCAATATTAGCTTCTCCAGCTTCTGTCTTTGCCTTTTCATCAGCTAGCATTCTTGTTGTTTCCAACTCTCTCCTCAATCTGGCAATTTTTTTCTGATTCAGCATCTCCATTTTATCTGCAAAAAAAGAAATTAAAACTGTCAGGATCTATGCCTTTTCTAGCTTTGTTAAGATATTCTTCCTCATCATCGGTATCAATATCACTTCCTAGATCTGGAAAAATCGGAATTCTTTTCTGATTAGCCTCATCTTCACCCAGAATTCTAGCAACAAAACCTGAACCTGGTGGAATGTATTTATCCCAGCTAAATCCTTCAGCAACAAATTCATCATCTTGATCAATGATACCAAAATAAGCTTTCTTATTTGCATCTTCGATCATTTTACCATGAGCAGTTTTTGAATCCTTTTGTTGAGGTTGTTGATCAATCTGATGAAAATTTGATTTCTGATAATAATTGTTCTTTTCTTGATTTCCGGTTGCTTCTTTATTTGTACATTCTCTCTTAAAATGACCCTTTCCTTTACACCGGAAACATGTAACTTTTGATTTGTCAAAGCCCAACGGAGAAGTAGCCATTCCTCGAAACTCATCTCTACCAGTAATTTGTTGAAACTTTTCTGCCCTCCTCCAAGCACTAGCCAAACACCACTTCACATCCATCAACTCAAGTTCCTCTGCATCAATTTGGTCATAATCTTCTTTTGTAAGCATTGGATTTCCAATTTTGCCAGCAATCAAACCTTCATAAGATTCCAACATAGCAACGAGTGATGCCATGAGTTGCTTGGCTATTTCTGGAGACACATTTTGACCATTTTGAATGTTCAAAGTGACGTTGCATTGAAGATTTGTTGAATTCTGTTGTTGAGGACTTGATGTTTTAAAGTTTGGATCAAAGCTTGAATATGAAGATGAAGATCCACCACTCTGTGTCACATTACTACCCTTTGTTCCAGATGAACTGTCAGCACTAAAACCAGTTTGGATCTTCGGACTAGGGCTGGGGGTAGGTTCAAACTTGTTCACTCTGTAATACAAACTGACATCTTGTTGAGCATTTGGATTCGTCATGATAGCAGTTTTCTGAATATCTAATTCCTGCTCTTCAATTTTCTAAATGAACTGTGCCAAATTCATACTCTCAGACTTCCTCATGTGTTTCACAATCATCAAATAAGTTCCCCACTTATGTTGTGGTAGTGCTTCTGCTAGTTTATCGACCCACTCATCATCATCTTTTTCAATATCCAATCTTTTCATTTCCAATACCAGATGACAATATCTATCAATAGTCTGCTTTGTTGTTTCATGATCAAAAGCTGAAAACATATCAAATGATTTCTTCAATAATGCCTTTTTGTTTGTGATCATATCTGCACTTCCTTTGAATTTCTGAATCAACGCTTCCCAGATTGATCTAGTCGTACCATTATGTTGGAGCAAAACAAAGATATCCTCTTTAATTGCTTGCTGGAGAATACTGATCATCATTTTCTCACTTGTAAATTTCAATTTGTCACCCTCTGAATAGTCAACAATAGCTTTTTCAATTCCACGTTCATTCTTGGGTTTCTCATAATCTTTCAACAACGAACACCATGCATCAAACTTGTAAGCTTGCACCCAGTTCTCAAAACGACTTTTCCATCCTTGAAAATCCTCAATGTACATGAGCTTTGGCGGTTTCTGATAAGTTCCTGTCTCATTCTCATTGTACACAGTTTCAGCAGCAGTAACTGGAGCAACGAGTGTCGCAAACGCATTATAAAATTCTTCAGCCATGTTTCAAAAATTTTTTTCACAAAAAGTTAAGTTTCGAACGGAATCAAGCAAAATTACTCCTCAAACGGAATAACTTTCTCAAGCGAAATCACTGTTGAAGCGGAATAAAACATTCAAACAAAAATACCATGAAGCGGAATCACTGATTTCGCTTGAATCAACACACTTTCAAACAGAATCAGACTTTGAAGCGAAATCACCTTATTTTGCTTGAAACGGATCAAGCGAAATGTTTGTCCCGTTGATACAGGATCTGATCGTAGGAACAAGATGAATCGATTTCGTCTTAATGTACGGAATCCATTACGACGAATCACAGATGTGTGCAACACAGAATTCAACGTTTAACTGTTGTCTGTTCGTTCTATTAAGTGTCCTGAAAGTTACAGGATCCGGAAGAAGTACAGACTATCCGTGCGTGTCAAAAGTTCTAACAAAGTTGCACCAGACCACCTATTTATAGACAGACTCAGGAACTTAACAAGTGTTGTCCGTGCGGGTGGGCTACCCGTGCGTATGGCCATCCGTGTGTATGATTATCCGTGCGGATAAGTCATCCGTACGTATTGCCATACGTACGTATTGCCATACGTGCGTATTGCCATCCGGACGAGTTGAACTCAACACTTTTACAAACAAAACCTATTCCTGAGTTATCATGCTAACTACAGTCATACATACAAACAAAATACATAACCACAGAATACAAAAGATGACTACATGCTGACGGAAGCTACAGACGTAATGTACTAACAGACTCCCCCTCGGATGTAGCTGTAGTACCTTCCAGCATAGTCTTTAATTCCTTCTGTTGCGTCTTCGCTCACGCGCTTTCTCTCTTCTCTTCTGTGCCTTTTCCTCCAACATCCTTTTTCTCTTTTGTCTTCCCTCAGTCAACCACCAATGTCTGTAGACAGGATCTCCATCACGCTTTCGTTCCCATCTTGGAATTTTGTTTTCTTCAGATTCAATTGGTGTCTGATCTGTTGGAGGAACAATTCCCAGTTTTCGTCTTCCCAGCTTAGCAGCATGCTCAGCAATCTTTTTAGAACGTTGTTCACGCTTGTATACTTTCAAGAACTCATCAATCTCTAGATCTCTCCATTTAGTCTTCCAGTATCTTCCAGAGTTGATGTCTTTTGCGTAACAAACATCCACAACCTTTTGATATTGCAAAGCTTGCTCTCTATCAGGTCTCTCATAGACTATCTTGTTGTAGAACAGACAATCGATATCCTTCTTTGAGCAATTAACAAGCCACATAAGATCTAACACACAGATCCTTCTAGTTTCTCCTATGGATTTGTTGTTTAAAGAGATTATTGCTTCAGCTGTAGTTTGATTATACAACCAACTTTCAAACTCATCGTGGAAATCTTGCTCCATTGCCCTTAAAGGCATATTCTTCAAACAACTTGGAGGTTTGATATCCAGAGTAATATCCTTTCACCACTATCCAAGATTCTGACAATTTGTTGTGGAAAGTGTGGTTTCCAATCAGGATATCTTTTCTCAGCTTGCAGCTTCACATAATTCCATAATCTTTGATCGTGCTGCTTCACATCTAACCCATAGTAGAATTCTTTAATGTTCTTTGTTTTCACCAGCTCGTCTATATCCCACCAAGGCAAAGTTTTGATATCAGACAAAAACTCAAAATACTGAACTCCCTGTTCTCTTCTGATTGCATAAACTTTTAAGTCTTCCAAATATCCCCAAGAGAGAATGTCACCCCAAGAGAGTTCTTTGTCATGCTTAAAGAATTGTAGTGCCCGAAGTTTCTTTCTCTCTTTTGGCATGACTTTGTACCATTTCTTTCTTTCTTCAGCTACATTTTCTCTTGGTATGGTATCAGGAATACCTTCTGCAGACACTTTCTCCACTATCTTTCTTCTAATTTCATCTTCATTTCTATCTTTGAACATTTCCGACAACGAAGGAAATATTGCATCAATCCCAGAATAATGAAAATGAACTTCATCATCAGATGAATCTGAAGCGTCTTCAACGATTACATCATTGTAATTATCAGCTTCAAAGGCATATCTTGGCTCAAATACATCTTCAGAAGTTTCAGGAATCTCATCTTCAATATCGAACTTAAATTTACCTTCTTGCAAACCCAATTCCTCTAACATCTCTTCTCTTGTTCTACTAACCTCAATCACATCCTGATTTATATCTTGTAAGAAAATGACGGTAGGATTTGTGATGAATACCTGACCCATGTGTTGCTTTCCGGAAGTAGAAGTTTCTTGTTGATCATCATCTTCTTGCTCGTTGATCTGATCATTCAGAAACTCTTCAATCCTTTGTTCATCAATAGGATTCTTCACAATCAATCCTGAAGAGCCTTGATCATCGTCATCATTCTTCTTATCATCATCTTTCTTATTATCATCGTCTTTCTCATCATTGTCTTTCTCTTCATCTTCATCTGCTTCATCATCTACAAGAAGTTCTTCATCAGAATCACTAACTTCTTCTCCCCGAGCCTTCTTCGCTTCTTTTCTCCTTTTCATAACTTTCATTCTGTAAAGACTATCTTTTACGTTGAGTGTCACAGTGTAAGCATCACCAATAAGAACAAACTGCTTTGTCTTCCACTCAAGTAGCAACACCTCTTTGGACTTTTTCTTCTTTTGTGCAACAGCAACTCTACGAATGATTTCATCAGAATCAATGATTTGAGAAGGCTCTCCAACCAACATGAAATCTTGATCATGTACAACTTGTTCTTGAACAACTTGTTCTTGAGCATCTTGTTCTTGAGCATTTTCAGCATCAATCATTTCTGCATCAACTTGACTTGAAGAGCCACCAGCTTCTTGAACAACTTTTTCTTGAGCATCTTGTTCTTGAGCATTTTCAGCATCAATCATTTCTGCATCAACTTGACTTGAAGAGCCACCAGCTTCTTGAACAACTTCAATTATACTTTTATTCTTTTGGATAGCATCCTCAGCTAGTCTTCGTTCTCTTTCAAGTCTTCTCTCTTCAACTTTCCTTACTTCAATTTCATTGTAAGCAACATGAACATCCTTTTTCAAAAGAGTTTCCACAACAGAGTATAACATCTTCAGTTGTTCATCTTTCATTACTTTGTCAGCTTTCATGGCTTCCATCTCCAACTTCATTGCTTTTATTTCATTTGAAGTAGATTCACTCATTTCACTGAGCAGCTGATTTAGTGTTTGATTTACATCTTGGAGATTCTTGTTCAATGAAGAAATTTCTGCCATAAGAGCTTCAATCACTTTAGTATTACTATCACCGTCTTCCTTTATTTTCTTCATGGTGTTTTCATCCTGGATTAACACCGTTCTAAGTTGATCATGAGCTTTCATTATCTTGTTCACTTGCTTCAATAAAAGATCACGTTCACCTTCAGCTTTTTCTTTTTCTTTCTCAAGATCTTTGACTTTCTTTGCAAGAACTCTTACTGCTTCATTGTTGAATAAATCATCATCAAATTCAGATCTTCTAAAGGATCACCTGAAGCAGGTGGATTATTGTAGAAGAAATCATCTGAATCTTTTGGCCGTGAGGACGATTCTGGAATCTCTATAGTTTCTGGTACTTTTGGAAATTCTGAATATGAGACTCCAGCATCAGTAACTTCAATATAGTCATCGTGACTAGTCTGCTTTTTGGCTTCTGTTTCTTGTGGTTGAGGTGATTCAACATGTTGAGTATCTTTACCATCATGTTCCTTTTGAACTTGACTTTCGCCTTTTCTTGCTCGAACACTTCTTGGAATAAGACCAGCTACAACTGCTTTTCTTTTCTTGATTTGTTTCTTTGGACTCTCAGGATCATAAGTTGAATCTTCTTCGTCTGACCCTTTCTTTTTCTTTAGATACTTCTTCTTTAACTGAGCTTTTCCTTTGCCAAGAGTAAGTGGATCAAGTTCAGATTCTGATATTGTGGTTTCAGAATCATCATCACTTGAAAGATCTTGAACGACTCCTTCTTGATCTTTAACACCTTTAGCAGCATCCTCATTCTTCTTTAAGAAACTTTGAAGAGATTGTGATAGCAAATCAGCACCTTCTTGAATAACTGTTGACGGTTCCAGAACTTTCTCATCTATCAACTTGTGCTGCTGTTTTCCAGAAGACCCTGCAAAACAGATGTTTGACACATTTATTAGAAATTTTCACAATATATAAAATTCTAATTTCCTTGTGACTCCCCCTTTCACAATACCCTTTTTCACATTCTTCGGAATAGAAACTGCAGGGGACGTCTTTGTAGTTCTCTTTCTTTTTCCATCTTTGATACACCACCATCTTGTATCTTTCTTATAAAACAAACTCATCTTGTCATCTTCATTATCAGAATTGCTGTCTTCATGTCTCCACGCATCATTATCTGGAGCTACATAGTTTGGATTTGAAATTTTGCAGATCATTCTCTTTGCTCCTGGATTTGGACCTTTGATCAACCTGCTGATTGTGTCTGGTGTCATGTGCCTTAACCCCAAAATGCCATTACTTTTCTTTTCTAAACCTTCAAACTGATCATTTATCAACATCTGGACAAACCTAGGATACATAAGAAACCTCTTGCTTCCATCCTTTACATTCTCAGACATGTGTTCAAAAATTACTTGAGAAATGTTGTACGATCTGTTCAGAACAAGACAAGCAATGATATTCATGATATAGTCTTGAGTTTCATCATATCCACCTTTTCTGTGTGACAATGCATGAAGTACACAATGAGCCAAGAATTTATAAGCGTGGCTAAAACTTGTCTTCTGCATCCTCCCATTCACACTACTAGCAAAACCCATCCTATACCACAATCCTTTTACTAGACGTTCAGAAACTATTGTTGGGTCACTATCATTGTCTCCTAAATTCAACACTCTCCTTATAACACCAAATGTCACTTTCATCTCCAAATCTACATCTCTTCCATTCTCATCTTTCTTAGATACAGCAGAATAAATGGTCTTATCACTCTCTTCGTATCTTGCAGCACTCCAAAATCTTTTCACATGAGATTCATAAGCTACTGTTTTATCAGTTAATGCCTTAGATATTCTGCTTTCTCTCAAGAATTTTGCAACATCTTGAACTATTGTGTTTTCGGTATATACTTCATCCAATATACAATATATATTATGAGCTTTATCCCAATCCTGCAGAATTTTTTTTTTTTAAATAATAATTTGGAAGCTCAAAATATTCTGACAGAAAAACTTGTTGTATAATATGACACTAGAATGGTTATCCGTACGCATGGCTTATCCGTGCGGATAAGTTGTCCGTGCGGACAACTGTATAGCCACCCGTGCGTACAACTTGATTAAGCCCCGTATTGCCATCCGTGCGCACAACATGACATTGCCCCGGATTGCTATCCGTGCGTACAACAAGAAATTGCCACGGATTACTATGCGCGCGTACAGCCTGCCTTGCCACGGATTGCTATCCGCGCGTACAGCATGACTTGCTACGGATTCCCATACGTGCGTTCAGTCAAAACTTTGCCACGGATTGCTATCCGCGCGTACAAGTTATGCGTGCAAATACAAGTCACAGATGAAGAACAGTTTATGAACATAAAAAAATTTCTATGGCAAAATCTAAAATTGAACACAGATCTACACAAAGGATGTCAACGTGATCAAAACCCTATGTTCAATGATGTCTAAAACGTCCTATTCACAGGTCAATTTTACAAAAACCTAGCCAACACCATGTACCATCCAAACATCAGATCTACCAGATTTTAACATGTTATGACACAAATTAAACCGGTAAAATCCTAGATCTAAGCATTCCGAGCAAAACCCTATGATTTATTCATGACAAAACGAACTAACACAAGCTAGATCTAAGATTAAAGCTCCGAAAGTAAAGTTACGCGATGAGCAGATATCAAACAATGAATTATTGCAGATCTGAGTTAGAAAAACATACCTTTGCCATTGTAAATGTTGTGTAATCCAACAAAAACAAAGATCCGTGCAAATAATTCCAAAATCAGAAAGTCAAAGTGTGAGAGAGAAAGAGTATTGTATGTGCGGATAGCTTTGACTGACTCTTTATACTCTCAACAAACGCGTATTGTCACCCGGGCGCATTGCCATCCGTGCGTATGGCTACCCGTCCGGATGAACATCCGAATGAGGCACACTTAAACATTTTCAATTAAAACTCTGATTTTTCTCAAATCTTGTCAGTTTTAGAAATCCACTTAAGTTGCCTGGTTCAAATTAATGACCCAAGATACTTAATTTGTCGACCAAGTCCAACTTAATGACCTTGGTTGACTTGAAACAAAACATACTGACTTTTGGAATTTTTGTTCAAACATTTTTTTTTTTAATTTACAAGTATCAACTTAATGAACTTGTGTTTGACATTTACAATTACCAATTAGTTATGAATAGCTCCAAACTCATCTTCCAACCCAGAAACTTCCTGCATCTGCTTTCAACTTTCGAATCCGAAGATCAACTCTCCACTATGGTTTGTCTGAAAATAAAGCAGAAACATAAAATCTTTTTGGAATTTTTAATGAATGCAAGAAGACTAGAAATGAAAAACAGAAATATAAGAGCAGTAAACGTAAACTATTTACAAACATATTTTTGGTGAGCGTGTTAGGGAATCATATCAGCTTCCGACAAGTTACAAGTACCATTAAGCTTGATTTCATGCCAAACATTAAACAATTCACCTTGATTGTCGATATACTGATCCATCTTAAATTCTTACACACATTTCAATCTGTTCAGGATACTGTTAGTGTTTTAGAGACTTAAACTTATACGTGTGTCCCACCTCTTGAATATACTCCCGTATCCAGAATCCCAATAATCAGTCTTACAGGTGAGTATACTACAATGATGTCTGTACATAATTTAGGTATGCGAGGGCCGAGGGATCTCAGGTCGATACTTCCGTATACGCAGAGAGATATCAGCTTCGACTTTAAGGTGTGTCCCCTTTAGAGGATCTTTTAGCTACAACAGCAGCGATTATCAATTTTATTGTTTCGGCATGCTGGGGGTTTAATGCTATGTTTCAAGCATTTGCAGAAAGTATTATCCAAGGACTAGGTCAGAACTACCGTTCAGCAGAAGTCCCGGAATAATACCCCAGACATCATTTAGAATAAAGACCTAGTATATCAGATTATGAGACCTTTCAAACAAGATTTCAGGGGTTACCTATATATCCAAGTAGTGTTCCCCACGAAATAAGCAAGTAAGATTTTAGGTTTATATCCCGAACAAATCTACTAAATGTGTAAAAACCTATCGACACATCATTAGTGAGACTGTTTAACGTATTTGAACATTCCATTTCTTTAGCGTACTGTCACCGTCTAGCTGATGTACTATCATTTTCCCTTTTTACACAAACTCTTTTTGAAATTTTATCATGTTTTTGGATTTTTGAAATTTTCTAATGTTTCTGGCTTTTTCGAATTTTTTTTGTTTTTGTATTTTCAGAAAATAAAACTACTATCTCCCCCTAAAAACCAAAACAAGTAAAAATTCGACAAACCATTGCAGATTGTTTTTCAACATCATCTACAGTGGCACCTTCATCAACGCCAACAATTTCCTCCGCATCCGATAGCAGCTTCATACCATTAAGTTTCAAAAGATATTTAAAGCGCGTTTTGTCAAAAGCTTTGGTATGTAAGTCAGCTTTTTGTTCATCGGTGTGGATTTTCTCTATTCGTATCAACTTCTTCTCGAAACAGTCTCGGATGAAGTGATGACGAATTTCAATGTGTTTAGTTTTAGCGTGATGAACAGGATTTTTTGTTATGTTAATTGCTGCCTCATTATCAACAAAGATAGGGGAGTTAAGAAATTGCAAACCGTAGTCACGCATCTGTTGCTGGATCCACAAGATCTGAGAGCAGCAGCTGCTAGCAGATACATATTCAGCTTCACAAGTGGATAAAGCGACAGAGGTCTGCTTCTTGCATTGCCAGGTGACCAATCGTGGTCTGAAAAACTGGCACCCCGCTGTTGTTGATTTAGCATTCACTTTGCAGCATCCGAAATCAGAATCAGAATATCCTTCAAGCATGAAGTCGCCAACTTTTGGATACCACAACCCCAGAGATGGAGTTCCTTTCAGGTAGCGTAGAATCCTTTTCACAATTACCATGTGCGAAGCTCTAGGATTTGACTGAAATCGAGCCGCGAGGCAAGTTGGGTACATAATATCCGGTCTTGATGCCATCAAGTACATTAACGAGCCGATCATGGAGTGATATAATGTTTCATCTACCTTCTCTCCGGTGAGATCAGGGTTTATTCCATGGTTGGTCGCTAATGGGGTGGACATTGGTGACATTCCTGACATCCCGAATTTCTCCAGAACATCATGAACGTATTTTGTTTGATGTATGAAGGTTCCCTCGGGAAGTTGATCAACTTGAAGTCCCAAGAAGAACTTCATCTCACCCATTGAAGACATTTCAAACTTCTGCTTCATAACTTGTTCAAAATCTTTGCAGAGTTGTTCATTTGTAGACCCGAAAATTATGTCGTCCACGTAAATTTGGACAATCAGAAGATGCCCGTCGACTTCTTTTGTGAAAAGAGTGGCGTCTATCTTTCCTCGAGTGAAGTGGTTGGCTAACAAATGTTGAGACAATGTCTCATACCAGGCTCTCGGGGCCTGATGTAAGCCGTACAACGCTTTGTCAAGGAGATAGACCTTATCTTTGTGAATTGGGTCGGTGAAGCCCGGTGGCTGTCCGACATAAACCTCCTCTTTCACCTTGCCATAGAGAAACGCCGACTTCACATCTAACTGAAAAACTTTAAATCCTTTCCACGATGCAAAAGCAAGGAAGATTCTGATAGCTTCAACTCTTGAGACAGGGGCATATACTTCGGTGAAATCTATCCCCTCCTGCTGACTGAAGCCTTGGACAACGAGTCGAGCTTTGTTTCGAATGATAACTCCTCGATCATCCCTCTTGCATTTAAACACCCATTTGGTATTAATCTTTCGGTGACCATCGGGCAAATCTACTAGCTTCCACACACCAAGCTTCTCGAATTGGCTTAACTCCTCCTGCATTGCATTTACCCACGAATATTTAGTAAGCGCCTCTTTGTACGTCCTTGGTTCTATCTGCGAGATAAAGCAACTTAATGAAAATTGAGTTTGTAAAGGAGCAACTTTAGTATAAAAACAGGTAAGCCCTTGATCAAGCTGTCTTCGAGTGCGGACGCCTGATTGCAGTTCTCCGATTATCAGTTCCTCCGGATGATAAGAAAGCGTTCTTGGCATCACTTCACCTGAAACATCTACTTCACTCTCCAAATTTGTGACGTTTTGATCAGCAACTTGTTCACTAACTGGAATAGTTTGATTTGAAAACTGGATTAGCTCCCCCTCAGAGTTTGAATCATCATGATCGAATATTGGTCTGTTTTCAGATTCTTGATTAACATTCTCTACCGTCTGATTTTCTTGAGCAACATCGTTGTCATGTTCTCCAGCATTGCTTGGACCCGCCTCGTCATCATTTGAAGCTTGTCGTTTTCGATAAGATTCTGCTGGAAACCTTTCATCTTCATACTCTCTTAGAATATCCAACTCATCAAAGAACTCCGGTTCTTCCTCCATGTTGAAGGATTCCCACAAAACATCATAATTGAAACGCCATGAGTCACCAGGATTCTGTGGAGGCATTGTGTGACCTTGACATTAAACATTTTGAGCTTCAATAATCCGTTTCAGACTTGGAACGATAACTTGTCGTAAAGGACTTGCATAACCTAAGAATATTCCTTCTATACTCTTCGCACCAAACTTTCCAAAAGGCTCAAGAACAGTACAGGGTGACCCGAACGGTTCAAGATACTTCACATTCGGTTTTCGGTTATTGATCAACTCAAAGCATGTTTTGTTGAATTTCTTGACAATGAGAACTCTGTTGAGCGTATAGCATGCAGCGGAAACAGCTTCTGCCCAGAAATTTATCGGTAACTTTGAATCAGCAAGCATTGTTCTAGTTGTTTCAATCAGTGTCCTGTTTTTACGTTCTGCAACTTCATTCTGTTGCGGAGTGTACGGAGCACTGAACTCATGCAAGATACCTCTTTCATCACAATATTCTTCCATATTGTTGTTCTTGAACTCAGTACCATTATCACTTCTAATTCTTGTGATACGCCTTTGGTACAAATTTTCAATCTTTCTGAACAACCCCTTCAATCTGTCAAACGTTTCTTCTTTCGACTTCAAGAATAACACCCATGAAAATCTGGAATAATCATCAGTAACCACAAGACAATAAAGTTCTCCGGTAATACTTTTGACATTTACAGGACCAAATAAATCCATGTGAAGTCTTTCCAAAGGTCTTGAGACTGAATTGACTTGTTTAGTGGGGTGTGTCCTTTTCTTTTGCTTGCCTTTCATGCAACTAATGCACTCTTTTTCCAGATGGAAACCTTTAATGTGAACTCCCAGAACCAAATCATTGTGCACCAGATGATTCATTTTATGAAGATGAATGTGCCCCATCTTACGATGCCACAACTTTGATTCTTTCTCCGTTGCTCTAGAAATAAAACAGTGTGCTTGACCCGTTGTTGTAGTTGCTACAGTCATGTCTAAAACATACAGATCATCCACTCTAGGAGCTCTCATGATAATCCATTCTTCAGGAATAACAAAGTCTGGTTTCAAAATCAAACACTCTTTGTCTGTGAAGTGAGTAGTATACATCCGGTCACAAATCTGCGAGATACTTAGCAGATTATTTTCCAGCTCAGCAATGTAGTTAACTCTTTCAAACGTGACGATCCCGTTGGATAACGTTCCTTCACCAACAATTCTACCACCTTGGTTACCTGCGAACCCTACATAACCTCCATTAATATTTCTGACATCATACAGCAGCGCTGTCTTTCCTGTCATGTGCCGAGAAGCTCCACTATCCATAATCCAACGTGAAACGGATCTCGGAAGCTCCTGCACATGTCCAAAACATTTAATGAGATTTTGATGCTACCCAAGCCTCTTTTGACTCAGGTAACTTGAAATTAAGGTGAGTTGTTTTAGTGTAAAGTGGCGGAAAGTTTTTATCATTCATTTTAAGGCTTTCAGCAGTCCCAACTTCAACCTCGTCTTTTTGAGGTTGACCAGCTGGTTGATTTTTCTTCACTACATACTTCTTTTCAAAAGTCGATTTTTGTTTCTCATAAAACTTCAAGGGTACATACTTCTTCTTAGTAGAAGATGATGATTTTTCAGTTTCAGACACCTTTGGTGAATCAACTTTCTTTTCAACAACTTTTGCCTTCCATGTTTGTTGAGATGATGCAACCCGTTGGTAAAATTTATCATTTTTAGATACTGAATTCTTAACAGATTCATTTTTGATCTTGGTGTTATCATTTTTCAAAACATTTTTCTCAACAATCAATGGAGCCTTTCCTTTCACAACATCTTTCTTTATAGAATTCTTCACAATTTCAGTCTTAGGCTTCAAGTTGGTACACTTTCGTGCAATATGTCCAACTTGATTACATTTGAAGCATGTTCGGGTGTCAACTACCCGACTTGAGCCTTCAGACTGAGACTGTGAGGCCTTCTTTTCAAAGAACTCTTTGTTTGATTTTAAAAAGATTTCAGACTCCTCATCAGAAAGTGAACTTGAACTGTTCACAAACACCTTTTTCACAGCAAACTTCTTGTTCTGAACATTCTTTTTCTGATAATTCTTACCACCCTGATATCCTCCCGACCATTTATTTTGATTGTTGTTAGAAAAATGTGGTGGAATAACAGGTTTCTTATAGTAAGCTTTATCTTTCTCAAAATTCATTTGTCTCTTTGTCTGTTTCAAACCATCTACTTCAGACAAATCAATTTCAACCAGTTTGAAAACATTTTTCAATTTGTTCACATTAACATTCTCTAGAGGAAACTCAAAGTCTGAATACAACTTATCAGAACCAGACATCTTGTACATCACAAGACCCGGTTCATCATTTAAGTTGTTTTTAGATTTTGGTTTCGGAATGTAATTGTTCAGAAAACATTCTTCATCTTCAGTCGAATCACTATCCAAGACACTTTCAGCCATGCCTTTTATGATCTCAGTTTGAACACTGTCATCGGATGATGATGAAGAAAATGTCACATCAATTGATTCTGGCAATTTTATCTTATTTGTTTCAACATCATCATTAACCAACCTTGATTGCTTCTTTGAAAAATTGTTTAGAACAGGTGGTGGAACTTAATGAAACCCCACCCCAGTTCCATCACAGTATACGTCTTCACCAGCTTTGGTTTTTCCAATGGGTTTTGGAACAATGTGTTGCAAAACAAAGCTTGCAGAGTTGTAACTGTTCAGTTTCAAGTTAATACGCTCATTCTCAATCTTAGCTTCTTCAAACTTAAGCTTCAATTTCGCAATTTCATCAAGTTGTTGGTTGATTAACTCTTCTTTTACTCGAAGAACCCCTGATAGTTGAAGATTTTCTTTCATTGTTTTACCATTTCTCTCATCAGAATCTTTAACCGTTCGCTTTAGCTTCTCAAAAGTTTCAGAAATTTTACGATTTTCAAGAATCAACTTTTCATTTTCTTTTCTTATTCTTTCAATGTCATTTTTATCATTTTCAATTTTTTCAGCTAATTCTTTTGATCTATCATTCGAAGCTTTCAGCATTTTATCACGGTTTAAGATTTGATTTTCAACACTTTTGACTTTACTAGTCAACTCTTCAATCTTCTTACCACTGAGGTAAGTGATTGTACTACAAACTTTGCACTCTTTCATGCAATTTTTGCAGTCATTTTCAGATTTATCTTTCTTACCTGACTCAATTGTACCATTTGAACTGACCTTGTTTGTTGACTCAGTTCCAGAACTAGAAACTACCTCAAGTTCTTTTGCTGCAAGAACTTTCTCAGCCATCTTCCTCAAGTTTTCAGCCGTCAGCTCTTGTGATGTATCAATGATCCCATCATCAGTATTCTTTAACTTTGGCTTCTGTTCTGCTTCTTTGACTTTTTCTTCTTTCTCTACTTGTTTCTCATCACCACCTCCCCAACATTCTCTTTGTCTCGCTTCTTCTTCCTCGGCAAATTGCTGGGTAAGAGCATCAATACTGATGGAATCTGGGTCAACTGCAATGTTTCCTTGAGGATCAAGGTAACATTCTCTGTCGGCATCCCACCTTTTTGCTCTTTTTGCTCTTTTAGCTTCTTTGTAAGTGTTATAAATTCTGTTCATTCTGGTTTGGGCTTTCATTCTTCGATTGACGAGTTTTTCTTCTTCAGTTCTAATATCTTCAAAAGGAATAATCTTCGTCACGAATGCATAACCCACCGCATCTTCCTCAGGCAATAGTTCGCTCCAATCATAACCTTCATCATCATGGATCACGGCAAGAGCTCTAGACTTCTCTTTGTTGTCTTCAACTTGCTTCAATCTAGGTGGCTCAGATTTATTCTGGTGATATATTGCTTTCTTGTAATAATCATCTTTGAAAGGGTTTTCTGACTCATCAGCATATGCATTTCTGCATTCTCGTTTGAAGTGACCTTTCTGCTTACATTTGAAGCACGTCACCTTCGATTTATCAAACCCCAGCTTAGTAGAAGCACCACCAATTGTCTTTCTGCCGGTAATCTCCATGAAACGTTGTGCTCTACGAACAGCATTGGCCATAGCCCAACGAATATCGATTAACTCCATTTCCTCGGGATCAATCTGATCATAATCTTCTTTCGTCAGATTGGTGTTACCTATCTTCCCGGCTACTAACCCTTCATACAACTCCAACACAGATGCTAGAAAGATCATCTGCTGTTTGGCCGACTCCTCATCAAAATTCTGAGCATTCTTCAAATCTACTGCAATGTTGCATGAAAACACGTTCTTTGGAACAGATTGTTGTTGACTTGAAGAATTTGAAGAAGATCCCTGACTTGGAGTATTGGATGAAAAAACTCCATGAAAACCACTGTTTGAACTTGGACTTTCTTTACTTGAAGTGTTTGTGTTTTCAGCGGAGAAAGCAGTTCTTGGAGAAACATTCTTGGGAATCATACTCTTTGGATAGTATAGCTCCATATTTTGTTGGTATGATGAATGATTTATTTTGTGTGTTTTCTTTATCTCCAATTCATGACTTTCTAGTCTTTCGATCAGCAAGTCGACGGTCAGACTTTCAGCTTTGATTGTATTTTTTAACATCAGTGCATAATACTGCCAATCCATCTCGTCTGGTAGTGAATCGAACAATTTGTCAACTAGCTCCTCTTGAGGATAGAGAATTCCGTGCCTTGCCAATTCCAACTTTAAGTGTCCAAATCTTTCAATCATTTTACAAACAGATTCACCTTTTAAGCATCCGAAGAAATCAAACTCTTTTTGCAACAATTTCTTTTTGTTTTTGATTATTTCTGCACTTCCTACACATTTTTTATTTAACTTTTCCCATAGATCTTTTGCGTTTGTGTATTCAATGAGTGAAATAATGTCGTCTCTTACGGACTGGTGAATCAAAGCGATGCATTTTTGTTCAGCTATAAAGTTCTCTACGGATTCACCTTCTGACAAATTCTCACAATCTTGTCTTTCTGAAGCATAACCATTCTTTAAGTTCTTCCAGCTCTGATATGCGAAAGCTTTCAGCCATTCTTCGAATCTTTTTGCCCACCGATTATATTCTTCGATTGCCATTAGCTTTGGTGGTTTGTTGTATATACCATATGTGCTTTCAACACTTAGGGCATCGGATAACGTTTTCTTCGGGTTTGGATTATCATTTGAATGGTTGGAAGTATCGTCTCCAGCGTTCCCTGCGAAAGCATACATCTCACTGAAAGGATTCATGAATTCTTCCATTTTTCAAATACCTGAAACAATTTTCAAACACTTAGACAATTTTTGCAAATTCTAAAAATATCAAACACTAGAACCGGATAGATATCCGTTCGAGTAGGAATCCGGATGAAAATAAAGTCTATCCGCACGGACGGTGATCCGCTCGGATGGTTGTGCGTACGGGTAACTTTGACCTTTTGACTTTTCTGGTTATCCGCACGGGTTGTAATCCGTGCGTGTAACAATGATGATGTCAGCAAACAATCTTGCAGTAACTAACTAATCCAAACCGTTCAGACAGTTGTCCGCACGGGTGAATGACGTCATCAAATACGAACAACTAAACATGATTTTTGATGGATTTGATCTAGTTTTAGGTTGAATCTGATTATGAAACTAAGTATGATTATACTTTGAATGATTGCGAGTCGATTGATATCGATTTTAACAAATTTTAACCGTAAATTCTTGCTCAATTTTAAATTTTTCTGATTTTATGGTGACAAATGAAGAACAAATGTAAAAACTGAGTAGATGTAGAAAAATCTGTCAAATTTCCGGTGAAATTTGAATCAAATCGGCAACAGAAGTCAAATCTCCAGTGAAATTTGACTTTGATCGGCGAATAAAGCTTGCATTCCGGTGAATTCAGTGTCGTTGATCTCGATTCAGCTCCCTGGATGCTCTGATACCACTTGTTGGTCCCGTTGATACAGGATCTGATCGTAGGAACAAGATGAATCGATTTCGTCTTAATGTGCGGAATCCATTACGACGAATCACAGATGTGTGCAACACAGAATTCAACGTTTAATTGCTGTTTGTTCGTTCTATTAAGTGTTCTGAAAGTTACAGGATCCGGAAGAAGTACAGACTATCCGTGCGTGTCAAAAGTTCTAACAAAGTTGCACCGGACCACCTATTTATAGACAGACTCAGGAACTTAACAAGTGTTGTCCGTGCGGGTGGGCTACCCGTGCGTATGGCTTACCCGTGCGTATGGCCATCCGTGTGTATGACTTATCCGTGCGGATAAGTCATCCGTGCATATTGCCATACGTACGTATTGCCATCCGGACGGGTTGAACTCAACACTTTTACAAACAAAACCTATTCCTGAGTTATCATGCTAACTACAGTCATACATACAAACAAAATACATAACCACAGAATACAAAAGATGACTACATGCTGACGGAAGCTACAGACGTAATGTACTAACACGAAATAACCCACTGAAGCGGAATAAGGTATTTTCAAGCGGAATCAGACGAGATTTTCAAGCGGAATAACAATTCCAAGCGGAATTAACCTACTAATCTCGTTTGAACTATTGCTGATGTCATCAAGTCCGATCTGTATTTCAAGCGGAATTATGTATTTTATCATATTTAACCCGATTTTAGGTCCAATACTCTTAAGGATTCATTAAAACACTGTTACGCATGTCATATGTGAAATTCAAAACTTTTTGACCGTGAAAACTAGTTCAATTTCAAAAAGAAGGTGTAGAAGTCAGAAAATCATGTTGTTTTGGCAAGAACTCTTCTTCCTGAGCTCTGATACCACTTATAGGATCGAATTGTGACCCAAACGAGTCGTTCAGAAGAGCTCTAGTTTGTTTCAGAGGCGGAAACAAAGAAACAAACGTGGAAAACAGCTTGTTGCACTATTAATCGTCTTGTTTATTGATAATAACAGCTTTATAGATCAAACGACGCGTCGGCAGCAGTTCGATACCGGAATTACAAAACATTACGACTGATTTCGCTTGGGAGGGTATATATAGACATCTGATTCCGCTTGAAGATGGCAATTGTCAGTTCAAGCGAAATCACTCATGTTGATTTCGCTTGAAAGTGACATGTGTCATTTTCGAGCGGAACTAGATCAATTACACACTAAAACCTCCTATTTTCTTATACAACGCGCCCTGATCTAACAATTCTAATACTAGACTTGATATAAGATGAAGTCGACAGACGTATGCACCAACATATTCTTTGTTTGTAAAAACGATGTTAATGATATTGAAACGATTTAGTACCAGTAGTTGTGAGCAATTTGTAACGTGACTCCCCGATATTTCTGCTGCGTGTTGTTGTATTACGCAATTGGGGTGTTACAATTTCTTCGCATCCCTAAACAACTTCCTCCTTTGTTGGGTATTCATATCCTTCATCACATACCCTTTGGCAAGATAGTTCGCCCTACCACTAAACCACGACAACCCTTCTTTCTCCGCTGATACAAAATCTATGGACTCATGAGGGAATCTATCTCCTATCGCCTCCTCACGAATCTCCTCCCTACTCGGATCCTCTAATTGCGAAAAGTGATTCGCCGCTACGTTCTCCGCTCCTTCTTATCCCTAATCTCTTTGTCAAACTCGGAAAAGGAGTAGAATCCAACGGATGAGATGGGGCTTAGCATCTTTCTTTTGGAAAAGATAGCGCAAAGCCGCATGGTCGGTGAAAACTATGGTTTTTGAAAGCACAAGGTATGACCAGAACTTATCGAAAGCAAAGACAACGGATAGAAGTTCCTTCTTGGTAGTAGTGTAATTTTCTTGGGCGTCATTGAGGGTTTTACTCGCATAGTAGATCGGGTGAAAGTGATTCTCCCGTCTTTGACCCAAGACCGCCCCGACCGCGTAGTCGCTTGCGTCGCACATGAGCTCAAAAGGTAAGCTCCAATCGGGGGATACTAGAATGGGTGCACTCATGATTTTCTCTTTAAGGAAATCGAACTCTTGGAGACACTCCTTATCGAAGACAAATGAGACGTCCTTCTCAAGGAGTCGAGTCATGGGGCGAGTGATTTTGGAAAAATCCTTAATAAAGTGCCTATAGAAGCCCGCATAACCTAAGAAACTACGAATGGACTTAACACTAGTCGGTGGAGGGAGCCTACGAATTGTATCTATCGTTGCACGATCTACCTCTATTCCGGCTCTAGAAATCTTATGACCTAAAACAATCCCCTCCGTAACCATGAAGTGACACTTTTCCCAATTAAGCATCAACTTCGTCTCAACACACCTCTTCATCATTCTCGCTAGATTACCTAAACATTGGTCAAACGAATCGCCATATACCGAGAAATCATCCATAAAAACCTCCATAGAGCTCTCAACCATGTCTTGAAAGATTGCTATCATGCACCGTTGGAATGTGGCCGGAGCGTTACATAGTCCAAAAGGCATGCGTCGGTACGCGTATGTGCCATATGGACATGTAAAAGTCGTCTTCTCTTGGTCTTCCGGCGCGAGAGGGATTTGGAAATAGCCGGAAAAACCATCAAGGAAATAATAGAATTGTTGCCCCGCGAGACGCTCTAGCATTTGGTCGATAAATGGGAGTGGGAAGTGGTCTTTCTGGGTGGCGTCATTGAGCTTGCGGTACTCAATACACACACGCTAACCGGTGACCGTACGAGAAGGGATGAGCTCGTTTTTCTCGTTCACGACAACAGTCATCCCCCCTTCTTAGGGACGACTTGAGTAGGACTCACCCAAGAAGAATCGGATATGGGGTAAATCAAGCCGGCTTCCATTAACTTCAACACCTCTTTTCTAACTACCTCTTTCATGTCGGGATTTAGGCGCCTTTGAGGTTGCACCACCAGTTTAAACTCATCCTCCATAAGAATACGGTGGGTACAAAAAGTGGGGCTAATCCCCTTAATATCGGATAACTTCCAAGCAATCGCCTCCTTGTGCTCCTTTAGCACCTCAACTAACTTCCCCTTCTCCTCCTCTGTCAATCTAGAAGAGATAATGACGGGCATACTCGATTTTTCTCCTAAGAAAACATACTCTAGGTGTGACGGGAGTACCTTAAGCTCTAGGGGTGGAGTATCTACGGGTTTACTCGCACTCTCCTCCTTAATCTCACAAAGCTCTAAGATTTCGGGAACCCAAGTCGAATCTACCTCCCCACCCTCATCAACAAACTCCTCTTCAACTACTCCCTCACTAACTAGATCGGCTCCACTAATGAAATCTATGCACCTATCAACGCACGAGATGAACGAATCTAGGAAGTAAACGAAGTGACACGGACCACTAGAATCATCACTACCACTAGGGTGTTGCATGGCTCTATTTATCTCAAAGGTGACTATCTCATCGCCCGCACGAAGTGAAATCTTACCGTCAAAGACATCGATGACTGTCTTTGCAGTACGAAGGAATGGACGGCCAAGAATGAGCGGGACTCTCTCATTAGCCTCCATGTCTAAAACCATGAAGTCTACAGGAAACACAAACTTATCTACCTTAACAAGCAAATTCTCTATGACTCCACGAAGATACTTGACCGAGCGGTCGGCCAAGGACAATGACATACGTGTGGGTGTAAGCTCTCCTAACCCTAGCTTCTCATAAAGAGAAAATGGCATCAAATTGATGCTAGCACCTAATTCGGCTAAGGCATGAGAGGGGTTACGACACCCCCGAAGAAGCATGGAATGGTGAATGTACCCGGGTCGGTTAGTTTCTCCGGTAGCTTATTCAAGACCACCGCGGAACAACCCCCGGTCAACGGAATGTTTGAAATCTCACATGTCCTATCCTTACGTTTGAGAAGGTCCTTAAGGAATTTGGCGTGTTTAGGCATGGAATGTAAGGCTTCGATGAAAGGAAGGTTGATTTTTAGTTGCTTGAACATTTCGAGAAATTGCCCATATTCCTTAGCATATTTTTGATGCTTAAGGCGGGCGGGGTAAGGGACGCGTGAATGATCAACTAGCGGTGAAGGCCTAACCCCTATGGGACATTTTTCAACACTCTTTTCTACTTGAGGCTCCTCGGTGTGTGCGGTACTTGCTGGGTCTAGCCTATGTTGCACCTTACCGGGAGCTTCCATCTCTATCTCCTCGTCTACCTCTTCCTCATCCTCTATCTCTACTCTCTCTCTAACTACCTCCCCTAAACTCTTTCCACTACGGGTAGTAATAGCCTTAGCTGAATGGTTAGCCGGGTTTGGGTAGGTATCTCCCGAAAACTGACCAGGGGGGTTCTCTTGTAGTTGTTTAGCTATACCACCTACTTTTCGCTGAAGATCTAAGAGTGCGAATTGTTGGTTCTTATTGTGAAGCTCTTGATTTTTATATATTTGCTCTTGATTTTTAGCGAAGTTACCAAATTCGGTTAAGGTTTTCTGAGTAACCTGATCTCTCACCATCAACTGAGCAAACATCTCCTCAATCATACTTAGACTACCCTCTGAACCTTTACCACTAACCTGACCCTCTTGATTTGACCCCCACTAGCAAATTGACCACCCGAACCTGAACTACCAAACCGACCCGTCTGACCTGACCCTCCACTAGTGTATAGACCTGGCCCCCTGTTTTGATACTGACCGGATAGGAAACCAGGAGGATTACCGGAAGAGCGGAAGTTATTATTATTACTACTATGCCAGTTGGAGTTATAATTAGAATTATTATTATTAAACGGACCCCTAGACTGGCCGACAATGTACTCTACTTGCTCGAGTGTAAGTGTGGGATAATCTAAAATATCGTGGCCTCCCCTACACACTTCACATATATCTACCTTTTTCTTAATCTCATTAAGCTCCTGTTTAAAAGTTTTCTCCATCCTATCTAGAGTAGCAGCTACCGATGAATCCAAGCCAACTTAGTTTACCCCTCGAACGGCCGAGGAGGTACTAGTCACAGGAATGGAAGTCCTGCTGGTAGTGCTATAATCCATGTCAGAATGAGCAAAAATCCCAAATAAATCATTGCACTCAACTACTGTCTTTTTACCCATGAGTTGCCCTCCAGCAAAAGTATCAAACCGGGCTTTGATCTCGGGGGTGAGACCATGGTAGAACTTTTCTACGAGTGCCCAATCCGACAAACCATGCTAAGAACAACGAGATAGCAAGGTTTGGAATCTCTCCCAGGCTAGGTGATAAGGCTCATCAGGCTCCATCCGGAACGAATGGATCTGATCGCGTACACGAGATGCTTTGGCGGGTTGGAAATATTTAGCTAAGAAAGCATCTCGTAAACCTACCCAGGTGGTGAAAGTTCCCGCTGGCTACGAATCGAACCAGATGGCTGCGCGGCCAGCGAGAGAAAATGGGAAAACCTGAAGGTATCGGGCATCTAGATTAACACCCTCAATAGAGAAGGTGCTACAAAGGCGGGTAATTCGGTTAATGTGGGCGGGGGCATCCTCATCATCACGGCCGTGGAATTGGCACGAATTAGTGATGGGTGTCATGATGTAAGATGGGATTTGCCATGACCTATCATTAGCAATGTTGGGAAGGGTGATGGGTGAAGTAGCACTGGTGAAGCCGGTGGTGGCTTGTTCGTAAACGGTGCGGTTATTGGACATTTGGGTATTGGGTGTAGGACTAGGTGTACGGGAACGGGAAGGTGGTGGGGAGTAGTGGGGTGACGACTTCGGGGTGAAGTAAAAGTCTGGTGGTCTAGATTGGAGTGTAGAGTCAGAAGTGGCTGAAGATGAAGTAGAAGATTTACTAACCTTTAAACTAGAAGACGAGAAGGAAAACTTGTCGATCGGCGGCTTCAGTGGTCCCAGTGAACATGTATGGGGCATTCACTACAAAACCAAAAATAAACAAGTAAGACGACTCTAACAAAAGACTCTAAAATAAAAATAAAGAGACACTAGAACTATTTAGACTCCTACGACTCGAAAACACACAAATAGCACGTAATGATATCAGATGAAGTCCAAACAAAGTAATCAATGCAATTGCCAAGAGTCCCCGGCAACAACGCCAAAAACTTGATATGCTAAAAAGTAGTTTAATAAAGTTAACTAAATTAACCTAATTCTAGACTTTAAGTAATACTCTAGACTCACTAAGACACACTAAACTACTAACCGGCAAGTGTACCGATCGACTCTAGTATAGCTACTGTAAGTCTGGATATCGAACCCACGAGACTCTAATTAATTTCGCTAATTACCTTATCTAGACTGACTTTGATGCGACACTTAACTATCGAACTACGTTAATGACTCTATTTAGACTAGACTGACACAGACTGAACTATTTTGTTTGTTTGATAGTGTGACAACTGACACTTTTCGGTAACTTTCTTACACTTAAAGTACTCATTTTAGCTACATCTTTTATGCATTTCGAACACTCGAACTGCGTATTACATAATATACATCTTAGAATACTTATGGAATATTCAATTATGATGCACATGATTCATTTTATTGGTTACCTTTGAAACAATGTAAACAATGCATCGAAACAACTAGAGCAGTATCTAGTAAACTAGCGTGCTGACGAAAACTCAGGATCCAGCGAAACCATCTAAATTACATCTTTAGGACTCAGACGGAAGTCCAACATCAAATATACATTAAACTCTATAGGGGAATGCAAGGGTTTGGTTTAATATACTACCAATGTCCGATAGCACCGAAAACTGCCGAAAAGCACTAAAAGCGACGATTTCTACACTTTTCCGCAGAAATTCTGCCGAAATCAGTTTTGTAATATTTTTACGACATGTAAAAATATTATTTAACATAGAATTCATGAGAGGATACATTCGGGTATCATCCGAGCCAATAACTACATCAATTCACACAAGTTACGCAACTTAGCGTTCAATTAACATCTAACCGAAACAATTCGAAACGAATATCCGAACAATGTCAAATCTTTTTTTTAATGGTCATCTAGTGTTAATTGGATCATTATGGTATAGTAATAATCATTTAACACCCTCTAAACACTTAAACACTTATACTTACACATTTCCTAAACAACTACCTAAAAAAAAAATTCTAACATTTTACTAAGTAATTCAAGAAGCAAAAACATGAGACACCCCCCCCCCCCCCTCATTCACGGTCATAAGACCCTTTGTGGGTCCCACTTTTCTTTCAAATTGTTTAAGTGTTAAATATCTAGATATTATTTGTTAGTTACTAGTGGATTATGTTGGTTATATTTTTATAACTTAACCACTAAGTAAACTAGCACTTTACCCATTTTTTTCCATCTTTTATTACCCAAATAAGAACTCTCTCATCATCTTCATCTTTTTAGTCAAGAACACCATCAAAAACCCATTTCATTTTAGCCTTTATTTGATGATCAAGTTGTACTTCTATGGAGTCTAAGGTGATCAAAAGCACCTACAAGTGAAAGCAAGTATTTTCATCCATTCAAGAGTTTTCTACTAACAAGATCTTCATCTTCTTTGCTTCTAATCATCATCTAGATCATCCCTAGCCACAAGTGCTAGAAGTAAGCTTCTATATCTATTTTTTTTCTTTGATACATATATTATGATTATGATTGTTATTATTACAAATAATAACCAAGAAATCATACATAATAAACATGAAGAAAATACAAAGAAGCAAAGATAATAATCATGATACATTTATGTTGGTTTATATTGTGATTTAAGACTTGTGATATGCATATATGATCTTGTTGTGATGATATTGATATAAATAAATTGTTAGAGTATGTTTTAAAAATATGATCTAACAAATACACATGTTTATGTTAAAGGGTTTTTAACATAGAAGTTTAAAAGGATGATCATAACTATTGATCTTGTGAAAGTATTTAAGGTTTTTATTTAAAAACAATACTTCCACAAGATTATATAAAATAACATACAACTAGTGATTTTTGTTAAAAGTTGTTAAAACTAGAATTAAACTTGGTATTTGAACTAGTTAGCATATGTTATGATCATGTTTAAAACCCTACATGATTTGGAGATCATTTTGATAAGTTTATGTTATAAAAATCTCATATGTTTTTAGTTAAGATGATTGGGTAAATTGATGGTGATTTGGAAAAGAAAATGATATGTTTATGAAACATGGCCAAATGATTAATACAAAGGTTATATGGCCATTTTTTTTAGAACATTATGTTAACAAAACTATCATTTTTTTTTTCTAACAAAGTCTTTACAAGATTAGAAAGTTGGTCTTTCTAAACATAAAAATTGACATAAATATATATTTTGGTAAAATATATATTTAGTGAACATATCAAGTATGTGCTATGTGTTATTATTTGTATTAGTTATATATACAAGTTAAGACTTGATAACAATGACACAAATAAATACAAGACATACTTACAACTAAAGACTTACAAGAATACATATAGACACACATGAAAACAACTTACGGACATTCCGAAGGATCGGACACAACTTATGGTCAAATCGGACGACGGACGAATTTATAAACATATCGCCATTCGGAGAACTTACTACGACGTTTAGGCGATCTTCCGACGCGGGCACAAAAATTACGTTACCATTAACAAAATTCGGACATCTTGAGACTTATAAAAACTATTATGTTTTTATTTACTAAAAAGTATACTTAGTGAATTTTTATAAAAATGTTTTTATAAAAATGAAAGACTTATATTTACCAGTGGGCTATTTTATACAAATGGGCTATGTTTATACAAATGGGCTATTTTTATACAAATGGGCTTACTTTTCTAAATGGGCTTAATTTCATAATGGGCTTATCAAAACACATGGGCTAAGCCCAATACCAAACATATGGGCCAAGGCCCAATAACATTAAGCCCAATACTATTGAGGTCCAACACTATTGAGGCCCAACACTATTTAGGCCCAATACTATTGAGGCCCAACACTATTTAAGCCCAACACTATTGAGGCCCAACACTATTTAGGCCCAATACTATTTAAGCCCAATAACATTAATTCTTGGGCTAAGCCCAATAACATATAATTGATAAACCTTACAATTATACAATTTACTTATACAAGACACGAAACCAAGATGACAAGACCCGATGATACAACTCACGAGATACAAGAATATGTATTTGGAGAAATATATACACTAAACAATTATCAGTTAATACATCTAATACACAGTTCAATGAGTAACAAAGACATACAGGTCTTAACACATATTCAAGACACAAGACTTATACTCAAGTCATTTATAAAGACCGAAGTGTCTAACAAATAAAGAACATTTGTAGGTCGCAACATTGTTCAAGACGACCACACGCGAGATCCTAATTACTTCTATTCACAGACGCAATTCAGTGAGTTCATGTCCCCTATTCATTTAAATGTTTTACAACTTTACAACTATCGGGGAAAATACATGTTCAACGTATGTTAAAGTTAGGGAATGAAACACCTTAGATCATGTGCGAATTAGGGTTATACATCTAAGCACCATTAATCCAGTTTGGACCTAGGTACAAGTGGTTAGATCTAATGGGTTTTGGCGAGCCCCACTCTTGGTCGTGGACCCATACAGAAGAGTGCGTTTGTGTCCCAGTCGATAGGAGTCGACATAAAATCGTCTAGGGTTGGATTGCTTCCTTTTTCGTCACACATATTAATGTCCTCGCGAAACATTAATGATCAACGATTTCATTGACGCTTTACATACTACATCATACATACAGATACATTTTATACAACTCACATGTTGTGGATACAGTTTATACATCATACATACAGATACATTTTATACAACTCACATGTTATGGATACAGTTTATACAACTCACATTTTATGGATACATTTTATACAACTCACATTTTACAGATACATTTTATACAACTCACATTTTACAGATACATCTCATACAGCTAAGCTGCATGAACTCGCTCAACTTTTGTTGATGTTTTCAAACTTAACATGTATTTCAGGAAATTAGTGGACCTGGCAGACATTTCAGTCAAGGAAAGCCAGTATCAAGACTCCATGCCACCATTTGAAGGGTTTGCCCGTTATATACCGCCTCTTTGCGGTGATATAGTGGTCAAAGCCTTGACATTTTAAGACTTACATTTTGATGTATAGAACGATGAAAACATATTTTCATTTGATGGTTTGTAACAAATACATTTAACTTATGTTGCGTTCTTTTGAAACGATTATGACAATGGCATTGGAGCTTGTTTTTATTCATTTAGTATGTTCACTTATATTGTTATGCAATGAGAACCGATCAGATCACACCTCGCGCTTCCGCTACGAGCGGGTGTGACAGATTGGTATCAGAGCTTCGATTGTAGTGAACCAGGATTCTTTCCCGAGTCTAAGTCTACAATCACTAGGGATCTCTCACGAAAACCTCTTGTTCATGTTGAACAGAATAAAATTGGACAGGTCAAAAGGTTTTCATTGCATAAACATTTTTCAAGGTCCACTACAACAAAAATTCATTTCACATAAATCAAGCGAGGACATTTCCATGGGTGAAGTCTATGAGAAACAGACACAATACATTAATAGACTATGTGCCTACAATACATTACATTATCAGTTTATGCATTATAAACAGTTCACAAATTCAACTTATACAAGATAGAAATCCTTGATTGATAGGATTTTACATGATTATATATATAGGTGGTTCATATATATGTTGCATGAAATATTTTGCCAAGAACAAAATACCTTCGACTTCAAACTCTATTATTATTCTTTACTCACACGGTGAAAATATCGACCTCATGTCTATTGCGGAGCTTATGGCGAACATGATTCCTAAGTGAAATCTTAAACTTAATTCCGTAAAATATGGTTGCTTTCTCGCGAATGCTGAGATGCCTGACCATGATAATGACGACGAGGCGAAGGTGGTAACCTTGGACAACAACTCCATTAGTGGGACGAGATCCATGTGACTCATACTAATCAAGGTGGATATACTCTTGTCCTTACAAGGAAGATGAAGTACTCATCTTGAAGGTGCCCCTTCAATTGTTATTGTTACAGATTCTTTCCATTTCTATTTCACCTAACGCCGTACCGTTCTACGAGTAATGACAACGAACGTTGACACGTGAGTTATCACGAAGGTCCCTCCTATGTTGAAGGTATATTGACAATAACGTTTTCTCTCTGACTGATCGCCTGCTCTGAACGAGAGAATGCTAGGGTGACCATGCAAGACAATTTATTATTACGGGGGCCCACGTAATAACAACTTGTAGTGCATGGAAATTCTGGTGGACTCTGCGGGTCAAGCTAATGATCACTATTCATTCAAAATTCTTAAGTTATTACTTGAGATTCAATTCTTCCTATCTAGTAGAACACGAACTGGGGGTAGTTAGTATAACACCCTACAATACAATACAATACAATACAATACAATACAATACAATACAATACAATACAATACAATACAATACAATACAATACAATACAATACAATACAATACAATACAATACAATACAATACAATACAATACAATACAATACAATACAATACAATACAATACAATACAATACGGGAAGACGACACATATTTGTTCACACCTAACATTCGATCTATATCACGATTCAGTTGAGACTAGTCATTTAAACAAACAAAACGTGTTAGCTACTCATGGAGGATTTTCCTCAACATTCTCGAAATTCTTGAACATGGGTTGGTTCCATGGTGTCTATGACACTTTACCCTACTTTACCTTACCTTACGTTATCCTATTCCACCTTATCATATTTATTGGAAATGATACAATAAATTCCGTCGCTTGACATTTGTCTTTTCTCAATGAATGGTATGGCATGAGCCATGCTGCAACTCCCTCATTGCATTCTATTCGACATTTTTGTAGATTCTAATCATCTTGCTAGAGCTCGTGAAACTCAAGCACTATTACCATAATGGTCACATGGACAAATAAGACAAAGGATTTTCTCTACTTCGGATGATTGAGGTCATAGAGTAGGGAACCCATATTATAGGGACGGAGGCCATGGGTTGGTTTCCCCTCCTGAACGAATTATTTTTCTTTTTCCATTTAGACATATGACCAATACATGCAAGAGGCATTACACCTTTTGGTTTTGGTTATCCACATTATCATTTATTCAAACATATATGAACAATGCGATCTTGAGGTTTCCATGACCGATTGCATTCTTCATTCTTGGTCGCATGATAGACTATATTTATCCAAATATATGTCTAGATTCTTTTAATAGTGAGTATTAAAAATATCATGGCACCAAAAGAAACAAATGTTTAAGTCAAAAGTTATGTGTTGAAAATCATTGCTGTTAAGCAAGACAATGTTATACATGAAATTTGACGTTAGTATATACAAGACATTTTCGTAAATAACGAGACGTGTGTAATATGATAAAAGCATGGTGGATACGCCGCTGGTACTTCCTATATATAAGTGCTTATATTATATTGCATATCGTGGTGTTATTCAAACCTATTCGACAAAGACAAGACATGACATTTTGCATAAGACGCGACATCTTCTACACAAGACATAATATTCTATTTCAAGACATGATATATTTATACACTACATTTCTATTGGTTATTTATTTAACCATACATCATTCTTTTATATCATCTGATTTTCATATCTATTTTCATATGATTTTATAAAAGAACTCGATCATAACTGGAGCCAATATTGTTGGTTACACTTGATGCTTTCACAATATCTCAAGGGTTGTTTCCATACTACGTAACACCCGAATTCAAACACCCTGAGTTTTACATTTTGGGTTTAGCCTCGGAGATCCAAAGCATGACCGCATCATCCCTCCCTACCTCGATCACTCAAATAATAACTCTCGCCATGAGAGAAATGAAGGCAATTGCTGCCATAAACGATTTTGGCACCAGGATGTATGCTGGTAACTTGCCGAAATCCTAAATGTGACAAGTAAGACGTTCATCATGAGGGCAATTGCAAAAGCACCAAGAGTAGTAGTGTGCTGATACCGGGCGCAAAACAAAGGCTAGTAAGACGATAATACTTAAGAACGGATCAAGCTAGTGAATAAGTGTGTGTGTGGCTAGAACTATGAATACTCCACAAAATCCCAATGAAGTCATGAGTACGTACACTCTACGATCATCATGTACCAATTCTTTTAATACCAACACTGAGCTTAGCTATTGCTTTTAAATGTTAAGCATATACTCGAATTAGAGTCATGTTGGACACACATTACTATATCAAGTTAGCTAATGGGGAATTAGCTGAGACATATCAAATCATTAAGGGCCACCGGTATGTATCCTATTCGTCAACATTTCACATCCATGTTATTTTATACAATTGGCAATTTTAGCTTCATCTCAACATTTCACATACATGAGTTTCATGGCTAGGGACGGGATTGTCCTAGCTACAATTAGGGATTGGGTTATCCTACATCTAAACATATGGTTGGGTTATCCAACAACTAAACATATGGATCGGGTTATCCTACATTTAAACATAGGGTTCCTAAAACTATACAGTGAAGTCCTCGCCACACAAAATTTAAAATGTACTTGGCCTAGAGTCAAGTAAGCTAGACGTCTCCTCATTCTATCGAATTGGCAAAAAGTAAACTAGTCGAGTCTAGAGCTAAAATTCAATATCGATCTCTTCTCCGTTCAGTTGAGTATTTTCGAAGTAGTGGTTGACATGGATTGGTTATCCGATAACCTAGCCAAAGTATTATGTCACGAGAAGATCATTCGCCTACCACTACTGAACGAAGAGACACTTGAGATACATGGAGAGAAGCGCGACACCCCATTGCGGATCATCAATGGCAGGAAAGCACATAAGTGCTTATGGAAAGGTTGTATTGCCTAGCTAGCACTTGTTGTAGACAAGAAGGCCGTTGGGCCACAGCTGACAGATATTCTTTTGATAAAATAATTTCCTGAAGAAATTCCTGAAGTCTTGCCAGGACTACCACCATATCAACAAGTCGAGTTTCACATCGACTTGGTACCGGGAGCCGCACCCATAGCCAAATCTCCATGTTGATTAGCACCTTTTGAACCTTGTAGTTGACCGAATAAGGATGTTGTGAGTTTATAACCCCCACTCTTTACCACTATACATCTTTATAAAGGTTTTGGGGGTGGAAAGACATGCAAGTTTTGCAAAAATGCACAACATTTCGATGAACGAAAATTCATATTTCTAAACCATGTTACAAATGAATTTCCAACTAACTCAAATGGTTTATGAAAGGTTCTAGCTTCTACTCTAAAATATACTTACGATCGGAGTATCATCAGTTACAAATTCAAGAGGAAAGCATACCGAAAACGGCTTTTAAGACTCGTTACGGTCATTACGAGTTTCTAGTTATGCCTTTTGGTTTAACAAATGCACCAGCGGTCTTCATGGATTTAATGAATCGTGTGTGCAAGCCGTATCTCGACAAATTCGTCATAGTGTTTATTGACGACATTTTGATATACTCTCGATCGACTGATGAACATGAGCAACATTTGAGAACCATTTTAGAGTTGTTAAAGACAATAAATTCGCCCCAAATCGAAAAACAAGATATAGCCTTACAACTTATTCTTAAGATTGGTGCATAGCATTTTACAATCTTATCATTATCCGACGATACCGATGACTCTGTTGTAGACTATGATGCTTCGCATCAAGGATTGGGTTGCGTACTCGTGCAACGTGAAAAAGTTATTGTGTACACGTCGCGCCCATTTAAAAAGTTCACGAGAAGAACTATACCACTCTCGACCTTGAGTTAGGCGTGGTGGTATTCGCTTTAAAAAAAAAAAATTATGGCGACATTATTTATATGGTACTCAATGCATTATTTTCACGGATCATAAAAGTCTTCAACACATATTCAACCAAAAAGAATTAAATATGCGTCAACGATGTTGGGTTGAATTGTTGAACGACTATGATTGTGAAATAAAGTACCATCCGGGCAAGGCGAACGTTGTAGCTGACGCTATGAGCCGCAAGGAGCGAGTTAGAACATTGAGAACTCAAGCATTAGAGAAGATGATTCACAAGCGCTCAAGGAAGAGCATATTCAAGTAGAAACACTTCGAGGCATGAAGGAACAATTAGTGCCGAAAGAAGATGGAACTTTATACATTATGGGTCGAAATTGGGTTCCATTATTTGGCGGCCTTCGAGATGATATTTTGAGGAAGCACATAGGCCTAAGTATTGAAAGAATACTATTGGTGGCCTAACCTCAAAAGTGATATCGCGACTTATGTCGGAGAATGCTTGACTTGCGCGAAAGTCAAAGTTGAGTAGCAAAATCCCTCGGACTTGTTACAACAACCCGAGATTCCCGTTTGGTAATGGGAACAAATATCCATGGACTTTATTACGAAGTTATCCAGGGCCTCATGCGTACATGACATGATTGGGTAATCATCGATAGACTAACAAAGTCCGTACACTTCTTACCGATTCGAGAGGAGGATAGTACAGAGAAACTAGCGGAACCCTATCTCAAGGAAATAGTGGCTCGTCATGGAGTACCTATTTCAATCATCTCTAACCAATATGGTCGTTTTGTTTCAAGAATTTGGAAATCATTTCAACTGGCCTGTGGATCTCATTTGAATCTAAGTACGGCCTTTCACCCACAAACTGACGGCCAGAGCGAACGAACAATCCAGACACTCGAAGATATGCTTCGTGCATGTGTTATGGATTTAGGCGGCAAATGGGGATACTCATCTACCTTTAGTTGAGTTTTCCTACAATAACAGCTACCACACTAGTATACAAGCTGCACCGTTCGAAGCTCTTTATGGTCGAAAGTGTCGCTCTCCGCTATGTTGGGCGGAAACAGGCGATAGTCAATTAATTGGTCCGGAACTTGTCCAATAGACTACGGATAAATTTTTTTCAGATCCGAGACCGTATTAAGACGGCTCGCGATCAACAAAAGAGCTACGCAGACAAGAGACATAAACCATTATCTTTCGAGGTCGGAAAGTCTCGCCTTGGAAAGGCGTAGCGAGGTTCGGTAAACGTGGAAAGCTTAACCCACGTTACATTGGACCATTTGAAATCTTAGAAAAGATTGGCACTGTTGCCTACAAGTTGAAGTTACCAGATGAACTTAACAGTGTGCACGACACGTTTCATGTGTCGAATCTTAAATAGAGTCCAACACAAGCAACCGTTATCATTCTATTCACATTGATGACAAACTCCAATTCACTAAAGAACCTGTTGAAGTCATGGACTGTAAAGTCTAGAAATCATAGAGGAGTCGTATCAAATTATTAAAATGTACGTTGGAACTCTCGACACGGACCCGAGTATACTTGGGAACGTGAACATTAAATCAAAGCCAAATACTCTCATCTGTTCGAGTAGTCTCCTGTATAGGATGACTCAGCTTGAATTTCGGGACGAAATTCTCAATAACAGGGGGAGAATGTGACAACTGACACTTTTCGGTAACTTTCTTACACTTAAAGTACTCATTTTAGCTACATCTTTTATGCATTTCGAACACTCGAACTGCGTATTACATAATATACATCTTAGAATACTTATGGAATATTCAATTATGATGCACATGATTCATTTTATTGGTTACCTTTGAAACAATGTAAACAATGCATCGAAACAACTAGAGCAGTATCTAGTAAACTAGCGTGCTGACGAAAACTCAGGATCCAGCGAAACCATCTAAATTACATCTTTAGGACTCAGACGGAAGTCCAACATCAAATATACATTAAACTCTATAGGGGAATGCAAGGGTTTGGTTTAATATACTACCAATGTCCGATAGCACCGAAAACTGCCGAAAAGCACTAAAAGCGACGATTTCTACACTTTTCCGCAGAAATTCTGCCGAAATCAGTTTTGTAATATTTTTATGACATGTAAAAATATTATTTAACATAGAATTCATGAGAGGATACATTCGGGTATCATCCGAGCCAATAACTACATCAATTCACACAAGTTACGCAACTTAGCGTTCAATTAACATCTAACCGAAACAATTCGAAACGAATATCCGAACAATGTCAAATCTTTTTTTTAATGGTCATCTAGTGTTAATTGGATCATTATGGTATAGTAATAATCATTTAACACCCTCTAAACACTTAAACACTTATACTTACACATTTCCTAAACAACTACCTAAAAAAAAAATTCTAACATTTTACTAAGTAATTCAAGAAGCAAAAACATGAGACACCCCCCCCCCCCCCCCTCATTCACGGTCATAAGACCCTTTGTGGGTCCCACTTTTCTTTCAAATTGTTTAAGTGTTAAATATCTAGATATTATTTGTTAGTTACTAGTGGATTATGTTGGTTATATTTTTATAACTTAACCACTAAGTAAACTAGCACTTTACCCATTTTTTTCCATCTTTTATTACCCAAATAAGAACTCTCTCATCATCTTCATCTTTTTAGTCAAGAACACCATCAAAAACCCATTTCATTTTAGCCTTTATTTGATGATCAAGTTGTACTTCTATGGAGTCTAAGGTGATCAAAAGCACCTACAAGTGAAAGCAAGTATTTTCATCCATTCAAGAGTTTTCTACTAACAAGATCTTCATCTTCTTTGCTTCTAATCATCATCTAGATCATCCCTAGCCACAAGTGCTAGAAGTAAGCTTCTATATCTATTTTTTTTTCTTTGATACATATATTATGATTATGATTGTTATTATTACAAATAATAACCAAGAAATCATACATAATAAACATGAAGAAAATACAAAGAAGCAAAGATAATAATCATGATACATTTATGTTGGTTTATATTGTGATTTAAGACTTGTGATATGCATATATGATCTTGTTGTGATGATATTGATATAAATAAATTGTTAGAGTATGTTTTAAAAATATGATCTAACAAATACACATGTTTATGTTAAAGGGTTTTTAACATAGAAGTTTAAAAGGATGATCATAACTATTGATCTTGTGAAAGTATTTAAGGTTTTTATTTAAAAACAATACTTCCACAAGATTATATAAAATAACATACAACTAGTGATTTTTGTTAAAAGTTGTTAAAACTAGAATTAAACTTGGTATTTGAACTAGTTAGCATATGTTATGATCATGTTTAAAACCCTACATGATTTGGAGATCATTTTGATAAGTTTATGTTATAAAAATCTCATATGTTTTTAGTTAAGATGATTGGGTAAATTGATGGTGATTTGGAAAAGAAAATGATATGTTTATGAAACATGGCCAAATGATTAATACAAAGGTTATATGGCCATTTTTTTTAGAACATTATGTTAACAAAACTATCATTTTTTTTTTCTAACAAAGTCTTTACAAGATTAGAAAGTTGGTCTTTCTAAACATAAAAATTGACATAAATATATATTTTGGTAAAATATATATTTAGTGAACATATCAAGTATGTGCTATGTGTTATTATTTGTATTAGTTATATATACAAGTTAAGACTTGATAACAATGACACAAATAAATACAAGACATACTTACAACTAAAGACTTACAAGAATACATATAGACACACATGAAAACAACTTACGGACATTCCGAAGGATCGGACACAACTTATGGTCAAATCGGACGACGGACGAATTTATAAACATATCGCCATTCGGAGAACTTACTACGACGTTTAGGCGATCTTCCGACGCGGGCACAAAAATTACGTTACCATTAACAAAATTCGGACATCTTGAGACTTATAAAAACTATTATGTTTTTATTTACTAAAAAGTATACTTAGTGAATTTTTATAAAAATGTTTTTATAAAAATGAAAGACTTATATTTACCAGTGGGCTATTTTATACAAATGGGCTATGTTTATACAAATGGGCTATTTTTATACAAATGGGCTTACTTTTCTAAATGGGCTTAATTTCATAATGGGCTTATCAAAACACATGGGCTAAGCCCAATACCAAACATATGGGCCAAGGCCCAATAACATTAAGCCCAATACTATTGAGGTCCAACACTATTGAGGCCCAACACTATTTAGGCCCAATACTATTGAGGCCCAACACTATTTAAGCCCAACACTATTGAGGCCCAACACTATTTAGGCCCAACACTATTGAGGCCCAACACTATTTAGACCCAACACTATTGAGGCCCAACACTATTTAGGCCCAATACTATTTAAGCCCAATAACATTAATTCTTGGGCTAAGCCCAATAACATATAATTGATAAACCTTACAATTATACAATTTACTTATACAAGACACGAAACCAAGATGACAAGACCCGATGATACAACTCACGAGATACAAGAATATGTATTTGGAGAAATATATACACTAAACAATTATCAGTTAATACATCTAATACACAGTTCAATGAGTAACAAAGACATACAGGTCTTAACACATATTCAAGACACAAGACTTATACTCAAGTCATTTATAAAGACCGAAGTGTCTAACAAATAAAGAACATTTGTAGGTCGCAACATTGTTCAAGACGACCACACGCGAGATCCTAATTACTTCTATTCACAGACGCAATTCAGTGAGTTCATGTCCCCTATTCATTTAAATGTTTTACAACTTTACAACTATCGGGGAAAATACATGTTCAACGTATGTTAAAGTTAGGGAATGAAACACCTTAGATCATGTGCGAATTAGGGTTATACATCTAAGCACCATTAATCCAGTTTGGACCTAGGTATAAGTGGTTAGATCTAATGGGTTTTGGCGAGCCCCACTCTTGGTCGTGGACCCATACAGAAGAGTGCGTTTGTGTCCCAGTCGATAGGAGTCGACATAAAATCGTCTAGGGTTGGATTGCTTCCTTTTTCGTCACACATATTAATGTCCTCGCGAAACATTAATGATCAACGATTTCATTGACGCTTTACATACTACATCATACATACAGATACATTTTATACAACTCACATGTTGTGGATACAGTTTATACATTGTAGGTCCCTATCCGAGGATGAGATGAAACCTTTTCCTTGTTATATCAAACACACTAGCGAGTGCGGAATCCAAGCTAGCATGCAACCGAGAATGGATACGAGAACAAACACAAAACACAACACACAAGATTCACCGATTAACACCACATGTATTAATACGAATGAAGGGTCTGGTTACAAGCTCAATGTTTACAGATATGTTCTATAAACTCTCAAAGTGTGTGTGTGCTCTCAACAGAATGCTCTCTCAGTTTCTCTTCTGTCTAACTCTCGAACTCTCACCTCTACTGTCGAACTGAACACAACACATGGGTATATATACCCGACACAGCAGGTCTGGTCGAAAGATCAGACAGGTTGATCGACAGATCATCTGTCGACCAGAAGGCCATCGAAAGATCATCTGTCGACCACGAAGGATGATATCCTTCGTGGTCTATCCTTCGTGGTTATCTTTCGAGCTCATCATCATCGAAGGATATAAGTAATCCTTCGATGACCATCCTTCGACTCAACCATCTTTCAACCAATGTGCTAACTGTTTGGCCAAGTCAAACCAGGAGGATGGTTGACTTGGTCAAACTTACATCGAACGCACATTGTAACAAACTAAGACGTAACCCAGACTAACATAAGACATCGTTTTGTATCATGACGAAATACAGACAAAGTACAGACACAAGTGCACCAACAACTCCCCCTTGGCTGTAGCTTTGTCTCGATCTTCGTGTCTTCAAGTCTTCAAGGCCGAGTCGAACCAAGCCGAGTCGCGTCCACACAAAGTGCATCAACAAACTCCCCCTTGGACGCTACTCGTGATGGTTCGTCTTCTATGTCTTTCATGTCGGAGGATCTTCAAAGTCTTCACGTCTTGAAAGCAGAAAGTGTATCAACAAACTCCCCTTTTAAGTTAGGTAGTGTGTCAATAAACTCCCCCTTAGATTGAACTCTCCATTGAGTCATGCTCGTGAATCTTTTGACTTGACAATTCTTCAGATCCTTGTGGTGTTGATGAAGGGACAGCGGCAACTCGATCACTTTATCTTTTGAGTGCCTCCACTTCGTGTCTTCATTCCAAAGCTTTTTCATCGAACATGTTCTCCTCGCCTTTAGCATCTGCACATGCAAGAAAGCTAAACGCATAATGAGAACAACCGCTTGGAATATAGTTAACATTTAACTAATGACACATATGAGATCAAATCTCAATCAAACACCAACCGACAGCAGTTTGAAAGTTTAGAAAAATATTCATTTTAAATCTTTAACTTTCAAAACTCGTTAACTTCGACTGTTTATGAAGATGCAATTGTTATCCAGCTTACGATCAGGATTTTGGGTAGGATAGACTCGAGTTCCAACATCTGTCAATCAAAAATAAACTAGAAGAAAAATCTTTTTGGATTTTATAAAGTTTATATTAAAACACACCTAAAATCTTTTTGAAATTTTCATTTTTCAAATGTAAAGACGGAAAGCAATATATACAAAGATGCATAAACAGGAAACATTAAATAAATATTTACAGACATTCTTTTTGCGAGTTTCGAGGGTAAGAGAATCATATCAGTGTACGGTCATGCCAAAACGCTCTAGTTGTTCTTTTAGTTAACATTAAGATAAGCATCCTATAACAATTATCGGTATTTTTGTCCACATAAACTCAACTTATCATTTGTAATCATGGCGAGGGGATACGTTAAGGTATAATTTATACTTATCGACCGGTGTTCATCCACATCACGACACATTCCCGTATCAAGGTATGCACGAGGATTCATCTTACCGGTGAGTATACCGATTATCATCTGTTTGACCGTATATGATGTGAGATTCTCACTTATTTTGATTTTGAAAACAAGCCCTATGTGATGTAATCACTTATTGATGAGGAACTTGATTTTCGAATGCATGAGGGCACGGGAGCAAGTTCGTGAACAGGTCAGTACTTTCGTACAGCAGAGAGACGAACTTGACTCCCGGATGAATGTGATATATTATCACTTATTTGTTTGGACATGTGATTGTTGATCACTTATTGAGGTCGTATGCAATATGTACACGTATGTATAGTATCATGGAAGATCTAGACTTGCGTCCCCGTTATTTTTCGGTAAAAGATACACCCATGATACCCAGATGATAAGCAGCATAAAGACCGAATATCTCAGAACCTCGGCAATCTCTCAAACGAAATTTCGGTACTAAGACCATATGCCAATGAATGGTTCCCACCCAGTCCTCAGTCGATTTAAGTTTATATCACCCTGCACACTTTAAAATGATTGTGAGCCTACCGATACATCTTATATAGAGCTGCTTATCGTTTTTCATTTTGGGTTTAAAGAGATTTAGACAGACCACTGATGTACTATCATTTTCTCTTTTTCTCGCCAGGAAACTCATTTTTGTTTTTCTATTGTTTTTGTGTTTTTGAAATTTTTCGATGTTTTTGGATTTTTCAAATTTTGGATTTACTCCCCCTAAAATCAACAAACTAAAATAAATTTTAAAAAAACAAAGGTATTTACAAAAATGATTTTCCGATGATGGTTAACTCATGTTTTACCTCAATGCCGTTTACCAAAAATAAGTTTTAATCAGAAATGATTTAGCAAATTTTGGAAACATAATCAGTTGGCATGTCGGTAAGCGGTGCGGACCAAGACAGCATTGTCTAGCCAAAGAGTGTTGTGCGAGATAGTAATTCACAAAGCAGCTTAATAATCGACAAGTAAAAGAGAGATTAGAAATTTAAAACCGTATCCTGCAACTGCATCGGGCATTGCCAGGAATTTGAGTGCTCTCCCAAACTGGATATCCACCCGGTGTGGATTTCAAAGTCGATTCTTTGCAGCTACTTAGAAATCTCTTGACAGCAACAAGATCAGAAACCTTTGGGTCCGACTGGTCGTCCACATTGCACCAGCGAAGGTCTTTGTCTTTCTCTTTCAGAAGTAGTGTGCGGTTGTTCAACCCATGCCAAGGCGTCCGCACACCTGGTTGGTTTCATCAACAAACACATTTTCTTCAATCACACCACGAAGAAATGTACACTGCACGTTCGTCTTGTAGATTGTTGAACTTCAGACGTGCTGCAGGTGCATACATTTCATTTGAGTCTATCCCGGGGACCCGATCAAAGCCTTAAACATTCACATTTGAACTGATTTTCATTTTGTCGAAGCTTTTCAATCTCTTTCAACAGACATTTCTGTTTTCCTTTACTTTTCCTCTCCCTCAAAGGCAACAATTTCTTCTGTTGCCTATTTTGTGCAAGGATGCTCCACTATCAACAATCTTACGACTATCGAAAGTTCCTCCTGGAATATCCTACACACTTACTCAAAAATTAGTTGGAGAGAGGGACCCAAGCCTTCGTGGACTTGGGTCGTCCTTGATCATCAAGGTAAGTGATTTCAATCACTCGATGATTAGGAAAAAGAACCTGTGGTGCTCCCCCTGACTGAATTACCTGTTTTTGTTTCCAAGCTGTTTGTTCTTTACCAGTATTTGCATTAATTGTTTTAGCATTTACTGGTTTTACAGTTTTAGGTTTTGCTTGAACAGGTTTTTCTTCTTTGACCTCTGATTTTAAGGCCTTTTCAATTACCTTTTGATTCTTTTGTTTTAACTTCTTTTCCCTTTCTTTCAAGACACGTGGGTCTTGTTTCGGGGAAAATGAACGTTTTTGGTAATTGGTTTCTTGGGGAGCACTCATTTTTGGCTTCAACTTTTGCAGGTATGGGCAGTATCTTACAATATGCCCAATGGTGCCACACTCAAAACACATTCTCCGCTCTACAAACCTCGGAGAAACATGTTGATGACCAGACGAAGAACCAGACCATGAACTTTGTGATCTAGACGTGCTTGGACCTAAATCACATCCGTTGGTGTGTTGGGTGTAATTATTCTGTTCATTTCGTTTCAAAATTCTAACTTGTTTTATAAAATCAAGGTTAGATTTATCCTGAAATGTTTCAAGTTTGTCTGAACCCGTGGATCCAACAAAGTTCATTTTCGGTTCTCGTTTCTTAACAGGAGCTCTTTTGTTTTGCACCCATTGTTGTTGAACCTTAGGTGCTTGAACATTCTTGTTCTGAGCCTTCTTTCCCTGTCCCTTACCCTTTCTGGAGTTGACTTGTTGTTTTCGCTCAACTGTTGGTTTTTGGTTTCCGTATTGTTTTCTAATTTGTTCACACGGAATTGGATCACATTGAGTGACGGTAACCTTGCCACTTTTGTTTCCCAAAAACTTGTCAGTACATCCTTCAAAAATTTGCTCAATTAAATCTTGATTTACATTTTTAATTGGAAAATCTTTGTTAGAGTAAATTTTGTCATCTCCTTTGAGCGTGTACAACAAGTTACTCCCTTCAACACTTGATACACTCGACTCCATTTCTTTTGACATTTCAGTCTCACTCGGTTTCACTGGTGGATCACACAGGATGTGATTCTCGATTGGAATATCTGGTGTAACCGAGTTAGACTGTTGGTTCACAATTACATCAGATTCATCATCCGAAGAATCAGCATCCTCAATAGTGGGAGGACTCTGTTCCTTGACACATGATGAATCTGTCACATTCTCAGATTCAGATTCAGATTGACCTGAGGATGATGTACCAGTTGTGAACCCGAGGCCTGCTGCAAAGTCATCTAGACCGAGTGGCACAGTAGGTTCAAAACGGGGCATATCCTCGTCATCAGGCAATTTGGAGTAATTGTGATTCATTGGGGGAGGACATGATTTGAATCCCATACACTTCTTATCCCCCTTTTTCTTTTGAACATCAATAATGTGATCCAATACATAGCGGGAATTGGAATAACTTTCCAATTTGTGCTTGATTGTTTCACATTCACATCGAGCGGTTGCCAATTCTACCATCTGCTTTTCAATTGTGTCTATAAGATCATTGTTAGCATGTTGTTTTCGCAAAACAGCTTTTTGTAATTCTGTAACATCATGTCTTAATGACGCAATTGTGGTTTTAAATTCCTTTTCATTTCTGGTTAAAAACACGTTAGCTTCAGCTGCTTTAGAAAGGTTCACAATCAATTCTTGATTGTGTTTGGATAGGATTTCAATCTGACCTTCCTGTTCAGCATATTTAACATTTAAACTATCACAATTTTCACAGCTAACTACAGTGGGTTCATCGACACATACCTGACCTGATGAACTGTCGACATTAGCCATAAAGGCTGAATGGAGAGAAGACGAAGAATAAGCAGCTTGATCCACCAAATTAGATCTTCTTTCAGTTCCTGCTGCAGCTTCTTCCAAAAGTTCATCAATATCTGCATCGACTGACGCTCTTGATGTCTCATCCGCATGATCATTTCCTGAAGTGGAGGATTCTTCATCTGAGCTTCCACTATAGCCAGAACTGTCTTCATCTCCAGAAGATGCAACACCATTGGTGGAAGATTCTCCACCACTGGTGTGCTTTAAGTCCTTTACTACTTCAGCAAAACATGTTGTTCCACCATTTCCTCCTTCTCCAAGCTGAAGCGACCAATCACAACCCTCATCTATTTGAACCACCAGCCCCCGGTTTGCATTTGATGGTCCTGCTTGAGTTCGGTTGTTGACAGGTATCAACATACGCTCATTGTTCCTGTTCTGGTTCTGCTGGTTGCCTTGGTTTCTGAAGGGGTTTTGGTTTCCATGCTGAGCTGGTCTTGTGCATTCCCTTTTGAAATGACCCCGTTCACCACAGTTAAAGCACGTTACAGCTTGCTTGTCGAACCCATACTTGGTGTCTTTCTTGCTATCCAAGTTGGTTCTCCCCGTCCTTTCCATAAACTCCTTTGCCCTTCGAATTGCACTAGCAAGAGCCCATTTGATATCCATCATTTCAAACTCTTCTTTATCCACTTGCTGATAATCTTCATTGGTGAGATTGACATTCCCAATCTGACCTGCGATCAATCCACTATAAGCACTAACCAAGGTGTTCAACATCTCCATATGCTCCTTGGCGACTTCGACACTGACTTTGGAAAAGTTGGAGGTGTCTAGTCTGACTGTGTTCGGATTGGAAGTGGCTTGAAAGTTTGAGGAGCTTCCATAAAACCCTTGCTGTTGCGGTTGTTGCTGCTGAGCTTTCGGTTGCACATTCGGTCTAGAAAACATCGTGTAAGCTGAAGGATCAAACTGATCTGTTGTTGAAGGTCCGGTGTTAGAGACGAAAGCTGTTTGAAGCTTCGCGTGTTGAGAAGCTGGTCTTTCTCCACTGATACCTCCTGCAATCCCAAAGTACATTTCTGGATTTTGAGGAGTTTGTGTTCTTTTTGCCTTAATCTTTTCTTCAACATCCTTGTTCTCCAGTTTTTGAATCAACTCATAAACGTTGATTGTGTCTAGAACACCATTTTCTTTGAGAATTTCAAGATAGCTGCTCCACTTTGCTGGTAAGCTATCAGCGAATCTCTTCACCATTTCTTGTGGGGTGGCAGTGACTCTAAAACCAAACATCTCGCTCAACAAGTGATGGAATCTTGTAGATAACTCTGCCAAAGTCTCATTCTCCATACACGTGAAACCTTCAAATTCTTTCTTCAGTAATTCTTGCTTGATCTTTCTAGATTGAGCATTTCCTTCACATCGTAATGTAAGCATATCCCACAAGCTTTTAGTAGTCGTGCAGTAGACAAACTGGTGGTAAATGTCTTTATGAAGAGCTTGTGTGAGAATCATGAATGCTTTCTTTTCTAATTCAAACTTCTTCTTATCATCATCAGACATAGTGCTGTAAGTTTCTGGATTAGATCCTGCAACTTCCAAATCACTATCAAATGCGGTGAAGAAGCACATCCATAGATCTTGACCTTGCCCCTGAACATAAGTTCTCAGCCTTTCTTTCCACCATCCCCAATCATTGATATGATTTAGCTTTGGCGGTTTCGTGCTTGTACCAGTTTCACTGTCGTTCTGCATCATAGATTGAATGCTGTTGCTTTGATTTGTGACCAATGCCCATTGATTTGCAGTTATCATTGCTGCTTGAGGTGGGACAATAGCCTGCATCCATGCTTTGTTGAAATCTGACGCAGATTGCGTAGCTGATGATTGCGAAGCTGCTGATTGTGGAGTTAGAGTCCACGCGCTTGGATCCCACTGACCGTTTGTTCCCATTTTATGAAAAATAATATATTAAGTGAAAATTGATTTAAAAATGAAAATAAGTTTTCGATTTAAAATTTTAATTTTCACAAACTATGTTAATTTCAAATGATGAGAACTAGCCGAAAGATCCTTGATCGAAAGACCTGAAAAACACAAACTGTTAAACTTAAACAAACAAGGATCGAAAGATCAACACCTGTTCGAAAGATCAACAGTGTTCGAAAGATCACTGTTGAGTTTCGAGCAAAGTTTTCGAAAGATTCTCCAACCGAAGATTCCTTATCTTTCGAAAATGTACTGTAGACCGAAAGATGAACACTGAAGAATGTCGAACGATGACTTCGAAAGACTCCCCAGTCGAAGGATCCTTGTCTTTCGAGAAAGAGCAGCAAACCGAAAGATATATGTTTCGAAATATTCCTTGGACCGAAAGATAAGTCTCACACTTCGAAGGATGCTCGAAGGATGACTATCTGTCGAACCTCCTTTGGTCGAAAGATGATCTTTCGACTTCGAAGGATATCTTTCGAACAGCTCTGACACAGTTGACAATCGGTGACAAGTTGGTGAAAAAGTTGACGGGTTGGTGAGAACTTTCGGCAGAAAGTATGTTCAGACCATATCTTGCAGGTCTGAATATGCAGGTCTTTCACCAACCGGGTAAGGTCCGAATGTTTTAATCAATTAACAACTCCCAACACACAAACACTTTGAAATTTAAACTTTTTAAGATCAAAAGTGTAAAATACCAAGAACACTATGAATATCGGTTGAAGATAAGAATAACAAACCCAGAAATATGAATATTTCTGCAAACCGACAACAACCGAAACCCGATTTTAACAAGTTTTTCAGAAAATATAAACCTTTTAAACCCGAAAAACAGTCCGAAAACTCTCGGTTTTAACAAGGAGAAGAGCCAAAGCTCTGATACCACTTGTAGGTCCCTATCCGAGGATGAGATGAAACCTTTTCCTTGTTATATCAAACACACTAGCGAGTGCGGAATCCAAGCTAGCATGCAACCGAGAATGGATACGAGAACAAACACAAAACACAACACACAAGATTCACCGATTAACACCACATGTATTAATACGAATGAAGGGTCCGGTTACAAGCTCAATGTTTACAGATATGTTCTATAAACTCTCAAAGTGTGTGTGTGCTCTCAACAGAATGCTCTCTCAGTTTCTCTTCTGTCTAACTCTCGAACTCTCACCTCTACTGTCGAACTGAACACAACACATGGGTATATATACCCGACACAGCAGGTCTGGTCGAAAGATCAGACAGGTTGATCGACAGATCATCTGTCGACCAGAAGGCCATCGAAAGATCATCTGTCGACCACGAAGGATGATATCCTTCGTGGTCTATCCTTCGTGGTTATCTTTCGAGCTCATCATCATCGAAGGATATAAGTAATCCTTCGATGACCATCCTTCGACTCAACCATCTTTCAACCAATGTGCTAACTGTTTGGCCAAGTCAAACCAGGAGGATGGTTGACTTGGTCAAACTTACATCGAACGCACATTGTAACAAACTAAGACGTAACCCAGACTAACATAAGACATCGTTTTGTATCATGACGAAATACAGACAAAGTACAGACACAAGTGCACCAACATACATCATACATACAGATACATTTTATACAACTCACATGTTATGGATACAGTTTATACAACTCACATTTTATGGATACATTTTATACAACTCACATTTTACAGATACATTTTATACAACTCACATTTTACAGATACATCTCATACAGCTAAGCTGCATGAACTCGCTCAACTTTTGTTGATGTTTTCAAACTTAACATGTATTTCAGGAAATTAGTGGACCTGGCAGACATTTCAGTCAAGGAAAGCCAGTATCAAGACTCCATGCCACCATTTGAAGGGTTTGCCCGTTATATACCGCCTCTTTGCGGTGATATAGTGGTCAAAGCCTTGACATTTTAAGACTTACATTTTGATGTATAGAACGATGAAAACATATTTTCATTTGATGGTTTGTAACAAATACATTTAACTTATGTTGCGTTCTTTTGAAACGATTATGACAATGGCATTGGAGCTTGTTTTTATTCATTTAGTATGTTCACTTATATTGTTATGCAATGAGAACCGATCAGATCACACCTCGCGCTTCCGCTACGAGCGGGTGTGACAGATAGGGGGGTCTAAAATTCCTAAGAAAGCAATTAAACTAAATTAGTTAACTAAATTAACTAGAACGAATTTCTTTGGGCTTTTACTCAGACGGTGAAAATACTACCTAGACTCGAATCCTGGTTGCTTTTAGTTATGGATTTTATTTGAAGATTGATTATTATGGATCAGGATCGTAAGATTCTAAACCTCTTGAGTTACCAACTAAGCCTCCTAACCCTTCTCAAGAGTACATTAGGGCACCCTAAAGGCTGTTATAGTCACCGGTAAATTAGACTCGTTTTCAAGACCTCTAATGATTTATGAAAGTACCCTACAAGACTCTCTCCGTTTCGGGACTCAAGTCAAGGATAAATTTGGGTTCTTAACTAGACTTGTTAGACAGCAGCTAGTAGGTTTACTTCCTAAGAAGGACCCACCTTACGGTTTAATCGCTTAGACCTAACAATAACCTTGCACCTGTCAGCTATTGAGGGTTAGTAGAACACTTGATTTTATAAGATTACCGAATATTGTTTTTAAGGTCTATTACGTATTCAACCCTAAAGATTCATGATTAATTATGTGATATTGACACTCACCAAAATCTAGAATCTAACACAACTCTATTATGTGATAAAGACCGTCACCAAGAATTATGTAAAGCAATAAACAATACTCAAAAACAATCAAGTATGCATACACATCTAGCTAATAATCAAATCGCCTACAATACATAAATAAATCCATAAATATCATAAATTCATAATAAAAATCCAAACTTTATGCAACCATTCATATTGTCTAGGTAGTTAAAGAAATCTAGCCAATCAAAGTCATGGAAACAAGCATAAACAAAATATTTTTAGAGAAACAAAACATAGTCGAAGAGAAAGAAACACAAGCGAAAACACCCGGATGTTAGGTAGACGACCCGAATGATTCTCTGAACTTCCAACCTTCAACCGGCAGCTTCGAATGCTAAAAAACGCTTCAAACTCAGCTCCAGGTTCGCCCAAAAGATTGCTAATTCATCAAGCTAGGGTTTTTTGAATGTTTAATATGTTTATATATGATCTGCAGCTGAAACCCTATGCCCAGCTCGAAGAATTCTGTCGAAAACACTCTCTCGTGACCCGCGAGAGAGATATGGTGCTTTGTCGCGGGGCGCCACCGCCTAAATAATGTTTTTAAATCTATAAGTCTCTCGCCTGTATCGCGGGCCGCCAGAAACCCTTTTTCCAGTATTTTAACTCCGTCTCAGCTCCCGAGCTCTCCAACACGTTCCAGGACTTGTCTTTTCCAAGTTTTAACTTGTTTTATGCATTTTCCAGCAGTTTCAAACGCCCAAGACCTGCAAAACATAATTGGATCAGAAGTACGCAAATTCTAACAAAAACTAAACTATAACTAACGGAAAACTATACAAACTATACACGAATAAAGGATGTATTTTACAATACATCACCAATCCATCCCGACCACTACTTGAAACTCTCCCATCGACATCGGAATCAAATCTATTGAGTGTTCTTCATCATCGATACTCAATTTATAGTTTTGGCATACGTCACACACTATAAAAGTTTTGTTATCACCTATCTCGACTTCTAAGGGCATAGATAGTTTCGTTAATAAGAATGAAGGGTGTCGAATAAATCCATGTGAAATAAAGGATTTATTCGCACCCGTATCAAATAGTACACGCGCGGGAATTGAGCTTACAACAATTATACATGAGACCACATCGGGCTCCGTCTTTGCTTCAGCTGCAGTTAAGTGGAAAGATCTTGCCCTCGCCTTTTGCGCCTATGTCTGTGTATCCTTCACTTCTTTCTTCCCGACCAACTCCGGACACTCAGACTTCTTGTGTCCTGGTTGGTAACATTTGTAATAGACAGAGACTTTCCCTGAGCACAATGAATTCGTATGCCCAGTCTTCCCACATATAGGACATGGTTTATCCTTGAAGCAACATTCTCCTTTATGCCCTTTCCCGCATACTTTACAACTCGATGATCTACCTTTCGCATCCAGCTTCTTTTCCGATTCGGTCGTTCGTGGCTTCTTTATAGGGCTTGGGTTCACATCTTGCGCCCTCCTTTCACCCCGCTCTATCTTCTTTTTCAGATCAATCTCTCGTTCCCGAGCAGTGTTTATGATCTCGGTGAGAGTCTCGTACTTTGAGGGATTCATGAACTCTCGATACTCGGCACTCAACATGTTGTAGTAGTAATATATTTTCTGCTCTTCATTCGTCACAAGCTCGTCCCAGAATCTTAACTTATCGAGAAAGATGCTCGTGATTTTGTCTATCGATTCACCCCTTTGCCTCATTTGGATGAATTCCTCCTTAATCTTGTTGATAACCGCCTTGGGACTGTGATGTTTAAGGAACGGCGCCTTAAACTCATCCCATTTCATAGCCTTAGCCGCTTCACTTCCAATTTCTTTCTTCTTGTTATCCCACCAGTCCTTCGCTTGACCTCTTAATTGACCCGTACCATAAGCTACGAAGTCACCCGCATCACAGTGGGTTCTTTCAAACACTCCTTCCATGTCACTTAACCATCTTTGACATATTATCGGATCGACCTCTCCGTTATAGATTGGCGGTTTACATGCCATGAACTTGTTATATGAACAAGCCTTTCGCTCTCCCAACTTTTCCTTTGCTTGGTTGGCATTATCTTCCAACCTTTTGATTCGTTCTTCAACTACCGTAAGCACCGTGCTTTGAATCTTATCTATAAACCCGGATAAACTGTTTTCGATTGCCTTCCCAGCCTCTTCGGCAATCACTTCCCTCATCTGCTCGGTGACTATCGGCACCGCATCATCGTTACCTCTATCGGCCATCTTGAAACTGAAATGCTTATACTAATTATTAAACATTTCATTCTATAACATATAGTTCATTCACTTTGGTTTTGTCAAGTACACAACTTGCTTAGAACATTCTCATTTGGTGCACTTTCCGGGTTTGAGTGTACTACGCACCCTTCCCATGCTCATCAATTTAAACTCTCTACTAATGTTTAAATAAAATATACTAGAATAACAAATTCTTACCAGATGTTTGATCAAGCTTTGAACCGAACACATTGTCAACAACCTTGAGCTCTGATTACCAATTTGTAAGACCCGTCTCACTTTAAACAATATTATACAAAATACACACTTTATATATATATATATCTAAAAGCACGACTTTTCAAAAACTTTAAAAAGTTAACGTTCAAACATACTTGAGTTGTTCAAGTTATACCACCATACTAGTTAAAACATTCAAGTGATTACATGTTTTTATAATAGAACTAAACAAAAGATAACATTTGCGGAAGCTTCAAAAGTATTGTGTTCGATTCTTGACATTTGCTTGATCGCCATCCGGAATATCACCAACATCACCTAAGACCAAATACCAACTTAAAAGTTAGTTTTGACAACAAAGAAACGAGTATAATCAAGTTCTAACCTTTAAATAAATAAAATAAATCTTTTTGCTAGTAACAGGGTTTCTCGCGGGCCGTGAGAGACTAAACCTTAAGTCTTCATGGGCCGCGAGCACGTTAAATTCGCTGAATGTTTTGTTTTGTCAGCTGCATTTTCCCAGCTAAGTTTCAAACAAAACAACAATCTTGAAAGTCCAATAACTTTCGTTCTACAAGTCCGTTTTTCGCGATTCTTTTTCCTATGTGTTCGTAATTTAAATACGGACACGTTTATTATCATTACTTGCATAAGATCTCATTTATAGGTTGATCGCCTAAAAATTCCCTTTTTTATTTATTTGACCCGTTTAGTTATATGTCAAACCTTACATAATTCACTCATAATGGCTTCTAAACAAAATTACCCCTTTACCCGGGCTTGTCAACATTGGCGTTCACTACCATTCCCAAGACTTATGCACACGACATGTCGTGCTTGTTATGAACGATTTCAATCATAAACATTATTATTAATCAACAAGTTATGATTCGTTTCTTTTGACCCATATCACGGGTTCTTTCAAGAGAAGTTATGCTCTTGGCGCGTCCGTTCAACGGACTACACTTTCATAATTCATAATCAACGAGTGACTATCTAGATCACTTCAACACTACCAATTTATCCAATATTTGACCCGTTTGGTTGTCTAATGGAAACCACCATTTCACGACACACCAAACTTATTTTAACCAATATTTGACCCGTTTGTTTATCTAGTGAACTTCGTCACTTCAACTATATATCAAGTTTACATAACATACTAACACAAAGTCGACTAACAAAATACGTGATCAAACATAATGTAACGAAACCGTAGTTACGTACCTTTAGAGCGTTCCCTTCAAGCGCGTATCCACTCCGGCTTGTCCGCTCGAAGATTATATCTTTTTGCCTATATAGTTTAACCACAACCCGTTTAAAACTCTAGTCGCAACACATAACGCATAATTTACCTTATTATTCAAACATGCGTTTTTATCCGAATTTTCAACATTTTATTTTCTTTTAGGCATTATATCAAACACCTAATGAGCATAATTTTATAAAATTAACAATCGAGTTCCATAACTAATTACCTTGCCAATTTCAACGTCTTTTACTTAATAATCATCTAATTTATAGTTCAATGTCAAGATTAACTTCATAGAGTTCAAATAACACTAGTTTGATAATCGTGATTCTAGTGTTCATCATGTTTCTACAAAACCCATTAAACACACATAATGGATGATCATGAATTTCATAATTTAAACACTAATTCAACAAGTTATTGACTAGGGTTTACTCCTAGACATGTTTCCATTACTAATTTCATCTAAACATCAATCAATCAAGTTCAGATTTCGATTTCTTATGTTCATCAAAATTTCAAGATGTAACCAAAAGACAAAATTTAACATACCTTGCGATCCCTTCACTTAGGTGATCACTAATATAAGCTTGGATTTCGATTTGGGATTGATTTGGCCTTCCAATTTCTTGAATTTAGGCTAGTTAGGGTTTGAACTAAAGAGTTCTTTGGCTCATGTGGAAGATGTCGACCAGAACACACACTCAAGGTGTGTGTTTTGGTGTGTAATGTTTTATTTATTAAAAACTAGTTTCTAGTTTGTCACTTTTGGCCCCTCTAATTTACCCAAGTTGCATGGAGTGTATTTTAACCAAATGTCTTTATTACTACAAGACTTGTAACTAACTAGGTTATTTATTCCTAGTTATTTTATCTTGTTTATTACCGACATTTAATTTCTAATACAAAAATTTACATTTTCGGGGTGTTACAGAATATGGATATATGTAAGGTGATAAATTAAGTTTTAACATGATAGTAGGAGTTAGGACTATGCATGTACACTTGTATGGTTAAAACGGTAAAATTCGTTAAATATCACGTTAAATATATAACCTATTTTTCGAGCATGAAAATAATACATAGGTTAACTTGATGAGCTATTTCGTGTGTAAATGCTTTAAAAGTGATGAAATATATAAGTTGATGTAATACGTGTATAACGATATATGATAATATGTTCACGTTTATGTAAATATATTACGAAGCGCAAATCGTAGATATATTGCTTATAAACGGGTGTGATAAAGGATATAACATAATGAGGGTCACCAATAAAATCGTTCAAATCACGGAAATCATAATATGTATATATATGAACACACGCACACACACACACACACACACATATATATATATGCCAACATAATCAAAATAAAGACTTTTCGAGAAAATCTAAAAATTATGCTAAAATTCTAAGTATTGGAGAAACTTAGTTGTTCGTAGAATAATTGGTTATTAAATCGTTCCTATTTAAATTAGGACGTGTAGATTAATTTGAGGGATTGCGAATAATATAAAAACGCACCCGAAGGTGAGTGTCACGAGAACCCCTCTTTTACTGTTTTTATATACTCTTTTGGGGGAAGAACACGTCGTTAAAAAGGATAAATATACGTTTTTTTGTATAAAATATGCCTTTTGAATTAACTAAAAGTATATTTTCATGGAAAAATTGATTTTTGAATGATATGATATGTTTTATGGAAAAACATGTCACACCCTGGCTTTTGCGAAAGCGTGAGTTTATTTGGTGTGACTTCTTAATACCACAGCAACAATCATAACAATGCTATATGAATAAAAACACAAGATGTTCATCCATTAATATAGTTAGAAAATACCATAAATTAATTGTCTTGAATCATCAACCCAAAATAAGTTGCAACCCTGACTTGTTTAAAAATGAGTTCCCAATGGACTCAACAAAAGACCTTAAATAAAATGAGGTGATGCAGGAAAATAAAGAGATCACCAATGGTTTGCAAGGCCATTGATATGTGTGAAGTGATGCAGGAAGACTCAAACCTAGCGGAGTTGCACCGGGCTTCCGGCTGTAAGACACAGTCACCACTATGGGCCGCCCCGGCCTCATGGGTGTGGGCTCGCTACACCCAAATAGATCTATCACTCATGCCCCTCGGTCCTACGACGAGGATTAATGGCCTTTAGTAGCCGCCTACCCACTCACATGATCTAACGGTGTATGAAAGTCCATCCTTACGCTAACCATACCATGTATAAAAATGTCTGTATAATTGTAACATGTATTTCACCCCCGAAGTTATAAAGCTGAAAGCAGTTAAGAGAAAAGGGGGACATGAACTCACTGTAGTGCGTCTCCTGAATCGTATCGTCAACTCAAACTTGGTCCGCTACACGACAACCTACAACGTACTAATGTCTATTAGACGAACGGGCCGTGCCTTGCTTTTGTATTACGGGTTTGAGTTACGTTACTTTGTTATTATTCCAAGTTATAACTTCTTGTTAAAATAGTAATTATTTTAACTTACTTTATATTTGTAGGTCTTGAAATAATAGTTAGACAACTATTTCGTATTCATACTTCTCAAGTATTTTATATGTGTATTTTCTTCCCAAGGATGGGGGTATTTATACATGTATTTTGGTGATTCCGAAGATAATATATTTTAAGTTCCACTTAGAAAAATATATTTAACACATTTGTCGAAATAATGTAGTCCCAAAATATATATTTTTCGCAAAAATAATATATTTTCATTCTTTGTATCAAAATAACATTTACCCAAAATATATTCGTAAAAACATTTTCCGGAATTATAAATGTGAGGGTATTTTGCTAAGTTACATTATTTTGCCCTAAAGAATGTAGTTAGTTCACAAAATAAACAAATAATCACACAGGCGTTTTAGTGTATAATATATATTCTAAATATATATTTATCCGTTTTTATTTAAGAAAATCAACCTCCGACACCTGTATTTTGTTACAAAAATTATGGCGAAGTTTATATTCGAAACACAAGTTATCAAATATACTTGTAACACTTGTTTGGAAAAATATTTTCTAAGTGTTGGAATTTTTAGAAAATTTCGTCAGAGTTTCCTTTGTAAACGGAGGTGTCCATGCTTATTAGCATATCATTTTCTTTTCAAAAATTCAATCAATCAATCAACAACAATTTATTAAACAACGTTACACTAACCAAGTGCAAAAACAATGCACTTTGCATAATAACATCAACTTGGTTTTTAGTAAAAACGCGTAGTACTTAGTAAAGCTTTTAGTGGACTTAGTTACCTTCCAAAGTGTAATTATTTCTTTAAAAATTATTTTCTTACAAAAGTTTAGTGTTTACAACTTGTAAACAATTTTTACAAAAATAAAACTCTTGAACTCTTCTTGTAAATAAAAGGTTTATACACTTATTTCATTTCCAAAAATGTGTAAGTGTATGTAAAAGTCATGATCTTTTAAAAATCGGTTCTTGAACTTGGTTTATTTAGAAAAGCCTCTTGTAAAACTTAGATCTACATGATCATCAAATTATTTTGTTCACTTATTTTTCAAGAAATCTATTTCTTTCAAGTTCATATTTAACTAGAAGGTGGTTATTTTATGTAGCACATAACCACTTTCTAATCTTGTTAAATCATATTTCTAAATATTATTTAACAAGATCCATATGGTGATTAACATCACACAACCAAGAATCATCATACAATCAACAACATGTTCACTACAACATCCTACTACAACATTTCATCTTCATGTTTCATCCATATGTAAACTTTATGTATAGCTTCAAGTTTATGTCTTTAGTTCTTGTGCTTAGTGTTCTTGCAATATTCAACATAACATAACTTTTAACTACTCAAAATGGATGTATACTAGGGTAGATCAAAGACTTACAACTAGCACAAGGCTAGGGAAGAATCTCTAGTGAAAAGATGAAGAAGATGATGGTGAAAAGCAAGTGAAAGAAGCTCCTTGAAGTTCCACAAGTTGCAAGATCCTTTGAATCACCTTCTAACCTTGAAGGAAGCTCAAAAATGGATGAAGATGATGTTGATATGGTGATGGTGGTGGCGGTTGAAGTGAGCCGAGAGGGAGGAAGAGAGAGTGAGGGAGTGGGGTGTGATTTTTGTGAAATGATAAGGATCTATGGAACCATACTTATAGGATGTCTTCTAATATTTTGGCCAAATCAACAAGAAACCATCTATTATAAAATTGAAGTTAAATATAGTTAGAAGATGTGAAGCATGGTGAGAATGTTTGGGTGGGTCCCTTGGGACCGAATTCGGTTGGGGGGGGTTAAAGGTAAAAATTTGCAACTAAATGGTAAAGGTAAGTTAGATTTCAAGTAACATGATTTCATATATTAGTTAGTTAACATTTAGGGGGTGTTAGGGTGTACGGGGATCATGACTAGCCAAGAAATATTTAAACAATGTGTTTGGCAAAAATTTGGTGTCCCGGGTAGTGTCCGATTATCCGGTTAGATACCGTTTCGTTAAAGTGTTTAATTTGTCCGTAAAGTGTCTTTTATTTATATTTTTGTAACACTTTTAATTCCCGGCACTTAGGAAAGCATACAGGACCATTCTGCCATATCTTTGCACCTTACTAGCATGTTACAATGCTGAAATTTATTAATAAATGCAGAATCCTGCACTTAAAGTGTGTTTTAAGCACTTCCCGGCACTTTAACTATCACCTAGTGACGCAGTTTTATGGTCCTCACTTCCCTACACTCCATACTAGTGTAGTACCTTGTCCCTAGCCCATACTGGGTCTCAAAACATTGTATGTCTATGTGCTGGCATTGTCAGCATGTTTCTGAATTATCCGTTCAGTGTGCTAACTGTGCTTTGTGCATCAAGTATGTCCCTAAAGTTTGTATGTAATAAATGGAGTGACGGTATGAAATGTGATGCATATGTATGTATGATACAAAAATCATAAAGCAGTTCAAGTTGTCAGTTGTAATCAAGCACAGTCATTAAGCACATAATTAAAATTAATTAATTTTATGGATACCTGTAATTGTGAGGGTTGTCACATTCTCCCCCCGTTAAGAAAATTTCGTCCCGAATCTTTGTAGGATCCACATGGATTCCATTCCCATTAACCACATGACCAAGAAACTGAACTTCCCGTAACCAGAACTCGCACTTCGAGAACTTCGCGTATAACTTCTCCTTCCTAAGCAGCTCTAAGATAGCTCTTAGATGATGCTCATGTTCTTCTTTTGTTTTTTAGTAGATCAGGATGTCGTCAATGAACACGATCACAAACTTATCAAGGTAGGGCTTGCAGACTCTGTTCATTAAATCCATGAATACCGCTGGTGCGTTTGTCAACCCGAACGACATAACCAGGAACTCGTAATGCCCATAGCGAGTCCTAAAGGTAGTCTTTGGGATACTTTCTTCTTGAATCCTCAACTGGTGATAACCCGATCGAAGGTCGATCTTTGAGTAGAAACTTGAACCTTGTAACTGATCGAATAGGTCGTCAATCCTTGGCAAAGGATATATGTTCTTAATTGTCAACTTGTTTAGCTCCCGGTAGTCAATACACATGCGGAAGCTACCATCCTTCTTCTTGACAAACAAAACTGGAGCTCCCCAAGGTGAGAAGCTTGGCCTGATGAATCCCTTGTCTAACAACTCTTGAAGTTGCGTTGACAACTCCTGCATTTCCGAGGGTGCAAGTCTATAAGGTGCCTTAGCCACAGATGCGGCGCCTGGAACTAAGTCAATATGAAACTCGACTTGTCTTTGTGGCGGCAATCCTGGCAAGTCTTCTGGAAAGACTTCAGGATACTCCTTAACGACTGGAATATCTTCTAGTTTTGGCTCAGCGGCTTCCTTATCCACGATGTGTGCCAAGAAGGCAACACATCCCTTCTTCAAACATTTTCTAGCTTTCAAACAACCAATGATCCTCAAAGGTGTATCGCGCTTCTCCCCGTGTACTATAATCGTTTCTCCATTCGCCATTGGAATGCGAATGGTTTTCTCGTGACATATAATTTCAGCTTTGTTGCTTGACAACCAATCCATCCCTACTACCACGTTGAAGCTTCCCAACTCGACTGGTAGTAGATCCAGTGTAAACTCGCGTTCTCCCAACTCTATCACGCAACCCCTGATGACTTCATTTGTTTCCACTAGCTTTCCATTAGCCAATTCAATTGAGTAAGGAATATCTAACTTACTAGCAGTTAACCCAAGCATATTCTTAAATTCTAGCGATACAAAACTATAGTCGGCACCAGTGTCAAATAGAACAGATGCAAAGCGTTGATTTATAGGGAACGTACAAGTGACAACATTCGGGTCCTGGCGTGCTTCCCTCGCTCCAATGTTGAATACCCTTCCGCGAGCTTGATTGAGTTTTGGGCATTCACGCTTGAAGTGCCCGACGTCTCCGCAGTTAAAACATCCTGGTCCTCGACCGTTACCATCTTCATTACCGCCTTGATTGTTGTTTTGATTGCGGTTACCATTTCCTGCTTGATTCCCGAAGTTACCGCGATTACCATTTCCGCTGTTGCGGTTCCCATTCCCATTACCTCCACGGTTGTTGTTACCAAATCCTCTTTGGCCACCACGGCCAGTACCAACCCAACAAGTGTCTTTTAAGTGACCCATCCTTCCACAGGATTCACATTTGTTAAGTCTGCACCGGCCAGCATGATGAAACTGGCATAATTCGCACTTGGGCAGAGTGCCCATGTATCCTTTCCCTTTGGCTTCAGCACCACGCTTATTTTCAGCTGGTCGGTTCACATCCTTCCTCTTGTTGGCACTGCCGGTACTCGTTTTAAAGTTGGAGAATTTCCGCTTGTTCTCCCCTGAAGATTCAACATGAGTTTCTTTATTTTTCGGCTTAGAAATGGAAAACTTGTCTCTGATGGCTTCTTCCGTAAGTGCCATGCTGAGATCGATGGCTTCAGCAATCGTTGGAGGCTTAGATGTCGTCACCATGCTCATGATCTGTGGGGCCAACCCCCAGATGAAACGTTCAATGCGTTTAAATTCAGGATCAACCATATATGGCACAACACGTGACAAGTCATGAAACCTTTGGACATATTCAACAATTTTTGGTCCATCCATTTTTAGGTTCCAGAATTCCGTCTCCAGCTTCTGTATTTCTGCCCGTGAACAATACTTCTTCCTCATGAGCTCTTTCAGCTCAGCCCATGTCAGTGCATATGCCGCCGCCTCTCCTAAGGTTTGAACCTGTAAGTTCCACCATGATAAAGCACCATCAAGAAAGAGTCCTGAAACGTAAGTAACTTGGTTTTCAGGAGCACATTTGCTCATCCTTATTACAGAATCCGTCTTTTCGGTCCATCTAACAAAGGCAACAGCACCTCCAGTGCCATCGTAGTTCAGGGGCTTACAATCCAGGAATTGTTTGTAAGTACAGCCTGTACTGGCAAAAACATTTACAGAAAGTATTAGCGGTTATGCAAGGAATATCCGAATGTAATGTAGTGTGTCTCAATCAACTTGAATATTACCATTGGGTGGATTGTTGTTGTTGTTGTTTGAGGTATTCCTGCTTGTTTCGGCTCGCGAGGCCTCATAGTCAGCTATCGCTTTTGAAATACGTTCCTGTAGTTCTGCCTCAGTAGTAGGCAAACGTGGTTCTCTTCATGGAGGCATCTTCTAAAAGAAGATCATATTGGTCAGGTCATAGTGAGCGTAGTAAATACGTAATATGCGTATGTAATAACATCCATCAACCTCATAACACATAACATCCCATGTTACAATATAAAACAAATAATTCAACAATGCATGTAGTGAGAACGTTGCCATTGAGCTTTCATTTAATCATGACCACAATATAGTTTTACACATTTCACAGTACATCATACATCAAAATAAGATCATTGGGTTACATCACCCCAAAATACAAGTCAGTCTACACAAATCATATACAAAAATGTGGTCTTCCAAAAGTCTTCATATGTTGGCCCAATTGCGACTTTCTCACCAAAAAAACCTACCTGCATCAAACCAAAAATATAGCTACGCTGATGGCGGAGGAGGAGGAGGAGGAGGAAAAGAGAAAAGCAAACGGCGCATAAGCACCCAATCCTCCTCAAGTGCATGGAAAACTCGCAGCAGATAGGCAATCTACTGCTCTGGTGTAAGGAAGCGGACATCCGAGTCCAGGTGTAGTGGAAGAGGAGCTGGTGGTGTAGAAAAAGTTGACTGACAATGGCACGGGGGAGGACGTGGAATCCTCTCCAACTCATGAACTCTCCGGCTCAGTGCCTCCTGCTATAACTGTAGGGAGATGAGTATATCGTCCGTCGTGTACCCCACATGAAAAGGGTGATACGGGTCTGATAACGGCATAACATTGGGCAAAGACCATAGAAACGGCTCGCCCGAAGGTACAAAAGATGGTGTAGTGTGAGGAAACTGAGACATGAATGGAACAGCTGACAATACAGGGGGTACAAAAGTAGGCTGCTGTCTCGACGAACCCTCCCCAGGACGAGGTGGAGGAATGTCCTGGAGAAATGTGATAGGAAGGTCGGTGCGATGGACATCAGAGATGTGTGGGTGGAACAATGGAACATCAACAGGTGCCATAGGATGAGTGACTGGTAGCACAAACGGAGGGTAGTCATCATCATCCTCGATCCACCCATTACAGGTGTCAGCATAACGAGGATCGATGTGAGTGGCAAAAGGTGCATGGTCAGCATACACAGGGGCCGAATCAGGTAATATCGGTGCAATAACGGGAATATCAGCAATGAGTGGTGCAATGGCTGGTGCATCCACAACAGGCGGTGCAACGACTGGAGCATCATCAAGAACATGGTCGTGCACAGGTACAGGGTCATGAGCAACAACAGGCTCTGGTGCCATGACAGGCTCAGGGTCAGCAAAGGCCATATCGAAGTCGGCAGGTACATCAAGAAGCTGATCAACAGGAGCCACTGGTGCCTCCAAGGGCTGGTCATCAGGAATAAACTCGATCTCGTGATCGGGATCAAAATCAGGAGGAAAAACTGGATCGAACTCATCCTCAAACTCAGGATCAAACTCAAACTCGTGGGGTGAACCAGGTACAGCTGACATAGCTGTATCGGAGTCGGAGTCAGTAGGATATCGATGCAATCTGACAGCGTGCAAAGTGGAATATGATACTGACTCAAAAGAATCAGTACCGGACTGATCAAATAAAATCTCCTCAGCGGGAGCCTCAACAGGTGGTAAAACGACAGCATCCACGACCGGAACCTCAACCAAAGGAATGGCGACATCATCAGCAATCAGGGCCCCACCCTCATGGTCGTCCTCAGGGGGACCCTCGACGAAAAGGTCGATGTCATCATCAGATACAACATCGAGTGGCAAATCCTCTACGGGAAATGCGGCAAGGGGTACATGTGCAGGAATCAGAATGAGGGGTAGATCCCCATCAGGAATACCATCAGCGTGCTGAACATCGTCACCGAAATCTGGCAATGCGAAAGGCTGGAAGTCATCGTCGTCACTACTGTCCGTATCAGATGTAAAGACCTTCGGATCTGTGTGCATCGGGTCGTCTGAATCTACTGCCACGGGGTCAGAAACTCTACTCGACGAAGACATAGTGTCTGTAATAACACAACCACAACATAGGCACATATATCAATAATAGTCAAGTAAGCATATAAGTCACAACAATGTAAGCAAGTAATCGTCCTAGTCTTCCCCAGACTATACTCCCTGGTCTCTAAGACCAACTCCCTGGTCTCTAAGACCAACCTCCCAGTCTCTAAGACTGAACCTCCCCAGCCTCTAAGGCTGAAATATGAATTTTGAACGATGTATTTGTGCCTTTTGTTGTAAAATGTTTGTGCCCTGGATCTGGACTTTCAGTGTATGCAATGTAAAAATGTTTGAAAACGTTTTTGTGAGAGCCCTAGTGATCATAGTCTAGACTCGAGAATGAATCCTAGTTTGCTATGATCGAGGCTCTGATACCAAGTTGTCACACCCTGGCTTTTGCGGAAGCGTGGGTTTATTTGGTGTGACTTCTTAATACCATAGCAATAATCATAACAATGCTATATGAATAAAATCACAAGATGTTCATCCATTAATATAGTTAGAAAATACCATAACATAATTGTCTTGAATCATCAACCCAAAATAAGTTACAATCCTGACTTGTTTAAAAATGAGTTCCCAATGGACTCAACAAAAGACCTTAAATAAAATGAGGTTTGGAGACGTGTGACCCGTCCAGGCAAGGGTTACACCTCCCAAACCCTACACCCCTGGATGACATCTTTTATTTAATACGCAGCTTAATGTGCATCACCCGCCAGATCCGATCAATTCCCTGAAATACATGTAGTTTGAAAAATCAACAAAAGTTGAGCGAGTTCATGTGTATGTGAGTATGTATAAACCCTTGTAAACGATGTATGTATAATCCCTTGTAAACGGTGTATGAAAGTCCCTGGTATGTAGCAATAAGGAAAATAAAGAGAAGGCCATTGATATGTGTGAAGTGATGCAGGAAGACTCAAGCCTACCCACTCACATGATCTAACGGTGTATGAAAGTCCCTCCTTATGCTAACCATACCATGTATAAAAATGTCTGTATAATTGTAACATGTATTTCACCCCCAAAGTTATAAAGCTGAAAGCAGTTAAGAGAAAAGGGGGACATGAACTCACTGTAGTGCGTCTCCTGAATCGTATCATCAACTCAAACTTGGTCCGCTACACGACAACTTACAACGTACTAATGTCTATTAGACGAACGGGCCGTGCCTTGCTTTTGTATTACGGGTTTGAGTTACGTTACTTTGTTATTATTCCAAGTTATAACATCTTGTTAAAATAGTAATTATTTTAACTTACATTATATTTGTAGGTCTTGAAATAATAGTTAGACAACTATTTCGTATTCATACTTCTCAAGTATTTTATATGTGTATTTTCTTCCCAATGATGGGGGTATTTATACATGTATTTTGGTGATTCCGAAGATAATATATTTTAAGTTCCACTTAGAAAAATATATTTAACACATTTGTCGAAATAATGTAGTCCCAAAATATATATTTTTTCCAAAAATAATATATTTTAATTCTTTGTATCAAAATAACATTTACCCAAAATATATTCGTAAAAACATTTTCCGGAATTATAAATGTGAGGGTATTTTGCTAAGTTACATTATTTTGCCCTAAAGAATGTAACTAGTTCACAAAATAAACAAATAATCACACAAGCGTTTTAGTGTAAAATGTATATTCTAAATATATATTTATCCGTTTTTATTTAAGAAAATCAACCTCCGACACTTGTATTTTGTTACAAAAATTATGGCGAAGTTTATATTCGAAACACAAGTTATCAAATATACTTGTAACACTTGTTTGGAAAAATATTTTCTAAGTGTTGGAATTTTTAGAAAATTTCGCCAGAGTTTCCTTTGTAAACGGAGGTGTCCATGCTTATTAGCATATCATTTTCTTTTCAAAAATTCATTCAATCAATCAACAACAATTTATTAAACAACGTTACACTAACCAAGTGCAAAAACAATGCACTTTGCATAATAACATCAACTTGGTTTTTAGTAAAAACGCGTAGTACTTAGTAAAGCTTTTAGTGGACTTAGTTACCTTCCAAAGTGTAATTATTTCTTTAAAAATTATTTTCTTACAAAAGTTTAGTGTTTACAACTTGTAAACAATTTTTACAAAAATAAAACTCTTGAACTCTTCTTGTAAATAAAAGGTTTATACACTTATTTCATTTCCAAAAATGTGTAAGTGTATGTAAAAGTCATAATCTTTTAAAAATCGGTTCTTGAACTTGGTTTATTTAGAAAAGCCTCTTGTAAAACTTAGATCTACATGATCATCAAATTATTTTGTTCACTTATTTTTCAAGAAATCTATTTCTTTCAAGTTCATATTTAACTAGAAGGTGGTTATTTTATGTAGCACATAACCACTTTCTAATCTTGTTAAATCATATTTCTAAATATTATTTAACAAGATCCATATGGTGATTAACATCACACAACCAAGAATCATCATACAATCAACAACATGTTCACTACAACATCCTACTACAACATTTCATCTTCATGTTTCATCCATATGTAAACTTTATGTATAGCTTCAAGTTTATGTCTTTAGTTCTTGTGCTTAGTGTTCTTGCAATATTCACCATAACATAACTTTTAACTACTCAAAATGGATGTATACTAGGGTAGATCAAAGACTTACAACTAGCACAAGGCTAGGGAAGAATCTCTAGTGAAAAGATGAAGAAGATGATGGTGAAAAGCAAGTGAAAGAAGCTCCTTGAAGTTCCACAAGTTGCAAGATCCTTTGAATCACCTTCTAACCTTGAAGGAAGCTCAAAAATGGATGAAGATGATGTTGATATGGTGATGGTGGTGGCGGTTGAAGTGAGCCGAGAGGGAGGAAGAGAGAGTGAGGGAGTGGGGTGTGATTTTTGTGAAGTGATAAGGATCTATGGAACCATACTTATAGGATGTCTTCTAATATTTTGGCCAAATCAACAAGCAACCATCTATTATAAAATTGAAATTAAATCTAGTTAGAAGATGTGAAGCATGGTGAGAATGTTTGGGTGGGTCCCTTGATGTGACACATGTGCCTCCGCGGCCATCAAACAAATATTGTATCAATGAAATATTGTATTTCATACTTGTGACATGTATAAATATGTATATCCTTTGCACATATCGATTCTTGTTCGATTTCAAGCTTTAAATCGCTTTCTGGAAGGTTATACGCGCACTGATGCGTAAATATAACCCATTTAATGCAACGAACACTCTGGAATAGTGAAATAGGCTTAACATACCTTAAATAACCTTTACATAACTTAGAAATAAGTTTTGAAGGCTTTGGTATGGCAAAATCGAGTTAAATCGCTTACAGGGACTAAAGTTGACAAACTGCGAAAGTATGCCAATTTGAACTGTAACAGACATTCCGGATCATGGCCATAAGTTAAACATACCATAAATATCCTTTACATAGCTTAGAAATAGGCTTTGAGGGGTTCGGTGCGCTAAAATAAACTTTTGGGGTCATTCAGGGACTAAAAATGTCAAAAAGTGCATAAGTTTGCACTTTTGCGCATAACTTACGTTCTGAATACATCCGGACATCCAAAAATTTATGTAAGCACTAAAATATTTTATTTTAGTGTTTGGCATGAGAAAAATCCATTTGTCACGCAATTTGGATTGTTTTTCGCGCTTATGCGCATTCCGTCGTAATTAAGCGAACATCGCGATCGTACGGCCAAACGAACCGACACCCAAGATATTTTTGAGCACATTTTAAGTTCCCTATACTTTAACTTCATTTTATAGCTTTGAAATGGGGTTAACGGGGCTTAAACGTGTCAAAAGTTCATCAAATAGCAAGTTTGGAGCTTCAGGGGCCTGTTCTGCCATTTTTGAAAGTATCAGACCTGCAAGGTCCTTGCGCACCGCAAGGTTCTAAGTCTTACGGTGCGCAAGAAGGGGTTAGATGCAGAAAATCATTTTGGCTACTGATTAACAGCTTTTAAACACTCCAAAGGCCAATTCCACACGTTGATCTCTGATGGTGGGGGGCCATTTTGGGTTCCATAACATTCCAACAAGTGTAGGGATGTGATCAAAGCTCGGTATTCGAGAAACGATCCTAACGGTTATCCAAATCCTATAAAAACCCACCTTAGTTTTCACTTCTTCCTCACAAATCTGATCAAAAGTGCTCTAAGTTGAAGCCCTTTGCTTCATACCTGAGTTATTTGGATCGAGATTAGCTTGCGGGGACCCTTTGTAAGTGTTCCTTCGTTCTTGTTATTCGTTTAGCGTTAAAAGTCAAAGTTTGTTTGACTTTCTGCGTTGACCAGTTTATGGTCAATGCGAAGTTCGTTTGAACTTCATAACGTGAGCGTAATCACGATGGTTATAGTCCCTAGTGACTATACCTACTGATTACCACGTTATCTAGGCTCAGTAACGAGTCGTAGTTTCGGCCAAAATACGTGTTATTGCGTATTTTGTAACCAAACTACTCTTAGGTATCAAAACCATTTGTTTTGATACCAAACCTATTTTCTAAACTTAGTTAAGCATGTTTTAACATGCTTAGCTCGTCACTTTTAGTTTTGTGCTTATATAGGGTCGTAAGGTAAGCGATCTAAACAATCGCTTATACTTTCGAACCCGACCCATTTGGTCGATCATTAGGATCCGACCAAACACATTATGTGACCATAGTATGTAGGGAATAACCTTCCGAGGTTATACCTTATGGTCACGATGTTTAGTTAGTTGTATGATAGGTAGTATATATGCCTTAGGTAAATTACCAAAATACCCTTTTTACGCCAAAATTCATTTTAAGCTTATGTAACGTAACTTTTGGTATCTAAACTGATTTGGTAAAAATATTAGGCATGTTAAGGCATATTTTACTTATCATAGGGCTAGTTAGGCGTTCCGAACGCGTTTTACGCGAACGACGCGTTAAAGTAGCATAAGCTACCTAAACGGGTCGTAATGGGTCGTAAGCACTTAGGTTAGGTTTCATTTAGTATGTAGGATTTGTTAAACCATACTACATGAGTTCCCATACTCATTTGGTTTACGAGCCCTCACTCTATCCGATCCTCCGATTTAGGTCCGGTATATTAACATAGTTACCTATATTAGGTATTGTTTGATATCCGTGATCTCTAGCATTGTTTGGTTGTTACTCAAGAACTACTAAGCAATCTCAAGTGAGTACATAGACCCCTCTTTTACTGTTTTCAAACTGTTTTGGGGTGAAACACATGTGCCTACTTGTTACTTTCATGCTTTCCTATTTTCACATCATATACTTGTTATGTTCATTAGTACATTTATAGTACATGATTTCATTGTGTTTTATGCTATGTATGCCCATTGTGTGCGTACTTAGTACATTATTTTACATTACATTTTATGCTATGTATGCCCATTGTGTGCGTACTTAGTACATTATTTTACATTACATTTTATGCTATGTATGCCCATTGTGTGCATACTTAGTACATCATTTTACATTACATTCTATGCTAGGTATGCCCATTGTGTGCATACTTAGTACATTTATTATTCATCACATGCTTACATTTTGGTATGACATTTGGTTTGTTTAAATGGGACAATGTACATTCATTAACACCGATCATGCCGCTCGGTAGTAGGTAGTGGTACCATACGACTTGACAACTCCCATTCCTGAAATCTCGGGTTTGTTTGGATTGGAAGGAATAACCGAATCCGATTACATTTCTAGGTGGACCTTAGACTTTGTGCTAGGGTTTATTCTACAGTCGCAAGGATTGGATGTATGAATTTTTACAATACCGCATAGATGTTTATATCAGTATAGCCTGCATTTTTTTCCACAAAACATAACTTTGATTTAAACCATGTTTTACTTCAATACCTTGTTTTTGTGCATTTTACATATGGTTTAGTTGATATATTTCACTTACCATACATAAACATTTTGACATTGATATACACAATTCATGATTCACTTTAGACATAAACATTTTGACATTTGATCTTACATAAACATTTTTACTTTGGTGGTTTGGTTTGAGTAAGTGATTTAAGTAACGAGGCGTGTGTAATATGATACAAGCATGGTGGATACGCTGCTGGTACTTCCTATATATAAGTACTTGTATGGTATTACATATCGTAGCGTTATTTGAATCATTTCAATTTAAGACATATAACACTTTATACAAATAACATACTTTTCACAAGACATTGTTTTACAAAACAACTTATCTTATACAAACTCATTTTACTTGGTTATTCATTTAACCATACATTATTCTCTTATTTATACATATCATCTGATCTTATTGCTTTTCAAATGATTTACAAGACAAAGCAAGTTACAAGGTTCATGACTAAACATTTTCTTAAACATAAGTCATGAATTCTATTTTCACAAAACCTATGTATCTCACAGGCATTTTTATGCTGACGTACCTATTTTCACATGTGTTTCAGGATATGATGCATAGGATTTATCAAGATACACTTAGGCGGACTTGGGCCTTAGTGACAATAAAAGATGCAAGACTGGTTATTTATGTTATATTTCTTTGATTGTCAAGACATTGTAACTCTTTTAATCAATAAAAAAATATTTCAATTTCCATGTGTTATGAAACAATGATTCTGTTACAACACTCCCCGACGTTTCCGCCACGTTTTGTTGTTTTACGTGGTCGGGGTGTGACAGAAAAGTTGGTATCAGAGCTCATGGTTATAGGGAATTAGGTTATTAGTAATGCTTTGACCTAGTCTATAACCTTCCTAGGACCCTAACGCGAGTTTACTTGCGTTTAGTCATAAAACAATACTGTCACCTATCCTTAGGCGACAACCACAACAAGAACATAAATTTCAAAACCGCTTTGAAAACTAATCATTTGTTCTAGGATGATTGATTACTAGGTTTTGAACCCTCTATTGTAAGGTTTTGAACCCTCTGTTATAAGGTTTTGAACCCTCTAAGTTTTCAAATCTCGTCAAAGTTTGGGTCTTATAATGTGAACACGTGCAAACTGGAAGAGTGAATGCCTGTACCCTGAGTTTTCTGTTGAAGGCTAGAGTGTTCGTACAAATCCGCAGTATCGGACCAGTCACTCTTACCTGGGAACTCTTGGGGTGAGTGTTCACTTATAGGCGAGCATGTCTTCAGTGATACATTAATATGACCCGTTTACTTTGATTTGTCACCGTCTCATTTGTTTGCCTTAGGTAACAAACAAATGATCGCAATTTTATGCATTGCCATCCTGTTTGATTGTCTGATAACCTTTCACTTGTTTCTTCCTATGTCTTTCATTTTCTTCTAAAATGTCTCTTCCTCTCAGCAACGGTCAAATGTCCGAGCAAACAGCCAAATTTGCCCAGCAAATAGGCGAAGTGATTCTGAAGACTGTGGAATTAGGAATTTCCATGTCTCGTCTCAACAATGAAGCCACTCAAGAGTCACCAAAGGAAGCAGAAGTCAAGCCAGCACCACCAGCCAAGAAACCAACCGAGGAATCAAAGACCATGGATGAACGATCCCCTAAGAAGTCAAAGAAGCGAAAAGCTTCTCAGAACTTCGCCATGGTCGCTCACAATGGTAAAGCCGTCCCCAACCAACCAGCTCAACCCCCTGCTAGGAAGCCATACAAAGGAGCTGTTCCTCTGTGCAAACGATGCAACCGTCATCATTCAAACCTCATACCCTGCTCCAAATGTACCTACTGTGGACGGCGGGGACATTTGGTTAACATATGCCACTTTGCTATCCAAAACAAAGCTGTTATAAACCTTGCTACTGCTCAACCTCCTGCTAGGAAACCTTATGCCGGTACTGCACCAAAATGCGACAAATGTAATGGGCATCACCAAGCTCACTTACAATGTCGTCTGTGTGTATCATGTGGGCGAATTGGTCACCTGGCAAGTGCTTGTCGATGTAACCCGAACCAAGGTGGTCCAAATCAACCACAAGCCAATCCTGCTCAAGCTCGCTTTCAGCCTAGATCGTGCTACAACTGTGGCAAGATGGGTCATTTCGTGAATAAATGCCCGAAGCTTGCTAAGGCAAATCTAACCCACGGATGAGCAGTTGGCTGATTAGAAGATGTTGTTGTCTTATGCTTTTGTTTCTTCTATTTCTTGTAATGTGACACAATCTGTTTTGATTATAAATAAATTGTTGTTAACAATTCTGATATACAAGTGTAGTTACATGAGTAAATGGAAATTCTCTATGATACCTGTATTAAGGAACTATGTTCCTTACAAACTACTCTTGTGATTCTCTCTTTCAAATGATCGCTCATGATTCCCTCGAAAATTTTAAGTACTCGTTTCACTCTAAGAAACAAAGTACAAAAAATAAAGTGACATTATGAGTAATCATGCTTCTGCACATCTGTGCCTTTGAATCTTTGGTTAGATAACTAAGGGTATTTTCAAATCTCATACCCATTACGTTTTGATTTTTTCAACATACACAGTACAAGTATTTCAAAAACAATCTTCATGATCTCAAAACATTTCATATAGTTTGAAAACAATTTTTTTTAAATGCATTGTCTATGTTATTTCAAAAACATTGGCTATGCTTTCAAAAACAACCTTCATAATTTCAAAATGTTTCATATAGTCTGAAAACAATATTAACACAGTACATTTTCTTATCAAGTGCATGATTTCCAAAAGCATCATTCATGTTTTCAAAAACCTTATACATAATTTCAAAATTCATCTCGCATGATTTTAAAACAATTTTTTTTTACAAATATATACCTACCTAATACACCTACTTTATGATTTCAAAGGTATTATATATAAGGTTTCAAAAACATTGAACACATTTTTTTATGAACCCCATGCATAGTTTTCAAAAATATTTTCTTCATACATTGACTTCACCTTCAAATTTCGCTTCATATGTCACTTTGGCATATCTAGCATCTCAACTTCATAAGCATTTTTACTTCATGTTTTGACTTAAGCACATCCAGTGCAAGGTTTCAAAACATCTTCAACTTCTAAAATCAATATGGGATCTTTTTATCTTCACAATTAGACCCTCATGGATGATTATCATTCAAATCAGAGTCCTTAATTGGATTCCTTATGTACCTAAATTCGAACATTTCGGTTCCTTATAATCGAAATCGAATTTTTCTTTTAAAAATCTTTCTATCTTTATAGTTAGATTCTTGATAATGTTTAAAGTACCAAATGAAATCCACAAGATGGATTCCTAGTGTGCTTTAAATACATGTGCTCTGTTAGCAAAACAAATTAACAAATTAAAGATCTAGATAAACAATCTTTGTGGTTATATGACTATGTGTTTATGCATCTTGTGTTTTCTTTTATGCATTTTGTGTTTTTGTATACTCTGGATATTCGTTATCCAAATCCTCGTAGAATCTTTCATATCTTCATATGAGGGATTCATAGTAGGATATTCAAAAAGGTACTTGTGACAACCCTCACTAAATCAGGTATCCGTACGACTTAATTAATAATTAATTACTGCTTAATTACTGTGCTTGTTTGAAATTACTGATGAACTGCTACTTGATTTCTGATACATGCATATACCTGCATCATACTTTACTTACCGTCACTACATTATTTACATGCTGAACCTTAGTGACAAACATGATGCACAAAAAGCACAGTAGCACTATAACGGATAACCTATTGAGCATGCTGATAAAGCCAGCATCAGGCAGACACTGCCTCTAAGGCCGGTATGAGCCAGAAATATTTTACTACACTAGTGGTGAGTGTAGGGATATAAGGGTTGTAGAACTGCGTCTCTAGGAATAAGTTACAATGACTGGATGTGCCTAAAACGTGCTCTAAGCACAAAATTCAGCACTTTACATAATAATTCAGCTTTTAGCTAACTAATAAAGTGCCAAAACATGAGAAAAATATTACTAGACACTTTCCAAAGTGTCATAAATGAGTTGTGTCACTAAAAAGGGTATTAACGACACTTTAAAGCTTTGTTAACGCTTTAACGGATTACTATCCAACCGAACAACCGGACTTTACCCGGAACATGAAAATATTGTTATTTTCATTATTTATCTTTTTCTGAGCCAGTTAGGGTCCCTGAATACCCTAACACCCTTTGTAACGCGTGACACACAACTAACCGGGTTAAGCACTTAACTAACTTACTTAACCTAACTAATATACTTAACATTTAGTTGGTTTTGGACTAGGTACCCCCCCCCCCTCTCTAACCGTCCCCAACTAGAGGGGACACACTTTGTACAAACTTGATTATTATAATCTCTCATGCTTAATATCATCTAGACACATGATCCATTGGACAATCATCTTATGATTTGTCTATAAGTTCCAAGATTTACACACACTTAACAACATAACCATCACTCAAACTCAACAACTCTCTCCCTCTCTTTGAACTTTCGGCCGAGAGCACCCACCCCCCATCCATCCATTTTCAATTTCATGCAAGCCATTCCAATCATCTACAAGTGATAAGGATCTCATACGAAGAAGCTTGGTGCAATCGGAAGGCGAAGGACCTCTTTATCTTGCTTTTATCCACCCCATTTGCGCTTAGATTCTTCCCTAGCCTCGAGCTAGTGGTATGTTGCTTAAATCACCTACTCGAACTATTTTGAAGTGGTTAATACGATGTGTAACGGTTAAAACTCGAAATCTTACAAGATAAAGCTTAAAAGTCTACTTAAAACACTAAAAATGGTGGTTAAAAGCTCATATGTTGTGTAAATCTTGTAGTATTTAATTTGTGTAATTATTTGGACCCGATCTATGTTGTGGTAGCTCGGATCGTCATTTAACCCGGGTTGGTCATGATCATGGATCATGACATAAGGTCGTTTTGGAAGTAACAAGGGTTAAAGGACAAAACTCTACCACACATAAATCATGAACTTGTGCAAAAGCGATTTTGTTTGTGAAATAGTGTTTAAAACTAGTAGATCTACGGATCTACAAGTGGTATTTTCAAAGGACCAAGTGTCAAGAGAAAACATACTGTTAAAGGCGGATCTTTCATAAACAAGAATGATTTTAGTAAACACAAAAGTGTGTAAACACTTGTGTAACACAAAGTTTTGACAAAATAACTAACTTGGTAAAAATTGATAAGAAGTTGTAAAGATGAAATTTCTTTAAAACAGGGTTATTACGAAATCGGATTGTTTTATATAAAGATCCACTAAAAGTAATGGGATATACTTCATAGTTTGGATAAAACCGCAAGTTCATGTATTTTTGTGATTTACATCTATTTTGACTAGTTTGATGGTTTGAATAATGCTTATTGTTGATTGAGAAAATTGTTGGTTTCATTTATAAAAGAAAATGATACGCTTGAAAGCGTGGCCACCTCCAGTTACAGAGGAAACTCTGGCGAAATTTTTCTAAAAACCTAACACTTAGAATTATTTTCACTATAAGTGTTAGAGATACTTGTCGACTTGTTTTCAACTATGAATTTCACCACGACTTTATTTACAAAATATCGGAGGTGGGATTTCACAAAATAAAACGTGATACATATATATATTGAGTATATATTTTTCACAACATCACTTGCATAAGTGTTTATGATTATTTTGTGAACTACGTAAATATTATTTTTAGGGTAAAAATAATATTACTAAGTATTATTTTGGGAAAATCACATGTATTAAAATATAATATTTTTGGGAAGAATATTTATATTTTGAAGTTGGAAATAAAATATATTAAGTGAGACTTAATAATGTAATCCGACTGTTACGAAACGCACATGTATTAAATCCCCCATCCTTGGGAATGAAAATAACTACCAAGTATATACAGAATGTAAACACGAAATAGTTGCCTAACTATTTCCCAAAACTTAAACCATAAAGCTAAGGCACGGTCGTCCGTCTAATAGAGTTAGTACGTGTAGGTCGTCATACAGCTGTTTGATTTGGAGATATACTTGGTAGAGACGCACCACGGTGAGTTCATGTCCCCCTTTTCTCTAACTGTTTTCAGTTTTCTTAACTACGGGGGTGAAATACATGTTACTTCGATTACAAGTACTTTATACATGGTATGGTTAGCGTAAGAGGTTTACTACTTAGATCATGTGAGTGGGTAGGAGCAATATGAGGCCATTAGTCCTCATGGCAGGACCGAGGGACAGGAGCGGTAGATCTATCTGGGTGTAGCGAGCCCAGCCCCAGGCCAAACTAGAAACGGACCTCGGGGTGACTTTGTCCACATACTAATGCCATGGCGAAATCTGCTAGGTTTGAGTCTCCCTACTTGCACTTCACATATATCAGTGGCCTTGCAAACCACTGGTGATCTCAATTCCCTTATTTGCTACATACCAAGACTATTTTTATACTTACAAAGGTTTATTTACTCACTTACGCATGAACTCGCTCAACATTATTGTTGATTTTTCAACTTACATGTATTTCAGGAAATTAAAGATCTGGCGTGGTATGTTATGTTTTCCCGCTGCATAAGGGTTCCGAGGTCATCCCAGTTTAGGAAATGTGACTTTTTCCTGGACGAGTCACAAATCTTAAACTGCGTTTATTTCATGTCGATGTTTATGTCTTTCAAACAATATTTATGTTATGATGCTGTAAGTCCCTAAGACAATGTGATGTTACTTCAGTTTTAAAACTTAAATCTATGGATGATCTTGCATGGTTTTATTTCATATAGCTTTGTTATGGTTAAGCTATGGTATTAAGAAGTCACACCAAATTAACCACGCTTCCGCAAAGCCAGGGTGTGACAGCTTGGTATCAGAGCTCTGATCATAGCGAACTAGGATTCTATCTCGAGTCTAGACTATGATCACTAGGGCTCTCACGAAAACATTTTTACTGCATACCACTTAAGTCCAGACCCAAAACTTTTTATAAACAAATGTTGAGCACATTTTATTTATTATTTATAGGCTCAGTCTGGGAGGCTGAGGCTCGGTCTGGGAGGCCGAGGCTCGGTCTGGGAGGCCGAGGTAGTTGTCTAGTGGGACTAGGAAGAGCAGTCTGAGAGGCTGGGAGAATTGGCTAGTGGGACTAGGAAGAGCAGTCTGAGAGGCTGGGAGAATTGGCTAGTGGGACTAGGAAGAGCAGTCTGAGAGGCTGGGAGATTTGGCTAGTGGGACTAGGAAGAGCAGTCTGGGAGGCTAGTGGGACTAGGAGAACTATTTGAATGCTTACTTGGTGACTTATGTGATTATTTGATTGTATGATTGACTGTTTGTGCATATCTGTGTTTGTGTACAGACACCATGGACACCTCTGGCACAGGTGACTCAGACACCACAGGACCTAGACCTATAGTATCAGACGACCTAGAGTCTTCAGAGCGCGAGGTCCACACATCCGACGTTACTAGCACGGACGAGGACGGCTTTCAGCCCTTTGCTTTACCTGATGGTGCTGATGAGCTCCCTGATGGCCCTTTGGCCAGGGACCTACCGTTAGTGGAGATCCCTGCTCCCATACCTTTAGCTTCATATCCTGCTTACGATTTACTCCTCGACGACGACGTCGATCTGTTTGATGACGAGCCCTTAGAGGAGGATGTTCAGGGCGAGGCCCTTCCTGCTGCTGGTGATCTCTTGATGATCGCAGATGCTCCCGCCGAGGAGTCACCTGCTCACTCTCTGGTCCCAGACTCTTTCGAGTCTGTGGCCTCCGCACCTTCACACACCCAGAGTGCACAGCACGTTTCTCATGGATCAGATCCCGACCAGGCATCCTCTGTTGCCCCTATTCCTAGCTTTACTTTCGACCACGATGATGTGGAGGATTCCGATCCTGTCTTTCCCCCAGGATTCGACCCAGATGAGGATATAGAGTTTATACCCATGGATCAGCCTATGGAGGATCCAGTCGACCCAGTTGATCCCATCGACCCTGAGTTTGATTTTGAGATGGCCTTTGATGAGCCCGAGCAGCCACTAGACCCTGCTCCTGACCCAGTACCTGAGCATGACCCAGTTCATGCTGACGCACCTATTATTGAGCCTGTCATTGCTGACCCACTTATTGATGATCACCCTGTGGATGCTCCGTTGTTGGAGGGCGATCATGTTATTGCTACTGATCATGTTGATCCCCCACTTTTTGCTGATGCACCAGTTGACCCTCTTGTTGCACCCCACCATGATCCTATGCCAGTTCAGTTTGATCATGCGCCTTTTGAGGCACAGATTGACCCACGAGATGAGCACGCCCAGTGTGGGTGGATTCCTGCTGATGATGAGGTTCCACCTATTCCTCCTCATACCACTGCTGCACGTCGTGCTGATTTCACATTTTCATTTCCTCAGTTCACGCCTCCAGCTCGACCTGGAGAGGGTTCTTCGGCCCATCCCTTTGGGCATGTGCCGACGTCTGTTCCCGTTACGCCACAGTTTTCACCTGTTTTACCCCCTGTACCACCGTTCTTTGTGCCACCTTTTGATCTAGCCAGTGAGCCATTTCTTTGGACGTCACCATCTGTTATGCCACTGACCGACCCCTACCATCCTTTCCATATGGGGTACACTATTGAGGACGTTTTGATATCGATTGTTGTCCAGCAGGAGGCACTCACACAGCGCATCCAGGAGCTTGAGAGAGCTCAGCCGCCGCCGTGTCAGTGTCAGGGACAGACCCACCCTACTTCTTCGCAGCACCCTCGACCTTTGTTACCTGACTATGATGCACGCCTTTTGGCACTTGAGCAGTAGGTTGCTTCTTGGTTGCGTACCCAGAGAGCCATGGAGGAGGACTGGCTCCAGTTGCGTCGTTTGTTCTACACTCACTTTCCCCCTCCTCCACCGCCATCCGTGTAGAGCTCTTCAGTACCGTATGGGTAGACGCTGGTGAGAAGACGGCGATTACTTTTGACTGCACAGCATTTTTGGAGACTACATTATGATTCTGACTTTTGTTGACATGTATTTGATGTACTGACACTGATTTGATATAGTTTTTAGACTAGGGTGATGTAGCCCTTAGTCGACTGATGTTGTATGACACTGTGATGAACTTGTACGCTTACTATGTGGTCTCAATATATGGCAATCGCAGTATTCTCATCATACTTGATGCTTGATTTGGTTATTTGTATTCTATGACATGGGATGTTGTGTGATTGATGTTTGTGACATGGGATGTTGTGTGATTTATGATTATAACATGAGATGTTATGTACTATTACTATCATAAAGCGTACGTATTATAACTATGGCCTGACCGATGTAAACACATCTTTTAGAAGATGCCGCCGAAACGTCCAACGCCGATGCCTACCAATGAGGCAGAACTCCCGCAAGTCATCGCTGCTGCCATCGCACAATACGCCGCTTCGCAAGGAGGACCCAGCGGAAGCAGCTCAAACAACAATGGCAACAACAATCCACCTCATGGTAATACTGAGTCATTTAGACATACCATGACCTAATTGGATATCTATAGCAAAGACGCTAATGTCGTCCACATGTTATAATGTATGTGCAGGGTGCACCTACAAGCAGTTTCTAGACTGCAAACCGGTCAACTTTGATGGCACAGGAGGTGCTGTCGCCTTTGTTCGTTGGGCTGAGAAAACTGAATTTGTTCTTCGCATGAGCAAATGCGCGCTAGATCAGCAAGTCACCTATATCTCCGGGCTATTCTTGGATGGAGCCCTTTCTTGGTGGAATTTGCAAGTACAGACACTTCGTGAAGCTGCTGCCTACGCGCTAACCTGGACCGAACTGAAGGAACTTATGCGCAAAAAGTACTGCTCTCGCGCGGAAATCCAAAGATTGGAAACTAAGTTCTGGCATTTGAAAATGGAAGGTCCAAAGATCGCAGAATACGTTCAAAGGTTCCATGACTTATCGCATGTGGTACCCTACATGGTCACTCCGGAGTTCAAGCGGATTGAACGTTTCATTTGGGGATTAGCTCCTCAAATCATAAGCATGGTGACCTCATCCAAGCCTGCCACAATTACTGAAGCGATCGATTTGAGCGTGGCTCTCACTGAAGAGGCTATTCGCCTGAACAAGTTTGATGATGCTGAGCATAGGAAGAAAGAGACTCACGTCGAGTCGTCAGGAGGTAACAAACGGAAGTTCTCAAACTTCAAGCAGGGCACCAGTGTGGCGGTTAAGAAAGGAGGATCAGGCACGCCAGCTCAGGTTACAGCTGGTAGTGGAAAGAAAGGAAAATGATATCAGGGCACCCAGCCCAAGTGTAATACCTGTCAACGCCATCATACTGGCCATTGTAGTGTGAAAGTATGCGAAGCATGTGGAAAGCCGGGCCACTTGAAGGATTCTTGTTGGGCTAGTGCTGGCCGGGGAGGCCAAGGAGGATTTGGGAATAGGAATAATAATCGTAGTGGTAATGGAAATCGCCCACAAGTAAACAATGGAGGAAACGGGAATCGAGGCAACAATGTGAATCAGGCTGGTAATGCGAACCAAAACAACAACCAAGCTGGAAATGGAGGTGGAAACGGGCAAAGACTTGGATGCTTTAACTGCGGTGATATCGGGCATTTTAAGAAGAACTGCCCAGAGTTGAACCAAGCCCGTGGAAGAGTGTTCCAAATCGAAGCGAGGGAAGCGCGCCAGGATCCCAATGTCGTTACTGGTACGTTCCCTGTAAATCAACGCTATGCATCCGTTTTATTTGATACTGGTGCCGATCATAGCTTCGTGTCGTTAGAATTTAAGAATATGCTTGGTTTAGTCGCTAATAAGTTAGATATTCCGTACTCAATCGAATTGGCTAATGGGAAATTAGTAGAAGCCAATGAAGTTATCAGAGGCTGTGTGATCGAATTAGGAGAGAGTGAGTTTGCTCTGGATCTACTACCAGTCCAGTTGGGAAGCTTTGACGTAGTAGTAGGAATGGATTGGTTATCAGGCAACAAGGCTGAGATAGTTTGTCACGAAAAGGTTGTTCGTATCCCAACCGAAGATGGCGAAACAATTGTGGTTCACGGGGAGAAGCGTGATACGCCGTTAAGAATTATCAGCTGCCTGAAAGCGCGAAAGTGTTTGCAGAAGGGGTGTGTTGCCTTCCTGGCGCACATTGTGGATAAGAAGGCTGCTGAGCCAAGAATCGAAGATATCCCTGTCGTGAGGGAATATCCAGAAGTCTTCCTAGAGGACTTACCTGGACTGCCACCTCAGAGGCAAGTAGAGTTTCACATTGACTTAATTCCAGGCGTCGCGCCTGTGGCTAAGGCACCTTATAGACTTGCTCCGTCTGAGATGCAGGAACTGTCGACACAACTTCAAGAGTTGTTAGACAAGGGATTTATCCGACCAAGCTTCTCACCTTGGGGAGCTCCGGTCCTGTTTGTTAAGAAGAAGGACGGTAGTTTTCGAATGTGCATTGACTACCGGGAGTTGAACAAGCTGACGATCAAGAATAGATACCCTATGCCAAGAATTGATGATCTGTTCGATCAACTGCAAGGCTCAAGCTTTTATTCAAAGATCGATCTTCGATCTGGATACCATCAGTTAAGGATACAAGAGGAGAGTATCCCAAAGACAGCCTTCAGAACTCGTTATGGGCACTACGAGTTCCTTGTTATGCCGTTTGGTTTGACAAACGCACCTGCAGTCTTTATGGACTTGATGAATAGAGTTTGCAAGCCGTACTTGGACAAGTTCGTGATTGTGTTCATCGACGACATCTTGATATATTCAAAGACGAAGGTTGGGCATGAACAGCATTTAAGAGCTATTTTGGAGTTGCTGAAGAAGGAACAATTGTATGCCAAGTTCTCTAAGTGCGAGTTTTGGCTACGTGAAGTACAATTCCTTGGGCACGTGGGAAATGGAGATGGAATCCATGTGGATCCAACCAAGATCGAAGCGATCAAGAATTGGGAAACGCCAAAGACGACAACCGAGATTCGACAATTCTTGGGTTTGGCTGGCTACTATCGAAGGTTCATTGAGGATTTTTCGAAGATCGCTCAACCATTGACGCTCCTCACACAGAAAGATAAGAAGTTTGATTGGGAAATCAAACAGGAGGAAGCATTCCAGATACTGAAGGATAAGCTCTGCAATGCGCCAATCTTAGCACTACCGGAAGGTACAGATGATTTTGTGGTATACTGTGACGCCTCACGTCAAGGGTTGGGTTGCGTGTTGATGCAATGCCAAAAAGTTATCGCTTACGCATCGCGTCAATTGAAAGTGCACGAAAAGAACTATACCACACATGATTTGGAACTTGGCGCAGTGGTTTTTGCATTAAAGATCTGGAGACACTACCTTTATGGTACAAAATGTACAATCTTTACAGATCACAAGAGCTTACAACGCATATTCAACCAGAAGGAGCTGAATATGAGGCAGAGACGATGGGTTGAGTTGCTGAACGATTACGACTGCGAGATAAAGTATCATCCAAGGAAGGCGAATGTAGTCGCCGATGCCCTAAGTCGAAAGGAGAGGATCAAGCCCATAAGGGTTAGAGCGTTAGAAATGATTATCCGAACCGATCTTTCCTTGTGCATTCGTGCCGCGCAGAAAGAAGCTCTCAAGGAAGGAAACCTTGAAGAAGAATATCTCCGTGGGATGGAGAAGCTACTGGTACCAAACGAGGAAGGAACGTTATGTTTTGAGAAAAGGATTTGGGTTCCTTTGTTTGGAGGTTTAAGGAAGGTTATTTTCGATGAAGCTCACAAGTCGCGGTACTCTATCCACCCTGGATCGGATAAGATGTACCAGGATCTCAAGGATTATTATTGGTGGCCTAGGATGAAAGGCGATGTTGCTGTTTATGTGAGCAAATGTCTAACGTGCGCTAAGGTGAAAGCGGAATACCAGAAGCCTTCAGGACTTCTGCAACAACCTGAGATTCCCAAATGGAAATGGGAACAAATCTCAATGGATTTTATTACAAAGTTGCCAAGAACGCCAAGAGGTCATGACACTATCTGGGTGATAGTTAACCGCCTAACGAAGTCAGCACACTTCTTACCTATCAAAGAGAAGGATAATACGAGCAAGCTGGCCGAAATATACATGAGAGAGATCGTCGCACGTCATGGAGTGCCTCTCTCGATCATCTCTGATAGAGACGGAAGGTTTGTGTCAAGGATATGGCAATCCTTCCAAGAAGCCTTTGGCTCGCAATTAAATCTGAGCACGGCGCTTCATCCGCAAACTGACGGTCAAAGCGAGCGAACGATACAGACTTTGGAAGACATGCTGAGAGCGTGTGTTATGGATTTGGGCGGTAGCTGGGACAAGCATTTGCCTTTGGTCGAATTTTCATACAACAACAGCTACCACACCAGTATTGGTGTCGCGCCATTTGAAGCCCTTTACGGACGCAAGTGCCGATCACCCCTATGCTGGGCTGACGCAGGTGATAGGCAGCTTGCTGGTCCCGAAATCGTCTAAGAGACGACAGACAAGATTGCGCAGATTCTGAAACGCATCGAAGCCGCTCGCCACAGGCAGAAAGCCTATGCGGATCCAAACCGGAAACACGTGGAATTTCAGGTGGGAGAAATGGTGTTATTGAAAGTTTCACCCTGGAAGGGTGTGGCACGCTTCGGAAAGCGTGGGAAGTTAAATCCGCGCTACATTGGTCCTTTCAGAATTTTGGAAAGAATAGGACTAGTAGCATACAAGTTGGATTTACCTGCTGAACTGAATGGTGTTCACGATACATTTCATGTATCCAACCTTAAGAAGAGTCCAACTCAAGATGACATTGCCATTCCCATCGACGAAATTCATGTTGACGACACGCTCCATTTCGTTGAAGAACCGGTTGAGGTTACGGATTGGAAAGTAAACAAGACCCGCCGGAGCAGTGTCAAGCTCGTCAAGGTTCGTTGGAATGCCAGACACGGTCCTAATACACCTGGGAACGTGAGGACCGGATGAAAGAGAAATACCCCCACTTATTTCCTAAGAACCCTGCATCTACAAGCAGAACTTAAAATTTCGGGACGAAAATTTTCTAACGGAGGGAGAATGTGACAACCCTCACTAAATCAGGTATCCGTACGACTTAATTAATAATTAATTACTGCTTAATTACTGTGCTTGTTTGAAATTACTGATGAACTGCTACTTGATTTCTGATACATGCATATACCTGCATCATACTTTACTTACCGTCACTACATTATTTACATGTTGAACCTTAGTGACAAACATGATGCACAAAAAGAACAGTAGCACTATAACAGATAACCTATTGAGCATGCTGATAAAGCCAGCATCAGGCAGACACTGCCTCTAAGGCCGGTATGAGCCAGAAATATTTTACTACACTAGTGGTGAGTGTAGGGATACAAGGGTTGTAGAACTGCGTCTCTAGGAATAAGTTACAATGACTGGATGTGCCTAAAACGTGCTCTAAGCACAAAATTCAGCACTTTACATAATAATTCGGCTTTTAGCTAACTAATAAAGTGCCAAAACATGAGAAAAATATTACTAGACACTTTCCAAACTACTCTTGTGATTCTCTTTCAAATGATCGCTCATGATTCCCTCGAAAATTTTAAGTACTCGTTTCACTCTAAGAAACAAAGTACAAAAAATAAAGTGACATTATGAGTAATCATGCTTCTGCACATCTGTGCCTTTGAATCTTTGGTTAGATAACTAAGGGTATTTTCAAATCTCATACCCATTACGTTTTATTTTTTCAACATACACAGTACAAGTATTTCAAAAACAATCTTCATGATCTCAAAACATTTCATATAGTTTGAAAACAATTTTTTTAAATGCATTGTCTATGTTATTTCAAAAACATTGGCTATGCTTTCAAAAACAACCTTCATAATTTCAAAATGTTTCATATAGTCTGAAAACAATATTAACACAGTACATTTTCTTATCAAGTGCATGATTTCCAAAAGCATCATTCATGTTTTCAAAAACCTTATACATAATTTCAAAATTCATCTCGCATGATTTTAAAACAATTTTTTTTTACAAATATATACCTACCTAATACACCTACTTTATGATTTCAAAGGTATTATATATAAGGTTTCAAAAACATTGAACACATTTTTTTATGAACCCCATGCATAGTTTTCAAAAATATTTTCTTCATACATTGACTTCACCTTCAAATTTCGCTTCATATGTCACTTTGGCATATCTAGCATCTCAACTTCATAAGCATTTTTACTTCATGTTTTGACTTAAGCACATCCAGTGCAAGGTTTCAAAACATCTTCAACTTCTAAAATCAATATGGGATCTTTTTATCTTCACAATTAGACCCTCGTGGATGATTATCATTCAAATCAGAGTCCTTAATTGGATTCCTTATGTACCTAAATTCGAACATTTCGGTTCCTTATAATCGAAATCGAATTTTTCTTTTAAAAATCTTTCTATCTTTATAGTTAGATTCTTGATAATGTTTAAAGTACCAAATGAAATCCACAAGATGGATTCCTAGTGTGCTTTAAATACATGTGCTCTGTTAGCAAAACAAATTAACAAAGTAAAGATCTAGATAAACAATCTTTGTGGTTATATGACTATGTGTTTATGCATCTTGTGTTTTCTTTTATGCATTTTGTGTTTTTGTATACTCTGGATATTCGTTATCCAAATCCTCGTAGAATCTTTCATATCTTCATATGAGGGATTCATAGTAGGATATTCAAAAAGGTACTTGTGACAACCCTCACTAAATCAGGTATCCGTACGACTTAATTAATAATTAATTACTGCTTAATTACTGTGCTTGTTTGAAATTACTGATGAACTGCTACTTGATTTCTGATACATGCATATACCTGCATCATACTTTACTTACCGTCACTACATTATTTACATGCTGAACCTTAGTGACAAACATGATGCACAAAAAGCACAGTAGCACTATAACGGATAACCTATTGAGCATGCTGATAAAGCCAGCATCAGGCAGACACTGCCTCTAAGGCCGGTATGAGCCAGAAATATTTTACTACACTAGTGGTGAGTGTAGGGATATAAGGGTTGTAGAACTGCGTCTCTAGGAATAAGTTACAATGACTGGATGTGCCTAAAACGTGCTCTAAGCACAAAATTCAGCACTTTACATAATAATTCAGCTTTTAGCTAACTAATAAAGTGCCAAAACATGAGAAAAATATTACTAGACACTTTCCAAAGTGTCATAAATGAGTTGTGTCACTAAAAAGGGTATTAACGACACTTTAAAGCTTTGTTAACGCTTTAACGGATTACTATCCAACCGAACAACCGGACTTTACCCGGAACATGAAAATATTGTTATTTTCATTATTTATCTTTTTCTGAGCCAGTTAGGGTCCCTGAATACCCTAACACCCTTTGTAACGCGTGACACACAACTAACCGGGTTAAGCACTTAACTAACTTACTTAACCTAACTAATATACTTAACATTTAGTTGGTTTTGGACTAGGTACCCCCCCCCCCTCTCTAACCGTCCCCAACTAGAGGGGACACACTTTGTACAAACTTGATTATTATAATCTCTCATGCTTAATATCATCTAGACACATGATCCATTGGACAATCATCTTATGATTTGTCTATAAGTTCCAAGATTTACACACACTTAACAACATAACCATCACTCAAACTCAACAACTCTCTCCCTCTCTTTGAACTTTCGGCCGAGAGCACCCACCCCCCATCCATCCATTTTCGATTTCATGCAAGCCATTCCAATCATCTACAAGTGATAAGGATCTCATACGAAGAAGCTTGGTGCAATCGGAAGGCGAAGGACCTCTTTATCTTGCTTTTATCCACCCCATTTGCGCTTAGATTCTTCCCTAGCCTCGAGCTAGTGGTATGTTGCTTAAATCACCTACTCGAACTATTTTGAAGTGGTTAATACGATGTGAAACGGTTAAAACTCGAAATCTTACAAGATAAAGCTTAAAAGTCTACTTAAAACACTAAAAATGGTGGTTAAAAGCTCATATGTTGTGTAAATCTTGTAGTATTTAATTTGTGTAATTATTTGGACCCGATCTATGTTGTGGTAGCTCGGATCGTCATTTAACCCGGGTTGGTCATGATCATGGATCAAGACATAAGGTCGTTTTGGAAGTAACAAGGGTTAAAGGACGAAACTCTACCACACATAAATCATGAACTTGTGCAAAAGCGATTTTGTTTGTGAAATAGTGTTTAAAACTAGTAGATCTACGGATCTACAAGTGGTATTTTCAAAGGACCAAGTGTCAAGAGAAAACATACTGTTAAAGGCGGATCTTTCATAAACAAGAATGATTTTAGTAAACACACAAGTGTGTAAACACTTGTGTAACACAAAGTTTTGACAAAATAACTAACTTGGTAAAAATTGATAAGAAGTTGTAAAGATGAAATTTCTTTAAAACAGGGTTATTACGAAATCGGATTGTTTTATATAAAGATCCACTAAAAGTAATGGGATATACTTCATAGTTTGGATAAAACCGCAAGTTCATGTATTTTTGCGATTTACATCTATTTTGACTAGTTTGATGGTTTGAATAATGCTTATTGTTGATTGAGAAAATTGTTGGTTTAATTTATAAAAGAAAATGATACGCTTGAAAGCGTGGCCACCTCCAGTTACAAAGGAAACTCTGACGAAATTTTTCTAAAAACCTAACACTTAGAATTATTTTCACTATAAGTGTTAGAGATACTTGTCGACTTGTTTTCAACTATGAATTTCACCACGACTTTATTTACAAAATATCGGAGGTGGGATTTCACAAAATAAAACGTGATACATATATATACTGAGTATATATTTTTCACAACATCACTTGCATAAGTGTTTATGATTATTTTGTGAACTACGTAAATATTATTTTTAGGGTAAAAATAATATTACTAAGTATTATTTTGGGAAAATCACATGTATTAAAATATAATATTTTTGGGAAGAATATTTATATTTTGAAGTTGGAAATAAAATATATTAAGTGAGACTTAATAATGTAATCCGAATGTTACGAAACGCACATGTATTAAATCCCCCATCCTTGGGAAGGAAAATAACTACCAAGTATATACAGAATGTAAACACGAAATAGTTGCCTAACTATTTCCCAAAACTTAAACCATAAAGCTAAGGCACGGCCGTCCGTCTAATAGAGTTAGTACGTGTAGGTCGTCATACAGCTGTTTGATTTGGAGACATACTTGGTAGAGACGCACCACGGTGAGTTCATGTCCCCCTTTTCTCTAACTGTTTTCAGTTTTCTTAACTACGGGGGTGAAATACATGTTACTTCGATTACAAGTACTTTATACATGGTATGGTTAGCGTAAGAGGTTTACTACTTAGATCATGTGAGTGGGTAGGAGCAATATGAGGCCATTAGTCCTCATGGCAGGACCGAGGGACAGGAGCGGTAGATCTATCTGGGTGTAGCGAGCCCAGCCCCAGGCCAAACTAGAAACGGACCTTGGGGTGACTTTGTCCACATACTAATGCCGTGGCGAAATCTGCTAGGTTTGAGTCTCCCTACTTGCACTTCACATATATCAGTGGCCTTGCAAACCACTGGTGATCTCAATTCCCTTATTTGCTACATACCAAGACTATTTTTATACTTACAAAGGTTTATTTACTCACTTACGCATGAACTCGCTCAACATTATTGTTGATTTTTCAACTTACATGTATTTCAGGAAATTAAAGATCTGGCGCGGTATGTTATGTTTTCCCGCTGCATAAGGGTTCCGAGGTCATCCCAGTTCAGGAAATGTGACTTTTTCCTGGACGAGTCACAAATCTTAAACTGCGTTTATTTCATGTCGATGTTTATGTCTTTCAAACAATATTTATGTTATGATGCTGTAAGTCCCTAAGACAATGTGATGTTACTTCAGTTTTAAAACTTAAATCTATGGATGATCTTGCATGGTTTTATTTCATATAGCTTTGTTATGGTTAAGCTATGGTATTAAGAAGTCACACCAAATTAACCACGCTTCCGCAAAGCCAGGGTGTGACAGTACTACCTTAAATCCTTAATGGGCTTCTATGTAATAGTTAAGACCCTTGGATTATATAGTACTATTCCATGATTCATAAGAGACCCTTTTAGTGGTCTAGTAAAAAAGATTGATTCAAAAATCTGGTTAAGAATGACATGTGATGATATAAGCTGAAAAGACTTCTTGGTTGTCTATTAAAATCATTTATTGATTTAATAAAAGGGACCCTATAGTGGTCTAGTCACATTCATCACAAGATTTGTTCATTTGGTTTTCCCCTACATATTATAAAATAGACTGTGTGGACTATGCAAGGAATTGTGTAATTATGGACGCGTACGTAATTATAAAAATTCAGTGCACAGAAACCCAGTAAAACTTATTATGTGTAAGAACCGATAGCGACCACAATAACAAAATGTGAACGATGTAATGGAGGTACAGTGGACGCACCAATAACGCTTAATAGACTATTATATAAGTGTCCCTCTTACATTGCAAGCATGATGTTATTAAAGTTACTAGAAGTTCAGAACCCTAACCAATGTTGTTCGATCTTTTCAACTTCATGTTTTAAACTCTCACAAGTTTCCTCTAAATAAAATTTCGAGACGAAACTTCCTAAAGTAGGGGAGACTGTGACACCTGTGCCTCCGCGGCCATCAAACAAATACTGTATCAATGAAATATTGTATTTCACACTTGGGACATGTATAAATATGTGTATCCTTTGCACATATCGATTCTTGTTCGATTTCAAGCTTTAAATCGCTTTCTGGAAGGTTATACGCGCACTGATGCGTAAATATAACCCGTTTAATGCAACGAACACTCCGGAATAGTGAAACAGGCTTAACATACCTTAAATAACATTTACATAACTTAGAAATAAGTTTTGAAGGCTTTGGTATGGCAAAATCGAGTTAAATCGCTTACAGGGACTAAAGTTGACAAACTGCGAAAGTATGCCAATTTGAACTGTAACAGACATTCTGGATCATGGCCATAAGTTAAACATACCATAAATATCCTTTACATAGCTTAGAAATAGGCTTTGAGGGGTTCGGTTCGCTAAAATAAACTTTTGGGGTCATTCAGGGACTAAAAATGTCAAAAAGTGCATAAGTTTGCACTTTCGCGCATAACTTACGTTCTGAATACATCCGGACATCCAAAAATTTATGTAAGCACTAAAATATTTTATTTTAGTGTTTTGCATGAGAAAAATCCATTTGTCACGCAATTTGGATCGTTTTTCGCGCTTATGCGCATTCCGTCGTAATTAAGCGAACATCGCGATCGTACGGCCAAACGAACCGACACCCAAGATATTTTTGAGCACATTTTAAGTTCTCTATACTTTAACTTCATTTTAGAGCTTTGAAATGGGGTTAACAGGGCTTAAACGTGTCAAAAGTGCATCAAATAACAAGTTTGGAGCTTCAGGGGCTTGTTCTGCCATTTTTAAAAGTATCAGACCTGCAAGGTCCTTGCACACCGCAAGGTTCTAAGTCTTACAGTGCGCAAGAAGGGGTCAGATGCAAAAAATCGTTTTGGCTGCTGATTAACAGCTTTTAAACACTCCAAAGGCCAATTCCACATGTTGATCTCTGATGGTGGGGGGCCATTTTGGGTTCCATAACATTCCAACAAGTGTAGGGATGTGATCAAAGCTCGGTATTTGAGAAACGATCCTAACGGTTATCCAAATCCTATAAATACCCACTTTAGTTTTCACTTCTTCCTCACAAATCTGATCAAAAGTGCTCTAAGTTGAAGCCCTTGCTTCATACCTGAGTTATTTGGATCGAGATTAGCTTGCGGGGACCCTTTGTAAGGTGCTGTTTGTTTTTTCAGAGGTAAAACGTCTGCGGACCACATCTGCAGACATCTGTAGCAGAAGAGGTGGACCAAACCTCTGCAGTCTGCAAGAAGAAGACTGTTTGTTTTTTACTTCTGCAAGCTGCTGAATTAAACTAAAATATAAATAAACTGATTTATTAAACTTAAAAGAGTTTTCCAACATTCATAAAAACACAATAATAGTTATACAAGTGCTAAATCATTGTTCTGAATATAAGAATGAATCCATCTTCCCGATTCCAATGCCCGATCTGTCCGCACACAGATAAACCGGCGACTAACGTAACTTCATCCGGGTTCATCTTCTAGCATTTCCCTAAACAGAGTTAACGCGTCCGTAGGCTTTCCGTACTTCGCATACCACCGATCATCACATTCCAACACACCGAATCTCTCTCAGTCATTGCATCAAACAACAACAAACAAGGATTGGTCTGAAAATTCACAGACCCATTAAATCCTCTGTGTCATCAGATACACACCAAAAATCTTGATGGCTTTTGTTAGAATTAACCTAAGAAAGTCAAATGTGGTTCTTATGGTACATGTAATTTCAAATGCCAATTTAGCATCAATATGCTTTTGCCCTCGTTCTGGTTCACAATTTTCTTAAGGATTAAAAAATACCTTATTTACTACTCTCTCAATCGGATTAAAAATACCCACTTGAAAACCCTCTATGGACCAAACTGAAAGAAACATCGAAGAAAAGATCGGAGCAAACATTACCTTCAACAACCACAAAAGCAACAAACGAACTCTTCAACAAGGGGTGCGATGTTGTAATGAACAAATAGCAGCAACCGCAACTTGAAGCCGGAACTGCCGGTGACGGACGACGGCGGGAGAGGTGGAACGACTGCTGGAGGGGTGGAGGGCAGCGTGGGGGCGGCTGGAGACGGTGGTGCTCGGCGTGGCGGCGGCTGGAGGTGGAGGAGCAGGGGAGGTCGGCTGAGGAATGGAGAAGGGAACTAGGGTTTTGAGAGTGTTGTGTTTGGAAGAGGTTGAAGAGGTATGTGAAGAGGTAAGACTGGATCTGCACGAGGAAGAGCTGCTGAATAGGTTTTTTAATGAATTGTCTTCTGAAAAACAAACAAGCTGCAGACCTCTACATCTGCGCGTGGTCTGCTTGGTGAAGACAAAAGAGGTTCTGAAGCTCTTTTAACAAAAAACAAACAGCACCTAAGTGTTCCTTCGTTCTTGTTATTCGTTTAGCGTTAAAAGTCAAACTTTGTTTGACTTTCTGCGTTGACCAGTTTATGGTCAATGCGAAGTTCGTTTGAACTTCATAACGTGAGCGTAATCACGATGGTTATAGTCCCTAGTGACTATACCTACTGATTACCACGTTATCTAGGCTCAGTGACGAGTCGTAGTTTCGGCCAAAATACGTGTTATTGCGTATTTTGTAACCAAACTACTCTTAGGTATCAAAACCGTTTGTTTTGATACCAAACCTGTTTTCTAAACTTAGTTAAGCTTGTTTTAACATGCTTAGCTCGTCACTTTTAGTTTTGTGCTTATATAGGGTCGTAAGGTAAGCGATCTAAACAATCGCTTATACTTTCGAACCCGACCCGTTTGGTCGATCATTAGGATCCGACCAAACACATTAGGTGACCATAGTATGTAGGGAATAACCTTCCGAGGTTATACCTTATGGTCATGATGTTTAGTTAGTTGTATGATAGGTAGTATATATGCCTTAGGTAAATTACCAAAATACCCTTTTTACGCCAAAATTCATTTTAAGCTTATGTAACGTAACTTTTGGTATCTAAACTGATTTGGTAACAATATTAGACATGTTAAGGCATATTTTACTTATCATAGGGCTAGTTAGGCGTTCCAAACGCGTTTTACGCGAACGACACGTTAAAGTAGCATAAGCTACCTAAACGGGTCGTAATGGGTTGTAAGCACTTAGGTTAGGTTTCATTTAGTATGTAGGCTTTGTTAAACCATACTACATGAGTTCCCATACTCATTTGGTTTACGAGCCCTCATTCTATCCGATCCTCCGATTTAGGTCCGGTATATTAACATAGTTACCTATATTAGGTGTCGTTTGATATCCGTGATCTCTAGCATTGTTTGGTTGTTACTCAAGGACTACTAAGCAATCTCAAGTGAGTACATAGACCCCTCTTTTACTATTTTCAAACTGTTTTGGGGTGAAACACATGTGCCTACTTGTGACTTTCATGCTTTCCTGTTTTCACATCATATACTTGCTATGTTCATTAGTACATTTATAGTACATGATTTCATTGTGTTTTATGCTATGTATGCCCATTGTGTGCGTACTTAGTACATTATTTTACATTACATTTTATGCTATGTATGCCCATTGTGTGCGTACTTAGTACATTATTTTACATTACATTTTATGCTATGTATGCCCATTATGTGCGTACTTAGTACATTATTTTACATTACATTTTATGTTATGTATGCCCATTGTGTGCATACTTAGTACATCATTTTACATTACATTTTATGCTATGTATGCCCATTGTGTGCATACTTAGTACATCATTTTACATTACATTCTATGCTAGGTATGCCCATTGCGTGCATACTTAGTACATTTATTATTCATCACATGCTTACATTTTGGTATGACATTTGGTTTGTTTAAATGGGACAATGTACATTCATTAACACCGATCATGCCGCTCGGTAGTAGGTAGTGGTACCATAGGACTTGACAACTCCCATTCCTGAAATCTCGGGTTTGTTTGGATTGGAAGGAATGACCGAATCCGATTACATTTCTAGGTGGACCTTAGACTTTGTGCTAGGGTTTATTCTACAGTCGCAAGGCTTGGATGTATGAATTTTTACAATACCGCATAGATGTTTATATCAGTATAGCATGCATTTTTTTTCCACAAAACATAACTTTGATTTAAACCATGTTTTACTTCAATACCTTGTTTTTGTGCATTTTACATATGGTTTAGTTGATATATTTCACTTACCATACATAAACATTTTGACATTGATATACACAATTCATGATTCACTTTAGACATAAACATTTTGACATTTGATCTTACATAAACATTTTTACTTTGGTGGTTTGGTTTGAGTAAGTGATTTAAGTAACGAGGCGTGTGTAATATGATACAAGCATGGTGGATGCGCCGCTGGTACTTCCTATATATAAGTACTTGTATGGTATTACATATCGTAGCGTTATTTGAATCATTTCAATTTAAGACATATAACATTTTATACAAATAACATACTTTTCACAAGACATTGTTTTACAAAACAACTTATCTTATACAAACTCATTTTACTTGGTTATTCATTTAACCATACATTATTCTCTTATTTATACACATCATCTGATCTTATTGCTTTTCAAATGATTTACAAGACAAAGCAAATTACAAGGTTCATGACTAAACATTTTCTTAAACATAAGTCATGAATTCCATTTTCACAAAACCTATGTATCTCACAGGCATTTTTATGCTGACGTACCTATTTTCACATGTGTTTCAGGATATGATGCATAGGATTTATCAAGATACACTTAGGCGGACTTGGGCCTTAGGGACAATAAAAGATGCAAGACTAGTTATTTATGTTATATTTCTTTGATTGTCAAGACATTGTAACTCTTTTAATCAATAAAACAATATTTCAATTTCCATGTGTTATGAAACAATGATTCTGTTACAACACTCCCCGACGTTTCCGCCACATTTTGTTGTTTTACGTGGTCGGGGTGTGACACTTGGGACCGAATTCGGTTGGGGGGGGGGGGGGTTAAAGGTAAAAATTTGCAACTAAATGGTAAAGGTAAGTTAGATTTCAAGTAACATGATTTCATATATTAGTTAGTTAACATTTAGGGGGTGTTAGGGTGTACGGGGATCATGACTAGCCAAGAAATATTTAAACAATGTGTTTGGCAAAAATTTGGTGTCCCGGGTAGTGTCCGGTTATCCGGTTAGATAGCGTTTCGTTAAAGTGTTTAATTTGTCCGTAAAGTGTCTTTTATTTATATTTTTGTAACACTTTTAATTCTCGGCACTTAGAAAAGCATACAGGACCATTCTGCCATATCTTTGCACCTTACTAGCATGTTACAATGCTGAATTTTATTAATAAATGCAGAATTTTGCACTTAAAGTGTGTTTTAAGCACTTCCCGGCACTTTAACTATCACCTAGTGACGCAGTTTTATGGTCCTTACTTCCCTACACTCCATACTAGTGTAGTACCTTGTTCCTGGCCCATACTGGGTCTCAAAACATTGTCTGTCTATGTGCTGGCATTGTCAGCATGTTTCTGAATTATCCGTTCAGTGTGCTAACTGTGCTTTGTGCATCAAGCATGTCACTAAAGTTTGTATGTAATAAATGGAGTGACGGTATGAAATGTGATGCATATGTATATATGATACAAAAATCATAAAGCAGTTCAAGTTGTCAGTTGTAATCAAGCACAGTCATTAAGCACATAATTAAAATTAATTAATTGTATGGATACCTGTAATTGTGAGGGTTGTCACAAAACATGGATTTGGAAATGTGTATGATTTAAAATTGTTTTCGAGGAAAACGGGATTTGATTGATATAAATATGTTTCGTGGAGAAACGGAGAAATATTACGCTGTTTTGGGTAAGACGACCGTGAGAAAGCAATGATATTTTGAATTTCGGTTGGATCAAATTACCGGGTCACCAGAATGTAAGTAGCAAGTCTAGCTTACGCTGTATGGGGGACAACGGAAATTTGTACAACATCAGATATTAAATTGTTATATAGTAGGTTATATATATATATATTGATGCATTTGAGGAGGGCACACAGATGCATCCTTGCTGTTTTTAATCATTAAGTATAGAACAAGTGGAATTCTTGATAGATCTATCGGGTTGACAACCCCGTCGTGACCGGTAGCTCTGTGTCCATATAGCGGCGAATTTTATTCTATAATCATCTATTATTCATTAAAGCCTCAATCATAGTATATAACTCGTAACGTCTTGCAAACTTACGAAACTGAAAGAATGACAAATATTTAATATTGAAACCATGGGTATAAATTTTCATCGGAGATTTTTCAAATAAACAATTCCGGATGAATCACCATCGGATTTTTACGAAGGAAATAAAATCAACTTTCTCAAACATATATGGATGTTTTATCATTAAAAATCTATAATAAGAAAGTTTTTCCAAAAACAAATTGTTATCAATTTGGATATGTGAACTCACCCCTCCATTGTGTTTATACTTGTTTTTACATGTTCTTCAGGTACATGAGTTCGGCTTCGGGATTTTGGCATATCTTGTGGTAGTGATGCTTGTCATGTTTAAAAATGTTTTGGACAACTTTAAAACTAATTTGGGATCATGTATATTTGGATCCATAAGGATCAAGATAACTATGTTGTAATTATGGACTGTATCCAAACTTTAAACTCTAAAGTCACGCTTTAAATAAGTGTATGTCCATAATAAACAATGCATCGTCTACTAAGATAGTTATGGGTACCAACCTCAGTCACCGCCACGTTTGTATTTCCTTAGCGACGTTTTTGGGGTGTGACACAGTAGTGGGTGGTGGACGGTGGTGGTGATTGACGGTAGTGGGTGGTGGTGGTGATGGACGGTGGACGGTGGTGGTGGACGGTGGTGGTGGACGGTAGTGGATGGTGGACGGTGGTGGTGAACTGTGGTGGTGGTGGTGATGGGCGGTGGTGGTGTTTAACTCTTTGCAGACCTTAGAACCAAGCCTGCACCAAGAAGAGTTTGCGTAGATGTTTTTTAATGAAATTTCTTCGAAAAAACAAACAATCTGTGCGTGGTCTGCGCGACGTAAACAGAAGAGCTTGCGTAGACCTTTTCAGAAAAAAAAAACAAACAACACCATAGTCTTCTTAGATTTTAACGTCCTCTGCTCGGATTTGGGTAAAGGGTTACCCCGGTGATTCTATTAAAACAACCGCAAATAAGTACAAGTAGTGAGGATGTATTCCACACTAGTTCATATACAGGACATGCCCCATATATGTAAAACAAAAAAGCAATTAACCTATGACACCCCATAACCTAGCCTACTATACATCAGTAGACATGACAAAACAAGACAAAACAAAACGAAACGCCTTCATCCGCCATCATCGAAGATGAAATTGCCAGACACCGGCAACCCCTTCACACGAACCAAAAAGAGACTATCCATTGGAGAACTTTGTGGTAGAGGTGCTTGCCTTAGCTCTCGAAGATGAAGAATATAAACCCGAAGTCATAAATTCACTAGTTTCATTATAGACTTCAACGACCTCCTCCTCATCCGATTCCTGTTTGTCACTATTAATCTGCGCAGCTTTCTTCTCCACTCGACCCACAGTGGTACCTCCCTGATTTCCATCATCATCCTTAAGGATGTCAAACGGGTTTGACGTTGAAACCTGGTTATTCATCGGATTCCTCAAGGACGATTTTGGTTTAGGTTTGACAACTGGTCTGTAAAGTAACTTAGGCTTCTGATTTTTCATATGGAGGCCTTGGTTATTAACTTTCTTCTTCTTGGCACCCACAACCTGAAACTCATCATTATTCTTATCAGAATCCCCACTTGAAGTTACCTGAGGGTTCTTTGGGCACGAGCTATCATCATGACCAAACACACAGCAAGAGGAGCACCTTAGAGGCTCCCAATCATATTCAACTTTGACCTCCACCTTTGAATGACCATTACCATCCAAAGATGGGATTGCAACAGTAACACTCTTTTTTAACTCAGCTCCCGCCTGAACTTCTATAAGCGCTCTAGCATAGCTGCTTCTTCCCCAAGACTCAGCACACATTGTGGCAGTATATGAATCCAACATCTTAGGAGTCCCAATCTTAGAAGCGACCAAGCTAAGACCATCCTCGGTAAATGCCGCTAACGGCACATCATGCATCTTGACCCAAACTGGAACAACTTTAATATCCTCTTTTTCCATCTTAATAGAGGGCGACCACTCCTTCAAAATTATCGGAACACTTCTGATCAACCAAGGCCCATCCTCAAGCATTTGATTCATCCCTTCCTTAGTTTTAAACTTAAAGAAAAAGAAGCCGTTTGCATTCATCATAAGCCGAGAGAGACCATATTTAACCCAGTTGTTTTTAGCAAAGTAATCGACCACAGGAAATGCCAACCGTTTACCCAAAAAATAACCATACAAAGTGTTAGCATACCTATTAGTGACTTGTTGAACCGATGACAATGGAATAACAACATCCGCCCCATCAACTGTCTCAGTAGATTCCATCACCCTGAAATTCACTTTAACATTCTCCTTAGTGTTCTTAACTATGTTAGCGAATGATAAAGGGTCTGCAGCCCCCGAATTCCGTGGTTTTCCTTGTGCAGCCAACAACTTCCCACCCTCTAGACCTGCTGATGTCGAATACCCCATATTAGAATAATCCCAAAAGTGTTCCGAATGCTCACCAGCCGGTTTCTCTAATTGAACTGGCATCGTGATCTTCGAAAGTTCATCGATGATATTAGGCCGCACCTTCTCCACAGGAACCTGAACAGAAGTGTTGCTCTGATCAGTTTGCGGAGTCTGAATGGAACCCCTACGAGGCATCCACGTGTTTCCCTCAACGTCGATCACCCGGCTAGCAAAACTGTCAAACGAGAATTGTGGTTTACCGCGATCTTGAGGAAACGCCCCATCTGATTTATGATCATCCATTCGAGACCCTGTTAGTTAAATAAAAGAACCCTAATGCGCAGAAAAGAAACCTGAGAAACCCTTGTAGCCGTCAACCCTAACTCATTCAAGAGAGGATGAATCAGTTTGACAACTATGTAGCAACCCTAGAATCAGAACATACGCAGCAAAATACACTCCCTCTTTGAAATCCCAAACCAGACTATCAATGAAACCAATAAACAATGGCAGCCAAGTGCAAAAAACCCAAGAAGAGGAGAAAATCGTAACCCTAATGACTAAAAACGGATCAATGACGATTATATTGAATTGCAAGGATAAACTAGAGATCATAAGACTCTAATCACACAAACAATCCTCATAATCAGCAAGTAATCACGAAATCCATCAGAGAGAGATTTGACACCCTCAATCCAAACTTTACGTTCTATACTCTCTTTTTTCATATTTTATTTTTTTAAAAGGTGGACCCATGTTTTATACATACTTCAACATAAAAAAAAAGGAAAAAAATAAAAATAAAAAAGAAGAAGCTTTTCCTCCGGATCCGATCGGTTCTATTCTTTCTTTACGTTTTCCAATTTGGAGACTCGCATATGGCGGGCCCCACCCTTCCAACACACACTTTTCGTCCCCTTCCTTCCTTCTTTACTTTTTGCATGAACCACAACTCCTCTCGAATCATCCTCTCCTCCGCCGCTACCATTTCTAACCTAATCTTCAGGTGAATTTGCATATATCACTTTACTCTTATCTGAATCATATGTTGTCAATTACTTTATTCACATTAATTCGTGTGTGTTTTATCACTTGAATTCATTCTCTTTGTTTTAGTGCATTTCAATTATTGATTGTTTCGATTCGATTCGAGCTTTGTTGTGTCAGAGATTTGATTTAGATGGTGAATCTGCATCTTATATGTAGCATATTGTGATAGTTAATAGAGATAAGAGATTTATATGTTTGTGTATCTCTGTTTAACGCTGCAGATTTCAACTTTGAGGTGAGTTTGTATGTTTTAGGTTAGTGACAACTTTATTGTTTTGTATTATGCTGATTTCATTAGTGATTTCTGTGTTTGCAGTTTTGTATGTTAACAGAAATTAATGTTTTGAATTCTTTAAATTTCGGCAAGATTCCAGCCATATTTCTACTTTTATCTATGGACAACTACTTTTCGACACTAATACACTACTATTTTAGAACTTTTGGAGCTTAATAGATGATATTAAATGATATGTAATAGCTTTTGTATATTTTATTTGAAGAATAGTATTATTTTTTCTTCTAATACATAATATATTCTAATATTTTTTTCATTGTGCGTTATTTTCTCAGGCCCTTGCTTTTTTTTTTTTGGCACTTTGCGCCTTTAATAACTATGTTTCTTAGGAAATTCTACATGAAAACAAGTTGATAGTTGTGTTTTCTATTAAATTGACATGTATTGTGTCTTAAAATATACGAAGGGGGTTACCATGTGATTCTGATTTCTGATAGATCGAATATATGGTACATAAATAGCATCCTTTTATGTGTAAAGATCAATGACTCTGCTTTAACATACAGTTTTAGGTAAATATGGTTGATCTGCTTTTCAACTCTGAGTTAAGTTGCATTGAATAAATAGCACAATCTTTTACCATTAAGATGTGTTCTAAATATACAAGTTTCTAACTTCTAGTAAATAGTATATGTGTGGATAGAAACCCTGGAAGAAGTTGATGGGTGCTACAAACTCAAAAGTGGAAGAAGATAAGGCCCTGCAACTATGCCGTGAACGGAAAAAGTATGTTGGAAAAGCACTTGATGGCAGATGTTCGCTTGCAGCTACTCATTTTACTTATATAGAATCCTTAACAATTATTGGAAGTGCGTTAAGAAGATTTGTTGAACCCGACGCTACAATGCAGCCCTCTTTATATACTTCCATCAGTGGAACTCCAGAGCAACTTGCGTTTTCTTTCTCTTCAACCATGTCACAACATGTAAATCCAGCTGGAAATCGATCTCCAACACCATCTCCACCAACTTCCAGTCGGTTTCATGCAAATCATATGAAGATGAGAGGTTCGTTTTCTAGAAAAGTTGAAGAAAAGCCATCTGTTCCTGTAATTGTTTCTGTAACTTCTTCAAGTACCCCGCAAACCACCACTCCCCGATCCATAGATGAACCAGAAATCCCATTTGACCCTTCTCCTGTTGCGCCTGAAAAAGAACCAGAAACCCTGTTTGACCCTTCTGTTGTGCGTAAAAAAGAACCAGAAACCCCGTTTGACCCTACTTCTGCTGTGCCTGAAAGTCAACCTTGGGATTATTTTGGTCTTACACATCCAATTGACAATGAGTTTTCTGCACAAGAAACACATGAATTAAATCACAGGCTTGAAACTTATAATGACATGCAAATCCCAAGGGAAGGCGAAGAAGAAAAAAGCCCGACTGAAGGGAGTGTAACGTATCAAGAATCAGAAGACGAGTTTGATGAGTCAGATACAGATGGGTTGGTGAGAAGTTTTGAAAATGTTAATCGCGTAGTGGATAATGTTAGTGGAATCGGTTTACGTTCCATGTCATCTGCAGAAAGCATGACACCAGAAACTGAAATATTGAATGGGGAAAAGGGTAATTCTCCTTATTTATCACCGTTAAAACGAAAAACATCTGGTGTTAGGAATATTGCAATTCCTCAAGAAGAAAAGACAGAAGTGGTCAAAGAAGCTCCTGAAAATAGGCCGGTACCTAAAGATTTAATATCAAGCATGAGAGATATCGAACAATTATTTATAAAAGCTTCTGAATGTGGAAGAGAAGTTCCAAGAATGCTTGAAGCCAACAAGCTTCACTTTCGTCCCATTTTCCAAGGGAAAGAACGTATGCTCTTCTTCTTTCTTAAAATAAATAAACATAATAAACTATAAACTCTCTCTTAAAATGGTCTTTTTAATTTTCTGGTGTTAGTAGTACTAGCAACATTGCGTGTAGTTGGAAAACTGTAAACTTACATTTAGCGAGTGTTTTTTTATGTGGCAGGTGGGTCGTTCACTTCAAAGTTTTTAAAAGCATGTATGTCATGCGGGGATGATCCAAGCCAAGTACAGGAAGGTAGGTTTTTTATTATCTTTTATTGTAAGAAGTGTAAACCAGCATGTTTCAGGAGTTATACAATTTAGTTTTTTCAACTAAATACAGCTCTTGTTGTTACAGATGCATTTATATAATTTTGCAAAAGTTCTTTTTTGCATTGGAGTGGATTTTTTATAGATAGGTTTTTATTAAATGAAAGTTAGTGGAATGTGACGTGGCAAAAAAAAAAACGTCATTAAAGTTAATTGCCATTGGAGGTGCTCTAAGAGGACTTGTTTCATTCATAGAAACTTGCCAATTTAGCACAGAGGAACTAGGAAAGAGAAGCATGCAAAGTAGGAGAGGAAATATATTTAAACAACATTGTCTTGTAGAAGATGGAAATTTGTTATTGAGCAACTGCACGTGTGAACTAGATCTTGTAATATTTGAAAGTGCTATGTGATATTGTGATGTATAACTTGACCTATTAAAGCTTTACATGTGGTTCTTGGCTTATAGTAATGTAATGTGTTGTCAACAGTTTCTATCTTCTTCCATTCTAAGTAGCACAACTCTGACCTGTGATATTTATTTGTTAATTCTAAGTGTATATTAGGCTTCTTAATCCATGTTAGATTTTATTCAAAATGTCTAGTGCCCGAGTATATTTATTTGTTGTAGGGTGTGATTTATTGAAGTATTAGTTAGTGTCAACAATTATAGGAAGATATGTTATTACCAACAAGAAAGCCCTAAATATAGTAAGTATATTTATTAACCTGGACAGTTAAATATATATAGAAGCTTTTATAAGACGCTTTTTTGGTGCTGCATCATATTGCTTCTCATATATTGAAGTTTTGATTTTTTGTTTATTTCTCATAAAGTTAACTTTTGATCTATCATTTGGTTTTATCTAAAAAATATTGAAAACTGAACTTTTTTTTAAATGTCTTGAATGTTATGTTACATGCTTCTATCCTATAAACCATGAGGTGTATGCTTTAGATGACAATCTGACATTATAACTATCATTTGATTAGCTTTTCAAACTGTACTTATGTTTTCTGTTTCATCGACTATTTTTGTATGGTTAGAAGAACCTGCTCAAAACGACACAAAGTATTTGACATGGCATCGGTCAAATTCATCACGTGCATCATCATTCAGGCATGATCCCGCCAATGGCACCGCCAGAGAAACTCCAGAGGATGTCTCCACTAGCCTCTTTGATAACTTTTGCATGAACGCAGGAAGCCATGCTTCAACCTTGGATAGACTCCATGCATGGGAGAAGAAGCTTTATGATGAAGTAAAGGTAATATCATCAATATCTTTATTTTGTAAGTTTCACTTTATAATCATCTTTTGGTTCTGTTTCAATGTTGCTTCCTTCCATCACACAGCACTAAAACGTGAATACTTGTGTTGTGAACATTTATATATTATAATGGGCTCTCATCTGACCTTTTCAAGATGGGGATATATAGAGAAAATAAGAAATCAAATATAGTTTGATGAGAAAAATCCAGTTTAAAGCTGAAACAGTCTACTACTTCAGTCCATGAGCTTAATGGGTTTCATGTAAAAGTGTTTATGGTATGAATTGTGAATGAATGTATTTGATCAACAAAGGCTCCTTATGAAGAGCTTGTTGTGTAGATAGGCTGCGGTATGAAGAGTTTCCACCCAAAAAATAGGAGGAAGTGAGGCATGAATGTTGTGTAGATAGCTGGGGAGAATGTTGTGTAGATAGGCTGCGGTATGAAGAGCTTCCACCCAAAAAATAGGAGGAAGTGAGGCATGAATGAGCAAAGAACGAATGATATCATTTAGACGCCGAATCATCCATTCTGCCCGGCCGTTTTGAGATGAGGTTTGGGGACACGCAAAACGGAAAAGGAGTTCGTGTGGTGAGCAAAGGTTTTGAAGGCAATGTTATCAAATTCACCCCCTAAGTCACGTTGAAAAGTTTTAATGGGACGATTAAACTGTGTGGCAATTAAACGGTGAAATTTGAAAAAAGTTGGGAAAGTTTCAAATTTATATTTTAAGGGATAAACCTATATGAAATGTGAGAAGTTATCAATGAGTACCATGTAATATTTATAGCCAGTTTTACTAAGCACAGGAGATGTCCACAAATCACAGTGAATAATATCAAATGGGGCAAAAGTAAAAGAAATGGAAGTGTAGAAAGGCAATCGTTTACTGACAAGAATGACACAAAGTAGACTTTGTCTTATTACATTGAAAATTGAAATTACGACTAAGAATATCTAATACTTGAACACCAGGATGTCCAAGACGATCATGCCAAAGGTGAGAGGCGGAAGCAAGAAAGCAGGCTTGTGGAGGAAGTTGAGGAGCAGTGAGCGGGTAAAGGTCTCCTGTGCTATTGTGGCGCGAAAGAATTTATCCAGTTAGAAGGTCCTTCAAAGTAAAACCAAACGGGTCAAATTCAATAGATAAATTATTATCTCGAGTAAAACAGCGTACAGAAATTAAATTTTTGATAACTTTTGGGCTATAAAGGATATTGGGTAGGATATAGGTTCGGTTGTTTATGGTTTTAAAACCTGTGCCAGATCCATGGATGGGTAAACATTCACTATTGCCAACCAGTAATATACTACAAACAGGGGAAGATGATGGGATAGAAATCATACCTTGGTCAAAGGAGACATGTCTCTCTCCCCCGGTTTCTATATTAAGAGTTGGGTCTGGTTGCTGAAGTTGCATCGAGGTGAAAGCAGAGGGGCACAAGGCATTGTAGCCAGGTGGCTACAGTGGTCCAGCAGAGGGAGCCATAGGCTGGTAACCTGTGAAGTGGGCCTAAGAGGACTGATCAGTGGGCTGCTGTTGCTTGGCTGAAGCTGCACTGTTGGGCCGGTTTATGGGCCAAGGAGATTGGGTTGGGTAGGGACAAGGTGGAGTGTTCTACCAGGCCCATTGTGGGTAGCCCGTATTGGTAAAGGGCCAGGGAGTTGGAGGTTGTGGAGACTGATTTGAAGAGGTCCACTGATGTTGCTGCCGAGAACTATCATGGCCTCGGCCACCTCCACGACCACGAGCATTCTGTCCACGACCCCTACGACCACGTCCTCGGTACCCGGTTTGCTGCTGAGAAGACTGATTGTATTCGGGCTGCTAAGAAGAGTGGTTGGGCTGCTGGGTTGTAACCAGAACAGAGGAGGCGGATTGCTGACGCGCCTCAAGGCGAATCTGTTTCGTCATGCAACATGCTCCTAGCCAAGTCCCAATCGGCGTCTTGGCTATTAATGAGGGCAGTAGTGGTGTCAAACTCAGCGGGTAACCCACGGACCAACCGGAGAACAAGTCGAGAATCGGTGATTGGCTGGTCCACGCCTCCCAATTGATTCGCCAGTTCCTTAAGACGCTGGCAATAATCATCAAGAGACGAACAAGCGGCAAGAGTAAGGTTGCAGAACCTGGTTTCTAAGGCTGCTACACGTGCCCGTTTATTACTGAGATAGAACTTTTCAATCTTTAACCATGCTGCTTGTGTGGTAGTTTCCGTGTCAATAATTTTGCCAAGAAGATCGTCTGATATCGTGTCGTATATCCATTGCAGAACGAGGGCATCGATTTCTTTCTAGGCAGGGTACTCAGGAGCCATATCAGGCAGTGGTGGGGTGTTATCTATATGATCAAGAACCTTGTAAGCAACTGCATGAAGCTTAAAAAGCTTTGTCCAAGACGAATAGGGAACCTTCGTGCCATCGAGTGTACGAATTTTCTGTTGGATATTCATAACTGAGTAGGCAGGGTGAAGGGGGTTCACGGCTTTTTGTGAAGATTCAGGGGAATCGGCTGTTTTTGTCTTCGCAGCGGCTGGAACAGAACCGAAGCTCTGTTATGGGTCGGCTAGGGTTTGAAAAAAAAAACAAAGGGAAGAAGAAAGAATTTCAGAGCCGAGGCTCTGATACCATAAAAGTGTTTATGGTATGAATTGTGAATGAATGTTATTGATCAACAAAGGCTCCTTATATAGAGCAGATACATAACAACCCTAGCTGTATTTAGGAAAAGATAAATACAATTCTATACAATATTTATCTAATAATAATACACATAATTATCTTTATAATTATCGGCTAAGATCATGATCAACCTTTTGGGCCTGCCCATTGGACCAGTAACGCAAGTCTGGCCCATATCATAATACTTAAATTGAAATAATTTATTCCTATACTTTTACGGTGTTCGTCTTTCTTTTAAGCATTTTAAGTTTATTCATTCATAAGTTTCTCTCGCTTTTGTGCACACAACATAAAAGAGAATAAAGTGATCTTAATTGCATGCCATTTTTTTCCTTTTTATAGCTTGAAATTGTTGAAGTATACTTGTTCTGGCTTTGATGCCATTAAATTGCAACGCCTAAAAGAACATTATTTATACCTTTCAGGCCAATGAGATGCTTAGAAAGGTGTATGATCAGAAACGTAAACTTCTTAGGCAATTAGAGTCCACCGGAGAAAGCTCACGTAGAATAGATAAGACTCGTTCAATTGTCAAAGATCTACACTGGAGAATTGGAGTTGCTATCCACAGGATTGATTCTATTTCAAGAAAAATCGAAGATCTTAGAGACAAAGAACTTCATCCACAACTTGAGGAGTTAATTGAAGGGTATGTAATCCTCTCTATACTAATTATTAGTAAGCTCAGAGTCCGTAAAATGGATAGCGATACACTTGTTTTCCAAAATTTATCAATTTTAAAAATGATTACAAAATTTGTAATATTTCAAATTATGTAATTTTTTAAATAATATGATTTAAGAGGTTTTATAAATTAAAGAGTAAATTGCCATTTTTGTCCCTTGAGGTTTGGCGAGTTTTGTGCCTTTCGTCCAAAGGTTTGTTTTTTCGCATCTGGATCCAAAAGGTTTGAAATCTTGTCATTTTCATCCGACTTTCGTCCAAAGGTATTGTCGTCTTTTTAGACATTCTTTTTATTAAACTAAAAACCCTTTTTAGACATTCTTTTTGTTAAACTAAAAACACTATTAGAAATAAAGTTAATAGAGGTGGATCTTTATTTCCTATAGAGTTTTTAGTTTAATAAAAAAATGTCTAAAAAGGCAGGAGTAGCCTTGACTTAACAGAGAAAAATGGATGGGGTTAACGAGTCTGATGAAAATGGCAAGATTTCAAACTTTTTGGATTAAAATGCGAAAAAACAAACCTTTGGACTAAAGTCGCAAAACTGACCAAAACTCAGGGACTAAAATTGGCATTTTACTCTAAATTAAAAATGTATCTTGTGGTATTTTGGGCTCAATTGGCATGTTTTCTTTTAAGCTAAGTTTTTACATGTTAAGATACAAAACCGAATCCACCCATTCTAGGGTGTAAACGAGCCATTAGCTCAGCCCGAGCTCGAACCAGTGTCTAAAGCTCGGCTCGTTAATAATTTTTCAGGTTCGAGGTTATATATAATTAATTTTATACACAATTATTTTTATAATCTAATATTTTACAGATAACAAAACGCATACTATATTGTTATTTTTATGGTAAGCTATGTATATTATTTCTTATGTAATTATATATTTATTTTGTAAAAAAATTATATTAATATAAATATTAGACTTGTTTAGTTTTGTGTTTTTTTTTTTGTAATGGCAGGTTGAGAAAGATGTGGGAAGTAATGCATGATTGCCATAAGACTCAATTCCTCATCATATCATCAACACATAAAAGCACCCACACCAAAATCTCGATACAATCAGACTCCCTTCGACAGATTGCCGTTTATCTTGAAAGCGAATTGAGCACTCTTTCTTCAAGTTTCACAAAGTGGATCGGTGCACAAAAAACCTACGTACAGTCACTAAACATGTGGCTTAGCAAATGTGCTCCGCCTCAGCAATCAGTTAATAAGAGAAAAAGACGCCCACAACCCTCATTAAAAGACTTTGGCCCGCCGATATATGTTGCGTGTGGTGTCTGGCTAGAAAAGCTTGACACACTACCAACTAAAGAAGTTGCAGACTCCATAAAAGATTTAGCTGCAGAAATTGGCCATTTCTTGCCCCGACAAGAAAAAGTCAAAGGTGGGCGTCATTCGATGCCATGGCAGCGTGTTAACAACAGTGATGATCCCGTAGGGGTGAATCTGTTACAAGAAGAAGTTTTGGAGGACCGAAATGCAAATTTTGATCGTTTGAAATCCCGCTTGGAGGGCTTTCTTGGACAGTTGAGTAACTTTTCAGGGTTATCTTTCGAAATGTTTAAAGATCTTCAAAAGGCCATCGAAGATAGGAAGATCCGCTATGCACGAACTCACTCCAAGTCTTCGTAGACAAACTGAAATAAATCTTTCGACAAAGATTCTTGAAGATTTGTACATGAAAAGGAAATAATTGAATAAATGGTGAGAGATGCTTACCATGTTTAAGTGATCTGGAGGTAATATATGAGAATATTATATAACATACTATTAAATATTTATATAGAAGTCGGTTTTGGGTTCAGACTGTATAAAGCAGGAGCGCGTATAGCGTAAAGGAGTATCAGGTACAAATTCGCCCTGGTACATCATGTTCCGGTTTGTGATGGTCGTTGGAAATCTTTGTAGTCAGTCTCTTCAGTGCATTTTCTCAACCTAAATTTGTTGTGGTCTCTCAAAACATGTACATTGGTATATTTATGTTTCTGGAAAGAGCAGGCAATTAATTGGTCTTATAGGAAGGAGTATGTTGTAATAAAAAGTTGAATTCTGTATTTGCAAAGCTCTACTATGTCGCCCTGAAGGCTGCGTGGATGAGAGAAGCCAGACTGAATTGTAGTTTACAGGATAATGCTTTCATCATATACACACAAGTGCACGTAGCACCTTTCTAGCACACCTAGACATTTGTTACTCACCATTTAACACTCTCTTTTTTTCCAATTAAAACATTGAGAAAGTTATTGTAGAAGAGAAAAAATTGTACTAAGTGTATGATACAAGTTTGGCCCTTGATTTGCAAGATCATTAGTTGAGATTAAGTGGTTCTCAAATATAGAATTCACGTAATTAAAAACAAGGGAAACAAATGGAAAAAAGTGCAAAATACAAATACGAAGATTCAATATTGTAGAATCATAAATTCACTTTCCTTTTATTTTCAAATGGCTATAACTTTTTCATACGTTAATATTTTTTTTATAAAAATTACACTGTATTAATGAGTATTTTATTCTCTTTAATTCGAGCAGCATATTGCTATATTTTTCTTTAATTTTTTTTGCAGTATTTTGAATACCCATTACGTGATTTTAAATATCCAGTAAGTGACTACGTGATTTTGAATACACATTACGTGATTACTTGATTTCATTATAGTATTTATGTGAAACCCCAGTAAGTAATTACGTAATAATAATTGACTATGTATTATTATGTGACTAATCATAACAAATCATATTGAATGTGTAATCACGTAATGAATTCACGTAAAGGGTATTAAAAATCACATAGTCATATACCGGATATTCAATCACGTAATGGGTATTGAGTATTCAAATCACGTAATGGGTACAAGGTATTCAAAATTACGTAATCACGTAATGGGTATTTAAAGTCCTGTAAATTATTTTTAAGAACACTATAGCAATAGGCTGCTCGAATTAAAGAGAATGAAATGCTCATTAAGACGATGTAATTTAAAAAAAAATATTAACATATGAAAAAGTTATAGTTGTTTGAAATTCAAAGAGGAAACTAGTGGAAAGGATAAAAAACCATCATACCATTCCCTCCTTAAATTGAGCAAACCAAATGTGTGATCATGATTCTCTCCTACACGTACAAAATTTCTCTCTTATACATGATCTCTTATCTTAAAACATTATCTATACTACCTTATTAAGTAAATCAGGGTTTCTACCCTTATGGTAATTTTACATTGTGTACATATTTTGAATCAACATGTACAAGAGAGTCAATCTATTTTAGAGGGGGTAAAGTGGTAAACGCACATTGTCAAAAAAAATTAAGACACTTTAGGGGCGTTTTAGGGATTTTGGCACCTTTTTAAATAAAAATAATTCAAAGAGTTATGGGTACTAATAAGTAATGATCATCAAGGCCATCATTTATTGAATTGACGAGGAAATTAACTATTAGTATTTGAAGGGTTTAGCCTTGCACTAATTTATATACGAACCAAAAGCCGTAATTGCTATTGAAGTTAAAACCCTTAAGTAAATGTTAAACACACTCATGTGTATATAATATATATTCCGCTAGGAACATGTGTTGTATGTTTAATTTTTTTGCGAGCAATGTTTTATTTTGTTCATATTGGGAGATATAATTACATGCATATTGTTTTTCTGATCCATTGCAAAGAGAACATGAATTAAGTTTATTTGTCTAGGCTTTTTCTCAACAGATTTTTTTTTCGAAAGTGGTTAATAGTTTGTAGTTTTAATATTTTTTGCACAAGATATTTACTGTAATTCAAATGCTATTGAGTGTTTGGTTTATAGTTTTTATATCTTAATATTTATCTACTATCCTTTTTTTTTCATTAGGTGGAATGAAGGTAAAGACTGATAAAGATGAGTCATCTCCATATGCAGCTATGCTTGCCGCACAAGATGTTTCAACAAGATGCAAGGTTTTTACTTGTTTCTTTTAGTGTCTTGCTATATGGTAATCATAGCAGTTTGTTTTTGTTTGATACATTACAGCTAACAAATTTCTGTTGTAACAACTGGAACTTTGAATCAATGCCCTCCACATAAAACTACGGGTAACTGGAGGTAGTCCAGGTGCACAGTCTGCCCTCAAAGCTCTTGCCCGTTCTGGCATGAAGATTGGTCGCATTGGTATGCTTATATTCTTGATTTTTATATACAAATGTTTGTATTTGTTCATTTTGCTCTTTGAAGAACTTTTATTTATGTTTAAGGAAGTTGTATGTTTTGATGATGACAAATGACGTGACACCAATTCCAATAGATAGCACTCGTCGAAAGAGTGGGAGAAGAGGAAGGAGGCTGTGATATGTTTTTTTTGTCTACAATATGTTTTCAAAGTATCTGCAATTTGGATTATGGTTGTCTTCAACTTTTGTAGGTTATTTTTGTGTTCTGGTTGACATTTGGGGGTGACATGCATTTTTGTTGAACTGCTTTATTTTTTGTTTAATGATATTATAATATTTACTTCATATATGGGTTTTTTATACATTATTTTTGCTTAATCAGAAGTATTCTCTGTGTAGTTGAGGTCAATATCAATTCGATGGATGTCAGTGTGCTTGAGATCTGAACATTATTTATCGAATCAATTTGAGAGTTTCAAAGTGTGTTAAAGAGTTGAAACATTTTGATGATCTTGTCAAATCTGTCTGTTCATTCTTTATCTTAGTAGACTTCAGTTGACTTTCAATATAAGTTGGTGTAGTAGAGATTTAGAATTTTACGATGAAAATGGATGTGTAAAAGTTCAAATTCTTTTATCTTCCTTTGATGCCATTGTTGAGGTACACAATAGAAAATATACAAAACTTACATAAATTCATGTATTGAATATCAGTTGTGGTTCGTAATAGACATAACTAAATCTAATATTAGTCGGGACACCCGCTGCAACACGCGAGCCTTCCCACTAGTACTTAATTAATATTTTCCTTAATCACTTCAACAAGTTTGAATTTGTAGCGTTCCATATACTGAATGATAGGTAAATGTTATCACAAGTGTTTCCTTTATATTTATTTCATTAATAATTTGTTATTCCAAAACTCAAACTAAGTAATCAGTTATTACACAAGTCTTCATCATCATCATACCCAGTAAATCTCACCAATAGTAAAGTTAAGGTAAGATCTAAAGAGGGAAAGATGTAGACAGCCTTACATCTACCCGTAGGAATAGAGAGGCTGCTTCCAGTATGACCCCCGGCTTGATAGTAGTTTTGCATCAAGCCTTGGACATAAGGTACATAACACTTAGCAATTGAGACAACTGCCGATTAGTGCATGTACACCCTTGTCTTTCAGCTATCAACGCCACCACATGATGCACAAGTGAATTAACTAAAATTTATCACAGACATATTCTACAATTCAAAGTGTTGGTGCACAGAATGTCTGTTGACTTCGTATATATCAAGTCTTAAGTCAAGATTGTCAACATAGGGTTTTTGAAAGTCAAAATTAGATTATTATGTTGATGTTTCGCTTATATGTACATGTTAGAGTAGGTTTCGCTCATAAGGTCAGTTTAGAGGTTTCACTTATAAGGCATCTTAGGGGTTTCGCTTATGTGACATGACATTGGAGCGAAACCACATAGGTTATATATAGGTAGTAGGAGTGAAACCTTGTCATTCAGTTGTGTACTCTGGAGCGGAACCTTGTCTTGCTTTCGGTAACAGAACTCTGTCAAAATTGATTCAAAAAGCATCAATAAAGAAGGAATTGAAAGAGGAAAGCTGTTGTTACTTTGCGTGTACTGATTCCGCCTTTATACGTGAAGATGAACGCCCTTGACTGACTTTTCAGGGTCGGAACATGGTCCAACAAGTGGTATCAGAGCTTCAGGACGAGGAGTTCATACTACTACAGCTGATTCGATCAAAATCTCTCATTTCTACTCACTTTTTTTTATACTTTTTCGATTTAAGATAGTTCCTACGGTTGAAATTGTCTGAATTTTGAGTATAACGTGTAAAACATACGATTAACAAACCCTAGAAAGTTTCAGATTGAAATACGGATTAAAAATGGTTCAAATCAACTAAAAACGTATTTTTGCTTTTACGAACATAGTAGGTTCCGCTTATTCGGACATCTCGCTTATACGGACATTAATGGCCTGTTTTCGCTGATTAGAACATTCAGGTTATCTGATTTCGTTGATTGGGACATAAGTTGGTAATTTCGCTGATAATTACAACTGTTTTCGCTGTACAATCATATTTCATTCATAGTAACATCTTGGCAGTTTCGCTCATACGAACAATATAGTTTCGCTTTTCCGGACATTGGGTACTTTCGCTTATTCGGACATTACACACTTTCGCTTATACGGTCAAAGTGTGGTTTCGCTTTTCTGTCACATATTTGTGAACGTACAAGCTGTTTTCGCTCATAGGAACTTTGACTGATTTCGCTTATCAGTCAAAATAGCTGACATTTCGCTTTTGTGTCATTGTTTTTCAAGATTTCGAAAATTTTTCTAAGTGATTGTTGATTTTGCAGGTACACTCAAGATGGATGATATTTTCTTGAACCCGTTTAGCGACATGTACGCATTCGCTGGAGATTCCGAAAACGATGATTCTTCGTCTAGCAATGCGAATGAGAATCCACCGAAAGAGAGGAAAAAGGAAGATTGGGAATCGGAAAGTGCCTTCGGAACATTCAATAAACCTCCAAAGCTAATGGCTATTGAGGAATACAGTCGGTGGTCAAGAAAGTTTGAAGACTGGTTGATGGCATCCGCATTTCCCAGCTGGAAGAGTTTGAAAAACGGTTATGAAAATGGAAACAAAAATGGTGAAACTTTAAGATCATCTGATGAAATTGATTCGTTTGTAGCTGAACAAAAGTGTGTGGCTTTGTTGTTTCAGTCCGTCCGGGAGGACATAATCTCATTGATCGATTATTCAAACGCTAAAGACCTCTGGGCAAAATTAGAAAAGAAATGTTTAGGAAGTACTGAAATTGTGAAAAACAAAAGAAAACTTCTTAGAAAAGAGTTTGATCTGTTTGGATGTTTAAAGAACGAGTCAGTTTGTAAAATGATAGAAAGGTTTGGTCATCCGAAGCTGGAATTAGTAAGACATGATATCAGAATTCCTGAAGAAGATCTTATCGACAAATTGTTCGATTCGTTGCCTGACGAGATGGATTGGAGATATTATGCACTGATGCTGAAGAATACCATCAAAGCACCAGAAAAGTTGACATTAGATTTGCTGATTGAGAAACTTGAAAGTCATGAGTTGGAACTGAAGAAGACATACAAAGTCAATCACTCATCTTACCAGCAGAATTTGGATTTGTATTATCCAAAAAGCATGATGCCAAAAGCAACCTCTCCCAAGACTGCGTTTTCTGCTGAGAATGTGTCCACAGCAAGCAAAGAAAGTCATAGTGGTCAAAGCAGTGGAAGTCACAGTGGTTATCACAGTGGATCTTCATCATCTGGAAGTCATTCTGATGCAAAGAATCGTTTTCAATGCAACATCGCAATAGACTTGAAGAATGCTCAGAATTTTGATGAAGAGTCGGCCAAACAACAGATGATCTTCCTAGCATCGGTGTTGGAATCGTATGAAGGGTTAGTAGCTGGGAAGGTAGGCAACACCAATCTGACGAAAGAAGATTATGATTAGATTGATCCAGAGGAAATGGAGCTGATCGATATTCGTTGGGCTATGGCCAGTGCTGTTCGTCGAGCACAGCGTTTCATGGAAATTACCGGCAGGAAGACAATTGGTGGTCCATCTACCAAGCTGGGGTTCGATAAGTCCAAGGTGACATGCTTCAAGTGTAAGCAGAAAGGTCACTTCAAGCGTGAATGCAGAAATGCTTATGCTGATGAGTCGGAGAATCCTTTCAGAGATGATTACTACAAGAAAGCAATATATCATCAGAATAAATCCGAGCCGCCTAGATTGAAGCAGGTTGAAGACAATAGAGAGAAATCTAGAGCTCTTGCAGTGATTTATGATGATGAAGGGTATGAGTGGAGTCAAGAGGTTCTACCGGAGGAAGATGCAGTTGGTTATGCATTCATGGCGAAAAATGATGAACCTATTCTGTGGAAAGACGATAGAACTGAAGAGCAGAAGTATAGATACAAAAAAATGATTGCTGAAAACAAAATCATTAGAATATCTCGTATCTATTCGGAAGCGAAGAGAGCGAGAAGATGGGATCCGGACAGAGAGTGTGTAACAACTCTCATCAAAAGTCATAATTACTAAAGTAATTTGACCAATAGGAAACCCTAATTGAGACACCCAAGTGATTCTGTGCAAACCCTAAAATTTTCATAATTTTCAGAATCAGGATTAGGGCCCCTAAAACTCAGAGGGGGTAAACCCTAGTGGATGATTATCCACTTAAAACTGCTGTCAACATATGAAAATTCGAGATATGTGAGTCAGCTAAGCTAGTCCCACACGTGGCTACTCTATAACCAACTTTTGAACCCTTACGCACCGTATCAAAGTATGGCCTACGATGCGCAGGCTATTTAAAACCCATACGATGCGTAGAGGTGTCTGGTCTACGGTGCGTATGCTTAGCATACGATGCGTAGGGGATGTTTGGCCTACGATGCGCAGGGCTTCTCAAATTTCAGCTATAAATAGCAGACTGTGGCATTCGAAATCTGGACACTTTACGTCGAGAGAATTCTCAATTATACACCGATTTTACTGCTGTATACTTCAATTAACACCCACAGGTCTCTAATTGAAGCTGCAATCAGGGTATTAGCACAATCGCTGCTACGATTCATTGTCCGATTGATCTAAATATCCAATGAATGTTTAAGTGCCGCCCACATTAGGGTTATACTTTATCGTTCGTCATTAATTTGACGGATTGTCGTTAATTCGATAGGTAAAGTATTATACTTTATCGTTCGTTGTTAATTCAACGGATCATCGTTAATTCGATGGGTAAAGTATTATACCTTGTCGTTCATTGTTAATTCAATGGATCATCGTTAATTCGATGGACAAAGTATTGCATTTTGACATTCATTGTGAGAATTTGATCTCGTGAGTTATCGTAAATGCTGGATTGATTACTAACCCCAAATTGTGTGCTTGTTATTGAAATTAGGATAAAAGGCTAATCAGTAGGCTAGGCTCTGCCCGTATAAATCTGCAATGTGAGTCATTCTTCTTTTCTCACAGTTTGTGAGTCATAATATTTCTATCAAATATGTTACAATACTCCAAATTATTTTCAAGGTTATAATTACCGGGACTAAGTCGTGGATATCTTGAATTACTGGTTAGTGGGGTATTGTGCACATTACTAATTTCTCCCATTTAGGTTCATTGACCTACTCGGGATAATCACTGTTGGGTTCATTGACCTACAGGGATAATCGTCACTATTTAGGTTCATTGATCTAAATAGTGGTATGACCATCGTCACCATTGTGACTTGTCACCATTGTGACTTGTCACCATTGTGACGGAATGCCAGATAAAAATAAGATATAAGCCATTGTAATCGCTCTTATGCTGTAATTGATAACTATGCATCATTATGCAAAATAGAATGATTCACTCAGTATTTCCTGCTGACAAAACCTTTTTCAAACATGTTTCAGGTGATCTGTTGTAAATCAGGAAAAGTGCTGTGGAGCATTTCAAGCTTAAGATAGTGGCTCAGTATAAAATAAAGAAATAAATTTTGTAATATCACGCTTTTATAGTAAAAACATACTATTGTAAATTATCGGGGTTTTATCCCGAATTGTGAAATAAAATAATCGGGGAAATTTTTTTTAGCTTTAAACGATCCTGTTTCCGCTGTAAAACTCAATAAAAAAAAAATACCGCAGTATTTTCTGCCGCGGCTCTTGAAACGGGTCAAACCGGGTCATGGGCCGTGACAGAGTGTTATCTTGATGAATATGGAAATATTGCGATCGATAACAAAACTCTTGATCTGGAAGCCATAATCAAGGAGATCAAAGAAGATGATGACTATTGGCAGAATAAATGGTGGGGAACTGGAGACGAGAAGGAGAAAGAAGAGAAAGAGAAAAAGGAGAAAGAGGATTTGGAAAAATCAAAGAAAGTTGATACTGGAGTTATTGACACAACGCAGGAGTTGATTGCTGAGAATCTGAGAAAAATGGCTGACAAAGTGCTGGCTGCTAAGGCACTTGAGGTAGACTCTAACTCCGTGTCTGAGTCAAAAAGCCAGGTCAGTTCAAACTTGTCAACAAATGCGTCAGGTAAACAAATTGATGGAAATGCTGATTGCAAAAATTGTAACAAAGAGTGCAAATTTTGTAACACAGTCACGTATCTCAACGGGAAGAAAGTTGATGATCTGACAGCAAAGGTCAGAAGCGTTGAGAATCAGATTCTTGATCGTGACAAAACAGTTAAAGCTTCAACTGAACAGATAAGAGAATTAACTAGCCAAATTGAAAATGATAAAATTGATCATGAAAAAATTAAACAAGAAAATGAAAAGTTAATTCTTGAAAACCGTCAGATTTCTGAGAAGTTTGAAAAACTCAAAAGCACAATGAAAGATAGTGATGATCGAAATGGTAAAACTTATAAAGAAAATGAACACCTAAAAGCAGTGCTTAGAGTAAAAGAAGAATTAATCAACCAACAACTGGATGAGATCGCTAAACTGAAACTTAAATTTCAAGAGGCTGAAATTGAAAACGAGCGAATCCAGTTGAAGCTTAACAGTTACAGCTCCGCAAGCTTTGTTTTGCAACACATTATTCCCAAACCCATCGGGAAAGACAAAGCGGGCGAAGATGTGTATTCTGATGGAACTGGGGTGGGTTTTCATCAAGTTCCACCACCTGTTCTTGATAACTACACGAAAAAGCAATCAGGGTTGGTTGAAATTGAAGAAGAAAGTGAAATGAATCTTCCGGATTCAATTGATGTCACGTTTACATCTTCCAATGACGATAGTGTCCAAAATGATATTGTAAAAGGTGTTGTTGAAAATGTGCTAAAAACGGATAGTGACACTACTGAGGAAGATGGGTGTTTCTTGGACAAATACATTCCGAAACAAAAGTCCAAGAACAACTTAAATGAAGAATCAAATCTTGTCATGTACAAGATGTTGGGTTCAGATAAGTTGTTTTCGGATTCTGAGTTTCCGATTGAGAATGTAAATGTGAACAAATTGACAAATGTTTTCAAGTTGGTCGAAGTTGAGTTGTCAGAAGTGAACAATCTGAGTCAAACAAAGAGAAAAATGAGTTTTGAGAAAGATAAAGCTTACTACAAGAAATCTGTAGTTCCACCGAGTTTTTATTATAACAATCGAAACAATTGGTCGGGTGGTTATCAGGGGGGTAAGTTTTATCAGAAAAGAAATGTTCCAAACAAGAGGTTTGCTGAAAAGAAAAAGTTTGTGAACAGTTCGAGTTCACTTGCTGATGAAGAGAAAGAGATTTTTTCAAAATCAAATGAAGAGTTCTTTGTGAAAAGAGCTTCACAGGCTCAGTCTGAAGGCACAAGTCGAGTTGTTGATACTCGAACATGTTTCAGATGTAATCAAGTTGGTCACATTGCACGAAAGTGTACCAACGTGAAGCCTAAGACTGAAACTGTGAAGATTCAACAGAAGAAAGTTGACGTGAAGGGTAAAGCACCAATCGTTGTTGAGAAAAAGAGTGTGAAAAATGATAACATCAAAATGAAAAATGAACCTGTAAAGAAAGTGGTAACTAAAAATGACAAATTTTACAAGCGGGTTGCATTATCTCAACAAGTTTGGAAACCAAAAACTGAGAAGAAGGTGAAATCTTCTGAGGATTCAATTCAAATTGATTATGATGCAAATTTTCCACCTCTTAAGGCTGAAAACTTCAAAATTCAAATTGCGAGAGTCAAGGTTACACCTAAGGCTGATGAGGCCTGGGTGGACACCATGTTCAACTAAGCAGTTTGAATTGCCGGAGCTTCCTGGAGTGCGAAGCATGAATCGGCATCTTTATTAAAGTTTAAGTCAAAGTTTGTTTTGTGCAGGATCTTCCAAAACTTGTATCCAAATGGATCATGGATAGTGGAGCTTCAAGACATATGACAGGAAAGACTGCGTTGCTGTATGATGTGAGAAATATCAATGGTGGTTATGTAGGATTTGCTGGTCACAAAGGTGGTAGAATTATTGGTGAAGGAACGTTATCCAACGGGATTGTGACGTTTGAGAGAGTTAACTACATCACTGAGCTGGAGAACAATCTGCTGAGTATCTCGCAGATCTGTGACAATATGTATACTACTCACTTCACTGATAAAGAATGTTTGATCTTGAAACCAGGATTTGTTATTCCTGAAGAATGGATTATTATGCGGGCACCTAGAGTGAATGATTTATATGTGTTAGATATGAGTGTAGCAACTACATCTACTGGTCAAGCACATTGTTTTGTGTCTAGAGCAACTGAGAAAGAATCGAGATTGTGGCACCGAAAGATGGGGCATATACATCTTAGAAAAATGAATCACTTGGTGCACAATGATTTAGTTCTTGGTGTTCATGTCAAAGGTTTTCATCTGGAAGGGGAGTGCATTAGCTGTGTTAAAGGCAAGCAGATGAAAAAGTCACACCCTTCAAAGTAAGTCAATTCAGTTTCGAGACCTCTGGAAAGACTTCACATGGATTTGTTTGGTCCTGTGAATGTCAAAAACAGGAGATTACTACTGTTTGGTCGTTACTGATGATTATTCCAGATTTTCGTGGGTTTCTTTCTTGAAGACGAAAGACGAAACGTTTGATAGTTTGATGGCGTTGTTCAAGAAGATTGAGAATTTGTACCAACGGCGTATCAGAAGAATTCGAAGTGATAATGGTACTGAATTCAAGAACAGCAAGATGGAAGAATTTTGTGATGAAAGAGGTATATTGCATGAGTTTAGTGCTCCGTACACTCCGCAGCAGAATGGAGTCGCAGAACGCAAAAATCGGACACTAATCGAGACGGCTAGAACTATGCTCGCAGATTCAAAGTTACCGATAAATTTTTGGGCTGAAGCTGTTTCCGCCGCATACTATACGCTCAACAGGGTTCTCACTGTCAAGAAGTTCAACAAAACATGCTTTGAGCTAATCAATAACCGCAAACCGAATTTGAAGTATCTAGAACTGTTTGGGTCACCCTGTACTGTTATAGAGCTTTTTGGAAAGTTTGGTCCGAAGTGCATTGAGGGAATATTTGTTGGTTATGCAAATCCGATGCGACGTGTCTTCATTCCAAGTGAGAAGCGGATTATTGAAGCTGCAAATGTTGAATGTCAAGGTTATACTATGCCGCCGCAGAATCCTGGTGATTCATGGCGTTATTGTCACACCCTGGCTTTGCGGAAGCGTGGTTAATTTTGGTGTGACTTCTTAATACCATAGCTTAACCATAACAAGCTATATGAATTTAAAAACCATGCAAGTCATCCATTAAGTTTTGAAAATCAAACACAATACCATTGTTTTAACGTACAACCATAACCTTGTTCAGTAGACATTACAACTTATAACATAACATAAACGTGGTTTAAGGACTGTGTCTTGTCCAGGAAAGAGACACATCCCCTAAACCCTGATGACTCCATGACAAGTGCAGCGGAAAACGTTCCATACCGTGCCAGATCCGTTTAATTTCCTGAAATACATGTGAGTTGAAAAATCAACAATAATGTTGAGCGAGTTCATGTGTAAGTGAGTATGTAAAACACTTGTGAGTATAAAAATAGTTGTGGTATGTAGCAGTGTAAGAGGACTTGTGATCACCAATGGTTTGCAAGGCCACTGACATATGTGAAGTGCAAATAGGGAGACTCAAACCTAGCAGATTTCGCCACGGCAAAGTATGTGGACAAAGTCACCCCACGGTCCGTTTCTAGTTTGGCCGGGGGCTGGGCTCGCTACACCCAGATAGATCTACCGCTCCTGTCCCTCGGTCCCTCCATGAGGACTAATGGCCCCATGTTGTTCCTATCCACTCACATGATCGTATAACACCTCCTTACGTTAAACATACCGTTGTAAAGTACTCGTAAATCATAGTAACATGTATTTCACCCCCGCGGTTAAGTAAACTGAAAACAGTTAGAGAAAAGGGGGACATGAACTCACAGTGAATGCGCGTCTCTACCGAGTGTCTCCGAATCGTAAAGCTGTGCGACGACCTACAAGTGCTAATTCTATTAGACGGACGGCCGTGCCTTAGCTTCATGGTTTATGTTCGCGGGAAATAGTTAGACAACTATTTCGTGTTACATTTTGTAAATACTCGGTAGTTAATCTCCTTCCCAAGGATGGGGGATTCAATACATGTGCTTACAAATTTCATCATTAAGTCTCACTTAATCTTTATATATTTCCAACTCCAAAGTATAAGTATTTATCCAAAATACGTTGTTAAATTACGCGTTCATAAATATTTCCGTAATTGTGTAAGTTACGTTTTAACTTACGAGTGGTAATATGATTACCGGTGTAACTTATATGTTTGTGGAAGCGTTTGCAAAGTTTTGGAATCATTAACGCTTGTAAATATTATTTTCACTCTAAAATAATATTTATGTATTTCACAAAATAATCATAAACAGTGTTGAGACAAATATATTTATCACGTTAATCTTTGTGAAAACCCCACCTCCGAATATTTAGTAATAAAGTCTTGGCGAAATTTATGTTTCGAAAATATGTCAAAAATGATTCTAACACTTGTAATGCAAACAAGTTTAAGTGTTAGGTTTTTAGAAAATTTCGCCAGAGTTTCCTCTGTAACTGGAGGTGGCCACGCTTTTAAGCGTATCATTTTCTTTTAATAATCAAATCAACAATTGTTCCCAACAATTTCAAACAACCTTTCAACATGTTAACTAGTCAAATATGGACATAATCGTAAAAATACACAAACTTGTGGTTTGTCTAACAATAAGTAGTAAATCTCTTTACTTTTGGTGGATCTTGTGTGTAAATAATCCGTTTTAGTGAAAACCCCGTTTCTAGAGAATACTTATTCTTACAACTTCTTAGTCACATATGACAAAACTAGTTTCTTGTCGGATCTTTTTATTTCACAAGTGTTTACACACTTGTGGTTTGTAAAATCATGTTTATTAGTACAAGATCTATCCTTTAGAAAACACGATTCTTTTAAAGTGTGGTCCTTCAAAAATACCACTTGCAGATACGTAGATCCGCTAGTTTTAAACACCATTTTACATGTTAAATCACTTTTACACAAGTAAAATATTTTTACACAAGTTTATGCTTTAAATGTGGTAGAGTTTCACCTTTAACCCTTGTATTTAGTAAAAAACGAGCTTATGTGAAGACACATGATCTTACAAAGTCGGGTTAAACGGAGATCCGAGCTACCACATCATAGATCGGGTCTAGATAAACACAAATCTCAAATACTACGACTTTTACACAAGTTACAAGCTATTAACCACCACTTTAGTGTTTTTGCAAGACTTTAAAGCTGGTTTAATTATTAAAGTGCTGTGTTTGGTACTTAAAGTACGTTTTTGGCACATCCGAATCAGTGTATCTTATCCCTAGAGACGCGGTACCATAACCCTTATATTCCTACACTCACTACCAGTGTAGCCAAAATATATGAGGCTCTTAACAGGCCTTAGAGGCAGTGTCTGCCTGATGCTGGTCATATCAGCATGTTCGCCGTGTATCCGTTTAGTGCTACTGTGCTTTTCGTGCATCAAGTTTGTCACTAGGGTTCAGTATGTAATTAATGTAGTGACCGCAAATAAAGTATGATGCAAGTAAGTGCATGTATCAGTATGCAGGTAGCAGTTTATCAGCTAGTTCAAACAAGCACAGTAATCAAGTAGTAATTAATCATTAATTAAGTTGTACGGATACCTGGTTTAGTGCGGGTTGTCACATTCTCCCCCCGTTAAGTAAATTTCGTCCCGAAATTTAAGTTCTGCTTGTAGATGCAGAGTTCTTAGGAAATAAGTGGGGGTATTTCTCTTTCATCCGGTCCTCACGTTCCCAGTTAAATTCAGGACCATGTCTGGCATTCCAACGAACCTTGACGAGCTTGACACTGCTCCGGCGGGTCTTGTTAACTTTCCAATCCGTGACCTCAACAGGTTCTTCAACGAAGTGGAGCGTGTCGTCAATATGAATCTCGTCGATGGGAATGGCAACGTCAATTTGAGTTGGACTTTTCTTTAGATTGGATACATGAAATGTATCGTGAACACCATTCAGTTCAGCAGGTAGTTCCAACTTGTATGCTACTGTCCCAATTCTTTCCAGAATTCTGAAAGGACCAATGTAGCGCGGATTTAACTTCCCACGCTTTCCAAAGCGTGCCACCCCCTTCCAGGGTGAAACTTTCAACAACACCATTTCTCCGACTTGGAAGTCCACATGCTTCCGGTTTGGATCCGCGTAGGCCTTTTGTCTGTGGCGAGCGGCTTCGATGCGTTTAAGAATTTGCGCGATCTTGTCTGTCGTCTCTTGGACGATCTCGGGACCAGCAAGCTGCCTATCACCTGCGTCAGACCAACATAGTGGTGATCGGCACTTGCGTCCGTATAGGGCCTCAAATGGCGCGACACCAATACTGGTGTGGTAGCTGTTGTTGTATGAAAATTCGACCAAAGGTAAGTGTTTATCCCAGCTACCGCCTAAATCCATAACACATGCTCTCAGCATGTCTTCCAAAGTTTGTATCGTTCGCTCGCTCTGGCCGTCAGTTTGCGGATGGAACGCAGTGCTCAGATTCAATTGTGAGCCAAAAGATTCTTGGAAGGATTGCCATATTCTTGACACAAACCTTCCGTCTCTATCAGAGATGATCGAGAGAGGTACTCCATGACGTGCTACGATCTCTCTCAAGTAAATTTCCGCAAGTTTACTAGTACTGTCTTTCTCCTTGATTGGCAGAAAGTGTGCGGACTTTGTTAGGCGGTCAACAATCACCCAAATCATATCATGGCCTCTTGGCGTTCTTGGCAGTTTTGTAACAAAATCCATTGAGATTTGTTCCCATTTCCACTTGGGAATCTCAGGTTGTTGCAGAAGTCCCGAAGGCTTCTGGTATTCCGCCTTGACCTTAGCGCACGTTAAACATTTGCTCACGTAAACAGCAACGTCGCCTTTCATCCTAGGCCACCAATAGTAATCCTTGAGATCTTGATACATCTTATCTGATCCAGGGTGGATAGAGTACCGTGACTTGTGCGCTTCGTCGAAAATAGCTTCCCTTAATCCACCAAACAGAGGAACCCAAATCCTTTTCTCAAAACATAACGTTCCTTCCTCGTTTGGTACCAAAAGCTTCTCCATTCCACGGAGATATTCTTCCTCAAGGTTTCCCTCCTTGAGAGCTTCCTTTTGTGCAGCGCGAATGCGCAAGGAAAGATCGGTTCGTATAATCATTTCCAAAGCTCTAACCCTTATGGGCTTGATTCTTTCTTTACGACTTAGGGCATCGGCGACTACGTTCGCCTTCCCTGGGTGATACTTTATCTCGCAGTCGTAATCGTTCAATAATTCAACCCATCGTCTTTGCCTCATATTCAACTCCTTCTGGTTGAATATATGCTGTAGGCTTTTGTGATCTGTGAAGATTGTGCACTTCGTACCATACAGATAGTGTCTCCAGATCTTTAAAGCGAAAACCACTGCGCCAAGCTCTAAATCGTGCGTGGTATAGTTCTTCTCGTGCACTTTCAGTTGGCGTGATGCGTAAGCAATGACCTTTTGGCGTTGCATCAACACACAACCCAATCCTTGACGCGATGCGTCGCAGTATACCACAAAATCGTCGGTACCTTCCGGTAGAGCTAAGATTGGCGCGTTGCAGAGCTTATCTTTCAATATCTGAAACGCTTCATCCTGTTTGATTCCCCAATCAAACGTCTTGTCCTTCTGCGTGAGGAGCTTCAAAGGTTGAGCGATTTTCGAGAAATCCTCGATGAACCTTCGATAGTAGCCAGCCAAACCCAAGAATTGTCGAATCTCGGTTGGCGTTGTAGGCGTTTCCCAATTCTTGATTGCCTCGATCTTTGTGGGATCAACATGAATTCCATCCCCATTAACCACATGTCCAAGAAACTGGACTTCGCGTAGCCAAAACTCGCACTTGGAGAATTTGGCGTACAGCTGTTCCTTCTTTAGCAGCTCCAGTATGGTTCTAAGATGCTGCTCGTGTTCAGCCTTCGTCTTTGAGTAAATCAAGATGTCGTCGATGAATACAATCACGAACTTGTCCAGGTATGGCTTGCAAACCCTATTCATTAGATCCATGAATACCGCAGGCGCGTTTGTCAAACCAAATGGCATAACGAGGAACTCGTAGTGTCCATAACGAGTTCGGAAGGCTGTTTTCGGGATACTTTCCTCCTGTATCCTTAGTTGGTGGTATCCAGATCGAAGATCGATCTTAGAGTAACAGCTTGAACCTTGAAGTTGATCGAACAGATCGTCGATTCTTGGCAGAGGATACCTATTCTTGATCGTCAGCTTGTTCAATTCTCTGTAGTCAATACACATGCGGAAACTTCCGTCCTTCTTCTTGACAAACAAGACCGGAGCTCCCCAAGGCGAGAAGCTTGGTCGGATAAAACCCTTGTCTAACAACTCTTGAAGTTGCGTCGACAATTCCTGCATCTCAGACGGAGCAAGTCTGTACGGTGCCTTAGCCACAGGCGCGGCGCCTGGAACTAAGTCAATGTGAAACTCCACTTGCCTCTGAGGTGGCAGTCCGGGTAAGTCTTCTGGGAAGACTTCTGGGTACTCCCTTACGATAGGGATGTCTTCGATCCTTGGCTCGGCAGCCTTCTTGTCCACGATGTGCGCCAGAAAAGCAACACATCCTTTCTGTAAACACTTCCTTGCTTTCAAGCAGCTGATAATCCGCAATGGCGTCTCATGCTTCTCTCCATGAACAACAATGGTCTCACCATCCTCGGTTGGAATACGAAAAACCTTTTCGTGGCAAACTATCTCAGCTTTATTGCCCGATAACCAATCCATCCCTACTACCACGTCGAAACTTCCCAATTGGACTGGTAGTAGATCCAAAGCAAACTCACGTTCTCCTAATTCAATCACACAGCCTCTGATAACATCATTGGCTTCTACCAACTTTCCATTAGCCAATTCGATTGCGTAGGGGATGTCTAACTTATTAGCGGCTAGCCCAAGTATATTCTTAAATTCTAGTGATACGAAGCTATACTCGGCACTAGTATCAAACAGAACAGATGCATAGCGTTGATTTACAGGGAACGTACCAGTGACAACGTTGGGATCCTGGCGTGCTTCCCGTGCACCGATCTGGAACACCCTTCCACGGGCTTGGTTCAATCCCGGGCAATCCTTCTTGAAGTGCCCAACGTCACCGCAATGAAAACATCCTAATCTTTTTCCACTTCCCGCACCATCCCCAACTGGCGGGTTGTCTTGATTGGCAGTTCCGGCTTGATTTGCATTGTAGCCTCGATTATTCCCTTGTGGGCGATTTCCCAAACCACCACGATTACCGTTTCTATTCATATATCCTCCCTGGCCTCCCCGGCCCGCACTAGCCCAACATGATTCCTTTGAGTGGCCCGGTTTTCCACAAGATTCACAAACTCTTACGTTGCAATGGCCAGTATGGTGGCGTTGGCAGTTGTTGCATTTGGGCTGGGTGCCCTGGTACCCTTTTCCTCTCTTGGTACTGCCAGCTGATTTTCCTTTCTTTACTGCCATACTGACGCCTTGTTTGAAGTTTGAAAACTTCCTTTTGTTATCTCCTGAGGACTCAACGTGAGTCTCTGTCTTCTTTGCCTTGACTTCATCAAACTTGTTTAGACGAATCGCCTCCTCGGTGAGAGCCACGCTCAAATCAATGGCTTCCGTGATAGTCGCTGGTTTGGAGGAGGTTACCATGCTTATTATTTGGGGAGCCAAACCCCAAATGAAGCGCTCGATTCGCTTGTATTCTGGCGTAACCATGTAAGGAACCACTTGAGATAAGTCGTGAAACCTCTGGACGTATTCTGCAACCTTCGGTCCATCCATCTTTAGGTGCCAAAATTCAGTCTCCAACCTTTGAATTTCTGCGCGGGAACAGTACTTCTTGTGCATAAGCTCTTTCAGCTCTGCCCAGGTCAGTGCGTAGGCGGCAGCTTCGCCTAACGTCTGGACTTGTAAGTTCCACCAAGATAGGGCTCCGTCTAGAAACAGCCCTGAGATGTAAGTGACCTGCTGGTCGAGCGCACATTTGCTCATGCGGATGGTGGAATCAGTCTTCTCGGCCCAACGAGTAAAAGCGATAGCGCCTCCGGTGCCATCGAAGTTGGTGGGCTTGCAGTCTAAGAACTGCTTGTATGTGCACCCTGCACATTCATTGCAACATGTGATAGATATTAGCTTTCTTGCTAAGGAAATCCGTTTAGGTCATGGTATGTCTTAATGACTTAAATATTACCATGTGGTGGATTATTGTTGCCCTGGTTAATACTTCCGCTCGTTCCGGGCTGAGATGCTGCATACTGTGCTATGGCAGCGGCAATGATTTGTTGTAGTTCTGCCTCGTTAGTGGGCATGTTTGGTTCGCGTCTTGGCGGCATCTTCTAAAAGATGGTTTAAGTTGGTTAGGCCATAGTAAGGCTCCGTTGTTATAATACGTAAATCAGTTCGTAATATAGTGTACGTATATAACGGTAGTAATAGTATAATCACATAACATCTCATGTTATCACACATCACAATTATCAATCACACAACATCCCATGTCATAAAGTATAAACAAGTAATCAAGCGAATCCAAATATGGTGAGAAAACTGCGATTGCCATATAAATGAGACCACATCGTAAGTGTATACATACAATCATCAATCACTAGGGGCTACATAACCCCCGTCAAAAGCTACATCAGTATCAATACAACATCAAGTACATAACAAAAGTCAAGTCATAACGTAGTCTCCCCAAAATGCTGTGCAGTCAAAAAGCAATCGCCGCCTTCTCACTTCGCCTACCCAAGTGGCACCGATGAGCTCTAAGCAGATGGTGGTGGAGGAGGAGGAAAATGGGTATAAAGCAAACGGCGCAACTGTAACCAGTCCGCCTCCATCGCCTGCTGTGTGCGAATAATGGAAGCAATCTGCTGCTCCAAGGTAGTAAGACGAACAGCATAGTCAGGGGGTAAAGGTCGAGACGGCTGTAACGGAGAGGGTGCCCGGCCATGGCACTGACATGGCTACAGCTGGGCTCTCTCCAACTCCTGTAGTCGCTGCTCGTGCGACTCATGCTGGTATACAAACGACATCAAAACATCCTCAATGGTGTGTCCCACGTAGGACCGGTGGTATGGATCAGTGGGTGGCATAGGGGAAAATGGTGCCCACAGTAGTGGCTCACGTGTGGGATCAAAGGGTGCCACACCAAAAGGAGCTGTAGTGGGTGGAACAAAAGGAATCTGAGGCATGAAAGGCATGGGCATCGGTACATGCCCATCAGGGTGAGCTGAAGAACCCTCTCCAGGCCCTGCTGGAGGTATAAACATAGGAACCTGAAATGAAAAGTCAACATGTGGTGCAACAGGAATCTGTGGAGGAAATGGTGGAACGTCCTCGTCAGCCGGTATCCAACCGTGCTGTGCGGACTCATCCGATGGATCCATATGTGCCGCGAATAGTGCATGTCCGGGCTCTAGGGGAACGGGATCAAATAAGGGAGCAACAACAGGGTAAACAGGTGCAAGGTGCTCTATAGGGTGGTCAGCAGGTATATCACCAACGGGCAAAGGAACAACGAGATCAACAGCAACATGATCGCCCTCAATCACAGGAACATCTACAAGGAGATCAGCAACAACAGGCTCAAAAGGGATATCAGCATGTACTAGGTCATGCTCTGGTATAGGGTCTAGAGCGGCTGCCTGCTCAGGAGCAACGACAGGCTCAAAGTCATCAAACGCCATCTCAAACTCAAAATCTGGGTCAATAGGATCAAATAGGTCAACAGGGTCTGCCGGATCCTCCATAAACTGGTCCATGGGAACAAACTCTAAGTCGCGATCTGGGTCGAACCCTGGGGGAAACATAGGATCGGAATCCCCCTCATCATCATGGTCAAAAGCGAAACTGGGGATAGGGGCGACAGAAGATGCATGATCAGGATCTGATCCATAAGAGAAGTGCTGCGCACTCTGGACATGTGTGGGTACAGAAGCCACAGACTCAAAGGAGTCCGCGACTGGGGAATGAACAGGTGACTCCGCGACGGGAGCGTCCGCGATCAACAAGGGATCGGCAGCAGGAAGGGCCTCGCCCTGAGCATCATCCTCGAAAGGCTCCTCCTCAGACATATCGACGTCGTCCTCCTCATCGTCGATGGGTAAATCATAAGCTGGGTACGCAGCCAGCGGTATAGGAGCAGGGATCAGTGCTAATGGTAGATCCCCTGCGATAGGACCATCTGCGAGCTCGCCAGCACCGTCAGGTAGTGCAAAGGGCTGAAAATCGTCCTCGTCTGTGCTGGTGAAGTCGGACGTATAAACCTCGTGCTCCGATGACTCAATGTCGTCTGAAACGATAGGCCTAGGGCCTGTGGTGCCTGAACCACCAGTGCCTGTAGAATCCATGTGTCTGTAACATATACACAAACATGTACAAATTGTCAATCATATAATCAAATAGTCACATAAGTCATCAAGCAAGCATTCAAACCAACACTTCTAGTCCCACTAGCCAACACTCCTAGTCCCACTAGCCAACACTCCTAGTCCCACTAGCCAACACTCCTAGTCCCACTAGACAACACTCCTAGTCCCACTAGCCAACACTCCTAGTCCCACTAGACCGAACCTCAGCCTCCCAGACTGAGCCTAGAATAATGAATAAAATGTGCTCAACATTTGTTTGTAAAAAGTTGTGGATCTGGACTTAAGTGGTATGCAGTAAAATGTTTTCGTGAGAGCCCTAGTGATCATAGTCTAGACTCGAGAGAGAATCCTAGTTCGCTATGATCAGAGCTCTGATACCAAGCTGTCACACCCTGGCTTTGCGGAAGCGTGGTTAATTTTGGTGTGACTTCTTAATACCATAGCTTAACCATAACAAGCTATATGAATTTAAAAACCATGCAAGTCATCCATTAAGTTTTGAAAATCAAACACAATACCATTGTTTTAACGTACAACCATAACCTTGTTCAGTAGACATTACAACTTATAACATAACATAAACATGGTTTAAGGACTGTGTCTTGTCCAGGAAAGAGACACATCCCCTAAACCCTGATGACTCCATGACAAGTGCAGCGGAAAACGTTCCATACCGTGCCAGATCCGTTTAATTTCCTGAAATACATGTGAGTTGAAAAATCAACAATAATGTTGAGCGAGTTCATGTGTAAGTGAGTATGTAAAACACTTGTGAGTATAAAAATAGTTGTGGTATGTAGCAGTGTAAGAGGACTTGTGATCACCAATGGTTTGCAAGGCCACTGACATATGTGAAGTGCAAATAGGGAGACTCAAACCTAGCAGATTTCGCCACGGCAAAGTATGTGGACAAAGTCACCCCACGGTCCGTTTCTAGTTTGGCCGGGGGCTGGGCTCGCTACACCCAGATAGATCTACCGCTCCTGTCCCTCGGTCCCTCCATGAGGACTAATGGCCCCATGTTGTTCCTATCCACTCACATGATCGTATAACACCTCCTTACGTTAAACATACCGTTGTAAAGTACTCGTAAATCATAGTAACATGTATTTCACCCCCGCGGTTAAGTAAACTGAAAACAGTTAGAGAAAAGGGGGACATGAACTCACAGTGAATGCGCGTCTCTACCGAGTGTCTCCGAATCGTAAAGCTGTGCGACGACCTACAAGTGCTAATTCTATTAGACGGACGGCCGTGCCTTAGCTTCATGGTTTATGTTCGCGGGAAATAGTTAGACAACTATTTCGTGTTACATTTTGTAAATACTCGGTAGTTAATCTCCTTCCCAAGGATGGGGGATTCAATACATGTGCTTACAAATTTCATCATTAAGTCTCACTTAATCTTTATATATTTCCAACTCCAAAGTATAAGTATTTATCCAAAATACGTTGTTAAATTACGCGTTCATAAATATTTCCGTAATTGTGTAAGTTACGTTTTAACTTACGAGTGGTAATATGATTACCGGTGTAACTTATATGTTTGTGGAAGCGTTTGCAAAGTTTTGGAATCATTAACGCTTGTAAATATTATTTTCACTCTAAAATAATATTTATGTATTTCACAAAATAATCATAAACAGTGTTGTGACAAATATATTTATCACGTTAATCTTTGTGAAAACCCCACCTCCGAATATTTAGTAATAAAGTCTTGGCGAAATTTATGTTTCGAAAATATGTCAAAAATGATTCTAACACTTGTAATGCAAACAAGTTTAAGTGTTAGGTTTTTAGAAAATTTCGCCAGAGTTTCCTCTGTAACTGGAGGTGGCCACGCTTTTAAGCGTATCATTTTCTTTTAATAATCAAATCAACAATTGTTCCCAACAATTTCAAACAACCTTTCAACATGTTAACTAGTCAAATATGAACATAATCGTAAAAATACACAAACTTGTGGTTTGTCTAACAATAAGTAGTAAATCTCTTTACTTTTGGTGGATCTTGTGTGTAAATAATCCGTTTTAGTGAAAACCCCGTTTCTAGAGAATACTTATTCTTACAACTTCTTAGTCACATATGACAAAACTAGTTTCTTGTCGGATCTTTTTATTTCACAAGTGTTTACACACTTGTGGTTTGTAAAATCATGTTTATTAGTACAAGATCTATCCTTTAGAAAACACGATTCTTTTAAAGTGTGGTCCTTCAAAAATACCACTTGCAGATACGTAGATCCGCTAGTTTTAAACACCATTTTACATGTTAAATCACTTTTACACAAGTAAAATATTTTTACACAAGTTTATGCTTTAAATGTGGTAGAGTTTCACCTTTAACCCTTGTATTTAGTCAAAAACGAGCTTATGTGAAGACACATGATCTTACAAAGTCGGGTTAAACGGAGATCCGAGCTACCACATCATAGATCGGGTCTAGATAAACACAAATCTCAAATACTACGACTTTTACACAAGTTACAAGCTATTAACCACCACTTTAGTGTTTTTGCAAGACTTTAAAGCTTCAAAATGTATGTTTACGATGTTTATCCGACAATATTCCTTTTAACCACTTTAGATATGTTCAAGAACGAGTTTTAAACAATATACCTCTAGCTCAAGGCTAGGGAAGAATCTTGACGAAAATCGCGTGGATAAAAGCTAACGGTAGAGGTCCTTCGTGTTCCGCTTGCTCCGAGGCTCCTAATACGTGATCCTTGAAGTGTGATTGATATTGGAATTGCAAGAGCTAGACTTGAAAGTATGATGGTGATGAGAGTGGGGTTCGGCCGAGAATAGGAGGGAACAAGGGAGAGTGAGTTTTGGTCTTTGAGTGTTATGTTATGTGAAAGATCACAAGTGTAACTCCAAGATCTTATAGGCAATTAGGAAGTGATTAACCATTGGGTGCAATGCTATCTAGATTTTAGACAAAGGGAAATTAAATAATCAAGCTTGTACCATCATGTCCCCCATACATGGGGACGGTTGTAAGGTGGGGGGGGGGTCCCTTGGTTCGAAATCAACTAGTAGTTAGGGAGTTTAGTTTGGTTAAATAAGTTAACTAAGTATTTAACTTAGTTAGTTGTATGTTATGCGTTATGACGGGTGTTAGGGTAATCAGGGACCCTAACTAGCTCAGAAAAATATAATTAGTGAAAATATTAATATTTTCATGTTCTGGGTAAAGTCCGGTTGTTCGGTAGGATAGTAATCCGTTAAAGCCTTTTGTAACGCTTTAAAGTGTCGTTATTAACATTTTTAGTGACACAATTTGTTTTCCCGACACTTTAGAAAGTGTCTAGTAATATTTTCTCATGTTCTGGCACTTTATTAGTCAGCTAGAAGCTGGTTTAATTATTAAAGTGCTGTGTTTGGTACTTAAAGTACGTTTTTGGCACATCCGAATCAGTGTATCTTATCCCTAGAGACGCGGTACCATAACCCTTATATTCCTACACTCACTACCAGTGTAGCCAAAATATATGAGGCTCTTAACAGGCCTTAGAGGCAGTGTCTGCCTGATGCTGGTCATATCAGCATGTTCGCCGTGTATCCGTTTAGTGCTACTGTGCTTTTCGTGCATCAAGTTTGTCACTAGGGTTCAGTATGTAATTAATGTAGTGACCGCAAATAAAGTATGATGCAAGTAAGTGCATGTATCAGTATGCAGGTAGCAGTTTATCAGCTAGTTCAAACAAGCACAGTAATCAAGTAGTAATTAATCATTAATTAAGTTGTACGGATACCTGGTTTAGTGCGGGTTGTCACAGTTATCATTATGACAAACTGTGGGATTCGTTTGACATGAGAGAAGAATCAGAGGATGATGAAGATTTCTTTGATGAGTTGGATATTTTGCGCGAATATGAGTCACAGCTAAGGTTCCCAGCTGAGTATTCTAGAAGACCTCGGGAAACTTCAAATGATGATGAAGCAGGTCCGAGTAATGTTGGTGAACATGATGATGTCCAACAGAATGAAGTTGCTCAGGATAATCAGTCGGAACAGAATGATAATCAAGAAGCTAAAAACATGCCAGTCTTTGATCATGGTGATTCAGATTCTGAAGGGGAGCAAATTCAGATTTCAAGTCAAACAAACCAAGTTGGTGAACAAGATGCAGAGCAGAATGTTACTAATCTGGAGGGCAATGTGGATGTTCCAAGTGAAGTGATGCCACGAACTTTTTCATATCATCCAGAGGAGTTGATCATAGGAGAATTGCAGACAGGCGTTCGCACTCGAAGACAGATTGATAAAGGGCTTACATGTTTTTATACAAAAGTTGCTCCTTTGCAAACTGAATTCTCATTGAGTTGTTTTATCTCGCAGGTTGAACCAAAAACTTACAAAGAGGCGCTTACAGAAGATTCTTGGGTCAATGCAATGCAGGAGGAACTTAGTCAATTTGAGAAATTAGGAGTGTGGAAGTTAGTGGATTTGCCAGATGGTCAAAGGAAGATTAACACCAAATGGGTGTTCAAGTGCAAGAGAGACGATAGAGGAGTTGTAATTCGTAACAAAGCTCGACTCGTTGTTCAGGGTTTTAGTCAACATGAAGGGATTGATTTTACAGAAGTTTATGCTCCTGTAGCACGACTAGAGGCAATCAGAATTTTCCTTGCATTTGCGTCTTGGAAGAACTTCAAAGTATACCAGTTAGATGTAAAATCGGCTTTTCTTTATGGGAAGGTCAAAGAGGAGGTTTATGTCGGACAGCCACCGGGCTTCACCGGTCCAATCCATAAAAACAAGGTCTACTTATTAGACAAAGCACTGTATGGTTTACACCAGGCCCCGAGAGCTTGGTACGAGACTTTGTCTCAACACCTACTAGCCAACAAGTTCATTCGTGGAAAAGTGGATGCCACTCTCTTCACTAAAGAGGTCGGCGGTCATCTTCTGATAGTTCATATTTATGTGGACGATATAATTTTTGGGTCGACAAATGAAAGTCTATGCAAAGATTTTGAATCAGTGATGAAGCAAAAATTCGAAATGTCATCAATGGGGGAGATGAAATTCTTTCTGGGATTACAAGTTGAACAACTTCCTGAGGGAATTTTCATTCATCAGACAAAGTACGTTCATGATATTCTAGAGAAATTTGGGATGTCAAGTTCTACTCCAGCTGCTACCCCACTTGCAACAAATCATGGGATTCACCCAGATCTCACCGGAGACAGGGCTGATGAAACGTTTAACCGATCCATGATAGGTTCTTTAATGTACCTAACTGCTTCACGTCCTGATATCATGTACCCAACGTGCCTCGCAGCAAGATTTCAATCTAACCCGAGAGCATCGCACATGATTATTGTGAGGAGGATATTGCGCTACCTGAAAGGAACTCCTTCATTGGGGTTGTGGTATCCTAGAAAAGGCGATTTTATGCTCAAAGGGTATTCCGATTCGGATTTCGGATGCTGCAAAGTCAATTCAAAATTAACAACTGCAGGATGCCAGTTCTTTGGTTCTAGATTGGTTACCTAGCAGTGTAAGAAACAAACGTCTGTGGCGCTATCTACATGTGAAGCGGAGTACGTTTCTGCTAGCAGTTGCTGCTCTCAGATCCTGTGGATACAGCAACAGATGCGCGACTACGGTTTGCAGTTTCTTAACACACCTCTTTTTGTTGATAATGAGGCCGCAATAAATATAACAAAGAATCCAGTACATCACGCTAAAACTAAACGCATAGAAATTCGTCATCATTTTATTTGTGATTGCTTTGAGAAAAAGTTGATACGAATTGAGAAAATCCACACTGACGAACAGAAAGCAGATTTACATACCAAAGCTTTTGATAAAAATCGGTTTCAATATTTGTTAAAATTGAACGGTATGAAGCTTCTTTCGGTGTTGGATGGAATTGTGGGCGTTGATGAGAGTACTGTTGCGGATGAAGACGAGAAACAATCTGCAATGGTTTGTCGATTTTTTACTTATTTTGGTATTTAGGGGGAGTAGATAGATGTATATAGATATATTTTCAGAAAATACAAAAATAGTAAAAAATGTAAAAATTCAAAAACATGATAAAATCTGAAAAAGAGCTTGTGTATATAGGGAAAATGATAGTACATCGGCTAGACAATTACAGTATGCTAAAGATTTGTAAAGTTTAAATGAGTTAAACAATCTCGCTAATGATGTGTCGATAGGTTTTCGCACATTTAGTAGATTTATTCGGGATATAAACCTAAAATTTCAAAATTGTGAAATTTGTGGGGAACAGTACTTGGATATATAGGTAACCCCTGAAATCTCGTTTGAAAGGTCTCATAATCTAATATACTAGGTCTTTATACTCAATGATGTTTGGGGTATTATTCCGGGACTTCTGCTGAATGGAAGTTCTGACCTAGTCCTTGGATAATACCTTCCGTAATGCTTGAAACATAGCATAAACCCTCAGCATACCGATGAAACAATAAAATTGATAGTCGCTGCTGTTGTAGCTAAAAGATCCTCTAAAGGGGACATACCGTAAAGTTGAAGCCGATATCTCTCTGCATATACGGAAGTATCGACCTGAGATCCCTCGGCCCTAGCATTACCTAATTTATGTACAGATATCATTGTAGTATACTCACCTGTAAGACTGAATATTGGGATTCTGGATACGGGAGTATATTCAAGAGGTGGGACACATGAATGAGCTTAGTTCATAAGACATCTAATTCGTTTCCTGAGTAAATTGAAATTTGTGTGAGAATTTAAGATGGATCAGTATATCGACAATCGAGGTGAATTGTTTAAGTCTGAGTATGAAATGAAGCTTAACGGTACTTGTAATTTGTCTGATAGCTGATATGATTCCCTGACACGCTCGCCAAAAATATATTTGTAAATAGTTTACTTTATTTACTTTCTGCAATTTAAGTTTTCTGCATTTCATTTCTTAGTTTAGAACACTTTATAAAATCCAAAAAGATTTTATTTCTGTTTTATTTTCCGACAAACCAAAGTGGAGAGTTGATTGTTGGATTCTCAGATGTTGAAGCAGATGCAGGAGATTCTGGACTGAAGAATGAGGAGAGCTTATTTTGATAGAGTTTGAATTTTTGAAAAGTCAAAAACAAGTTCATTAACTTAATACTTGTTATTTTCAGAAAATGTTTGAAAATGTTTTCAAAATCAGTTTGATTCGTCAAATGATCAATCAAGGTCATTAAATTGAACTTGGTAGATTAATTTAGTAATCAGGGTCATTAACTTGGACTTGAATACTTGAGTGGATTTCTAAAACTGATTGAGTTTGTGATTTATTGTTGAAAAGATAGTCTGTAATGATTGATGTTTGAGACACAGGTTTTGGACTTCATCATTCTCATGGAAGCTAAATGTCAAAGCTTGAACCAGATAAAGACCTCAGATTCTAGCATATTGAAAGGGGGAGTCTGTGAAAGAGGGAGTCTGGATCAATGATCAAAGGGAATGTTGAAGATGGAGCTAGGACAAGATCATGAACCTGTGAAGATAGAGTTGTTTATGATGAAAAGACAGAGAGTTGGAGAAAAGACCAAGACTGAAGACTCGGAGCTGAAGACTTCGTCAACATCCAAGGGGGAGTCTGTTGGTGCACAGAATGTCTGTTGACTTCGTATATATCAAGTCTTAAGTCAAGATTATCAACATAGGGTTTTTGAAAGTCAAAATTAGATTATTATGTTGATGTTTCGCTTATATGTACATGTTAGAGTAGGTTTCGCTCATAAGGTCAGTTTAGAGGTTTCGCTTATAAGGCATCTTAGGGGTTTCGCTTATGTGACATGACATTGGAGCGAAACCACATAGGTTATATATAGGTAGTAGGAGCGAAACCTTGTCATTCAGTTGTGTACTCTGGAGCGGAACCTTGTCTTGCTTTCGGTAATAGAACTCTGTCAAAATTGATTCAAAAAGCATCAATAAAGAAGGAATTGAAAGAGGAAAGCTGTTGTTACTTTGCGTGTACTGATTCCGCCTTTATACGTGAAGATGAACGTCCTTGACTGACTTTTCAGGGTCGGAACATGGTCCAACACAAAGCCTTCCCGAAAACTCGCGAAAAAATTTAGGCCTCGGGCATAAAAAAGAATTGGGTCCAACGTTGTGGTTAAGGGGAAATGAATTAAAAAAAATAAAACTTTAGTGGTGAAGCTGAGACTTGAACTTGAGACCTTTACATCATCTTGGGATGGTTTTTTCCATTACACCACCAACACTTTTTTGCATGATAAACGGATGAATATACTAAATATATAATTTAATAAATATATAGAAGCTTATAAAGATTTTTCAGACCCTTTGAAAATTTGGACCTTGAACGTCGACACGGATTGACCGGCCCAAAAGCCAGCCCTGCTATAATTCTTTTAAACAACATATGTGTATCCTACTATTGATAACAAAAAATAATTTAACTTTAGGTGTTAAATATTGTGAAGATTTCAAGAAAAATGAAGTAGCTACATATAAGGTTAAAGATACAAAGTACAAAATTTAAGAGTAGATAAGAAAACTTGTTAGTTTCAACTACCAGGAAAATATTCGAAGGATTAAAAGAACGTATGGATTATTCTCACACCCCTATAATCTTATACAACCCATATAGAATGCTTATGGACTATTCTCACACCTCTATAACCTTATACGGACCGTATAGAATGCTTTTGTACAAAAATAAATGTAGTGGAATGTTTTTTTGTTTTACATGTATACGGTCCGTATAACATTATACGAGCCGTATACAAGTGTATACGAGCAATATAATGTTATACAACCAAATGTGTTTATTTTTGTGAGGTTTTGGGTTTTTAAGCTGTATACGAGCCATATAAAGTTATACGGCCCGTATAATTTTTTTTGTATAAAACCGAACAACCGTTTAATAAGTTTTAGTAATTCTTTAGATAGCGTTTTCAGTATCCGGAGTTTGTTGGGTGGCGACGACGGTGGGTTGTTGGTCACATATTCGTGAGTTGCAGTTTGGAAAGATGACCGAATAGAGTGTCACACCCCAACCGATGACGGAAACATCGGGGCATGGCACTGAGCGAAACAGATTGTCAAGAGAAATTCCATAACAACTAAATTACCGGATAGTTAATATTATGTCCCATACCATAACCCATTAAGTAACCAATTATTACAGACATAGATATCTCAAAACAAAACATTGTTCCGACAACTCAGATTTAAATAAATCAATTGTCTTTGTTTCTAGACTCTCATTCCTACTTGATTCCACAATAGCAGGTAAAGTACAACATCCTAAGCACCTGTCACATACGTTAAAATAGAGGTCAATACACATAGTGTAAAGGTGAGCATACAAGTTTAATAGTAATAGTAGAGTTCGAAAGCGTTTAAGCATAACAAGCATGGAACATGTATAATGTGAAGCTAGTAGGTTATCGACAATGAAATATGCACATACAAGACTGCGAGTTGTAGAATGCGCAACACATATCACCACTGTGACACGTGAAGAGGTAACCTTAACAACCCCTATCCACGACAGGTGTTGAGTCCAAACTATAGTACTATCGTTGCTAAGGCGTCAGGCAGCAATCACTGTGTTAACATAACATACAAGCATTCATTGAGTAACACGTAACATACAAATAAGGTCAGCGTATAAATAGTGTTTGCGTTGTGTGATCGATGTGATTTAGAATAAGTAACGTATGTAACACCCAAAAGTGCGTAAAGCAAAAAAGGATCGAGTATACTCACAGCGATGGAAGTTAATGGATTGAAGGGAGCGCTAGAGTGATTAGCCTGAACAGTTAACGGTAGCATAAGAGAATGAACAACACGTAAAACGGTGCAAGGTGAGTAAGTGTCGAATGGTAACCCGATCGGATGGCAATCTGATCGGATGGTCGTTCGATCGGATGTCAACCCGTTTGGATGGTCATCCGATTGGATGGCCATTCGGTCGGATTGACATTCATTTGGGAAGGATGTGTTTGTGTATGATGGCTTTGAAGTTTTTGTTGTGGCATTTTGAAAACAGAGAAGTATCTCTACCCTTCAGGTCAATCGATATAACAGTCGTTCGATCGGATAGCAATCCGATTGGCAGGACACTTAGTGAGAACAAGTTCACAGCAGGGTGGTCACTCAATCGGATAACAATCCTATCAGATGGCAATCCGTTAGAAACTGATGTTCTTTAAAAAATTATGAAAATGATTAAGTGTGGAACCAAGTGCAATCCGATCGGATTGCAGTTCGATCGGATGGCAATCCGATCGGACGGCAATCCGTCCCAACGAATCTGATTGCCTTGACTTGATTATTTTGAAAGTTTTGCGGTTTTTTCGAGACGGTATAGTAACATACTAAACAACGGAAACTCGTCAAGTCCCCAGTCGCCCGATCGAATAGGAATCACCCTAATTCAACCAGTGGACTGTTCTTTGACGGTTTTCATGTTTACTCCAGAATCGGTTGTCTCTTCGATAGAAATCAGATCTCAGCCGACACTTCACTAAGAAATGAATAGAAGACCAGAATGAGCTCCGATTCTATCGGTTTTGAGTTCATTGAGTGTAAAAGAGTTGAAAGAAAGTTAGAAACCATCTTTCAATCCTTTTAACCTTGAAAATGTTTCGATCTATGTGAAATCGTTGTGAAATCATGTGGAAATCCTTCAGATCTAAGTTGTTCTTGGTGGAATAAAGCCAAATCTTGAAGTTCATAAGAACTCCATGATGACATCATCCTAAAACACCTCAAATCCATTGATTTCACGGTTACAAGGTAAGATTCAAAGGTGAAAAAGATTTGAGTTGAAAACTTACAAGAATCGCGAGAAATCGAGAGAAAGAGGGCCTTAAGCATGCTGGTCGAATGAGGGAGAGCTGTCACATCACAAGTGATGTGACAGGGGGTATTTATAGGTTGCCAAAAATGGAAAGTGGGAGCAAGTGTCGGATAGCCCATCGATCGGATGGCAATCCGATCGTATGGCAATCCGATCGGACGACCATTCGATCGAAGTGGTCCGACGAGTTGAGCTTCGGCGTTTCGTTTTACGTGTTGAGCGTTGCGATGCGTTTCGAGTGAGCGATGCGTTAGTATTAACCATTAGTTACACAAATAACCTAGCTACTATATCTAACATAGAATCACTATTTATAACTTGCATTTAGCGTTGCGATGCGATAGAATTGCGATTGCGATTAAACACCTCAACATAAACATAACATGCACAAGTAACACATAATAGCACACACACGTAAAACAATATCCAGAACACGTAATTCGAGTTGCGAATGCAATGGCGTTGCGGTTTGCGATAAGTCGATTAGCGATTAAACATGCGATCAAACATCGATTATTAATAGATACTCCACATAATACAACTAAAGCGAATAAATAAAAAGATTCGATTACAAGTCATTAACGTACAATCAATAGTTAAGCAAGGAGTGACAGATCGCAATTAGCAATCTTTTCTTCTTTTGACTTTGACTTTCCAAAAAGCGGGTTGTTACAGCCTCCCCTAATTTAGGAAATTTCGTCCTGAAATTTAAGAAGTAGGCGTGTTAGGAAACTTTATTTGTAAGTATTGAAGAAAAACACAATCAACTGGATCTATGAAGAGATCACAGTCCTGAAGATCACGAACTAGAAAAAGAAGATCAGATGGGACAACCAGAATACATAGCATCTACTTCAAAGAATCATAAGTTGATCAAGAGCTGAAATGGATTATCAGAAAAGGTCATTTCTGATGGATCTGATGATATTTCTGATGAAATATCATCAGTATCTGACGATTCTGATCATCAAGGATTTTCTGATGATTTGTTCATCAGAATTTCTGATGAAATAACCCACTTGTCTGAAATTGGCTCTGTCCTGCCACACTTACCGAAGCAAGTTGACATTAAATGATATCATGATGAAAAAGGCAACTTGAACGTTGGAATCAATGAATATGTCAATTGGCTACTTTTTGCAGGAATTATTGTATGAATAAACTATTGTTTATTCATACAAGCCGTCTATAAATAGAAGGCTCAACCAGGAGAAGCAAAGTGAGTTTGAAGCTTAGCATTCACACATACATCTAAACTCCATTGCTCTCTCCCCCACAGAATTCAAGATTCGTTTGTATTAGATAATAATCTTACAATCACCTTGTAAACCATTTTTGTTTCAAAGTGATATAAACTTGATAATTCTATAGGTCATGTTTCTTGAAAGTCTGATTTCCATTTCCGCACATCTTTTTCACATCTACTGAAATCACTTGCCATATTACGTGAAAAGAAGTTGTTTTGAGCCTGTACTGGGTCTAACAATTGGTATCAGAGCAGATTGAATAAACTATTTTCAAACGATCAATCGCTCATCTTCTTTTCTCTAAATATGGCCAGCTTTCAATCCTGGAATAATGCTTTTAACATTGGTTCTATGTCTAAACCTCCGACTCTGGTCAGAGAAGAATACCCCCAGTGGAAAATCAGGATGGTCAATTTCCTTAATGGTCATGACCGAGCTCTGTTTCAATCCATTGAAAGGGGTCCACATACACCAATGACTGATATTCCTGCTATTCCAGTAACTGACCAATCACCAGCAATCCCTGCCTCCCGCGCTCCTAAAAGTGAAATAAACTAGAGTGCGGAAGACAAGGAACTGGTGGCTGGGGATGAAAGGGCTAAGTCACTTTTAATTATGGCCATCCCCAATGACATATTTTCACAAGTTAATGCATGTGCATCAGCTAAGGAAATATGGGATCAGTTGGAAAACCTTTGTGAAGGAGGAGAAAGGATGAGAAGAAACAAGAGAACAAATAATGTCTCATCTTATGAAAGGTTTAAAAGTTTGCCAAATGAAAGGTTAAATGATACATATCAAAGATTTACAAAACTTTTAAACGAGCTAAAGAAATTTGGTATAACAAAATCAAACGATGAAGGAAACATAAAATTTCTTGATGCCCTTCCTAGAGAATGGAGAAGTCTAACCATGACTTTATCATCAACCTTAGAACTAGGAAACATGAGTCTTCATGACTTGTACAACATCTTGATCCCCAGAGAGGAAGAAATATTTGAAGAAACCATTCAAAGAGGGGGATCTTTAGCTCTAATTTCCAACTCACAAAGATCAACAACAACAAATGATCCACAACCTTCAAACAGTCAAAATCTTGAAATTTCTGATGCATCATCAGACTTTTCAGCTTTTGCTGAAGCTATAGCACTGCTCACCAAAACATTTGAGCAGAGGTTGAGGGAGGAGTGACAAAGGAAGGATGGATGGAAAATCTAAAGAAGAGTTTAGATCTAAGGATAAAGGGAAGGCTGAAGTTGTGTGTTACAAGTGCAAGCAAAGAGGTCATTATGCATCAGAATGCAAGACCAAAAAGCTGAAGGATGTTGCCTATTATGAGAAAAAGCTTGAAGAAGCAAAGAAGCAGCAACAAGTAAGCTTAATTGCTGGAACAGATACAGGGTTATCTGATGATTCTTCTGATGATGAAGAAGAAGAATTGGCAAATTTTTGCCTCATGGCACTCTCTGAAGGACTACCAGAAACTTCAGAACAAAAGGTAAATTTAGACAATCTTGATCTTGAATACAAACTAAACAAGCTCATGTCAGATTTTCTAAATCTGCAAGAAAAACATCAATTAGATATTAGAAAATCTGATGAGTTGCAAAGGACTTTGAATAAAATCATTCTTGAAAACCAACATCTTATAGAGGACAGTTTAGATCAAAGAGCAAAAATTGAGTTTTATGAAAATGAAAGAAAAGATCTTTACAAGAAAATCAATGACATAGAAATCAACGTAAGAGGTTTTCAACAGGCTAAAGAATTCATAAATTTTATTGAGTCCACACCAAAGAACAAAGGAGAGGGTTTAGGCTATACAATTGCTACAAGATCAAATAGAAATAAACCCACTATCTTTGTAAAAGCAACTCATTAGATTTCTGATAATTTAGTATCAGAATCTGAATCTGAATCTTGCAAATCAATCTGTTCTGAATATTCTTTTGACAAATGAAACTTCAAAACAAACAAAAGTGAATGCAGTCAAGAATCTGTAAAAACTCCAGAAGCAGTTCACTCATCTTTTCAAAATTATCCAATCATTCCATCACAAGAGGAACTATCAGAAAATTCTGATAACTCTTGTATGTGTGTTGACATACTAAAGCTTGTCCAACACCATCTTCAAAAGAAAAATGTAAAATCTGTTAATGGCTCAGCATATAATAGAGTTTCTGATGCAAAACCAAGAAGAAATAAAAATAAAATGTTTCAAATTTCATCAGAAACAGTACCCAAGCATGCCTGGGTACCAAAAACCCTCTAATCATTTCATTTCAGGACCATCATGTGCAGCAGATCTGGTACTGCGACTCAGGAAGCTCCAAGCACATGACTGGGGACAGGAGCTTACTCAGCAACTTTGTTTCAAAGCTGGGTAGAATGGTAAATTTTTGAAATGAAGTGAAAGGAAGGATCATGGGATATGGATGCATTAAAGGTACGGATGTCTAACCATAAAAGAGAGTAGTCTTTGTTAAAAGGCTTATCACATAATTTGCTTTGGTCTGATAAATCACCAGAAAATCTGTCAAATTCTGACAACTTCATCAGAATTTCTGAAAAGTTATCCGAATTCTGGTGAACCATAAGTAAAAATGCTGATAATCAGAAATATTATAGTTCATTTAAACAAAGTACTGCATGACAACATCCACATTCATATTTCTTGTTTAATTTTTTTTTGTGTGTTTGAATTTTTTAATTTTTCCCCATGTTAGTGCTCATAACGTCATTCAAACAGAAAATTTCTGGGAACTCGTTAAAATAGACATTTCTCTCTCCTTCATTTATTACACCCCATCATGCTTAAGAAGGTTGAAGTGACATATTGGTAGGCTACAATGATACATTACCAGAAATTAGCCACCTAGATGAATCAATGCATATGTAGTGGAGAAGGAACATATCTCTGTTATTTTTTTTCTGTTCTCTGATAATCATTAAATTAACAAAGATTGCGGTGAGGAAAATCCACAAGTTGGTAGCTTCCATTTATAGCAAATATTAAATTTACTATAAATATTCACCACTTTGAGTTAAAATCTGTCATCTTCACTTCTCTTCTTCATCACATATTCACACACAGTCACAAAATGAACTCCATCAAAGATGAATGTTTTCCACTTGTTCTTTATCCATATCATAACCTAAGATTGAGGACAAATCTGGAAGGTCCTCAGTGGGAAGGGTGTCAAGTTGTATTCAAGATGCTCATGAATAGCAACTTGAGCTATGCCCTCACTGCTCACATATGTGTTCATCCAGAGATTCTTCAAATCTTCTGGAAAAATGCAACACTATCTGAGTATCAAAACAGGGAGCAGATGACCATTAAGAGTGAGGTGCTAAATCAGTAAATTCTGTTAAATGAAGCCACCATCAGGACTGCTCTTCAACTAAATAATGATAATGACGTTCTGATGTTCACAAGAAATCAGAAGGAAAATGTCTTGAGGGAAATGGGTTATCACACATCAAACCAACAACGGGCAATCAACAAAAATGGCTTTAAAAAGCCATGGAAATATCTGGTCACCTAGACGGGTGCATGTTTTTCAAAGAAGGTCATCAATCATCATGAAATATCTCTGAAATTGATGGAGCCTATACTAGCACTGGTACTTCAGGTACCTTACAACTTCTCTCATTATCTGATGAGTGATTTTGTAAGTAATATGTGGGTTGCCAAGCCATTCTTGATGTATCCTCGTTTTCTAACAAAGATAATTACGAGTCAGCTAGACTTTGCAGGTATTCCTGCAAGTTATCCAAGGGCTGACATGAGACTTCAAGAAAACATGGGTCTCAGCGTGCTTGTAGCCACTAACAACAACTCTGGGATGATAACTGATCTATTGTTACTTTTGGAAATGGAACATGGTGAAGGAGTAGATATTGATTAGGTTTTATTTGTTTTGTTTGTACAAGTTTTTTTTGTTAATATGTTTGCTTACTAGTCTTCTGGTTTGTGATTTTAGGAAATAGGTAAAGATAAAATGATAATCAGAAATCAAACTCAAAATTTTCTGATAAAATGGGACAAAATCTGGTTATTCAATATTTTCTGATAAAACTTCAATGATAACAAAATGTTTTTAGAAAATATCAGAAAAGTCAAAGAAACTTGGATGCTACCAGAAAAACAAATGTAAGTCTTCTGATCTTTCCTTATTCCCTCTCATCTAAAAAAAAAGGGCACTCATAAGTTTAGGGGGAAATCTTAGAAATTCTGATGAAAAGACTGATTATTTCTGTTAACTACAACTCAAAAAGTCAACAGAAGTCAAAACAAAAGAATACATATGGTCAACAGAATTTATGATGATCTTATCAGAATGGGACTTTCTGACTTATGAAGAAAAGAGGGTACATATGAAGGAAGATAATTGGACCTTTATCAAATGGGGTCCACAAAGAAGAAAAGGTGTCATAGAACCGATAGTTTTCTCCAATAAAAAATCAGTGCAACACTTTCAAGAAATGACTGAAGAAACTACAAATTGAAGAGTCAAGTTGAAAGGGCATAACCACGATTCCATGATAAACAATTTCATTAATGTCTTAACACCCACGATCCAACGGTTAATTTTTTAACCAAAAACTCAGCATACACGATCTAACGGTTATAAAGACAATTAATGATCTCTTTATCACTATCTCATACCACGATTTATACGCCTTCAACTCCTTCTACTTCATACACCTACAATACTCTCAATTTTCTCATATCCTAAAAACCCCTGTTTTTTTTTTCACAAATAAAAAATCCCTAAATTTCAAACCCTAACTCACAGAGACCAAAAATGGCAGAAGTTAACCTCAATATTCCAATTATTCAACATGAAGTACCTTTTGTCGAGGAAGCAGAATTTCTACCAATGAAGGAAAATAATCTACTGATGAATACAGAGTATTCAGAGTATGATAAAAGATGTCAACTTCTGGTAGAATATCTTACAAAATGCCCAATCTCAGGAGCACTGACAAAAGAAAGAGAAATACCAGATAGGATGCTACAGCAATTTATTTACACTTTTAAAGAAGTTGAAGAAAAATGGGTGTCTGCTCATGTATGGGGAAGTGTCTATGTAGAATTAACTCCAGCAAGAGTAAGAGAATGGCTTGGATTGCCTATTCTTAGCAGTTACACTGAAGCCCCAAGCAAAGAAGATTTATTAGACTTCGTCATTGGACTTGGATACAAGAAAAGAGATGTCAAAAAAATTGGAGCAATAAGAAGAAGCGAATTGCCAGCCATCTGGCAAGTGATGATGGAAGTGTTAAACAAATGTCTCACCTCAAAGATAGGAGGAACTGATCAAATCAATCAAGCTATTCTGACGATCATGTTTGGACTCATAAATGGGTTCAAGATTGATTATGGTTCAGAAATCTTTAATCTTCTCAAAAGATCAATCATCACCAGAAATGGAAGAATAACATCTCATCTGCCATATCCAAGGTTAATCTAAATTTTCATTTCTGAAGCATTTATTGAAAGAAACATGGAGATTCCAATCTTAGAAGACATCTGGAGATAAAAAACAATGAAGGCCTGGAGTTCAAATCATGGATGGGAATCAGACAAAGATATCCCTGTGTTACCAGAAAGCATGTTATGTTTCATTGCACCAGACTCACAATACATAATACAACATGAAAAACTTCTGACAAAATCAACCTCTCCCACAGAAGAACCAAGCAGAGAAATTGTGAACTGTTCTTCATCAACAGAAAAAGGAGACAATGAGAAGTCCTCACCATCAGAAAATGAGGGTGTAGAAGAAAGAAGAATTCTGGAAAAAGCTAACTTGGAGATAGCCAAATCACCAGAAAACGAAGAAAAGCATGCTGAAAGTCAACAGATTCATGAAGCAGGAATTCATCATGAATTTGAAATCCATCAAACACATGATGCAGGATCACACATTGCTGGAGAAACACACGATGTTGAAATTGAAGCCACTGAAGTCATTCATCATGATGAATCCTACATTGCTGGTACATCCCTTTTAAACACTGTTCTAGTAGAAACTCACAGAGAAGAAACAAAATCAGAAAGTTCTGTTAACGTTTCTTACAAAATAGAATACAGAACAACGAATGTTGATCAAGAGGTTACTAGTTCCATAAATCTCAACTCTGAATCAGAAAATGAGGAAGAGGATGAGATCCCAATAGATGGAGATCAGGAAACTGATCAAGGAAATGTGGCTAAAGGTAATTTGTTTACCTCAAAAACTTATGGAGGATCATATATTGATATGATTCAAGGAAATAAGGAAACCTAGAATGAGAATGAGTTTTTCATCACTGGTGGATATAATTCTGGTAAATTCGAAGCTGCACCAAGTGTGTTGGCCAAGAATGACCCTATCATCTCTAAAACATCAGCAAATGTGTTTGTAGCTGGAATGTTAGAAGGAACATCTGTTGTTCCAATTATCCCTGAAAAACCCATGAACCAAGAAAATATAGAAGCAATACTGGAAAATGTTTACAAAGTTTTCAAAAGAAATCCAGTAGAAGAAAAACTTGATATGTTGCTGTCAGAAATACAAGGTCAAAAGGCTGATATGAAGACTTTGTCAGAGTCAGTGAAGGAAATGAAGAAACAAACTGAAGAAAACACTGAAGCACTAAAGTCTCTTCAAAAGATGAAAGAAAAGGCACCAGAATCCAACATCTCTGCATCAGAAATCCAAATGATTCTCACAGAAATAGAAAAAATCAAAGCACAAGTTGCAAAAGTGATTGAATCAAGGCAGTCAAGTGGTACAAACAGAGTTTTGGAAGAAGTTACCATACTAAGGGCAAGTAATAATAGTATCACAGATGCCCTTGAGAAGCTGTCAAAAGAATGGGCTGAAATTCAAACAAAAGCTCAAACAGAATTCACAAATATTCAGAAAAACATACACAGCAACTCAAAACAGGTAAAAAAAGTGCAACAACTGGTAGAGAAGATGCAATTCAATATTGCAAAACTAGCCAAAGTGAATCCACAAGAACTCATGAAAGAAATTCCTGCTGAAAGCTCACATCAAGAAGCTCCAAAGTCAACTCCTCAACAATCATCAATCTCACCAATCACAAAAGCTGGAACCACGGTGATGGGTCCTCCTCCGAATGTTCCAAAAGACAAAATACTGAAAAGGTTAGCAACTGCAAAACCTCAAGTTATTACAAATTTGAAATTGCTAGCATCTGTCCCAAATCCAACAATATCTGATGACTCAGCAATAAGTAAGTATATGAATAAACAAATAATGAATGAATGGGAACAAGAAGGAGAGTCAGCAACAAAATCAAAGACTGTTAAGAGAAAGATCTCTGAAACCAAGTCTATCATGGTTAAAGAGATTGCACGAGATGTAATGATATTTGCTGAGACCAATCTGGTGAGTTACTATCTAACAAAAGAAGATAAAGCACCAAGATTACTATCTCCTACCAGACTGGACTTAAGAGAAGAAAGAATAAAAAGAGGGCCAAGCAGCATTCACAAACATAATTGGAATCCAGTAAAAAGAATTCTAAACGTGAGTGAAGTAAAGAGTGCAATTGATGATATTGGAGGAACTCATGTGCAAAACAGATACATACTTCAGAGGGAGAATGGAGAAGAACAGAAGGTGACTGATGAAGAAATAGCTGACCAGTTACATCCTTTAGACATTCTGTTTATGAAGGATCATTATGAAAAGGAAAAGAAAAATAATCAAGAAGTCAGAAGAGCATTAAATGGCATATCAAAGGCTGGAATACTGCTTTTTGAAAGAATAGCTTTTTCAGACTTTGATCTATGCATAAATTTTGAGCATGTACACAACAAAAAGGTATATGTCAGATCACAAAAGACAAAAGTTCCTTCAGGCATAGTAGAAGATGCAAGATCTGGAGACATCATCATACTGACAAACGCAAATAAAGAACAAGATTATGGTGTAATCTTCAGAGATCAGGATGATAACAAAGCTATGTTCAGAGGTGTTGACATCTGCAAGTACTCAAATCAAACTCTGAGGTATATCTTGAAAACCATGAACAAAAGACAAGAACATCTTCAGAAGATAGGAAAGAACATAGAGGGAAGCAGAAAAGAAATTGAGCAGATGATTGAAGAATGGATTCAAGCAAGAGAATGGTATAAAGACATGTATGTCAGCTACAACAAATATATCTCCTACAAAAAGAAGCTAAAGACTGGAGATCCGCATAAGAGAGTGAAACTTAACTGAAAGAACTAATTTATTTAACTTCTCATCTTTTATGTAATTCGTTTTAACTTCAGTAACTGGTTTATATTTTCAAGTATTATATTTCCACTGTTTGGAAATTTTTCTATTTATGAGGTAGTTCATTTTCTTACAATACTTAGGGGGAAACTATTAGGAAACTTTATTTGTAAGTATTGAAGAAAAACACAATCAACTGGATCTATGAAGTTATCACAGTCCTGAAGATCACGAACTAGAAAAAGAAGATCAGATGGGAAAACCGGAATACATAGCATCTACTTCAAAGAATCACAAGTTGATCAAGAGCTGAAATGGATTATTAGAAAAGGTCATTTCTGATGGATCTGATGATATTTCTGATGAAATATCATCAGTATCTGACGATTCTGATCATCAAGGATTTTCTGATGATTTGTTCATCAGAATTTCTGATGAAGTGGTTTATCAGAATTTCTGATGAAATAACCCACTTGTCTGAAATTGGCTCTGTCCTGCCACACTTACCGAAGCAAGTTGACATTAAATGATATCATGATGAAAAAGGCAACTTGAACGTTGGAATCAATGAATATGTCAATTGGCTACTTTTTGCAGGAATTATTGTATGAATAAACTATTGTTTATTCATACAAGCCGTCTATAAATAGAAGGCTCAACCAGGAGAAGCAAAGTGAGTTTGAAGCTTAGCATTCACACATACATCTAAACTCCATTGCTCTCTCCCCCCACAGAATTCAAGATACGTTTGTATTAGATAATAATCTTACAATCACCTTGTAAACCATTTTTGTTTCAAAGTGATATAAACTTGATAATTCTGTAGGTCTTGTTTCTTGAAAGTCTGATTTCCATTTCCGCACATCTTTTTCACATCTACTGAAATCACTTGCCATATTACGTGAAAAGAAGTTGTTTTGAGCCTGTACTGGGTCTAACAAGGCGTAACAAACAGTTGGGGATACTTTGCCTTCATGTCACTTTCGAGTTCCCAGGTAAACTCGGCACCACGTTTGCCTTCCCAGTTGACCTTCACAATGGGAATGCGTGAGCGTCTGAGTACCTTGGTTTCTCGTCCCATGATCTCGACAGGCTTCTCCACGAAGTGTAATATTTCGTCCACTTGTAAATCTACGAGATGGAGATGTAATTCCTGGTCGGCTAAGCACGTTCTGAGGTTCGAAACGTGGAAAGTCGGGTGGACATTACTAAGTTCCTCCGGTAGTTCGAGTCTGTAGGCCACTTTTCCAATCCTTTCCAGAGTTTTAAAGGTTCCAACATATCGAGGCATAAGCTTTCCTTTCGTGCCAAATCTGATCACCCCCTTCCAAGGTGCAACCTTTAGGAGTACGTGATCGCCAACGTCAAATTCAAGGGGCTTGCGGCGTCTATCGGCGTAACTTTTCTGACGACTTCGAGCTTTCAGCAGATTGTCTCGAATTTGGAGGATTTTGTCAGTCGTTTCTTGCAACAGCTCAGGACCGGTAATTTGCGCGTGTCCAATCTCGTGCCATAGAATAGGCGATCGACATTTCCTTCCGTATAATGCCTCAAACGGTGCCATTTGGATGCTAGAATGATAACTGTTATTGTACGAGAATTCAACTAAAGGGTAAGTGCGTGTCCCAATTACCACCGAAATCTATGACACACGAGCGAAGCATGTCTTCAAGGGTACGAATCATTCTTTCAGTCTGACCGTCGGTTTGGGGATGGAAAGCGGTACTTAGATTAAGAGTAGTACCGAGAGCAGATTGAAACGTTTCCCAAAGACGGGAGGTAAACCGACCATCGCGGTCAGAGATGATGTCATGAGGTGTCCCATGTCGATAGATGATCTCGTCGGTGTAGATTCGGGCTAATTTTTCTACCTTATAGTCTTCTCGTATTGACAGAAAGTGAGCTGATTTAGTTAAACGGTCAACGACAACCCAGATGCTGTCGTGGCCTGATTGTGTACGCGGGAGTTTCGTTGTAAAGTCCATAGCTATACTCTTCCATTTCCACATCGGGATCTCGGGTTGTACGAGTAAGCCAGAGGGTCTTTGATGCTCAGCCTCGACTTTGGAACAAGTCAAGCATTTCGAAACATAGAGAGCGATATCCCTCTTCATACCAGACCACCAGTACTTGTAGCGCATGTCCTAGTACATTTTGTCAGCACCGGGATGAATAGAATACCGAGATTTGTGGGCTTCGTCCATAAGAATTTGTCGCAAATTCGTACGCTTGGGAATCCAAATTCAGTCTAGATAATGGAATATTGCATTTGATTTATTCACCAGGTGAGCGCCATCATTGATAATCCTTTCCTTCTTCAAGGTGCGTTCGGTAAAACAAGCATGTTGAGTGTCGCTGATAAGAGTTTCGAGATTAAACTGGACTTGAGAATTACAAACGCTATTCAAATAGCTTCGTCGACTGAGAGCATTAGCAACGACGTTTGCTTTGCCTGGATGGTAACGGATCTCACAGTCGTAATCGTTGAGGAGTTCTACCTACCGGCGTTGATGCATATTCAGTTCTTTCTGGTTAAAGATGTGTTGTAGGCTCCTATGGTCGGTGAAGACCGTACACTTGGTACCGTAAAGGTAGTGTCGCCAAATATTTAACGCAAAAAGCAACTGCGCCAAGCTCGAGGTTATGTGTGGTATAGTTCTTCTCGTGGATCTTGAGCTGTCGAGAGGCGTACGCGATAACCTTGTCTCGTTGCATGAGAACACAACCAAGACCAAGGTTTGAGGTATCGCAGTAGACTACGAAATCTTCGTTTCCGTCAGGCAGTGAGAGCACGAGAGCATTGCAAAGCATAGCTTTGAGAGTTTGAAAGGCCTCCTCCTGTTTGGTTCCCCAAACAAAAGGTTTATCCTTATGCGTAAGCGAGGTAAGAGGCACAACGATTTTCGAAAATTCAGTGATGAATCGGCGATAGTAACCCGCCAATCTGAGAAAAGAACGAACTTCGGATGGGTTTCTAGGTGTAACCCAACTCTTAACAGCCTCGATCTTCGCAGGATCGACATGAATTCCTTGACCATTGACGATGTGACCCAGGAATTGAACCTTCTCAAGCCAGAATTCTCACTTGGAGAACTTGGCATAGAGACGGTTGCCTTGGAGTAACTCAAGAACCAAACGTAGATGCTGTGAGTGTTCGGATTTTGACTTGGAATAGATCAGGATATCGTCGATGAACACGATAACGAAGCGGTCAAGAAAAGGTTTGCACACACGATTCATTAGATCCATGAAAACTGCGGGAGCGTTAGTCAAACCAAAAGGCATAACAACAAACTCGTAATGACCATAGCGGGTTCGAAAAGCGGTTTTAGGTATATCCGCCTCTTGAATGCGCAATTGGTGGTAGTCTGAGCGTAGATCGATCTTCAAAAAACACGGAGCACCTTGTAACTGATCAAACAAATCATCGATTCGAGGCAAGGGATAGCGATTCTTGATAGTCAGCTTATTCAACTCCCTCCGGAACGATCCATCCTTCTTTTTGACAAAAAGGACAGGCGCACCCCATGGAGAGGTGCTAGGGAGAATAAAGCCTTTATCAAGTAGTTCCTGGAGCTGACTCGAGAGTTCGCGCATTTCAGAAGGAGCGAGACGATAAGGCGCTTTAGCAACAGGATTTTCCCCAGGAATGAGGTCGATTCGGAAGTCGATATCACGAGTGGGAGGTAAACCAGGTAAATCATCAGGAAATACGTTAGGGAATTCACAAACAACGGGAACGTCTCTTACTCATGGGTTTCCTTTCTTTTCCTTCTCCGCTACTACAATGTTAGCCAAGAAAGCTCTGTATTCCTTGCGGAGATACTTGCTCGCTTGGACACATGACATGAGTTTAAGACCTTTCGAAGGAGTTTCACCATACACACAAAGTTGATCACCATTAGCGAGCGAGAAACGAATCATCTTATCAAAGCAAACAACTTCAGCACGATTTTCATGAAGAAAATCCATGCCTACTATGATGTCAAAACTACCGAGCTGCATCGGAATAAGGTCGATAGGGAAGACATGATTGTTGAGTTCAAGCATACAATCACGTAGAACATAATTGACAGCGACGGTTCTTCCGGTGGCAACTTCAACATCGAACTTCGAGGGGTGATGGGCGCGCTTACGATTAAGGAGCTTTTCGAATTCAAACGATACAAAACAATTATCTGCTCCAGTATCAAATAAACATGAAGTTTATATACCATTCACAAGGAACGTACCATTAACAACGTTGTTGTCTGCTTGAGCCTGGCGGGCGTTGATGTTGAAGGCACGTCCGAGGGCTATTGGCTCCTGCTGGGGCTGGCTGTTGGTGTTGTTGCGGCTGCTAGGGCTCTTGTTTCACTACTCTGTTGGGGCACATGTTTGCAAAGTTGTTGGGATCAACACACGCAAAGCAAGCTCGAGCGTGAGCTGCGGGTGCAGGAGCTGCTTGATGGCCTTGGGGAGCAGGAAGTAGAGCTTGTGGTGCAGGAGGTTGACCTTGAGCTGGAACTGGAGCTTTTCGAGGACCTGTACGGCATTTTGCGGTGAAGTGGCCGTACATCTTGCAATGTGTCGCAACCCTCGTCCCCTATCTATCCCGGGAACGGGCGGCCGCGAGACCAGTTTTGGCGGTATTGGTGTTTATCATGTTGGTAGTGGAAATTACATAAGGATCGTAGTTAGGAAATATTTTATCAGAGTAATTACCACACTTTATATAAATATATTGGGATAAAACCCAAGTTTCATTACAAATTGTTTTATAGGGATAAACCCCATTTTATTGAAATAAAACATCTTCTTTTATTTAGGTAACTTTTATAGCCACTTTTTCCAAGCCTTCAGTGCTGTCCAGCTGGCTTCTAGTTGGCTTTCACATTTTGTTACCTGAAACGCGTTTAAAAACATTTTGTCAGTGGGAAATACTGGTGAGTGAATCCCAGTTTAATCAAGAAGAGTTTTATCAATTTCCACAGTATTGAGAGCAATTACAATGTTTACATCTACACAATTACTCATTCAGAATTGTCAATCCTGACTGGTGGGTCATATTATACATTGGCTAACTCTTTGTCCAATGGTAACGTGTTCCACATTTTGTATACAAAACCCCAACATACAGGCAGTAATTGAAGAACTACAAAGACTAAATCACTGCTAATTATAGTTTAAAATAAATAAAGGTTTTGTAAAACAATTTTAAAAAGTTTACAAAAGAAGATTACTCACATTGCTGTTTTAGGGTTTCCTTTAAGGATTTCCTGGTGATTATATATTAAATACACAAATGCACACGCGTTAGTATAATTCTATCAATGGTAAGTGATCGTCCCAATTACCTCCGAAATCAATTACACAAGCTCTAAGCATGTCCTCCATTGTCTGAATTGTCCTTTCACTTTTCCGTCCGTTTGAGGATGATAAGCAGTGCTTAGATTCAATTTGGTTCCCATTGATTTTTGGAAACTTGTCCAAAAATGAGAGGTAAACGACTATCTCTGTCAGAAACAATTGATAGAGGAATTCCATGTAATGAAACTATTTCATTTACATATAATTTAGCGTATTGCTCCATACTAAAAGTTTATTTCATTGGTAGGAAATGAGCTGACTTGGTTAGCCTGTCTACAATCACCCAGATTGTATCATTACCTTTTCTTGTTTTGGGTAATTTAGTAACAAAATCCATTGTTATCAATTCCCATTTCCAAACTGGTATTTCTAACTGTTGCAACAAACCTGAGGGTTTCTAATGTTCAGCTTTGACTTGTAAACAACTTAAACACTTTGCAACATATGCTGCTATACCCTTTTTCATTCCTATCCACCAAAAATTCTTTCTTAAGTCTTGATACATCTTATCACTTCCAGGATGCATCGTATACTTAGATTTATGGGCTTCTTCTAGTATACGGTGACGTAGGTTTCCTAATTTAGGTATCCACATTCTTTTCTTATGGAATCTCCAAATTCCATCTGTTCCTTGTTCTAATTCCTTAATCATTCCTTTCAACTTTTAAGTATCATCCTTGATTACTGATTCTTGTGCCTTTCTAATCTGTTCATTTAAATCCACTTGTAGATTTAATTTAAGAGAACATACCCTTTTTGGTTTTTCGTGATACTTTCGACTTAAAGCATCAGCTACTATATTAGCCTTTCCTGCACGACACTTGATATTACAATCATAATCACTAAGTATCTCCATCCAGCGTCTTTGTCTCATATTCAACTCTTTTTGCTCGAAAACATACCTTAAACTTTTATGGTCGGTGAAAATGGTAAACTTACTACAGTAAAGGTAATGTCTCCAAATTTTAAGGGCAAAAATTATGGCTCCTAATTCTAGATCATGGGTTGAATAATTCTCTTCATGATTCTTAAGTTGTCTAGAGGCGTAAGCTATAACCTTTTGACGTTGCATTAATACACATCCATAGCCTAATCTAGAAGCGTCACAATAGACTATAAAGTCTTCAGTTCCTTCTGGTAACGCTAGTATGGGTGCATTGGTTAGTCTTTGCTTAAGAATTTTAAAGGCTTCTTCTTGATTTGGTCCCCATTCAAACTTAACGAATTTACAGGTTAGCTTAGTTAAGGGAATGACTATTCTAGAAAAATCTTGAATAAACCTTCTATAATAACCGGTCAATCCTAAGAAACTTCTAACCTCGGTTGGTGACTCAGGGGTTTTCCATTTGGTAATTTCCTCGATCTTGGTGGGATCCACATGAATTCCCTCATGATTGACTAAATGTCCAAGAAATTGTACCTGTTCTAACCAAAACTCACACTTTGAAAACTTAGCATAAAGCTTTTCTTTTCTCAATAAACTTAGAAGTTCGTGCAAATGCTTTGCATGTTCCTCTGCTTTTAGAATAAATAAGAATATCATCTATAAAGACAATTATGAATTTATCCAAATATGGTTTACATATTCGGTTCATCATGTCCATAAATGCAGCTGGGGCATTGGTTAAACCAAATGGCATGACAGTAAATTCATAATGGCCATACTTGGTTCTAAAAGCGGTCTTAGGAATGTCCTCTTCCTGTACCTTTAATTGATGATATCCTGATCGTAAATCGATTTTTGAGAAAAATCGAGCTCCTTGCAACTGGTCGAACAGATCATCGATTCTCAGTAATGGATACCGATTCTTAATCGTAAGTTTGTTCAATTCACGGTAGTCAATGCACATACGCATTGATCCGTCCTTCTTTTTAACGAATAAAATCGGTGCTCCCCATGGCGATGAGCTTGGCTGTATGTATCCTTTTTCCAATAATTCATCTAGCTGTTTCTTTAATTCTTGCATTTCTGCGGGTGCCAAACGGTAAGGTGCTTTGGCAATTGGTGCTGTCCCTGGTATCAAGTGGATTCTGAATTCGACTTCTCGGTCTGGTGGTTGCCTTGGTAATTCTTCTGGAAATACATCTGAAAACTGGGATACTACGGGAATATCCTTTAATTCTTTTCCTTTAGTGTTAGTGATTATGGAAATCAAATACACTAATGATCCTTTCCTTACATAACTTGTTGTTTTCATCACAGAGATGAATTTTGTGGATCTAGATGGCTTATCTCCTTTAATTGTGATCTTTTCACCTTTTAGTGAATTTACTTGGATTGACTTTTGATCACATAAAATACTGGCTTTATTGGCTATTAACCAATCCATTCCTAACACGACATCAAATCCTGCCAGATTCATTGGGTAAAGGTTTGCAGTAAATCTTTGATTTAGAAATTCTATTCTTGCTCCCTGCAAGATTTCAGAAATCTTAATGGTTTCCCCATTTGCTGTCTCTACTAGACATTCTTGTGAGAGTTTAGTTAATGGTTGATTGAGAAGTTTGCAAAATGAAGTATTAATAAAACTTTGGTTTGCACCAGAGTCAAATAATACTTTAGCAAAAACATCATTAACTAAAAATGTACCGGCGATCACATCCAGGATCATCTTTGCTTCTTCCGCAGTCAGAACAAATGCCCTAGCATTTTTGGTATTCTTGGTGTTTGTGGCTGGAGCTAGTTTTGGACAGTTTGGCTTGATGTGGCCTTGTTCTCCGCAGTTGTAACATATTCTGTTGTTAAGCTTTTTCCTGCAGTCTTCCTCCTTGTGTCCAGATATTTTGCAGAAGTTACAGTATATGGAGCATCTTCCAGAATGTTTCCTTTTGCAATACTTATAGTAGGGTAGGAAGTAGATCCTACATTTTTCCCACGGTTGGAATTTACAGAGCGAAATTTTTGGGTAAGCTTCTGGGCTAGGTTCCTTCTCTGATCCTCTTCTCGTGTACGCACTAATTCATCAGTCAAGGTATTTGCTAGTTCAACAGCTTCTATGGTTTGAAGTCTAGCTGCCTTGACTACATGCCTTATCTCACCGATTAATCCCCAGATGTAGCGGGAGATTAATACTGGTTCGGGTGATGCAAGGATTAGCACTATCCTAGCATATTCAAAGAATAACGTAGTATAACCCTTACTATCCACTCCAGTCATTCTAAGGTTTAAGAACTTATTTGCTATCTGTTCCTTTTCATTGGGAGGGCATAATTTCCTTTCTACCATGTTTCTAAATTCCTCCCACTCCATATTGTAAACCCTATCACTTCCCCTAGACTGGAGGATAGTGTTCCACCATTCTAAGACTGAGTTCTTAAATAGATTGGAAGCAAACATTATCTTATCCTCTTCCACGCATTTGCTTATTTTTAAGTCTGCCTCAGTCTTTTCTATCCAGCGTAGAGCTGCAATGGCCCCTTCATTGCCCGAGAATTCCATTGGTTTACAAGACCAGAATTCTTTATAAGAACAACCATAAGACATGGTTCTTCTTCGTTTGGGAATGGGCGCTTGAAGTATGGGTCCATTATTTACGCTATGTTCAGGTTCAGTTGGTCGTTTACTATCACGTTTACTTTTATTATCTGTTTCCTTAACCGTTTTGATAATATATGGCATCGCATCTATTATCCCTTGTGCCACTATGTGTTGGATGACACTGTTATCCACTTGGTTTCCATTATTGTTGTTGTTTGGGTTTTCATTATCCGGGTTATTGTTACTCTGGTTATCATTATTCTGGTTTTCCCGGTTCACTTCGTTGTCCATCTAGATTTTAAACATTTGCCAATTATTAATATCACAAAATAGTTTTTAAGGCAATTAATCACACAACACACATATTGGTCAAAAGCGTCGAGCATTGCAACTTACTCTTTCTTATCTATTATACATCTAATACAAACTAAAACTGGAATTTAAAATTACAATACTAATATGCATCACTAACCACAAAGTGGTCTATACTATGATAGATATATTATTATTATTATTATTATATTATATTATTATTATTATTTTCATACACACATATTATATATATATTTTATTATTATTATTACCATCACCATCACTGATATGGGTTCATCCAGAACTCCATATTACGCTCGTCGTACTTCCAGACGAGTCGTTCTCCAACTTGCCTCATCCTCTCACTACTTTCTAAAATCTCTTTTCTGAAATTTCGGAGCTCTTGCACATTTTCTGCACTCATTGGGGGTGCAGGTGCTGGTACTGGATCTGGGTACTGTGGCATGGGTTCTTCCTGAGGATACGAATTCTCTAGGATTTCCCTAATGTATTCATCATTATCATAGTAGGGATCTAGAGGGTCCAGACCTAGGTAGGCTGCTAGGTTTGGCATGGGTTTGTCTGTTAGGTGGTAGCGTTGTACATAATCCCTATGATTATCGAACCACGGGTCGTAGTCAGGGTCTAAGGGATTAGGTGCTGGTATCCTAGGTATCTCTTCTGGGTTAAAATCATGCACTTGGACTTAGTTTTCTGGGTTGTTTTAAATCTCCATTGGCTGCGTGGGAAACAAAGGTAATGGTTGAGGGGCTACTAGTTGTTCCAGGTTTGGGTCGGCAATTGTGGATGCTAAAATATGGAAGTTTGCTAAACTCCTATTAAGCATATCTTGGGTGTGGGCATCGGTTTCTCTTATAGCGGCTGCTAAAACGCGCTGCTGTAAATTTTTTCATTCTTTTCCTACGCTCGTGTGCTCCCCTACTGAATCATCCTCTCTTTTTCTGAGGGAATGGCTCTTCAGACTGAGCCTTAAACACGAATATCCCATCTTCATTGTCAGCTGAATACCCTGAGAGGGCAGGCTGTGAAGAGGTGCCTTCGCTTCTAGGTGAGCCGGACAACTGACGATAAGCGTCGGAGGGTCCTTGATCGCTCATACTGTAAACTAACAAATAGTCAAATAACACACAACAATAAAATACAGATATGCACGTATTTCCGTGATTAATTTCCTAACAACTTGAATAATATCTTGCTGTCAGCAGAACACTTCTGTGGCTGAATCAGTGGCGTAGCTCTGATACCACCTTCTGTCGCAACCCCGTCCCCTATCTGTCCCGGGAACAGGCGGCCGCGAGACCAGTTTCGGTGATATCGGCGTTTATTATTTTAGCAGTGGAAATTACATCAGGACCGTAGTTAGGAAATATTTTATCAGAGTAAATACCACACTTTATATAAATATATTGGGATAAAACCCAAGTTTCATTACAAACTGTTTTATAGGGATAAACCCCATTTTATTGAAATAAAACATCTTCTTTTATTTAGGTAACTTTTATAGCCACTTTTTCCAAGCCTTTAGTGCTGTCCAGCTGGCTTCTAGTTGGCTTTCACATTTTGTTACCTGAAACGCGTTTAAAAATATTTTGTCAGTGGGAAATACTGGTGAGTGAATCCCAGATTAGTCAAGAAGAGTTTTATCAATTTTCCACAGTATTGAGAGCAATTACAATGTTTACATCCACACAATTACTCATTCAGTATTGTCAATCCTGACTGGTGGGTCATATCACACATTGGCTAACTCTTTGTCCAATGGTAATGTGTTCCACATTTTGTATGCAAAACCCCAACATACCTGCAGTAATTGAAGAACTACAAGGACTCAATCACTGCTAATTATAGTTTAAAATAAATAAAGGTTTTGTAAAACAATTTTACAAAGTTTACAAAAAGGAGATTACTCACATTGCTGTTTTAGGGTTTCCTTTAAGGATTTCCTGGTGATTATCTATTAAATACACAAATGCACACGCGTTAGTATAATAACCCAATATTTACATTAGTAATACCCTCTCCGAGACGGCATTCCAACGACTACGTCAGGCAGAACCACGACAGCCGTTACGGAACCCTGGATAAATCGGGTAGCGTATCTAATACGTAACCGGGGTTATGATACTTACAACGGGGCATAAATTCATTATTTAGGGGGGTATTATACCCGGAGATTATGCCTACTATGCAGAAATTTTGAGAGAGAAAGAGATTTTGAACGAATTCGACTGAAGACTGAAGGCCTCTATATATAGGCGACCTTTCGACTTCCCTCGCGGCCCGTGAAGGACGTAGCCAATGGCTACGCGCCCCGTGTAGTAGGCTGGGTAGGCCCTAGCCTGGCCCAGTCATCGACTAGTTTCGCCACACGTCCGACACGTGGCAGCACCGGGCTGCGCCTCATGTCCCTTCTCTCGCGCCCCGCGTAGACCGAAGAGGGGTCTTACGCGGCCCGCGACAGCCCATTAAAATTTGTTTTAATTAAATTTAATAAAAATAAAGGTATTCGGGGTCTGTTTTCGTATACAGGGTGTATTTTAGGACGTATAGGGACATTTTTATTATTTTTCGGGTGTCGAAAATATTTAGGAGGGTTGTTATACAATGAACACAAAACCGGCATGCGACACCAACCGGGTGATGATAGGTACAAGTAGGGCAAAGCGGGTGTGGTCCAGTGTATGCACGCTTGGTAGGCGGTGCATTGACCACGGGCACCGCTACTTGGCGGTGTTGAGGCTGCGGTTGAGCAGGTACTGTTTGGAGCGGGGCAACAGTAACTGCGCAGTTCTTGTTGCTAGAGTTGCTGTTGTTCTTCCTCTTGTGGCGTGAGAGCTTTGAAGATTGTGGTGCGGCGGTGGTTTCAGCGGTGGGAGCAGCGATGACTTGATGCAGATTCTTGGAGGCTTTGTCGAAATAACCAGCCCTGACTCGCTTATCGTTGATCTCAGCGTCGAGCAGGTAGGTTTCCTCGATTGTTGTCGTCTTTGCATCCTGAACAAAGTCTTCAACGCAATCCGGAAGAGCACGGATATACTTCTTGATTTTAATATCAGGGGTAGTAACCTGACCAGGGCAGATAATACTCAACTGCTTGAAGCGAGCAGTTAAACCAGCGTTATCTCTGCCATCCTGCTCGATGTGCTAGAATTCATCCTCGAGCTTTTGGAGTTCATGGGGAGGGCAGAACTCTTGCATCATGATGTTCTTCAACTCGTCCCACGACAATCCGAAAGCTGCATCGTTTCCTCGTTTGTTCCTCTAAGCCGTCCACCAATCAAGAGCGCAGGATTGGAAGACGCCGTTAGCATTGACAGTGCATAGGTTTTCTGGACAGCCACTCTGGCGCAGGGTGACTTCGATAGAATCAAACCATTGGAACATGGCCCATCTTCGCCGGTAAATTCTTTTGGACCGCAGGCTTTGAACTGCTTGAAGCTAAAAGCGGCCTTAGGAGTATCGGTCCTGGACTCCTCCAAGGACTTGCTAGCATTCTCGTTCAGCTCACTGACAATTTGTGGGATGACTTTCGCCATTTGCTTAGAGACGAGAGCGGCGATTCGTTTGTCATCATGGTTTCGGCGAGCAGTGCGAGAGTGGAATGATCCAAACGACGACATTGTCTGCAACAAACATCGCCATAGTACTCAAACACAAATTTTGATTAACCATAGTATAGACTAGCGATTTCATCATAAAGCTCAGGAACACATCAATTCATAAAATCACGTAGGCACAGAAACACAGAATCCGATAAGCACCTAAGCACGTATTTTACGTAAGCACTGTAGCACATAAACACATAAGCTAACCTAAGCACATATTTTGCACGTATTCACCTATCCTTCATAGCAGCGTATAGCAATTAAGTATAGCGATTGCGATTAGCGAGCAGCGATTGCGAATATCACAAGCGATTTGTTTGCGTTTTGAGGTAAATGTGCAGTGTGAGTCGTGCGTGTTGATCAAAGCAAACAACGAAAAGCGAGTAAGTCACCAAAATTTGAAACACATAAACGCATAAAATCACATAAAATTCACTTAAAAGTAATAAATCTCAGAGTCAGCGGTGGCAAATCCAGAATCATAACACATAAAATCGAAGAGATATTGTCTCGGCTAGATAGACGTCGACTACCCAAAGTGATTCGACTATTCACAAGGACCTTAAGTGCACACTTTGGCCTTTTGGACTGTGCTCTCGCCTCAATTTAGGCGATCGACACGCATCCTTCCAGTTACAGTGTGACCCAAGTCGTTGGAGTCCGTCGAGACTTTGGTGAGAGTGTTGCAAAACCAAAAGTATAGAGCGGAACGGGTCATCATGGTTTGGGTTTCACCCTTGACTTAATGACTATATCCCTTTTTGTATGATAAAATCATGAGATAGATAAGGGGATTTGTGTCGAAGTATGGATTTCACTCCTGGTTCAACGCAAATTCTCTTGTTTATAGTAAAAATAGCGAGTCGAACGAGTGAATTGGTTGAGAGTTTGTGGTTTTCACACCTAATTTCAACCAGATCGTCCGTTTGTGTGTGTATCCATCCTTAGGAAAGGCTGGTCTTGCACAGAACTGTAGTATGCGATGTTCGCGCAAGAGTGTAGTGTACAGCGAGTTCGAGCGAGAAATAGCGAGTAAGCTCGTGCAGAACCCACACCGGGTATGCACAAGTCGGTCTGTTGGTACCTAGACTATAGACTAGGTCGTTTCTAAGACATCGACCCGAACTAGGTCGAGTCTTGCCTAATTCCCTATAGTTATGGCTCTGATACCAATCTGTCACACCCCAACCGATGGCGGAAACATCGGGGCATGGCCCTGAGCGAAACAGATTGTCAAGAGAAATTCCATAACAACTAAATTACCGGATAGTTAATATTATGTCCCATACCATAACCCATCAAGTAACCAATTATTACAGACATAGATATCTCAAAACAAAACATTGTTCCGACAACTCATATTTAAATAAATCAATTGTCTTTGTTTCTAGACTCTCATTCCTAATTGATTCCACAATAGCAGGTAAAGCACATCATCCTAAGCAGCTGTCACATACGTTAAAATAGAGGTCAACACACATAGTGTAAAGGTGAGCATACAAGTTTAATAGTAATAGTAGAGTTCGAAAGCGTTTACTCATAACCAGCATGTAACATGTATAATGTGAAGCTAGTAGGTTATCGACAATGAAATATGCATAGACAAGACTGCGAGTTGTAGAATGCACAACACATATCACCACTGTGACACGTGAAGAGGTAACCTTAACAACCCCTGTCCACGACAGGTGCTGAGTCCAAACTATAGTACTATCGTTGCTAAGGCATCAGGAAACAATCACTGTGTTAACATAACATACAAGCATTCATCGAGTATCACGTAACATGCAATAACGGTCAGCGTATAAATAGTGTTTATGTTGTGTGATCGATGTGATTTAGAATAAGTAACGTATGTAACACCCAAAAGTGCGTAAAGCAAAAAGGGATCGAGTATACACACAACGATGGAAGTTAATAGATTGACGGGAGCGCTAGAGTGATTAGCCTGAACAGTTAACAGTAGCATAAGAGAATGAACAATGCGTAAAACGGTGCAAGGTGAGCAAGTGTCGAATGGTAACCCGATCGGATGGCAATCCGATCAGATGGTCATTCGATCGGATGTCAATCCGTTTGGATGGTCATCCGATCGGATGGCCATTCGGTCGGATTGACATTTGTTTGGGAAGGATGTGTTTGTGTATGATGGCTTTGAAGTTTTCGTTGTGACATTTTGAAAACAGAGAAGTATCTCTACCCTTCAGGTCAATCGATCGAATGGTCATTCGATCGGATAGCGATCCGATTGGCAGGACACTTAGTGAGAACAAGTTCACAGCAGGATGGTCACTCAATCGGATAGCAATCCGATCGGATGGCAATCCGTTAGAAACTGATGTTCTTTAAAAAATTATGAAAATGATTAAGTGTGGAACCAAGTGCAATCCGATCGGATTGCAGTTCGATCGGATGGCAATCCGAACGGACGGCAATCCGTCCCAACGAATCTGATCGTCTTGACTTGATTATTTTGAATGTTTTGCAGTTTGTTCGAGACGGTATAATAAGGTACTAAACAACGGAACCTCGTCAAGTCCCCAGTCGCCCGATCGAATAGGAATCACCCTAATTCGACCAGTGGACTGTTCTTTGACGGTTGTTCATGTTTACTCCGGAATCGGTTGTCTCTTCGATAGAAATTAGATCTCAACCGACACTTCACTAAGAAATGAATAGAAGACCAGAACGAGCTCCGATTCTATCGGTTTTGAGTGCATTAAGTGTAAAAGAGTTGAAAGAAAGTTAGAAACCATCTTCCAATCCTTTTAACCTTGAAAATATTTAGATCTATGCGAAATCCTTGTGAAATCATGTGGAAATCCTTCAGATCTGAGTTGTTCTTGGTGGAATAAAGCCAAATCTTGAAGTTCATAAGAACTCCATGATGACATCATCCTAAAACACCTCAAATCCGTTGATTTCACGGTTAAAAGTTAAGATTCAAAGGTGAAAAGATGAAGAAGTGCGTGTAGATCATAGAAGTACAAGATTTGAGTTGAAAACTTACAAGAATCGCGAGAAATCGAGAGAAAGAGGGCCATGAACGTGTTGGTAGAATGAGGGAGAGCTGTCACATCACAAGTGATGTGACAGGTGGTATTTACAAGTTGCCAAAAAGGGAAAGTGCGAGCAAGTGTCTGATAGCCCACCGATCGGATGACAATCCGATCGGTTGGCAATCCGATCGGATCGCAATCCGATCGGGCGACCATTCGATCGATTGTCCATTCGATCGAAGTGGTCTGACGAGTTGAGCTTCGGTGTTTCGTTTTGCGTGTTGAGCGTTGCGATGTGTTTCGAGTGAGCGATGTGATAGTATTAACCATTAGTAACACAAATAACCTAGCTACTATATCTGACATACAATCACTATAAATAACTTGCGTTTAGCGTTGCGATTAGGTTGCGATGTGATAGAATTACGATTGCGATTAAACACCTCAACATAAACATAACATGCACAAGTAACACATAATAGCACACACACGTAAAACAATATCCAGAACACGTAATTCGTGTTGCGAATGCAATGGCGTTGCGGTTTGCGATAAGTCGATTAACGATTAAACATGAGATCAAACCTCGATTATTAATAGATACTCCACATAATACAACTAAAGCGAATAAATATAAAGATTCGATTACAAGTCATTAACGTATGATCAATAGTTAAGCAAGGAGTGACAGATCACAATTAGCAATCTTTTCTTTCTTTAACTTTGACTTGTACTTTGACTTTCCAAAAAGCGGGTTGTTACATAGAGATCATAGCCAACCTAAATCCACGAATTCCTACGTCTTGTATTTATCAACGATGTTCTGATATGGAGTTATACGTTCCTTATAAAAGTTTTCCCAGCTCGCTACCGATGTATGCCGGTGAACTTTACTTCAGAATTAGACGTGCTAAAAGAGTGGAAATCGATGGGAATAAGTTGATTAACAGAGGATTCATCACGTATAAGTTGGTTTATGGGAACCGTTTCTAGCTAGGGTTTGTTGGATTGTATGTAGCTAGGGTTCAGAATGCTAGAAGTTTTATTATAAACACCTTGGTGAAAGTTATCATCTTTTGGGTCAAGTGAAGCAATAAATGGAGGAATATATTTTACTTATTTTATGTTTAAGATATGAAGCATCTTGTATAAGTATTTAGATGGTGTTTGTAAGGTTTAATTGCCTTGTGTAACTTTGTTTGACATCTATCATTGACATCTATATACGGAACTAGATTCTTCGAGAACTAGAAAAGGAGAGAATACGGAATGAGATTCTTCGAAAACTAATAAAGGAGAAAATACGAACGAGATTCTTCGAGAACTAGAAAAGGAGAAAATACGGAACGAGATTCTTTGGGAACTAGAAAAGGAGAAAATACGAAACGAGATTCTTCGAGTACTAGAAAAGGAGAAAATACGGAACGAGATTCTTCGAGAACTAGAAAAGGAGAAAATACGGAACGAGATTATCCCCTAGGTAGTTGTTACCACATCCATTATTTCATTACGTTAAGCCTGATCTTATTTCATGTTCTGACAATTTGTAATGATGTTAGGTAATTAAATGCATGTATGGACATATTATACAGACACTTTTTTGGTTGTATACGGCCCGTATAAAGTTATACGGGTCGTATACAACCTTTATTAATTTTTTATTTGCTTGTATACTCAATATACGAGCACTATTTTATGTCTTGTATATGGGCCGTATAACGTTATACGACTCGTATACAATTAACCAACTTTTTTTAATTAGTATATGCGGAATTGACGAAAACGCAGTAACATTGAGGATTTAAAACTACGAACTTTGTTTGAGTTAGTTAATATTACACCAATATGGAAAGATGATTGTATAGAGATCTGAATAACCGATATAGCCCATTTGTAATCCAACTAAAATCTCATAACTGTGAATCTATTCCCTCCATCCTCGTGCGACATGGCGTCTATACCTTTGAATCACAACGCTTATCCTTACATTCCTCTCATTTCCTGAATTCGAGTTCGTTAAGAAGTAATAACATTTGACTAATTGCAAGGCTGTTTGTCGGGTTTCCAATGCTCACACAGGGTGATAAACAACACTGATCTGGAATTGGAGAACCGTTGTGGGTTGTAGTTACCCGGTCCTCTGCCGCCTTGGTAGTTGTTACCATATCCGTATGTGTTAAGCCTAATTTTGTGTATTTGCATACTGATTATCTAGGGTTTCTGTTAGGGCTAAATTTGTGTATTTGCTTACTGATTGTTGAAAAGATTAGTTGAAATCGAAGAAAAGAGTAAAAAATATGAAATGAGGCGTGTTATGTTGGAAACTGAGGTTGAAAATTTGAAGAAAAGGAACGAAGAACTCGAGAGGAAGATCGCGGCGATTCAGAAGTGTGAGAGTGGAGTGGAGTGGAGTAGACCCATTGTTTGGAAAGATGACCGAATAGAGATCATAGCGAACTTAAATCCACGAACTCCTGCATCCTGTATGTATCAACAATGGTTCTGATATCGAGAACTATCAGAGAAGGCCCATCGTTTACCGTGGAATGCATCCTTTAACGATGTTCTGATATCGAGTTATACGTTCCTTGTAAAAGTCTTCTTTGTCTGTTAAGAATTTGGGTGATGATGAAGGTTCGTTTGGGGAGAATGTTCTGTATAATAATAATGATTCAAATGCTGCTATTGAGTCTTCCATACTTGTTGATTGATGAATGACTGAAACTGTACAATAATAATGATTCAACTGCTACTATTGAGTCTTCCATGCTTGTTGATTGTTGAACGGTTGAAAATGTACAATAATAATAATTCAACTACTGCTATGAGTCTTCCATGGTCGTTGTCTGAGTTTTCTTCTTAATGAAATGGGATTTGAACTGTCGGAGCAGGCCAATCGTTTACCATGGAATGCATCCTTAAACTTGGAAAGATGACCGAATAGAGATCTATATACGAAATGAGATTCTTCGAGAACTAGCAAAAGGAGAGAATACGAAACAAGATTCTTCGAGAACTATATCCATTATCCCCTAGATTTCATTTGGGTATAGTTATAATTCCCCTAATATCAGGCCCATCATTTACCCTGAAATGCATCCTTAAGCTTCATAGCAGTAATATGGTGATATTAGAACACTGTACATTGCATGTAAACACAGGGACTTTGTGATGATATCTTACAAATTGGGAACCATATATTCATGTGTTGCAATTTGGAAAGATTACCGAATAGAGATCTGAATAACCGATACAACCCACTAACTAAAATCTCGTAACTGTGAATCTCTTCCCTCTAAAACCACCACCTTGTCGCGTATGGTCTCCTTGAGCCTAGATTCTTGCTTAAACGATGTTCTGATATCGAGAATGTTCTAGAAATTGAAGGAAAAGGAAGGTTGAAACTGTACAATAATAATGATTCAACTGCTGCTAATGAGTCTTCCATGCTTGTTGATTGTTGAACGGTTGAAACTATACAATAATAGTGATTCAACTGCTACTATTGAGTCTTCCATGCTTGCTTTATGTTTATCAACTGGCCATTTTTCTGAGTTTTCTTTCTCTTTGATGAAATGGGATTTGTTTCAAATAAAAGAAAACTGAAACCACTTTTCCTTGATAGTTAAAAGTCGCCTTTCGCCGGTCGGCGCAAGGGAAATTAGTGGAACCCGGGTGTTGCGGTGTTGCGGTCCACTATCTTGATTGTTGGTCAAATGAGATTCGCTGTTGAACATAGTCTATTTGGATCTTGTTGGTGAAGGATGAGAATGACTAGTTCTCTCTAATAGCCTTCTTTCCACAGCCACCGTTTCCATAGGAAATCGAATTTTGTGAATATTAAAAAGTAGGATATCGAAACCCTAATGTGTGAGTATTAACTCAAAAAAAAAAGGAAATCCGATGTACACGGGCCGTATAACCTTATACGGTCTGTATAAAACTATCCTATACGTTGTATACGACCAAAGTTAATTATTACATGGTGTATACGGGCCGTATAAGGTTATATGGCCCGTATAGAATAAGATAAACTGACAAAGGTTGCGTCCACAGCCTTTGTCAGTTTATCTTATTCTATACAGTTATATGGCCCGTATACACCATGTTAAAATAATATTTTACCATGTGTTATTATTAACACCCTAAAAGAAAGCTATTTTGAACATAAATAATATACGAATACGTAATTGACATTTTCATCCACTTGCACAATATACGGGAGGGAATGCAAGATTATATGCCCAATGGAATTCCTCTGTGTATAGTGGTTGGAATTTAGTACATATTTTCATAACACAATAAAATTTCATTTTTAGGGGTGTTCAAGATCGGATTATTTGATTTTCGATATTTGAAAACTTCAGATGGTGAATATTTATATCTGAATCCGTATCCGAAATTTCAGATATCCGATTTATGTCTAAGAATGGGATATCCGAAATTTATTTCTAAAGATCTAGATATCCGATTTATGTCTAAGAATGGGATATCCTAAACATGTATTTGATTTTCCAAATTTCCAATACTGAAAAAAAACATTCATAAATCTACATCCGTATCCGATTATTTACTATTTTATATTATATTTAACGTAAGTATAGTGCTCATATTTAAACTAAACATAATATATATATGTTTACTATCTTTTAAGTTTTCAGATATTAGAGATAATTTGATTATCCGAACTTTTTAGAAATCCATATCCGAATCCAAAAATTTGGATTATCCAATTTTCGGAGAATTCGGATTCGGTTTCAGATCCGAAATTTTTTTAACACCATAACCGCTTTGGTACTGGTAGAGCAAAAATACTGAACTAACTTATATGAAAACAAAAAAAAATAGATAATGGTACCGATGTTGTTTGATCGGTTCTATTTGGTACAATAATGGTGTGACAACCGGAAAAAATAATGGTAATTTCGTACAACTTAAATACTTGATTTAACGTTTAATTACGTTTGTTATGATTTAATTATTGCATAATTAGGTCGTATAAAGTCTAGCAATCATAGGACATGGTCATAAATGTCAAACAATATTAATACAGTCGCGAGAAAACTGGAAACTATGTCCTAATATGTTGGCAAAATGCTGAAAACACTATTCACCTGAACACACTATTCATGCCAGCAAGTTCCGAAAACTGTCTGAACAAGCAACGAAGGGCATGAACGCACTTTATAGATGAAATAGAAATAAAAATCCCTAATTAGGGACACAAGCACTAAAACACATTAAGTTTCCGGTAAACGCTTATAAATGCACTTTGTCCGTTCTGCGCCAAAATATAACCAAAATAAAACATCCGCGACACTAGAACCTAGCATTTTAGTGTCCGTAGGACTTGTAACTAAGATAATACATCCTAAATAGGCTTGTGGATACCAATGGAACATCCGAATTACAAGTTTCCGGTACATCGTCGCAACGATCACAATTTCGTCGTTTTTGCGCCGACGAACTAGTTAACAACCTTTTCGCCACCCAAACACCTAAACTAACATCCCAGTGAACTAGTTAGCCTCATTTTGGCGTCAAAAATATTGCCGGAACATTTATGGTACAAGAACTTGTCTAATTCTCTAAACCCTAAACATTTTATTATAACTTTACAACCTCACTTTTATAAAAAAAACCATACCCCCTGTTTTGGTCAAAAATTATCTAAGTAATTAAGTGATCAAATTAGTTAAGTGAGGTAGTGTGTTAGAAGTATTTGTGGAAAATATGCTGATCAAGTTGTTAACAAAAACAGTTTTCAGGATATAGCTCAGGATATCGAGCTACATCTACAATCAAACAATGAGCAAAAAAGGTAAAGGGTGACACAGGATGTACGAGGAAAGCCTTTGATCAATCTAGATCGCCGACACAAAATCTTGGGAGCTGACAATCGTAGTTGCCTTGTTCTTCTTATTGCTTCAATATCGGGATACAGTGCAGGATATGATACGGATCAACTAAGTGTTACAAAGCGATGCGAGTACAAGTGTAAATGTTTGTGAGTGATTGCAGCTAGTAGAAAGCGAGAGTGTGTGAAAAGATTGTGTGTGTTCTATTTGATCTGATCATTCCTAATTATAGTAAAATGAAATTAACAAACTAGCCTATAAAATCGGGATACGACGAATATTCCATTTGTGAACGTTGTAGACCACTTCTTCCGGATTCAACGTCCCCATTTCAACTGATTAGTCTGAGTCTTTAGGAGAACATGTCCACTCGAACGTTATAAGCCTACCATGTTAATCTGCACGTGAATTAATTAGTTATTACCAAGATACTGTATCAGGATGTTACCAATATCCTGATCCGGTATCCTGATCACAATTGAAAATAACACAGTCTGAATATTATCCAGGATATATAAGCAGAAAATCACCCATAACAATTGTCCCCAAAATATATCTGTTGGGATACCAATTTCCAACGGATATATTTTAAATCTTATCTCTTAGATCGAGGCAATTAAATTGAAGTGACGATTGAAATGACATTGTGCAACTTCCAATGCGCTTATCACTCGATGGCCATCTACTTCGCCCCCTATATATTCTCTTTTTCTTGTTGATAAACGATCATCTTCCTCAGAATTCTCAGGTACTTCTCTCTCTCTTATCTTCTAAAATTTTCTCTGCTCAAATCCTCTAATGGCCACCAGAACCCGATCACATTCTGGCGAGTCCACCTCGTTATTCGTTAACCAAAACCTGCTCAAACACCCCGAGAAGGAAGAGTGCTCCTTTGACAACGCCGATATCGCCGCATTGAGAACCTCTGGTTCTTTCTCCGACAGGATGGTTATCCGTCCGTTTGACCGGAGCATCCGTTCAGATGTTTCTTCCGAAGAGTGGATTTGTTTTTCATCATACCCATTCTCCCTTGGCCTTCGATATCCCTTCCCAGAGTTTATCATGCAGTTTTTTCGAATCACCGGTCTCTGTTTTGCTCAAACAATGCCTATGGTCTGGAGAGTACTCATCATGCTTAACCAGATCAAAACCCTTCATGTCCTCGATCTCTGTATCGAAGACCTTCCGATTGCTTACCGTCTCTGATCACATGGCAATAGTCATTTTCTCCTTTTTTATACTTCCAAGAATCCCCTTATTCTGAAAGCCACAAAGAACAAAGATCAGTGGCAACGAAAGTTCTTTTTCGTAAAAAGTGATTCCATTGCTAAGGGTTTTGACCTGCAAGTGAAATGGTTAACTTCCGGAAGGATTTAGGGTTTTAGGAATATTCCCAAACATATCTTAAAACTATATCCTAAATTGATATCTTTATTTCTTGTGCAGCAAACTTCAAAGAACTAGCCCCTCCGAGTGCAGAATCAGAGCTTAAGATCAAGGATATCTATCGACTTCCTGAGAGTGAGAGAACCTTTTCCCTGTCCTTCATAAGTTCGAGTCAAAGATCAAGTTCTGAAATGTCTGGTAAGTATATTTATAGATATTAGACTAATTATAGTATATAAGTATTAAAAGTTAAGTACTTCTCCCTTTTTCGTAGCGCCAGTTATCAATCTTGAAGGCTTCCAGCTTGATGAGTTAGACAGTTACTCCGGCCTTATGCAAGTCAAGCAAGAAACTAATCCGAAGCCAGCAGTCACGTCAAAGCACACCAGTTCAAAAACCGCTACTGCTCCCAAAGCTTCTACAGCATCCAAGTCTCGAGGTCCTAGCTCTCGTAAGAGGAAGGAAGCAGATTCTCCTGTTGCATCCGACATATTTCCATTAGAGAAACACGGGTTTACAGAGTCCAGCAAATTTATGACCGACTTCCTCAATCAGGTCAGTATCCTCATTCTATATCCTGCACACATATACTGAATACACATACCCATATATTGATACCTGTTCCTTTGATTGCAGGGTCTGGAGCATCTAGTGTTCCTTATGAGGATGCATGTGGTTTGAACAAGATGCTAGAGAGCAAACTGAAGAAGGCAGAAGCCACCATAGCAGACCAAGCAGCAATCGTCGTCGCCAAGTCACAGCATTATGAGGATAAATACAAGGCAATGGTCCAGGAACATCATGCTGCTCTTCAAAAAGTCGCTCAAGAAGCCCAGGCCAAATACGATGCAGCCCAAGTTCAACATGAACAGGATATGGCTTCTTATCGAGAAGGCCTTAAGGGTTCCGTCGTCATCTCTCTTTTCCAATCCCGGTTGAAAATGGCGTATGAGGTCAGGGCTACGGGCCTTGAATGCCCTTCATGGAATGTGGAAGCTTGGGAGGAAAGATTGAGAGATCTCGACGGCGATCCTGTGAAGCCTGCGGTTGAGGAACCTACCAAGGCGGCCGATGCTGATGCTGAGAAGGATGCTGGTGGTAATGCTGGTGGTGATGCTGGTGAAAATACTGTTGAAGCTGTGATTGAAGAAGGCGGAGCTGCTTAGAGGCAACGAAATGGGCGATGATGGATGTTGATGCCAAGGCCGGAGCCCACTTTTTAAATTTAGTAGTTTGTGGTTTGTTGAACAATTTAAATGTCCTGTCTGTCAAACAATTTACTTTCCTGCACTTAGACAATATGATGGCCAGAGGTGGAGGGATCCTGAGTTTCAGGACGAAGCCCTTGGTCATCAATTAGTATGCTTTATTTTGAACAGTTTAACAATTGAAGGTGGAGGTATCTAGGGTTTCAAGACGAATCCTTCAATTGTTAAGTAAATATGGTTAAAAACTAATTGTGCTTTTGGTGGATGGGTCTCGGTTTGAGATGAAACTAAAAGCACAATCTTTTGCTATGTTAATAAACTAACTTCTTTTTGCCTTACCTATTGTTGTCCATTTTTGAAAATATTGTTATGTATTGCTTGCAATTTCAACTTTCCAATCTTAGTGAAATATTTCAATTATTCTGTACAAATATCCTGAAAATATATCCTGATCAGGATACTCACAAATGTTTTAACCAGACTTTTGTCGATCATAGTTTCAAAAACTTAGACAATTTAGATAAGGCTTCTAAAAGAACAAAAAGGAAAGATCATACCAGAAATAGAGTACACCTCTATCCTTAAACTTCAATCCTTTCCACCGAAGATATCCCCAGTCTGGGGTACTTAGTGAACTAGGCCCAAGCTTGATCCTTTGAGTCTTTTCACAATGTCTTAGTAGGAATGTCCCCTATGCATAGTGTCTTTAAATACTTAGGAATTTTTAGGGCATCAATTGCAACTGATTGTACACTTGTGTATAACTTTCGCATTACAGGGGATAAACCCTAAAATATCCTGGAGATAGATCCTTAATATTCTGGGGATAAACCCTTAAGTATTCTGGGGAAAATCCCAAATTTTCATGCGCTACAGGCGGGAGTGTATAAACTCCAAGACTTAGAAAGGTGAAAACCTTTAAACCTTAGAGAGTATGAAAATACCCTTTCGTGAGAGAGGGTGATCAATCCTCATATACCTTTAGGATACAGGATATAGCCAACAATAACGAAATTTTCAGCCACTTTTACATGGACTGGTCCCGCTAACCTTCTCGTCCTTAGATTCTTGTTATATGCTCTGGATATCCTCTGTTGGTTGATGTGTGTAAAATGCAACATATAAATTACATCAAATGAGGCATAAAACTAACCCTTTTTTAGTACTAATATTGGAAAAAGTGTGCTTTTGTCTTCCTTTTGTATTTTCAGGGTTAAATGAGCTTAAATGAACAAAAGAAGCAAAAATACAGCTAAATCTAACACAAATACAAGAAAAGGAATAAACGTGGCATGCCCGACCCCACGACAGCATCTTCCCAAGCAAAAACAGAACAACAGAAGGCTGAACACGCCCCGTGCCCAGAGGACACGGGGGCATGCCCAAGTGTCTGCAGAAAAGACAAAGTTGTAGAAGCTTCTATTTCCCAACACGGGGGCATGCCCAGCGGACACCGTTGTCAACGCTAAGATTCACAGAATCCAAGCAAATCTTGATAGTACAGATACACTTCTGCACACGGGGGCGTGGTCAACTAATGCAGACAAACAACAATTAATGAAGAAAGAGAAAGTGGATGGACACGGGGCCGTGTCCGGGCTTCTGTGCAGGCTATAAATAGGGGTGCTTGGTTCATTTCAAAGGCATCCCTTGATAAACCACCTCTCTCCCACTTCACCCACACTCCACCACCATTATAACACCCACATCCACCACCATCATCCATCATAGAGTGTGTGTAGTAGTCTCGGGATCCAAGATTGATAGTAAGAGTTCTTGAAAATCAAAGGCCATGTTTGCCTAAGTCTCTTACATCACTTGGTGAAGACAAGCATTTAGTGTAAAACTTTTGTTTTTTAATCTTTTCGCACTTTTTATTTGGTTTTGTATTAATGACTTTAATAACTAGTTTCTTATGTTGAAGGTGAAACTTCCTTATCATTTGTCCGTGGTGTCTTGGCATTATTTTACTTTCTATATAAAATAAAAGATTTACACCATTCATATCTCCACGGTCTATATGGAGATATGTTGGCTACCTGGTCGAGGGTTAAGGGAATGGTTTGGTAAGGTTCTTGCCTTGTTCAGTGTATAGATCCTACAAGGACCTGGTTCAAGCTTACTAGGACCTCCTTCAATACCCACTGGTATTGGATGGCGGGGGTGCGAATGGCTTGATCCCCTCATATGTAAACTACTATGAATACATTAACCCGGATACTTGGGATTGTATCCCTGCTGACTTAAACCACTTAGTCGAGGGTAACATCACCTTCAAAAGAAGGGCCTACCACATTACGCATTAATAACTTAATTAATTATCTTTCAATAACCCAACCCTTTAGGATTGTATCCTTGCTGACTCAAACTACTGGGTTGAGGGTAACGTCACCTTCAAAAGAGGGGCCTACTACTATAACTAAGATAATCTCTTAAAAAGTGCGGAAAACATCAAAGGTTACACTAAAGGCGAGTCAGATCCAAGTGATTCGTCTTGTCTATCTGTTTTTATTTTTCAGCATTTTTAGTTTTTATTTTCATGTTTAAAACTTTTTCTAAAACTTTTGATTTGATTAGACGTTGAGGATAAACCGGTACTAAAAGTTCTTGTGTCCTTGGACGACCTCGGTATCTTACCAACGCTATACTACGCTCACGATGGGTGCACTTGCCCATATGTGTGTTTCGTGTTAGTAAAATATCGTGTTTTATAAATTTAAAACTTGACTAAAGTGTTAAAAAGGGCTAAAAATATACTTAAATATATATCACACTCGACAAGCATAAAGTTTTTGGCGCCGTTGCCGGGGATACAAGGATTTTAAGAAAGCTTAAAATCGACGGCCTAATCTGTTTTTCAAAACCCTTTTAAAACGTGCATATTTTTCTGCATTTTAGTTGGTTTTTGCATTTACAGTAGATTGATCACGGGGCCGTGTTCACCGAACACAGGGCCGTGCTGCATAATTTTTTCAAAACTCCCAGATACAGAGTCTGAACACGGGGTCGTGCTCACTGAACACGCCCTCGTGCTGCACAAAACCAGTCACTTTTATTAAAACGCCCAGATACAGAACCTAAACACAGGCCGTGCTCATTGAACACGGGGCCGTGTCCAGCCTCTGTTTCCGTTTTTTGTTTTTGTTTTCTGGTCTTGAGACTCTGTTGTGGTCTGCTTAGTGATTCTTATGGATCAATACTCAGGAGATTACAACTACACCTATGAGGAGGATGATTATAGAGAAGACTATTGCACCATTTGTGGTAACCCTCCCTCGGTACAATATTGTGACTTATTTCAACCATCCACTTCATACACCTACTATGAGGAGCCCAGGTATGAGCCGTCCACTTCATACACATCCTATGAAGACCCAAGGTATGAACCTTCTCCCTCATACTCATATTTTGATGAACCAAGGTATGAACCTCCATACTCATACTTTGAGGAACCAAGATATGAGCCTCCACCTTCATCTGCTTATTATGAGGAACCATGGCATGAACAACCCACCTCATATGAGTATTATGAAGAACAAAGTTACGACCCTTATCCATCATATACTTACAATGAGGAACAAGGGTGTGAACTATCTACTTCATTTGAGTATTATGAGGAACCAAGGATCGAACATCCGGATTCAAGCTTTGAGGATCCAGATCCTTACTCTATCACCCACATAGCCGATAAGATAATAGAACACATTAGAACTATCGAACGATGCATAAAAGAATCTCGCGCAAGGGAAGAATTAACTCGTAATAAAGAAGAGATAGTTGAAAATGTAAAAATGGAAGAACAAGTAAGTGAAAAACAGACACATGAGTTAAACAACGAAAAAGGTGAGTCCGACAATGTTAAAATTCAAGAAGAGTCTAATTTTGAAGAAATTAATCTCTTGTCACCTTCTTTCGAAAATCATTGTTTAGTACCCACGCATGCTAAGTTTTTAAAAGAGTTAAACACTAATACTAAAATTGACGAAACGGTAAGCATTAAGTTAACAAATGATCAAACTACGCTAATAAAAGAAGATCCATTTGAAATTAACATTACACCGGTTCCATGTTTTTTTTTCAAAATTCCTTTATTAGTAATATCACAATTGATAAAGATCTTTGCGTTAATATAATGCCAAACTACATTTTCGAAAGATAAAGTATTAGTGATTTTTCTCCACTTCAAATACCCATTTTTCTATCTAATCGGAAAATAATAAAATCAATAGGGGTAGTTGAGGATGTCTTGGTCCAAGCAGATCAACTGGTAATCCCAACCGACTTTGTCATCCTTGATGACACTCCTTTAGTGTTGGGACGACTTTTTGTAAAGACCCACGAAGCCTTGAAAAACCGGAAGTACAACAACTTATCTATTCAATTAGGGGCATTTAAAAAGAGTGTCGATCTTGAGCGTTCAATGAAATATCCATTCAGAAATAATGACCCCTTAATTGAAGATGAGGATGAACCACCCGATACAAGAGAAGAAATTGACCACTTTGTTGAAGAAGAGGTCGCCATAAAACAAACTTTTGTGGTTCTTGATCAAAATGAGCAACCAAATAAGGAGTCTCCTAAAGACCCACCTCTTGAGCTCAAAGAACTTCCAAAAGGTTTGGAATATGCTTTTCTAGACAAAGATGGTAAATCACCTGTAAGTATTTCGTCAAAATTAACTAGTTTAGAAAAAGAAAAATCAATTACACTTTTGAAAAAACACAAAAAATGCGATCGCTTGGAAGCTTGTAGATATTAAGGAATAAGTCCTTCCATGTGCACGCACAAGTTTTTAATGAACGATGACTATAAATAGGTAATACAACCACAACGTAGAGTAAATCCAAATGTCCAAGAAGTGGTTAAAAACGAAGTCATCAAATTACTTGACCCCAAACTTATTTACCCAATTTCCGATAGTCCTTGGGTAAGTCCCGTCCAAGTAGTTACAAAGAAAGGAGGTATGACGGTAATAACTAATGAGAAAAATGAATTAATACCAACAAGAACCGTCACAGGATGGAGGGCATGTATAGATTATCGTTGATTAAATGAAGCAACAAGGAAAGATCACTTTCCTTTGCCTTTTATTGATCAAATGCTAGAAAGATTATCCCGTCATAAATTTTATTGTTTCTTAGATGGTTTTTCAGGTTACTTTCAAATTCCGATAGCACCCGAAGACCAAGAAAAGACAACATTCACATGTCCCTATGGAACTTTTGCTTATCGATGCATGCCTTTTGGTCTATGTAATGCCCCCACAACCTTTCAACGTTGCATGGTGGCCATCTTCCATGACATGATAGAAAAGACAATGGAAGTCTTCATGGACGACTTTTCTATCTTTGGAGATTCATACGACCAATGCCTCAATAACCTTGAACGAATGCTATCCCGATGTGAAGAAACTAACCTCGCCCTTAACTGGGAAAAATGCCATTTCATGGTAACAGAGGGAATAGTACTCGGTCACAAAATCTCGAGCGAAGGAATGGAGGTAGATCGAGCAAAAATAGACACTATTTCTCGATTACCACCCCCATCCTCCGTTAGAGCTATCAGAAGTTTCCTAGGGCATGCCGGATTTTATAAACGGTTTATCAAAGACTTTTCAAAAATCTCAAGGCCTCTAACAAAATTACTTGAAAAAGATGCCCCTTTCATCTTTGACAAGGATTGCAATCAAGCATTTCTAACCCTAAAAGAAATGCTAGTCAATGCACCTATCATGATAGCGCCTGATTGGAAATTACCTTTCGAAATCATGTGTGATGCAAGTGACTTTACAGTTGGAGCCATCTTGGGACAAAGAAAAGATAAGCATTTTCACCCAATTTATTACGCTAGTAAAACACTTAATGATGCACAAGAAAATTATACAACAACAGAAAAGGAATTACTAGCCGTGGTATTTGCTTTTGATAAATTTCGTTCTTATCTTGTTCTTTCTAAAATGATAGTCTACAGATCATGCAGCCATTCGATATCTCTTCAAGAAACAGGATGCTAAACCACGTTTGATTCGGTGGATTCTACTCCTCCAAGAATTTGACATTGAAATAAAAGACAAAAGAGGAGCAGAAAACACCGCAACAGATCATCTTTCGCGCTTGGAAGATCCAGGTTTGGAGGCAACCAGGGACGAGCAAATCAATGAAAAATTCCCAACGGAGTCCCTGGAAATGGTGGAATACCGAGAAGAGCCATGGTACGCCGACTATGCTAACTACGTAGCTAGCGGTATAGTCGCAAAAGGATGGCCACATCATCAAAGAAAGAAATTCTTTGCCGATGTAAAGCATTATTTTTGGGAAGATCCTTATCTTTTCATAATGTGTGCTGACCAACTCATCCGTCGATGCGTACATGGTAGTGAAGCAAGGAGAATTCTCCACCATTGTCATGAAGGTCCATACGGAGGACATCATGGTGCCGCTAGTACCGCACGAAAGGTATTTGATTCAGGATTTTATTGGCCAACCATTTACAAAGACGCCCAAAGTCTTGTCAAGACATGTGACGCTTGCCAAAGAACATGTAATATTTCTTCCAAAAACGAAATGCCACAAAATGGCATTCTTGTTTATGAAATTTTTGATGTGCGGGGACTCGACTTTATAGGACCTTTCCCACCGTCAAAAGGAAACAAATATATATTTGTGGCGGTAGATTAATTGTCTAAATGGGCCGAGGCCGAGGCACTTCCAACAAACGATGGAAGAGTCGTGGTAAGATTTCTGAAAAGATTATTCTCTCGTTTTGGAACACCAAAAGCTTTAATAAGTGATAGAGGTACCCATTTTTGTAACCATCAACTTGAAAAAAATCTTAACAAGGTATGGGGTCTATCACCGGATCTCAACGGCATATCACCCTCAAACAAACGGACAAGCCGAAGTAACTAATAGAGGTTTAAAAATAATACTTGAAAAAACCGTAGGGTTAAATAAAAAAGAATGGGCCGACAAATTAGACGATGCTTTATGGGCTTTTCGAACAGCGTACAAAACAACAATAGGTACAACCCCATATAAGCTTGTCTATGGAAAAAGTTGTCATCTGCCAGTAGAAATAGCACACAAGGCCTACTGGGCAATTAAAAATGTAAACTTAGACTTAGAAATTGCAGGTAAAAATCGATTTTGCCAATTAAATGAATTAGACGAATTAAGGAATTATGCATACTCTAACTCCGAAATTTATAAGGAAATAAAGAAAAATTTGTATGATAAACACATTAAACCTAATGAATTTCGAGTAGGAGATCAGGTTCTGTTGTTTAATTCATGACTTCGATTATTTCCTGGTAAATTAAAGTCTAGGTGTTCAGGACCTTTTTCCATCACCCATATTTCCCCACAAGGTGCAGTCAAAATTAAATCTCGAAATGGAATTCCATTCAAAGTCAATGGCCAACGGCTGAAGCTTTATCAAGGATTTATTGAGGATGAGGAGGAAGAAATCTCACTTTAAACGGTCGAAGAATGAAACAAAGGTTCAAGCATCAACATCCTACCTTGTACGTTACAAACATCGGGAAAACATCTAAATCGGTAAGATTTCTAAAACCAAGTTTCAAGAAACAGGGCACTCACACGAGCACTTCAAAAAATAATAATTTAAATTTGCCTGCCCACGGGGCCGTGTCCGCGCAACTATCGGGAATAAAACCCCTTTCTCAATCAGTTTCTTCATTCCACACGCCCCGTTTCCCCAAAAACTCTCTGGTTCCGGTGATTTTTTCTGCAGATTTTGATGTTTCCCCTTCGTCTAACAACGTCAAGGTATGATTCTACTCTTATAATTAGTTAGATTAAGTTCTTGCATGTAGTTTAACATCAAAATTTTGGGGGGAAATCTAGGGTTCTTCAACTTGAACGGGATCGAACCTCAAACTTTTGCATAAATCTGTTAGCATTAGTTTAGATACATGTTATAGGAAGTAAAGCAACTTGTATTGTTTGTAGATTTGCCCGATTTCTCACAAAAAACCCAAACCCATGTTTTTTAACCGAAAAAAGATGAAATTGAAGGGGTAAACGGTATGTTTTGGGAAAACGGCACTTGGGGTTTCATTTTCGGGGAAAACCGCCCCTACTGGACCAAAAATTTTCAAGTTTTCGGGCCCGGGTAGAAAATTGGGAATTTGGAGAAACAGACGCCTGGACATGGGGTCGTGCTCAGCGAGCACGAGGTCGTGTCCAGCCAAATCCAGCTGAACATGGGGCGTGTTCGCTGAACACGGGGGCATGTTCAGCTGACTGTTTTCGGTTTTCTTCGAAAATTTCACTGTTTCGTACTAATTGTTTGGTGTGTTTTCTTTCAGATGGCCAAGAAATTTACCAGGTTCAACGCAAGTGAGTTGGCGGCTCAAGCGCGTTATGATGTGTTAAGAACTAGGCCCGAGGAAAACCCCAGACAAGTATGCATGGACACTCTTGAGGCAGTGAACCAAATAGACCGCTTCAACAACATTGTCACCGGCCCACTACGAGTGGCTCTTTGCACTCGGCTTCACTCCGTGCATGAATACAACATGGAATTTTACAGCACGTTTGTCCTTAAGCCAAGAGCCGACCCGTTTGACAATGATGGGGTAGAGTTCCGTTGTGGAGGGACATTGTACTCGATTTCAGTGGCACAATTCGGGGCAATAGTCAGGTTGTACTCGGAAGAGGATGATGGGGATGAAGAGAACACCGGCGGTCTCCGCGAGCTTCCAGAAAATCAACGCCAAGCTGCTTGGGCTCAAATCAGGGAGGGCAACTATAACCCGAGCCAAACTAAGAGCACACAGTTGAGAGACCCTCTTTACCGCTACATCCATAGGTTCCTCACCTTCTCTCTTAGCCAGAGACACGACAGCATCGGTGTTGTAGGGTTACGGGATCAGCTAGTCCTCCATTGCATCCACAACCGTATCAACCTTGATGTTCCATACCTGCTACTCCGTAACATGCACTTGAACCAACTTGCTACTCCCCCGAATCCTATCTTCTTTGGAGGGTGGATATACTGCCTTTTCAAACACTTTGTTGATAAGATGCCGAGGTCCTTTCAAAAGGGACCGTGGTCGGGAAAAGTGGACATGGTCATTTGTCGCTCCATGAACTTGATCTATGAAGCATAAGACGGGACGATCAGTTTCCAAACGGTTCAAGGGCATGCATGGAACCCTCAAGAAGCTTTAGTCCTACACGTTCCTAGGGGTGAGCAAAAGGAAAAACCCGACCCTACCCGACCATTACCCGACCCGACCCGAGAACCGATCAAACATAAAATACAGAACCGATTCACTACCCTAAATATAGGATCGGTTCCGGTCCATAGGTCCAAGTCGGGTTTCACCATGAAAAGAACCGAGAACCGACCCGACCCGACCCTATTTTATATGAAAAATTGGAACCGATCTAAATACCTAGGTACTTAGGTTCGGGTCGGGTTGGGTATATTTTCGGTTCGGTTCTCGGTTATTTTCGGTCCGGACCTAAACTTGCACACCCCTACACGTTCCACACATCCGTCCTCCTCCCCAGTACCACTACCAGCACCATAGTGATCCGGGTCAATCCTCCTCTCAAGGAGGCAGTTTTCCTAACTTTCAAAGCTTACATGATTTATTGCAGGAAAATATTATGTGCACCAGGAACACCTACAACATGGCCAGCAACACATACGCCCGGGTCGGAGTGATAGAGAGAAATATCTCCGACATGCAGGATGACATTGGGAACATCTGGGAGTATATGGCTGGCCACAGAGGGGATGATGATGATGAAGACGAGGACATGGATTGAGCGGGAGGAGTTGGAGGTAGCATCACATGGTTGGAGGTCTCACAGGTTAACCCCTTTATCTCATGAACAATCGCATGGCCTGCGTGTCATTTGTTGAACAATTTACTTCCCTTAACACTTTTTATTTTCTGCATTTCTTTTCTTTTTAACTTGTGATGTGGATAATGAAACTTTGGTAAACTTTGGTATTTATTAGTAAAACAGGTACTCGCGAGGCTTAGAGCACTAAACATTAGTGCTACTAAAGCCGGGAGAGCAAAGCCGAAGGTAGAAACCTGTTTTACATGTTTACAGTTTGTCCACACGGGGTCATGCTCTGCCGACACGCCCCCGTGCCCATCACCCAGACCTGCTGTTTGTCAAAATTTTGCAGACCTTTGTCCAACACGGGGTCGTGTTCACCCAACACACCCCCGTGTCCGTCTTCTGTAAGTTCTCGTTACTGGCAATCGGCACACGGGGCCGTGTTCATTCGACACGGGGCCGTGTCCAGATGCCCAGTAACATAAATTTTTGTTTAACACACCTTTTTACACATTCAATCAACCTAAAAACTTAATTTTGGACACATTGAGGACAATGTGTAATTTAAATGTGGGGGAGATGCTAAAACCTTGAATTTTGCAAGTCCTAATCAAAAGCCTTACACAAAACTCTATTGGAACCGCTAAACACCCCAAATTTTTTCAAAAACTTTTCATTTTTTTTTACTTCTCTTGGTTTAAATTGGGAATAACAAGTTCTAAAAAGGTTATATTTTTATAAATTTACAACCGATAGCGTCGTGACAAAAAGAACCAACATAAGAAAATTATGAAACGGCATGACAAATCTAGTTAAAATTTGATTATATATACTTGATCACATTAAAAACCCATTCCCACAAAAAGTGAGTTTTGAGCCTTTATTGAGCATACAAATACACATCTTTAAACTAAATGCTCATTTTTCGTTTCTTGTGTGAATAGCCGTTTGGTTTCTTACGACTCTAGAACTTGCCATGACGATACACTCCCGGTCCTTACCAACTTAAACCCAAGTAAGTAAATGATGGAGGCATTAGGACTAACCCTTTTTATTTCAACACCATTATTATTATTTTTTTTACCACCTACCCAAAATCCCCTTAGTTAACCCCTTTGAGCCTAAACCTTTTCATTTCTAAACCCAAAACAAACACCCTTTACCCACCAAAACCATTTTTCATTTTAAACCCTTTATTTTAGTAAAAAGCTCGGTTTTATTGTGACTCCCTCAAAAAAATGATGAAGTTTGGCAATAAACAAACAAGTTCATCAAAAGAAACTTTGTTTGAAAGATGCTTCATTAAAATAAAGTCACAAAAACAAAAATGTTTTACAAAAACCAACGCTTTTTACGCCTTTCGCCCTTTTCTACTAACCACTAACCCAAAATCACCTACCTTTAACCCAAGCCTAACCCTTCCCCAAAGTCCTCTTGATATTTACAAAGGTTTATAGTTAAAAAGGAGAAGGATTGACTGCTTGGCAAGCATATGGTAGAAGTAAGTTCCATGCCGGTCTCGAGTGTTTCACAAAAATACATCTTCGGCCGAGTGTTGAGTGATCTCCCGTGAGGTATGTGAACTTGTATATAAATGGAATTTAAAAAAGGCATGTTATGCCAAAATAAGTAATTTCTCTTATGTAAATGTTCTAAATAAATCATAACGAATAGGATTGTAAATAACATAAAAATAAAACCTAATGAAGATCTTGGAATCCCGACACTCTAGACAAGCCCAAAAACTTCTCTTCTACCCATTCCATTTGGGTGTGTAAGCCACACAATAAAGAGTTTTTCTTGAGGACAAACAAAGATTCAAGTGTGGGGGTATTTGATGTGTGTAAAATGCAACATATAAATTACATCAAATGAGGCATAAAACTATCCCTTTTAGTACTAATGTTGGAAAAAGTGTGCTTTTGTCTTCCTTTTGTATTTTCAGGGTTAAATAAGCGTAAATGAACAAAAGAAACATAAATACAGCTAAATCTAACACACATACAAGAAAAGGAATAAACGTGGTATGCCCGACCCCTCGACAGCATCTTCCCAAGCAAAAACAGAACAACAGAAGGCTGAACACGCCCGTGCCCAGCGGACACAGGGGCGTGCCCAAGTGTCTGAAGAAAAGACAAAGTTGTAGAAGCTTCTATTTCCCAACACGGGGGCGTGCCCAGCGGACACGGGGCCGTGGTCAACGCTAAGATTCGCAGAATCCAAGCAAATCTTGATAGTACAGATACGCTTCTGCACACGAGGTCGTGCCCAGCGAACACGGGGGCATGGTCAACTAATGCAGACAAACTGCAATTAATGAAGAAAGAGAAAGTGGATGGACACGGGGCCGTGTCCGGGCTTCTGTGCAGGCTATAAATAGGGGTGCTTGGTTCATTTCCAAGGCATCCCTTGACAAACCACCTCTCTCCCACTTCACCCACACTCCACCACCATCACAACACCCACATCCACCACCATCATCCATCATAGAGTGTGTGTAGTAGTCTCGGGATCCAAGATTGATAGTAAGAGTTCTTGATAATCAAAGGCAATGTTTGCCTAAGTCTCTTACATCACTTGGTGAAGACAAGCATTTACTGTAATACTTTTGTTTTTTAATCTTTTCACACTTTTTATTTGGTTTTGTATTAATGACTTTAATAACTAGTTTCTTATGTTGAAGGTGAAACTTCCTTATCATTTGTCCGTGGTGTCTTGGCATTATTTTACTGTCTATATAAAAAAAAGGTTTACACCATTCATATCTCCACGGTCTATATGGATATATGTTGGCTACCTGGTCGGGGGTTAAGGGAATGGTTTGGTAAGGTTCTTGCCTTGTTCAGTGTATAGATCCTACAAGGACCTGGGTCAAGCTTACTAGGACCTCCTTCAATACCCACTGGTATTGGATGGCGGGGGTGCGAATGGCTTGATCCCCTCAAATGTAAACTACTATAAATACATTAACCCGGCTACTTGGGATTGTATCCCTGCTGACTCAAACCACTTAGCCGAGGGTAACGTCACCTTCAAAAGAGGGGCCTACCACATTACGCATTAATAACTTAATTAATTATCTTCCAATAATCCAACCCTTTAGGATTGTATCCTTGCTGACTCAAATTACTGGGTTAAGGGTAACGTCACCTTCAAAAGAGGGGCCTACTACTATAACTAAGATAATCTCTTAAAAAGTGCAAAAGTGTGGAAAACATCAAAGGTTACGCTAAAGGCGAGTCGGATCCAAGGAATTCATCTTGTCTATCTGTTTTTATTTTTTAGCATTTTTAGTTTTTATTTTCATGTTTAAAACTTTTTCTAAAACTTTTGATTTGATTAGACGTTGAGGATAAACCGGTACTAAAAGCTCTTGTGTCCTTGGACGACCTCGGTATCTTACCAACACTATACTACGCTCACGATGGGTGCACTTACCCATATGTGTGTTTAGTGTTAGTAAAATATCGTGTTTATAAATTTAAAACTTGACTAAAGTGTTAAAAAGGGCTAAAAATATACTTAAATATATATCACACTCGACACGCATCATTGGTATGCTGCCATTCTCAACTTTGCCGCATCCCTTGTCTCATCGATAGTATCCAATTCTTGGCGTAGGGCTTCAGGATTCTTCTCAGGATCCCGAAGGTTGGATCTTGCTGTAGGTATCACCATCTTTGTCGGGATTACCGCTTCTGCTCCAAATACTAAGGAAAATGGGGTTTGCCCAGTTACACTTTTCACTATTGTCCTATCAGCCCATAAGACAAAGGGTAATTCTTCTGCCCATCTTCCTTTCTTAGTTCCTAGTATCTTTTTCAAATTGTTGACAATTATCTTGTTCGGGGATTCTGCTTGTCCGTTTGCTTAAGGATGTACCGGTGTGGATGTGATCATTTTGATTCCCCAACTCTTACAAAAATCGGTTGTCCTCTTACTGATAAACTAAGAGCCGTTGTCACAGATTATCTCAGCTGGTACCCCAAACCTAGTCATGATATTCCTTTTTATGAAGGATACTACTTCTTGGTCTCTGACTTGAACAAATGCCTCAGCTTCAACCCATTTAGAGAAATATTTCGTCATTGCCAGCATAAAAACTTTTCTTCCTGGAGCTTTTGGCAACTTTCCCACTATATCCATACCCCACTTCATGAATGGCCAAGGGGAAGCAATAGGATACAGTGGTTCAGTAGGTTGATGTAGTATATTGTTTTACCTTTGACACGCATCACACCTTCGAGCATATTCCGCAACATCTTTCCTCATCGTCGGCCAATAGTATCCTGTTCTTAACACCTTTGAGAATAATGATATGCCCCCAGTATGGTTACCACAATCCCCTTCGTTTACATCCTGAAGTACTTCCTCAGTTTCAGGATCCTCCAAGCACCTTAGGTATGGTCCTGCAAGAGATTTTTTATATTGAACATTATTTATAATAGTGAATCGGGATACCTTCATCCTAAAAGCCTTAGGATTCTCATCCTTTGGGATGTGTCCTTCTCTGAGATATTTCATGATTGGGGCCGTCCAGGATTTAGGATCCTCCTCAGGATACTCATCATGATCAGGATCCTGAATACTTGCTACTTCCTTATCCTGAGATTTGAAAAGATCTACTACAGGATATAGGATATGTAGTATTGGTATCTGAGTTCCATTTGGTATACTGACTGAAGATCCTAAGTTCGCCAAGGCATCTGCTTCAGCATTATCCTCTCTCGGTACCTGTTCAAGTGTAAAAACATCGAAATATCCTGCTAATTTTTCGAGAATTTCAAGATACTCGATTAACCTTTCTCCTTTGACTGCATAGGATCCATTAAAATGATTAGTAATTAACAAGGAATCAACAAATACTTGCAAATTCTTAATATTCATATTCCTGGCCAACTCTAATCCTGCAATGAAAGCTTCATATTCTGCTTCATTATTAGTGGCAGGAAATTCACACCTAATAGCCTGGGGTAATATGTCCCCCTGTGGCGATTTTAGTAGTATGCCCAATCCTACACCTCTTACATTAGATGCACCATCAGTATATAATGTCCAGGATTCTAAGTTTTCTCCTAGCTGTTGTACTTCTAAGTCTACTTCATTTTGAATATCACTACTGAAATCAGCCACAAAGTCAGCTAGAGCCTGAGATTTATGGCATTTCTAGGTTCATATAATATATCATAGGCACTTAATTTCACTGACCACTTAGCCATCCTACCTGACATCTCGGGTTTCCTAAGCACATTTTTAACAGGATAATTAGTTTTAACATGAATCCTTTGTGTCTCAAAATAATGTCTAAGCTTTGTCGATGCCATAACTAGGGCCAATATCAATTTTTCTAAATGAGAATATCTAGTTTCAGCATCTAATAAACTTTTGCTAACATAATAGACAGGATACTGCTGACCTTCGTGATCCTTTACCAGAACAACACTTACTGCATTCCCCGATAGTGCAAGATACAGGGATAATGGTTCGCCATCCTCAGGTTTCATCAATATAGGTGCAGTTGAAAGATACTGCTTCAATTCCTGCAAGGCTGCTTCATGTTTCTCTCCCCATTTGAATTTCTTATTCTTCTTTAGGATATCGTAGAATTCCTTTCATTTTTCCGAGGATCTCGATATAAATCTGATTAATGCTGCTACTCGCCCTGTTAATCTTTGTACATCTTTCATGTTCGAAGGTGACTTGATATCCAGGATAGCTTTGATCTGTTCCGGGCTTGCTTCTATACCCCTTTGAATCACCATGTATCCCAAAAACATTCATGCCCCCACTCCAAAAAGGCATTTAGCGGGATTTAATTTCGTGTTGTACTGGTCCAGAATATCAAATGCTCCTTCAATATCCCAGAGATGATCCTCAGCCTTCTTGGATTTTACCACCATATCATCGATGTATACCTCCATGGTGTCCCCCAGTTTGTCTTTAAACATCATGTTCACCAATCTTTGATATGTTGCACCTGCATTCTTTAGACCAAAAGGCATATCAGTATAACAATAAATACCTCTTGGTGTTATAAAAGAGGTATCCTCCTGGTCCGAAGGTTCCATTTGTATTTGCTGGAATCCTGAGGATGCATCCATGAAGGTTAACATTTCATGACCGGCAGTAGCATCCACCATTGAGTCGATATAAGGCAGTGGGAATGGATCTTTAGGACACGCTTTAATCAAGTCTGTGTAATCTACACAAACTCTCCATTTCCCATTCTTCTTTTGAACCACAACTACATTTGCTAGCCATCTGGGAAATTTGACTTCCGTGATCATCTTGCTCTTTAATAATCTTTCGACCTCTTCCTGAATTATTGCGTTTCGTTCAGGAGCAAACTTCCTTTGTTTTTGCTGAATGGGCTTCAAAGACCTGTCAATTCCGAGCTTATGAGTTATAATATCCTTGGAAATACCTGCCATATCCTCATGTTTCCATGCGAATGTTGATATCCTGCATTTCAAAAAGTTAGTCAATTGATTTTCAATATCCTGAGGGATATTGGTTCCTACGAGCACCGAGATATCTGGATTATCCTGATCCAGGATAATTTTCTTAACGTCCTGCTCTGAAGCCTCCGCGATATCCTGGGCTCGTATCTTTAATTGCTATCCTGCTTTGGGCTTTGTTTAGGATTTCATCGAAGAAGAATAACACTCCTTTGCTTCCTGTTGATCACTTTCCACCTTGACAACCCCCAGGGGGTAGGTATCTTGACGCATTGATGATAGGTTGAAGGCACAACTTTCAAATCACGGATCCATGGCCTACCCAATATAATATTGTAGCAGGATAAGGAGTCCATAACACAGAAGCGTTGCATTGAGTTGACTCCTTCAACATATACTGGCAGCTTTATCTCTCCCACAGTATTATTGGCCTCTCCACTGAACCCGACAAGTACAATGGATTTTGAAGTGATGTCCATCGGGGAAACATTCATCCTCTTCAGCGTTGCTAGCTGAATAATGTTGACAGAGCTGCCATTATCCACCAGTATCCTACGCACAAAGTGATTAGCAACATATAAAGTTATTACCAAACCATCGTGATGGGGATCTTGGACAGTATCCCTGTTATCACTGTCAAATGTTATCACTTTATCGGTAGTGAGGGTTATCATCTTGGTTGGCTTATCTCCCCTTTCTGCCTTAGCCTCCTTTGCATGTCTTTTTGCTGCAGAATAAGAGGTTCCACAAATGTCGGATCCTCCTTAAATAAAGTTAATTATTTTGGCATCTGCAGGAGGTGATGCTGCTCGTTCAGGATCCTTCTCAGTATCCTGACCCTTATTCTTCTTCCTTCCCAGAAGATCCTTCAAATATCCTTTGCTCAGCAGATAACTTATTTCCTTCCTCAGAGCAATGCAATCTTCCGTAACATGCCCAAAATCCTTGTAGGACCGGTTTCGGATCCGAACGAGTCGATCAGAGGCGTTCTCCTATGTTTCAGGTGCGGAATTACAAGAAACAAAGATAGAAATAGCTTTAAAACACTGTTTGATTGATTGGATGACAATTACAGCTCAAATCTCACACCGGCAGCACTTCGGCGTAGTTGTCCAGAGTCTGATAATGATTTCGCTCAAGAGGACTCTATATATAGAGTGATGGTCTCGCTTATGTGACAGACCACATAAGCGATACCCCATGTTAGTGATTTCGCTTATGTGTCATGTACACATAAGCGATACCCTCTTGTACACATGAGCGAAATCATCTCTAACTACCTATATAAATTTACATATTCTCGTACAACGTGCCCTGATCTATACAATGAAATCTAAGATTCGATACAAAACGAAGTCAACAGATATAGTGCATCAACAAACTCCCCCTCAGATGTTGACGAGTCGCATCCAGCACCAACTGTATCTTCAGTTCTTCAGTCTTGATCTATCTATGGGCTTTTCCGAACTTTTCCCCTCAGATGTTCTCTTCAGACTCCCCCTCTCGATTTGCTGGTATTCCTTTGTTCTTCAGCACAATCTTCAGGATCTCTGCCTGTCTCTCTAAAACTTCAGATATCAAATCCTGGCTTTTCAAAATCAAGTCTAATTCTCTTGATCAGATCTCTTGATTCCTTAAGTTCATCAGCATCAGGTCAATATCTGGAAAAATCTTAACCCAAATATAAATTTCTAAATTTAACAAATTATATGCACCAATACTAACTCTCCCTCAAATTCACATCTCACTTTCATTTGATGAACCAATTGTAAAATTTCAAAAATAAATTTTTCATTTAAGATTTACTCCCTCTTTATAATAATGTCATCATGTTTAGCACTTGAAATTTTGAAAATCAGCTTTTCAATATCAGTTGTCGAAAATCTTTTTGGATTTTTCAAAACTTATGCTAAAACACACTAAAATCTTTTTGGGATTTTTGAATGTAAAGAAATGCAATGCAGTAAAGAAATATTTACAGACAATATTTTTGTGAGTTCGTGTAAGAGGATCATATCAGTTTATGACAAGTCACAAGTACCGTTGAGCTTAGTTACACAATAAGAATTAAACAATTCACTTAGATTGCCGATATACCGATCCACTTAAATTTTCACACAAATTTCAACTGATTCAGGATATGAGTTAGGTGTTTTAAGAACTTAAACTCATTCATGTGTCCCACCTCTTGAATATACTCCCGTATCCAGATCCCAATATTCAGTCTTACAGGTGAGTATACCACAGATGATATCTGTCAGGGGAATAAATTATAGTACGAGGGCCGTGAGAGCTCAGGTCGATCTTTCGATACGCAGAGAGATGACGGCTTCGACTTTTGGTGTGTCCCCTTTAGAGGATCTTTTGCATTACAACAGCAATGACTATCAATTTTATTGTTTCATCAATTTGCTGAGGGCTGCGCTATATTTCAAGCATGCGGAAAGTATTCTCCGGGGACTAGGTCAGAAATTTCTTTCAGCAGAAGTCCCGGGATAATACCCCAGATATCACTGAGCATAAAGACCTAGTATCTCAGAATAAGGGACCTTTCAAACGAGATTTCAGGGGTTACCTATATATCCAAGTAGTGTTCCCCATGAAATAAGCAAGTTTGAAATTTAGTTTATATCCCGAAAAAGTTTACTAAATGTGTAAAAACCTATCGGCATATCATCAGTGAGACTGTTTAACGCTATTTAAACAATACAATTCTTTAGAATACTGTGACCGTCTACTGATGTACTATCATTTCCTCTTCTTTGACACCAAAACTCATTTTTGATTTTATCATTTTCTAATGTTTTTGGATTTTCTGAAAATTTCTTACTCCCCCTAAAATGCAAACACATTTTAGGAAATTTGAAAACAAACTGTACACAAACATGACAACTAATATCGAATTGCTTCAATTCTCCATCCACTTGGCATAAACAATCAGAACTCCCCCTTTCACAAAACTATTTTCTCATTATGATTTTAAAACACTCAAGTTTGTTTTAACCAAAATGATTTGTCCGGAAAATAAGTTTTGTTAATTTTCAAACCACTTGTAGGTTAGGGGTTCATCACATTGTTTTACATTCAACCACTTGTAGCAAATCAAGTACAACTTAATGTCCCTGATTTACCACTTGCATGTATGCAACCTCTGTACTTCTTGTAAAAATATTCACAACATTCAAGCCTATGTATGAATAAACCATCTACACAAACCATTTTACCAATCAAGATGCCGATTCCTGCTTCACATTTACCAACCTGGAAGCTCCGGCAAGTAACACTTATCCTGTAATCATTTAAACAATCTTAACAACTTTCATATAAACTCATAAAACATGAATGATGCCGATTCCTGATCCACGATATAAACTTGGGATCTCCGGCAAGTCCTGAGACTTACGGAAAACAAACTTCCACCCAAGTCTTCTCAGACTTGGTGGCTTCCAATTCCTGTTTAGTAGGGTTATATGTTGCCTTTTTAGTTGCATAATAATCTTTAACCCCTTTAACTTTCCCATCAACCATTTTTCCAAAAATTTTCTTAGCATTTCCTTTCAGTGATGGAATTTCCACATCATCCACTGAACTTTTCTTTTCCACCTGTGGCTCATCTGATTTTGTGGAATCAGATTCATTGCCAGATTTTACATCAGATTCTTTAACAACCCATTTTTGATTGTCAAAATGAGCCTTCTTTTTGTAAAATCTTTTAGAACTTTCACCAACTTCATTTTTTGAATTTTCAAAAATTTTGAAGTTTGTAGTTGGTGAAACATTCTTTTCAACCAGTTTTTCTTTGAGTTTATCGGATACTCTCTGTTTTCTGTTGTCTTTGTTTGGACAGTTGTGAGCAATGTGTTCAGCAACTTGGCATTGAAAACAGATCCTTGTATCTCTTTGCAGAAAATCTCTATCTGGATGAAACACTCCAGTCCCTGTTCTCTCCCTTTCAGCAAAGAATTCTTGATTTGTCTGTCTCCAAAATGAACTCTTTTGTTCTTCCTCTGCTGTTGTACCTAAAACAAATTTAGTAACTGTTTTAGAGAATTTTTCATTTTTATCATTTTCTAGAGGAATAAAACCTAAACCTTTCCTTTTGTAATTACGATTTTGGTTTGATTTCTTTTGAAATTCAAAACCAGAATTGTAATTCTTTTTCCCTTTTTTTTTGTTTAACCTTTGTTGTACTCTTGAAGTGTATTTTTTAGGTTTTTTATTAAGATGAAAATCTTTATTTTCAGAAATATTAATTTCTGTCATTTTAAAAACCTTTTTGATCATGTCAAAACGAACACTTCTTATTGGAAACTCTTTGTCAAAGTATAATTTGTCCGAATCATTTAAAGTATAAGCAACTTCAAATGTTCCATCATCCAAATTAGCCTTTGATAATAAAAATTCTTTACTATAGGACCGTTTAACCGTTGGATTTGAACTGTTGACCGACGAACTTGAACCACCAGACTCAAACTTTGACTCAACCACCTCCTCAGTATCCAACACTTGATCAACCACCTTTTTGATTAACTCAGACTCATGATCAGTATCAGACGAGGTAAATGTGATATCAATATTTTCTGGTAAAACGTCAGTTTCCTCTGATTTTAACTTTATATTGACTGCTTTTTCAACTTGCTCCTCATTTGGTTTCCTAGGAGAATAACCTTCCCAGATAGGAGGCGGACACTTGTTATACTTAACAGTCGATTTCTTACCAGTCTCTTTCTTTTTCCTTTCATCTTCAAATGCTTCAAAACCTGCAACAGTAGGATAAACTCTATCAATCACATAGTCAGAACATGAATAACTAAGAAGTAACCTTCTGATTCTTTCGTTCTCAATCTTTTCATTTTCCAAATCCTGCTTCAGTTTTGCATTCTCTTCGATGTAATGATTAATTGCCTTTTGCTTTTGCATCAAAGTTGAATTAGTCATGGTTAACGCCTTTTCTCTTTCTGAATTTGTTGTTTGAAGACTAGTCACTGTTCTGTTCAAGACACTGTAAGATTCTTTCACATAATTGATGTCAGACAGCAACTTCTCTATCAATCTTTCTCTGTCAAACAACAACACATCTTTATCTTCACACTTCTTGCAAACTTCCGAACACTTCATGCAAGGCTTCTCAACCTCAACAATCTTCTCAATCTCTACAGTCTTCACCACTTCAATAACCTTTTCTTCAACAATTTCTTTTTCAACCTCAGTCACCTTCAGCTTCTCCAATCGTTCTGCAAAATAGAAATGAAAACTTTCAGGAGATAAGTGACTTTTAGCAACATTAATATGTTTTTCTTCATCATTATCACTGCTGCTATCAACTGGTGTCTGATCAAACTGTGTAGATTTTTCAGACTCAGTATCTGAACAACCAGAATCAACTGGTGTTTGATCAAAAACAACTTCTTTTTCTGAACTATCATCATTTTGAACACTCTCATCAGAACTTTTCAAACTTTCTTCATTACTGTCAGAACTTTCATTAAATGCATCAGATTCTTCTTTCACACTATTCACTGTCTCACCAATAGATCTCATCCACGTAGCAAACAAATCTGGTTCTTTGACTATCTTTGCAATAAATGTTTTGAAACCACCTTTCTCATCCACAAACATATCCCAGCTAAACCCTTCAGGTAATTCTTCATCATTCTGATCTACCAAACATGCTGAGTTTTCAGAAGATATGTATTTGCTCCAGTTGAAATCTACCAAGCATCCTTTCTTCGAATCTTCAATCTTTCTACCATGAGCCGTTTGTGAATCTTGTAATTGACCAACTTGCTGATAGATGGCTTTCCGGTAGTAGTCTTCTTTTTCGAACGGATTCTGAGCACCACTCACTTCTCTGTTTTTGCACTCCCGTTTGAAATGACCTTTTTGCCTGCATCTGAAACAAGTACTTTAGATTTGTCAAATCCTAAATTAGAAACACAAGCATCAAGAAAATCATTTCTTCCAGTGATTGTTTTGAACTTCTCAGCCCTTCGAAGAACACTAGCAAGACCCCACTTAATATCCATGAGTTCCATTTCTTCAGCATCTATCTGATCATAATCCTCCTTTGTCAACATAGGATTTCCAATTCGACCAGCTACCAATCCCTCATAGGATACTAACACCGAACCAAGTAGAGCCATGTGATCCTTTGCTATGTCTTCTGAAAAACTTTTACCTTCTGGCAGATTGAGAGCTATATTGCACTGAATCACACAACCATTTCCCATCTTTGTGTTTTCTGATGAAGTCTTTGGATTAAAACTTGGATATGATGAGAAACTGCTACTGCTTTTGTTTATGCTTTGATCAGTTTGTTCTGTAGCATTCTCAACACTATATGCAGTCTGAATCTTAGGACTTCTATCAGCTTCTGATGTAGGAACACTGCCTTTATAATACATCTTCACATCCTGTTGACCACTTGGATTATTCATCCTAGCAATCTTTTGCTGTTCCAGATCCTGACTTTCAATCTTTTCAATGAATTGAGATATCGATAAACCATCATAAACACCCGTATTTTTCAGTATCATCAAATACGTTCCCCACTCTTTCTGTGGTAAAGCATCAGCTAGCTTATCAACCCATTCCTCATTTTCCTTTGTGATGTCCATCATCGACATCGTTCTCACCAGATGACAGTACCTTTCAATTAACTTCTTCGTGTCTTCCCCAGGCAGACTTGTAAACAGATCAAATTCTTTTTTAAGTAACGACTTCTTGTTCTTAATCATATTTGCACTTCCTTCAACCTTTACTTTCAAAGCATCCCAAATCGACTTCGATGTTTTATCATGTTGAAGAAGTATGAATATGTCTTCTTTGATCGCCTGTTGTAACAAACTAATCATCATTTTTTCAGCCCGATACATCTCTCGTTCTTCATTGCTGAAATCTGAAATCTGTTTAATTGTTTGTAGCTCAGTTCTTGGTAAAACGTACTTCTTCAAAATGCACTCCCATGATCTCAAATGATTAGCTTGAACCCAGTTTTCAAACCTATCTTTCCAACCATAATATTCCTCAATACCCATAAGCTTTGGCGGTTTCTGTGTAGTTCCCGTCTCATTCTCTAAGTTCACAGCTTTAGCAATTGAAGATTGACCCGTCGGTGTTGCAAATGCGTTGTAGAATTCAGTACTCATGATGACGTATCAAATTTTTCAACACTGTGTCTTAAAAGCGAAATCAGTTTGTAAGTTGCCACAAAAGCGAAACCCTAAATTGACGTTTGAGCGAAACCCCAAGTTACCACTAAAGCGAAACCTCAAATTACCACAAGAGCGAAATCTCAATTTACCCTAAGAGCGAAATCGCTGTGACACAAGAACGATACCTTGACCTCAAAAGCGAAACCCCTTCGAACCAGAATTTAGGCCATTTTACTTAGAATCTAAGTCTCAAACATTCCAGGGTTTGTCTATGCAAGATTATCTATGTGCTGAACAATTTTGATCCAATTTTGACCGTGAAAACCCTCTGAATTAAGAAAAGTATGTGTAGAAGTGAGAAAAACCAATGAAAATCAGAAGAAAACAAGCTAATTTCAGCAGAACTCCTCCTCCTGAGCTCTGATACCACTTGTAGGACCGGTTTCGGATCCGAACGAGTCGATCAGAGGCGTTCTCCTATGTTTCAGGTGCGGAATTACAAGAAACAAAGATAGAAATAGCTTTAAAACACTGTTTGATTGATTGGATGACAATTACAGCTCAAATCTCACACCGGCAGCACTTCGGCGTAGTTGTCCAGAGTCTGATAATGATTTCGCTCAAGAGGACTCTATATATAGAGTGATGGTCTCGCTTATGTGACAGACCACATAAGCGATACCCCATGTTAGTGATTTCGCTTATGTGTCATGTACACATAAGCGATACCCTCTTGTACACATGAGCGAAATCATCTCTAACTACCTATATAAATTTACATATTCTCGTACAACGTGCCCTGATCTATACAATGAAATCTAAGATTCGATACAAAACGAAGTCAACAGATGTAGTGCATCAACAATCCTCATGGAAGGCACACCACTTGGACTTATCCTTACAATCAGCTTTTTGTTGCTTCTTCCTACGCCACCTCGCTTTGTCTCCTAAACCCTGCATAGCATACATTAGTTCAGGTATATTAACAGATAAACAATATTCTGACAGTTCAGGATACTCCTCAGGATCCTCGTCTTCAACAGCATTCACTTTCTTGCTGTCATTCCTGCCATATGGCCTAGAGCGATATGGTTTGTATGAGGATTTTGACTTCCTGATAGTTGATTCATAAGTTGAGGATGAATTCATCATCTCTTGCATCTTTTTATCATCTTCCAGTCGAATGTGTCTCAAGGCCCTGTTTCGAGCCTCGTCTAGGTTCCTACAAGGATTCATTACAAGATCCTGATACAATTGGGAATCTTTTTGCAACCCCATTTTAAATGCCTGCACAGCTGTTACAATACCAAGATGTGGGATATCCAGAGATTCCCTACTAAACTTGTTCACATAATCCCTTAAGGATTCCTGAGGTCCTTCAGTTATCCTGTAGAGATCACTGATTAGTTTCTCAAAACTTCGACTACAAGAAAATTGACTGTTAAATAAGTTGACTAAGTGAGCAAATGATGTAATTGAATGAGGTGGAACGTTTAGGAGCCATTTTAAGGCTGGTCCTGTTAGAGTAGAGCCAAAACCCTTGCAGAGGCATGCTTCCTTGAGATCCGGAGGGATAGGGTTCATTTCCATCCTTTCCCTATACTGAGCAATATGCTCTTCAGGATCCGTGGTTCCGTCATAGAGCTTCATGTTAGGGGTTTGAAATCTTTTCGGGATTTCAGCATCACAAATAGGATACGCAAACCGGGATATCCTATGGCTATCCTGGGACACTTCTGGAATTGGCTGGACCACCCCAGGTACACTAGATATCATATCCTTCAACTTCTGAAGCTCCCTAGAGAATGTTGATGTCATACCTGCATCCTAAAAAGATACAAGACCATTAGCAGCAAGAGTATTAGTATTATTAGACACATTACCAGCCTGAGGATTCTGGCCATATCCTGGAGCATATCCTGAACTTCTCACAGTTGACACCCTAACCGAAGAAGGTATCTCAGGAGTACGACTCTAGGAATGACTAGGAACAATATTGCCCCTGTTGTCCTCAGTATATACTGCCAAACTGAAGTTCAAAGCCCTGGGCTGCAAGGGAGTGACGGTATCCTCAGCAGGTCTGCTTGAGCTGGATTTCAAGAGTTGTATGGGAGTTCTCCTGCTGTTGCTTCATCTGATCCCGTATACTACCAAACAAAGTTAGAATTTCATCATTAGAAGCCAAAATGGGAGTTCTCCCTGAGGCAGCAGATCCTTGAACATTCTGAGTGGGGATAATATCTCGAGCCACACGAGTTTCAGTTCTTATTGGAAGATCCTGAGGCTATGAAGAGGCTTGCGTCCTCGGAGGTGGTGGAAGCACCGAACCAATTGTTTCAGAGGTTGTAGCAGATATGGTAGAAGAGCTCATGTTTGATCTTGAGGCCATTGAAAATAGTGTAGCAAAAAGTTTTGAAAACAGAAAACCAAGTAATGATTTTATGAAAGCTTTTAGTAGAAATAACACCACTTGCCCCACGGTGGGCGCCAAATTGTTTTAGTCAAAAATTACCTAAGTAATTAAGTGATCAAATTAGTTAAGTGAGGTAGTGTGCTAGAAGTATTTGTGGAAAATATGTTGATCAAGTTGTTAACAAAAACAGTTTTCAGGATATCGAGCTATATCTACAATCAAACAATGAGCAAAAAAGGTAAAGGGTAACACGGGATGTACGAGGAAAGCCCTCGATCAATCTAGATCGCCGGCACAAAACCTCGGGAGCTGACAATCGTAGCTGCCTTGTTCTTCTTATTGCTTCAATATCAGGATACAATGCAGGATATGTTACGGATCAACTAAGTGTTAAAAGCGATGCGAGTACAAGTGTAAGTGTTTGTGAGTGATTGCAGCTAGTAGAAAGCGAGAGTGTGTGAAAAGATTGTGTGTGTTCTATCTGATCCGATCATTCCTATTTATAGTAAAATGAAATTAACAAACTAGCCTATAAAACCGGGATACGGCGAATATTCCCTTTGTGAACGTTGTAGACCACTTCTTCCGGCTTCAACGTCCCCATTTCAACTGATTAGTCCGAGTCTGGGAGAACAGGTCCACTCGAACGTTATAAGCCTGCCATGTTAATCTGCATGTGAATTAATTAGTTATTACCAGGATACTGTATCAGGATGTTACCAATATCCTGATCTGGTATCCTGATCACAATAGAAAATAACACAGTCAGAATATTATCCAGGATATATAAGCAGAAAACCACCCATAACACCCCCCCCCCCCATTTCGTCCATGGTGGGACCCCCACCAACCTACATCATGAAGAAGTGGATAACTAAGTATGGTGATGAAAAGGATTTGTTCTAGACTTTTGAAAGATTTTGAATCATTATAACACCTCGCATATCAAATATTCATAACATATCATTTTCACTCAACAATTTGCAATCAAAACACTCTTCACTTTCCCTCTCATTTACAGCCAAAACAACACAAGGAAACCCACCAATTTTCCTTGATAATTCACCATGTTTTCACTATAATCAAGCATTATTATTACCATTTAAGCGTCACTAACACAAGGAGCATCATTGGAGCTTTGTTTGGAGCTTAACTTCTTCTTAATCTTCATACTAATCTTGTGCAAAGTTGTAAGCTCTCACTAAGCTTGTTATTAAGCATAGATTATGAAAGTACTAGTTGATCATCTTGAAAATCAAGAAAAATATCACTTAAAACCCCTAATCACAACTTAACAACTTACTAATCATGAAGTATTATGTGATTATTATGTGTTTTAGGGTTGAATAAGTTGTATGATCTTGTTGATTTTGGTTATAGTAAGTTGTTTAACTTAGGATTTAAGATGATCAAGTTGTATGATTAGTGTAGTAAACTAGATTAGTGATGATCTTGTAAGATTAGTCTTAAAAATGTGATTTAAACACCTAGAGGTTTAAATCAAGAAAGATCATCACCCTTAAATTCATGAGCTTTACACATAAGTTTCCATACATGAAAGATTAAGGACTTTAAAGATCTAAACTTGATGTTTATGAACTAAAAAGTGTGATTTTTGAATAAAACAAGTGATTAAACAAATGGTTACAAAAACTACACTTAAAATGTCTTAAACATAAAAGTATTGAAATTTTTAAGAAATTTAATATATATATATAAGAGCTCATGAATTAAGGAAATAAGTGGTAGAATTTGTTTACTTGAAAGTGGTATTTTAATGAGATTAATAGGTTGATGATGTTGGTAAATTGAAAAATGGTTTTAAACGCGTTTTGAAAACGTGGGAAAACGCCATAGTTTAGGGGAAACTATGGCGAAATTTTCTAAAAATCTAATCGCAATTAAAAAGAGATTTCCGGGGTGATTAGCATGGTTAATCACGATTAGTGACCTTAATTGTGATAACAACCTTAATCGTGATTAGACAAACCCTAATGGCAGGGGTTAAGTCTTAACCATCCAAGAGTTTATTTAAACACTAAAAGTTATTTTTATTAAATAATGTGGGTAAAATTATAAGTATAACAATCAATATAATTTTTGAGAAAATTATATATAAACTTCAAATACCCTACTTGGTGTATAATATGTGTATAATTATGTGTATGTATTAGTACTAGGAATACGTACTAAAATAATACATACAATACTTGCAAAAAAAATATACACTTACACATAATCAGAAAACTTCATAAAAATTCACGAGTATGGCGATAGTCACGAAGCTTCGCGAACACTTAAAACACACACCTATGAGGTATCTTGAAACAAAATGCGGACATCGGAGGATGGATATCGGACGACACTTTATGCTTCGTCGGCGAAACAGAAAACTTCGACACAAAAACTATATATATTAACAGAACGTTACGACAAGTCTAAAAATAAACTATTTTAGACACTTCATATAAATCAAAGACAACGAAAGCAGGAAAGTTTAATAATAAAAATAACACTAAGTGTGATTCTAAAAGTTTACTAGTATGGTTATATCATACTAAGTAAAAATTTATCACAAATTCAAGAACACAAATATTGCGCTAAAATATAAAACTTTGGGCTTTTAAAAATTGATATTGGGCTAATATCCTAAATACATGGGCAATGGCCCATTTCAATAAACACTGAAATAAGCCTACTTATAATAAATAATATGGGCTACGCCCAAATAGAATAATAATATGGGCTATGCCCAATAACTTAAAGTCACTGGCTAAGCCCAATGACAAAATGCATGAATTAAGCCCAATGACACAAAATGTGGGCTAAGCCCAATGAAAAATTGGTGTGTACAAAGCGTGATATGATTTTTATTGATATTTTAATCACATTTTACACATTAGTCAAGTTTTAAATTGATAAAACATGATATTCTACTAACACTAAACACACACTTGGGCAAGTGCACCCATCGTGAGCGTAGTATAGCGTTGGTAAGATACCGAGGTCGTCAAAGGACACAAAAGTTTTTAGAACCGGTTTATCCTCAACGACTAATCAATCCAAATTTTTGAGAAAAGATTTGAAACATGAAAATAAAAACTAAAAATGCAGAAATAAATAAAATAAAAACAGATAGACAAGACGAATCACTTGGATCTGACTTGCCTTTAATGTATCTTTTGATAATTTTCGCACTTTCAGACTTTTTAATATATTATCTTAGTTATAGTAGTAGGCCCCTCTTTTGAAGGTGACGTTACCCTCAACCCAGTGGTTTGAGTCAGCAGAGATACAATCCCAAAGGGTCGGAATATTGAAAGATAATTAATTAAGTTATTAATGCGAAAAGTGGTAGGCCCCTCTTTTGAACGTGGCTTTACCCTCGGCTAAGTGGTTTGAGTCAGCAAGGATACAATCCCAAGTAGTCGGTTTAATGTATTAATAGTAGTTTACAAATGAGGGGTTCAAGCTATTCGCACCCCCGCCATCCAAACCAGTGGGTATTGAAGGAGGTCCTAGTAAGCTTGAACCAGGTCCTTGCAGGATCTATACACTGAACAAGGCAAGAACCTTACCAAACAATTCCCCTAACCCCCGACCTGGTAGTCAACATGCTTTTATATAGACCGTAAAAACATGAATGATGCAATCTTTTACTTTATATAGACAGTAAAGTAACACCAAGACAACACGGAAAAATGATAGGAAGAATTTACCTTCAACATAAGAAACTAGTTATTAAAGTTATTAATACAAAACCAAATAAGAAGTGCCGAAAGATTAAAAATTAAAAGTAATACATGAAAGACTTGTCTTCACCAAGTGATGTAAGAGGCTTAACCAAACATGGCATTTGATTGGAAAGAACCCTTACAATCAATCTTGGATCCCGAGACTACTACACACTCTAAAGATGGTTGATGGATGATGGTGGTGGGTGTTGGTGTTGTAGCGGTGGTGGAGTCGTGGCAAAGTGGGAGAGTAGTGGTTTGCCAAGGGATGCCTTTGAAGTGAGTCAAAATTCCCTATTTATAGCCAGCACAGTACCCTGGCCACGACCCCGTGTCCAGCGGGCACGCCCCCGTGGCCAGCATTTTCTCTTCCTTCATTAAATGCAAGTGTCAGCAGAGGGTCCCACACGGCCCCGTGTCCGGCGGGCACGGCCCCGTGGTCAGCATCGTATCTGTACTATCAAGATTTTCCAAGATTCCGCAGGTTCCTAACCACGCCCCCGTGTTCAGCTGGGCACGGCCCCGTGGTCAGACTTTTGTTTCCTCTGTTTTGCTTTGTGGATGCTGCCGAGGGGTCGGTCATGTCACGTTTATTCCTTTTGCTTTGTATTTATGTCGGTTTTGGCTTCTTATTTGCTTCTTTTGTTCGTTTAAGCTCATTTGATCCTGAATATTCAAAAGCAAGACAAAAACAAGCTTTTTCCAACATTAGTACTAAAAAGGGTTAGTTTAATGCCTCATTGGATGTAATTTATATGTTACCTCTTGCACACATCAAATACCCCCACACTTGAATCTTTGCTTGTCCTCAAGCAAAAGTATTTAATATGTGGCTTTACACACCCAAATGGAAGATGTAGAGGAGAAGTTTTGTGCTCATCTTGAGTGTCGGGAATCCAAGATCTTTATTGGGTTTTATTTTTATTTTATTTACAATCCTATTCGTCATGATTTATTTAGAACATTTTATAAAAAAAATTACTTATTTCGGCATAACATGCCTCTTTAAAATCCCATTTATATACAAGTTCACATACCTCACGGGAGATCACTCAACACACGGCCAAAGATGTATTTTTGTGAAACACTCGAGACCGGCATGGAACTTACTTCGACCATATGCTTACCAAGCGATCAATCCTCCTCCATTTTAACTATAAACCTTCGTAAATATCAAGAGGACTTGGGGAAGGGTTAGGCTTGGGCTAAGGGTAGGTGGTTTTGGTTAATGCTTAGTAAAAATGGTGAAAAGCGTAAAAATCGTCAGTGGTCGTAAAACTTTTTGTTTTTTGTGACTTTTATTCAAACTAATCATATTCAAACAAGATTTCTTTGAGGAACTTGTTTGTTTATTGCAAGACTTTTATTTTTTTCGTCACATGATAACCGAGCTTTTTACTAAAATAAAGGGGTTGAAAAAGAAAAAAGGTTTTGGTGGGTAAAGAGTGTTTGCTTTGTGGGTTTTGAAATAAAAAGTTTTGGTGGGATTTTTGGTAGGTGATGAAAAAAAAGGAAAATAATGGTATAGAAAGGAAAATGGGTTAGTCCTAATGCCTCCATCATTTACTTACTTGGGTTCAAGTTGGTAAGGACCGGAAATGTATCGTCGTGGCAAGTTCTAGAGTCGTAAGAAGCAAGCGGCTATTCACACAAGAAACGAAAAATGAGCATTTAGTTTAAAGATATATGCGTGTATGCTCAATAAAGGCTCAAAACTCACTTGTTGTGGGAATGGTTTTATAATGTGATCAAGTATATATAATCAAATTTTAATTAGATTTGTAATTCCTTTTCATAATTTTCTTATTTGGTTCTTTTTATCAAGATGCTATTGGTTGTAAATTTGTAAAAATATAACCTTTTTAGAACTTGTTATTCCTAAGCATTTTCAAAGTTATAATCTCGATGGATGTTTAAGTATTGCACTTTGTCATTCGTTGTGAGGGTTTTAATCTCGTGAGTTATCGTAAATGATGTATTAGTTACTGACCTAGTTCGTGTGCATTGTTATTTAAATTAGGTTACAAGGCTAATCAGTAATGTGAGTCATTCTCTTTTTATCAATAATGGTTTACAATACTCCAAGCATTTTCAAAGTTATAATTACAGGGATTAAGTCGTGGTTATCTTGAATCACTGGCTAGTGGGGTATTGTGCACATTACTAATTTCTCACGGGTTAGGCTAATAAATCCTAACAGTGATAAACATCACTACTTGGGGAAATACCCAATAGTGGTATGACCATCGTCACCAGGTGACACGGCGCCAGATAAAAATAAGATAAAAGCCTATGCTGTAATTTATAACTACGTGTCGTTTTATCAAATTTGAATGACTCGCCAGTATTTCCCCGCTGATAAAATATTTTTCAAAACATGTTTCAGGTGACTACTGTGAACCAAGGAATAGTGCTACGGAGCACTAACAAAGCTTGAAGTAGTGGCTCAATTAAATAAATAAATAAACATGTTTTGTAAATCAGGGAATTTACTTGTGAAATTCCTCTATTGTAACTTACGGGGTTTATTCCGAATTATGAAATAAAATAATCGGGCATATCAAGTTTTAAAAGATCCTGTTGAAAAATCTTCCGCTGTTAACTCAAATTAATAAATACCACGGGTTCCTGTCCCGCGGCTCCTAACCGGGGTAAAACCGGGGCTGGGGCCGTGACAAATGGGGATCTTCATCAGCTAGACCATGGAAGGTTGCGGAATTTTGGAGCATTTGAATCAAATGCGGCCGAAGTTCGAAGTTGTTGGCATCGACATTCGGTGCATTGATGGCGGCTCCGAGATTACCGACCGTGGGCCGTAGGCAATCCATCAGGGTACGCTGATCCGCCATTGGTAGTTTGTCCCCCGAAGCTTTCTCTTATTTTTAGCTTTTAGTCTCTTTCTTAGAAAGCGTTCGGGTTCGTCTAGAGGCTCTTTTATGTCTTTATTGGAACTGGAGCTCATGCACTGCGTATAAAGTTCAGGTGCTATGACTGGGTTCCAAATCCTGCGATAAAAACTAAAAGAACGTTGGTCAGATTTCTCACCACGGCCCGTGGTCATGGTTGCAGTGGTTGTTTTCTAGATCCCAGTTACTGGGGAGTTCAGCACAGCCCCGTGGTGCACCGCCATGGCCCCGTGGTCACTCTTATGTAACTCAGAAAACAAGAACTGCCAGTAAGATTGATGGGCAGAGCCCCGTGTCCGACCGGGCACGGCCCGTGCTGATTTCTGCAGATACTGAAAAATTAAGAAAAATCCTAAAGAATAGAAAAATAAGTAAAAAATAATTAGGCCATTTTAAACTTTCTTAAAATCCTTGTTTCCCCGGCAACGACGCCAAAAACTTGGTCTGTGCAAAGCGTCATATGATTTTTATTGATATTTTAAGCCCATTTAACACATTAGTCAAGTTTTAAATTTATAAAACACAATATTCTACTAACACTAAACACACACTTCGGCAAGTGAACCCATCGTGAGCGTAGTATAGCGTTGGTAAGATACCGAGGTCATCCAAGGACACAAGAGCTTTTAGTACCGGTTTATCCTCAACTTCTAATCAATCTAAATTTTTGGGAAAAGATTTGAAACATGAAAATAAAAACTAAAAATGCAGAAATAAATAAAATAAAAACAGATAGACAAGATGAATCACTTAGATCCGACTCGCCTTTAATGTGTCATTTGATGATTTTCGCAGTTTCGGACTTTTTAAGAGATTATCTTAGTTATAGTATTAGGCCCCTCTTTTGAAGGTGACGTTACCCTCAACCCATGGGTTTGAGTCAGCAGGGATAGAATTTCAAAGGGTCGGAATATTGAAAGATAATTAATTAAGTTATTAATGCGAAATGTGGTAGGCCCTTCTTTTGAAGGTGATGTTACCCTCGACTAAGTGGTTTAAGTCAGCAGGGATACAATCCCAAGTATCCGGGTTAATGTATTCATAGTAGTTTACATATGAGGGGATCAAGCCATTCGCACCCCCGCCATCCAATACCAGTGGGTATTGAAGGAGGTCCTAGTAAGCTTAAACCAGGTCCTTGTAGGATCTATACTCTGAACAAGGCAAGAACCTTACCAAACCATTCCCCTAACCACTGACCAGGTAGTCAACATGCTTTTATATAGACCGTAAAAACATGAATGATGCAATCTTTTACTTTATATAGACAGTAAAGTAACGCCAAGACACCATGGAAAAATGATAGGAATAATTCACCTTCAACATAAGAAACTAGTTATTAAAGTTATTAATACAAAACCAAATAAAAAGTGCCGAAAGATTAAAAATCAAAAGTAATACATGAAAGACTTGTCTTTACCAAGTGATGTAAGAGGCTTAACCAAACATGGCCTTTGATTGGCAAGAACCCTTCCAATCAATCTTGGATCCTGAGACTACAACACACTCTAAAGATGGATGATGGATGATGGTAGTGGGTGTTGGTGTTGGTGTTGTAGTGGTGGTGGAGTGGTGGCAAAGTTGGAGAGTAGTGGTTTGCCAAGGGATTCCTTTGAAGTGAGCCAAGCACCCCTATTTATAGCCTGCACAGTACCCTGGCCACGGCCCCGTGTCCAGCTGGCATGCCCCCGTGGCCAGCCTTTTCTCTTCCTTCATTAAATGCATGTGTCAGCAGAGGGTCCCACACGGCCCCGTGTCCGGCGGGCACGGCCCCGTGGTCAGCATCGTATCTATATTAACAAGATTTGGCAAGATTCTGCGTATATTTGCGTTGACCACGCCCCGTTCTGAGCTGGGCACGCCCCCGTGGTGGGCGTAGAAGCTTCTACAGGTTTGTCTTTTCTGCAGGTTCCTGAGCACGCCCTCGTGTTCGGCTGGGCACGGCTCCGTGGTCAGTCTTCTGTTTCTCTGTTTTTGCTTTGCGGATGCTGCCGAGGGGTCGGGTATGTCACGTTTATTCCTTTTCTTTGTATTTATGTTGGTTTTGGCTTCTTATTTGCTCCTTTTGTTCGTTTAAGCTCATTTGATCCTGAAAACTCAAAAGGAAGATAAAACAATCTTTTTCCAACATTTATACTAAAAAGGGGTTAGTTTTATGCCTCATTTGATGTAATTTATATGTTACATTTTGCACACATCAAATACCCCCACACTTGAATATTTGTTTGTCCTCAAGCAAAACTCTTTAATATGTGGCTTTGCACACCCGAATGGAAGAGGTAGAGGAGAAGTTTTGTGCTCATCTTGAGTGTCGGGAATCCAAGATCTTTATTGGGTTTTATTTTTATTTTATTTACAATCTCATTCGTCATGATTTATTTAGAACATTTTAGAAGAAAAATTACTTATTTGGGCATAACATGCCTCTTTAAAATTCCATTTATATACAAGTTCACATACCTCACGGGAGATCACTCAACACTCGGCCGAAGATGTATTTTTGTGAAACACTCGAGACCGGCATGAAACTTACTTCTACCATATGTTGGCCAAGCGATCAATCCTCCTCATTTTTAACTATAAACCTTCGTAAATATCAAGAGGACTTGGGGAAGGGTTAGGCTTGGGCTAAGGGTAGGTGGTTTTGGTTAGTGGTTAGTAAAAATGGCGAAAGGCGTAAAAAACGCCGGTCGTCATAAAACTTTTTGTTTTTGTGACTTTTATTCAAACTAATCATATTCAAACAATATTTCTTTGAGGAACTTGTTTGTTTATTGCAGGACTTTCATTTTTTTCGTCACAAGATAACCGAGCTTTTTACTAAAACAAAGGGGTTGGAAAAGAAAAAGGTTTTGGTGGGTAAACGGTGTTTGTTTTGTGGGTTTTGAAATAAAAAGGTTTAGGCTCAAAGGGATTAACTAGGGGGATTTTGGGTACGTGATAAAAAAAGGAAAATGGGTTAGTCCTATTGCCTCCATCATTTACTTACTTGGGTTCAAGTTGGTAAGGACCGGGAATGTATCATCTTAGCAAATCTAGAGTCGTAAGAACCAAGCGGCTATTCACACAAGAAACGAAAAATGAGCATTTAGTTTAAAGATATATGCTTGTATGCTCAATAAAGGCTCAAAACTCACTTGTTGTGGAAATGGGTTTATAACGTGATCAAGTATATATAATTAAATTTTAATTAGATTTGTCATGCCTTTTCATAATTTTCTTATTTGGTTGTTTTTATCATGACGCTGTTGATTGTAAATTTGTAAAAATATAACCTTTTTAGAACTTGTTATTCCCAAATTAAACCAAGACAAATTTTTGGGTGATTAGCGGTTTCAATAGAGTTTTGTGTAAGGCTTGTTATTAGGTGTGACAACTCGAAATTTAGAACCTTTCGTTGTATGCTTAAACGCGTGACTAGTTAAACTTATGTGATTAATGACAAATGAATGATTTATGTGAACTTATATGGTTATGTGTTATGTTATGTGTATGCTTGTGTGTATGTATTCGAGTATGTATATGAACCGAGTGAACCGTAACACATGGGCCGGTTGGTCACACACACACCCTTAGCCCATTCAAGGACCCATTAGGGTGCACTACTTGGGGCGGGTATATGACCTTAGTGACCATCCATGCTTACCATTTTGGACAACACTCATACTCTCCAACACACACACTCTCCACTCTCTCACACTAAAACCCTAAACACTAAACATCACCTCTCCTCCTTCTTCTCGGATCCAACCAACCGACCACAAAAGGACCTCTCGGATTTGCTTGTTCACACCAAACGAAGCTTCATCTTTCACCACCTCACAACCGGTTAGTGTTTATGATGTTTGTTAGTGATTTTATGATGTTTGTTGTTGTTTAATAATGGTATGAATGATATGATTAACTAGTGTAGTTGTATGCTTGATGATATTTTGTGAACCGGATATGTATGTTGTTGATAATCGGATAATATGTTTTGATTTCGGATATGTTGCATAATGAACACACAATATCTTATGTCTAAATGTGATTCAAATCATTATATGTGAATGTTCATGAAACCGGCTTGCATATGTGTATAGAGAGCATCATGATTAATCGGATTAGGATAGATTTGGGGACGTTATTGGATGTCTTGAAACCATTAGATGAATATGTTCAAATGTTTGATTGTTGTTCATGATTATATGTTGTGATTAAGGATAAAAACCCGGAAATGAGATGAACAAGTTTGAATAAGCAATATGAACTACTTGAATGTTTGAAGAACATGATGAATATGTTATGAACATGGTTGAATATTTGAATTCTGATGTGTTTGATCCAAAATGGTAATTGTTAGACAAATAAACAGGTTTAAGTGGATAGTACAAACCATTTTCTGAAATCAAATTCTCATTGGATAGTACACTGTTCCGAATCAGCTTATGTCCACTCGAAACCATCAGTTGCGACTCGAAACCATGCATGATGAGTCGAAATCTCCTAGTTGCGACATCGGTTGCGAGTCGCAAACACCTGGTTGCGACTCGAAACCACAAGTGATCAGCACATAAACTGTTTGACTCGAAACCCCGGTTGCGAGTCCAGTTGCGAATCGTAACCAAAACAGCATGAACCGAGACCGTAGTTGCGACTCAGGTTGCGAGTCGCAAACGCCTAGTTGCGACTCGGGATTATACCCAGATACACGCTGTTTGGGCTTACACCTCATTTCGGACTTAATTGTTTGGGCCGAACTCTTGGGCCCGAATGCACAGACCTTATATGTTAACTGTTGAACGTGAATCTGCCATGATTAAACATGAATGCCATGAACGTTACTTGAGTACATTATGCTAGAAACATACGTGCACTACTTGAATACGAACCTGATGGTATGATACAATTATGGTAGGACGTGAGTAGCCACAACATTGCTTGTTTGACTTTTCTGTGTTTCTACCGAGCAAACCAAGGTGAGTTCACACCCTCTACAAAGCATGGGATTCCCAGGGGTCGGGAATTGGGGTTAAGGAACTGGGTTCCTCGTCCTCCTTGGGTAGGACAGCAAAGGTTCAGGAATGTAATTCCTCGTCCTCACGGACAGATAACTCGTACTAGACCAAAACTCTATCACGAAGTCCCTCATTTTTATATCGACTTACTCGCCGGGCCAATGGCGAGCGGGTCATTAGTTAGATAGCGCTATTTAGGTCTAACAAACCTCACACCGTGCCGCAGAGGACGGGCGTGAACTAATGGATCTGGGGCACGTCAATGATGATAGACATTGACAGTTTCAGGGCACATAAACATGACTACAGTCAGCAGTCGATATGGTAACGAGTCTAGTGTATACATGGGGTAGCCCCCACGGCCGAAATGCCAGATAACTAACACGGGGTAGCCCCCACGGCAGGATTGCCAGAGTAACCGGGAATAAACAAGTCATGTTTTCAACTATGGGGTAACCCCCACGGCTGGATGCCAGATAAAGGAAACTGTTTTCGAAACAACTTAAAACGAACACCCAACCGTGAACTCACTCAACTTGTTGTTGACTCGTTACTACATGCTTTGCAGGTCCTTAGGTTTCTTAGCTGGAGCTTGCATGGAGGAGGATCGTTGTGGGACATGGACGGCTGTGTGCCATGTTAAACTTTGAAACAATTAAACTTGTGTTTTGATTTAAGACTTATGCTTCCGCTTGCAACTTAACTATGTTTTGTTTGAACACCAATTGTATTGGTTGGATTTTTATAACTACTTATATGCTTGTTCAATATGATTGGTGGCTGGATCCTGGTCAGTCACGCCTCCAAGCGGTAGTACTCCGCGGGTGGGTTTTGGGGGTGTGACAGATTGGTATCAGAGCCATTGGTTATAGAGAACTTGGTTTTAATAAAGGGAAAAGCGTTTTTGTTAAAACCAGACTATAACCTGTACAGTGCTCAACGGTCCACAATGATGCTTCACCCCACATGCAAGGCTCGACACTCTAGGTGATATGGTCTGTATATTACCTACTTGTTAGATACATGGTACATTGCTTATGGTATGCTTGGTTAGAATAACTACTGTTGCTTGAACACGTGCGTGCTTACTCTATCCTATCATCGCATTTTCGCGAACCCTTCTCACTCACGTTCTTCTTGATATGAAGATCATGTCTGGACGCGTTAACATGACACAAGCCCAGTTGACGGCTCTGACCAACGAACGAGTTGCCGCAGCACTTGCAGCTGCACACGCAGGAGGTATATCCTGCAGTCCGAACTCATTCTAGGATCTTTTGGATCCTACTCTCGTGAACCAACCTTTGTGTTAAACTCTGTCTTTTCTTTCACCTACGATAGGTCATCATGTTCAGCCACCCGTGTGCACTTTTAAGACTTTCATGGACTGCCGACCAACTACTTTTAGCGGCACTGAAGGAGCAGTAGGTCTCCTACACTGGTTTGAGAAACTAGAATCTGTCTTCGAAATGTGCGAATGCCCTGAGGCGCGCAGGGTGAAGTATGCTACTGGTACTCTCGAGGGATTAGCCCTCACATGGTGGAACGCTCAGGTCCAAATGCTAGGGTTGGTTGCTGCCAACGCCACCCCATGGGAAACTTTTAAGGAAATGATCAAAGAGGAATACTGCAGTCGTGATGAGATTCACAAACTAGAAGTGGAGTTCTTCAACCTCAAGATGACGGGGTCGGAAATTGAAGCTTATGTGAAAAGGTCGAACGAATTGGCAATTCTGTGCCCTACTATGGTGGATCATCCCATCAAACGCATCGAACTGTTTCTTCAGGGCTTAGTGCCAGAAATCCAAAGTCATGTGACTTCAGCGAACCTCGCTACCTACCAGCAAACTGTTCAGTTGGCTCACCGTCTCACGGATCAGGCGGTGGAGCAGAACAAGTTACCAAAACGCATAGGTGCTGCAACTACTTCTGGTACCTCTAGTGACAACAAACGGAAATGGGATGGAACTTCAAGTAAGGGTTCGACTTCTGTTCATTCCCAGTCTCAGCAGAGAAAGACTGAGGACTACAAGAGCCCTAATCAGCAATCGTCTGGTGGCGGATACAAAGGAAATCACCCCAAATGCAATCGCTGCAGCCTGCACCACAACGGACCATGCACCAGGGGCAGCTGTCATCGGTGCAACAAGCCTGGTCACGCTGCAAAGGATTGTAGGAGCTTATACCCCGCCAACCAGAATCGTCAGCAAGCTCAACAGAACCAGCGCCAGCAACAGCAACAAGGTGATAACAAAGGGTGCTTTCAGTGTGGAGCTGAGGGCCACTTCAAGAGAGACTGTCCCCAACTGAACAGGAACCAGAACAACAACAACAACAATAACAACAATCAGGGGAATGGTAACAATGGGAACAACAACAATGGCGCCAGGGGACGGATGTTCGTGATTGGCCAAGGTGAAGCAAGGAATGACCCCAATGTTGTGGCGGGTAAGTTCCTTCTCGACGACTTTTATGTTTCAGTTTTATTTGATTCGGGTGCCGATACTAGCTACATGTCACTAGAAGTTACTCGAATGCTTAAGCGTATTCCAACACTTTTGAACAACAAGCACACCGTAGAGCTAGCAAATGGTAAAAGTTTAGAAGCCACACACGTAGTCAAGGGTTGTAAACTTATTTTCGCTGACCAGACCTTCTCTATCGACCTCATTCCTATTGTCTTGGGTAGTTTCGACGTTGTCATTGGAATGGATTGGTTATCCCAACACCGAGCAGAGATTCTTTGCAACGAGAAAGTTGTCCGTATTCCAGGTCCCGGTGGTGAACCTCTTATGATTCATGGCGACAAGAGGAGTGCTGTTGAGAACGTTATTTCTCTCCTTAAGGCCCAAAAGTGCTTGCGAAAGGGCCACACGGCTATTTTGGCTCTCATTACTGACACCTCAGAAAAAGAGAAGAAGATAGAAGATTTTCCAGTTGTACGCGATTATCCAGAGGTATTTCCTGAGGAATTACCTGGTCTTCCGCCTCATCGCCAAGTCGAGTTTCAGATCGAACTAGCTCCTGGAGCTGCGCCCATAGCCCGTGCACCTTATCGTTTAGCCCCATCAGAGTTGAAGGAACTCTCTACGCAACTACAAGAACTCTTGGATAAGGGTTTTATTCGTCCTAGCTCATCGCCCTGGGGAGCTCCAGTGTTATTTGTGAAGAAGAAAGACGGTACTTTCAGAATGTGCATAGACTACCGAGAACTCAACAAGGTGACAGTGAAGAATCGTTATCCTCTACCGCGTATCGACGACTTGTTCGACCAGCTGCAGGGATCGAGCTACTATTCGAAGATCGACTTGAGATCGGGTTATCACCAGCTGAGAGTCCGGGAAGGGGACGTCTCCAAAACAGCTTTCAGAACTCGATACGGGCACTATGAATTTTTGGTCATGCCTTTTGGGATGACAAACGCACCTGCGGTTTTCATGGATTTGATGAACCGAGTGTGCAAGCCTTACCTGGACAAGTTCGTTATAGTCTTCATCGACGACATCCTGATCTATTCCAAGAGTCGGGAGGAACACGAGCAGCATCTGCGACTTATTCTGGAACTCCTTCGAACAGAACAGCTTTACGCAAAGTTCTCGAAATGCGACTTCTGGCTTCGAGAGGTCCATTTCCTAGGCCACGTGGTGAACAAGGATGGGATTCACGTTGATCCATCCAAGATAGACTCGATTAAGAACTGGCCTGCACCTCGTACACCAAAGGAAATTCGCCAATTCTTGGGTTTGGCGGGATACTACCGGAGATTCATAAAGGATTTTTCTAAGATTGCACAGCCTCTTACCTCACTAACGCAGAAGGGCGTTATTTATCACTGGGGAAACGCACAGGAGTTGGCATTTCAGCACCTAAAGGATAGACTTTGTAGCGCACCTATCCTTTCCTTGCCGGAAGGCACAGACGACTTTGTGGTTTACTGCGACGCATCAATTCAAGGTCTTGGTTGCGTGTTGATGCAACGAGATAAAGTTATAGCCTACGCCTCACGCCAACTCAAGGTTCATGAAAAGAACTACACTACGCACGATTTAGAGCTGGGAGCTGTTGTTTTTGCACTTAAGTTATGGTGGCATTACCTGTATGGCACCAAGTGCGCGATCTACACCGACCACAGGAGCCTCGAGCACATCTTCAAGCAGAAAGAATTGAATATGCGGTAGCGACGATGGGTCGAGCTACTGAATGACTACGAGTGCTCAATCAGGTATCACCCGGGCAAGGCCAATGTTGTGGCTGACGCCCTCAGTCGGAAGGACACTGCGCCTAAGCGCGTGCGAGCTTTACAACTCACGATCCATTCTAGTCTGCCTTCCCAGATACGAGCTGCTCAGATAGAAGCACTGAAACCAGAAAACGTCAGGGCTGAAGCCCTACGCGGATCAAGGCAACGATTAGAACAGAAGGAAGACGGTGCTTATTACGTAACGGGACGCGTTTGGGTCCCACTCTATGGCAACCTACGAGAGCTTGTGATGGATGAAGCACACAAGTCTCGCTACTCGGTACATCCGGGGTCGGATAAAATGTACCACGACATCAAGACTACGTACTGGTGGCCTAGCATGAAGGCCCACATAGCAACTTACGTCAGCAAGTATTTGACTTGTGCGAGAGTCAAGTCGGAATACCAGAAACCATCAGGCCTGCTCCAACAGCCAGAGATACCTCAATGGAAATGGGAGCAAATTTCCATGGATTTTGTTACTGGCCTACCTAAATCCCAGCGCGGGAACGATACTATTTGGGTGATCGTGGATCGACTCACAAAATCTGCACACTTCTTGGCTATCAAGGAGACGGATAAGTTCTCCACTCTGGCAGAAATATACCTCAAGGAAGTCGTTTCGAGGCACGGGGTGCCCACCTCCATTATCTCGGATCGAGATGCACGTTTTACTTCAGAGCTGTGGCAAACGATGCACAAATCCTTTGGCTCACGACTAGACATGAGCACAGCGTACCATCCTCAGACGGACGGGCAGTCCGAGCACACTATTCAAACCTTAGAAGACATGCTTCGTGCATGTGTAATCGACTTTGGCAACCGCTGGGAAAAGCATCTGCCACTTGTGGAATTCTCGTACAATAACAGCTACCACACCAGCATTGGAGCTGCTCCGTTTGAGGCATTGTACGGACGTAAATCCCGGTCTCCTCTTTGCTGGGCAGAGGTGGGAGAAAGTCAGATCACTGGCCCAGAATATGTGGTAGATACAACCGAGCAAATCGCTCAGATACGAAAACGCATGACGGCCGCTCGCGAACGTCAGAAAGTTTACGCCGACATGGGCAGGAAACCACTTGAGCTCCAGGTTGGGGAGCGGGTACTACTCAAAGTTTCACCCTGGAAGGATGTGGTTCGTTTTGGTAAACGCGGCAAACTAAACCCACGATACGTTGGACCTTTCGAGGTCATTGAGAAAATAGGCAGGGTGGCCTACAGACTCAACTTACCAGCGGAACTCGGTGCAGTTCACAACGTTTTTCATGTGTCGAATCTGAAGAAGTGTCCGTCAGATGAGACCCACGTAGTTCCTTTGAAGGAACTCACGATCGACGAGCAGTTACGATTCGTCGAGGAACCAGTTGAAATCACGGACCGGGATGTTAAGGTCCTCAAGAGCACTAGAATACCTCTCGTTCGAGTTCGTTGGAACTCACGTCGCGGCCCAGAGTTCACCTGGGAGCGCGAAGATCAGATGAAACAAAAGTATCCCCAACTGTTCGCAAACAGTACACCCACTACTGAGGCTGAAGCTACGGAATTTCGGGACGAAATTCCAGATCAACGGGGGGTGGATGTGACACCCCAGGAAAACCAGGAAAACCATACAACTTAACTAGCTTCCTCAGTGAGTGCCTACCAAATTTCGGGACGAAATTTCTTTCAACTTGGGGATGATGTGACAACTCGAAATTTAGAACCTTTCGTTGTATGCTTAAACGCGTGACTAGTTAAACTTATGTGATTAATGACAAATGAATGATTTATGTGAACTTATATGGTTATGTGTTATGTTATGTGTACGCTTGTGTGTATGTATTCGAGTATGTATATGAACCGAGTGAACCGTAACACATGGGCCGGATGGTCACACACACACCCTTAGCCCATTCAAGGACCCATTAGGGTGCACTACTTGGGGCGGGTATATGACCTTAGTGACCATCCATGCTTACCATTTTGGACAACACTCATACTCTCCAACACACACATTCTCCACTCTCTCACACTAAAACCCTAAACACTAAACATCACCTCTCCTCCTTCTTCTCGGATCCAACCAACCGACCACAAAAGGACCTCTCGGATTTGCTTGTTCACACCAAACGAAGCTTCATCTTTCACCACCTCACAACCGGTTAGTGTTTATGATGTTTGTTAGTGATTTTATGATGTTTGTTGTTGTTTAATAATGGTATGAATGATATGATTAACTAGTGTAGTTGTATGCTTGATGATATTTTGTGAACCGGATATGTATGTTGTTGATAATCGGATAATATGTTTTGATTTCGGATATGTTGCATAATGAACACACAATATCTTATGTCTAAATGTGATTCAAATCATTAAATGTGAATGTTCATGAAACCGGCTTGCATATGTGTATAGAGAGCATCATGATTAATCGGATTAGGATAGATTTGGGGACGTTATTGGATGTCTTGAAACCATTAGATGAATATGTTCAAATGTTTGATTGTTGTTCATGATTATATGTTGTGATTAAGGATAAAAACCCGGAAATGAGATGAACAAGTTTGAATAAGCAATATGAACTACTTGAATGTTTGAAGAACATGATGAATATGTTATGAACATGGTTGAATATTTGAATTCTGATGTGTTTGATCCAAAATGGTAATTGTTAGACAAATAAACAGGTTTAAGTGGATAGTACAAACCATTTTCTGAAATCAAATTCTCATTGGATAGTACACTGTTCCGAATCAGCTTATGTCCACTCGAAACCATCAGTTGCGACTCGAAACCATGCATGATGAGTCGAAATCTCCCAGTTGCGACATCGGTTGCGAGTCGCAAACACCTGGTTGCGACTCGAAACCACAAGTGATCAGCACATAAACTGTTTGACTCGAAACCCCGGTTGCGAGTCCAGTTGCGACTCGTAACCAAAACAGCATGAACCGAGACCGTAGTTGCGACTCAGGTTGCGAGTCGCAAACGCCTAGTTGCGACTCGGGATTATACCCAGATACACGCTGTTTGGGCTTACACCTCATTTCGGACTTAATTGTTTGGGCCGAACTCTTGGGCCCGAATGCACAGACCTTATATGTTAACTGTTGAACGTGAATCTGCCATGATTAAACATGAATGCCATGAACGTTACTTGAGTACATTATGCTAGAAACATACGTGCACTACTTGAATACGAACCTGATGGTATGATACAATTATGGTAGGACGTGAGTAGCCACAACATTGCTTGTTTGACTTTTCTGTGTTTCTACCGAGCAAACCAAGGTGAGTTCACACCCTCTACAAAGCATGGGATTCCCAGGGGTCGGGAATTGGGGTTAAGGAACTGGGTTCCTCGTCCTCCTTGGGTAGGACAGCAAAGGTTCAGGAATGTAATTCCTCGTCCTCACGGACAGATAACTCGTACTAGACCAAAACTCTATCACGAAGTCCCTCATTTTTATATCGACTTAATCGCCGGGCCAATGGCGAGCGGGTCATTAGTTAGATAGCGCTATTTAGGTCTGACAAACCTCACACCGTGCCGCAGAGGACGGGCGTGAACTAATGGATCTGGGGCACGTCAATGATGATAGACATTGACAGTTTCAGGGCACATAAACATGACTACAGTCAGCAGTCGATATGGTAACGAGTCTAGTGTATACATGGGGTAGCCCCCACGGCCGAAATGCCAGATAACTAACACGGGGTAGCCCCCACGGCAGGATTGCCAGAGTAACCGGGAATAAACAAGTCACGTTTTCAACTATGGGGTAACCCCCACGGCAGGATGCCAGATAAAGGAAACTGTTTTCGAAACAACTTAAAACGAACACCCAACCGTGAACTCACTCAACTTGTTGTTGACTCGTTACTACATGCTTTGCAGGTCCTTAGGTTTCTTAGCTAGAGCTTGCATGGAGGAGGATCGTTGTGGGACATGGACGGCTGTGTGCCATGTTAAACTTTGAAACAATTAAACTTGTGTTTTGATTTAAGACTTATGCTTCCGCTTGCAACTTAACTATGTTTTGTTTGAACACCAATTGTATTGGTTGGATTTTTATAACTACTTATATGCTTGTTCAATATGCTTGGTGGCTGGATCCTGGTCAGTCACGCCTCCAAGCGGTAGTACTCCGCGGGTGGGTTTTGGGGGTGTGACATTAGGACTTGCAAGATTCAAGGTTTTAGCATCCCCCCACACTTGAATTACACATTGTCCTCAATGTGTCCCAAAAATAAGTTTTTAGGTTGATTGAGTGTTTAAAAAGGTGTTGAAAAACAAATTTTTATGTTACTGGGCATCTAGCCACAACCCCGTTAGTCCGGGCACGACCCATGGTCTGATTGGCAGTAACATATTTAAACAGAAGGCTGGCCACGAGGCGTGTTCAGCGAGCACGACCCCGTGGCCAGTTACCTGAACTGGGCAAATTTCTGCAGAGCCTGGGCACGGGGCATGTTGGGCTGAGCAAGGCCCCGTGCTGAACTTGCTATAAGGCTGGAAAGTTGTCGGGAGGCTCTGTTTTCGTGTATGGGGTGTGGTTTTAACGTTCCTTGGTAACCTCCATCTTTTTTAGTGTGGTTTATTCCTGAAAAGTAAAACTAAACTAGAAAACATAAAAGTTAAACTAAAGTAAAAACTATGGATAGTTCCTCGAAATGCCTTCGTGGTGCGCCACGTTTATAAGGGTCCTTGGCTAGACCCAAAGTCAGTCATATGTTACCCGAGTGGGATGTCTCGCATCCCGTGTTGCACCGTCAGAGAGCGTCATCCAAACTTGAGTCTTTGACATCCATGTAGTTGACCGGGTCGTCCTCTACTCCTTTACCAGCCCCGAATTTCATCTCTTTGTCTCCAACCCTCAACGTTAACTTCCCATCACTCATATCCACCATTTCGTGAGCGGTGGCAAGGAATGGTCTTCCTAGAATGAGTGGTACTTCGGCGTCTTCCTCCATGTCGAGTATGACAAAGTCGGCCGGGAAGATAAAGTCTCTGACTTTTACCAATAAATTCTCGACTACACCTTGTGGGTGTTTGATAGACCTACCGGCGAGTTGTATGCTCATCTTTGTGGGGCTCATCTTAACTAGTCCGAGTCGGTCAAACATTGATGCGGGCATGAGATTGATGTTATCCCCAAGGTCGGCTAGTGCATTGCGTACAGGTGATCCCCCAATGGAACAAGGGAAGGTGAAACATCCGGGGTCGATTTTATTTTGTGGGAGTTTGTTGAGTAGTACGACGGAGCATTCTTCACTTAGATTGACCAATTGCAATGTTTCAATCTTCCTCTTGTGGGTGAGGAAGTCTCTTATGAATTTTGAATATTTTGGCATTTGAGTGAGGACTTCCACAAATGGAAGATTGATATGCAATTGTTTTAGTAAGTTTATGAATTTTATGAATTGCTTGTCGGTCTTTTGGCGAAGTAACCGAATGGGGTAGGGTACCGAGGTGTTCTTGGTAGGTTCAGGATTTGGCGGAGGGGTTGTTTCCTTATGGGTCGGTGACGAGTTCGTTGTTTGGATAGATGGACTTTTGTCGGTTGGGGGTAGCGGAGCCTCCTTGGGACCTACGGTCCGATTTCTTAGCATTATGAGATGTACTTGCACCTTTGGGTTGGTTTCGGTATTGCTAGGTAATGCGCCTTGTGGTCTCTCGGAGAAATTTTGGGTTAGTTTATTTAGTTGTTTTTCAATGTTTTGAATACTAGCTTGTTGATTTCTAAAGTTGGATTCCGCTTGTAGGAATCGATCCGAGTACCTTTTTTCGGTTTCGGGGATGAGACGTGAAATGAGGTCTACAAGCCTCTCCCGTCCCCCTTGTTGTTGTTGAGTGAAATTTTGTGACTCATTCCTTAGTTGTTGTTGAAAGTTTGTTCGTTGATTTTCATTTTGTTGGTTACTACTATTGTCGGGCTCCCTCCAACCAAGGATAGGGTGGTTACGTGTCACACCCCGATATCGTGACGTAGTTGATATCATCATAGTTAAACAACACAATTTAAATGCACAGCGGAAGCAAAAGATGAATCACATTACAAACCGAATATAAAGTAATATCAAAGTATTACAAACGGACTGTAAGGATCCACAGGCGGATCAAATAAAAAAGGAAACATAGTTCATCAGACTTAATGCATCCAAGCTTGCGAGACTCTTAATGATGCTAAGGAGAGGCCAGCCTATTACGCTTAGTACCTGCACTTAACCTTTTTGGGAAAATACGTCAGTTTACACTGGTAAATACAATTAACTGACTCATTTTGAAAAGGTTTAGAAAAATTGATTTGAATGCACAAGGCACAAAACATTTTATAACTTGGGATACTTATTTATATATAAACTTGTAAAAGAATTACATGTTCGTTATACGTTCAGTAGCCCGGATTGACACCGGGTTAAAGATTAATAGACACACCACATGATATAGTCCCGCGACAAGTTATTCCCGAAACCGGCGGTTATACCTTATTATTTATATATGCACTGTCGGGTGTACGCCTACACCCATTGCTTAGGTCGTGGCCATTTCGTAAAATGATGCCAAGGATATCCGGGACATGGTCATTAACCCCCCAAAGGCTTTAAGCAAACAAAACAATTTAAACGGGACATTTCAATAAATTAATCTTCATACAATTAAAAATTCAATGCCCGGCCAAGCGGTATTTTATATACCGTACCCCAAGCCCGTATAGAGAAAATAAGTTAAAAGTATTTACCTTTGCAAGTATTAATCAAAAACAGCAAGTGTGCGTAGCTTTTACCGGGTCTCCTATTCTGGAAAAAAGGTTTTTAATAATCTAGTAGATTCCTAACGGGTCTTTAATTAAGCCTAAACTTAGACCGGTTAGTTTTAATAGAAGATACGGTTCAAACGCACGATTAAGCGAAGACCGGAATAGAATGTGATTTAGACCCGACAAGTTTGGAGACTTGTGTAATATGGGTAAACTAAACACATTCTGGATTTTGAGACAAAAACGATAAGGTTTGACCCGTTTCGGTCAATCTATGTAAACTAGTTACATAAACCGAACCGAACGCGAAAAATGCATAACGGGTAACCATAAGAGTCATATACAGGTTTCTTAAGTTAATATGCCTTAAATATGTTGTGACATCAGTAAGATATCTTCTATTATGTCCAAAATGGATTTAAACTCAAATTATGCCCCGTAGGGGTATTTTGGTCATTTAAAAGGTTATAAAAGAGATTTAATATAAATCTGAGTTCCAGATCTGATATAATCAGTAAATATACTTAAATTAATAGGTAATATCAGTAGGGTATTACTTATATGTGAAGTTTACCATTTATAACTAAACTATGCACCGTATGGGCATTTTGGTAATTTCACTTAAGCCTAAAAGGTCAAAACTGGAAATCTGAGTTTAAAAATTTTGCTTACTGTTAGAATAAAAAAATTTACTAAAAATATCAGTAGGTGTCAAGTCTTATATATTCAAAATAGTTTTAGTACATACTATGCATTTAAAACGCGTAAAAGGCGATTTTAAGCGATTTCCGGGTTTTATAAGAAGAGCTAATATTTTTAATATTCCAGAAGGCTCAAATATTTTATTTATCATATTAGATCAGTAGAAAAAGGTTTGGTATCAAAAAGATTTGTAAAACTCATTTTGTAGGCCAAAATGGCAAAACCGGCAATTACCGAATCAAGCTTAGAACTCTATGTTATGCTCAGCCTAAAATTAAATAAAAATCTTCAAAAATCCCAAAATATTATTTTATATCAGTAGGTAAAAAGTTTGGTATTAAAAATTGGGTTTATATAGGCTATATGCTAATTACGCCGTTTAATTAATAAAAAGCCTTCTAATTACGCTAATGAGCATAACTCCTAATCTAGACCTCAAACTGATCTCAAATTTTAGGGACAACTCTATAAATCAGTAATGAAGGTTTCTACTCTTTTACTTTCTCAAAAATTACGTTTTAAGGTTATATGGACATAATAGTCAACATTTAAGCATTTAACGGAAACATGCATATGAATCGAATAACTAATGAACCAAGTTGTATAATCACAGAGGGTTATACTAACATGAAACCTGGTCCTATTAAGGCTCTAAGTAATTTCTAAAACATGGTACATTGGGTCAGAACTGAGAGTCAAAGCAAAAGTCAAATTATGCGACTTTCGGTTCCGAACAAAGCATATACTGAAAATTGTCGGGTTGAACATGTTTAGACATGTTCTTACATTAATTACCAAGTTATATTAATGATAATGTTGGTGCATATGTCTGTTGACTTCGTCTTATATCGAGTCTCGGTTTCGTTGCGGATCTGGTCGAGAATGATGTCATCATTCTCAATGATAACATCATATATATGACATCATAATACTACATCATCACACGAAATTGGACATGAAATATGATTTTATATTGCATTTCGTTTGAAGTAATAAGTTGTATTTCCGTTTACAAGGGGTTCCGTTTGAAGAGTGTCCTGTCACTTTCAAACGGAAGGGTTTAAGTAGTGACCGTTTGAACTGGTCATGTCAGTTTCAAACGGGAGGGTAGTGACCGTTTGAACTGGTCATGTCAGTTTCAAACGGGAGGGTCCTTGCCTATAAATAGGCATGTTAATTTCTCATTTCAAACGGTCAGAGCTGAAGTGTAACAAGGTGCTGCCAAATTTTCACGTGAATTTTAATGAGAAACAAGTGATTAAAAGTGATCTACATCTGTTTTCTACTCCATTCTATATGATTCAAAACTGTTTAAGTGTTTCCGCCACTTAAATAGTGTGTATTAACTCAAAATTGACTCATTTGATCGGTCAAATCGATCCTACAATTTTTTTTCACTTTAATACTCGTTTCTCATTCACTAATCACTTGAAAATCCAGCAGAGTAACAATACATGACAGACCAGACCGTTTGAAATGAGAAACCAACATGCCTATTTATAGGCAAGGACCCTCCCGTTTGAAACTGACATGACCAGTTCAAACGGTCACTACCCTCCCATTTGAAACTGACATGACCAGTTCAAATGGTCACTACTTAAACCCTTCCGTTTGAAAGTGACAGGACACTCTTAAAACGAAACCCCTTGTAAACGGAAATACAACTTACAACTTCAAACGAAATGCAATATAAAATCATATTTCATGTCCAATTTCGTGTGATGATGTAGTATTATGATGTCATATATATGATGTTATCATTGAGAATGATGACATCATTCTTGACCAGATCCGCAACGAAACCGAGACTCAATATAAGACGAAGTCAACAGACATATGCACCAACAGTCTCCCCCTTGGATGTTGACGGAGTCTTCAGTACGAGACTTTAGTACGTCAAAACTTCAGTCTTAATCAGTCTTCACGCTTTCTAAAATATTTGACGATGAAGCATCCTTCAAACTCTCTCTATCTCTTCAATCATCATTATCAACTATTCTCCAGAATCTGAGACTGGCTATTTCACTCTTTAAATTCTCCTTTTCTAACAGACTCCCCCTTAAGTTGTACCGGGATCACAGTCTGGAATTTGTAGCTTAGGATCGAAAACCTAGCATTAAACCACAAGAATCGAAACCTAGCTTTTTCAACGTTTCCTGCACATTCTCTACCCGAAACATAAGTTTTTATATATATCACTTTGAAAAACTTACTGATAGAGAGAATTCATTCACCAAACATTAATAGTTACATCAAGTTCAAATTAATGACCTTGATTAACTAAACATGCAATCATTCTAAAAAAAAATCAATTTAGCACACACACTCCCAAACCAGTTCATCTTGTTTAGCACTTGGAATTTTGAAAATCAGCTCATCAACATCAGTTGTCTAAAATCTTTTTGGATTTTCAAATAAAAGTTAAACTTCTAAAAAGAACAATATTGAAATACAGTAAAGAAATATTTACAGACAATATTTTTGTGAGTTTGTGTAAAGGATCATATCTGTTTATGAGACAAATCACTAGCACCGTTAAGCTTTAATCATTTTAAATTCTAAACGATTCACATTGATTGACGATATACTTGTCCTCTTAAACTCAATCTAAAAACTTTCGAAAAGCTTACTGATACGTTAAGGTATATTAATTATGCACTAAATTCTTATGGACCCCACGATCTCAGCATATCCCCTCATCATGCAATACACTGACTCAAGTAATGCCTTTAAACTTTCATCAACTGTGATTTGTGTGAAAACAACGCAGAATGTTTAAACATTAACAATCAGGTCGATACTTCCGTATACGCAGAGAAAGTCCAATGTTTAAACAAAATAATAAATAAAAACAAGTTGAAGTTGTTTAGGCTTTAACCACCAGGTCGATACTTCCGTATACGCAGAGGAGGTCCAAAGCTTAAACGAAACACCAAAGAAAATAAAGCAGAACATTTAGGCAATAACATCCAGATCGATACTCACGTATACGCAGAGGATGTCCAATGCTTAAACAAAATAAAGAAATAAAACAAGTTTAAGTCTTTGCAAAATGAAAACACAGAATCACAGTGACTTTTTATCCAAGTTGTGAAAGTTCACAGACTTAACCAGTTTTATGTCTTTCGACAATCAGCTATTACTGAGTAGGCACACAATCAAGAAGGACAAAACTAAGTACTATGCTTTCAACCATGTTTCCCACTAGAACTAGGCTTTTTCATTTAAGTTTGTATCGTTATCGCAAATCTACTAGTCTAGCTGAGCCCAATGTTGTAGAAGGCGCTAGGCGCTAGTCGGGCGGTGAGGTACAGCCTAGGGATTAATCGGGATTAATAGGGATTAATCGGGATTAATCGGAATGGGATTTTTATATGTATTTTTTCAAAATTATATATATATACCCAATAATATAAAAATAATACTTCAAAATTCACATAAATACTTCAAGTTTCAGATAGTATGGTTCGGTTTTGACTGATTTTGACCAATTCTGACCGCCTAGGGCCGCCTAGGACCGATTTTATCCGATTTTTTCCGATTTTGACCGATTAATATAGGCCGATTAATCCGATTTTTGACCGCCTAGGACCGATTTTCACCGATTACGACCGCCTACGACCGACTTTGACCGATTACCGATTAATTGGACCGACTAGGTTAAAATTAGTCAGTGGACTACCGACTAGGGCCTAGGCGGCGATTAATCGGCCGCCTAGGCCGATTTCTACAACCATGGCTGAGCCTATCGTCACATCTTTAGTGAGATCGTTTATCACATTTGACATTTCATTTCTTTAGCGTACTGTGATAGTCCAACTGATTTACTATCATTTCCTCTTTTTCACAACAAAACTCATTTTGAATTTTTCAATGTTTTTGGCATTTTCAAATTTTCTAATTTTTTTAAAATTTTACTCCCCCTAAAATCAAAATATGTTTCAATTTTGATTTTCTGGGAAAATTTGAAAAAAATAAACTGTACAAAGTAAAGTGACAACTTGACGAGAATTGCTTTCACAATTAGTAAAACACATAAACTTACATTTCAGCCCCCTAAACTATACATACTTGACATAATTAGACCCCTAGACTTAAGACGTAGGCTTTAGACATCATGCACTAACAAACTACCCCTTGAATACAGCCGGAGTCTTCAGTCTTGATCTTCAAACTTTACAGGGACTTGAAATACTCTTCACGAGGTTTAGGCTTCTTCAGTAATGCAACGAATCCAAGACTCGATATAAGACGGAGTCAACAGACATATGCACTAACAGATAAAACAGGTTGCACGGCCCCTACATTGCTAATTATGCATTAATTTGAAAATAAGCTTTCTGTTGACTTTTTAAGATTAACTTTGACCCGACAATTGACCTAGTTAGAGTGGGAATCAGAGGGTGCCCTTTTAAGGGTTTATTGCTCACATAATTACCAACTCATAGGTACTTTCAATTTGAAATTTGACTGGACAAATTTTAAATAATCACGAAGTCAAACTCTAATTACGATGGTTTGACTTTAGGCTAATTAACTAAGCTAAACTGAATTAAGGAAAGTTAAGGACACTTACAAGGGTCCTAAGCACGACTAGTGACACCTAGGAAGGGTGCTTGAGCTCCAAAATTCTCCAGAAGTGAAGTTGTAAGAGTTTCAAGTGAGTGTGCACAAGAGTTGCAACAATGGAGATCCTTATATACTCATTTTGATGCAACAAGATCATGACAAGGAAGTCTACTGATGTTATGGGATCATTACAGGTGCCCCTATTGCATGTTAAACCATTGGAGGAGTCCCTGGTATAAGAAAACAAGCTTTTGAGTGGGTTACAGCCCTGAACTGGCAGCTGCCAGGGGTTTTTTGTCGCTGGGGTGCTCAGGCGGCCCGCGTAAGGGTCCCCTGAAACCTTACGCGGCCCGTGTGAATGATCAGAACAGGCCAAACAAGTTTCAAAGTTTGCATTTCAGCCCCTGGTCCTTTTAAACGTCGTTTTGAGTTTATTTCTTGCACTTTTGGTCCTCTAACTTGACTTTTAAGGGCTCCATGACATAACCAAACACCGTTAAGTCCTCGGTTAACCTTGTGATCACCCGAAAAGCCTTAAATTTCAACGTTGACGCTTTTAACCCCTCGTATACGAATGTTGTCATAACTTTCTCATACTTCATCGAAACCTCGTGAAATTTTAATCACTTATTCTAGTGAGTATAATTAATCGTTACAAAGCTTCAGGTTTGCTAAAAGGCCATTCAGAGATATACTTTAAACATGTTGACACATTTAACCCCTGTAGTTTGTAATTTCTCACTTTCTCTCACAATTAGCTTCGTATGATCCATGATTCATTCGTTTAAGGGTATAAACATTGTGTAGGGTTATTGTAAGGCACATTTATCCGTTGTTGACATTTTGAATCCTTTTATTTACATACTTTCTATGTTTATCAACGTTAGTCCCTCTAAAGTAATCTTTTACACGTTTAAAGCTCATGACACGTGTTGATACATTATTGGACATGAATTTATGAGGTGTTACATCCTCACCCCTTTAAAAGAAATCTCGACCTCGAGATTTACTGAAACAAATGAGGGTATTTTTCTTTCATTGTGGACTCTACCTCCCAAGTATACTCGGGACCTCTACGGGCATCCCATTTAACCTTGACAATTGGCACATGCTTCCTTCGAAGCTTCTTAACCTGTCGATCCTCAATCGACAAAGGTTTTTCCACAAATTTCAAGCTCTCGTCTATATGCACATCCGTATGTGGTATGACTAGCGATTCATCAGCTAGAAATTTCTTTAGATTGCAGATGTGGAATACATTGTGAATACCACTGAGCTCTTCAGGCAAGTTTAACTTATAAGCCACAGTTCCGACACATTCGATGATCTCGAATGGTCCTATATACCTTGGGCTTAACTTACCTTTCTTACCAAATCGCATCACTCCCTTCCAGGGTGATACTTTAAGCAATACTTTGTCACCAACCCCAAACTTTAGAGGCTTACGCCTTAAGTCTGCGTAGCTTTTCTGCCTATCTCTGGCAACTTTGAGACGATCTCTTATCTGCACAATCTTGTCTGTCGTCTCCAGGACTATATCAGGTCCTGTTAGTTGGACATCTCCAAGTTCTGCCCAGCAAACGGGCGTTCTGCACTTCCTTCCACACAAAGCTTCAAATGGTGCAGCTTGGATACTTGAGTGATAGCTATTATTGTATGAAAACTCGATCATTGGAAGATGATCATCCCAACTTCCACCTAGATCAATGACACAAGCTCTTAACATATCTTCCAGTGTTTGAATTGTTCGCTCACTTTGACCATCCATTTGAGGATGATATGCTGTGCTGAAGTTCAATCGAGTGCCTAGGGATTGCTGAAAGCTTTTCCAGAAGTGTGACGTATACCTTGTATCCCTATCAGAAATGATAGATACTGGCACTCTGTGGAGAGATACAATCTCATCCACGTATAGCTGAGCTAACTTATCTGAGCTATGTGTTTCCTTAATAGGTAGTAAGTGAGCTGACTTAGTCAATCTATCCACTATCACCCAAATAGTATCATTTCCTTTCTTTGTCTTTGGTAACTTGGTGATAAAATCCATTGTTACCATTTCCCATTTCCAGGTGGGAAGTTCAGGCTGTTGTAGTAATCCTGACGGCTTTTGGTGTTCAGCTTTAACTTGTGCGCACGTCAAACATTTGGCTACATAGGTAGCTATGGACTTCTTCAAGCCTATCCACCAAAAATTGGCTTTCAAATCCTGGTACATCTTATCAGCTCCAGGATGAACGGAGTACTTAGAACTGTGGGCTTCCTGGAGGATCACATCCCTAAGTCCTCCATAAATTGGAACCCATATTTGTGACAACTGTCAAATTTGCATGCATCCGTACGTTTAATTAATATTGATTTATGCTTAATGACTGTGCTTAATTACAACTGTTGATTAAACTGCTTTCTGATTACTGATACATACATACACATGCATCACATTCATACTGTCACTCCATTTATTATACACAAACTTTAGTGACAAACTTGATGCACAAAGCACAGTTAGCACACTGAACGAATAATACAGAAACATGCTGACAATGCCAGCACCTAGACAGACAATACTTTTGAGGCCAGTTTGAGCCAGAGACAGGGTACTACACTAGTAGGGAGTGTAGGGAAGTGAGGCCCATAAAACTGCATCACTAGGTGATAGTTATAGTGCCGGAAAGTGCCTAAAACTCATTTTAAGTATAAAATTCTGCATTCTCAGCAAAAATTCAGCTTTTAACATACTCGTATTGTGCAAAGAATTGACTAAATGGTCCTGAATGCTTTCCTAAGTGTTAGAAATGAATTGTGTTACAAAAGATGCATAAAAGACGCTATACGGTACAATTTAACACTTTAACGGAACAGTACCTAACCGAACAACCGGACTTTACCCGGGACACCAAAATTTTGTCAGAAACGTTATTTTATTATTTTTAACTAATTATGGTCTCAAAAATCCCAACACACTATAAAAATATGTCATACACTTAATACCTTAGATAATTCACTAAACTTCCTAAGTAATCACCTACTTATATTAAAAACTTACAATTAACCCCCCCCCCCTCCTCCATATTTTCGGTTCAATAAGGAGACCCACCCCATCATCACAAAATCCCCTACTAAATATTCCTTTTAATTTTTATTGGGAGGTGATCTTGCCAAGAAATCATCATGATGGTACATAGGTTTGGCTAGAGATTAACCTCATCATTTCATCTTCACTACAAGTTCACTCCACCATTTTCTCACTCCCTCTCTCCCTCTCGGCTGCATATAACCGCCACCACCACCATCATTTCAACACTCATTCATTAGTTCCATTTTCAAGTCCAAATCAAGTGCTAGAAGAAGTCTTGTGAAGCTTGGAGCTTGGAGGTCTTGAAGAAACATCACACCTTGCATTCTCACGCCATTTTCATCACCATTCTTTGTTCACAAGTTCATCCCTAGCCCTCGTGCTAGTTGTAAGTCTTGATTTACCCTTGTTTATTTCTATTTTGAGTAGCCAAAAGTTGAATTATGATGAATATCAAAACACTAGATAACATGAACTAAGAAGATGAACAAGAAGCTTACATAAAGTTTACATATGGATGAAACATGAGATGAAAGATGATGATACATGATAAATCTGAGTTAAATAAACAATAATCTGCTGTAAATGACTTATGATCGGATATTGATCGTTATTAGAAGGAATGGTAATCGTATGGGTACCTTTTGGTGGCGTATAGATTATAAGAAACATGTTGATTCACATTTTCAACCAACTTCAACCGGCTGTAAACAAATCTTAATAAATCGAAAAACTAATTTTCTGAATCCTAAATTGTGTATTTTTGAAAAACGAAGCAAATGGCACTGGAATCATATTTTTTTGAGGTCATTTACTATTTTTAAAGACCCGTTTTGTAACAGCAGCTAAAGCTGAGTTTTACTGCAGTAAATGGGTGATATGTTTTTAGTCATAACTTGAAATCTATGTTGAATCAGCTCATGAAATTTGTACCGTAGATGACCACTGATGTCATAGTAATTCTTCCACTGGAATTTCATCAATCGGACTTACGATAAATTTTAGATGAATTATTTCTTAGACTGCAATCAGAAAGTGACAAATCTGATTGCAGTCCGGTAAATTAATTTTTATAAAATATTGGTAATGAACTGGACCCCGATATTTTTACACAATAATATTTGGATCGTATAAGTCGTTCTGTAAAAATTTAGGATTTTTTGGGATAAGATAACTATTTTATTAAAATGCCCAAAAACAGCCCAGTTTTGTATATTAAAACTGAAAGGATATAAGTAGTATTTTGCATGTCTTAATGTCGGATTGGCTATTTGCGAACGATCTAACGTGTTATATGTTAAAGAAAATGATATGCTATTTAGCATGGGCACCTCTATTTACAAAGGAGACTATGGCGAAATTTTCTGAAAATCCTAACACTTAGTAAACATTTTCTAGACAAGTGTTTACTAGTATATTTTAGACTATGTTTTTCGAACGTAAAACTCGCCATAATTTTGTAGCAAAATACAAAGTATCGAAGGTTGGTTTCATACATGAAAATGGTTAAATATATATTTAGAATATATATTTTGTATTAAGACACACGTGTGGATAATTGTTGTTTTATGGATTAGTTATATATATTTTCTAAGTAGGACTTAAAAATATATTTTCTTGGGTTTATTAAGAAGTATAATATTTTTGGGAAAAATATGTAATTTCTTGAAATGCATTAATTTGGACAAAATAAGTTTATAAATATTTTCCAAATGAGACTTAAAAATATATTGTTTTGAAGTAATATATTGAGAATATATTGGCATATTATTATTTGGAATACTACACCGGGATACGATGCCAATACATGGCAAGTTATACAAACACAAGAATACGAAAATACATGTATGAGATACCCCCATCCTTGGGAAGGAAAATACAAAGTTAAAATACTTGAGAAGTAGGAATATGAAATATTGTTTAGCAATTAATCCAAACATTAACTAATGATTATAACTTGGAATAATTTTGGGAACACAAGAAACGTAACTCAAAAACCTTCATACTAAGCAAAGGCACGGCCCGTTCGTCTAATAGACGTTAGTACACTGTAGGTAGTCGTGTTGGCTGAGGAGACTTGGGTTACACATACTGAAGACGCAATACAGTGAGTTCATGTCCCCCTTTTCTCTTAACTGTTTTCAGTTTTATACTTCGGGGGTGAAATACATGTTTCAATTATTACAGACACTTTATACATGGTATGATTAGCTTAAGGAGGGTTTACTACTTAGATCATGTGAGTGGGTAGGTGGAACTTAAGGCCATTAATCCTCGTTGTAGGACCGAGGGACATGAGTAATAGATCTATTCGGGTGTAGCGAGCCCCACTCCTGAGTCCGCTGAGTGGACCATGAGGTGACTATGTGCCTGACGCCAAAATCTGCTAGGTTTGAGTCTTCCTGCATCACTTCACACATATCATTGGCTTTGCAACCCAATTGTGATCTCTTTTTCCTTAATTGCTACATACCAGGGATTTTCATACATACAGACACATTACAAAGGTTTATACATACTCACTTACACATGAACTCGCTCAACTTTTGTTGATTTTTCAAACTACATGTATTTCAGGAAATTAGTAAATTGATCTGGCGGGCGTTGGAGTTTTTAAGTTGCGTTGTGAATAAAGATGTCATCCAAGTCATTAGGGCTTAGGAGACGTATCTTAATCCTGGACGAGATACGTGGTCCTAAACTCGGGTTTGTTTTAAAATCTTTTGTTGAGTCTTTTTGAACTCCTTAAAACATGTTATGGTTTGTAACTTGAATTTGGTATCGACATTTCAGACAATTATGTTGTACTACTTTTAAACTTAAATTAATGGATGTACATCTATTGGTTTTATCATATAGTGTTGTTATGATCGTATGCAATGGTATTAAGAAGTCACACCAATAATCAAGCTTCCGCAAAAGTCAGGGTGTGACAATATTCGTCCATTTAATCTCAGGATTCCGTCCTTGCCATAGGATAACTGTTCAGCAGTTACCCCTAGCTTCTCATCAGGATAGTTAGCTTCTAGTACAGCTTCCTTCTGTGCAGCTAACAACCTTTCATTCAAAATATTCCTTAATTCAATGCTCTTGGCATTGATTCTTATAGGCTTCACCCTTTCCTTTCTACTTAAGGCATCGGCAACCACATTTGCCTTGCCTGGATGGTATCGTATTTCACAGTCATAATCGTTCAAAGTTTCCATCCATCGTCGCTGCCTCATGTTCAAATCCTTCTGATTGAACAGATGTTGAAGGCTTTTGTGATCAGAATAGATCACACACTTGGTCCCATACAAGTAATGCCTCCACAGTTTCAGTGCAAATACGACGGCACCCAACTCCAAGTCATGGGTGGTGTAATTCTTTTCATGCACTTTTAATACTGAAGAAGCGTAGGCAATAACTTTGCCTTTCTGCATAAGCACACATCCCATACCTGTGTGCGATGCATCACAGTAAACTACAAATTCTTCTATTCCATCAGGCAATGTTAATACTGGTGCATTGCTTAACTTTTGCTTAAGGATGTCAAAGGATTCCTGCTGCTTAGGACCCCAGACGAACTTAATATTCTTGCAAGTTAGTGAGGTTAGGGGTGCAGCAACCCTTGAGAAGTTTTCAATAAATCGCCTATAGTATCATGCCAAACCTAGAAAACTATGAATTTCCGTGGGCATCTTTGGCTCTTGCCAATTCATGACAGCTTCAATTTTAGCGGGATCTACATGGATACCACGCTCACTAACAACATGTCCAAGAAATTGGACTTCACGAAGCCAGAATTCACATTTTGAAAATTTGGCATAGAGCTCTTCCTGTTGAACAGCTTAAGGATACAACGGAGATGCTTCTCATGGTCAGCTTGACTCTTCGAGTAAATGAGAATGTCATCGATGAAGACGATGACGAATTTATCTAGGTAGGGCTTAGAGACGCGATTCATGAGATCCATGAATGCGGCAGGTGCATTAGTGAGCCCAAAAGGCATCACTAAGAACTCGTAATGACCATAACGAGTCCTAAATGCAGTATTGTGTACATCTTCATCCTTAACCTTCAGTTGATGATAGCCTGACCTCAAGTCGATCTTAGAGAAGTAACTTGCCCCTTGCAATTGATCGAACAGATCGTCGATCCTGGGCAATGGATATCTATTCCTGATAGTAACCTTGTTGAGCTCGCGATAATCGATGCATAGACGCATCGACCTATCCTTCTTTTTTACAAACAGGATTGGTGCTCCCCATGGAGACGAGCTAGGTCTAATGAAACCTTTTACCAACAATTCATCAAACTGAGTCCTCAACTCTTTCATCTCTGTTGGTGCCAACCTGTAAGGTGCCCTTGCAACAGGTGCTGCTCCTGGAATAATGCCAATTCTGAATTCTACTTGCCTATCTGGTGGCAAACCAGGTAGTTCTTCAGGGAATACTTTGGGATATTCAGAAATGACGGGGATATCTTCAATCTTAGGCTTCGGCTCATCAATAGTTACTTGTGCCATGTAGATGACACAACCTTTCTTCATATACCTTGAAGCCTTAAGCATAGATACTTGCTTAGGCAATCCATACTAAGTATCTCCCTGTATGGTAAGTGGCTCACCATATGGAGTTTTGATCACTACTTGTTTCTTGTCACACATGATCTGAGCGGTTATGGGATAACCAGTCCATGCCTATTACTATGTTGAAACCGGCTAACTTCCAAGGAAGTAAGGACAATGGAAAAGAGTGGTTCCTAATGGATATGAAACATCCATCTAACACGGTTGATGCGGTTTCTATGGTGCCATCTGCTAATTCAACCTCATATTTTATGCTTAGGGTTCTAACAGGTAGGTTTAACAACTTACAAAACTTATCATCAACAAATGACTTATTTGCTCCAGAATCAAATAACACCCTTTCATAAACATCATTAATAAGGAAGGTGCCTGTTATGACATTGTCATTTTGGATCGCTTCTTGTGCGTTCATCTGGAAGACCCTTGCATTGGTCTTTTTCCCATCCTCAGCTTTCTTAGCAAACTTTGGGCAGTTGGACTTGATATGCCTTTTTTCATTGCAGATATAGCATGTAACATCCTTGATTTTCTTACAGTCTAAGGTCTTGTGCTCAGAAGACTTGCAAATCCCATAAGGCCTTGGCTGCGATTGGGATTTCGACTCGAATCTGCACCTCCCGAAGTGGTGCTTCTTACAAATTTTACACTTGGGCTTATCTCGTGACTGATGACCCTCCTTTTTAGTTCCAAAACTCTTCTTGTGGTCATTGTTTCCTTTGTTGGTGCACTACATCTGTTGATTACGTCTAGATGTCTAGGATCAGGTCTTACGTCGTATTGTATAGCATAGGGCATGTTTTACGAGAAAACAGGAGTCTGTATAGATGTTACATGTCTGGTTCGCTCATAGGGACATAGATTTGCTGGTCCACTTATTTGTCAGTCTGGTCCGCTTATTTGTACATGTCTGGTCCGCTTTTATGGTCATGTGACACATAAGCGAACCAGAAACTCTATATATAGGTGTCATTAGGGTGGACCTCAGTAGATGTATGTGAAATTCCACGCCGAAGCTCTGTCGGTGTGAAGATCGAGCTGTAAAACGTTTCAAATCAATAAAACAAGCAGTTAGGAGAAAGAACAAGCTACTTCTACTTGCATTTCTTATTATTCCGCATCTGAAACGCAAGAGACAACCTCTGAACGACTCGTTCGGGTCAGCAAAAGATCCTACAAGTGGTATCAGAGCTTGGGAGGAGGTTTTCTGCAGATTGTAGCTGTTTTTCATCATTTCTTCTCACTTCTACACCTTCTTTTACTGATTCGGGAAGATTTCACGGTCGGAATTCGCTCAAATTTTCACCGCTTGTGCGCAATTGTATCGAGATAAACCCTGGAAAGTTTGAAGCCAAAATTCGAAGTTTTAACGAGTCAAAACATGTTCGATATGTGGTTCGCGTTTCAGGTCCGCTTCAACGTACAAGTAATGCTGGTTCGCTCCTGTTTTTAGTTCTGGTCTGCTCGAACGAACAATTTTTGGTCCGCTCGAACGAACAATTTCTGGTCCACTCGAACGAACAGTTTCTGGTCCGCTCATTTGAACAGTTTATGGTCCACTCATTTGAACAGTTTCTGGTCCGCTCGAACGGACATTGTTGTTGGACCGCTCCAAAGCATCATTCTGGAAATCGTCAGGAACTTGTCAAAAGATTCAAGTTGTTACCGAAACATGGATTCCGAGTTCTACAATGCGTTTGCTACTTCCTCGACTACTCCAGCTTCAATTGCTCAAAACATGAATGCAGAAAATGACACAGGAACAATGCAAAAACCTCCGAAGCTTATGGGAATTGAGGATTATCACGGGTGGAAGAAACGATTTGAGAATTGGGTTCAGGCGAATCATCTAAAAGCTTGGGAAAGCATCGAAACTGAATATGAGAGGCCAAAGAATACATTGGGAGCTAATAAAATCATTTCTGAATTTACTGAACAAGAGAGGGAAAGTTATAAAGGAGAGAAAATGATGGTCAATTTGTTACAACAAGCAATAAAGGAGGATATATTTGTGTTGCTTCAACATGATGACAATGCTTATTCTATTTGGGAAGCTCTTGGAAAGAAATTTGAGGGAAGTACTGAAATGCTACAAAGTAAAGCAACTTTGTTGAAAAAGGAATTTGAACTGTTTACGTGCATGCCTGGTGAAACAACTAAGAGTCTTATTGAAAGATATTGTCATCTTGTACGCACTATGTCACAGTTGAAGATTACAAAAACTCCAGCAGAATGGGTTGAAAAGCTTGCTGATGCGTTACCGCAACAGGAATGGGGTACATATCTGATGATATTGAAAAATTCTGGACAGTTTAAAAAGTTATCAATTGCACAGTTTATCGAGAAGTTGGAGGCACAGGATCTGGAGCAGCAGAAAATTGCTAGAATGAACAGTTCTACTCATCAACAAGATATTAAATTGTACTATAAAGGAAATGTTCAAACTGCTGAAGCAAGTCCAAAGATACAAACTGCATTTAGTGTTGGAAATCAATCTACACCTAGCAGTCAAGGATCAGTAAACACTAGTGGGTTCTCAACAGTGAATCCTCCAAGTGTTCAAAGTGCATCTGCTGGAAATGGGCATTCGATTCAGTGCAATGTAGCTCTACATCTTCAAAATGGTCAAAATTATTCTGAAGAAGTTGTAAAGCATCATATGGGATTATTGGTCACTGCATTAGAATCTTATGAAGGGTTGATTGCCGGAAAAATTGGCAATCCGATGCTCACAAAGGAAGATTATGACCAAATTGATGCAGAGGAGCTGGAACTGATGGATATTAAATGGGCATTGGCGAGTGTTTTGAGGAGAGCAGAAAAGTTTAGATTAGTTACCGGAAGAAATGATTTCTTGGATGCAAATCTTTCTAATCTTGGATTTGATAAATCTAAAGTTGTTTGTTTTCGTTGCAGGGAGAAAGGCCACTTTAAAAGGGAGTGCAAGAATCAGGAACCAAGAGGAGCAAAGGAGTCTGCTGGGAAAGATGATTATTATAGGAAAACCATTTATCAGCAAATCACTCATCAACCACATCAACAAAAAGAAACTCAAACAGCTCATGGAAGAATGATCGAGGATGCAAACAGGAAAGCTTATCAGGGCATTATTGATCAAGATGATGAGCAAGTAGCTGATGGTTTTAGCTGGGACAAGTACATTCCAGCTAATCCTAATGTTAAAGCTTTTATTGCTCAGATTGTGCAAAAGCCAGAGTTGATGAAGGAGTGGATGGATGTAATGTCGGATAATGAGGAGAGTCAAGATGGAAAATCTGTTTCTTCTGAAAGCAGTGATGATGATGAAGAAGTTGAACAGATAAACATTGGAAAATCTCATTTATCTTCTGACAGTTTTGAATTTTATTTTGCAGAAAAATTGAAGAAACTAAAAGAGAGGAAAGCTGCAAAAGGATTGAAAGAAATCAAAGTGGTTGAGAAGATTGTGGAAGTTGAAAAGATAGTTGAAGTCGAGAAAATAGTTGAAATCACAAAACCTTGTCTTACATGTTCAGAGTCTTGTAAACAATGTCTAGAGAAAGATGAGAGGTTTAGTGAGTTAGAAAAGTTGAAAGAAAAGTTGTTGTTTGATGTAAAAAATTTGAAACAGTCATATGATGTATTGAACAGAACTGTGAATAGTCTGGAAAAGACTAACTCTGAAAGAGAGAAAGCTTTGAAGATGTTGAATGCTACTATGATGACAAAGCAGAAAGAGATTAACATGTACATAGAAGAATGTGCAAAGAGAGAGAAAGAGTTGGAGAATGAAGCAGCTGAGAATGAAAGAATCAGAAGATTGCTGCAAAGTTACAAAGGTTGTGACTACGTAATGGATAGAATTTATCCAACAGTTGAAGGTTTCGAGGCATTTAAAGATGAAGATAAAACCAAAAAGCCAAAGGAAAAGGATACTGGTAAGAAACAGGGTGTATGTTATAATAAGTGTCCGCCTCCGATTTGGGAAGGGTACTCATCTAGGAAACCTAACGAGGAAGAACTAAAAAAGGCGGTCAATATTAAGTTAGAATCTGAGATAACCGATGTTTTACCGGACAATATTGATGTCACGTTCACAGCGTCTGACACAGATCATGAGTCAGAACTGATAAAAAGAGTGGTTGATCAGGTGTTGGATAAGGATGAGGAGTCAGAGTCAAAGTCCGAGTCCAAAAGTTCGTGTCAGTCAGTCGGGAGTTCAAATTCATCCGAAAAGAGTTCAAAATCGTCGGGAAAAAGGGTTTACAGTAAAGAGTTTTTGTTGTCAAAATCTAATTTGAATGACGAAACATTTGAAGTTGCATATACTTTGAATGGTTCTGACAAATTATATTTTGATAAAGAATTTCCAATAAGAGGTGTCAAAACTGATTTGATAAAAAAGGTTTTCAAACTAACAGAAATTAATATTTCTGAAATAAAAGATGAAAATCTTAATGTAAAACCTAAACTTTACACCTCAAGAGTACAACAACGTTTGAACAAGAAAAAGGGTTACAATTCTGGTTCTGGTTTTCAAAAGAAACCAAACCACAATCGTAGCTACAAAAAGAAAGGACTTGGTTTTATTCCACCTGAAAATTATAAAAATGAGAAATATGTTCGAGATTTTAAATCAAAAATGACATATGTTGCAGGAACTAGCCATGAAGAAGAAGCAAAGAGCTCATTCTGGAAACAGTCAAACCAGGAGTTTCTTGATGAAAAGATGAAGAATGGAGCTTATCAAAGGAAAGAAACAAGAACCTGTTTCCGATGCAATGAAGTTGGTCATATTGCATGGAACTGTCCGAAAGCGACAAACATAAAACAGGGAGTTTCTGGAAAACTGAAAGAAGTTGTTGTTGATAAAACCGAACCACCAACTGAAAAATTTAAAGTTTTCAAAAATTCAACATTTGAAGTTGGTGAATGTTCGAAGAGATTTTACAGGCGAAGTGTGAAACTTGACAACCAAAAATGGGTTGTTAAGAAATCAGAAGTAAAATCGGGTGATGAATCTGATTCCACAAAATCAGAGGAGCCACAGTTTGATGAGAGTGATGAAAACTCAGTTCCTTCAATGGATGATGAGAATTTTCCACCATTGAGGACTGAGAATTTTAAAAGGAAAACTGGAAAGTCTGAAATCTCAAATCAGGGTTATTCTAAAAAGGATAACTTTGATGTTGAGAAAGCGTTTAATGGAAAAATTAAGAAGATTTTCGGAAAGATGGTTGATGGGAAGGTTAAAGGGGTTAAGGAGTTTTATGCTAAAAAGAAAGCAACTTACACTCCAACTGCTTCTGAATTGAAAACACCCAAGGCTGGTCAGGCTTGGGTGGACATTTTCTTTGCTTGAAAAACATGACTATGCCGGAGATCCCAAGTTTGTAATCGTGGATCAGGAATCGGCATCTTTCATGTTTAATAAAGTTGTTTTGAAAATTCTTAAAATTGTTAAAACTCTACAGGTTGAATGACTATGCCGGAGCTTACAGGTTGGTAAGTGTGAAGCAGGAATCGGCATTTTGATTGGTAAAATGGTTTGTGTAGATGTTTTATTCCTACATGTGATTAATTGTTTTGGATATACTTACAAGTGGTAAGAGGTTGATTCTGACAAAGTGATTACTCAAGGTCATTAGTTTGAACTTGATGTAATCCTGATACAAGAGATTGAATGGACAATATGATGAACCAAACCCCTAACTTTACAAGTGGTAAAACTAACAAAACTTATTTTCCGGAAAAATCATTTTGGTTAAAACAAACTTGAGTGTTTTGAAATCATAATGAGAAAATAGTTTTGTGAAAGGGGGAGTTCTGATTGTTTATGCCAAGTGGATGGCGAATTGAGGTGATTTGATATCAGTTGTCACTTTCTGTACAGTTTTTTTTTCAAATTTCCTGAAATGTGTTTGCATTTTAGGGGGAGTAAAAATTTTAGAAAATCCAAAAACATTTGAAAATTTGAAAAAGCCAAAAACATAATAAAATTCAAAATGAGTTTTTGTTGCATAAAAGAGGAAATGATAGTACATCAGTGGACAATCACAGCATGCTAAAGAATTGGAAAGTAAAAATGTGATAAACGGTCTCACTGATGATGTGCCAGTAGGTTTTTGCACATTTAGTAAATTGTGACGAGATATAAACATAAATTTCAAACTTGCTTGTTTTGTGGGTTAACACAAACTTCGATATATAGGTAACCCCTGAAATCTTGTTTGAAAGGTCCCTTATTCTGAGATACTAGGTCTTTATGCTCAGTGATATCTGGGGTATTATCCCGGGACTTCTGCTGAAAGAAATTTCTGACCTAGTCCCCGGATAATGCTTTCTGCAAATGCTTGAAACATAGCATCGCCCTCAGCAAGCTGATGAAACAATAAAATTGATAGTCGCTGCTGTTGTAATGCAAAAGATCCTCTAAAGGGGACACACTAAAAGTCGAAGCCGTCATCTCTCTGCGTATCGAAAGATCGACCTGAGCTCTCACGGCCCTCGCACTATAATTTATTCCCTTACAGATATCATCTGTGGTATACTCACCTGTAAGACTGAATATTGGGATCTGGATACGGGAGTATATTCAAGTAGTGGGACACACGGATAAGTTCAAGTGCTTAAAACATTAATATCGTATCTCGGATCAGTTGAACTTTGTGTGAAAATTTAAGTGGACAAATATACTGACAATCTAAGTGAATTGTTTAGAACTTAAAATGAAATGAAGCTTAACGGTGTTAGTGATTTGTCTCATAAACTGATATGATCCTCTTACACGAACTCACAAAAATATTGTTTGTAAATATTTCTTTATTGCGTTACATTTTCTTTATTATAAAATCCAAAAAGATTTTGTGTGTGTTTTAGCATAATTTTTGAAAAAGTCAAAAAGATTTTCGACAATTGATGTTGGAAAACTGATTTTCAAAATTCCGAGTGCTAAACATGATGAGCAGCATTTGAGGGGGAGTGTTTGTGTAAATCTAACTGTTTTCGTTAAATCTGATCTTCTTCAAGTGGTTCATCATAGATAGTTGAGAGAAAGTTTGTGTTGGTGCACAATTATATGTTTGTTTTAGTGATTATGAGAGTCATGTGTTGGTGCACAGGTATTTGATATGTGATATGTGATAAAATTAGAAAATTTATGTCTGGGTTAAGATTGTGCAGGTAGCCAGGTTTCGATATTCTGAAAATCTCTGTTGGAAGAGAGCCAAGTTTCGATCCTGGAAATCAATTCTGAAATCCTGTGTAGATCAGACAATGATCCTGAAGATGTTACTGAAGAACAAAAGAATGCCAGTAAATCGAGAAGGGGAGTCTGAAGATTGAAAGAAGAAAAAGCCCAGAGACTGATCTAGATTGAAGATGTGAAGACACGGTTTTGCAGTCAGGGTGTATTGGCGACTCCATCAACATCTGAGGGGGGTCTGTTGGTGCACTACATCTGTTGATTACGTCTAGATGTCTAGGATCAGGTCTTACGTCGTATTGTATAGCATAGGGCACGTTTTACGAGAAAACAGGAGTCTGTATAGATGTTACATGTCTGGTTCGCTCATAGGGACATAGATTTGCTGGTCCACTTATTTGTCAGTCTGGTCCGCTTATTTGTACATGTCTGGTCCGCTTTTATGGTCATGTGACACATAAGCGAACCAGAAACTCTATATATAGGTGTCATTAGGGCGGACCTCAGTAGATGTATGTGAAATTCTACGCCGAAGCTCTGCCGGTGTGAAGATCGAGCTGTAAAACGTTTCAAATCAATAAAACAAGCAGTTAGGAGAAAGAACAAGCTACTTCTACTTGCATTTCTTATTATTCTGCATCTGAAACGCAAGAGACAACCTCTGAACGACTCGTTCGGGTCAGCAAATGATCCTACATCCTTTATGCTTCTTGTCTGACCGTCGTGAGTTGTCATTGTAGGTCCCCTATTCGTATGGATCTTCACAGAATTGTCTTTCCAATCAAGAGTGCGGAATCCTCTCGATCAGAATATAGCAGAATGAGTAGAAACAGAAAACAGCAATTCACTTTCAAACCTGGTTTACTATTGATTATCAAACCAAAGTATTACAATCAATCTAAACCCTAAACTAACACTAAAATTCATCCAAGACAAGTCTCTCACGAATTCTAATGCCTCTCAAACTCTGTTTTGGCTGATTAACCTAAACCCTAAAGCCTAACCTTGTTTATATAACACAAGGTTGCAACATTAGGCATGGGTTCCTACATGGGCTAGGCCCATTTCGTCCCCCATCACCCAATATGGGTTTTGTTTAGCCCAAACTCTATAATCAAACTATTACAAAGCTAAACCCGCTAACTGTTTATCGTTTAACTAATTACAAGATATCCAAAGACCAAATCTAAGTTGTTGTCACAAACATGCACCAACAAACTCCCCCTTGACAATAGCTTCATAAAATAACTTTGTCTTCAGTCATCTTGCAATCTTCATGTAGTCTTGCACTGTCTTTGGTCTTTGGATAGCTTCAGCCTCAATAGCTTCTGTCAGCAACAGACTCCCCCTAAGCTGATGCATCCAATCACCAAATCTTCAAAAACTTTAGCGTTTGAGTAAACTCCAGTTCAGCATTTGTAAAGCAATCTTCAATCTCTTCATCTTTGTCTGCAATGTAGAAAGGAGGTTCTACCATGCATCCAATCAAACTCTCATCTTCACAGCAACTTCTCAGCAACACACTGCTTCAATCTGTATACTATAAAACAAACATCTCGAGAAACCATAAGAATTTTTCAACAAAGTTAAATAAATTATTATTTTTCAAGAGATAGTTAAACTGTATCACAGATTAAGCATTCTCAATTTATCACCAACACGCAAAACTTTTTAATCACACACCCTATAACCCGCATGATTTAAAATTTTGAACTCACTTTCTAACACCGTCTCCCCCTATCAGTAACAATTCCTCCAAGAATAACAGTTTTCCGTACGTTAAGAATTTTAAACAGAAAAAGACACTATTTTTGTATTTTTGTATTTTCTGAAAGCAACTAAATAACAAAAGCAATAAACACTCTATTTTTGTGAGAATCACTGGTAAGAAGATCATATCAACAAAATCAAACTGTTTCACACTATTAGATAATTCTTTATTTAATTTTTCGTGAAAAGCAGTCCAAGACGATTACCAGTATGTTTGTCCTCTTAAACAAAATGCATGAACATTTCAAGTACCATTACCATATGATACGTTAAGGTAATTTTATTTCTGACATACTAGTGTGTCCCACTTCAGGATATACCCCCACGATCAAGGTATGCACAAAGATTCATCGTAGTAGGTGAGTATACCGAATTCATCCTTTAAGATATCCTGACAGTGCCTAGGTGTGCATATAATCTGTTTTATCATGTTTTGATTGCTTAACTATGAACACCCAAATAAATACTAATCAAATCCTGGAAATATAAACAACACACTCTATCATGCAAGTATCTTCCCTACCACATATTTCAGAAGTCCAATCCAGATTTCTGAAATCTTAACTGGGAATAGGTTGAGAAGAGAACAGAATAGATCTTTAGCAGAGATGGTATAATATACAGATCAAATGAGTTTTCTTAGTTTGATATAGGTTTATTGGGTTTCTTTTGGGCACTTGAGGGCCTCTTTCGGGTGTATTAGATCTATAATGCGACAACGTACAGCTAGGTCAGCATGTATCTGGATGCAGCAGAAGCTGTCGTTGCCTAGCACCTCCAGGTCAGCATATATCTGGATGCAGCAGAGGAGGTACACGATTTTTTCAGAGAAGATTTCAGAATCAGATCAAAATTGTGTGTATCGGGACAACATACAGACATTCAAATAGAAATGAGCTAATTCCAAGTGACTTTCTTTCCTGGGGTCATGTACAATTTTAGTTCTGAACAGAAAGACAGTCAAGATATCCCCAGATGAAATAACAGTATAAAGACCCAAAACTTCAGATTTTGGCAATCTATCAACGCAAGATTTAAGGTCATTAAACCATACACCACTGATGTGTTCCCCACTCATACACAGTTCATTTAGGTTTATATCACATTGGTAAGTTGATTATTTCATTCTTTTTGCCTACTGGTACATCATATAATGAAGCTGCTATCACACTTAAGCATTTTAATTTCAGTTTCAGTGTGACAGTCTAACTTGCTGATGTACTATCATTTCTCCTTTTTCACACAGTGACAACTCATTTTTTATTTTTTATTTTCTATTTTTTTATGGTTTTGATTTTTCAATGTTTTTGTATTTTTGATTTTTTTTAAGAAAAGCAGTAAACTATTTACAAAATTCTTATGAAAAACTAGTTATTCAGGATTCCTCATCCCGTTGAGTTCGACTAAGTGTTCAAAGCGAGCCCTGTCAAAAGCTTTAGTATAAAGATCTGCCAGGTTATCTTCTGTGTCAACTCGATGTAATTCAATTAGTCGTTTTTCAGCACAATCCCGTATAAAATGATGACGTATGTCAATATGTTTTGTGCGACTGTGTTTCACGGGATTATTAGTTATTGAAATTGTGGCATTATTGTCTATCATAATAGGAGTACGAGTGAAATCCAAACCGTAATCGCGCATCTGCTGTTGAATCCAGAGAATTTGAGAGCAGCAGCTACCCGCAGCAATATATTCAGCTTCACACGTAGATGTAGACACACAGGATTGCTTCTTGCATTGCCAAGACACGATCCTGCCTCCTAAGAACTGACAACCACCTGTTGTAGACTTCCTGTTCGACTTGCATCCTCCAAAGTCTGAGTCAGTGTAAGCGACAAAATTCAAATCACTATCAGCTGGATACCAAAACCCAAGTTTAGGTTTCCCCTTCAAGTAACGAAGAATACGCTTCACTGCTTTCATGTGTGACTCTTTTGGATTAGCCTGATATCTGGCACACAAGCATACTGCAAACATAATGTCAGGTCTTGAAGCAGTCAAGTACATTAGAGAACCAATCATTGCCCTGTATTGAGTAGGATCAACGTCTTCAGTACTTTCATGATCTGGGCCAAGATTGTGATTTTCACATATGGGTGTGTTGAAAGTAGAGCAATCATTCATCTTGAACCAACTCAAGATGTCATACACATACTTTGTTTGATGAATAAACATCCCATCCTCCTTCTGTTCAACTTGTAATCCCAGAAAGTAAGACAGCTCACCTATAGCACTCATTTCGAACTTGCTCTTCATCACCTGCTCGAACTCTTTACACATACTCTCATCTGATGACCCAAAGATGATGTCAACCACGTACACCTGTACCAGCAGAAAATCTTCCTTCTTCCTCTTGATGAACAGTGTACTGTCAATCTGACCTCTTTCAAAACCATTCTTGATCAGATGTGTAGACAGTGTCTCGTACCACACCCTGGGAGCTTGATGTAATCCATACAAAGCCTTATCAAGTTTGTACACCCGATCTGGATAATCTAGATCAACGAACCCATCTGGTTGTGAGACATACACCACTTCTTGGACTTTCCCGTAAAGAAACGCACTCTTCACGTCTAGTTGGTAAACTTTAAAGCCCTTGAATGTTGCGAAAGCTAGAAACAAACGAATTGCCTCCAACCTTGCCACTGGTGCAAACACTTCATTGTAATCAATCCCTTCTTGCTGATTGAAACCTTTTACCACCAATCGAGCCTTGTTTCGCGTCACTATCCCTCTGTCATCCTTCTTGCACTTAAACACCCACTTAGTGCCTATCTCTCTTTCACCTTTAGGAAGGTCAACTAACTCCCAAACCTTCAACTTCGCAAACTGTGCCAATTCCTCTTGCATAGCTTCAACCCATGAATTGTCTTTAAGAGCCATATGAATGTTCTTCGGCTCCTCTTGGGAAATAAAGCAACTATACAAGCACTCATTCACTATCCCAGTCTTCTCAATCGACACAAATAAACCAGAATTCGTTGTTATGCTTCTTCTCGTCTGAATACCTGCATTAGGATCTCCAAGTATCATGTCAACTGGATGATCTCTATTTGCTCGTGTAGTAGCAACAGCATCAACTTCTAAATTATCACCCAGGTTTGATCCAACTTCCCCTTGAATGTTCTGATCCGCAAATGGATTAATGAACTCATCCCCCTCAATGGGTTCAGAGTCACTATCGCTTGAATCAGGATCAGCAGCACCTTTGGAAGTTTCCGCAGCATATGTCATATCAACATTCGATCTAGGCATGAACTCGCCTTCATCGTCTCCACCAATCATTGTCTGAATCAACTGAGAATCATCTGCATTTGGAAATTCAGGAATATTAAATGATTTAAAAGTGCTTTCATAATCATATAATATAGCAGGACCACTCGTTGATTGTTGAGGTTTGTATGAAGTAATTTCAACATTAAAGACAACCTCAATTTTACCAGTTTTTAGATTAAAAACCCTTTTATTCGGTGTGCCAGGCACATAACCTAGAAAGTAGCCATCGTCAGCCACCTCACCGAATTTTTGTTTATCTTTATTTCGCACAATGGTGCAGGGTAATCCAAATGGTTCAAATCCTTCCAAGTTTGGTTTCTTGTTAAACATTAATTCATGACAAGTTTTATTAAAACGTTTAACAGTCAAAACTTTGTTTAGGACATAGCAAGCTGTATTCACAGCTTCTCCCCAGAAAAGAACTAGTAGCTTTGAATCTGAAAGCATCGTCCTAGCGGCTTCAATCAACGTCCTGTTTTTCCTCTCAGCAACTCCATTTTGTTGAGGTGTATAAGGAGCGGAATATTGATGTTCAATTCCCTTGCGAAGACAATAGAGATCCAGAATGTGATTCTTGAATTCCGTGCCATTATCACTCCTTATCCTCTTGATCCTTGCATCATGGACGTTTTCCAATTTCGTAAAAAGATCTATCAGCATCTCCGCCGTCTCATCTTTTGTACCTAAAAAGAAAACCCATGAATAATGTGAGGAATCATCAGTGACAACTAAACAATAGTACTTTCCACCTATGCTCCTTACGTTCACTGGACCGAATAAATCCATGTGAAGTAATTCATAAGGGGCATCTATGGAATTTACTGTTTTAGATTTGTGAGGTTTCTTATGTTGTTTTCCCTTTTGACATGGAAGACATTTATCTTCCACGTGAAACCTTTGCATTGGAACCCCTTTCACTAGCTCATTTTTAACAAGGTAATTCATTTTTCGATAGTGAATATGGGCCATGCGTCTGTGCCACAACATCGATTCAGCTTCAGATGCTTTTGATAGTAAACACGCCACCACAGCAGTTGGATCCTTAGCACCCATGTCCATGACATAAGTGTCATTTCTCCTTGGTGCTCGCATCACTATCCAATCGTCCGGAATCTTCAAACCTGGTTTCAACACTAATGCTTCATTCTTGGTAAAATGGACCGAGTGACCCTTGTCGCAGACTTGTGACACGCTCATCAGATTGTGTTTAAGCTGCTCCATATAGTTCACTTTGTCCAGTGTGATCTTCCCATTGGTCACCTTTCCTCGTCCTGTAATTCTACCACCTTTAGCACCCGCAAAATTTACTTTTCCACCATCATAATCTTCAAATTCAGTCAACAATCTCACATCCCCCGTCATGTGCCTGGAGCAGCCACTATCAACATACCATAAGTTGATAATCCTCCTTAGCAGCTCCTGCACACACCAACCAAGAAATTAGTTAGATTGGGGGACCCCAAGCCTTAATGGTCTTGGGTCGTCCAAATTCACCAACCACTGGAACATCCATCCAATATCCATTACTCCTAACTGGAGTCTTGGATCTCAGACCTGTTGATGGAAATTGATTTTGATTTCCATAAGGTCTCTGGTCCTGAGGGTTCCTAAATATGTTTGGACTATTTGACCTTTGAAAATTTTGATTTTGGTACCTTGAATTTTGATTCCAAGAAGCATTATTGTTGTAATTTCTAAAGCCATTGTTATAAAAATTTCGACCACCATTATTCTGGTATCGATTTTGATATTGACTTTGACTTCTGAAATTATTATAATTAAAATAGTTCATTCTTGGTGAACTGCTTCTAGGTCTCTCGTATCTGCCTTGTGGAGATCTAGGCTGAAATCTTTGTTGATTTCTTTGAAAACGAGGAACTTGTGGAGTTCCTTTTTCAGCCTTATCTACACCAATAGCAACATTCTCTGGTTACTTAGGAGCAGATTTCTTTGGAGAATTTGAACCTTTCTCCTCACTATCACCTTCCTTCACTGGTAATTTCCCTCTCTGTTTTTCACTAAGTTGTGCTTCACTCTTTTTGTTAGGACAGCAGCTAGCTACATGTCCTTTGACGTGACACTTGAAGCACGATCTCCTTTTCAAAGACTTCTTAGCTGGAGTCTCTGAGGTAGATCCCTTATCAGATGGTGATGATCCCTTGGATGAACCTTGTTCAGTTTGCTTGATTTCAGATTTTTCTATGCTCTTATTTTTTGCAAACTCTACATTCGATTCATTTTCAATAACAGCAGTTTCATTTTTCATATCACTACCTTGAACAAAATTAATCTTTTTGACAAAAGCTTGATTTTTATTCTTAGGCGGTGAATTCTTCCTTTTCAAAGGTTCCCTGTTATTGTTTTCCTTAGCCTCATCACTCTCAGATCCATCACCTTGACTTGATGTGGATCCGAAACTACTTGGTGCAGATGCCATAAAGTTTGCTAGCTCATCTTCACTAGGCAGGAATGAATAGTCATGACTAAGAGGAGGTGGAACTTCATTAAAGCCCTGGAAGCCCACACTGGTCTTATCATTACTCTTTTTTAACCCACCCATCATGTGTTTCATTACAAAAGACGAATCTCTGAATTGACTCAATTTCTTTTCAAGTTCAACAATTTTGAGTTGGGCATCTGACAACTCTTTGCATTTTTCAGAAATCTCTTTTGTTTTCTCAGCCATCATGTCATGAGATAAGTCTATGACTTGAAGTTTTTCATTCAATTTGCAAGTTAAAGCTTCAATTTCAGCTTCATAACCTCTTATCTTCTTCAAGTATGTAGATTCATTTCTTTTAGCAAAAACATTTGACTCTTTTACGTTTGACATCTCGCTTACCAGACTTTGGTTTTGTGTTGTCAATCTATCAACCGCACCTTGTAGTTCACGACATCTCAAACATACAGAATTAGATTGTACCTCTTTCTCATGAACTTCTGTATTTTCATCAGCAACAACTTGTTCAGCTTCACTCTCCTTCTCTACTTCAGCATCCACTTTGGCTTCATCATTTTTCACTTCAGATTCAGCATCACTAACAGTAGTTTCAGCCTCATGAACTGGCACTATCTCTGCCATGAATGCCTGAGTGGCACTCTCATTCCCCTGATATCGCTTTTGTAATGCATCCCACATATCCTTTGAATCAGTGTACTTTTGGAAGGTATGCTTGATGCTATCAGGTAAGGACATCTTTATTGCCGCCAAGGCTCTCTTTTCAGCATCAACCACCTTTCTCTCAGATTCATCCATCTTGTCATAAGACAGCACTAAAACTTTACCCTCAATACTACGCGTAGGAGCAACATAGCCATCTATCATACAGTACCACATTCTGGTATCTTCACTCTTCACAAATGCCTCAAACTCCTCTTTCCAGTCAGCATATTCTTTGACATTTTTCAGCTTTGGCCAATGTTTAACAGTCTCACTGACCTTGTCCATTCTGACCATCTTTAAACACGTTTTTATCGTAACCGTGCTGATAAAACCGTACAAAATTTCTCCGAAAACAGTGGTTACCAAATTACACCTTTAGAGTCGTCTCGAAAAGACGAATCCAATGATATATAATGTCAAAAACCGTATTCGGGATTTTCCAGAGTTTTTTTTTTTTGCCCTAAAAATCCAAGGAATTTAACGGTCCAAACGGTTCTATCTAACAAGCTGCGGATCAATTTGTATTTGAAAAACAGTCAAGTTTTATCGACGCTTGCCAACAAAAATTCCACCCCTTAATTATCCTGTTAATTTCGCTGGTTTTGATGTTAATTTCGCTGGCCTCTTGTGCAGTTAATTTCGCTGGTAATTATGCTGTGAATTTCGCCGATATAGTTCGCTGAACAGACAGGTCAATTTCGCTGGGTATTTTGCTATTACGACGACCAGTGAAGTCGCCGAAAACCGTGGTAATTTCGCTGTGGATAATTACACGGTTACCAAAGTCGCCTTTGGATTTAACTTCGCCGGTCACCGAGATATTAAGTCCCAACTTCGCCAATATATTAAGTCCCAACTTCGCTGATCAGTCTGCGAAATTGTTAAATTCACTGATAGTCAAATTCGCTGGCCCAGTAAATTTAGAAACTTAATCTGTTAGAAATTCTGAAGATTCTCCAACACAAATCTGCAAAATCAAAACACCAAATCAGCACAATAATTTCGAAAATTATCAAGAACAGATGGAAAACCACGAAGAACACGAAGAACAGTCTTCGAATCTTCAAGAAATTCAACCAAAATTCTTCACACAAACAACCAAAAACTTCCCAGAAATCCTGCAAACAACCAAACAAACAAACCCGAAGATCAAAACAGCCAAGAATTTCGAAAATTTTATCAAACACACAAAAAAATTTCAAAACCCTAATTTTATCAGATTTCAAAAATTCGAAAATCTCCCTCCCTGTTTCTGCAGACACAATTCTGAACCGAGCCTTCAAGAGCCTAATGCTCTGATACCAATTGTAGGTCCCCTATTCATATGGATCTTCACAGAATTGTCTTTCCAATCAAGAGTGCGGAATCCTCTTGATCAGAATATAGCAGAATGAGTAGAAACAGAAAACAGCAATTCACTTTCAAACCGGGTTTACTATTGATTATCAAACCAAAGTATTACAATCAATCTAAACCCTAAACTAACACTCAAATTCGTCCAAGACAAGTCTCTCACGAATTCTAATGCCTCTCAAACTCTGTTTTGGCTGATTAACCTAAACCCTAAAGCCTAACCTTGTTTATATAACACAAGGTTGCAACATTAGGCATGGGTTCCTACATGGGCTAGGCCCATTTCGTCCCCCATCACCCAATATGGGTTTTGTTTAGCCCAAACTCTATAATCAAACTATTACAAAGCTAAACCCGCTAACTGTTTATCGTTTAACTAATTACAAGATATCCAAAGACCAAATCTAAGCTGTTGTCACAAACATGCACCAACAGTCATCCTCACGCTTTCTCTTCTCAGCATCGGTGTTTCTCAGTGATATTTTCCTGACTGTGTCCAAAGTAAGAGACAATGATATATCAGCTGCAGACCTGAAAGTGGCTGCTCTGGAGGCCTTCACACTGGCCTTGATTTCTGGGGCCAAACCCCCAATGAAACGAGCTATCCTCTTGGGTTCCGGAGTCACCAGATACTGAACCAATCTTGACATAGTATGAAGCTAGTAAGGTAGGCTTGACAATCTAGGTTTTTCATAACCAAAGACAAGAAATCAGCTTCAATCTTTTCAACCTCATGCTGAGGGCAGTAGTTCTCCTTAATGAGAGTAACAAACTGATCCCATGTCAAATTGTACAATGGGATCTTCCCAGTAGCTTGGATCAAAGACCTCCACCAAGCTAGTGCCTCACCTTTGAATGACTGAGATACAAACTTTACCACATCCTTATTAGCACAACCACTGATATCTACCACAATGTCCATCTCATCTAACCATGACATGCAGTCAACTGATCCTTTCTCTCCAGTAAAATCCCTGGGTTTGCAGGAAACAAAGTACTTATAGGTGCAACCTTTAGTACGTGGTTCTTGATTTAACACAACTCTCTTAGATGGAACACTCCTCTGATTTATTGAGTGATGAGAATCACTTTTGTGAGCAGTATGAGTTCTAGAGGGTGGTTTAGAGTGTGGCACAGACTGGGTCCTTACATGGGTACCACTGGATTCATTGAACGGCCTGTCCAAAGCTCGTGTAACAGCATTATCTATTAACGCTTGTAATTCTGCTCCAGCTACGTTGACCCTGGAGGTGTCATGATTTTCTCTGGGGTGACTATTGGCTTCGTCTGACCCAGCCATGTAGCTTGATTGCTACATAAAATAATTATTTTAATTCATTCAGAGGTCTATAACAGTTTTAACATTCTAGAAGATTTATTAATCATGGTATTTAAGAACCATTTTGATTAATTTGTTAGGCATATATATATTCAGGATATTATAATAATCCTTAGTTAGAATTAAAATATATTAATGGCAAAAAGGCCTAGTCACGTGGACGGTTTTAAATTTTTATTCATGATCTTATAGGATCAAGGTATTGAGGTTTTAATTTCTAATTCATTACCTCTTCTTAACAGGGGGTCGAAGACCACGACTGTCTTTTGTCTTATATGACAATGAGTATAGCCCGTAGGCGTTATATCCTAATAGATGTTTTAATTAATTAAAAGTATTTGGGAGAATCCAATATAAGGATGACTTAGGCAATTTTATCGAATCACTTTTGTCAAGAGTGTTAACATGTTTTCAGATGTTAACAAGGATTGGAACCTTTTGAATAGGTTTCACCAACTTGGTCATGTCTGCAACGACATATAGACTAGGTTTTACCTTTAAGATTCTTTTTAATATTTAACGCAGAACAATCCTAAATTGAGGTGTGAATAAAGATCTGAATCTAATTATAGAACTACCATTTTGGCCCTGTCTTAAGATGACACATGGCTAGGTCTTGTCCTTTTTAGATTTTGTCATTTTATTATAATGATAGATCTTATAAAAGGAATGTTGTATTTTCATTTATTTCACATTTTATGTTTATGCATATAATTTAGCAAAAATGAAAATTTAAATTAAACCATTCCACTACAAAAATTAATCAAGTACAGATTTGCCCTAAATGGGACTTCTACAAGAATAACATGCCCGCGCAGGGGCTTAAACAGAAATAACATACCCACGCAGGGGTTAACAGAAAGACATGCCCACGCAGGGACAGAGTACAGAAGGACATGCCCACGCAGGGGCAGAATACAGAAACAAATGTCCACGCAGGGACATGATTTCAACACTAAGAACAAACAAATAAATAAAGGATTTAATGATCCTTCTTGCTTTTTCCTTTAATTAAGTTTGCCAGACTCTTGAACATTCCTCGGTTTTGCCTACGGTCTTCCCGCACTTCCTGCCGCACCTCATTAATCCTTTGAAGAATCTCATGATGCTGCGGTGGCGACATCACTGGCAGCTGCGGGGGTTGCTGATATAGCGGAGGTTGAGGAGGTGGCGGTTGATGATACCCATAAGGTGGGTACCCATAGTATGTGTATCCGGCTTGATATGGGACCCCAAAGGATCCTTCCGGATGAAGAGCATTGTAATTTGCCGCTGCTACCAGGTAAGGGTCGGCCTCTGCATAGTTGTAGTTGGTGTGGACCGGCTGCTCAAAAGGATTATACGCCGCTGATCCGACGTATTTAGGAATTGGGTCTCCAAACCCCAACGGTGGTGGTGCGACAGGCGCAGAGTTTACTTCCGAGACGGGGTTTGAAGGTCCACCCATCTGCGGGTCTTCATGGAGTGGCGAGTAGAGGCTGCCACTAGAAGGTTGAGGGGTGCTGATTCACACTCCTCCTCGCATGGACATCCGTGCGTTCGATCTTCTTCGCCTCGGTGGCTCCGGAGGCTGTTGCTGGGCTGGTGGTGGTGGCGGAGTGACCGCTACAAAACAAGAATCCTCGGAGGGGTCCTACTGTGGCTGCTGCGGCTGTGGTGAGTTGTGGTAACTAGGAGTAAACACCCAATTGATCTATCTAAACCTCTCTTCGTAGCTGTCGGGACCATTATAAGGTGATCCCTGAAAAGGTGACCCATCCGAAATTTCGATGGGGTGGTTAGGGGTCTCGGTTGGAGGCTCGGCGGGATCCGTGTCTTCATCCATGTCTATCGCATGGTCGACCGAGAAGTGGTCTTCAGGTCCTAGTGGGTTAAAACCCATTGGTTCTTCAATGTAGTTTGCCGGGTTGAACCGGCTTTGGAAGACAGGTGTCGGGTCATCGAATGAATAGTGAGGGCTTGATCTCTGGAGGGGGATGAAAGATGGCTGCGGGTTATGGGGCTCATTTTCAGAATGAGGCCCGTAGGAATGGTGATAGGATGGTGACGAACTTAGTTAGACGGATCTCCTTGCTGGCTCTATATATGTCCTCCAATGCTCCTGAGGACTCGTACTCATCGAGGCTGGTGGGGTTCGTCTGTGTGAGGGCCCGACCTCATGGTACAACAAGGAAATATATAAAAGACAAAAATAAAACAAATTGGCATTTTTCCTAAGTTCTTTGTCTAGACTCGAAAATTTAGGAATGTGCAACTATGTAACTGAGATTAAACACAAAAGGCTAGTGTTTAATTCACTCAGTGTTGGCTCTGATACCAACCTGTCACACCCCGATATTTCCACGTATTACCGGTTGGCCCGGTGGGGAGTATCGTGACGTAGTTGATATCATCATAGTCAAACAACACAATTTAAATGCACAACGGAAGCAAAAGATGAATCACATTACAAACCGAATATAAAGTAATATCAAAGTATTACAAACGGACTGTAAGGATCCACAGGAGGATCAAATAAAAAAGTAAACATAGTTCATCAGACTTAATGCATCCAAGCTTGCGAGACTCTTAATGATGCTAAGGAGAGGCCAGCCTATTACGCTTAGTACCTGCACTTAACCCTTTTGGGAAAATACGCCAGTTTACACTCGTAAATACAATTAACTGACTCATTTTGAAAAGGTTTAGAAAAATTGATTTGAATGCACAAGGCACAAAACATTTTATAACTTGGGATAATTATTTATATATAAACTTGTAAAAGAATTACATGTTCGTTATACGTTCAGTAGCCCGGATTGACATCGGGTTAAAGATTAATAGACACACCACATGATATAGCCCCGTGACGAGTTATTCCCGAAACCGGCGGTTATACCTTATTATTTATATATGCACTGTCGGGTGTACGCCTACACCCCGTGCTTAGGTCGTGGCCATTTCATAAAATGATGCCAAGGATATCCGGGACATGGTCATTAACCCCCCAAAGGCTTTAAGCAAACAAAACAATTTAAACGGGACATTTCAATAAATTAATCTTCATACAATTAAAAATTCAATGCCCGACCAAGCGGTATTTTATATACCGTACCCCAAGCCCGTATAGGGAAAATAAGTTAAAAGTATTTACATTTGCAAGTATTAATCACAAGCAGCAAGTGTACGTAGCTTTTACCGGGTCTCCTATTCTGGAACAAAGGTTTTTAATAATCTATTAGATTCCTAACGGGTCTTTAATTAAGCCTAAACTTAGACCGGTTAGTTTTAAAAGAAGATACGGTTTAAACGCACGATTAAGCGAAGACCGGAATAGAATGTGATTTAGACACGACAAGTTTGGAGATTTGTGTAATATGGGTAAACTAAACACATTCTGGATTTTGAGACAAAAACGATAAGGTTTGACCCGTTTTGGTCAATCTATGTAAACTAGTTACATAAACCGAAACGAACGCGAAAATGCATAACGGGTAACCATAAGAGTCGTATACAGGTTTCCTAAGTTAATATCCTAAAATATGTTGTGACATCGGTAAGATATCTTCTATTATGCCCAAAATGGATTTAAACTCAAATTATGTCCCGTATGGGTATTTTGGTCATTTAAAAGGTTATGAAAGAGATTTAATATAAATCTGAGTTCCATATCTTATATAATCAGTAAATATACTTAAATTAATAGGTAATATCAGTAGGGTATTACTTATATGTGAAGTTTACCATTTATAACTAAACTATGCACCGTAGGGGCATTTTGGTAATTTCACTTAAGCCTAAAAGGTCAAAACTGGAAATCTGAGTTTAAAACTTTTGCTTACTGTTAGAATATAAAAATTTACTAAAAATACCAGTAGGTGTCAAGTATTATATATTCAAAATAGTTTTAGTCCATACTATGCGTTTAAAACGCGTAAAATGCGATTTTAAGCGATTTCCGGGTTTTATAAGAAGAGCTGATATTTATAATATTCCAGAAGGCTCAAAATATTTTATTTATCATATTAGATCAGTAGAAAAAGGTTTGGTATCAAAAAGATTTGTAAAACTCATTTTTGTAGGCCAAAAGGGCGAAACCGACAATTACCGAATCAAGCTTAGAACTCTATGTTATGCCCAGCCTAAAATTAAATAAAAATCTTCAAAAATCCCAAAATATTATTTTATATCAGTAGGTAAAAAGTTTGGTATTAAAAATTGGGTTTAGATAGGCTATATGCTAATTACGTCGTTTAATTAATAAAAAGTCTTATAATTACGCTAATGAGCATAACTCCTAATCTAGACCTCAAACTGACGTCAAATTTTAGGGACAACTCTATAAATCAGTAATGAAGGTTTCTACTCTTTTACTTTCTCAAAAATTACGTTTTAAGGTTATATGGGCATAATAGTCAACATTTAAGCATTTAACGGAAACATGCATATTAATCGGATAACTAATGAACCAAGTTGTATAATCACAGAGGGTTATACTAACATGAAACCTGGTCCTATTAAGGCTCTAAGGCATTCCTAAAACATGGTACATTGGGTCAGGACTGAGAGTCAAATTAAAAGTCTAATTATGCGACTTTCGGTTCCGAACCAAGCATATACTGAAAATTGTCGGGTTGAACATGTTTAGACATGTTCTTACATTAATTACCAAGTTATATTAATGATAAAACAGGTTGCATGACCCCTACATTGCTAATTATGCATTAATTTGAAAATAAGCTTTCTGTTGACTTTTTAAGATTAACTTTGACCTGACAATTGACCTAGTTAGAGTGGGAATCAGAGGGTGCCCTTTTAAGGGTTTATTGCCCACATAATTACCAACTCATAGGTACTTTCAATTTGAGATTTGACTGGACAAATTTTAAATAATCACGAAGTCAAACTCTAATTACGACGGTTTGACTTTAGGCTAATTAACTAAGCTAAACTGAATTAAGGAAAGTTAAGGACACTTACAAGGGTCCTAAGCACGACTAGTGACTCCTAGGAAGGGTGCTTGAGCTCCAAAATTCTCCAAAAGTGAAGTTGTGAGAGTTTCAAGTGAGTGTGCACAAGAGTTGCAACAATGGAGCTCCTTATATACTCATTTTGATGCAACAAGATCATGACAAGGAAGTCTACTGATGTTATGGGATCATTACAGGTGCCCCTATTGCATGTTAAACGATTGGAAGAGTCCCTGGTATAAGAAAACAAGCTTTTGAGTTGGTTACAGCCCTGAACTGGCAGCTGCCAGGGGTTTTCTGTCGCTGGGGTGCTCAGGCGGCCCGCGTAAGGGTCCCCTGAAACCTTACGAGGCCAGTGTGAATGATCATAACAGGCCAAACAAGTTTCAAAGTTTGCATTTCAGCCCCTGGTCCTTTTAAACGTGGTTTTGAGTTTATTTCTTGCACTTTTGGTCCTCTAACTTGACTTTTAAGGGCTCCATGACATAACCAAACACCGTTAAGTCCTCGTTTAACCTTGTGATCACCCGAAAAGCCGTAAATTTCAACGTTGACGCTTTTAACCCCACGTATACGAATGTTGTCATAACTTTCTCATACTTCATCGAAACCTCGTGAAATTTTAATCACTTATTCTAGTGAGTATAATTAATTGTTACAAAGCTTCGGGTTTGCTAAAAGGCCACTCAGAGGTATACTTTAAACATGTTGACACATTTAACCCCTTTAGTTTGTAATTTCTCACTTTCTCTCACAATTAGCTTCGTATGATCCATGATTCATTTGTTTAAGGGTATAAACATCGTGTAGGATTATTGTAAGGCACATTTATCCGTTGTTGACATTTTGAATCCTTTTATTTACATACTTTCTATGTTTGTCAACTTAAGTCCCTCTAAAGTAATCTTTTACACGTTTAAAGCTCATGACACGTGTTGATACATTATTGGACATGAATTTACGAGGTGTTACGTTATGCCATCCTTGGTTGTAAGTACCTGTTGGAGGACCCGACGGCCTAGGTTTATTATCAATGTAGTTTACCATTTCCGTTTGATTATCCATTTCTTTCATACAACTCCAATTTTCATGTGGCCCACCATACCCTTCACAAGCCATATCCGAGTCCGTTTTTGCCATTTCTAACTTTTTAATCTTTGAAGATAAGGCCTCGATTTGAGCTTGTAAAGAGGTGTTCACATCTACTTTATAGGCGCCCGGGGCAATAGATTGTGTGCCTCGGGGGGTGTGCCACTGAAAATTGTTTTGAGCAATTTCCTTAATTTGATTATAAATTTCATTTGGGCGACGATTACCTAGGAGTCCCCCGGAGCTATAGTCGAGTTTTTGTCTTGTATGTGGCAACAACCCATTATAGAAAGTGGATACTTGTTGCCACACTGCGAGACCATGAAGAGGACATTTCCTCAAGAGCTCCTTGAATCTTTCTCAAGTTTCATATAAGGATTCCACATCCTCTTGTTAATATGTATTGATTTCAGCCATTAATTTAGCGGTTTTAGAGGGCGGGAAATACTTATATAGAAATTTTTGGGCAAGTTCATCCCAAGTGTTTACCGAACCACTTGGGAGGGTGTTAAGCCAAGCCTTAGCTCTGTCTTTTAGTGAAAATGGGAACATTCAGAGATAGATGGCGTCGTTTGATGCTCCGTTGATCCGGAAAGTGTCACATATTTCCAAAACGTTGGTAATATGTAAATGGGGATCTTCATCAGCTAGGCCATGGAAGGTTGCGGAATTTTGGAGAATTTGAATCAAATGCGGCCGAAGTTCGAAGTTGTTGGCATCGACATTCGATGCATTGATGGCGGCTCCGAGATTACCTACCGTGGGTCGTAGGTAATCCATCAGGGTATGCTGATCCGCCATTCGGAGTTGGTCCCCCGAAGCTTTCTCTTGATTTTTAGCTTTTAGTCTCTTTCTTAGAAAGCGTTTGGGTTCGTCTAGCGGCTCTTTTATCTCTTTATTGGAACTGGAGCTCATGCACTGCCTATAAAGTTCAGGTGTTGCGATTGGGTTCCAAATCCTGCGATAAAAACAAAAAGAATATCGGTTAGATTTCTTACCACGACCCTGTGGTCGTTGACCAAGGGTCGTGGTCGTGGTTGCAATGGTTGTTTTCTGGATCCCAGTTACTGGGGAGTTCTGCACGGCCCTGTGGTGCACCGCCACAGTCCAGTAGTCACTCTTCTGCAACTCAGAAAACAAGAACTACCAGTAAGATTGATGGGCACGGCCCCGTGTCCGACCGGGCACGGCCCGTGCTGAAGTCTGCAGAAACTGAAAAATTAAGAAAAATCCTAAAAAAAATAGAAAAATAAGTAAAAATAAATAGGCCGCTGATTTTAAACTTTCTTAAAATCCTTGTGTCATTTATTGATTAAGTAACCGTAGAAGGGATTTATTCTTCAGTTTAACTCATTTATTGATTAAGTTATTTACTTATTTAATCATTTTACTAACCAAATTAATTAATATTACTTATCTAGTTAGTTTATTTTAAAAAGAGTTTAGTTAATTAAAGTGATAACCCAATTAGTTCAGTTAAATAAACTTTGGGGGCTATATTGCAAACTTTGAAACTATAATTGATTCTATAAAGGAACAAGAAGACTTAAACGCGAAATCATAAAACACATCAGCCGCACTCATCTTCCTCTCCCACATCTCCGGCCATCGGAGCAACCTTCCGGCGCTGTTTCTCCGGCAACGCACCTGCAACCTCTCTTTCTTCTCCGGCCTCACCCAACCTCCCACATTTGATCCTGAAACAACACACTTAACCCCATCTCCTCTCCATCTCCGATGACGGAAGAGCTCTGGTCGGCCACGGGTCGCCTCTCTGTTCCTCCGATAGTCACCATCACACACCTCCACCTCTCCTTCATCTTCATGTATCACCCACCCCCTCACACCCGTTAATTTCCAGTGAGTACCTTGGTGTGACAAGAATGAAGAGAGAGAAGGAGGGGCTGTTACACAGCGCCGCCGCCGCTGCAGCGACGGTGATAGAAGAGATGGTGGCGAGTCCCGGCGGCGATGATGGAGATGCTCCTCGAGTCAGGTCAGCGGTTCGAGTTAAGGTTCAAGATCGGTTCAGGTCACCTTGTTTCCGGAAACCAGACGACAATGATGGGGGTCATGTTTGGTTCAGTTTCGGTTGCTTCGATTCAGTTTTGGAGTGGGTTAGTTCGTCTCTGTTTGGTCAAATGCGGTCAACGGGTCAGAACCGGGTTCGGGTCAACACCGGTCAGCCAGTCAGATTCGTTGTTTGGTTCGGTGTTCACGCTAAGTTCGGGTCAAGCTCGGTCAACTTTCGGACTAACGGGTTACTCGCGAAATTTGGGTGACCTCGGTGTTCCATCATCCTAACCTCACACTCGTCAACACTTGGATAATCGGAAGACTTAGCAATTTGTGAGCATACTCGATCCCTTTTTTACGCTTTATTACCTTTGGGATGCAATACATGTTCTTTGAATCAAATACATAAACATGCTAGAATTTTTAAACAAATAATCTCTATATATGCTCATACGTGTCGTACTTGTAATCATACGTGTTATACTTGAAAGCTTACGTGTTTAAATTCATACACTTGTAATTAGTTACTGCCATGAAAGATCTATTTAAAACATTTTTATACTTATAATTAAACTTGTATGCTCGCCAATACTATTTGTATTGATCTATGCTTTAACATGTATTGCAGGATTTGGATGATACAAGGAATCCAGTAGGATTACCTAGAAACGCGTTTAAACTCTAATACTTGTTGTACTGTATTATATTTTCAAATAGGTTGTAATTTGTTCCCAATCTTTGTATGAGACCATTAATCAATGAAATGAAACTTAATTACTGGAATACTTGTATTTTTATTTATATGAAACTTGTGGTATTTCTAGTTCAAATAATGTAGAAAGTAATTATTAAATACTTGACACAAATAGCGTTATGAAGCCTCTTGCAATCTTCACACTTCGTCTCATCCTGATGTTTCTGCCATTGGTTGGGGTGTGACAGATTGGTATCAGAGCCACAACTATAGGGAATTAGGTAGAATTGCTATGTTCGACCTAGTCTATAGTCTAAGTACCAAAACTCGACCATTCCTTATTCTTGCTTAATATGTAATTCTTCCTATTTGCTTCTACCTCTTCTTTTGTCTAAATATACAATGTGTCTTTTCTAAAACATTTCACACAATACATACTTGAAGATACTCATATTCCACAATCGAAATGACTCACTAAAATAGGGGTGATTCCCGCCTTTGGTGACGAATTTCAATCCACCTTACATGTTATTTTTTTGCACGAAATTTGACCATCAAGTCAGGAGTAATATCTATATCTTGATGGGAATTTCCATCTCATACTCTAGTGGTTCCTTATTGACGAGTCAATATTTTATCTTGTTTCGTTCAATAAACCACATTATGGGGATGAAATTGTCAAGCTAGGATTGACATCCACACCTTGGTGATTGGTCCCGCTCTACGATTTTCAATCTCGCCAAAGTTTCGTATTTTCGATCAAATTAGGGACATGTACTAACTGGAAGGGTAAAATACTGTTAATCGCCTGGCGACGAGAGTATTATACCTATTAGGCCAAAGCATGTCTCCCTAATTCGAAAGGACTTGCGATTCACTTTGAAATAGTCGAAGCTTCTAAACCCGAAGCACTCCAATACTTATCAAGCCTCTCTTTTTTATTAACTTTACGTTTATGCGATTTATTACTTGTTACCTAATCATCGTTTTACACAATAAATTAATACACGCCTACTAATACGTTATACTCGATTCGGGATTACTGGACATTCTTTATGTGATAAACTGGTCATTAACTTCGGATGAAGCCACTCCTTGACATATGTAGTGCTCGTGAAGCACTATAGGAGTAGCGCACCGCCGCATGGATTTGTGGTAAAGTCAAGACATTCATTCATACATTACGGATCTTTTCATAGCAACGAAATGATGACATGTGTTATGATTAGATGACGCTTTATACATTATGGATCTTTTCATAGCAACGAAATGATGACATGTGCTATAATTAGATGACACTTTATACATTACGGATCTTTTCATAGCAATGAAATGATGACATGTTCTATGATTAGATGACGCTTGCGTTAAACGTTGGGTTGACATTTGTCATTAACTTTGATCAAGCCGCACCTTAACATATATAGCGCTTGTGTAGCGTTATAGGAGTAACGCCCGCCGCATGGACTTGCGGTCATGTTAAGTCATTCCTACATTCATACATACATACATACTTGCGGACACGATGGTTTGACCAATGAGATCACATGCCAGTAATGCGTTAATCTAGTTAACTAAAATATCTCTTGTGGACTATTCAAAGAATTTAATCATACTCATACATATACTTACACCTTATGACCTCTCTCATACTTAAATACCAATCATACTTACATACTTAAGCTTCTATACGTTATCATTCTCACTCGTAATACATTAATAAACCCTGACCCGTACACTACTGGTACAAACTATGCGGATCATGCACAAACCAAAAAAAAATCACGGATGCATACATGATTATATTGGTATGCGCATGAAAACCATAGTGGGTTCTACTGTGTACCATAACACGGAACGTAGCATGACATCGAATAGCGAAACGGACATAATACGGTATAAACATGGTGGATACGCCGCTGGTACTTCCTATATATAAGTGTTCCTACCATATTACCAAGGTTTCGTAAAAACGTGCCATGAGAAATTCAGTGTTTTCCCAGCTATATTGAATATAAACTTTGATAACTCATAACCTATTCCTCGTTCGTACCCAAACATACTTCTAAATGCCAGCTTTTTCTAAAGTCTTCCTCTTGAATAAATTTCGGGACGAAATTTTCTAAAGTAGGGGAGACTGTAACCTCTGTCAAAATGGGTTCCCAAAATCCGACCCGTTTTGAAAATCCAAATTCTAACCTTTGAACCTCGTAAATCCTTTTTCCTCTCGCGGAATAAATAACCATAGAAGGGATTTATTCTTCAGTTTAACTCATTTATTGATTAAGTTATTTACTTATTTAATCATTTTACTAACCAAATTAATTAATATTACTTATCTAGTTGGTTTATTTTAAAAAGAGTTTAGTTAATTAAAGTGATAACCCAATTAGTTCAGTTAGATAAACTTTGGGGGCTATATTGCAAACTTTGAAACTATAATTGATTCTATAAAGGAACAAGAAGACTTAAACCCTAAATCATAAAACACATCAGCCGCACTCATCTTCCTCTCCCACATCTCCAGCCACCGGAGCAACCTTCCGGCCGACTTTCCGGCGCTGTTTCTCCGGTAACACACCTGCAACCTCTCTTTCTTCTCCAGCCTCACCCAACCTCCCACATTTGATCCTGAAACAACACACTTAACCCCATCTCCTCTCTTTCTTCTCCAGCCTCACCCAACCTCCCATATTTGATCCTGAAACAACACACTTAACCCCATCTCCTCTCCATCTCCGATGACGGAGGAGCTCTGGTCGGCTATGGGTCGCCTCTCTGTTCCTCCGATAGTCACCATCACACACCTCCACCTCTCCCTCATCTTCATGTATCACCCACCCCCTCACACCCGTCGATTTCCGGTGACTACCTTGGTGTGACAAGAATGAAGAGAGAGAAGGAGGGGCGGTTACACAGCGCCGCCGTCGCTGCGGCGACGGTGATAGAGGAGATGGCGGCGAGTCCCGGCGGCGATGATGGAGGTGCTCCTCGGGTCAGGTCAGCGGTTCGAGTTATGGTTCAAGATCGGTTCAGGTCACTGTGTTTCCGGCAACCAGACGACAGTGGTGGGGGTTGTGTATGGTTCAGTTTCGGTTGCTTCGATTCAGTTTTGGAGTGGGTTAGTTCGTCTCTGTTTGGTCAAACCGCGGTCAACGGGTCAGAACCGGGTTCGGGTCAACACCGGTCAGCCAGTCAGATTCGTTGTTTGGTTCGGTGTTCGCGCCAAGTTCGGGTCAAGCTCGGTCAACTGTCGGACTAACGGGTTACTCGCGAAATTTGGGTGACCTCGGTGTTCCATCATCCTAACCTCACACTCGTCAACACTTGGATAATCGGAAGACTTAGCAATTTGTGAGCATACTCGATCCCTTTTTTACGCTTTATTACCTTTGGGATGCAATACATGTTCTTTGAATCAAATACATAAAAATGCTAGAATTTTTAAACAAATAATCTCTATATATGCTCATACGTGTCGTACTTGTAATCATACGTGTTATACTTGAAAGCTTACGTGTTTAAATTCATACGCTTATAATTAGTTATTGCATGAAAGATCTGTTTAAAACATTTTTATACTTATATAATCAAACTTGTATGCTCTCCAATACTATTTGTATTGATCTATGCTTTAACATGTATTCCAGGATTTGGATGATACAAGGAATCCAGTAGGATTGGCTAGAAACGCATTTAAACTCTAATACTTGTTGTACTGTATTATATTTTCAAACAGGTTGTAATTTGTTCCCAATCTTTGTATGAGACCATTAATCAATGAAATGAAACTTAATTACTGGAATACTTGTATTTTTATTTATATAAAACTTGTGGTATTTCTAGTTCAAACAATGTCGAAAGTAATTATTAAATACTTGACACAAATAGCGTTATGAAGCCTCTTGCAATCTTCACACTTCGTCTCATCCCGATGTTTCCGCCATTGGTTGGGGTGTGACAGATTGGTATCAGAGCCATAACTATAGGGAATTAGGTAGAATTGCTATGTTCGACCTAGTCTATAGTCTAAGTACCAAAACTCGACCATTCCTTATTCTTGCTTAATATGTAATTCTTCCTATTTGCTTCTACCTCTTCTTTTGTCTAAATATACAATGTGTCTTTTCTAAAACATTTCACACAATATTTCAAGTTCATCCATCTATTTTGTCATACAGAATCTCATAAAGGATGTGAGAGAAATGTGCCACCCTCAAGACTCAATCACAAGTCTTCTATCCATGCAAATTACATGTAAGATCATTGGACCAAAAATGGTCTTGGGAAGAGGGGGCGGCCAACTTGTAGTTTATAAAAAAAATCAATTTTTTTAAAATAATTTAAGGCTTATTTATATTTTATAACTTTTATAAAATATAACTTCATATGTTATAAGACTTATATAATATCTCACAAGCTTTTAAAATGTTATTTAACCAATTAAATAACAAAATAAAATATTCTCTCAAAATAAATTATCCATATAATTTATTTGTTTGTCAAGTGCAATTATTTAGAAAACAATTTCTAAATATTATAAGTGTTTGTCTAGCTTGTATTTGGGTATGACTCGACTTGGATCATAACGTACTAGCCACATCAATTTAATATGTGTCTTGGGCATACGGAATCCAACAATCTCCCACTTGCACAAGATACATAGAAGATTGATGCAAGTAGTAAAGACCACCAAACTATAGTTTACTACCCCTAATACGTATGATTATATGTCCCATTCAATAACATCATCCCCTCAAGTCCCTTACTTGAACATGATTTAGGTGAATCTATCATTTATCCCTTTGTTACAGATGTCATGTCAAATCCAGAGACATAGAGTGATCACTCTCTGTTGATTTAACTTTAGCAGGCCTTAGACATCTTACTCTCAACGAATAAGAGGAACAAATCCCATCTTGACGACATACGTCTCTCACAATCACCTTGTACCACACCTGAGCTTAGCCTTATGTACTGTCATTTTACTGACAGCGAAGAAATAAGTCAAGGCATAATATTTGGTGAATATCAAGACCCAATATGTATCTCAGGTCAGAGGATACTATGATATTCTCCTTTACTCAAATTTACTTATGATCAATCAAAAATGATTCCATGCAGTAAGATTTGAGAGCGAGTCAGTCCAATATTTGTATCCCACAAATATCTATGAACCTTGGCAGCAACACTTTGCTCTATATTCATACCTAATGAATATCCACCAATCCAAGTTCATAATAGTCTTACATTTATATTTGTTCCCACAAGTATGATCGACTACGGACATTTAGAATAAGCAACTTATTCATGGATTTAAACATGCTAAAATGGAACATAACTCAAAATACCATAAAGAGTTATAATAACAGTTGTTCCAATATCCAAATACAAAATAGATCAAATCCAATCACTAGAATATCGAAGTCCTAAGGCACAAGTATGACCCTTCATGCTTTGCCCGTTCAAGGAGCTTCGTGAGTGGATCCGTAATATTTTGATCAGTGTGAACTTTACGAATACATATCTTTCCCTTTTCCAACTTCATCCCTTATGTAGTTGAAACTCCGCTCAATGTGCCTAGTCTTTTGATGTACACGAGGTTCCTTGATTTGAGTAATCGCACCATCGTTATCACAAAGATCTCTAGGGTCCTGAATGGTAGGGACTACCCCTAGATCGGCAATAATTCAAGTGGCAGATCCACATGAATCATCTCGATCAATGAAGCGGCGATGTATTCTGGTTCTGTAGTGGACAATACTACCCTGATTGTGATCGAGAGCCATCTCGATCAGTTTGGAAACTCGTATCCGTGTAACCCTTTACAACAAATTCCGAAACTCGCATCCCTGTAACCCTTTACAACGAGTTCTTCTTCACCAGATCCATATATTAGAAACATATCCTTAGTCCTTCTAAGGTATTTCAGTATATTCTTTAACAGTCACCCAATGACCGTTACTTGGATTTCACTGGTATCTTCTCGTCATGCTTAATGTGCATGACATGTCTGGTATAGTGCATATCATTACATACATTATGGATCCTATAGCAGACGCATATGGGATTCCTTTCATTCTTTCTTGCTCATCCTTTGAGCTTTGTCATTGAGACGCACTCAATATTGTCCTCTCTTGAATAGGTACCAAACCTTTCTTAGAGTTCTCCATCTTGAACTTTTTCAAGACTTTGTTAATGTATGCACTTTGGTTTAAACCTATCTAGCGCCTTGATCTATCCCTATAGATCTTTATTCCCAAAATATAGGCGACTTCACCAAGATCCTTAATGGAAAACAACTTCCAAGCCAGGTTTTTTACACCTTCCATGGTTGGAATGTCATTTCCAAATAGTAAAATGTCATCGACATACAATACTAAGAAAGTAATAATGCTCCTACTAGCCTTCTTTTACACACAAGCTTTATCGACGTTCTTGATGAATCAAAATTCCCTAATCTCTTCATTAAAACGGTGATTTTAACTTCTAGATGCTTGTTTCAATACATAGATTGATTTTTTTAACTTGCATACTTTGTTAGGATGTTTTGGATCGACAAAACCTTCATGCTTAACTATATAGACATCTTCCTCAAGATATCCATTAAGGAAAGCCGTTTTGACATCCATTTGCCAAATCTCATAATCATATTATGCAGGTATGGCAAATAATATCCTAATTGAATTTAGCATCGCCACAGGTGAGAAGGTCACATCATAATCAACCCTTTGAGTTTGAGTGAAAACTTTTGCTACAAGTCTTCCTTTATAAGTATCCAAGTTACCATGCATATCGGTTTTCTTTCTAAAACCCACTTACTTCCAACTAATTTGGAGTTAAGAGACGGCACAACCAATTCCCATACTTGGTTGTCATACATGGATTGCATCTCTACGTTCATGGCCTCAAGCCATTTGTCATAATCGGATTTTGACATTGCATCATGGTATGTGGTTGGTTCACCTGAATCTACCACGTAGCATCCATCCTTGAAAAAATCCATATCTTTCAGGTGGACTACTAATTCTACCAGATCTGCGAACGTTTGGTGTGTGTTGATCAACCACTTGATCATTTCCAACAACCTCTTGTTGAGTGCTAGTATCAACCAAACGTGTATCGGCTTGTGGTTCTTGATCCTCATCAAGTTCCACTGTTCTACTAATTCCTTCCACAAGGAACTTAGCTTCCAAGAACTCAGCCTTTCGAGAAGCAAATACCATTTGCTCTGTTGGATCGTAGAAATAATATCCTATATCATCTTTAGGATATCCTACAAAGATACACTTAGTGGATCGTATTACCAATTTATTTGGGGTGTGTTGCTTCACGTAAGCTTCACAATCCCATACCTTCAAATATGATAATGATGGAGCCCTTCCATGCCATATTTCAAAATGTGTCTTATCCACTTTCTTGGTTGGGGCCATATTTAATATACGGACCATGGAGAGCAAAGCGTAACCTCAAAATGATAGAGATAATGTGCTCCTAGCCATCATAGATCGAACCATATCCAAATAGAGTTCGATTCTTCCTCTATTAGAACGAAGAACTTTGATTGAGTTGATTTAGTACTTTACCTTTTGAAGATTTTGAACGTTTCAAAACTTCATCTTTGTGTCAAGTACACATAACCATAACTATTATAGTCGTTGGTAAAAGGTAATGAAGTATCTTTCACCATCCTAGTCATTGGCTTAAAAGGATCATATACATCCGAATGTATGATACCTAATAAATCTTTTGCCCTTTCCCACTAAGGGATTACTTGGTCATTTTACCTTGTAAACAAGATTCGCCTGTATCAAATGAACCACTATTATTTGTTTCCAAAAGACCATTCTTTTGAAGTGTTTGCATGTGATTTCTGTTTATATGACCAAGGCGATAATGCCAAAGATAGGTCTCACTCAAATCCATTTTGAGTTTCTTGGTGATTGCTTGGTACATTGAACTATTAAATGATGCATTATTATGAACCAATTCATAAATACCATTTGAAAGCATAGCTTTAAAGTAAAACATGTCATTCATCGATATAAATGTCATTGTTTACAAACTTTAAATCAAAACCATATTGTCTTATAAGGGAAACTTGAATAATGTTCCTAGTCAAACTAGGAGCATAAACAACATGTTTAAAACAATTTCCAAACCATTTGGAAGTTTCAAAACATAGTCTCCTTGGGCTTCAACTTGAACTATCACTCCATTGCCCATGAAGAGACTAATGTCTCCCTTCTTTTAATGCTTATTTCTTTTCAACTTTTTTCAACAAATTGGAAACATGAGTTCCACATCCGGTATCTAATACCCACGTGTCTGGAGAAATAACATTAAGGTCAATATGTTTCATAAAGATTGTACCTGAGGTTTGCCTAGCATCCCTCTTGTTTTTCAACTCTTTGAGACAGGTTGGACAATTCCTTTTCAAATACCCTATCTCACCATACTCAAAGCATCGATTGTTCATGGCAACCTTTGCCTTCTTCTCTTTTGGTTTCGGTGGTTTCTCTTTAGCCTTTCTTTTCCCTTTGAATTTCCCGTTTCCATTTGCAACATTTGCTTTGGTGTCGGGGTGATGCCCTTTCTTGTTGCCACCCTCATTGATCCTTATAATGGGTAAAGTCCTTTTACCCATGTTGAGCCTTTCGAGGTGATTAATGTGTCTTCTCATCTTAAAGACATAAGATGAGACCGATTGGGTTTCCTCCATTAGACATGCATGAAGCGCTCGAACCGTTTCGAAGCGTTCTACCCTTAGGAACACTTCCTACAATTGGTTAATCATGTCGTATGCCTATGATGTTCAAAATCCTTTTGAATCTCCGGAATCATAGTTCCTAACATGAGGCAAGAGGCTTACATAGTATCCTCAATATACTTAATCCAATCGTTATAGGCATCATTATCTTCCATACGATGTTCATTGGGATTAGGATCGTTTTCAGTGATAGGTTACGGACGGTTTGGGTAATATTGTTAGCGGCCATCTACAAAATTTTACAAAGTTTAATTTTAGTATTTTCGATATTATTATATTTTAATTATTAATACCCTTTGATGTCCCATAGACAATTAATAATTAAAATCTATAATCCAACGTTACATTTAAATATTGGTTAGGTGACCTTTATCCCTCTATTTAAATTAACAAGGTAGTCAACGTTTGACAATTGCAACCCTTTGCAACTTCTAGACATATGGGATCGGTTAAACATCTTTATGTTTAGTTGGCATGTTTAATCCCATCAACACCTTTTGTTCCCCATGCTTCGGTGACCCTAAGTTCATGGTTTCCAAATCAAGTCGTCCAACTTACACACACGTGTGAGTTTATACACATAAGTGGTTAGGTGACCTTTATCCCACAAACATGGTAAACCCACCTCAAATATACAAGTTCCCTCAAATGTGGTTAGGTGACCTTTATCCCACAAAAGAGTTTCCAAGTGATTCGAGTGTTGTATTAAAGGATGGTGTATGACTTGTTTTATAAAAGGGATTTTGAGTTTTTAAAATTCTAGTTTAGAAAACTTTATGTACCATATATTTGCTTGCATTCAAATCCTTGGTACTTTTGTGAAAACAAATTTTCAAGGTTCTTTTAATAAAACCCATTTTATTATAAAATCATGAATTTTTAATAACCTTTTATTAACCATTTTTAATGATCTTTAAAGAACCAATTTTAAGCTTGTTGCGGATTATTAGTTGTTAAGCATGCATATCCAAATATCATCCAAACAACCATAAATAAAATAACCATACAAGCATACACATATATCAAAAGGTGCATAACCATAGCCAACTATTTTGACCACACTTGTTAGCCGAAACAAGTGTGTCAAAAGGTCTTTCCTATAGGGTGAATATTTACACAAATAATGTGTCGTTGAACTCCCACTTGATCCCGCATCCAAATGCTTCAAGTCTTCTTCATGTGTTGTGATTTCTCCACTTTCTTTGAGCTTCCAAAATGTACTTTAATTCAGCTCCAAACTCCTTTGGGCTCCGAAAATGTGCTTTGGTTATTGGGCTAAAATCCCGTTAAGAACTATGAAGTCCTTTAGGCCCGAAATTGGCCAAAACCAAAATCGCATTTTTGTGTGCATCTTCTTTTACAAAAAATATCCTAATACATTTTTATAGTAAAATGAAATGCACATAATCTATTTATTTTACATACCAAATGAAAATAAATAAATTACATAACTTTACAAATGGAAGAACAAAAATAATTAATTATTACAACCCATTGAAATAATTAAATACATATCACAAACACAAACATTCAACATATTCACACAAGGTCATGGCTAGGTTATGAACACCAAAATATATATCCACATATATATAAAACTCAAGAAGCAAAACTGGTTTCCTTTTTACAACCTACTTTTCGGTCAAGAATGAAAAAACCGAAAAAGTGGGTTTTTGTCCAAACAAACAAATCATCCAAATGACATAATTTTTTTTCAAGATTCCTTTATGCATGTAGAAAATAAATCTTGAAAAAACAAAGGATAACCATATACAAAATATCGGCCAAAAGGTTTTAACCAAACCCGAAAATTTCATATCCTATGAAGCATATGTTGGACTCTGTATGCCCAAGACACATATTAAATTGATGTGGCTAGTACGTTATGATCCAAGTCGAGTCATACCCTTACAAGCTAGACAAACACTTATATTATTTATTTGTGATATGATCAAACAAATAAATATTAACAATTACAATATTTAGAAATTGGTTTTCTAAATAATTACACTTGATAAACCAATAAATTATATGGATAATTTATTTTGAGAGAATATTTTATCTTGTTATTTAATGGGTTAAATAATATGATAAAAAGTTGTATAAAGTATTGTGAACATATGATGTTATATTTTATAAAAGGTATAAAATAAACAAGACTTAAATTTTATAAAAGAATTGAATTTTTTTTTATAAAAATATAAGCTAGCCCCCCCCCCCCCCCCCTCTTCCCAAGACAAAATGGCCAATCAACTTACATGCACATCTTACATGTTAGATGGCATTTGATTGGGTATTCTTCCCTAGACATTTTAAGCCAATGAGAAAACATGCAAATGCATGGATCTTGATTAGGGAAGACTTTTGGTCCAATGAGAAAGCATGCAAATGCATGTGGAAGAAGGGATTTGATTGGGCTAAAATGGTTGCAATTTCTCTCAACATTTATAAAAGTTTTTCTATGGAAGAACACAAGGGTAGCTCTCAATTTTCGGTCATCTTATGGCTGATTTAGGAGGCTCTTATGTTGAAACAAATCAAGTGCTTAACTCCAAGAAACACTCTCATAATTTCGGCCAAGGGTAGGGCTTCAAGGGTTTTGATTTTACAAGTTATTTCAAGTGTAAAATCACCTTTGTTCTCTCTCTAAAAATCGGCCATAAGAAGGTTTCCAAGAGTTGGTTTCAAGGGAGGTTTTTAGTGAGTTCATAAGTGTAGAAATCCTAGCTAAACATAAGGTGTTTGTTGGAAGGCTTGGGGTATACAAGCTTGAGGTCTTCTACACTTGAAGGCAACCATTCAAGAAGCATCATCATCTTCATGTCCTTTACTCCTTGGAAGGTAGTATTCTAAACACTCTATGGTTGTGTTTTATTTTGATAGCATGCATCTTCGTATATGGATCCGGGTTTGGGTTTTACATATAAAATGAGTTTTATATCTAGTAAGTAACATGTTTTAAATAATAATTTTCCGCTGCATTTTAATTTCATATGGATGAAATACTTTGATAAACATGACAAAAACCCAACAGTGGTATCAGAGCCGCTTATATGAATGCATGCTTCATTGGATATGAAATTTTCGGGTTTCGGGTTTGGTAAAACCCTATGGCTGAAAATTTTAATAATGGTTCTCCTTTTGTTTTTCAATATTATTTTCTTACATGCATAAAAATATCTTGAAAATTATTTCATTTGGATGATTTGTTTGTTTGGACAAAAACCCACTTTTTCGGTTTTCTCATTCTTGACCGAAAAGTAGGTTGTAAAAGGGAACCGTTTTGCTTCTTGAATTTTATATATTTGGATATATATATTTTGGTGTTCATAACCTAGCCATGACCTTGTGTTAATATGTTGAATGATTGTGTTTGTGATTAGTATTTAATTATTTCAAAGGGTTGTAATAATAATTATTTTTTGTTCTTCCATGTGTAAAAATATGTAATTTATTTATTTTCATTTGGTATGTAAAATAAATAGATTAGGTGCATTTTATTTTACTAGAAAAATGTATTAGGATATTTTTTTGTAAAAGAAGATGCACACAAAAATGCGGTTTTGGTTTTGGGTAATTTCAGGCCTAAAGGACTTAATAGTTCTTAACGGGATTTTAGCCCGATAACCAAAACACATTTTTGAAGTCCAAAGGAGTTTGGAGCTGAATTAAAGGACATTTTGGAAGCTCAAAAAAGGTGAAGAAATCACAACACAAAAGGAAGACTTGAAGCATTTGGATGCGGGATCAAGTGGGAGTTCAACGACACATTATTTGTGTCAATATTCACCCCTTAGGAAGGACCTTTTGGCACACTTGTTTCGGCTAACAAGTGTTGTCAAAATAGTTGGCTATGGTTATGCACCTATTGTTATTTATGTTTGTGTGGTTGTTTATTTATGTTGTTTTGATGATATTTGGATATGCATGCTTAACAAACTAACAATCAACAACAAGCGTAAAAAAATTGGTTCTTAACAAAATCATTAAAATGGTTAATAAAGGTTTTATTAAAAATTAATGATTTTACAAAATGGGTTTTATTAAAAGAACCTTGAAAATTTATTTTTACAAAAGTACCAAGGATTTGAATGCATGCAAATGTATGGTACATAAAGTTTTCTAAACTAGAATTTTGAAAACTCAAAATCCCTTTTATAAAACAAGTCAAACACCATCCTTTTATACAACACTCGAATCACTTGGGAACTCTTATTGTGGGATAAAGGTCACCTAACCACATTTGAGGGAACTTGTATGTTCGAGGTGGGTTTACCATGTTTGTGGGATAAAGGTCACCTAACCACTTATGTGAATAAACTCACACGTGTGTGTAAGTTGGACGACTTGATTTGGAAACCATGAACTTAGGGTCACCGAAGCATGGCGAACAAAAGGTGTTGATGGGATTAAACATGCCAACTAAACATAAAGATGTTTAACCGATCCCATATGGCTAGAAGTTGCAAAGAGTTGCAATTGTCAAACGTTGACTACCTTGTTAATTCAAATAGAGGGATAAAGGTCACCTAACCAATATTTAAATGTAACGTTGGATTCTAGATTTTAATTATTAATTGTCTATGAGACACAAAAGGGTATTAATGATTAAAATATAATAATATCGAAAATACTAAAATTGAACCTTGTTAAATTTTGTAGATGGCCGCTAACAATATTACCCAAACCGTCCGTAACCTATCACTAAAAACAATCCTTAAAAAGGATCGTTTCAATCAAAACACTTTATGGATTAATATCGAAACTTAGGAATCGTTCTCAAGTAAGAAAAAATATCCTATGTGTTAAACGATCCTAATCCCAATGAACATCTTATGGAAGATAAGGATGCCTATAACGATTGGATTAAGTATATCGAGGATACTACGCAAGCCTCTTACCTCATGTGAGGAATTATGATTCACGAAATTCAAAAGGGTTTTGAACATCATGGGCATACGACATGATTACCCAATTGAAGGAAATGTTCCTACAATATGCAAGGGTAGAACGCTTTGGGCGCTTCATGCATGTCGAATGGAGGAAAACCAATCAGTCTCATCTTATGTCTTTAAGATGAAAAGCCATATTGATCACCTCGAAAGGCTCGATATGGATAAAAGGGTTTTATCCATTCTAACGATCAATGAGGGTGGCAACTAGAAAGGGCATCACCCCGACACCAAAGCAAATGTTGAAAATGGAAACGGGTAATTCAAAGGGAAATGATTAGAAAGACTAAAGCGAAACCACCGAAACCAAAAGAGAAGAAGGCAAAGGTTGCCATAAACGATCCATGCTTTGAGTGTGGTGAGATAGGGCATTTAATAGGAATTGTCCAACCTATCTCAAAGAGTTGAAAACTAAGAGGGATGCAGGGCAAACCTCAGGTACAATCTTAATGATACATATTGGCCTTAATGTTATTTCTTCTAACACATGGGTATTAGATACCGGATGTGGAACTCATGTTTGCAATTCGTTGCAAAATGTTCAAAAGAAATAAACATTACAAGAAAGGTGACTATGTTTTGAAACTTCCAAATGGTTTGGAAATTTTTTTAAAATGTCTTGAATGCTCCTAGTTTGACTAGGAACATTATTCAAGTTTCCCTTATAGGACAATATGGTTTTGATTTAAAGTTTATAAACAATGACATTTATATTTCGATGAATGACATGTTTTACTTTAAAACTATGCCTTCAAATGGTAGTTATGAATTGGTTCATAATAATACATCATTTGATAGTTCAATATACCAAGCAATCACCAACAAACTCAAAATGGATTTGAGTGAGACCTATCTTTGGCATTATCGCCTTGATCAAATAAACAGATCTCGCATGAAAACACTTCGAAAGAATTGTCTTTTGGAAACAAATGAAATTTGTTCATTTGATACATGCGAATCTTATTTACAAGGAAAAATGACCAAGTAATCCCTTAGTGGGAAAGGGCAAAAGATTTATTAGGTATCATACATTCGAATGTATGTGATCCTTTTAAGCCAATGACTAGGAATGGTGAAAGATACTTCATTACTTTTACCGACAACTATAGTTGTTATGGTTATGTGTACTTGCTGAGACACAAAGTTGAAGTTTTGAAATATTCAAAGCTTTCAAAAATGAAGTACAAAAACAACTCTTTTAAAGTTCTTCGTTTAGATAGAGGAGGAGTCGAACTCTATTAGATATGGTTCGATCTATGATGGCTAGGAGCGCCTTATCTCTATCACTTTGGGGTTACGCTTTGCTCTCCGTGGCCCGTATGGTCCAACCAAGAAAGTGGATAAGACACCTTTTGAAATATGGCATGGAAGGGTTTCATCATTATCCTATTTAAAGGTAAGGGTTGTGAAGCTTCTGTGAAGCAATACACCCCAAATAAAAGTACAATCCACTAAGTGTATCTTTGTAGGATATCCTAAAGATAGTATAGGATATTAATTATACGATCCAACAGAGCAAAAGGTATTTGTTGCTCGAAAGGCTGAGTTCTTGGAAGCTAAGTTCCTTGTGGAAGGAATTAGTAGAACAGTGGAACTTGATAAGGATCAAGAACCAAAAGCCGATACACGTTTGGTTGATACTAGCACTCAACAAGAGGTTGTTAGTGGTTGATCAATACACATAAAACGTTAATAGATCTGGTAGAATTAGTAGTCCACCTGGAAGATATGGATTTTTCATAGATGGATGCTACGTGGTAAATTCAGGTGAATCAACCACATACCATGATGCAATGTCAAAATTCGATTGTGATAAATGGCTTGAAGCCATGAATGTAGAGATGCAATCCATGTATGACAACCAAGTATGGGAATTGGTTGTGCCGTCTCTTAATTCCAAAGTGGCTGGAAATAAGTGGGTTTTCAGGAAGAAAACACATATGCATGGTAACTTGGATACTTATAAAGCGAGACTTGTAGCAAAATATTTCATTCAAACTCAAAGTGTTGATTATGATGAGACCTTCTCGCCCGTTGCGATGCTAAAGTCAATAAGGATATTATTTGACATTCTACTATTTGGAAATAACATTCTTAGTATTGTATGTCGATGACATTCTACTATTTGGAAATAACATTCCAAACCTTGGAAGGTGTAAAAGCCTGGCTTGGAAGTTGTTTTTCCATTAAGGATCTTGGCGAAGTCGCCTATATTTTGGGAATAAAGAATCTATAAGGATAGATCAAGGCGCATGATAGGTTTAAACTAAAATGCATACATTGACAAAGTCTTGAAAGAGTTCAAGATAGAGAACTCTGTGAAAGGTTTATTCAAGAGAGGACAATATTGAGTGCGTCTCAATATCCAAGCTCAAAGGATGAGCAAGAAAGAATGAAAGGAATCCTATATGCGATAGCTATAGGATTCATTATGTATGTAATGATATGCACTAGACCGGACAAGTTATGCGCTTTAAGCATGACAAGAAGATACCAGCGAGTAACGATCATTGGGTGACTGTTATAAATATATTGAAATACCTCAGAAGGACTAAGGATATATTTCTAATATATAGATCTGGTGAAAAGAACTCGTTGTAAAAGGTTACAGGGATGCGAGTTTTGGAATTCGTTGTAAAGGGTTACATGGATACGAGTTACCAAACTGATCGAAATGGTCCTCGATCACAATTAGGGTAGCATTGTCCACTACAGAATCAGAATACATCGCCGCTTCATTGATCGAGATAATTCATATGGATTTGCCACTTGAATTATTACCGATCTAGGGGTAGTCCCTACCATTCAGGACCCCTAGTGATCTTTGTGATAACGATGGTGTGATTGCTTAAATCACAGAACCTCGTGTACATCGAAAGACTAGGCACATTGAGCAGAGTTTCAACTACATAAGGGATGAAGTTGAAAAAGGGAAAGATATGTATTCGCAAAGTTCACACTGATCAAAATATTGCGGATCCACTCACGAAGCTCCTTGAACGGGCAAAGCATGAAAGGGTCATACTTGTGCCTTAGGACTTCGATATTCTAGTGATTGGATTTGATCCATTTTGTATTTGGATATTGGAACAACTGTTATTATAACTCTTTATGGTATGTTGAGTTATGTTCCATTTTAGCATGTTTAAATCCGTGAATAAGTTACTTATTCTAAATGTCCATAGTCTATCATACTTGTGGGAACATATATGAATGTAAGACTATTATGAACTTGGATTGGTGGATATTCATTAGGTATGAATATAGAGCAAAGTGTTGCTGCCAAAGTTCATAGATATTTGTGGGATACAAATATTGGACTGACTCGCTCTCAAATATTACTACATGGAATCATTTGTGATTGATCATAAGTAAATTTGAGTAAAGGAGAATATCATAGTATCCTCTGACCTGAGATGCATATTGGGACTTGATATTCACCAAATATTGCACCTTGACTTTTTCTTCGCTGTCAGTAATATGACAGTACATAAGGCTAAGCTCAGGTGTGGTACAAGGTGATTGTGAGAGACGTATGTAGTCAAGATGGGATTTGTTCCTCTTATTCGTTGAGAGTAAGATGTCTAAGGCCTGCTAAAGTTAAATCAACAGAGAGTGATCACTCTGTGTCTCTGGATTTAACATGACATCTGTAACGAAAGGATAAATGATAGATTCACCTAAATCATTTTCAAGTAAGGGACTTGAAGGGGATGATGTTATTGAATGGCAAATATAGTCATACGTATTAGGGGTAGTAAACCGTAGTTAGGCGTCATTTACTACTTGCATCAATCTTCTATGTATCTTGTGCAACTGGGAGATTGTTGGACTCTGTATGCCCAAGACACATATTAAATTGATGTGGCTAGTACGTTATGATCAAAGTCGAGTCATACCCAATAACAAGCTAGACAAACACTTATATTATTTATTTGTGATATGATCAAACAAATAAATATTAACACTTACAATATTTAGAAATTGGTTTTCTAAATAATTACACTTGATAAACCAATAAATTATATGGATGATTTATTTTGAGAGAATATTTTATCTTGTTATTTAATGGGTTAAATAATATGATAAAAAGTTGTATAAAGTCTTGTGAACATATGATGTTATATTTTATAAAAGGTATAAAATAAACAAGACTTAAATTTTATAAAAGAATTGAATTTTTTTTTATAAAAATATAAGCTAGCCCCCCCCCCCCCCTTCCCAAGACAAAATGGCCAATCAACTTACATGCACATCTTACATGTTAGATGGCATTTGATTGGGTATTCTTCCCTGGACATTTTAAGCCAATGAGAAAACATGCAAATGCATGGATCTTGATTAGGGAAGACTTTTGGTCCAATGAGAAAGCATGCAAATGCATGTGGAAGAAGGGATTTGATTGGGCTAAAATGGTGGCAATTTCTCTCAACATTTATAAAAGTTTTTCTATGGAAGAACACAAGGGTAGCTCTCAATTTTCGGTCATCTTATGGCTGATTTAGGAGGCTCTTATGTTGAAACAAATCAAGTGCTTAACTCCAAGAAACACTCTCATAATTTCGGCCAAGGGTAGGGCTTCAAGGGTTTTGATTTTACAAGTTATTTCAAGTGTAAAATCACCTTTGTTCTCTCTCTAAAAATCGGCCATAAGAAGGTTTCCAAGAGTTGGTTTCAAGAGAGGTTTTTAGTGAGTTCATAAGTGTAGAAATCCTAGCTAAACATAAGGTGTTTGTTGGAATGCTTGGGGTATACAAGCTTGAGGTCTTCTACGCTTGAAGGCAACCATTCAAGAAGCATCATCATCTTCATGTCCTTTACTCCTTGGAAGGTAGTATTCTAAACACTCTATGGTTGTGTTTTATTTTGATAGCATGCATCTTCGTATATGGATCCGGGTTTGGGTTTTACATATAAAATGAGTTTTATATCTAGTAAGTAACATGTTTTAAATAATAATTTTCCGCTGCATTTTAATTTCATATGGATGAAATACTTTGATAAACATGACAAAAACCCAACAGCATACACTCATATAAGCGGCTCTAGATACCGTTGTTGGGTTTTTCACATGTTTATCAAAATATTTTATCTTTATAAAATAAAAACGCAGCGGAAAATATAATTTAAAAACATGTTACATACAAGATATAAAATCCATTTTATATGTAAAACCCAATCCTCGGATCCATATACGAACATGCATGCTATCAAAAATAAAACACAACCATAGAGTGTTTAGTATACTACCTTCCAAGGAGTAAAGAATATGAAGAAGATGATGCTTCTTGAACGGTTGCCTTCAAGTGTAGAAGACCTCAAGCTTGTATACCCCAAGCCTTCCAACAAACACCTTATGTTTTAGCTAGGATTTTATACACTTATGAACTCACTAAAAATCCATCTAGATCAACCACCATGGCCGAAAATTAGGAGTAATTTTCTAGAGTTCTTGCACTTGATTTTGTCTTGACAAAAACCCTCTTGGATCACCCATATGTTGGCCGAAATCTAGAGAGTATTTTCAAGTCTTCTCCTTGAAACAACAAACTTGAAACCCTTGGAACATTACCCCATGGCCGAAAATCCTAGAGAGAATTCTCTAGTATTTCTTTCAAGTTCATCCATCTATTTTGTCATACAAAATCTCATAAAGGATGTGAGGGAAATGTGCCACCCTCAAGACCCAATCACAAGTCTTCTATCCATGCAAATTGCATGTAAGATCTTTGGACCAAAAATGGTCTTAGGAAGAGGGGGCGGCCCACTTGTAGTTTATAAAAAAAATCAATTTTTCTTTTTTTTAAATAATTTAAGTCTTATTTATATTTTATAACTTTTATAAAATATAACATCATATGTTATAAGACTTATATAATATCTCACAAGCTTTTAAAATGTTATTTAACCAATTAAATAACAAAATAAAATATTCTCTCAAAATAAATTATCCATATAATTTATTTGTTTGTCAAGTGCAATTATTTAGAAAACCAATTTCTAAATATTATAAGTGTTTGTCTAGCTTGTATCTGGGTATGACTCGACTTGGATCATAACGTACTAGCCACATCAATTTAATATGTGTCTTGGGCATACATAATCCAACAGATACAATCCCAAGTAGCCGGTTTAATGTATTTGTTGGTGCACGGAATGTCTGTTTACTACGTCTTAGTTGAGTCTTAGGTCTAGATAGGTTAGATTGGAGCTCGGAAATGAAAAGTGTATATTAGAATGTAATTCCGCCCCAAATGACACTTGTGTCATTTGGAGTGGAATCAGGATTTTATGTAAAAATGTTAATTCCGCTCCTAGAGGTCTAAGAAGTTGATTCCGCTCCTGAGGTAATTTGTTGATTCCGCTCCTAGATGATTCCACTCGTAATGAACATGTCAGTTGGGGTGGAATCAGATTCCACTCCTAATCAACATGTCGTTTGGGGTGGAATCAGATCTACTATAAATAAGTGAGTGTTGATATCATTTGTAACAGTTGGAGCGGAATTAGGTTATTGCTTAGGTGTCGGAACTCTGTCAAAATTGTATTCAAAAAGCAATAAAAGTGAAGAAAATTGAAAGGATAAGCTGTGTAACTTCGTGTATACTGATTCCGCCTTTATACATGAAGATGAACGTTCTCAACTGACTTTTCGGGGTCTCAAAACGGTCCAACAAGTGGTATCAGAGCTCAGGACGAGGAGTTCATACCATAGCAGCTTGATTCTACCAGAATTTCTCACTTCTACTCACTTCTTTTTATACTTTTCTGATTTGAACAAGTTCCAACGGTCGGAATGGATTGATTTTCGAGTATTGTATGTAAAACATAGTGTTAATAAACCCTAGAAAGAATCAGGTTAAAATTCGGAGTAAAAATGGTAAAAACAACCTAAAAACCTGATTCCGCTCGTAACAATCTTGCTGATTTCGCCCTAAAAGTTAATTCCACTCGAAAATTAATTGTTGATTCCGCTCCTAGAAACATAAAAGTCTGATTCCGCTCGTAATATTTTTCTTATTCCACCCCTAAAGACATTTTTCTGATTCCACCCCTAATTACAAATTTGTGATTCCACTCCAAATTGCAAATTTGTGATTCCACTCCTAATTGCAAATTTGTGATTTCACTCCTAATTGCAAATTTGTGATTCCACTCCTAATTGCAAATTTGTGATTCCACTCCAAAGTGCAAATTTGTGATTCCACTCTAAAGCTGATTTCACTTGAACTTACTGTGTTTCAAAACTTTGAAAAATTTTCTAAGTGATTGCTGATTTTTTTCAGGAACGTACAAGATGGATGAAATAAAACCTTTCAAAGATACAAGAACAGAAGAACAAAAATTAGCATACAGAAAACAGAGAGCTCACTGGAAGATGATGCGTATTTCTCGTATCTATCTGGAAGCAAGGAGAGCGAATAGATGGGATCCGGACAGAGAGTGTTATCTTGATGAAGATGGAAACATTGCTATTGATGATAAAACTCTTAGTGAGGAAGCTCTAGTTAAATGTTTTGCTGAAGAAGAAGAAGCTTTACAGAGAAAATGGTGGGGAGGTGAAAAAGAAAAAGACGAAACTTTAAACGACAATGAAGCAAATTCTAGTAATGCTGGTGATCATAATGATGAAGTTGCTACTGGTAATCAGTTGGCAGTGAATGATGATCAAGAAACTAAGAACATGCCAATATTTGATCATGATTCAGATACTGAGGAGGAGCAGATTTCAAGTCAAACAAAATGTGAAGTTATGAAAGAAGCTATTACGGAAAAACAGCATGTTCTTGAAGAAGTAATTTCCGAGAAAGAAGAATCCAAGAAGAATGGATCTTCAAGTTCTAAAATTGTGTGTTCGAAATGCGAAAAATCAGAAGCAGACAATGTGAAACTCTTAAAGGATGTGGAGAGTTTAACATTGAAAATCAAAAGCTTGAAGGATGAGAAAGAATCTGATAATAAACAGATTCTTGAAATGCGAGAAATTTATGAGAGATTGAAGTCTGAAAATGTCAAACTGCTTAGTGATGTGAACAGTTTGACAGCAGAAAACAAAATTTTAAAAGAAAAAGTTGAAAATTTTGAATATGAAAAATTAAAATTTGAAAAAGATTTTCAAAGTCAAATAAAGGTTTTAGAAGATGAAAAATCTGTCATTTTTAAAAATAATCTTGAAAAACAGATTGAAATAAATTCTCATCTTCAGAAAATCATTCGGCTTGAAAATGAAGCTGAAATTGCTCGAAATAAAATTAACGAGCTTGAGAATAAATTGAAAGGTTTTGTGAATTCTACATCACATGTTTGTCCAAAACCTATCAATTATGTTCCAATAAGTGACAATGTCACAAATTTTGACAAAGTCAAAATTGAAGATTGTGATGACAAAGCGGATGATGAAATAGAAAAAGAAAAGAAAAGAAAAATATTTTTAGAATTACAAGAAAAATTTCAAAATACTGTTTTGCAGTCTACTGAAATAGGTGAATGCTCTAAGCAAAAACCTGTTAAGAAGAATGCAGAACAGAAACAAAAAGATAAAAATTTGAAAAATCCTAAAAGTGAAAATAAAAGCTCATCAGTTAAGTCATCCAATCATTATAGAAAATCACAAAAATCTAAAAATGAAAACTTACAAAATGTTGGTAATAAGTGGTGCAGGTTTGACCACAGTTCTCAAAAGCCAAATCCAGCTTATAGGAGAAGATGGGATGAAGATTCTTCAAGGACAAATCATTACAATGTTAGAAAACAAAGAAATGGTGATTACCACAAGGAAAATCAATGCTTTGATCTAAGTGTGTGGTATGAAGACAGTATGTGGTATGACAGTAGTGAGAGATATGATAACAGAGTGTGTTACACTTGTGGATTTCAAGGACACATTGCTGTTAACTGCCAAAGTCAGAGATTCGAAACAAGAAGGTGCTATGAATGCCACATTAGAGGACATATTGCAAGACATTGCCCAAGGAGGTCAATGGGAAGATCGAGGGTTGAATCTCAAAGAATGGCAAAGAAACTAGTCAACGTCAAGCCCAAAGAACAGAAGGTTCAAGAACCTAAAGTTCAAGAAAAGAAAGTTAAACTTTCACAGGGGCAGAAAGACAAACTGCGAAAGAAAAGGAAGAAGGCGAGAGAGTATCTCGAGAAAATTTTGTCTTCAGGTTCACCGGACAGATTAAATAAAAGTTCTGATGAATCAACTCACTCGACTGCAAAGCCAAGTAAATTGAATTCTTCAGATGCAAATCTGAGGACAAAAGAGAAAAAGGAGAAGAAGAAAATGGTTGGCGATGAATCTGATGTGTCAAAGTCAGACAAGCCACCATCAGGCAATGAATCTGATAGGTCAAAGTCAGACAAGCCATGTGCAGGCAATGATTCTGGTTCATCAAAGCCAGAGAAGCCTAGTGTTGAGGTAAAAAAGGAGAATTTGGGTTTAACAAGGGATGATGCAAATTATCCACCATTGTTGAACAAGAATTCAAAATCACCCAAGGCTGGTCAGGCTTGGGTGAATCTTTTCAAATAGAAAAACCTGACTTGCCGGAGTTCCCAGGTTGGTAAGCGTGGAACATGAATCGGCACATTTCTTGAGAAATTTCACTCTGGTGATTTTTCGTCTTACATGTGGTAAATCAGGGACATTAAGTTGTACTTGATTTTCTACAAGTGTTTGAGTTGATAGAATCTTGAACTGTTAAATCTTTCAAAATGGTTAAAGGAGAACAAAATGATGAAGTAATCCCCTAACCAACAAGTGGTTTATTAATTCAACAAAACTAATTTTCCGGAAAAACCATTTGATTAAAACAAACTTAAGTGTTTTGAAATCATAATGGGAAAATAGTTTGTTGACAGGGGAAGTTCTGATTGTTTAGGCCAGGTGAATGGCGAATTGAAGCGATTTTATATCAGTTTGTCACGTTTCTTGTACAGTTTGTTTCAAATTTTCCCAGAAAATCAAAATTGAAACATATTTTGTTTTAGGGGGAGAAAAATTTTTAAAAAATAGAAAATTTGAAAATGCCAAAAATATTGAAAAAGTAAAAATGAGTTTTGTTGTAAAAAAGAGGAAATGATAGTAAATCAGTGAACTATCATAGCATGCTAAAGATATGAAATGTCAAAAGTGATAAACGGTCTCACTGATGATATGCCAGTAGGTTTTTGCACATTTAGTATATTGTGACGAGATATAAACCTAAATTCAAACTTGCTTATATCGTGGGTAACATCTCTCGGATATATGGGTAACCCCCGAAATCTTGTTTGAAAGGTTCCTTTTTCTGATATACTAGGTCTTTATACTCAGTGATATCTGGGGTATTATTCCGGGACTTCTGCTGAACGGTAGTTCTGACCTAGTCCTCGAATAATACTTTCCGCAAATGCTTGAAACATAGCATCACCCTCAGCATCAATGATAAGACAATAAAATTGCTTAGCAATGTTGTTGTAAAAAAGATCCTCTAAAGGGGACACACCCACAAGTTGAGTCATGATCTCTCTGCTGAACGATGGTTCTGACCTGAGCTCTCATGATTCTTCATAAATTATTAACCCCTTACAGATATCATTTGTGTTATAATTTCCTGTAAGACTGAATATTGGGATCTGGATACGGGAGTATATTCTGAGGTGGGATACGCGATTAAGTTTAAGTATCTAAGACATTAAACTCGTATCTCGAAGCAGTTGAACTTTGTGTGAAAATTTAGATGGACCAGTATACTAACAATCAAGGTGAATCGTTTAGAACTTAAAATGATTAAAACTTAACGGTGCTAGTGATTGGTCTCATAAACTGATATGATCCTCTTACACAAACTCACAAAAATATTGTTTGTATATATTTCTTTACTGCATTTTTTTAACTCAAAATCCAAAAAGATTTTAGTATGTTTTAGCATAAAGTTTTGAAAAATACAAAAAGATTTTCGACAACTGATGTTGGAAAGCGGATTTTCAAAATTCCAAGTGCTAAACATGATGAATTGGGTTGGGAGAGTTTGTTGAAAACTTTGAATGTCATATACAAATGTTTTGAAAGATTGTGTGGTTAGTTTATCAAGGTCATTTATTTGAACTTGATGTAACTAGTATGAGTGATTGTATTAATGATGTCTACCAGTAAGTTTATTAAATTCAAATGTTATAAATTTGTGAAACTTATGGTGAGGTAGAGGATGTGCAGGGTAACAGGTTTTGGACTTCATCATTCCCATGGAAGTTAAATGTCAAAACTTGAACCAGATCAAGAACTCAGATTCTAGCATATTGAGAGGGGGAGTCTGTGAAAGGGGGAGAGTCTGGATCAATGATCAAAGGGAATGCTGGAGATGAAGTTAGGAAGTGAATCTGAACCTGTGAACCTGTGAAGATAGAGTGTTTATGATGAAGACAGAGAGTTGGAGAAAAGACCAAGACTGAAGACTCAAGGCCATAGACTTCGTCAACATCCAAGGGGGAGTCTGTTGGTGCACGGAATGTCTGTTTACTACGTCTTAGTTGAGTCTTAGGTCTAGATAGGTTAGATTGGAGCTCGGAAATGAAAAATGTATATTAGAATGTAATTCCGCCCCAAATGACACTTGTGTCATTTGGAGTGGAATCAGGATTTTATGTAAAAATGTTAATTCCGCTCCTAGAGGTCTAAGAAGTTGATTCCGCTCCTGAGGTAATTTGTTGATTCCGCTCCTGTGATTCCACTCGTAATGAACATGTCAGTTGGGGTGGAATCAGATTCCACTCCTAATCAACATGTCGTTTGGGGTGGAATCAGATCTACTATAAATAGGTGAGTGTTGATATCATTTGTAACAGTTGGAGCGGAATTAGGTTATTGCTTAGGTGTCGGAACTCTGTCAAAATTGTATTCAAAAAGCAATAAAAGTGAAGAAAATTGAAAGGATAAGTTGTGTAACTTCGTGTATACTGATTCCGCCTTTATACATGAAGATGAACGTTCTCAACTGACTTTTCGGGGTCTCAAAACGGTCCAACAGTATTAATAGTAGTTTACATATGAGGGGTTCAAGTTATTCGCACCCCAGCCATCCAATACCAGTGGGTATTGAAGGAGGTCCTGGTAAGCTTGAACCAGGTCCTTGCAGGTTCTATACACTGAACAAGGCAAGAACCTTACCAAACCATTCCCATAACCCCCGACCAGGTAGCCAACATGCTTTTATATAGACCATAAAAACATGAGTGATGCAATCTTTTACTTTATATAGACAGTAAAGTAACGCCAAGACACCACGTAAAAATGATATGAAGAATTCACCTTCAACATAAGAAACAAGTTATTAAAGTCATTAATACAAAACCAAATAAAAAGTGCCGAAAGATTAAAAATAAAAAGTAATACATGAAAGACTTGTGTTCACCAAGTGATGTAAGAGGCTTAACCAAACATGGCCTTTGATTGGCAAGAACCCTTACAATCAATCTTGGATCCCGAGACTACTACACACTCTAAAGATGGATGATGGATGATGGTGGTGGGTGTTGGTGTTGTAGTGGTGGTGGAGTGGTGGCAAAGTGGGAGAGTAGTGGTTTGCCTAGGGATGCCTTTGAAGTGAGCCAAGCACCCTTATTTATAGCCTGCATAGTACTTTGGCCACGGCCATGTGTCCAGCGGGCACTCCCCTTGGCCAGCCTTTTCTCTTCCTTCATTAAATGCAACTATCAGCAGAGGGTCCCACACGGCCCCGTGTCCGGCGGGCACGACCCCGTGGTCAGCATCGTATCTGTACTATCAAGATTTGGCAAGATTCTGCGTATCTTTGCGTTGACCACGCCCCGTGCTGAGCTGGGCACTCCCCCGTGGTGGGCGTAGAAGCTTCTATAGGTTTGTCTTTTCTGCAGGTTCCTGACCACGCCCCCGTGTTCGGCCGAGCACGGCCCCGTGGTCAGTATTCTGTTTCTCTGTTTTTGCTTTGGGGATGTTGCCGAGGGGTCGGGCATGTCACGTTTATTCTGTTTCTTTGTATTTATGTTGGTTTTGGCTTCTTATTTGCTCCTTTTGTTTGTTTAAGCTCATTTGATCCTGAAAATTCAAAAGGAAGGCAAAAACAAGTTTTTCCCAACATTAGTACTAAAAATAGTTTTATGCCTCATTTGATGTAATTTATATATTACATTTTGCACACATCAAAAATACATGTATATTTATATAAATATATATTGTCAAAATACATTATAAATACAATATACCTACACGTATAATACGGTATACCTATACGTATAATACGACATACTTACACGTATAAATACAGTATACCACCCGTATAATTACGGTATACCTACACGTATAATACGGTATACTTACACGTATAAATACGGTATGCCGCACGTACAAATACGGTATACCTACACGTATAAATATGGTATACCACACGTATAAATACGGTATACGTATACGAATAAAAGGTTCACGTACATGGTGATGTACTCACATAGAAGTGTACTCTCACAAGGATGTCGTACACATACGACAACGTATTCACGACGTTAAAAATTAATATTTTTAACACTTGTATCTATAAAAAAGATATACAATTATATTTGTGTAACAAATATAAAGCCTCGAATCAAAGCATACCATAAACAAATGCCAACATATTACTAAAAATACACAAGTGTTTAGAAAATGAAACGCATACTAAAAACGTTCAAGATGAACAACGAGTACAAGGTCTAGAAGAGACCAACGTGTCTAACGAGTAAGAACTCTTGTAGGTTAACTCACGCTTACGGAACACAGTTGCTAGAACTGATTGCTGGACGCAATACTGTGAGTTCATGTCCTCCTTTTCTTTTAACCGTTTTCGGTTTTACAACTCTCGGGGGGGAATACATGTTAATAAGGGTATGGTTAAACTATGGAATGAATTATTGGATCATGTGCGAATAGGCGCTAACTTAGACACCATTAATCCTTTTAAGGACCACGAAACAAGGGGTAGATCTATCGGGTACGGGCGAGCCCCACTCACGGTCCTTGTGCGGCCATTTAGAGTGCTTTTGTGTCCCAGTTGAGGTTAAGCGGCACTTAAATCGTCTACCGAGTTAAGTGCCTCCTATGTCGGTACACATATTAATGTCCTCGTGAAACATTAATGATCATTAAATTCATAGACGCTTTACATACCAACTTACAACACTCAAACTTTCAAATGTTTTTTAGATTCATTTGATGCACACAAACATAAAACACATGAACTCGCTCAACTTTTGTTGATGTTTTCAAACTTACATGTATTTCAGGAAACTAATGGGATCTTGGTGCTGGTGGTTCTTTTGAAGCTTTTGGAATAACAAGTTATCGATGTCATCCTTTTGGTGGGTTTGGTCCATATATCTCATCTTCAATGAGATATAGGATGCAAAGCCTTGTATTTTTAACTTATGTTGAACTAGTCTTTTGTAAAACTTATGACTTATGTTGTCGTGTATCTTAAACAACTTATGGTGTGTAATACTTAACTTATGACAATGGATGAACATCGTATGTTTTTAATCATGTAGTTATTTACTAGTATCGTATGCAATGAAAACTAATCAAGTTCAGACCGCGTGCTTCCGCTAATGAACGGGTGTGACAAACGGTGCAATATATGTACGGTACTAGGTACCCTTATTCCGTATAGTAAAAACATAATTTATTATTATAGTATCATTTCTGTCAAATATCAATATCGGTTTCGATAATATTGATGTTTAGTGGTATTGGTTCATCTCGTCAAAGTAAACACTATATTCTGATGATAATACTGATACTCTCAATAACTCATACATCAACTTTTAACATGATTATTACATACATTAATTTCCTTCATCCTTTCATCACACATATACAAGATGTTATAGGTGATATTCTGCGGGTATGAAGAAATAGTTGTTTGCCTTAGGCATAGTGAAGATCACTCGACAAACACTTGAAAATCAATTGCAAGATGAGTTATATAAAGCACAGTGTATATACGCTCGTGCTTTACCTCATCATTCAATGTACCAGTCCTCGTGTGTTTTAGGAATTGGTCATACATTAATGATTATGTCTTATACAGGTGTCCTAAACTCCTAATTGCTAACAAGTTTGGTGTGATCATCTTGTTTAATAAGCAATCCACACAATATGACTTGTTGAGTTGTTGCCCTCTTTAGAGAATGATATAGGCAAAAATGCACATATTTTTATATCAAATTATCACTCATTTCTAATATGTTTTGTTAATGAAATGTTCAAAATAGGCTTGAATTGAATTTATAGGACAAAAATAACCCAAGATTAACAAAGGAAGCAAAACTAGGCAAAAACAAAGAAAATTAGAAGAATTTGTCCAGACACTCCCCATAACTCAGCAGATACGCCTCGTGCCTCGAATCCAGCCACCTCTAGAAGCCCACTGTGTGAAAATCAGGCAGAAGAAGCCAAGCACGCCCCGTGCCTCAGTAGTACAAGACAAAGAAAAACTTTTGGAAGATTTGGAAGATCCCTTAGGCCCCGTAAAGTTGACCACGCCATTGTAACGCTTCGCATTTCTGTACTTTCCTTATTTAGAAACTTGTATTTGTATTTCTATTTTTAGAAACTTGTAATTGTGTCATATTCGTGGTTCATTTCCAATCTTGTAATATGAGGCTTTGATCATAATAGAAATTCATTTTATACATATACGTGATACCTTTCATATTTGTGTTATATACGCAATCAATCTTTAAATACGTGTTTATACGCAAAACTGAGACTTAAAATACACTTTGGATACCTAAAAACAAGTTAAAATACAAGAAAACGGCACAAAATAACCTAGTTACAAAGTGCAGGGACTAAAAGTGAGCAAAACCAAAAGCTTTTCCACCTCATTCCTCCTCCAATCGCCTTCCACCATTCTTTAGCCAATCAGATTTCACCTTTTTCCACCTCCTTTCTTCTCCAATCACCTTCCACCCTTCTTTAGCCAATCATATTTCACCAATTTCCACCTCTTTTTTCCTCCAATCACCTTCCATTTTTATTAACTCCCAAACCCTAATCCCCATTTATAAATACAAGCCTCCACCACCTTCTAAACAGTTTCCACACATCTAATCTTCTCTCAAGTTCTCCAATCCTCTCAAATATCTCAAAGCATGGCAAAACATTCAAGTGTTCTAAGTGAGTTTTCACTCATTTTTCTTCACATTTCTTCTTCTTTCTTCTTTCAAACTACTCGGATAACCTCTAGGAAGGCTTCTACAAGTTTTCCATGTCAAACTAAGGTGGAACCTCACCACATATGAGGTCGAAAGTAGTATAAAAATTATGCTTTGATGTATCTTTTTATTTCATGTATATTTTACTTGAAACTTTGTGGAATCTTGTACCCACCATGGTCTCAACTAAGTTCATAGTTGTGGGTTTGTGTTGTGGTTGATTTCCACAAGAAACAAGGCTCAAAACCTTCATAAAATTCGGCCCCAAAAAGTCCCAAGTGACTTCAAAAGTGTTAGAACTATCCAAGCTTTCAACCTTCAATGTTGAAAGACTTGTGTTTTGGTGAATGTGTGAACCATGGAAGCCTTGGCTCTCCAAACTTGTTCCTACCTCACTTATTCATACTTTTAGCTTAGATGCATACACTAAGTCTCAAAACAATTTCCATTAAAGAGACAAGGCTACAACACGTCCCCAAATAGTTTTCATGTTTGGGATGCACTCATCTAGCTTGCTCACTTGGTTGTTTTAAGATTTAGTAGTTTATACAGTTTTCATTATTAATTCATATTCATGACCAACCGAAATCATCAACAAATTTGTTGATTTTGTGCTTTGGTGAATCATATAATGAGATTAAATGGATGGAATTCATCCTACCTCCTCACATGACCATTCTCATGGTACCCTAACTTACATTCCTAATACGTTAACTTTTAAATTCCGAATCATATCCGTTAAACAAAAACCGCAAGTCACACACCTTTGTTTCCCTCTTAGGGTAACTTCAATGTTCCAACACTCAAGAACTCGTTCGACTCACTTTCGTGGAAACTCTACGCAAACTGTGAGTATACATGAACCTTTTTTTGTTTTTACACTTTTGGGTGCAATATATATATATATATATATATATATCATATAAAAACTCACACAAACACTTATACACAAATACTTTATTCATACAGTCGAATCCAATATACATACTTTATACATTTATTCTCTAGAAATACATGCATGCTAGAAAGCCATTCTTGCACAATACTTTGTCATTAACTTCCTACAATCCTCCCTTAACATGTATAGCGCTAAAGGAGTAACACGCCGCCCGTATTCTTGAGATCATGTTAACTTTATACATACAAAGCGGTCTTGTCATTGCGACGACAAGATTACGCTAGTGGGAATCTTTGGGTTGACAAGTAGGTGATGCATGCTAGTTATGTCATGTTATTCCTTAGTATACATTATTGCCATGTGTATCTCGATAAACTCTTTTATACATATGCTAGTACACTAAAACTTGTATGCTCGCCAATACTTTATGTGTCGGCATGTTACTTTAATATATATTACAGGATTGTGATCACGAAGCGTTGAAAAGAATCTAGTAGGAAGGACTAAAAATGCACCAAACTTTAATTCATGTTTATGTTGTACTTTTGTTTCCAAATCATGTACTTGAACCGTTAGGAATGCAATGAAAAATTTTACTTTTTAAATACTAATCACAAATAGTCGTTATGAAGTCTCTTACAATCTCGTTTTCGTCTCACTCCTATGTTTCCACCATCGGTTGGGGTGTGACAGATTGGTATGGGGTGTGACAGATTGGTATCAGAGCCATAATCATAGGGAATTAGAAAAAATTACCATGATTTGACCTAGTCTATGGTTAAGAATCCCGAACTTTTACCATTCTTGATTATAAATGTTAATTATACAAAATACTTCCTATATGCTTCTTCTTTATCCTTCTTTTGCCTAAAAAAATGTACATGTGACTTTTCTTAAAGACACTTATTCCACAAACATGAAGGCACAAAAACACTCGTATTATACAAACGAGACGATTTCACCAAAATATGCGTGGAACCCTCACTTTGGTGAAGGATTCTCAATCCGTGTTCTTGATTTTCACGAAATTATACATCAAGTTAAGAGTGACATCCTCACCTCGATGAAAATTTCACTATACTTATTCTAGTGGACCCTTACCAACTAGTCGGATTTAGTCCTTATCTCGTTTGGTAAGTACCAACCACGTTTAGGGGACGACATTATCAAGTTAGGGGTGATACCCGCATCTCGATAAATAGTCCCACTCCTCGATTTTCAATCTTGCCAAAGTCTCGAACTTTTGATTGACTAAGTACATGTAGTAACCGGAAAGGTGAATACCGTTAACCGAAATCTCGGTGAGAGTATTCTACCTGTTAGGCCAAAGCATGCTACCCGAACTCAAAAGAATTTTCGGTCACTTTTGTTTAGTCTCAGTTCCATTTCGGAACAATCAAAGTTTAAACGAACCTCTCCTATACTAGTATCAAATT